>OX392456.1:15491032-16830532 GCA_947623535.1 Coelioxys conoideus | reverse complement strand
GGTATAGCTGTACAAGAAATATAATTATTATTTTATTATATTATTATAGCTATTATCATAATCAGTATGAATAGTCTATAAGTCATTTTCATTGTTACTTACATAAATATTGGAGAAAAAAGCTAAAATAAAACATACATTTAATATAAACAATCTTTTATTAATTAACCAATTATGCATACAACATTTGTATTCGTTCATATATTTTTATTTTGTTAATTAGTAATTATGATAAGTATGTTGTTAATTAGAAACGTAATTTTAAATAAATCAACTATCATGTGGCAATATGTATAGAGAAAACTAATCTTTTAAATTTACATTTTATGTATGTACTTACATACAGTAATATTATTAATTAACATGTAAGAATTTTATATTATTTTTGTTACGCTAAATTTTGATTTTATTGGTATATATTTTCCCAATAATTTACCAAAAATATATAATTACATGCACTTTTAATTAAAAATTTGTGTCTTGAACCTAATTTCACATTACACGTTGTTTAACGTAAGTTTATTTCATATTAATTACAGAAATATTATATTATGTGAAGGTAATATAAGTAGTATTACTAATTAAATTCTAATATGTATGTACACCGGCGAGTATGGAAGGCTTCCCTAGGGAAAATGGTAGCGTAGGGGAACGAGATCTCTCCACTTGCTATTTTTTTGGTTGGTAAATTTTTTAATTCAAAACTAAAAATTTGAAAAATTGTATATTTCAACTTTTGAAGATTTAAGAATTTGTAGATGTGGAATATGGAAAATTTGAACTTTCAGGAATTTAAAGATTTGGAATTTTGCGATTCGAAGAATTCAAAAGTGCGGAGATTTGATAATTTGCAAATTTTTGAAATTCGAAATTTGAAAATTTAGGTTTAAAAGATTTTAAAGATTCGAATGTTGAGAGTTTGTATATTTGGCAATTTAGGGAGTTGGACAATTTTGAAATTCGTGAATTTAAGAATATAGACATTTGGATTTGTCAAATTGAAGACTGGCTTTTGGCATTTAAAAAATTTCGAGATTTGAGTATCTCAAGCTTTCATCTCTTGTATTCAACAATAAGTGGTGCGATGTTACACTTGTTTTTATTCAAAAAAAGCTTACATTACATACAAGTGTACACTTCTTCCTCTGATTGGTGGTGTTTCTCGACTACGAGTATATCCCTATCTTTGTTCAACTGAAATGGAGCGAGAGAGAGAAAACAATGGTTGGGAGCAATTCGAAGTTAAAATCCCGATGGATTCGGGCATTTTCGCCAGCGCGGCTGCGAAGAGGACCGGGAGAGAAAAAATAGTTAAGAGGCTGGCACAGTAGAGGGCGGACGGATGGGGTGGGGGCGTTGACTTGAAGGACAGGTGTCAACGGCACACACATAGGAGCGGGGAATCTTTTTCGGTGATTCTCGACACAGTGAAAATCTTGACTAGACCAGCACCTCCTGCTAAGTACTAAATGGTAAGCCGATTCTCTAACGAACTATTCGAGTTGTCAAAGTGATGTTCGTGATGTTTCGTGTTTAACACCGGCCATTTTATGCTGAATTTCGTGCGAATTCGGCCCCCGCGTATCGACTAGGTGCTGAGAGGGGAAAGTCTCGGACCTCTCCCCTCGCGTTTCATCCCGCTTCGCGCATGCTACCCATCCCTTTGGTTTGATCATCCCCCCTGCGTCCTCCCCCGTTCTCCTTCATTCTTCTCGTCCTCTGATTCCCGTTCTCCGCGTCGCCGTCCCTCTACGGCTACCCTTCCCCCGCATCGCGACGATCCTGCCCGCGTACAATGTTCGCTTTTTAACGTCCTTTTTCCGTCTTCTACCCTTTTCTACAGTCAGTAAACTGTTCGTAATCCTCGTTCTACGAAGGTGACTAGTTCTTCGTGAATATTTGCATTCTTTAACAGTCGTGCTGATTAAGAAAAGGGAAACGCCGACCGTTTTTCTGTCTATTTCATCGTGACAGACGACTGACGCAGCAGCAGCGGCGGCGTGGTGTTCTTGCTTCTTGTGTCTCTTGTATTATAAAAATTTGCCCCTACGCTCGCTCGCGGATCTCGGGGACCCCCCTCCGAGGAAAGGATTCGATTCCACGACGAAGAAACATGGGGAGAGGGACGTCGCTGTGAGTAAATACTCGGGCGTCGTTCGAGTTGGACGCGCCAGATATCTTTGCGCGGCCTGTCGCAAGTATATATTTCCTCCGTTTGTACTGTCGATGACGCCGAATAATTGTCGTCGCATTTTTGACCTCTTTCACCGGATAATGTCACAGTTTCTGTCCAAACGGTAGCGATGCACTGTACGAGCACATGTCGTCGCTGATTCACGTCTACTATTTATTTGATGTTTATTAGAATATCGATGATGTACATGTTGTGGTTACGAATCGTGGAAAAATGTTGGTTGACAAACGAACTAGCAAGACTGTCTGCATCTTACTTTGGATGAGAGTAACTAACGTATCGTTATACTGACTTCGGTTTTCTTTGATTCTTCAGGTATCTGATTGACGCTTTGCAATGAATTTCCCGCCGTTCGGAGGCCATTTTCCCGGTACTATTCCGAGTATCCATCAGTTCGCGACCGACGGCTCCGGCGGTGCGGGCGGGCGTTACGCCAATCATTTTCCCAACCAGCCTCCAATTGGAGTGCCGGTTATGGGAAAGTACCGTCCTGAAAGCAACGGCGTGCAATCTGCTCAATCACAAGTGATGATGAATAATAAAGCAAGCTATCCTAACAGCAATGTTCACCATTACCCAAATGTGCCATACTCCCAAGCCCAACCTGTTCAACAGCGACCTTCGAATTCCCCAGGAATGCCTGAAAAGCGTTCGTACCATCAGGTAAGTTTTTGATCTTTTCTATGGACTTGCGACTTTAAGATATAATAATATTTTACTGTGAATTGGCATTTTTCAGCAAGCAACAGAAACTATAAATCAACAAGATGTTTGCAATCTTCTACAGGATAAGGATAAAAATAAGGATAAGAAAGTTGATGAACAGCAGCGTAATGGAGAAACTACTACGAATGGTAATCAACAAGAGTATACAATGCATCAACATCATCAGCAGCATGCTCATACTCAGACTCCTGCAACTATGCCTGCTACATGGCAGTCTTTAGCCACACCTGGTTCTACGGTGGCAGATTACCTCAGTCATTTACCAGCTAGTACTTTACCATTAAGTTTACATCATTTCTTAAAGTATTCTGCCGAAAGTATTAAAAAGGAATCAGAAATGGCACAGACTACTTCAGTAGCTGTTGCAACTACTACAACGCCTAATATAATGATGTCTCCAAATAATAAAAAGAAAAAAAAGAAGAAGGCTCCTAAGGAGAAAAAGCCACGTCCGAAACCTGGTGAAATTCGCTTAACTACAGCTTTAGACGGTTCTACGTTGTATTGCTGTCCAGAATGTCATATGGCATACCCAGAACGTGAATTATTGGAACAGCATCTTTTAGGCCACACTTTAGAACGAAGATTTGTTTGCGATATTTGTGGTGCAGGTCTAAAAAGAAAGGATCATCTTACACGTCACAAACAGAGTCATAATCCGGAACGACCATACGTGTGTACTGTTTGTTTAAAAGCTTTCAAAAGAAAAGAACAGTTAACGTTACATTTTGTTATCCATTCTGGTGAGAAACGACACGTATGTACAGAGTGTGGAAAGGGTTTCTATCGTAAAGATCACCTAAGAAAACATACCAGAAGCCATATTGCAAGAAGGGTAAAAGCTGAGCTCAGTCAAAATGCTGGTAAGATAAATATTTTGTTGTTGGTATAATGATACAGTACTTTTATCGTAATAATATAATTTTTGTTTGTTAGGTACACAGCAAAATCAACAGCAGAACAATGTTTCGAATATGCAAACTACAGCTGTTACCGCATCGTCTGTTCTGTCTGGTGGACACCCAGGTCCTCTCCTGTCCTGAGCCCCGCCACCAGGGAACTTTCAAGTTCCCCATCCAAACAATATTCTTCATTCGCATACTTCTCATCATTCATTGCATCATCATCATTTAACAGCCGTTAACGTGGCTCATCAATCGAGCGTTACGCCACTTGCTACGTCCAGTCATTATCAAACTCACGACCTCAGTTTTTTGGGACATGCTAAAGATTTCTGAGAGCAGGGGAAGACCTCAACTAAGAGGTGACAAAATTGATAAATTATACAAGCTCTTCTAAGCAGTAAGTTTTTAACTGCTTTTCATCGTTTGTGTAATAGCGAGTTTTCCATAATTACAACATCTATTCGTGATTTCGTTGACTCTCTATGTCCTAGTACAATAGTGCAAAAGCTGTGACATTTATATAAGTTTTTCAATGCTATACACAGTTTTATTATATATACTTCAGGTATTATCTTAAGATCTGCATGTCTAGATATTATCTTCAAAAGTGTGCCATATATACATATATGTATGTACATGATCAAAAAAATAGAGAAAGACATAGAGAGTGTTTTCAATGCACGCACAGAAAAGGAAACCATAATTTTCACCAGAAGCGTTAGATTAGAGCCTGATGAGAGTCTTGCCATACTGTATGTATGAAAAACGAAACATATTTTTATGAAGGCTTGATGTGAAATACAAAAGAAATACAAAGAAGCTAATTAAACAATAAAGCTTCTTGTAAACAAAAAATTGAACTATAATAGAAGATATATTTCTTTTTTTTTTCGGTCAAAATGATTTGCATTCCGTTAAATTTTTTTATAAATTTATTTTATAGCATTTTATAAATTGCGCGAATGCAGGCATGTATGTAAAGGATGCAAGCGAGTCATCCCACCGATTAACACGTAGTGTCTTTCAATTTTTTATTAGTTGGAAATGTTCTCAAAATGTTAGTTATATTTTTGTTTTATTATTTTGGTTGAAACGAATTGAGTACAATCGCAATTTTTCCGTGGATTTTATAAAATGTTTCGTTTTAAATCAAGTTATTTGTTGTTTTAATCAAACATTGCGAAGCAGTAGCTAAACATGTGGCAATACTTTTAGTTGGTAAAAAGAAATTTATTTTACCTTTTTAACTTCATTTCGCTTATATACAAAGTTAACAGTATTTTATGTTTGTAGAACATAGTTCCAAAATTTTTACTTCCATATATACATTTATATATATGTATTTATACACACACACATATTTTTACGATTTTGAAAAATCGTACTAAATCTTTTGTACGTAAGTTCTTCGCGAGTTTACATCGCCTTTTTATATCGTTTTTACATTGTTTTTTTATATATATTTTTCGTTAAATCTCTAACTTTCGTTGAGTACTGATCGTGTTAGTAAGATTTTTCGTTAAACGTACTGTACTTTTGATTTTTCTTGTTTATTATTATTATTATTATTATTATTATTATTATTATATATACATATAGCGATAATGTTCAAAATAATCGTCGCTAAATGCAAGTTTATATTTTTATGTTTATCCGCATCGTGAAAGTTATTCTCGCGGACTGTGATCGTTTCGGACAAATTGCTCTTGTTCCGATTGTTTAACTTGTCTGAATTTTGTTTCTTTCTTTTTTTTAACACTTATCTGTTTAGTATTATTCAGTGTGCCATTACTTCATGCTCCTTTTGCCAATACTTCCTTTATCATAAAGGTTAAAGCGTTCTAATTAACGATTGTCGATTCCCGTTCTTTTTTTATTTATATTATATATTAGTTTTCAAACTTACTGCGCGAACTAAAAGTATTATGCGCAACAATATTAAATACGATTACGTGATGTGAAATAAAAAAAAAACGAATGAAGCAAAACGTTCTGAACGTAATTGGAAATATGATGCGTTGTTACAGGAGAAAGAAATTAAATTTATTGTATTTATTGGGAGAAGAAAATGTTTCATTATTCTTTCTTATAAAATAAATAACAATATTCTATACAGAATTTCAAACAGAAATTTAATTTGATGTATCGATTACCTGTTGGTGTATTTTAATTCATCTGTTTTATTGGACTTCTCTTAATGTGGTCCTAGGTAGAATTGTGATTTAATATTTAGATATTTTGTAAAGTATTACACATTATATAGTTTCACGTAGATGTTTTGTATGGCCAGATTAAGTTATACTAAATTTGGTACTGAATTAATCATTTATGTATCCAATTATAGTGAGGATTTATAAGAATTATGCGTTGAATATTATTTTTTTAAATATATTCAAACCCTTAATTAATTTTACCAATTGGTAAAATCAACAAAAATACAATTCGTATTGTTTTTTAACATTTATTAAAGATTTCATACATTCTTTGTCTATTAAATTAATACAATATTTTCATATGTCAATTGTTAGTACATACAATTTCAATTACCATACTAAGTGTACCAATGATTATATGTTACTTCTACATTTTGTTATTTTTACAATATATTTCATAATTAATTATAAATATATACTGTCAGTATTTGAGTGTTCTCAACATTTATTGATAGTATTGAAATATTGACAAATTATATTGATCACACATATTCTAAAAAACTGACAATATACATATATTTATTAGCTAAGGTCTTTATGAAGATTTTTAATTAAAATAGCTACATTACGTTATTTTACGCTTATAAATTTACTTCCATGCGTTTTTAATCTGATATATATACTAAATAAATTTGTTACTTTCAAAAATAGAATTTTAATTTAATACGCTAATTATTGTATAGTTTATCTTATTATCTATTTTAAACACGATTAATGAAATTCTTCATGAATTAGCTAGGACTGCAAGGAGTTAAATTAATTTCAAATACCTAATCTTCTTCCAATTAATTGTCATCAATCCTTCCGCATCATATTTCTAGCATTGTACGTTGTAGCAGATAATACGAAAAATTCAGGATTCGTCAGACCTCAATTATATTAAATAAATATTAAAAGCCATATATATATGTATATATATATACGCATTATATATATACATATATATGTATATAATGAATGAGCTGTATTAAAAATACTCTACCGCCATGTATTTGTAACCATAAAGAGGAAAAAGAACAGAGAGTACATCTTAGGTTATACGTTTAGTGATGTAAGTTTGTATACAAGAAGGAAAAAAATAAGATTACTACAATATAAGTTGAAGACGAGGAGAAGCACAAGAGAGGAGCGAGTGTAGGATTGAAGAATGCATTAGAGCGCGAGTGTGTGAGTGCGTATATAATCGAAAGAAAGAGCGAAAGAGAGAGCCTGTGAGAAACTACACAAAAAGAAAAAAAGAAAAAGAAGGAAAGGAACGTTGACACGTGCGTAGTTATAAATAAATATATATTATATATATATATTATATATTACCGCGAAAGAAAGATATCAAATTTTTGTCGAAACAGAAAATGATGAACTACGCGATGAAAATAATAACAAATAGCTATACAATTTATAAGAAAGATAAAGGGTGAGAAAGAGAGGAAGAGAGGTGGTAAGATATAGATGAAGGAAAAAGAAAGATTTTTCAAAGTTTGGAGTACGATTTTTTGAACGAGGAAGAGAGAGATTAAACAAATAAGAGGCTCAAGAAGCGGTCTATTTTGAAGGGTAGCCAAAAGAACCTGATATTTCCACTCTCGACGAGGCGGACAGTTTGACTTCCTTTAAGATATTTCAAAACCGACCACTTCGTCGAGGTATAGGCGTAGTTGGTGTTCCTAGAGAGAGAAAGAGAGAAATGAAGAAAATGGAGGGATAAAATAATAATTAACGCGTCTCTAAAGAAGGAAAGAAAAAAAAAACAATTCTCCGGTGCCTTTGTATAGCGCTGGACTTTTCCGCATCTCCATACTTTTTCCACCTTGTAAGTCAAAAAAAGTCCATGGAATGGCCTCGTGCGTAGCTCTTTTCGGGACACCCTGTGTACGCTCCTTTCCTCTTTCGTCTCCCGTTCGAAACTTTTTCATCGTTTTTTCGCCATCCGATTCTTTTTGCTCTGCGAACAAGTTAAAGGACGAACAAAAAGAGGCTTAACGGGCGATGGAGAGAGGAACGAAAATGAAATATTTTTTAATAATGCGAAAATGATTGAGAGAAGAGAGAAAAGACGTATGCTGTCAAAAGGAGGTAACAGTTTACAGAATGAAGAAATGCATGATTTGTATCGTTCGAATCATGAATCTTTTCGTGGCTTAATTTTTAAACGTATTAAGGTTTTCATTAATGACAGTATCGAGAAAATATTTTATCATTACTACTGTTATTATGATTAACGTTAAACGATGAAAGTTATAGGCACAACAAAATTATAAAATGTATAATTTTTATAACTAAAGATAGTTTTTTTTACTTATTCATTTTGTAAATTGCTTTGAAAACGCAACTGTAATAATTTTGTTAGTTTTATGAATTGAAAGAAGCAAAAAAAGCAGCCTACAGATCTACCGTGAAAGACGTCGTTTTATAAAATTAATAACTGAATAATTCGGTTTTTATTTTATTTTCCATGCTGATCAGGAATCTTTTTTTTCGTTTGTGTAATCGATGGTAGCGACTAATTAATAATAAGCATTGCGTTTTATAGAGCATAAGTAGTCGTAAGGGATAGGCCTTTATTGCCTAAGTTGCACGAACTAAAGAGAGTAAGAGATGGAACGATTGCGAATGACCGAGCGAAAGTGAGAAAAGATAATAAAAGATTGAATTTGCGTAGATCTCGTTTCGCGGTTTATGTCGATACTGTAAAAAACAACACTAAAAGGAAAAGTCTTAAACCTTGATGAGAAGCTTATGAGAATCTGCTTATGAGATTTATTTGTCTTATTGAGACGAACGCTTCGCGTTTATTTAATCCTCTATAGACTATAAATGATGACAGAAAACTCTGATTGTGTCAGACACAAATTAATTTTTTCAAAAAATATTCAGAATTTATGAACGTGATGCGTAAATTAAGTAACTTTAAATTATATACATGTAATATTTAAAATTTTTTAATTTCCAAAGTTGAAGAGTTCAAAATTTAAGCATTTAGAGATTTGGAAATGTAATAATTAATAAATTCAGAACATTTTTTAACTTCAACATCTAGAAACGTGGAAACTATATAATTTAAAAACTTAAAATACAGAAGTATACAATTTTTAAATTTAAAACTTAAAGTTATAAATTTGAAATTCTAAAACACTGATGTTTTATACAGTAGAGGATTAATTACGTGGAACATAATTATTATTCTTTTGTATAATTTATACTATGATTTACAGCGATACGATTATAATCTAAACTCTATTTCTCTAGTAAATTCTAAGGTAATCATTGCTCGAAATAAATTTGCTGATGAGAAAATTAACTTTCTACAAAATGATTTCGTCGTTCAAAACAAGTCCCAAAGAGAATAGAATTATCTATGAAATGCACGAATTCGTGTGCAAAATTTCGAGCACTGATTCGTCAAAAATCAACAGTGTAGCGATTGCGAAAACTGACTGTTTCAATGAGCGATCAGGGATGAAAAAAACCTAAAAAGTTAAAATAACGCTTTGTTGTAAATCAAACGCGATTCTCTGATAGATTACGAGGATGACAATGAGAACCATATTTTTCTACGCAGTGTCGAAACTCTTAATCGTACTACTCGAGATCGAGTCAAGAGCGTATTCGATTAAGGGCTTCCGCGTGAAGTGCGAATGTTACTTCGCGTATGAGCTACAGATTTCAGTTGGTTCATGCAAAAAAGAAGGAAGAGACAAACAAAGAGAAAGGGAAAACAAGTACAATAAATCTTCGAACGCGCATTAATATACGGGGTGTTTCATAATTTGTAGTACAAGGGAGTAGGTGATAAGTCTATATATTATAAAAAATAATCGAATGAAATTTCGTTGTGTGCAACTTCGTTTTCAAGAATGATGAATTCATTAGTTACACGGGTACGAGTTAGCAGATTATGTTGTACTTAGGTTGGATTAACACTAAAACTACCGACGTATAATGCACAATTACTTTGATGTTAAAAATGAAGATGAAAAATACATGGACAAAGGATGCATCATAAATGAATACACTTATAGATTCTTTATCTTGACGACAATCAGCATGAATGTCAGAAGACCAGCTTAACAAATTTTGTCATTTGAAGTAAGAAATTTATAGAAGGGTCATTTGACCCCTTTTGGTAGTTTTAGTGTTAAGAATTACTAACTAATTTTAAATTATATTTGAGGAAAGAGATGGATCACCTTTGAATATTGGGAAAGAAAATTTAAAACAATTGTAGCCAGTTTGGAAAAAGAAAATAATTTTAAAAGATTATAACTATAGTTATTTTTTCAAAATAAGAAAGAAGCCGTTTAATTTTATAGTCTTTCAACACAAGGTAAAAGTTCAAATGATGAGAATTCTAAATCATTTTGTCACTTTTGATCCTCTATACATTGTAACAATCTGATTAAAAGTATCAATTAATAACAAATTTTAATGATATGAACTGTTTTGTAATAAACAAATCTTCGAAGTAGATTAAAAAACTAATTTCTCGAAAACGAAGTATCATACACAAGAATTTAATCATATTTTTTTTATTTTATCGTGGAGAATCCCTATTCTTTTTTTTAGATGCTACATATTACGAACACTGTGTTGGAGAAGCTGATCGTATATTCATATACAACATATGCTTCCCTCGGTTAAGGGGAAATACGATAAAGAAAGAAAAAAACCTTCCACCACTCACGTTCGGTTTCTGAAATTTATCCTCTCTGTTCTAAAATTCAAAGAACAAGAATCTACACTTCCTTTTTAGCCGAAGGAAACTTGCGTTGTCTGCGACCGTACTTCTCTGCGTATTTCACTATCTGTACATAATGAGCTGAAAAAACAAAATGGATAGTCTTAAGGATGAACACCAAGTAAAAATACATCGCTTCGGGGTAAAGCAGATTTTTTGAGATAATTTTTTATAGAATTCACCGACTAGCCGTTTCTTTTTTAAGTAAACTATAGACATAAGTGACAACTACTACGCGTGTCAATCCTTCACGGTTGAATGTCGTCTTTGAAATATATGGCTACTACGATAAAAATTACTTTATACTCATATATTACATTATATTGTAAAAAATTTTGCACAGATTTGATTTTTCTTCAAAAATATTTAATTTTATGAAACAACTTCAGTCTATAATGTATTCACAATCGATATCTGAAATAGATAATGCATAATATATATTACAGACTGTTGGTAATGTTTAATAAAATTGAATATGTATACATTGATTAATTAAATAAAAAAATTTTTAAATATAGAAATATCAAATTTGTAAAATTTATAAATTTACAACTTCGGAAAGTAGGATGTTCAGAAATTCAAAAATATGAATTCAGAAATTCAGAAGTTCAGAATTCTTTATTTTCGACGGAATGTAGAAGTTTAGAGGTATAGAAATGTAAAATCTGCAAATTTATGTATTTAGAAATTTAGAATCTTGAAAAATGAAAATTTGCAGATTTGACAGTGTAAAAGTATTCAATTTCCAATTTTCCATATCCTCAAATTTCCAGATTTAGAAATTTGATATGTTAGGAACTGAAAATTTTTGAATTGTAAAATTTTCAAATTGAGAAATTGACTATTCATTACTGCCTGCAAGTGCACAGCACTTTTGTTCGTCGTGCCTTTGCGGTTAACAGTTACCCACCACTGCTGTATAGGGTAAACGTTATTAAAATCTTCACTAAGATATATCCTATTCTGCATAATTACTTATTGTTCAATTTGTGGTGACAGCCACTACGGTATTCAACATGTTAAAGACATTAAAAGTTAGGGATGAAAAACAATAAGCGAAATGCTTCAAATAAGATAGCAGATCAAACGAATACATGGATGACACAGGCCGTGAAGGGTTCCAAGAAGACGATACAAAAGTTTTGCATGGACCAACAGGCGCTGTTTCTTACGTGTATATTTTATCGGAGAATCCAGCTGCCGTGGTTCAGTTTCTCGGCTTGTCCAGTCGGCGTGTGTGTGCTAAGTTTTTTGCGTGCGTCCTCTGTGCGCGTGTGCGTAAATGTGATTACCGGTTTTTCAAACAGAGACGTCGTCAGCACAACAGGAGGCGGGCAATGACGGAAAAGGAAAATATGGAAAGATATACAAATTCCTCGACATAGTACAAAGCATTTAAACTCCTCTTTTTCCAATAGCCTAGGGATATAATAAGTACGCATACAAAATAAGTCATTAACGCGTAAAATAGGTATCTACCGAGTAGCCGGAGAGTCCGCGACGTACGTGAACAAGTCTTTTTCTTTTCTTCATATAAGTAAAGCTTATAAATCTGTAGTCGATAATATAGACAGAGGATACTTGAATTAACGTGTACCCAATTGTACTGATGATTCTTCCTACAATATAGCGATTACTTGATTTATGCATAAGAAAGGATATTTTTACCAACAAATGGATAAAATTGAACGTTGTGTGGTAATCATTAAATGAAAAGTTTCAATTCTTCCTTTAGTTATAAAGTTCCATATTTCGATTTTAGCGATAAAACGAGTGTCTACTGTAACTACAAATCAAAAGTTAGTAATCTTATGACTCGCATAAAAGACATTTAAGGATGTAATTCTGTCAGTAATCTCTTTTTTGATATAAGTAGTATGAAATCACAAGGATCGTTGTTTTCATAAAATATGTGGTTGTCAAAATGTTAAGATCGTATTTTTTGTAGACAAATATATGCAAAATAGTATTTTTATTACACACGACGCAACATTAAATGTTGTGTTCAGGTTTTTGTTTAGCAAAGTTCTCTGAAAGCAAGTGTATACAAGATTTTTTGACGAATACTTGTCGAGAATCAGTAACGCAATACTGACTAATGACTTCTAAGACAATTTCGTAACAAAACTGCAAAAGGCTGACGTTTTATAGGTTATCTGAAATAGCGCGAACTCGTGAAGTAGTTTACATAGAACCCGATCAAATGATGGTACTTTTGTAATAGACTAGTCAAACTTCGAATGATAAATATTTTGTATAAACCGCAGGATGCTTTGAATAGAAATTGTTTTTAGAAAGTTTGGCGACTTCAGTAGCGGTGTTCTCTGTTTTTCAATTTAAACGAACTGACGCTGCCGCGACTGCAGTCAGCGAACGAGTTTTATGACGACGGAAGAAATCATTTTACACAGCTGACGAACAATATATTTACTAATTTACTTTGTCGTAAAATAGTGATATGAGAAGACGGTTCGTCGTTCATCTTGCGATTAGAATCTAAGCATTCCTGGTTGTGGATTTTCCGGACATCCGATAGATAATAAAGAAAAGAGAAACAAAGAAAAATAGTCACTTGCAAACGTATTTTACTCGGCGTACAGGAGACAAATAATTTTTCTTTTAACTTCTCATTACTTACGGTTTTTGTTTCTCTTGGAAAAATTTGTACCGTAGTCTTCCAGGGTACAAAGGAGAATAATAAAAATGTCATTTGTTTGTCGTGTGTAAATCAAAAGAGAAAAAACAGACGAGAAGAAAGAGGAAGGGGGGAGAGATAGGGATATAAGCAGGACGAGAGGAAAATAAGATGAAACAAGAGACAAAAAAAAATAATAAGAGAAATTGTGGATAATTATGTGAACCCTTTGATGATCTCAGCGTTTTATTTTTGTATAGAGTGCATGAAAATGTGTAATCTTCAAGAACGTAAGACGAGGAAATTGAGATATGGTTTGAAAAACAAAGCAAGACTTACAATGGTAGTTCGAGAACAAGAAAACGTATAAAGAAGAAATGTAGGTATAAATACAAACAGACGAATTTAGGTTGCAAGAATAGAAGTTTAAAGTTTGTAAACATTTTTTTGAACATTTCCCAATGCTGCTTTATGTAATACTCTATATATAAAACTTGTATGAAAAGTCATCTGATAAAATTGTGTTTAGACTTTCATTATTTATCCCCCCTCTTATTATTGTTTGTTACGTTCAACAGCATTCAAATAGTTCTGAATTTTGAAATTAAAAAATTTTGAAAGTAACAAAATTTAAAGATTAAAGATTTCAGAATTGAAGATTTGGCAGTTTGGACATTTAGAAATTTGGTAGTTGGAGAAAGTTTTTTGATTTGAAGATTTGGAAAATATATATATGTCGAAAATGTTAAGCGATTATAAACAACCGTAGTTATCAAACTTAGCGTTACTAGAATTTCATGGTAGATTAAATTATAATAAATATTTTTTGGAATTTGTTTGCAATTACTAATAATAGTACTAAAATAATGGTGTCTACATTTATTTTAAATAGATATATTTTGTAAGACGTTTCGATTTAATTTATACAATTATGGATTATTAATTTAATTGCAATTATTACAATTAAAAAAAACATTGATTTTTTCTTTAACCATATTTTATATTTGTGTTCATTTATTTACACTTTGGAAGCATTATATAATAAAGCCAATACATTTTCGGTTGTCCTTAATAAATATAAATAATATATCGGACTTAACAACGTTTCAGATGTAAATACGCGTATAATGTACAATTCATCTATTCAATACTTCAATAAGATGCACCGTGAAAATGACAGATTCTCTGTCATTAACATACAAATAAATAAATCTACACCAAAATGCTATTATTAAAATTAGACTGTTAAAATTTTAAATAAAGGTTTATCACACTAGAAACGTAATATTTAAAATAGTAGCTTAATTTACAAAATGAAAAGGAAAAAGTTTAAAACTAAATATAAATTATCACATATCTTAGTAGTCTGTTATCCGAAAGTTCAATTGTCTGAGGCTTTGTTTTTGAGATACAAATAATTAAAAATTGATTAATTTTTAGCGCATTTTATCTAAAATATATACATATAATTTGTCGGTCATTTGTGACAGAACGTTGCGAAGTTGGAAGGCTTAATTTCTATGTGTTCATGTGTCAAAAACAAAGCCCCAAATTGCACAATGATAACAGATGTATAAAAGAATCAATAATTTCCAGACATTATGTACAATCTTCTTGAATCAATCTGTATGTACATATACAACACGTATAATATACATTATACGCATATGTACATTTATAAGGATGCTTACTTCGTTCATCTGCTGTAATGCTGATAATTGTTATTCCAAATAATAAACGGAAATACTATTTACAGAAGTTGTAAGGTACAAAGAAATAGGTAAAAGAATATACATTCTATTTTAGTTGTTGGATTTGTCGCAACATAAAAGAGTGCTAAAGGTAACTGTGTCTTTTAAATAGAATATTGAATTTTATATGCTAAATTTTGATAGAACATCCAAATCTGAGTATAAAAGTGCATTTATTCAGAAAGTTATTCCATTTAAAAAAGTAAATTGATTTCCATGTTTCTCTGTAAAGAGAACTTTTGATATTATATTATATATGTCTCTATAACGTATAATTTATATAAATAACATTTCTGTTTGTTATTTGAAATAACGATATTCTAGGTGAATGAAGTTAGTCAGACACCTTTTATATTAGGTATGCACAAGCAATAACACGAATATGTACACTGCCATATGCATAATATGTGTAAACTATAGATACTAAATTATTAATTAACATAATTTTTGAGGAACACTGCAAAAATTAGTTACAGGAACTATTTTATTTAATGGAACTTTTTGGACCAAGTTGTATAAATCTTGTTTAGAATTACATATTCATAATTTAGGTACAAAAAAAATAAATAAATAAAAATAAATGTAATAACTAATATACACATTAAATAATATACAAAACTGAGACTTTTCTAATACTTTTTAAAATTTTTGTCAAGCTCCTTAGTTTTATTAAATGGTGTAATTTGCAATGTTCCTTTCTATTAGAACTAATATATGTATCTCACTGGTAATACACTATTTTTAATTTTAGCTTTTTAGTGTTTGTTCATAATTACACGAAAATGTAAATATTACACTGTTCTTTTAGGCACATGATCCAAGGGGTTCATACTGTTATTTTAACATAAAGTAAAATTAGGTATATCCAGTTTCTTTTACCTATCATATGTAATAAATACGTGTTTACCTTAAATATTTTGAGCATAACAAAAATTAGTTGTGCACTGCACATTAAAGTATTTATATCACATTTATCTGACAAGAGAAAATATCTCAAAATTAGTCTTCTTTAAGGGACTAGTTTAATTTAGAATATGGGCTTACGTATTTAATCAAAATTAAATTTAAAAGAACTAGTTATGTCATAAACTCCACACATATATTTAAAATATTTTCCTCAATGTAAAGCCTAGAGAAAAAAGTTCAACAATACTAGGCTTACACTCAACCATAATTTATATAAAATGCATGAATAATTTATATAAATATTTTCTAAATAAAACTGTTTAAAATTTGTATATATCTAATATGTCAAAGAATTGATTTTAACAGGTACATTCTTGCTTTAAGAATATTGTGCATGTTAGAAGCATATTACAATTAGAAACAAAATGTATATAAATATTTAGAGCCGATTTTTTTTAATCGTAGTATCTTCAGATTAATAGGAGATAACTACAACATTTAAAACTGTCAACAACTACTCTATTATAATTGTAAAAGTGTTTTCAATAACACTTGCGGTATTAATTGCTTAAATTTAAATTGTTCAAATTATAAAACAACTTTGCTTTAACATTAAAGTAAAATTGTATTAAGTACGTAAAATAGAAAATGGGGGTGGCCCAGTTTGTCTCATTATCATCGCAAAATTACTCAATCCTTCTTCACCATTATTTTGACTGGTACTCTGTGAACTACTCAGACTTTTACTTCTACTACTATTATGACTTTGTAAATGTTTTTTTAAGTGATCTCTCCTATAAAAAGCTTTACCACATTCTGTACAAACTTGATTTTTACTACCTGAGTGAATGATCATATGACGAGCAAGATGTTCATTACGTTTAAATGCTTTACAACACATATTACACTGATAAGGCCTATTCTTATTATGTCCTTGTTTGTGACGATCTAAATGTTCTTTACGCTTTAAACTTGCACCACAAATATCACAGATATGAGGTCGTTGTCTGTGATCCTCTAGATGTTCATGTAATGCTTCTTGATCTTCAAATTTGTATGCACATTCTGGGCACTGATAAATTAACAGTCCTTAAACATTTATAATAACTGTTTTAAGACATACAAGAACATTTAACAAAATGTTAACAGGTAGTAACAAGTAGTTTATTGGACTTTAATGTTAAAACATAAACACCTACCATTGATATGTTGTGGTTCAACTTCAAACTCAATTTTTGGTCGAATTTCTTGACAGTTATGTGCAGGATTATTAATATTTTCTTCATATTTAGTTACATATGGTAATCCCAATGTACTAGAGCATCGTGCTAAATATTCAGAAGTAAGTCTAAAGTCTATTTGAAGAGGATCAGTCATAGTTGCTGCATCTACTTTCTGAATAGTCTGTGTGCCTGAAGATTGATGAGATATTTGTGAGCATGTTTCTTTGTTTCCACAATTGTTCTCGTTCCTGTTTTCATCTGTTTGTTGAACATGTTGTGCCGAATGCACAGAATATGTATATTCTGTTATGTTAGACTGGTTATGTTGATGATTATGCATCTCTGAAGAGTATTTTACATTGCGTGGATCATATGCCATTTCTGATTGTAGAACAAATGAAGAGTTGTTAGTAGTGGTCTACAAATATTAAACATTGAGTATAAATATTTGTAAGTACAAAAAATAACAATATGCTAACAATACATTCATTTTTTACAAAAAAACTAAATTCAAATACCATATTTTTCCATATTCTGTAAATACATTTTCATAGAGCAATAAAAAACTTATTAATTTAATTATGAAGATTAATTTTGATAAATTTAAACCAGAAAAGAATATACATTCGACGTAGATTAGAAATTGTATTAAGCATACCAAGATAGATGTCAGTTTACTATTAAATGTTCGATAAAATTCGAAATATTCTTGAAATTAACAATTTAATTTCAAGAAAAATTGTTCAAGAATTTTATATCTGGCAATGAAATATACTCACTTGTTGGATACAGAGGAAGCAATGAAACTATTGTATCGTTGATTACTGTTTGTTTGTATTAAGCTTGGCCATCTTTACACATCAGCTGCTACATAAATTCTAGATCTTCTGTATAACCAATTACCTGTATTAGAAAGGTATATTACGCGATGACACGTAATTAACAAATCTTTAAAATATCATAGGAAACGTTGCAATATACATTTAAATACATGATTAGTTTCTCTATCCGTATTAATACTGTAAAATTCAATACGACTCCACTGTGGAATGCGCAACGGTAGGTATGATGATCACAATAGAAAGCCTGTACTGTATTTAAAAGAAGCGGATATATAAGATATTTGCCAAAAAAGCACAAGTCTTTGTAACAATTTATGTTTGCCTTGTACAATTAAACAATAACTTTAAAAAAAGTTGAATAAACTCTGTATTAAGCGCAATAAAAAATAACGATTTGAATAATAAATTAATAAAAAAATGTATTATCTTTATGTTAGAAATAACACAATAAAAGTAATTTTTAGTGAAATTTAAATTCATCATTTTCGAATAATTTTTATTTAAGTTATTAAGTTATTCAAATGGAATTAAATAGAACAAAATGTGGAAAAATTATCTGTTATGCATTTTATTTAAACTAATTTGGCAGTAGTTTGACTATAAATATATATTACAGTGTTCGTATGATACTTATATTGTTGAATATGCATATGTCTGTGTGCGTGAAATGAATTAATACACGAATTTGAGAAATTACTCCAATAAAAATTTATCCACATACGAAATAAAATGTTATATTTCATTTTATAGTGGGATAATAAAATGCCTTAGAGCTAAAATTATTTCAAGCGATATTTAGCCAATAAGATACTATATATGAATAATTTTCCAAATTGTATCCTACGGGATTTAAATTGTGTTATGACTTCTTATTGTATTGCACTTATATTCTTATCATCGTTCTAATTAACATCGTGAATTATATTTTAAATAAGAAAATTGGTTACTCTGTTCTAAAAATTAGGGTACACTTTGTTCTAATAATCGTAATAAAGATAAATTAAATCGTTATAATCGTCACTGAGAAAGCATTTAAAAATATTTGTTATCTTGTCAATCCATAAAGTAATTAATTTGTAACTAGAATTCAAAGTTTAATGTTTACGTGTTTAAAAAGTTAAATCAACTCATTTAAATTTAGAAATAAATATTATTAATAAAATTGTTAATTTAAAAATACGGGCTATAGACGTGAAAAACCCTATCCATCTATCGGTGGAAGGTGAGAACAAATGATACTAAGTTTAAATACTACGTTTACAATTATTGATTACATCAGCCGTGCTGACAGATGTAACTCAATTTTAAGCTAGTAAGTGTTGATTTATGTAAAAATTAGGAATCTGCAGTTGTGTACGAAACTGAGAAAAAGAGTATAAATTGAGCTCGTTTGAAAAAAGACATATAACACCGTTCACTGGCGAAAGGGGGAACTATAGAAACAATGGTTTCGAGATTGACCGCTAGATGGTGTAAGATGTACTGTTTTCGTACATCTTATAATGTACTCTCCTCTATCGATAAACGTGTTCTGGTGTTACTTGAAATAATTCGCTCATTTATACTTTATCTGTTTGAATAAATTTATTTACTATAAGCGAATTATCTTGTAAATATTACTGTTTCTATTGGATAATACTGACTGCAATTATAAACTTTAAATCTTACACGCGCTCACTAAAATGTCGCCTATATTGTTGTAAGTTTCACGGGAGAATGAATTAAAATGTGTCGCCACATTTTGTACGGTAAACGTAGATAATTTGTCGATAATGTTAATTCCTATTTTAACAATCTTGAATCAAAATCGATTTGTAATTAATTGTACAACTTCAATATGAAACTATTCGTTGTTTAATCAGATTTTCATTTTGCAAATAGTCAGTTAGTATTGAGTAATTAAACTGAAATTTGTGGTCTCGTAAATATAAAAATTAACTGATTTATAAATTTAATTTAAAGTGTTATCAACAAAAATTAATTTAACCATTATAATATATTTAGTTTTTATGTGTTCCATTTATTTATGCTTCCACAAATACTATTGTCAAAATACAATTTAGCATTAACAACTGAAAATTCTACAAGACGCTCTTAAACACCCAATTACTACGGTCGCTAGCCTCGCCAGTTATGTGACACTATCGGACTGATTATGCGAAAAGCTTCTTCCGCCCAGTACCCCAGCTGACTCCGTTAACTTATGGTCCCGGTCTCCGCTCAGGCCACCTCTTCGGTACAGAGTTGACAGCACTCACTACCTGTAATGTTACGGGCCTGACTCGACCCGTTAACATGTACATCTACATGTATATGCTGGCCTTGCCAGCGAACATAAGTCGATTAGGCGGCGAGCAGCTATCACAATCTTATACTTCCCTGTCTCCAACCACTTACATTATGTTTTATCGCACGCAGCGCTCTCAAACAACATCGACATTTAGTCATTGACTTACTCCGCTCATTGTGAAGCGTCAAACTTGATCCATCGCCGCATACTGTCAACAGCGACTACTATGTGGCAGTTTGGAGACTTTTTTATGTCCCGTAAATCTTGGACCTCACATCTATAATTTTAAAGACCTTTTGCTACCGCCACTAGCTTCTTGGTTTGCCCTATCGCCGCACTTGCGCTTTCACCATAACTACGTCTCCCACATTTCTTCTGCTCTGCTTGTTCGGTATCGGCCTTCATCACTTGACGAATTTCTCATAAATCCACCGCGTCCAACACATTTTGTATATGATTAAGTAGTTTGGCATCTGTCGGACTACGTGGTTTGTAACAAAAGAGGAGTTAAGTGTGTGACCGTTTTGTCGTTCGATTGACAGTGCAATTGATAGCACATTGAACTTTTTTCGCATTCTCGTTCCACCCCTCTTCGCTTTGACCTGCACACATCACTGCGAGAGAACTTAATAAGGTCTGATTTATTCTCTCGAACTGTCCATTCGCACGCGGAGATACGACCGCATTAAATATAAGTTTCACACCCTGTTTCTCTCATAATTATTGAGGGCGTGCGTCTTAAAAGTTGAATTAGCCCAGTCCGTTATGATTCGAGTCGGTACCCCGAAAATTGCAATTATGTTGACACATTGTCTTCAGGATTCCCTTCACTGAAGCGTTCTTGACAGGTTCGAGGATACAATACCAACGTCGAGGTATCATTGCCTAAATTTGTACTAGCACCTCTTCCTGGATATGGATCAGTCATATGCCTTCCATCGAAAGGTGTCGCATGATGCCACGGATTACTACGTTGACTTTCCATTCTATGTGTTTCTATGTGATTCGTATATGTCCTGATTCGACTCCTTCGTTGAGACGAATGCCTTTTCTAATAACGTTTAAGCCTACTTTTACGCGATCGATCAACATGATCACGTCCACTTATTTCACGTGGCATCTCGCAACTTTTCTCATAACCTCACTAAACGGTTCAGTTTTTCTTACACTCGCTTTGATTCAATTCCAAAAATTATTTTAATAAGCACGTGTGTATATCCCATTTCTAATTTCTGTGGTAAATAATGTTTAAATTATTACACAAATTCTATTGCGAAAATCTTATCCTTGTTTTATCGAGTGAATATCGCGATAAATCAATCATTCTTCATCTGTTTCAGACTCAGGACCGAATATGCCAATCCCGAGCCATTTCCTTATAAACATTTAGGGACATTCGTTGGCCGCAAATATTTTAATAAAATATTAATATGAGTTTTCGGAATTATATGTCTGCTTTCAACGTTAAACTGTTTTGTTGCACAGTTTATGTTTCAGATAGACGATTGCAGGATTTACATCAGAACGTAAGTGGTTGATTTTCATAATTGAATTTGATATTAAAATTTATATTCGTAAAGGGAGTAAAGTTGCTATTTAATGTGTAATAAAGATGCAAAAGACAATTGTTCATTTTCAAGTAATGAATCTAAAAAGTTGGAAGAATTTTAACATAATATTATACATAATAAATATAGTATTGTGTTATTTCTTCACAAAATCAAGTATTTTGTACATTTTGTCGGTGCTGGCAAATTACTTTTCAGAGGGGATGAAAAAAGGAAATGTGGGTAATCTGTCGATAATCTAAATTCCTGTTTTAACAACCTTAAATTGAAATCAATTTGTAATCAATTGTATGTATCAAACTTCTTCATTGTTTAATTAGATTTTCATTTTGTAAATAGTTAATTAGTAACGAACAAACTGAAAGCATATAAAATATTTGTGGTCTTGTAAATATAAAAATGAATTAATTTAAAAACTTAAAAAAGTTTTACAGTTGTATCATTAAAAGGTTCATTTAACTAATATAAATTCGAAAATAAATATTAGTAATATAAAGTTAATTAAGAGGACAGACTACAAATCAGAAAATATTTAGCTATCTAGCGGTAAAAGGTGCGAACTAATGGAAGTAAATTTTGAAAACCATTGTAAAATATACTTCATTTACAGTTTTCGATTTACTAGCGCATATGAAACATTCTGAGGCCATTTAATAAGCAACATTAATTATCTTTTGAAAGTTTAAAAAATGTTAACAAGTTGGAGAAAGCAATAAATGCAAAAATTTTATTCGGAATTAAGTTTCATTAGTTCCTACCATTCACCGCTAAATGGATAGGTATTTTGAGGCCTGCAGCCAACACGTCGATACAGTCACCGCGAAATTAATTGTATAACTTCATTACTAAATTCTTGTGTTGTTAAATATGATATTCTTTTTGTAAATAATAAATTAGAAATGAGTCACCATTGAGAAAGCATTTCAAAATATTTGTTTTTTTGGCAATCCATAAATTAATTAATTTATCACTAGCATTTAAAGTTTAATGTTTATGTGTTTAAAAAGTTGATTTGACTTATTTAAATTTAAAAATAAACATTATTAAGAAAATTTAAAAATACACCCTACAGGCCCATAGAATGTAATTTATTAAATTTTCGTATACAATGCCTCGAACCTATTGTGAAACCATTTCTCTGACTTTATTATGACCATAGATTAATTTGCAAGTATTAACGAAAAGTAAAAACAGCTCATTTTACGAAAAATGCGCAATTTATGTCTCGGTATTTTGATGATTCATCGCCAGGTTGAATTAGCGGTACTCCTCATATGGGGATTTACCCCCCATACTATAATAAATTCGCAAATTAACTAATATTTTTGAACTGATTTAATTATTTATTTAATGCGGGGGTTCAACATGAGTCTTGATAAATGAATGAATGAATTATTTTGTTATTAGGGTGACCGGAAAGTAATGTCGTTTTATTTGGAGTAAAGTCAAACAGATAAATTTTATATTAATAGGATAAAAGAATAATCGATATTTTTAGGGGAAAACCGATCGTCTATATTTTTCTAAGTGGCGCTGGTGTATAATGCTGGGGTTAACTACTTCAAAGCACACTCGTTTAGATGGCACTGCATGTATGGTCGCTACACTTTCAATGCACATTGTATTATACATATGAAATGTAGAAATGCACAAAATTATTAAATATAAGACTTTTTTAATGCTATAATGAGTTTTACTGACATTTACTGAGTAAATTGTTATGTAATAACAAATAATAATAACATTTTAAATAAGTATGGCACTTATAAATAAATATTTATAATTTATTTACGCTTTCTAAATTACAGTTTGTTGTTACACAAATAATAATATCTTCACAAAGTTTTATTAGCCACAGCATAAGTGTTTTCGTTTGTGAAAAAGTAACGTTTATTTTATTTCTAAAGGATGTGTCATACTAGTACAAAAAAAGTTGTAGGAGAAATAGGCCCGCTTGCCTGTTTTTAATACAAACTTTCGCAAGCTCTGTTAGATTATCTATAAAAAGTATATTTACTATAGCGTTCAAATTATTAACATTGCGTAATTGTGAAATCAATATTTGAATGTTCAATTTACATTATGATTCTGGCTTTTGTTTTCTAATAAAACTTGGATAAAGTTAATTTCTGTTGTGGAGTTTATTTGAAAATTGATGTATGCATATTATTTATTGCACCTTTACTGTGTTATTATATTTATCATTCCTTTATTGTCATACCTGTTGTATTTTAACTTGTAGTCTTCAATTTCGAATAAATAACGAGTGAAAACTATATTACAGTATTAGGTACTACTACCGAAGCAATTTATTTAAAAAAATGAAATAAATATAGGCGTTAAACTATTTGAAATGTGTAAACACTCTAGCCCTGTGTTTCCGTCTCCACATCAAGCCGGTGTTTTTGTAAAGTCAGCAAACGAATTCGAGTGAACGATATAGTTGGTGATATAAAAGGACAATGTCTACAACGGTACGAATAAAGGAACATTTCTAGACCATTAAATTCCAAATTATTGTCTTTGTCTCTGCGATTATTTACCTCGTTAAAAATCCCCCACAAAAATTTTATTATATCTTTTTAACAGTAATGTGACTCACATTCACCACTGTGTTTACTACAGCAATTTAAAATAGGTATTTTTTAACAAAATCTGTAGTGTAGCACGTATGATGCTAAAGCAACTGATAGAGGCAAGTAATAATAGAACCATAAGAACTTCAAAAGAATTCATTAAGGGGTTAGGTGGGTTTCAGACGTTTAAAAGAAGCGTATTTTTACTGATTTTTTTTTAATATATCAAATGAAATATTTATTGCAAACAATTTAGCAAATCAAAGATACATATTTAACAAGTACTTTGTGAAATTTTTATTTAAAAATTTTGAAAATTCAGCCATTGAGACCTCATTTCCGTTGACCTCTCAAAAAAAAGTGCTCTCGGTCTGGACACGATAACTCATGACTGGTTCATCAGAAATTAAAAAACCAAATATTTTCTGTCAGCAGATGTATAAAGTTCGTACTTGAACGAAGGACAAAAAAAAATTAAAATTTGAATTTTTGGCGGAGTTATGAACAAAAAGTTCCATTTTTTGGTCAAATTTTCACCACATATTTCCTCGAAACATAAGTTGTGATAAAAAAAAAAAAAGAAAAATCCTTCGTTCAAGTACTAGATAATAGTATTTTGAAGAAGTGTGCAAAATTTGAACAAGATCGGTTCATAACTTTTTGAGAAATCATGTCCACCGACTTCAAACATAGAGTTTCGAGAAAAACGCGATTGAAGTACGATGCGACAGGCTGCGTGGCCTGATGGGCGGAAATTCCGAAGGGTCTATCTCTTAGAGTTTTACTCTAATCGATTCAAAATTTCGGGAAAATATTCTACACACATTGCACTATTTAATAAGATGAAAAAAAAAATCGATTTTTTGAAATTTTCAAACCCACCTAACTCCTTAAACCTGTCAACCAAAATATTTTACAGTCGATATCTGCTATCGATAAAAATATCTTCTAGTGCAAAGGGTTAATAACATGCTACAAATCGGTCACGATGCCTACATTTCACTCTATACAGCGCGTAATACTCGTTCGCGAAAACTATGCAGAGAATTTAAAGAGAAGCTGAAATTACACTTTTCCATTAAGTAGATTTAGGTCGCTTATAGCAAAAACTTTAAAGTACTGTACGAACCATCCATATTTAGTGCTTTAAAACATGCTCCGCTTGCTACGTGGGTGTGAACGCACCCTCGTTAGTTGTTACTCTGAACGAGTCGCTCCAATTACACCGTGATACGCGCGTTGACGAGCATAATTAATTTCAGGAGATTTCCCGATGTATATTCACTCTGGTGCAACGTAGGCTTCCCCTGGCTGAGAGGAACTGTCGAACAAGAAATTTCTATTTAGGTTGGGTTCTTCCTAGTCCATCTAGGTTCCTAGACTTTCTCCTAGTTTCTTACTAGTTCCTTTCCGGGTTCTTCTTGCATGCTTTCTAGATTCTGGTTTTCCCTAATTATAAGACTAAAAACAAGCGGTATAAGGCTTTTTCCACATCAGGATTTAAACTTTTATAAATCGTGACCCATTTTGGAAACGATAATTTGTTTTTGTACAATTTGAACGTAATGTAATATGTTTCTAAGGTTGAAAGATTTAACGTTTCCAAAATTTGAAAATTATGAGTCCCAAAATCCTAAACGTTATGTCCCATCATTAAAGAATTGTAAAACTTCAAAATCAAAAAGTTAAAACATTAAAAAACTCCAAGATTTAACTATTTAAAAGTTCTAAAATATCAAAATTCCGAAATTCTAAATTACCATATTGCAAAATTCCGGAAGTCAATCATTCTGAAATTCTAAAATTCCATAATCTCAGAATTCCATAATTCTACAATTTCAATATTCAAAAATTCCAATGTTGCAATAGTTCTATAATTCTAAAGTTGCGAACTTCTAAAGTCTCAAATTTTCTAATGTCGAAAATGTAACTTCCAAAAACGATAATTTTTATGATCCACACTTGCAACTTACATACTGCCTTTAAATATTTTTATACTTTAATATCTAACACGACCTACTCAAAATCAGCTAGTAACCAACCAATGGTTGAGGATCCACGGTTTGAGAATCTCTGCCCTATGCTGTATATAATAAGAGAATTATGGAAAAGTATTTTATTTTCTGCTTCCATTATAAGGAAGTCGGCAGCATTTGGTGTCTGGAAAACGTTTATCTCGTAGGATGCTGGCATCCGTAGGATAACAAATGTCTTTACCACAGGAACGGGAAACGTCTCCCTTGATACTTTGTCCTGTTCGTTTAGTCACCAAAAAAAAACAGAATATTTTTTCAGTATTTAAAATTACTTTTTATTTACGTAAGAGGAGAATAATCAAGCTTCCGAGTAATCGATTTTCTTAAAACTTTTAGTTAACTACACTTTATGAAGATATATTTCTTTATCTGTTTTGTTTATGAATATATCCCATTATAGAGGTAGACTACAAATTCGAATTATCTACAGCCTAAAAAAAATCGTTATTCGATATCAATTTTCGGTAAACGAAATATAAGATATTTTTTATTTCTCATAATTAACGAGAGTTTGAAATACAAAAATTCATCAATTCCCTTATGATACGTAGCTTTCTTTGTTCCCATTCTTTACTACAACTTTTATTTGTACGGTCTTGAAAGAACTGGTATTTAATACAGGGTGTCCCAAAAGGAACGTAACACCCGGAAATGGGAAGTAGCTGGGGTCATTCTGAACAACTTTTTCCTTTGCAAAAATCTCGAATGAGGCTTAATTTTGAAATTATTAAGGAAAAACACCGACCAATCAGAGCCGACCACTACGACTGCCTCCGAGCGCGCGAGAATCTCGCGCTCTGATTGGTCGGTGTTTTTCCTTAATAATTTAAAAATGAAGCCTCATTCGAGATTTTTGCAAAGGAAAAAGTTCTTCAGAATGACCCCAGCTACCTCCCATTTCCGGGTGTTACGTTCCTTTTGGGACACCCTGTATATATTGTACTGCCGCCACAATTTCACCTGAAACAGTTATTACATATCGCAAAGTGACGACCCAATAATTCCGCTTCATTCTTGATACAATTTAGTATCATCCGTATATCGAAGCGATTTCCAAAATGTCTTAGTCATCGGATGGATCGCAGCATACTTTCTAAAAAGAAGGAATGGCTGATCAGCGTGCCAAATTAATATTTCGGCGTAGCTAAGTTTCTCTTGGCGTTATTTGTGTACGATTAATGATTTATATTTGCACGACTGTAGATTGACGGTAGATTTAACCTACTTTTCGTTTTATAATCAACCGAACGAAACGTTCAGGTTCGAAACGTTCGTGTCTATTAATAGGGATATTGAACGAAGAATCTCGTAACATTCGATGTACGTACTCCTAATAAGTAGATATTCCTGTCAGTATGTAAATATGAGATGTGTCTGCGAAAAAGATGTCCAACATGAGTGCCACGTACGCACACGCGAAACTGTATCGAATACGTATACGCGATGGCCTTGATTCCTAAGGCCGTGAAAAGATCCCGTCGTCGGGTCAATTAAACCAAGCCACGAAGTCATTGACTTTGGGTGCACGGCCAATTTCTCTTCGATAGTGTGTAGCGGGCATGGCCACGTTCGCATATACCAATTTGGCATTTGAAAACTTGGACACCGAGGCACCTTGGGATCTGGTAATTACAAGATTTCGAAGTTTGGACATTAACAAATTTGGAAATGTAGATATTCGAGTATTACGAATTTTGGGTAATTTGGAAATTTCGTGATTTCGAAAATATGAGAAGTTTAGAATCTCGAGATTCGACAGATTTAGAATTTGCAAACTTGGGAATTATGTAACCTGGAAATTTCAAGGTTTACGAATTCAGAAGTGAAAGAATTAGGAAATATGACAATACAGAAATTCGAGAATTACGAATTTTGGGTAATTTGAAAATTTTGTGATTCCGGAAATATGAGGATTTGAGAATCTTGAGATTCGAGAATTTTAGAATTTAGTATTTTGGAAACTTGGGAATTATGTGACTTGGAAATTTCAAAGTTTACGAATTCGGAAATGAAAGAATTAGGAAATATGACAATACAGAAGTTCGAGTATTACGAATTTTGGATAATTTAGAAATTTTATGATTCTGGAAATATGAGAATTTTAGAATCTCGAGTTTCGACGAATTTAGAGTTTGGAAACTTGGGAATTATGTGATTTGGAAATTTCAAAGTTTACGAATTCAGAAGTGAAATAATTAGGAAATATGACAATTTAGAAATTCACAAATGCAGGAAATTGGTAAATATGAAATTTCACGATATGAAGATTTGGAAAAATGGTAATATGGGAACTGTGGAATTTGGAAATTTATGAATTCGAGTATCTGGAATTGTAAAAATTCTGTGTAAGCAGATACACGATTTATTAATACTTGTAATGATGGACAAACATACACACATATATTGAATATAATACTGAATATTGAAACTATACAACTCTAGCTGACACGTGCTTTTCGGTTCGCGACCACGAGGTAAGTGAATAGCTCACTCGCGATTTCCGCTGCCTATCTCGACAGCTAACTTTCTGAACTTATGAAGTTTGGAAGTTATTAAATTTTGACATTCTGAAATTTTCAAATTCGCAAATTTATAGCGATTTAAAAATTTAAGAGTTTAGAAATCAAGCAACTTTGGTATATGACAATTTAGAAATTTGAGAATTTAAGGTTTCGTAATTTCAAAGTTTGAGCCTGTGGAAATTTGAAAATCACGATATTTGGACATTGGGTGATTTACGAATTTGTAAATTTGGTTTTATGTATAGAAATTTAGAAATGTGTGTGGAAATTTTCAAAATTTGGTAATTTAAAAAGTTTCAAATTAATGTACGCAACACAAGTTCTTTATGACACTAAATTAACTGGGATTTTTTATACTTTCACTTTTACTTGAATATGACATGATCAAATGAAAAAAAATATTTATTTTTATGTTCGATCATAATCGAAAAAGAAAGATTTTATAAAGTATTGTATGTATCAGAGATAAATATTACTCATATTTCGATCACGTTTCATGACACGACAGAGCTTACTCCGCAACAACATGATAAAGTTAAAAAACATCCAATTCCGTATATGGATATGTGTACAAACGAAAACGACTGCTCAGCGCATGAGTAAGATTTCAGATTATTTGGCATATTTATTCGTTTACCTCCAGACTACACGTCAATAAGATATGACAGGAAATTGAGCCACTCCTACGACAAACTAAACATTAAAATGGTAGTTAAGAATTCAGATTTTATAGAATATCGAGGAATAAGAAAACGAATGGAAATTATTCGATTTATGACCTTATTCGTTTTGGGAAGAATAAGAACTGTAAAGTATTCTATGAATTAATAATTGTCTTACAAATTCTATTTACCATGAAAAATCGATGAGTACAGAATCATTTTTACATGTAAATATCTAAAAATTGCACGTCTGTTAACATGGATTAAGACCCATTTTCTTATTTATATAAACGTTATAAAAATAATAAAATTTCATGGAAATGAGGATTTTATTGGAATGGCTTTATTATAGAGAAACGTATTTTAATTTTGTTATTATTACCTATTAGCTTCACCTTCAGATGCATCAGTAATAATTTTCGCTCAGATCATCCTGAACCACATTTTTGTTTAATAAAATAAACGACAATTCCTAATTGCTTACATATAATAGAGAAATTGTTAAGGGGTTTTGTGCATAAACACTAAAATAAGAACCGTATGAAGTTTTTTGATAATTCATTATAAACTGAACTAGAATTTACCTGCAAGCTGATAATAGTTGTAATGAGTAATGGTATCTAGACAGACACTTTCAAATCTTTCCTTAAATTTCGCACTTAATCAAATTATTTAATATATAATTGTATATATTTTATATTCTAATAAATGTTTTCTAATTTTGGGGCGTAACTATAAACATTATAGCTTACGTTAAAAATATTACGGTATCAATTTAGCGTAGCAGAATATACATATTCTCCTAAAACATGAAATATGAAATATTATTATCGAAAGTGTCCAGAATTAATTCCACTAGTGTACAGTGAGTCTTCGTTCATGTTGAGATTACCTATATTTCACCGTAATATATTTGGCTAAAAGTAATTTCAACTTAAGGTGGACTTGCACTTTAAAATTTTTTAACGTCGTTAATCACGCAAAGTTTGCTCAAATAACTTGAATCATTGTAGATTGTTTACAAATAAAAATAAATTTGATCTCCTGTTATCAGTATCTTCGTTTCTTTAACACTAGATTTACGGACGTTTAATGACCACTTATGTTTAAATTGAAGATGAACTACAAAAATAAGGAAATAATGGATAATACATACACTCATGGACAAAATTAAATGGACATTGCAGAAATGTAAAAAATGTTTCGTTTTATTACAATGTTGTAAATAAATTCTAAATTTAGAACGTGAGATATTTTTGTAGACTTGCGAAAACATTTATTTAATGTATATAATTGTGCAATAAAGTTTTGATTTATAGGCATTATTAGTTAATTAAATTTACCTTTTGATATTTATGATACCTGTCCACTTAATTTTGTCCACGACTGTATATCAGTTTATAGAACGATTCTTTATCTCGACGAGACTTAACATGCACCTTGACATAAGCTTCTTAATAACACTGTACAACAACCAAATAATTTCGTAACCTCCACTATGATATTCTTATAGATTTTTGCGAGTTGAATGCGAATCTGAAATCCGTTTCTCTCTAGGTCGCATAGTTTTTGAGAAAATTGATGTTAAAAAAAATTGCAAATTTTCAACTTTGGAAATTTTTTGTACTTTTTTCATAGCAGCTATTCAGCGACTATTTACACGAAAAAAATCTGTGAACTTTCTCGAATAAAACGATATAAATTGTCATTGCATTGTAAACATTTAAATATGTTTAAATAATGATCAAAGTAAGAAAGACACCGAACACGCACCAGTTTTCGTTGATATTTATCAATTTTCTCAAAAACTATACAACCTAGAGAGAAACGGATTTCAGATTCGTATTCAGCTCGCAAAAATATATAACAATATCATAGTGGTGGTTGTGAAATAAAAAAATATCAAAATTTGTTGTACAATGGACTTTTCGTAATTGAAAATAAGAAATCTAACATCCGTCATTTTTACGGGATTCGTAAATCTAGTGCTAAAAAATGCACTTAACTTTCAAAATAAACGGCACATGTATATCTTGCAATATGAAAACCATTGTTAAGTTCTGTTACTATCGGTAAGGTCGAACGCATACGAGACTGGTAACAATATGTATATTGTGAACATATTATGTATGTATATTTACTGGTAATAATATGTTAATAGTTAATAACAAGAGAGGCGCGCAAGTATCGATCGACGAAGGTTCTTAATTTTATTCGAAACAAATAAACTCCTAGTGGTCGTGCAGGGATGAGTAATCGCCCAGCTCTCCCCCGTCCGACCATAGACAAAAATCAATGCCACCCCCCATAGCTTAAATTGCACTAAGTTGTTGAGTTAGGTCGTCGCACGTGATCCACGATGGTGTCTCGTATGTTCCTAGACAAGACTCGCGTGACACACGTTCGTCGAACTATGACGAAAAGCGAGGGTGAATAAGCACGCTGGTGGTTCGTCATTTTCAATGCCACGTTGCAGCGCTATGGTGCCCCCGCCTGTCTTATGGGTTCTCTGTATGGGGTGACTCATACCGCTCCCACCCTGTCTGGGCGTGGTGGCCGCTGCAGAGGTTCCTAATCGATCTCTCCCATGGCCATGAAACACCATAGGACCAAACAACTCGCCAAGGTGGTCCGCTTTTAACGGTAGGGCCTCATGTAACAAGATACTTGCCCCTAAAAATACTTCCCGATACCGTGAGCTCAAAGAAAACTTACATATCGGATCATTTCATACCTAATGCGAATTTCCTCGCGCGCAGAAAAACTATTGCATGTTATGAAAAATGTTGATACTTCGAAATATCGAAATATTTACTAACTTATTAACTATGTACGCATCCCAGTCCGTAAATGTTGGAACACTTTAGAGTTATTTTATGTAAAATCATAATGTTTTATGGTACGTACAGTAGCGGCCAAAAGTTTAAGACTAAATGGAAATTATTGATTTGCTGTTCATAAGAACTATAAATAGTGTTCTACTTTCGGTGGTAACTAATTAGATTATTTATACACTTATACAAAAAATTTCATTTGGATATTTTGCTCAGTAGCGAAGTTACAAAAAAAGGAACGAAGTTCTTATAATATTTCAAATCAAATCATTGTCTTAAACTTTTGTCCGCTACTGTAGCTATTGGATATTTAAAAATTTCATTTCGAGATTTGTAGAAGTTGTCCCAAATCAATATATTTTACTCTGAAAGGGTGTTAGAACTTTTCAAGTTACGAGCGTTAAACCATAAGAACCAATTTCTGCTCAAAAAATGATAAAAAAATTGTGAAATTATCAGTTGAATATCGTTAGTCATCTTATATCGGTGAAACATCAGAGTTTTGTTTGTGTAAAACGTATTACTCACTAACGTGCCAAATGAATGAAGACATAACATTTTTTTTGTGGTGAATGACCTGTTATAACCGCAGTTTTGCAAACGAATTTAAGTCTTTATATATACAATTTATAATATATTTTTATATTTAAGAACTGTATTCAAAGTAAGAAAGTAATAAATACTGATAGATCTAATGTTGCAAGTATTTAATATTATTAATTTAAACACAAAATTGAAATTAATCGTAAGTAACAAGTGCCTAATATTTATAAATGAGAGTATATATAGAATAAATATTTTTATAATATATATAATATACTTCAAAATTAATTTTAGGATAATGTTATTTTTGGAATATACTTCTGAATCAGTATTTCATAATATATAAAAAAACATTTTATAATAATTCATGACGATCTATACGCGATGATAGCATTCTTGCGTTCGCAATATTTATTCACAAAATTTAAATATTAACAATTCATATTAATTATGAATATTTTTAAATGTTCATAATAATTATTAATTGCCCACGATTTTGTATAGATTCTTAATTAAGATAAGTTTTTTATTTTATGTAATTATTTCTATAAATCAACGTTCACTTTTTTTTAATGAAAAATATAAACTAGCTGAATAAAATAGAGTTATAAGTAATTCATCTCTTTCAAGCTCTGTGCACATTACAACGTACATAAAGTTTATCTTGTTTTTTAGTTGAAAATATATAATAAAACGAGTCCATGAATTTGCAGACTTTAGAAATGAAATTAGTATAATATAATGTCTGACATGTTAGGTTTCAGTGCTGTGTTGCTAATTCAGGATACCGAAATATGATATAAATTGAAATATTTATAAATATTTACCGACTACAACTACAGTCATGGGCAAAATTAAGTGGACATTGCAGAAATGTAAAAAATTTGTTGTATTGTTACAATGTTTTAAATAAATTTTAAATTTAGAACGTGAAATGCTTTTGTAAACTTGAAAAAGACATTTATTTAATGTATATAATTGTGCAATAAAGTTTTGATTTATAGAAATTGTTAGTTAAATTAAATTAACCTTTTGTTATTTATGATACCTGTCCACTTAATTTTGTCCACGACTGTATATACATTGATACAAAATTTAAAGGTCTATACTAATTTTATATTCATTCTTGTGAAGAAGAAAAATCAATATCGTACACAATCTATTCCATGCAATTGTATAGGAGCAGATTGTTCAACGAAGATTTCAAATGGTATTTCTATAAAAGTACTTATAAGGAATTATTTGATATCACGGAAGTAAAAGTTATCTTATAGACATGGTATGGGTACCATTATCTGTACGTGGTAATCTCGAGTGAATCACTCGCATTTCCGTAGGTACGAAGATAGTTAAGTTTAACATATGAAAGTACCTTACTGCATGTCACAGTAATAACACTGTCCAACAGCCAAAAAAAATTTTAAATGCCACTATGCGATTATTATAGTGTTCCTCGTGCTGATTACGAATCTGCAACCCGTTTGTCTCCAGCACGTACAGTTTTTGAGAAATTTGATTTTGAAAAAAAACCCACATTTTTCAAATTCAAACGAATTTTGCGAGGTAATTATAAAAGATTCTAAAATTCTGATTATATCAGAAGATTCTATAGACTTTCCCGAATTCAACGGTATATATTTGTTATGCGTTCTGAATATTTAAACATGTTTAAACAATCATTGAATGCGAAGAGACACCGATTTTGCACCAATTTTTGCGTATACTTTTCAATTTATCTTAAAAAGTACGGGCCCAGTGGCAAATCGAACTATATCACGCGATAGAGCAGACTTTCACCTTTAAAAACCACCCAAAGAAAGTTGCAACGTCGTTTTTTTTACGATACCAGAAGCAAAATAGCAACGCGGGAAACGAAGCGAGGACAGTGGTTCGTCGCGTCAGAGCGGTCGCTCCGTATCCCGCCTATGTTAACGCGATGCATTGGAACGATCCCTATGGCGTGAGATAAATTGCAAAATTTATAAATTAAATTTAAAAAATCTAGAAATCAAAACTTTTAAAGCTTTAAAATTTTTTGTTTTTAATGATTTGTTGGTCTGGAGAAACGACTAAATTTCGTTCCTATTCCTAAAAAAAAGTAAGGATTAAATTACGCTCATATTAGCTAATATTTCTTACGTCATAGAAGATAAAAAATTCATGCTAAGTAATGCAGTTCGATATTTTGGATTTTTGTTCTTTTCCCTAACTACGTCTATATCAATGATTTTGATATAATGCATAAGATTCTGTCGTTTTCAATGAAAAGTTAACAGATGAAAAAGATACATACATAGTTGATTGCGAGTCGTAAATTTCCAAAACAGGCTTCTCTTTGAAGAAGGTAAACGTACGCGATGTAGTTTCTGGAAGAAATAATACATGTGCTTGAAGAATAAATAGACTAATATTTCACTGAATACATCAAACTTTGGAATGCAGGATGCAGTGGTTATAGGAGCAGGAACTCTTTAACACTGTTCAAGAAATCTTCTACAGATGTATATACAGTTTCACATTTGAGAGTCCCCCGCAAAGGATGGTGGGCATTGGCGTAACAGAGTACGAAGCAAACATGCACCCCTAAATGCAAACTACAGTATTCGCATAAGATGTAGAAATTTCATTGTTGAACATAGTGAGGCTCCTGGGACGATTGGATCTATTGGTTGTTCGGAAAGTCATTTCGTTTTTCCCCATCAGTCTTGCTTGTGAGATTCTTGGAATTTGGAAATCTGAGAATTTGAAACTTTCAGAATTTGGAAATCTGAGAAATCGGATTTTTCCGAAATTGGAAATCTGAGAATTCGGATTTTTCAGAATTTGGAAAGCTGAGAATTCGGAATTTTCAGAATTTGGAAAGCTGAGAATTCGGAATTTTCCGAAATTGGAAATCAGGGAATTCGAATTTTCAGAATTTGGAAAGCTGAGAATTCGGAATTTTCAGGATTTGGAAAGCTGAGAATTCGGAATTTTCCGAAATTGGAAATCTGAGAATTCGGATTTTTCGGAATTTGGAAATCAGAGAATTCGGATTTTTCAGAATTTGGAAATTTGAGAATTGGAGAATATGAAAAGTGAAAAGCAGCATTTTCGGAATTCTTCACTTTTTTAAAAACGCTGTTCAAACAAGAAAAGAAGTATCCCCCGAAAATCGTCTCTCATTTTCATAAAAAAAAGAAACGAAATAACTTTCCGAACGACCTAATAGATTTGTTCGTTTGTTTGTACGCTACAGACCACACTTTTGAGTCGTTTGACTTGAAATTTTGAAGGTAAATGCCCTAAAGCTGTATAGATTTTGGCGGCTATCCGATGATAGGAATCTGTCGTCATCGACGTCGATCGTCATCGAATTGATAAAAAACAGTGTTTTGATATTGTTTTCGGTAGTTTCAAGCATGTTTAATTGTTTGGAACAATTTTAAAAAATTTTAACGGCTTATATTTTTTTACTTATATATTTATAATAGGTACTCTACATTTAAAATATAAAATCGTATTCGCGAGAGGCATCTAGTTTGTACGCCCACTAGTGCACTTTATATTAGTAATCCGGAACCTTAGTAGTTATAAATTTTAACACTAGATTTACGGAATCGATCAAAATGACGGATCTTAAACTTCTTATTTTCAATTACGAAAATTATTAAAAAACTTGTTGCAAAATGCATGTAAACCTACATGGAGATGAAGAATCTTTCTATAAACTGGCTTAAGTATTGCCCATTATTTGTTTGTTTTTATAATTCATTTTCAATTCAGACATAAGTGGCCATTGAACGTCCGTAAATCTAGTGTTAAACGTGTCAAATAGTTAAATTCATAAATTACTAAATCTGTAAATTGTCGAAATTTTAAATTCCCAATATTCCACAATTCTACATTTGCAAGATTTTCATATTTGTAGACTATAACTAATTTTCAAAGTAATTTTTAAATTTCAACATTTTTCAAGTTCCCAAATTCTCAAACCTTTAGGTTCTCGAGGTTGTAAAACCTCGCGCCTTTAAACTTTCGAGTTTCAAATTTTCAATATTTTAAATTACGAAACTGAAATATACAAATTTAGAAATTTCAATGGTTCAAGATTTCCAAATTCACAAAGTGCGAAATAATCGACCGTTTAAACACTCTAATTTCCAAACGATCATGTTTGCAAGTGTCATAATTCCTAAGTGTCTTAATTTTTAACATCTTAATACGTTACATTTCCAAAACCCTACATTTTAAAGTACCAAAGTTACCAAATTTGTATATTCCCAAATTCTCAAATTTCCAAATACAATTTCTTTAAATTCTATATTCTCAAATACCTGCATTGCAAGATGTACATTTCCCTAATTTCTAAATTCTCAATCTTGCAAATTTCTAAATATTTTTATACACAATATTATAATTTTGTATATTTCCAAATCCCTAAATTTCCACAATACATTAAGCCTTGCCTGCGGAATGTTGGCAGTACTAGCGAAGTTAGGAAACGTAGTCCATCCCAGAGAAATATCCCAGTTACGCCAATGACGATGATTCATACGGAGTTCGACAAGAATTCTTTCTACATGACCAGTTGAAACTTTTACATTCTACGGTTTATTCATTTCCTATAAATTTCCTGATTCGCACGAGACACATTTACGTGCAATATTACTTTTATATAGCATATTCATAACATATTCACTTCGAAATTTATCAGTTTCTTTAATAGAACATAAAATTATATTATTTAATTTTGTAAGTTATATTTATTCTTAAGGCTATATGACGGAATTTAAATTTTATCCGTTTCAAAATACATAAAGCAATTAAATAATCATTTGCTTCCCTTGTGAAGAGTGTATAAGTACGCTCTTGCAATTCTTATTTGTGTCAAGGGCATAAGCGAAACTTGTACATATATTTTCCTTCATGCCATTACGATGATTTTTTCGTTAATACATATGCACTGGGAGAAAAATAAAATTGCATGCAGCGAATTTATTAAAATAATTGTAATTAATGATATACATTTATAACATGTGGATATTATAATGATAGTAATTTATAATTATATTGTAATCATACCGACGATTGCTTATTCATAATTATTCTCTAATGTAATGCAATAACCTTATATTATTGTAACGTTTGTCGACAAAGAATATATTAAACTGTAACATTATATTGTTAAAGTATAAACATATTATAAATATCTACATACTACTGCATAATAAATATCATCTAATGATATATAATATTAGGTTATATTATTCATTATACTATATAATAATTATTATACAATACAGTACAATTTAAAGTATAATACAATCTGAATATATATTAATAATATAATATATGTATACATATATATATATATTCTAATACTATTTCACTATAAACATTAAATTATTACATATAGTATTATAGTATATTATATGTGTAAATTCGTTCTTAGATATTATCAGGTCCGTTTAAATTTTAAATAATGTAACTACAAGAATACAAGGTGTACCGACATACTTTTTAACCGACTGTATATATGTATTTATTATACTTACAAAACTTTTATAAGTCAATTTATAAATACAAGTGTATTTTAGAGAGCTGCATTAAGCTTAACCTGCATTAAGCGAGAATAATACCACACGAAAAAAAATTTCAAGAAATTAGATAAACTATACGTTAATCAGTAATAATACAAACATGCGATTATGCAACACTACATTAACAATTTGATGTTAACATTGAGCACTTAAGAAGTTCATTCTCTACAAAATTGTGTTAATTGGACTTAAAACACGGAAGTGATAACATTCTGCAGTTTATGAATTGATTCGGAGTTAATCACAGAAATAAAATGATCGAATCTGAAGAATTTGACGAATTGGGCCTTTTGAAAATTTAAGAGTTATAGAATCTATGCAATAGATTCTTTGATTGTGAAAATTTGGAAATTCGAAGATTTTTACAGAGATTTTGAAAATTTGAGAATTTGTACATTTGACAATTTAGGAATTCAGCAATTTAAAGATTTAAGATTTTATGGGCTGAGGAATTTAAGGAATTTAAGAATTTAGGAGCTGAGGGATTTAGTAATTTAGGAATTTTGGAATTTTATAACTTGGGTATTTAGCAATGTAGGAATATAGAAATATAGGGATTTTGAAAATTGTATTTTTTGGAAATAAAATTTTCAGTATAGTGCAATGTAATATTGTGATAATTTGAGAATTTAGAGATCTGGTACTTTCGAAGTACCAAAAGTAATTTGTGGATTGTAGAATTGCGAAATTTAAGGAATTAGGAGATTCTGTCCATCAGAATTTAATCTATAAACTGGATAATGTTCTTCGTAATTGTTTTACACTCTTTAAACAATCAACAAATGACCCATCTGCACTTAAACAAAACAGTTTCTTGTAACGTTATGCAAATGTAATTTCTAAAAAATAGTCTAAAATAGTCTATTTTGCGAAGAATCGAAGTATTCGAGTTTTCATATAAATAACGGGTCGACAGGTGTCGTGAAGAAAGCAGGTTCTCTTTTAACGATTCACGTTCAGTCCTCTTTCAAATCAGTGCTGTATTTGTAATTCGTCGACAGATTTCTAATTGTCTCAAGATAAAAGTGTTACTAACAATCGGTGACAACACTTAGGGAGGTGGAAAGGTCACTTTTTCATAGCTTACTGAGAGAAACGGATTACAGTCATTAATATAAAAAAAATCTGTATATGTTTAAAATAAAACGTTTCGTCACCGATAGAAATATTCTCTTTTATCTCGAATTATCTTCATGTTACAAATTTATTAGGTCGTTTCATAAGTAACTCAGTTTTTACACGTAACTTAAATGCATTAAAAAAATTATCTCCTCTTGTTAATTAATCGATAATATATATTCCTCATTACATCTTATTATATAATTCTGTATCACATTTACAACAAATTTTTTATTTCTTCCTTAAAGTACTATTTATTTAATTTAGAATATTTTTATTGTCATTAAACATCTTTCACATTTTTGCGGCAATTAGGACATAAATTTAAAAATTTCACAGATGTTCTTAAAATAGTACTAATTCCATTATAGAAACGATACACCGCATAAAATTATAAATAAGTATTGTCGAGTATTACCGTCGTGAATTTTTTAGAAACACAAATATCACCAGAACTATTAGAAACTTAGTTTTAAAGATATGTTTTTTCATGTAAACAAGATAAGAAATGTCATTACTGATAGTACGATCTGATAGTACGAACAAAACTGGGTTGTCATTTTTTTTAATAAAAGTAGGTCAACCTCGGATCTTTCTTATATTTCTCATTACATATGTCAAGTAATTAATTCCTTCTTTGTTGTAATTCTTACATACTGCTAATTTGTATGTTCGCACAGTCAAGATTTACTTGTACGGTGCCACAGATTATATACTATTAATAGGTATTTAGACGCTCCCGTATTCCGAATTTACGACAGTATTTATCTTATACATCACTTCCTCTAACGAGCGGCTGATTTCTGAAAAATTGTTGCACGACAGCTTTCGTTTGTGTTTCTCGAGTGTTTGGCGAAGGGCAACACGATTCGATGATACGTCCCTGGATACTGTCCCTCAACCTCAAGACCCGTTTCCGTGCTCCCTCAATGTAGCCCCAAGCGATACACGGGGTCCCATTCCGCGCAGAAGTGCAATGTACTCGATAATCCGAGTGCCGGAGATACGCGCATATTTCACGAACGCAGAAAACTTCCACGAGAATACTGACATCAACGGGGAATCAAAACTGAGAGCTGCATCTTCAAAATTTGCTACGTTCACCCTAAAGCAATTTTACATATATTTATTGCTTTTGATTTTTGAACCCCCGATCAAAAATTTGGACATATTTTTAATAAAATATAGTAATATTAAATTACTATTATAAGATATCAGCAAATGGTGATAAAGTTACTGTTATAATGTAAAAGTAAAATTAGAGTTATGACGTTACCGTTACAAAGTAATAGCAAAATTACTGATATTTGTTACGAGAATAAAGTAATAATAAAGTTATGTAACAAAGTTACTATTATGAAATAATAGTTATGTTATTGTTATGGAGTTATTACTATAAATCAATGGCATAAAATTACGATTATGAAGTTGTAATAAAATTATGTTATAAAGTTGCCATTATAAAATAATAGTAAAATTACTAATATAAAGTTGCTCAATATATACAAAATAAAACGAAATATTTTTATCATTTTTGTAATATTGATAATATAGTGTTCTACATGATAAAATTTGGTACCTTTAGAACATAGCTATTTTTGACAAGACAGTACTTGGAAGGAAACAGTCTCATTACTAGTTTATAAGTGTAAAATAAATTCAGAGAATGATTAATACTAAGAGTTCATTCCATTTATTTATAATAAATAATTCATAAGAATATTGACTGAAGTTAAATCTTTTATTTAAATAGTTGGGCAACGTAATGGTATGGGAAGCTTTCAGTATATTTGAGAAATCTCCAGTTGAATAAATAAACAGTGGGTACATATTTGCTCCTTCATCTACACGAGAATGATGAAATATATCTCGCATTTTTACAGGATATTTCCTACTTGACTCACTGCAAGCACACAATATGACTTAAGCATGAAATATTAAAATTTTAAAATAGCGTGATACAGACATCGTTGAAAAGGTATAGGGAATACTATTAAATCGAATTTGTAACACAACAAGGAATATTTGACGGTTCAATAACTACCTGTAAATGTATCAGCCTGTATTGGATTGTTCGGAAAGTCATTTCGTTTTTCCCCATCAGTCTTGCTTGTGAGAAATTCTTGGAATTTGGAAATTTGAGAATTCGGAATTTTCCGAAATTGGAAATCTGAGAATTCGGAATTTTCCGAATTGGGAAATCTGAGAATTCGGATTTTTCAGGATTTGGAAAGCTGAGAATTCGGAATTTTTAGAATTTGGAAATCTGAGAATTCGGAATTTTCCGAATTGGGAAATCTGAGAATTCGGATTTTTCAGGATTTGGAAAGCTGAGAATTCGGAATTTTTAGAATTTGGAAATCTGAGAATTCGGAATTTTCCGAATTGGGAAATCTGAGAATTCGGATTTTTCAGGATGTGGAAAGCTGAGAATTCGGAATTTTTAGAATTTGGAAATCTGAGAATTCGGAATTTTCCGAATTGGGAAACCTGAGAGTTCGGATTTTTCAGGATTTGGAAGCTGAGAATTCGGAATTTTCAGAATTTGAAAAGCTGAGAATTCGGATTTTTCAGAATTTGGAAATCTGAGATTGGGAGAATATGAAAAGTGAAAAGCAGCATTTTCGGAATTCTTCACTTTCTTCAAAATGCTGTTCAAGCAAGAAAAGAAGTATCCCCCGAAAATCGTCTCTCATTTTCATAAAAAAAAGAAAAAGAAATAACTTTCCGAACGACCTGATAATATAAGCACGAATTAACATTAAGAAAAAATAAACACATACATGCAAATAGTAACAGATTTTAAAAATAAGACCAAAACAAATTTTATATATTAAATTAAAAACCGTGTAAACCAATCATTTGACCGATTTTGCACTTTTAATGTTAAGAATCGTTATGGTTAGAATATGTGGAAAAATATAATTGAAACCCTTGTTAACAGTATTAAAACTTGATTTTTCAGTTGATTTATTATAATGACGTAGCAACTGATTATTAGAAATAATTTTTGTTGTAATTAATTGATAAATAAATAGGAAAATCATTTCCTGTAAAAAGAATAATAATTCATCGTGCACGCAAAGATCCCGAAAGCTATGTTAACATCATTTTCCTTGTAATCTTACACGACGAAAGAAGAGAACAATAGTATTGTCCCTAACAGTAAACCAGCTTAAAACAAAGTTAATTTATAATTTTGATCAGCAGTGATATTATACAGTACTATACTGTTGCAGACACTTCACTTGGTTAATAGTACTGTTACGAGATCGAAATTCCTAGATTCATATAAATTCTACCTAATTTCGGTACATTGCACAACTGTAACAGGCATGCAATTAATAATGTAACTTCGTCTTTATACTCTAATAAAATTTTTAAATGATACTAATGATACACTGATGATATAATTTAAAAAGATAATATATTAAAAAATGTATTAATTCCATGTAGTTAAAAATTATTTCTCATATATACTAAATTAGATCGTCCAAACGAATAAATATAATATTATATATTTTTTATCTTTTAATAGAAATTCACGTTCAATAATTTAATGTATTATTAATAGCTGAATAACAATGTACTATCAATTTTTTACAGTATACATGTAAAATATAACAATTATTTTAGTTCGCTTTATTTCTCTCTTGCACGTTTATGCAATCTTCATTTAATTTTACGATCATTTAATCACTTCATTGTTAATTGATTAACAGCAAACTCTTGTTACATTAGCAACTTTAACTGAACTTTCACGAACATTGAATAACGTTATCCTGTCATCATGAAGAAAGGAATTTACGGAAATCGTTAAAATATCACAGGAGAAAGCTATTTATACTATATAAAGCTATTTTATATTTTCTAAACTTTGGTAACTTCCTGTTTTTTAAGTTTTCAAATAATTTGAAAATTTCATATATCTATATTTCTATTTTCTATGGTAGCAGACATTCAAATTACTACATTTTTAGATCTACAAATTATTATATTATAAAGTTAAAAAATTCCCAAGTTTTTAAACATCCGAATTTCAAAATTCTGCAACTTTCAAATCTTCAAATTTCCACATTTCTAAATTCTTAAATTTTCAAATTAACTAGATACCCACATTCTTCAATTCTCAAATTAGTGAATTTTCAAATATCCAAATTCCCAAATTATAAAGTCCATAAATTTTTAAGTCACTGAATTTCCAAGTTTCCAAACTTGCGAATCTTCAAATACAAAAATTTCTTCATAGTCTCAAACTTAGAAATATCTAAAAACTCACAGTTCGACATCTTTAAAACCTGAAGTCCTAAATTACTGAATTTCCAAACTCCCAAATTCTAAATTAGCAAATCACTACCATATCTCCTAATTGCTTGTTGAATAATCATTACAATTACGAGGCCTAACGTTATCATGATGAAATGATATTCTTTTCGTGTTCACCAGACTGTATCGTTTAAATTTTAATTTTTCTTCAAAAAAATTGCCATACATAGAACTTTACATGAACCGTTACATTGATCTAGACACGTAAATGTGTAGCTATACATCACCGCATTATTTCTGACTATGATAATTCGTTTAATGAAACAGAACTAATAGAAACTCTGATTTGGTGTCTTTACTTAATTATTATTTAACTACTATTAAAAATGTTAGCTATACATTAACTATAAGCAATAATGGAACAGTTGTACCCCAATTTATTAATTCTTTGATACAATCGTTGGCATAACTCAAACCTTTTTTTAAAGCAGGCTATCTTCAGATCATCACGCGTTATACCGTTACGCATTGTGTAGCTACATGTTATATCTTCATCCATTAATTTTCACACGTTAGCTCACCACGTCTTATATTACCATGCAATGTACAACGATGCAATATATCGCCATGAATTATATTCCCATATATGTATAACAAAAGAATTCTCCAACAGTAACTTATTTAATTAATGTTGCTTGGAAACTGTAATATAATGTTAAAAAAAAGGATTTAAATATGTCGATGATTAAAAATAACAATTAAAGTTAACGTAAGAGACGACATAATAACCGCATCTGAGATTTTATATCGTGAGAAATAAATTTGGTCGTAAATGTTTAATTGTAATATACATATGTATACGTAAGTATGTACATCCCTTCCCACACCATAGAACGGAATGACTAAAGTAAGTTCCCATACGATTCCTTCTACGTTCTTTTCAGGGCCTCCTCGACCGTAACCACTAAATGATCTTGAACTTGAACATGGAAAAGTATAGGGATATACGTGCAGACAATGGTATGTAACTACATCCAGCTTAACATGTATACGAAAACAATTAGAATAAATTTAAATGTTATTGCGAATCTACCACGAACAAATATGTAAATACTTTCACTCGTCGTGAATTACCCCTTTGTTATATGATTATCTCAATTTTTAAAAAATGATGCTCTTTCGAACTGTCGGTAATGACTATCATAATAATTATTATTACTAATAGTAATCAAGTACTTTCCATTATAAAAACTAATTTAAAGAAAAATTATATAATATCGTCAATTAACAAACATTAATAAATAATCGCGACGATTTCTTTAATTATACAATTTGTTGCCTCTGTGTCTGTAAATAATATAAAATTTATTATTTGTTTAATAAACAAAAACATAACAAGTATTATGCTATGTAGTACGTTTGCAACACAATACAATGAAGTATTAAAGTCCGCGTTAATTACTCTTCAATTATAAAAATACTCGACATTAACACTAGATTTACTGTACCTGTAAAAATGACGGATCTTAGATTTTTTATTTTCAATTACGAACATTATTAAGAAGTTTATGTCAAGGTGCATGTTAAGCTTCGTCGAGATAAAGAATCGTTCTATAAATTGATATATGTATTATCCATTATTTCAATATTTTTATAGTTCATCTTCAATTTAGACATAAGTGGTCATGAAACGTCCGTAAAACTAGTGTTAAATGTACAGGTATGTTCAAAATGCGAACCTAGGGGGTGAAACACAGCTTGTGACCTGAACGAGAAAAATAAACCTGAAATAAAATTATTGATAATTAATCGTTGTTTTGCAGCGATGCTGTTTTCTACCCTTCGTTATAGATAATGATTCATAGTGTACTGTATATGCTCTCTAGCGTAAGTATATCGACCCCTTGCAACTGCTGCGTTCGATATGTGGGGCGAGCTATCGACAAGGACCGTATTACGGATCGTATATCGAACTCGAGTTTCTATTCTCGTAACTCGCACCTTCACAAACACCTATACAAGTATCAACAATACATTTATGTATTTAAACGATGCTATCGCATAAATTATCGTTTCTCTCGTAAATGATTTTTTATCGAGTCACGCATTCAATTCAATTGTTACAGATGTAAATCCTGATAAAACAATGATAATGAATTAGACTAATTTCGAGCGTCATTATCTGACGGATTAATTTGATAATTGGAATCAATTTTTTGTTTTCGCATTCTTCGGATTTGACGCAAAGTTTTAAATGTGCCGATAGAAGCTTTTGGGTGAAATTTGAAAATTTCAACTTTTAGTACAATTCGTTTCTCTGTAAATAGTCGAACTTTTATCATCGTCGCTAGCAAGTATCATATTAAAAATGAATTTAATAAAAATTACTGAATGAGAATTCATTTTTTTAATTTTCTTCGTTCCTACTATACAGGGTGTCCCAAAAGTGTTGAAGGAGCCGGAAATGGAAGGTAAGTGGGGTCATTCTGAACAACTTTTTCATTTGCAAAAATGTCGTATGGGGCTTCATTTTTAAATTATTAACAAAACACACCGACCAATCAGAACGCGAGAATCGCGCGCCACGCGATTCGATCGCGACCACGGCCAATTATAACTCGCGCCTACACTTCTGCCTCCGAGCGCGTGCAATTCTCACGCACTGATTGGTCGGTGTTTTTCGTTAATGATTTAAAAATGAAGCCCCATACGACATTTTTGCAAATGAAAAAGTTGTTCAGAATGACCCCACCTACCTCCCATTTCCAGCTCCTTCAACACTTTTGGGACACCCTGTATATTGAAAACGTTCCGAAAATAAAAGTTCTAATATAAATGGCTAGCTTTTTTATATAGGACAATTCTACCAATTAAATATTTCTCACGTAAACATTGCAAACAAAAGCATTATCTTAATTTCCCGATACAATAACAAAGATTTATATAAAATTTATATTTATTTAATTAGTCCAGTTACACGAAACAAATTTGATATTATCATTTAACGTATCTCGAAAGAAGAAAATCTGAATACAGACAAAATTTTCGCCTTGATCACATGGATGACCCGTTGACCTCCTCTTTTTTCTGAACAAAGCAACCCATAGACGAGGTGAACCACCAACTCGTATTAAAAGAGACCACGTGTGAAGCTTAATTTCTATTTCTGTACCATGTTCTATATTCGGAGTCTGTTCTCATTTAACGTTCATCTTTCCTGTACATGCAAAGTTTTTATTATACTCGTTCTTCACGAGGATATTAATGTACCAAAATCGTTGAGAATGTTCATGAACGAAAAGCGCTATCTAATCATTTTAACGAGAATTGATGTATATTTACAAAAACATAGAGCAGATATGTCATTTCTGAAATTTTATGGTAGTCATTAGTGTCTACGAGCAATTTGTATCTCCGTTGAGAACGGAAGCTTAGACATGTGTCTACACGTGTGACGCGCCAGATATATTTACTGCGATGTTCCAAGTAAAACCCTTCAATGGGAAGTGTTGAATTGTCGCCAATTTCTATTGTTTTGTTTGATCGCGAAAGTCTTGGCATTGACGTAAATAAGTGAAAGACAAGGAACTCGTCGAATACAGGTTGATTTTTTGAATTTGGCGATGTATGAAGTAATTATATAACGTTTGGCGATTTAACGTATATAGTTTTAAACAGCGCATTACGATTTAACATATGTGTCTACGTCATATATCACGATTTGACGTACTGTTCTATTCAACACATTACAATTTAACGTGTAGTAATGTAACGAATAGTACTAGAATACTGACGTCATTAAAATTGTGGCTATACAATGAGGGCAGATCTAATGCGACACGATTTAGTACGCAGCTATATAACGCGTGGTGATTTAATTCAAAACTACATATGTCATACGTACTGATCTAAACGTGGCGATTTAATACGCGGCGCTGTGTAATATTAGATCATCTAACATAGCGTAGTTTTATATAACGTGTGATATACCGCGTAGTCTTATATAGCGCGTGGCAATATAACGCGCTAATATACGTCGCATGGAGGTCTAACACGTATGTAACGAGCGATAATAGAACGTGTAGGTGTATCATACATGGTGCCATATAACGCGAAACAATTTCACATGAAGCCACTGTAACGTGTGACATTTAAAATGTAACTATATGTATAATGCATGGCAATCTGACATGTAATTGCATATAACGTTTGGCCATGTAATACATACCTGTATAACGTACAGCGGTTTAACGCGTACTTATATAACAACACATGGCAATATAACGCGTGGCAATGTAATACGTAGCTGTGTAACGCATGGATATCCAACGTGTGGCTATACAGGGTGTAATAATTTAACGTGCATTGTATAAGTCGTGGCTATACAGATCGTGGCAATTCAACCTATAATTCTGTATAACGCATGGCAATCTAACACGTGGTTTTATACATGTGGTGATTTAACGCACAGTTTTATATCACAGGTAGCAATGTAACCTGTAGCTACATAACGCACGGTGATACAATATTTAGTATTTTAACACGTACAGTAGCGGACAAAACTTAAAGACTAAATGGAAAAAATAAATAATTGATTTACTGTTCATACAAATTATAAATACTGTTCTACTTTCGGTGTTAACTAATTAGACGTTTATTTATACACTTATAAAAAAAATTTCATTTTGATGTTTTGCACAGTAACGAAGTTACAAAAAAAGGAACGAAGTTCGTATAATATTTCAAATCAAATCATCGTCTTAAACTTTTGTCCGTTACTGTAGCTATACATTAATATTTAATAACTTATTTCAAATAACGGTCTTACCTATCAAAAATAATATAAAGATATTATTTCAAATTGGATTAAATAATGTAATCAAATAAAAAATTAAATCGAATTCACTGCATGAATATTTTCATAGAAAAAAGGAATGTGAAATATTATGAAAATCACGTAAATTTCTTTGGATACATATTTAGGTGATGGGTCTTAACATTTTTAGATACGGACCTATTCCCTTTCTTCTCTGTCTGCAACTCCCTCGTCCCACTGGAGTAAGGATTATACCCTGTGCAATATCCAGCCATTCAGCCGGTAGTTTTTGCCTGTCGACTTAACGAACCTACCACTCCGTTCCAGTTTCATTCAACCCAAGTTTTTGCTGCAACTACAATCGTTCGAATTACGATACAATTTAGGATGAATGAATGCTGGTCGGAGTGTGTACAACATCAGATGAAATTATGTCAGAATGTGTCATGTATTAAATGATTGATTCTGAGATATAGAAAGTCTAGTGTGACTCGTCTGTATCTTTATATGTACTTCTAAATTTAGACAGTAACTAGGTAGGAAACAGGGTGGATGTACCCGCACCCTGTCTAATATGGATTCGCTCCTTTGTGTAGTATGAGGGACGAAGGATACCTCTTGTTATTTCATGTTGGAACCTCAGAATTTTTAAAATTACGATTTTTTTTAATTTTCAAGTTTTGTTACAAGCTTTCAGATTTTCAAATTTTAGAAGTCCAAATTTCAAAATACTTAAATAACAATTTAAATATTTCCACATTTCTACATTTCAAAATTTTGAAATTTCCAAATTCACAAATTCACAAATTCGCAAATTAACAAATTTCTAAATTCCCAGCTTGTGATCTTCTAAATTTGCAGACATCTAAACGTTGGAATCTACAATTTCTAAATACTCAAATTTTTAACTTCCTAAATTAAAAAACTTCCAAATTTCTAATTATCCAAAAACAATTCTCAAATAATCTATAATAATTTAAATATTTCGAAATTTCTAAACTTTCAATTTCTACATTTCAAAATTTCTAAACTTTCAATTTCTACATTTCAAAATTTTTGAATTTCCAAATTCACAAATTCGCAAATTAACAAATTTATAAATTCCCAGCTTGTAAACTTCTAAATTTGCAGACATCTAAACGTTGGAATCTACAATTTCTAAATACTCAAATTTCGAACGTCCTAAATTAAAAAGCTACCAAATTTCTGATTATCCAAATTTAAAAATTCTCAAATGATCTAATTTAGATATTTTCAAATTTCCGAATCTTCAAGTCCGAAGTTCACAAATTTCTACATTTTCAAAAAAGCTGAATACCTCAAAAGTGTTCAGAATTAAATTCAATATTCCATAAATACTCAAAAGTGTATACTCAATATTATATACCTATTATAAAAAGAACGTATTGATTCGTATTTATACACTCTTTATTTGGAATATAGAGAAAAATTGTTGTTTGCCTATGCACACATTACTTACTCGAGAAGTTAAATGTTTGATGGTAAAATATCATAAAACATCCATAAATATAATGGGAGATAAATTATTGCACGCTTATTGTCTTGTACGTACGTGCTAACAACATAATAACAATGAAATTTCAATGTCCGTTCGGTATGAATCGAAATGCATAAAAGGAGAGAAGGTCCTCGAAGCGTCCTGTCCTTCGACGAACCTGAAGAGTCAATCGGTTCTGTCTACCTGACGAAGCGGAAATGGCTATTTATAACCACGAATGCTTGTTGAATTCTTATTTACAGTTTGTGAAAAGGGCCAGTTGGAAATGCCTCGCATTCGTAATTAGTGAAGCTTCGTTACATTCGAATTCATTCTGTTTAATTAACCGTTAACTATCGTGACACAAAAATGTAATATACATGGTATATTTTATGTATTACATAGTTTATAACTTGGAAATATGAAAATTTAGTAGGTTAGATATCACAAAGTACAAGTCTACAATAAATTCAAGTTTTCAAATTCGAAATCATGTCATTAGAAAATTTGATAATTTGGGTATTTTGAAGTTAAAAATTTAGAAATTTGTAAATGAAGATCTTTATGAGATTAAATATTAAAAAATATAAATGTATACTGCATTGAAACTTTCAAATTTATAAAACACGTGATTGGAAAATTAAAAAATGTTAAATTTCAGAATTTAAAAACTTTATAATTCGGAAATATGGAAATTACAAATTGTTTCATTTTCAACCTCCCAAATTTTGCAATTCGGAAATTTAAAGATTAAAGATGATTAAAGATTACAAAATTTAGAAATTTTATAATATAAAATTTATAAATTCGAAAATTCAGCTCTAATGCCATCTAATACGCTAATATACCTGTATCTCCATCTAGTGAAACTTGTACCAGAAAATATTGATTTAAAAAATAAAACTGTCGGTGAAAACTGTTTAGTCAAATAAGAATGATGCAGTCTTTATTTATAACTTGTCGATGCTTGGTAAAAAGATGAGTGAAAGTGTACAATTTATTAATGAAAACTCGTTTAACTACGAGAACGACCTACATGTTATCAACAAGTGACTATACTGATAGAGAACTCTCTCATGTATAGGGTGAGTTAATTGTAATAAACTACATCGTGTGGAAGCTAGGCCTCAAAACGTTTAAGGTCTCTTCCGATTAATTCGAACTTCCTCAGAGTGACATATATATTAAGGATAAATATAATGTCGTTAAAAAGAAATAAAGAAATATAAAACATATTTCGACCTCGAATATAATTGGAAAATTAAACTTGAAGTAACATGCGATTTGACTATGATAAAATTAAATCCATATTGTCTATACTAAAACTTAAATAATGGTATACATTATTTGTATGATTTACACTCATGGACAAAATTAAGTGGACATTGCAGAAATGTAAAAAATGTTTTGTTTTATTACAATGTTGTAAATAAATTTTAAATTTAGAACGTGAGATATTTTTGTAGATTTGAAAAAACATTTATTTAATGTATATAATTGTGCAATAAAGTTTTCATTTATAGGCATTATTAATTAATTAAATTTACTTTTTGTTATTTATGATACCTGTCTACTTAATTTTGTCCACGACTGTATATACACATATATATGAATATACAATTATGAATATGAACTATTTATTATATTTTATAATATTTAATCTAACCTATATTTTATATTATAGATTGAATTATACTATAGACTATATTTTAGTTAAGTATAAGGACTAAGAATGATTATATTTTAGTATAAAATAGTTCCTGGGTATCTTATTTCCCAACCATGATAATCAAAGATTAACATAAACGTAAGTCACGTGTCTTACTTAAGAATTGGTAAGAGAAAATGAAAAATAGATTAATAAAATTAGTTTTAAAAGTAATTATTGCTGACTTACAGCAGGTTATAGTTATGATTTATTTAATCATATAACTTGATCAAAAATTTGTAATATCTTCCATTACAACATTTAAAACAGTTACTATATGAAAAACATGGAGGAAAGAAAAATTATAGACTAAATTTCAAAATATCGATAACATAGCCATTGCCAAAGATACGTGAATAATAGATAGAGATAAATACTAATAGCTTTTTTACTACCATATACCTTCTGAATGGAGTAAAGAATTTGTTGAATGTTACATACATATAAATGTAGCTATAAATACATTTTTTAAAAGCCTAATGAATTAATAAGTAACAAAGATCGGTTAATAGTGATATGAATACTTATATAAAATATTATTCAGTAATTTGTTGTTACGTTATTATTTTTAGTAACAGATAAATAAAAGAAATTCCAACTTCAAAATTTTAAGATTTATTAAATTATAAATTTACAAGTTTCTAAGTTCCTGTATTTGCAAATCTTCAAATTTATAAACTTCAAAATACCCAAATCTCTAAATTTAAAAATTAAACAATTTTTTACTATTAAATTATATTTTGAATTATATTTTTTAACTATTGAATTATAACAATTGTAATAAATTATAAATTCCAAATTTGTAAAAAAGAAACTATTTTAGAACCTAGCCTACTCGCAGGTACAGTGATGTGAACAAATTGTTGGAACATTTTTTATTTTACAATAAATAAAAAAATAAACGATGTTGCAATAAATTTAAATATAAATAATTCTATAGCAAGATTGCAATCGGAATAGAATTAAGTTATCCAATATGGCAACATTTTGAATAGCAATGGGAAATCATTTTCGAATATATCTTGGCGTTTCGTTCATTATAATCGAAATATTTTTAATATTTAGTAATCAACAAAATTATACATAAATAAACCCATTACAAATCTCGACTGTTTACTTCTCTCTTTATTGTACTACAAAGAGAAGTTCCGTATAATGTTTCACATAATTCACATAATCTGCGAAGGGATTTTTCTTGATACAAGAGTAAAAGAAAAAAGTAGGCCCATTCCGGTCCGTAGCCAATGAGTACGAGCGTTGAATTAATGTTAATTTTCGGCGATACGCGTGTTTAACTACTTTCGGAAAGATATCCTTCGCAAATACTAAAATTGTAGGTCATCGCATCAAGGCATTTAATATTTCCGTGAATGGTAAACGATCAGAGGAGGGATCTCTTCCAGCCATATACAGATAAGGTAAGACCTTGCTTTCCTGAACAAGGACACTGGTCGTCTTGCCATGTAGACAACATACCGTTCTAGCTACACAGCTGTTCCACTTTCATATGCAACGAGAACGGTGCACTTGGCCTAAAACGTAAGTGTCTCGTGTGTAACCAACACTCACAGATGTGAAAACTATGGCAAATGTAAATTCATCGGATAGTTTCTTTCCATTAGTAGCTTTCTTCGCAAGATTGCGCTTCTCTTCGAATTACTTGGTATGAGGACAATGCGGTTGTGAGAACGGAAGGACGGGACGATACCCTATCGGTTTTTTCTTGCAACGCGTTTCGCAGTTGCTTCAGATGCCGAACACAGGTAATCTCACGTGCATCACGGTCGACGAAGTACATAGTATGTTATATCCCCACGTTGAGTTTAACCACGGTTTGGTGAGAAAATAAATTAAAGTTTTTCCTCAACCAAAAAATAAATATATTTACAGTAGCGGACAAAAGTTTAAGACGATGATTTGATTTGAAATATTATACGAACTTCGTTCCTTTTTTTGTAACTTCGTTACTGAGCAAAACATCAAAATGAAATTTTTTTTTACAAGTGTATAAATAAATGTCTAATTAGTTAATACCGGAAGTAGAACACTATTTAGAGTTTTTATGAACAGTAAATCAATTATTTATTTTTTCCATTTAGTCTTAAAGTTTTGCCCGCTATTATACAGGGTGTCCCAAAAGTGTTGAAGGAGCCGGAAATGGGAGGTAGGTGGGGTTATTCTGAACAACTTTTTCAATTGCAAAAATGTCGTATGGGGCTTCATTTTTAAATTATTAACGAAAAACACCGACCAATCAGAACGCGAGAATCGCGCGCCACGCGATTCGATCGCGGCCACGGCCAATTATAACTCGGGCCTACACTTCTGCCTCCAAGCGCGTGCGATTCTCGCGCTCTGATTGGTCGGTGTTTTTCGTTAATAATTTAAAAATGAAGCCCCATACGACATTTTTGCAATTGAAAAAGTTGTTCAGAATAACCCCACCTACCTCCCATTTCTGGCTCCTTCAACACTTTTGGGACACCCTGTATATCACAAGTATCGGAGATGGATCGGGAATGACCAAGAATGTTAATAATTTGATGTTTACTCTTTGCGAGTTATTGGAAATCTGCTGAAGAGAAAAAATACAGGGTGGCTGGAATGATCTGTGATTAAGTTCATACTCATGCGTTTGTCGATCCGCTCACGCAATCCATCTAAAAATTGCCATATTGATAGTTCATTCAATTGTTTATAGGCGTGAAGAAGCATTTTCGTACACTACATCTCAAAATAAGGTTATAATGTTGGATTTGAAGCGTAATTCTGTAACTGCTTTATATTTAGCTGGAAAATCAGTTCCAATTATCGTTCGTGAGCTCCAGCATTTGAATGTAATCTATTTAATGATTGAATGTAATATACAGTCGTGGACAAAATTAAGTGGACATTGCAGAAATGTAAAAAATGTTTTCTTTCATTACAATGTTGTAAATAAATTTTAAATTTAGAACGTGAGATATTTTTGTAGGCTTGAAAAAACATTTATTTAATGTATATAATTGTGCAATAAAGTTTTGATTTATAGGCATTATTAGGTAATTAAATTTACCTTTTGTTATTTATGATACCTGTCCACTTCACACTATTTCTACCAAGAGGTGTCAAAAGACACCTTTCTATTTCAACTTAAAATTATTCTCTATGTCGAATCAATTTCTACAATTAATTTTTTGACTTTTCATACAATAGTTGTTAAATAAATTCAGCGATATCATTTTCCTCCAGCTCATCGTGGATCTAAAAATGCGTATTCAAACGAAAATGCGTCAAAAGACACCTTTTGATTGAAATAGGTATACACAAAATCGTGGTAGAAATAGTGTTAATTTTGTCCACGACTGTAAAAGTAAGCCCAATGGCTTTATGATTTTATGAATGCGCCGCGATAGCAAGACTTTACAAAATAAAATAATAAATGGGTTTCAACATAGTATATTAACCATTTGCACTCGCAAGCATTTTTACTGTTAACAAATAGCAGTCATAAAACTTTCTGGTTAAAAAGTTTGATCAATACTTTGAAATTATTATTTCTGTATTATCACTAAAACTACCAACCAGTCAAAATGACTGGTTTCGGATTTGGCATTTTTTATTACAAAATTTTATTGCCTTTCTTTTGTCAAAATGTCTGTCATGTTTTATTGAGTTAATGAATGGTTATATATGTTAGGTGATGCTGCAATATTTATTTATTTATTTTTCTACTTTATTTTCAGTTTTTAAGTAAGCATGCATTTAATGCCGGTACTTCTAGTGTTATTAGTTTCCAATATTGCCTGGTTCACTGTGTTCAAACATCGCACATACAATACTACAAATATAGTCAAAAGTTATTTATTACAAATTTTTGCAGTCAATCAAATGGCGAGTGAGAATCGCCGCTCGAGTTCAAAGGGTTAAAGTTTGGGAAATAACACTGTCCAAGAAATTTTAACTTTTTCCCCGACCTTCTAAAATCTGAGCAGCGATCATTATTATAATGTTTCTTGCGCTGATTACGAATCTGCGATCCGTTTTTCCCCAGCACGTACAATTTTTGAAAATTTTGATTTTGAAAAAAAGTACATTTTTGAAATTCAAACCAATTTTGTGAGGTAACTATAAAAAATTCTGAAATTCCCTTTGCATCAAAAGATTCTGTATACTTTCCTGAATACAACCGTATCTGCCTTACATGCATTCGGAATATTTAAACATGTTTAAACAATCTATGAATGTGGAGAACGTCAGACAGATTTTAGAACGTCGATTCGCTGTTGGACAATGTAATTTACATGTTTTCTTAAATAGAAATTATAAGAAATTACATAACCAAAACACACAAGGAAACGAATGTAACATAAATGTAGTAAGAAAACTAATACGACGTTAAAATTAGGAAAAGCTCACTGCGTATGTGACATAAATTGCCGCAAATTTTGAATTATCAAAACATTTATTGTTTATCAATACATCTTTATTATACAAGATGCCTCACTTAAACTGAGTAGCTAGCTTATTTTCACTATTATCAAAATTACGAAACAATAAATTAGAAGATCAGAATCTTTAAATTATATTACATAATTTCAGAAACTTTCATCGTCACTAAAAGCATCACTTATTTTTTTTTTACTCTTAACAACATTAAATAAATTTAGATATTCCAGGGTAAGTGATATAACTTCTACAAAAAATGTTTAAGGGCAACAACAAATAATTTCTCCTTTGCACAATTTCTATATGAAGAATGCAATAAAGAATATGAAGAATTCTTAACATAAGAAGAAATGTTAAAATATTTAATAAGTAAATATATTTATTTCCTGAACTATAATTTATTTCCTGAAGATTGTTTTTAATAATAAAATCATGTACTTTTAAAAGATTGGACAACTTTATTTTTGGGGAACCCTGTTTTTCACAGTCTTTATGCAAACTGATAAGTAATAATCTGACTCATTCTCAATGTCACATAGTATTTAATCGAGTAAGCCAGCATATTATCAGCATGCTGCATGCAAGGGAATGTAAATCTGTGTTCAGTTCGCTGCATTTCATTCACTGTTTGTAGATAAGTATGTTGAATGTGCATATTTATTGAAATCAACATTCAATAGTTTAGGAGAGAAATAATGTTTACAGTGGATGAGATTCTTTTACATTTTATATTTACGTACATATCTGTTTCACGAAGTAAATTTGAGATACTTGCTAGTTTACAAGTGTTACATTTTGAATAATATTATATTTATAATACGTAATATTGGTTTTTTGGATATTTGGTATAAACTAACAAGTGGTAGAAACTAATGTGATCGTGGTATAAACTACAGTGTTGTATAAATCACAGAGATATAGAAATACATGTATAGCGCAATCATATCGTTATGTGATTGTAATTACAGTAGTGAAAGAATTTTGAACTTTAGACAAAATTTTGTGATCTGAACATCCTGCAGCTTCATAATTTGAGAATTTTTAAATTAAAGAACTGAGGACTTGTAAACTTCGAAATTTTAAAGTTGAAAATATGTAGGTTAAAAAAATAAGTTCTTATGAATATGGAAATTTGTTATTTTACAGATTTAAAATTTATGTACTTCGACGTTTTAAAATTTGGAAATTTAGAAGTCTGCCAATTAGTAAATCTAAAAATTTGAGAATTTGGAAACAGTAGTAGTATGAAAATGTAGAAATTTGGAAATCTACAAATCTAGAACGTTTGGTATCAGATAATTTCGAAGTTTAAAAGTTACGGAATTTGATAATTTACAAATTTTGAAATGTGGAAGTTTGGAAGTTTGGAAATTTGAGAATTTTTAATTTTTAAATTACAAAACTTAAAGTTCAAAATGTGCAAATTAAAAATTTTTAGTGCTAGGTTTGGAAATTTATGAATTTTAAGATATAGCAACTTAGAAATTTGTATGTTTGAAAATTTAGAAATATAGTAGTTCTACAATTTGGAAATTTGAAATTTAATATTTAGAATCTAAGAAAGTTAGAAATATTCAAATTGAGAATTAGAACAATGAAAATATAAAAATTTAGAAATTTAAGAATTCATAAAGATAGGAAACTAAAAATTAAAAGATGTAAGGTTTTGAGAATAGAGGAAGCAAAAAATGTGAAAATTCAGAAATGTTTATTTTTACATTTCATCAAAGCGATGACAGAATTTTCTCCTAAAATTTGTTTTTTACTAAAGAAAGCCTATGTTGTTCTGAAGAAAGGCTATGATGAAATAGCTACACAAATTATTACACGAACGCATTCAAAAATTATTTAATTTGCACTATTTTTCTTTTAAGCGATGTTATGACGCAGTTTACTTGCACATAAAGCAAACGATGTAGAATATCTTATGCCAATTGACAATATGACATGACTGATGGAAACCTCAAGACTGTGCTAGCAAAAAGAGTTACTAGTTCAAGAAGTTTGCAGACTGGTTATTTCTCACGTCATAGTCTAGCGTATACATTTCTCAAAAGGAAACAAATTGAGACCAGAAGTCGACCATCGTTTCACCACAAAACTCGACACCAATGGTAAAGAGGAAGAACTGGAATAAATTTAGCGTTCGCAAAGTGAACGAACTCTGAATAAAAAGAAAAATTGCAATTTACCAACTTCGTCAATTATGTACAATTATGAAATATTTACAAATGAAGATACGAAATACTCGTAATACAATTTTATTATAATATTTATATCTGAATTTAAAAAGTTTTAAATTTAAGAAGATTTAAAATACAGTTTATTAATTATAAATTATACTAATATAGCTGCAACACCATAAAATATATTATTAATCTATTATAATATTATAATAATAATATTATAATATATATAATATAATTATATTATTATTATAATAATATTATTATAATAATAATATTATAATATTATTAATAATTATATTAATATATTAAAATATATTATTAATATTAATATATTATATATTATTAATATATTATTAATATAAGTTAAAAGTTATAAATTATACTAATAATATAATCGACGAATTATAAAAGTAAGAGGCTTAACAAATTAAAAATAAATTTAAAAATTATTATTAATAATATATTTAATGATTATTGTTAATGAATATACATTTTATGGTTATAATACTTCATGTTAACGATAAATATTTATTATTGAGCAATTGTGAAATTAATTTTACAAAATTGTAAAAGTATTACATTTCGTTTAATACTTTATTATTGACAATATGAAATGTCCAAGAGATAATATCAGTTAAAAATTATAAATACTGTCTTCTAGTACGTTTGACTAATTCATCTAAAATTATTATTAAGGAAGAAATATAATATTTGTTACAATGTATTATTATTTGTTAAGAATTTAATACTTTACATAAATCGAAAATGTTTAAAACTGTAAAATCAAAATATTAATTCTATAAAATTATAAAATTATTGTACCTATAGTAATTCTATTATAGTTGTAATGTATCTGTGGCAACAATAATATAAAATTTTAACCAAAATTTTAACTACTCATAACTGAATCGTCCAAAATTATTATTAACAAGAAAAAATAGCTTTTACAGTAATATATTATTTTTCGTGTTTTCTATACTTTGTATAGACAGCAAAATGTTTTAAACCGAAAACCGTACATATGAATTTTATAAAGTTATGAAAGTTATTATAATTCTTGTAATATTTTTCATTGTCTAATCGTGTGAAATGTACATAATATAATTGTGAATAAAAATTGCACATATAATCTTCAATTATTCATTATTAATCGTTCATAAAGTATTGTTAATCATGAAAAACAGCACGTACAGTAACATTAATTGGTCATGTTGCTTTACATACAATAATTACTACTAAGAAAATTTTCCTTTATAACGTACTTATTATGAAATAATATAATCTTATCTATTTAATCCGAGAACGACGAAGTACTTACGTACTTATATCAATCTTCACATGTACATAGTTCACTTGAAATCGTAAATGAAAATAATATTAACATCGAATTCCTTATTTCGAGCGATGATCGAACATGTAAATGTTAATGCAAAATTTCTTGGAACAATATCTGAAATCGTTAAGGTAAATAAAGTCGCAAGAAATTACATACAGGTATCCGTTATTTATTCCGTAAAAAAAACTTACTTGATAACAATCCCACGACGAATAACAAGAATTTCAAAAAGCAGTATTAATTGTTAAGTAACAATTTTCATATTCCCAAGTTTCCAAATTCTTAATACCCGAATTTTCAAATTTCCCTATATGTAAACTCTAAATTACTAAATTCTTTAATTTCCAAATTTCTAAATCCCTAAATTCGCAAATTTATAGATTTTAAATTACATGTTTAAATATTTACACGCTAAGTTCGACTATTTATGAATGCTAAAACTCCTAAATTTCCGTCGTTAGTTACTTAAAATTTCAAATATAAAAATTTCCAAATTTCTAAATTTGTAAATCTGTAAATTTTCAAATTCCCACTATCCAATTTTCCAACTTCCCAACTTCCCAAACACCCAAATTCTTAATACCCGAATTTTCAAATTTCCCTATATATAAACTCTAAATTACTAAATTCTTTAATTTCCAAATTTCTAAATCCCTAAATTCGCAAATTCATAGATTTTAAATATGTTCAAATATTTACATCCTACGTTCGACTATTTATGAATGCTAAAACTCCTAAATTTCCGTCGTTAGTTACTTAAAATTTCAAATATAAAAATTTCCAAATTTCTAAATTTCTAAATTTGTAAATCTGTAAATTTTCAAATTCCCACTATCCAATTTTCCAACTTCCCAACTTCCCAAACACCCAAATTCCTAATAACCGACAAATTTCAAATTTCCCTATATGTAAACTCTAAATTTCTAAATTCTTGAATTCCCAAATTTCTAAATCCCAAAATTCGCAAATTCATAGATTTTAAATTATATGTTTAAATATTTACACGCTAAGTTCGACTATTTATGAATGCTAAAACTCCTAAATTTCCGTCGTTAGTTACTTAAAATTTCAAATATAAAAATTTCCAAATTTATAAATTTGTAAATCTGTAAATTTTCAAATTCCCACTATCAAATTTTCCAGTTTTCCAATTTCCCAACTTCCCAAATACCCAAATTCCTAATATCCGACAATTTTCAAATTTGTAAGTTTCCAAAACCGCCAGGTCCTCAAATTACTGTATTACCAAATTATCAAATTATAAAATCTTCACATTTGCAACTTCATAAATGCCCATGTATATAAACTCCTTGGCTTCCAACTTACTCGGTGTATAAATGTTCAGCTTTCTAAATGTTTTTACAGCTTCCCGAATTTCTTAATTTCAACAATTACACACTTTTACAAAACCATGTACACCGATTAGTTGTTCGGCGGACACATGACTTTCTCATTAATAACATAACACACGTCATAAAGTACAAAAATTTGAAACGAAAGATAATTTCGTGAAACGTGTCACGGTAAAACGAGAAACATTGAGGATTCCATGCGTTGAAGTCTCGTAGGCTACACGCGTGGCAATTTGAATAAGCGGAAGGACGAAATGATCGTTTTTGGTAATCCAAACGATTCATGGCCGTGTTCCAAATCCTTGATTTCCTGTGAACGCACACGGCGCTACGTACGTAAGAAAACGGAGTCAAGAACACAAATAACCGGTACCGTGTACGAACACATTCGTTTTACCGGTTGTCTACCTGTTCTGGGTCAGTTGCGTGTGCAAGGTCAAATCCCAAGAATTTCCAGCGCCATTCGTCAGATCAGAAGATCGCGAATCTTTTATCGGTTAAAACAGAATAGACGTCATATTTACCTTTGATTTGTTGACTCACTACCAGACGAACACTTCCTATCTGAGCAGATTCATAATTTTTCATGACGATTCGTTCGTCGCGCAAACGGTTCAAATTTTTTAGATTTTCAGAAAGATTCCAAATTTTTACAATATTATAGTGTATTACAGGAACACTCGATTTCATGGTTCGTTCTTGTAGTTTAATGATCGATGTGTTAATATTTTTTATTTAATTTTAGTTTTGGAAAGAATTTTGGTATACGTTTAAGGATTTTTGATTAATTATTTTGCTTCTTTATCAACCTGGTAGAAACGGTTAGAATTTGAATATAGTTAAAATTTTTAGATTTTCAGAAAGATTCCAAATTTTCTACAATATTATAGTGTATTACAGGAACACTCGATTTCATGGTTCGTTCTTGTAGTTTAATGATCGATGTGTTAATATTTTTTATTTAATTTTAGTTTTGGAAAGAATTTTGGTATACGTTTAAGGATTTTTGATTAATTATTTTGCTTCTTTATCAACCTGGTAGAAACGGTTAGAATTTGAATATAGTTAAAATTTTGAGATTTTCAGAAAGATTCCAAATTTTCTACAATATTATAGTGTATTACAGGAACACTCAATTTCATGGTTCGTTCTTGTAGCTTAATGATCGATGTGTTGATATTTTTTATTTAATTTTAGTTTTGGAAAGAAGTTTGGTATACGTTTAAGGATTTTTGATTAATTATTTTGCTTCTTTATCAACCTGGTAGAAACGGTTAGAATTTGAATATAAAATACTTTGTACAATGTTTCAGTAGTGGAATGTAATCGTAATTTCCTTCTTAGAGAACGGAGAAATGAACATGATGAAAATAAAATGTAATGAAATCTATCGTACGTGACGAATATGACAAAACGATCTCTACATTCAGTTACCATCATAATTTTTCCAAATTTCTGAGTTGCCAAATCCAGATATTTCGAAACTTTTAAATCTGAAATGCAAAGTTTCGAATTCCCAAACTTTTCAAATTTTCAAACCTTCAAATATCTAATTTCCTAATTCCCGGACTCTTAAATTCCAAAATTTCCAATTTTCCGAATACTCAAATCTCAAAATATTCAAATTTTCAAATCCTTACATTTCTGAATATTCAAATTTCCATGAGCTAATGTCTTTACTTTTCCTAATGGCCGCATTTCCAAATTCCCAAGTTCCAAAACTTCCTATTCTTGGAATTAAGAAGTTTTCAGGTAATCAAATTCCTAAGTATTCAACGAATAATATTTACAAATATTCGCATTGAAAAATTCAATAATAAATTTGTTCAAAGAACGTCCGTTTATCAACCATTAAATTGTATTGCAAGTAACAGTGAAATTGTAAAAATAAAAATGGATTAATGGTAGGGTACTTAACAATTATCTTATCAATATGACTCGATAGTATCGCTACGTAAAAAATGTTATTACGTATCAGTTCTGATATCACTGTTTTCCTTTTATTTAATACTATGACTATTTTACCGCGAAAGACGTTGAGTACAATTTTGGTAGGTAAAAAATTAATATCGAAATTGAAATTAAAATTAAAATTCAGAACGAAATTAAAGCTTAAGCTAAAATTAATAACAAAACCGTAATTAAAGTTATAATAATATTTATAGTAAAATTTGAAATTCAAATTAAAAATCAAGTTAAAATTAAAATTGATGTGAAAATCTTCACCAAAATCAGAAATAATATTAGAATCAGACGTGTGCAACTGATTAAAAATTTTCAATTTAAAAATTGTAAAATATTTTCAAGATTTGTCAATCATTTAAAACTATGTTGTATGTCGACAAAAAGTAATTTCTTTTGCAATGATTCTGTGCAACTGATTTAAAATTTTCAATTTAAAAATTGTAAAATATTTTCAAGATTTGTCAATCATTTAAAACTATGTTGTATGTCGACAAAAAGTAATTTCTTTTGCAATGATTCTGTGCAACTGATTTAAAATTTTCAATTTAAAAATTGTAAAATATTTTCAAGATTTGTCAATCATTTAAAACTATGTTGTATGTCGACAAAAAGTAATTTCTTTTGCAATGATTCTGTGCAACTGATTTAAAATTTTCAATTTAAAAATTGTAAAATATTTTCAAGATTTGTCAATCATTTAAAACTATGTTGTATGTGGACAAAAAGTAATTTCTTTTGCAATGATTCTGTGCAACTGATTTAAAATTTTCAATTTAAAAATTGTAAAATATTTTCAAGATTTGTCAATCATTTAAAACTATGTTGTATGTCGACAAAAAGTAATTTCTTTTGCAATGATTCTCAGAAGAAAAACAAGTGTAAAGGCTGAGTAAGAAGTAAATGTATGCATACAATCAATGTAGTTTTTCAGATGAGTAGGCAATTATCACTACCCAGAAATTTAGTACAGGCACTTTAATGAGTAAGCAGTGAATGAATAACGTATTCTGATTAACCGTTGGATCTTTTCCAAGAGTATATACTAGTACCTTGAATCATCAACGAATTCTCAGTTAGAATTTTAGTGGAATACGAACAGCAATTCTGTAGTCTGATCACCGGCTATCGTCGTTGTCTTTTATCGTCAGCTGCTCAGGACGACGTCACAATTTCTCGATCTGACGAGCCATAAGTCAACACTAAATATAGTGATCGCGTATTTCTCTTTGGCCGGATTCCTTGCATGCTTGGTAGTCGTCAACGAGGATCACGACTAGAAATGAATCGTGGAAAGTTACCTATCGTTCGCGAGTAATTGCCGATTGTAACTGTAACAAATACGTTACTTTCTACGAAAGTACAACGATAGAATAGTACAGCGAAATGTTCGCTTTAATCTTCGCACGACCAACACAGGGTCACCTTGACCCAATTCCGAGAATTAAAATAATAATGAAGAAATGTAGATGCGGAAAGATTGTAATACTTCATTGCTTTCTCTCACAGTTCTTACTATCGCTTAATCTACATTTGTTTTAACCTTAATTTAACTTAACTTCTTGTCTAGAAAGTTTTATATATTACTAATATATAAAATAGTATAATATAGTGTAATATATAAATAATATAAAATAGCTAATATATATTTTACTATATTACGGTATAGTAAACAATCAAAATAAATATGGAAAATATGGAAAAATACTTATATATTTACTGTATGTATAATATATGACATGTACTTATTTATTCATGAGTGCCAATAAAATATAGTCATACACGTAAGTATTAATATCGTACATAGTATTAGATAACTTTAATGTTTATAACGATTATTTTGAACATTGAGAAACTTAATATAGTCAACATAATATTTGTTTAATCTAAGTTTTTTGTATATATTGTATTATACATAAAACAATAAGTGTGTATACATTCTTATGCATATATGGTTTTTATTATGTATTATATTTGTTACATGGCATTTATTATATACTATATATTATTTATGTTATTTATTCAGTATATTTCGTACTACATACTGCTTATTACATTTATTAGTGCAAAATATGAAATATTATTTATTTGAAATACAAAATATAATATATTTCTAAAGCTAACGTGAAAAGCATTCATACAAGAATTTTTTCCTCCCTGTATTTTATTTACGTATACTGATACCAAAAAGTATATGTTTTAAATTATATGCTTATTATAATAAAATTGAACAATAATAACAACTTAAGGTTCCACCCCAAAGGAGATTATAAAATGCGGATACAAGATAACAATACTTATGGGAAATAGTTTACCTCTCACTTAAAGAACAATTCAAGTACCAAACATGAACAGCCACTTGGTTTTACCTTGAAGAGAACAGGAGTACTTTTGTGGGACTCCCTTTTGTTCTCAACAAGAGAAGGTACAGAAGTAGGTACGAAGTACATGTAATACACGAATCAAAGGAAATTAGAGTACTGCTTGAAGAATTTGTGACATTTATTGTTCTCATTTATAATAGTAATATTAATTAACTATGTTAATTCTCACACTACATTAAGTATTCACGTACTAAATATTAATAAGGGCTCATAAAAACTATATGTATACATATGTGTATATTGAATATTATTTCATTAAATATACATTTAGTTTTTAGTGTGGTACATTTACAAATACAATTACATTAATTTTTTAATTGACAAAAATGATTGAAATATAAGTTACATTTCCTGACATTTGTTAAACAAATCATACTTTGTCTGCTAAAAGAAATACAAAGTTATTGAGTGTCATTATTGATATTTCCACATTTCCAGACTCCCAGGTATCCAAATTTTCAAATCTTTAAAGTGCAAAAACTTCGGATTCATAAATATCTATGTTTTTAAAATACTAAATTCATCAATCTGAAAATTTCCAGGACTTTAAATTCGTAAGTGTCCAAATTCACAAATCCTCAAATCTTCAGATTCTCAATTTACCAAATTCGTACATTTCTAAATTCTTAAATATTCAAAAATATTCAAAAATTCAAAAACTGATAAATTTTTTAATAAAAAAACTTCGAAGTTTTGACAATCTGATAATTCTCAAATTTCTAAACGATCAAATTTCCAAGTTTTAAAATGTCGCAATATTCCGAATTACTCAAATCTCAAATTTACACATCACGAAATTCTCAAATTTCTAAATTAGCTAATTTACAAAATTGCATCTTTTCAAACTTCTAAATTCTCAAACCTCCACAAGTTCTGAAACTCCACAAATATGCAAATTCCAAAACCATCAAGCACCTAATTTTGAAAATTCTAAAAATCTCAATTTCCTAAATTTCCAAATATTTAAGTCACGAATTTTAATTCATTAAAGATTTGTAAACAGACAGTTGTCAAATCTCCAACTCCCTCAAGCTTTCAAACTTCCATAATAGACTGAATGTCGCAATACAAAATAAATAACAATTCAGATTCCCAAACGTTCAAATGTCCAAGGTAATACATTTTCAAATTTGAAAATCTGACAATTTCAAAACTTCCGCTTACCAAAATTTCTAAAACAACAAATAATCGAATTTCTAAATTCTTTAATTTCCCCAATTCCCTAAGTCCCAAGTTTTTAAATCCTCATATTTCTTCACTTCCACGTAATCAAATTTTTAACTCCTCGCATCCCTGTATCTCTACATTGTCAAATTTTTCAATCCACGTATTTCTAACTATCTACAGGGCGCGCCAACTGTAGGTACTATATGTTGAACGCTAAAACAATTGCTATTTGTAAACATTTCGAAGAACACATTACACCTTTCGACAGGTTATTTTATAATGTACGGACGCAATTTTAACACTTTCCGGTCCTATGTCGAGCGTGGCTCGACGTCGCGATTGTCTTGGATCGTAGAAATAATTCAGATAATTAGGTTAGTTGAAGGTGGTTTCATTACTTTGCCACTTGCAATAAATTGAAAATATGTTTGTTACGCATCCTACATTATCGCAATACATTTTATGGTAAACCCACTTCTATTTTGTAAATTAATGAAGGAGCTGTAGGTAAAAGAAATGAAGGGCCGCAAAGGGTTAACGTTACGTGGAAAAATGTATCGAAAATTATTGATAACTTTCGTGATAGTGGTAATGTTTGTGACCGTGCAAAGAGTGCAAGACAGCGTCCAAAGAGCAGCAACGAGAACATTCAGTTGCTCGGGGCCGATGTTGAGAAGAAGAAGAACGGTCATTCAATTTGACGGCCCCAGACATTTTTTTATACAGATATTTAAAGCCCAAAGTGTATGTTAATGCACCACGGTCGCTCCAGGAATTAAAAGATGCAATTCGCAAAGAAGTAACGGAAATAATGCATGAAACGTTGCAAAAAGTTATGGAAAATGACCAAAAACGAGCATTTCTTCGCGCTGTTTACAAAGGAGACCATTTGCCCGATATTGTGTTCAAAAAATGAATTGTTTGTAATGGTATAAACCAATGTAAATAAATATCGCGAACTGAAGTCTATTTAATTACGTTTTCATTATTTTATAAGCATTTATCATATGGCACCTACAGTTGGCGCACCCTGTACATTGCAATATCGCAAATGTTCAAACTGTCAAATAGCGAATTCGCGAATTCGTGAAATTCGAAATTTCCATAAGACGGGAAATATGAAACGTCGAAGATCATTGACCTCGTTTAGGCGATTTACGGATGGTTTCAATGTCCGTATAGAATGCACCCGGGCAGCCCGATGAGAAAGAACTTTAAGCACTCTTCTGGGTGGGTGCGTTGAACTTACCGTCGCATTCCGTATTGATTTCGGTGGCAGTGCGCGACTGGAGCCAGACGTTACCTACGGGGCACGTGTCCGCGTAGGGCAGACACGCCCAATTCGAACTTTCCGAATTTGATCCAGCGATCACGATAAGATAATGACCATGGATGATCTCATTCGGGAAACTGCACCGTTTTCGCTAAAAAAAAAAAAATCCACCGATGACTAAAACCTGGACATAATCGGTTAATCGTTATGCCGATGGCACAGCCAGAGCCTTACGCAAGGCCTCGAAGACCTTGAACGGGACCTTATTTGGTAAGCAAGGTCAAGGCTTTGCAGACCATTGGGTTTTCAGGCCGCCCACAATACACTTCGCCTTATGTGGACATAATCCTTCTCATTGCGGACTTGTCCGGGACATGCACTTCTCGATCAAAAGTAAATAGCTTAGCGTTTGCTAGTAAAAGCAAATTCACCCTTTCACGCATCAGGTTCGCCTTGATAACGTCATTACCTTTGAGTCATCTTCTGGTTTGTTTAACACTAGAACTACCAACTAGTCAAAATGACTGGTTTCGCGTTTGGCATTTTTTATTACAAAATTTTATCGCCGTCCTTAAGTCAAAATGTCTGTCATGTTTTATTGAGCTGTGATGAATTGTTGTATATGTTAGGTGATGCTGTAATATTTATTTATTTATTTTTCTACTTTATTTTCAGTTTTTAAGTAAGTGTGCATTAAATGCCGGTAGTTCTAGTGTTAAAAGTGAAGTGATGTCGTTTCATCATTTTGATTGTAGGGTCCAAACATATCGAATTAACCTCTTACCATACAATTAACTTGTCTGGTGCGTTAATCGGAACTAACTGTTTGCAGCTACGATATTAATACTAACAGAGAAAGTTAAAACATTAGGCATATTTTATGTTCAGCGCTCGTTGGTTATGTACTTTATAATTGAATATGAACTTTACATTTAAGCGTATTCAAAATTTTAATAAAGTTTATCACGTTAAACCGTGAATGCACGAGTCAGTCTCGTCAAAATATGTTAAGGGGTTAAGCTCCGTTGATAATGAATTATAAGTTCCGTTAGAAGTGGATTAAATAATTTACGGATCACATTAAAATGTGCATTGTTACGATCGTTGAAATTCTGTAACAATTAATGAGCGGAAGTACCTACATGTGTTACATTCTTCTTGAAAGGCTCCGGAAACAAAAAAATCATTGCAAATCGAGATTTAACTAGCATCTCTGACGAACAAAAATGCGATCAAAAATTGATACACTAAATCATGTGACCGAGCCAACAATTAGCGGACGAAATGTTTCCTTAATTGCTACAATAAATATTCATAGAATAACGTGGCATGAAGTAATTGCACGTTCGGTTACTTCGCGTATCTTTTGACGAATTTTTTCGAAGTATGCTGCAGAAATTGAATGAATAGAGGAGGAAGTGAGACCAGTTTTAGAACATGTAAGCCTCTGCAAAATACAGGAAGTGCGTGATCTTGTGGGTTAGACAAAGCACACTTTGTTATTTCTACTATCATATTCTACAATGATGAACCTTAATGAAAAAGTTTTCTCCAAAATTAAATTTTGTACAAGAAATATTTTGACTGATTCATCAAACTATGGACACTTAGTGAATGTTATTAATCATTTTGTTTCAACTATCATCCCTACAAGTTGTCATAATTATTACATGAATATTATACAAAAAATTGCAATTCTTCACGAAAAGGAGAGAACCATTACAAATAAATTTATGTGTATGCGTATAAATATTCTTTATACAGTAGCTCTTTATAGTACTTTATGTTTAAGTATTATTACAATTTTTCGTTCAAAATCATAACTTTATATCGGTTATTTTGTTAAAGTAAATATGATTTTTTCAAAATAGATTTTTACTGCAAAAGGGTTAATTTGTAGTGCAGAAGCTGTATTAACCAGAGTACTATTCGAATAAACTTTGAATCAAGTTTTCGAACTAAAGAGTACTCTCGAATGATGAGTAATTTTTACTTGGATAAACCTTCGTATATTTAACGTTATTTATAATATTCACCGTAAAATCATTTCAAATAAAATAAATAACAGATTATATGTAATTATGTAGAAAGTTCCTCTAATTATATGTTTAAAACTACAAAACATTTTATATTAAAGATATTTAAAAAAAATATTTTGTATATTTTAATATTTTATTTTTATAAACATACCTTTATGGTTGTAGCATTATTTATACTTGCAATTTCAAGAATATAATTTGAAAACTTTTTCTTTGACACGTATAGGTATTAAAGGAATATTATTTTTAACGTGATGATACAAGTAATGTCAATATACGTATTTACGTAATGAACACATAATATACATGTTTCTGGTGTATGTTAATTTGTACTGAACATGTATTTAAAACATTGCTTTTGGTAGATTTATTTCGATAAAATTGATACTATTAGATAATTTACGAAATTACATAGTAAAAAACATTCTAAGCTTTCCAAAGTTAGTGATAATGGCGACATAAAGAAATAGGCATAGCGAAGTACGCGGTAATCTTTTTGAGGAAAATGTTAATATAAGGAAAGAGAAAATTTGAAAGTTCCGAATCCCTAAATTCTCAAATTTCCAAATTACAAGGATAAATGGCTCCGTCACTCATGTAAACTAGATATATTGCATGATGACTCTCGAGTGTTGTAGCAAATGGTAGAGCCTCTAACCCCTACATTTTCCCTAAGGAAGCCTTCCATACGCGACACTGTACAACTCATGAACAATGTATACCTATAAAAGATATAGTGCACATGTGACAACCGTGTTTTGAGGTTAGGTTGGAATCAGGCGCAGCCATCCGCCCATGTGGTACATTAGTGGTGTATATTTAAATTTCGCACGCGCGTCCGATGGAACGACTATTCGTAATGCACATGAACGATGTACAAATCATTAAATTTCATGCAATAGAAATAAAACCAAGAATAGAATTTGGCATGCCTTCATAAAAAAAACCGGGTGCATAACCTAATATGATTTCTTATTAGGCACAAATGATTCACTGATTGTGTCATCGGAGCAATGTTTCATCAAACAAGCCGTGACAGGTATATTTATAAAACTGTCCTGTCTTTTAAAACGACCCTGTCGCAATACTGTTCTTAAACAACGGTCATAATCAATAGTAAACAGATATCACGAGACGATATTGTAAAAAGGAATGTTAACATCCTCGTCAAGGAATCCGTATGTAACTAATAATTTGTTTAAAAAAAGGTTAGGGAAAAATACGTTGGATTATCGTATCCGTGCAAATTATCATAGTTTAGATTTTTTAGCACACTTACGAACCATTTCGCGTATTATATGTAAAAGAATATAATGACTTTTCGGTGTAAGTATGTACATATGCAGTATGGTATTGCTTTAGAAAATAATAAGGTACTTTAAAAACGAAATTACTATCTTGATGTAAATAATGCATTACGAAAAAGCAACACGCGATATACGCTATCCGTCCTTTGACGTATTCGACACCACGTGGTTTTTCGTTCACGAGTATGACTTAACGTAGTTGATTGCACGAACACGCCTATCGATTTTGAAGCAGCACTGCACTCGCACACACTATACCATCTTTCGTCGGATAAACACGATCACAGTACAATAGAACCGTACTGTAGGGCTTATGTGATGCAGTATATGTATACATATATATTTAGTAGTCCAGTGCACCCTTATCCGCGCCCTTGAGTTTATTTTTAGCTTCTGTTTCATGAAAAAGCCGACCGAGATGACATATACTGTACAATAAGCGATGAAACAATTACCGACTTTGTTCTATTATCAAGCTCGAGTTCATTTACCCATTTTTAAGAAATAACATCCTCTGTATTATTATAGATTGAAGTTCAATCGATCAATGTGCATAAATAATTTAATTTGATGAAGCAACTTCCGGAATTCACTTTGGTATTTCTATATGATTATGAGTTATCATTAACTAATATTTGATAATACTGAAAATGATACCGTAACGTCATTTCATAAAAATAAATTATTAATCTTCTTCAGTGGATGGGAATATTATGAACTGTCCACAGAAAATATTTTGCAGACATATTGTTCAGTAATAAATATTTTACAAAGTATAAAAATCAAATTTTTCGATAAAACGTAAAGCATATTCACAATTTATTTAAACAATTTGATATAATTGTGAACAAAAACTTTAAGATTATGAAATATCGAAAATTTGGAAATTTGAGACCTTAAAATCTTTGAATTTTTAAGTTTTAAGCCTAGACCTTCGGTAAATGTAGCCCACAATAAATCCAACAATGGAAAATTTCTGTGATATCTCCCTTCCCTTGATGTATAAGCACATTCTTACTTTATATTGCATTGTCCGTATGATATTTTCACTTTATTATGAACACAGTTAATATATGAATAAAAGGAACAAACATAAATTATATAATAGTTTTCAGCGCATGAGAAATAATAGAGACAAATTTTCGGTAATATAAAAAGTTTTCTTTGTAAATGAAGGTGAGTTGATGACCGTCACACCTTAATAGACGGTGCTTCATTTCCCATTAAGCAAAAGAAAATGTTGACCATTCCAAAGTATGTATGCATGTAACAAAACTTTTTCTGACTCATACCTACTGCCGGTATTAGTTCGCAAGCATGCACACACAAAGACCAATAATCTTCGCGTGTATTGATACGCACACTATACATAGAGCTCTGACGGTTAGTCAGGAAAGCCCTTACGCTAGTGTACGCTTCCAGAAGGCATTATGCTCCCCGTATCGTACAGTTTGAAGCGGCATTTGGAGAATCTAGCCGGCAGCCGACCAACGGACCAATCAACGAGCCGCTTTCGTTTTATGCCCATATATGGCAAGAGCTGTGAATCCGAGTGGTGGGAGAAGCCGGCTGGACGATTCCATTCTGGCACAGGGGTGTCCCTGTACAACGATATTATAAATTATACTTTTAACAGAAACAAATGATTATCTTCCTCCATACTCCCTGAACTTTCGTCATTGAATGAATCATACTTTCCGAATATGTTCAAATCACAACGAGAAAATGTAGAAAATATGTAGGATGATTCGAATATTAACAGCATGTATGCCGACCACACCTTTGGGCGAGTCTACATGACACGGTACCGGCCACGATCTCACTCACAGTACTCGCAACTCGCAGCTCTCGAGTCTTGCTCTGTCGTGTCGATAGTATACTTGCGGTATCCTTTTGCCGATCAACGATCGCCTATTACATTGGTTACTTTCTGTTCTTAAAAGGTGAGTACGTATACCAAGTCTAATAAATTGATACAAAACGTTTCGCGTTTATCTGTCATAAATTTCGACATCGGAAAAAGATCGAGGACAAACGCCAGTGCACGAACAGCCATAACGATGGGCCGTTGCTGTCCTTTGTCTTTGAATTTGCCTGGTCTAAGCGTGTAGTGCATAGTTTCGAAAATTCTTGTACGCCAGTATTATACCGGAACGATCCGACAGGTTGTCGTCACAAGTGGTTCCTGACGTGTACGCACTGCAAGACAGGTGGTCGCGACACGGTCGTTTATTAATAGCAGTACTCCGGTGCGTTACAGCACTAACCTACGATTATGCTTGCCCGTACTACGAAATGCGAGAGTAAATTTATTTTTGGTCCAAAAACGAGAACGTTAGGGGCGTAGAATTTATTACGACAATATCTGTTCCTTGAATAATACCTACTTACATACTAGATTGTCAACTAAATTCCCAACGTCTCCGTTAATTTTGCTTGAAATTTCTGCCAATTTCATAGTACAGAAATTGAAAGATATGACAGAGTCTCATTGCTTGGAATAAATCTGGCGTTGTCTGAAAAATCTCATTTGTTGAATTTTAATAAATAAAGCTATTCACGAAAAGTTTGAAAGACGTGAATTAGTTGCCAACTTCATACTTTTCAATTTAATACATGTCATTTATTTGGAACCGTTAAATTATGATTTTTCCCATTTTTCAATATAACCGGTATGAAAGTAATTTCAGAAAATTAATTTAATTTCTAGAATGGAGTAAAAATACATAGATTAATTATATTAAATACGTCCCATAAATATATCGTTAAGGTGTCATCCTAAAATATGAATATTGAAGTTTACATAAATTTGTATATGTAAATTATATATTCTTTTACATTCGTTGTGAAAACTGAGGGCGTCTTCCGAAACATGAACGCTCATTGTCATTTATCTTTAAAAAACTAACCAAGGTTACTTTAAAAGCTGATTGGTCATGATTTGTGAACGTTCGTAGGTTGAATACAATTTATGGCCACTGATCAAGTTTTAAAATAACTTCGATCAGATTTTGGCAACGCACACGTATGAGCATTCAGACTCGGGAAGACGCCCTTAGAGAAATGATATTTCGCGAAGATTACTGAAAATACTAGGAAAACCGATTCGATTAGAGCTTCGGAGGTAAGAGGAAAAATGTTAGTTTACCGGAAACAATTATTTAATACTCGAATAAATAAAACAAAATTTTGCTGACATTGAATATGATCGAAAGAGAGCTTACGTAGCGAGGGGGAAAAGCATTGGCAAGATCAGAGATGTGCGGTTCGTTCAATTTGGCGGATGCATTCACGAAGGGTGGTGAGACACACTTCGTATGACGGAGGAGGGCGCGAGAGGGGAGGGGACGAACCCCTCCACGGTAGAGCACTTCCATATATGGTAAAGAAAGCCAGGATTGGCTGAGGGTGTCCTGCCCTTATTGGTCGATTGGTTAGTGGAGGGGATACCGAACAACGACTCTGTTCATATAATACACTGCAAGCCGGCTGTCAGCTACATTCTGTGTTTGGTGCTAGATCGGGAGGTTGTGCGACGGTGTCACATCCAAAAACCCGAACTCCTTGTATATAACTTTTTTTATACGGAAAAAAGAAGAAAACGTAAGTTATCAGCCTTGAGTTCAGTGATAGATAATTCGCAATACAGCAGGCCAGTTGAAAGAAAAATTAAATCTCAGTGCAATTGATTAGAGATAGTGTGTGGGCGATAGGCAATCGCTTGTACATCCGAACGTGGATTTCCAAATCGAGAAGTGGGTGTTGTTAGGTTTACGATGCGCTTGTGCCATATTTAGTGTGTTTTGTGTCGGGGGTTTTAAATTATGATACGATAGTGTTAATTCTCCATAAAATACGGTAGAAAATTTAAATCAGTGATATTTTGTATGTGAACGGAAACCTTTTCACAAAAATGTACTGGTTTCCGTAATGAGAGATATTTTTCGAATAACACTCGTGAAAGTATCTATCATTAAAGTAAAAATCGTATTTCTGCTACGTTTTGCTTAAACCGGTATTAAATTCGAAGTCTGTAACGATTAACAAATGTATTCTACGAAACATGTCGGATATTGACCGTTTATGCCGGGGTTGGGCGGGGCAGGGTGCGGTTGTAGTTAACGGCAATTTATAATACACCTAGGAACTCTTTGAGTTACCATCTTTTTCAACGCTTCTTCCTTTCACATTCAAAAATACATAGTGTAGAATATATGCGAACGAATAATCATTAAATTCTTTCTTTTATATATTTAATTTTTCTTACCTGAATAGTAAAGTGCTACGTGTCTTATGACGCCATCTTGAAAATATTTAAAATGTTTCACAACACATGGTATTCTTCTATTTGCCAGTTATTATTATATAATAATATAATACGAATAATATAGCGACTCAATATTAAATTAAATTTTCACGCCGAACATAAAACGGAGTTCGTTGGAATTAGTTGTTCCAAAACCAAACCATTTTTTTTTCTTTTAATCAAGAAACTACGAGTATTATGGAAAAATGACATATTCGAATATGCACAAATGGTGTAGTAAATAAATAATAAATTATTTAAATATCAAAAATAACATTTGCTATACCGCCTCCTTTTTTATATATTGGAGCTAATTTAAAGTATAAATTATCACTCAAATTTATTATTAGAAATATTTAAAAAAAAAAGAGGACCAATATATAGAATTAGAAGTCATGTATATATACAGATATAAAAATGTTATTTTTAAGAAATTAGGAAGTAAATTCAGAAACAAAAAAAGAATCTATTTTGGACGATTTGAATGTATTTTTACTGAGTTTACAAGTTAATTAAACATCGCATATTATCGAAGTAAAAATTATAATCAAATGATTAATACTTGCGTTATTTTTGCAGATAAATCAACAGACTAAACATGTGTGACGAAGAAGTTGCCGCACTCGTAGTTGATAATGGCTCCGGTATGTGCAAAGCCGGTTTCGCCGGAGACGACGCACCCCGCGCCGTTTTCCCATCCATCGTTGGTAGACCACGCCACCAGGGTGTCATGGTTGGTATGGGACAGAAGGATTCCTATGTAGGTGACGAAGCTCAATCAAAGAGAGGTATTCTCACGCTGAAATACCCAATTGAACATGGAATTGTCACCAACTGGGACGACATGGAGAAGATCTGGCATCACACGTTCTATAACGAGCTGCGAGTGGCCCCTGAAGAACATCCAGTACTTCTCACCGAGGCTCCACTTAACCCTAAAGCTAACCGTGAAAAGATGACACAAATCATGTTCGAAACCTTCAATACCCCTGCTATGTACGTCGCTATTCAGGCCGTACTTTCGCTGTACGCTTCCGGTCGTACCACCGGTATTGTATTGGACTCTGGTGACGGTGTTTCGCACACTGTACCAATTTACGAAGGATATGCCCTGCCCCACGCTATCCTCCGTCTGGATTTGGCTGGCCGTGATTTGACCGACTACCTCATGAAGATCCTTACCGAAAGAGGATACTCCTTCACCACCACAGCCGAACGTGAAATTGTTCGTGACATCAAGGAGAAGCTCTGTTATGTCGCCTTAGACTTCGAACAGGAAATGGCTACTGCTGCATCCTCTTCTAGTTTGGAAAAGAGTTACGAACTTCCGGACGGTCAAGTAATTACAATTGGAAACGAGAGATTCCGTTGTCCTGAGGCTCTCTTCCAGCCATCCTTCTTGGGTATGGAATCCTGCGGTATCCATGAAACTACATACAATTCCATCATGAAGTGCGATGTCGACATCCGTAAAGACCTCTACGCTAATACTGTTCTGTCTGGCGGTACTACCATGTATCCTGGAATTGCAGACAGAATGCAAAAAGAAATTACTTCCCTAGCACCATCAACTATGAAAATCAAGATCATTGCGCCGCCTGAGAGGAAATACTCCGTATGGATTGGTGGATCGATTCTTGCGTCTTTGTCTACCTTCCAGCAAATGTGGATCTCTAAACAAGAATACGACGAGTCTGGACCATCAATCGTTCACAGGAAGTGCTTCTAAGCGCATCTTTGATATTCCTCTTGCATACTATCATTCCCTGAATCCCGAGAGCGGCCTCTGTCTCGTTTTACAGGCGGACGTAACATCAACTTCCGCGATAATTGTCTTTTGGTTGTAATTTAAGATACAGTAATGCCTTTGCTCCATTCATTTTTCATCATTTAATTAAGACACTACTGTATCTTAAACATACTTTCCGAATTCCTAAATACCCTTCCTATCCTCTATCAAATCCTTTGTATTATATATTCAAGTAACATTGCCTACGGTAACATCTAGCTAACCACCCTCACGAAAAAAAAACATCTTTCTTATTACGATATTTCATTCTACGATCGAAAGTAATTTGTTGTAATATCAAATGTATTTGTCGATTCAACGTTCATGAATTTGAGCTGCAAAACATTGCATAAATTATATCTTGGAATATCGTCGTCTGATGCAGAATATTGTTGATGCACGGAAGGTTCTTTAATTCTTATCCTCAGATTAAAATGCATTCCGCTACTTCTTTGCTCCGCGATATTTAAGACTTTTGTGTCAGTCTTTTGAGAATTCATTCCTAGCGGAGATAGGTTTTCAATTTATTAATCATATTATTTTTTTTTTACCGTTACCAATCGTTGAGGGAAAAAGATGGCTCTTTCCTTTGTTTTTTTTTTTTAATAATGGGGGAGACCGCTAACCCAGAAAAGTATCCCACAAACGCTCGCTCAAACGAATGAAAAGACACGGTTTCGACCCCGCAAGCGTAGCCAAAGTATTATAATTTATTCCCATTGTATTGTGCAAGACCATTCACGTACACATCTTAAAGACTACTTTAGACTTATGGGATTATAAAATAAAACTCTTAAAAACATTATTACTTTGACTCTTGTGTTTTTTAAAATTGCAGTTCTCCAATACCCTTTATTGGATATTATATCCTTGATCTCCAATCCAATACATCATAGTTACGCGTGCTAGAAAACAATAATCATCAGTTATTTCATTTAGCATGAATTCACGTAGTTTTATACACGATGTAGCTTTTGTACTGTTCGGTGTTATTCATTATTGTAACGTAAGATTTGTGGTAAAACTTTATAATAATCTAAGAATTAGGTTTATATTTTCAGTCTAATAAAAATTATTTTCAATGAAACGATATCTGTTGATCTTTCCATTAAAATGCCGTTGCTCGAATACTTCTAAATTGTTATGATAAATTTAATAATTAGAAACGATTAACATAATTCAGTTAAATACTCTGATATTATTTTATTAATCATTAATCACTATTTAGTTAGTACAAAAGGAAATAATTTTATTTAAGAAAACTAAATTTTTTCTTATTTGTAGTTATATTTTATCCTGAAATAGATACATAAGTTTAAATAAACATTTCATTATTTGTAATACTCGTATATTAATGATCGGCATAATTTTTTATGATTAATTATGGATAAATTATAATGTTATGATATTTAGATATGATTGTTTTTTGTATGCGAATGCATAGAATTTCGATATTTAACAAAAAAGCCAGAATTATCTCTGTTGGTAATTGAATTTAAATTACAACTTAGATGGCAGCACCAAGCATTTTCATTATAATTCGACTGCAGCGCGTATAGCAAACGAAAGAAAACATTTGGTACTTTTAAATTCAAATTTTAATTAATGCACATGATAATGATACGATAAATATAGACATAATTTTAAAAATATGATGGCAAAATATAAGTTATGGTAAATTTATATTTTGGTAACGGAACTGTAAATAAAAAAATGTCATAGTAAGAGGATGGTAAATAAAGCAACTGGGTAAATAGTTTTGTGTGATCTAAATGTAGTTGCTCTGTGTTATCGCTGGAAAATTACAACGTGATAGGCCAATGACATACATGACAGCAATACCAAGTATCTTGAGAAGACTGATTCATTTTTATTTGTAACTTGGATCAAGATGCCTGAGCAGAATTCAAATGACCAATATTCTACGTGGGTAAGTTAATAATCTTGTTATGAATTTCATAATTTTGACACTCCATATCACATAACCTTCGACCGTAAACAATGCTTTCCGTGGCTATCAATTGAATAATTTATTAGTATTGTATAATTACTTTTTGTATACAGGAGGTTTAATCTTATGATATGTTTTATAGGTTGGTCTTATATATATTTTCAATTTAATTGTTGGTACAGGAGCTTTAACGTTACCAGCTGTTTTTAGTAGAGCAGGATGGGCTCTTGGGTTAAGCGTTATCTTAATATTAGCGTTTATAAGGTATACAGTTGATATTTGTAAATGTATGTGAATTAAATTCAAAGTTTAATCATGTATTATACTGTATTTTCAGCTTTATCACGGTTACATTTGTCATTGAGGTGATGGCATCTGCCAATGCTATAGTAACTTGGCGACATATTCAACATCGAAAACGTGTATGTTTCTCTCAAGATTCGTCTTTCACCGAATCAGAAATTGAGGTTTTTAGACTTTTTCTGTCTTGCTCTCTGTGTGTATCTGCTTTTATTTAAGATAATGTTTAAGTAGAGCAAGATCTATTTCTTTCCTGTAATTCAAAGATTAATTTAATCTTTTGAAGTCATTGTTTAGCAATGATATATATCATATTTTATTATTTTTCAATTATAGATGCTTCAAACATTAGGAGAACCTGGTCCTTCGAATTCAGACTCTGAAGATACTCCTCTCGTTACACCATTCTCAAGTAGTCCTGATTGTGCTGATATGACATATCGATACTATGTAATTCGTGATAAAATAGAAATGGGACAGATGGCATCAATTTTTTTTAATAAGATTGGTATAACTCTGTTTTATGTATGTTTTGCTGTATATCTTTATGGAGATTTAAGCATCTATGGAGCAGCTGTTGCAAAATCTTTAGCTGATGTTGCTTGTACTTATCAACCGTTAAATTTGACCTGTAATGATACAATACCAGATACTGAATTATGTTGGGAAGAATTTTCTTTCAATCGACTGGATGCATACAGAATATTTCTTGTATGTTAAAACGCAAATCTTAGCATACATTTTAATATTTAATTTCATACAATAGTGATAAATATTATTTTCAGAGTATATTTGTATTCTTATTGGGGCCTTTTGTGTTTTTTAATATTCAAAAAACAAAGTATCTTCAATTTCTAACATCAGCAATGAGATGGCTTGCATTTACAATTATGATCGTATATGCTGTAAAAAGTCTGCTCATTCATGGTGCTCGAGGAAATCCTCCAACAGCGAACATCATGGGTAAGTCTAATTGTATTAAAATAAGAAGTATATGTACACTGGGGAGAAAATTTGACTTCTAATACAGAAATATTGAAATTCTGAACTTTTGAAATTTAAATATTTGACTGTTAAAATTAATGTGATAAGCTTCCCTTCTACATTTCTTATTAATCAAAGGAGGCCTGTATTATATTCCAGTGTACATACTTTTTTATATTTCAGTATCTGAAATGATCATATTTGTTAATATTATATTTCAGGTATACCTAGTTTATTTGGTGCTTGTATTTATTCTTTTATGTGTCATCATTCTCTACCTGCTTTAGTTGCTCCAATTGCAAATAAGTCTACTTTAAACCGATCATTGGCATTGGATTATTTATTAATAGCATCTTTTTATCTTTTATTAGCGTTAACTGGAGCATTTGCTTTCGAACATTTGGATGATCTTTATACTTTAGATTTTAGTCCCCGCGGGTCCGGTGATTGTTCCAAGAGTAATAATATTTTTATTGTCCTTATAGAGTATTTTTTGGCTCTTTTTCCAGTATTCACACTGAGTACCAGTTTTCCAGTTATAGCCATTACTCTTAGAAATAATTTACAATCATTGTTCCTTAATGAGGACACATCTTATTCGTGTCTTTACAAACTTGTCTTCCCAGTATTAGCGATACTGCCCCCATATTTAATTGCCATGAGTACTAAAGATCTGTCGATATTGGTGGGAATCACGGGGTCATATGCTGGAGCAGGAATTCAGTATTTAATTCCAACATTGTTGGTGTATTATGCCAGACAAAAGACAAATAAAATTATAGGACTTGGTGTTGTTAATAAATTTGCGAGTCCATTTTCTAGTAATTGTTGGCTCATGTTTGTTATAATTTGGGCCATTACGTGTATGATTTTAGTATCAGTCAATTTTTTGCAAATACATTTGCAATCTACAGGTCTCAAGTTATAATAAAAAGCTGTAAAATATAAATTTAAGATATTACTACACGAAAGAGAAAAGAGAAACATAATGATGTTCCAATGATATTTCTCTTTTTAAATTTATTTAAATCTACAGCATATCTAAAATAATGTCATTCAATACGAAATTGAATTTTCAGCAGGATATACAATTGTAATTATCATGTTAACTATTTTAACGTAAATTCAAAATCGTGATAAAAGTATTTGAAACTTTTTACGCTACCTTCAGTAAAATGTTATCAATGAGTGAAAGATCTCTTAAAAAATTATTATATCTTTATTATTAAATTATATCTTTATAATTTAAGTTATAAAACAGTATAGTAATAGTATAATTAATGTCAACGGTAAAATATTTTTATTTGATTTTTAAATACTTTGGTATCATCATTAAAAGATGATCTTTCTTTTCATGTAAAAGAATATAATAATAAGGATAATTAATAATAATACAGTCGAGTCTCTGTGTTTGCATGTCCTATAAATGTTCAATGTATACAATGTGCTGTGTTATTATTTAACTTCGTGAATGTTTCAAGTAAATTGCTAAATGAAATTTTAAAATGATACACAAATACCATGTTAGATAGGTAGAATTCGTTATTATGCGCAGTTTCACGTAATTACTAGATTTTAAAAACATTAATATGGGGACTCGACTGTACTTTGTGACACAATGTGTCACAATAAAACTGACAATACACTGGCACAAGTCAGGATTAAGCTTGTAAAAACCAAATGAATAGTCTTAATTTAATTTTTAAGCTTTTGTACAATATATCCTTTATATTTTGTATATTTTTATTTAGTAGATAATGTGTTGATACAGTTTCTATATATATATATATATATTTATTTATATATATGATATATATATATATATAAAATGTCTTTCAAATCAGTGATATTTAGTGGTCAACGAGTAATGTTTTGTCCACTGTTAAGCGGTATGAAGGTATATTTGATACTATAAATTACGTAACTAATAAATGGATTTCATATTCAAAAATATTGAATGCCTATTTAGCGCTTTTTCAAAAAAGAATGTTCTTTGTCAATTTTTTACCATATTTTATTTAGTATATGCACAAGAAAACTATATAAATTAAATGAATATTATTCATTAGGTCAGTTTAATTTATATATCGCAAAACATATTTTTATATATGATACAAAACTGCCAATAAAGAATTCAAAGTACGTATGCCTCTCATACCATGTACCTGTGTAAGCGGAGTATACGATAAATGAAATATGTATACATATATTTTCTAAAAATAAATGAGTGAAAATAAAGGAGTGATTATATAAGCTTATTTTGATTTATTTTTGTATATACATACATATTTTTATGTATTTATATTCATATATCATACTTAATTAGACTTAGCAGAACAAATTTTAACACGAATAGATCTCTCTGTAATTGCCTAACAACAGAAGGTGGCACAGTAAAAGCTTTTTATATTATTTGTATGAACTGCTTACAGTTTTTCCAATTGTTAACAGTTGTTAATTATTAATAATTAGCAGAATTCATTTTGCTATACTGTAAGGAATCATATAAATAATATGACTGTATACATTCATTATAATGGAACGTTACTTTTATAAAAAGAATTTAAGAGTTTGAAATATATAAAGAGTTATTTTATCTATTTTATATTTCTTTCTGAGCAACTGGACTAGCATAAACGCACTTTGGGCAGTCAAAATAATAAAACCAAATTTCAAACAAGATATTTACACCATTCATGTAAATTATTACAATATTAATGCAAAATTCTATTTACGGGAAATTAAATATACTTCGTATGTAATAAAATGTGACACATTATGTGTAACAAATATATATAATCAATAATAAAGTTTTGTAAAAACTTATACTGAAAATATCACATAAGTGAATATCCCAAAGTGAACACATTTGACGTGAATATTAATTGACCAAACAATTTGAACAGACTTGTCATAAATATTTATGATGTTTACATCGAGTTACATTTGATTTCTTTTATTGTTACTACGTTAGATTTTATTTTCAGATCACAATTCATGAACTTTGTACCAAACTGAAAAATGGCACTTTTTCGTAGTGTAATAAATAAATAATGTAATAATTATGCAGTGAAAGAGCTTTATCTGTCTGGATATTTTAAAGTTAGTAAGCTTGTACTACCCCATTTTTCTTTGGTCATCAGTCTTTAATTGTACTACGTTTTCGGCCAGAACTCTTTACAATCATTTGAGTTCTACCTAATTATTTAATATAGAATATTTTTGTTTTACAGGAATTGTAGATGCAGTATTCTTAAAGTATGTCAAAATTACATTAAATGATAAGCTTCATTGATCATTGAATTTTAGGATATGTCTTTCGGTTTCTTATTCATTATCAAACTTAATTTACCGGATATTTTTAGATCAATATTTAAAAATTATAAAATTATGCAAAGAAGATTCATAATGATATAAATGTATATTTTTGTTCGTTTGCAATATTAAATTAAGAATTTGTTCATATAAACGGTATATGCGTCAAATATTACTTTCATTAACTTCTGTTATATAATATTTAGTCAACTGCAATTTATATAACTTATGTATTTTACATGAGAGCAGCATTTAATTTACTTATTTAAAGTAAAAATAATTTAAAAGCTTCAACAGCAGAATATTTTTCTCACTTTCATTAGATTAGGTCGTTATTCGTAGTTATTTAAGTATGGACAGGGTGCATCATCATGGCCCACGCATTCGATAACAGGGTCATGAGTGCTGTCCCACATTCCTGGACCGCACTGACGGCAAAGTCCGGCCAATGTACACGGTAAACGAAGAAGTTGGCGAAAATGATAAAGTAGGCCTCTTGCTTTTCTCAATATGAGATTTCCATCCATGTACATAGCTAAAGAACTAAAATGCAGTAGCATTTCGTCCGTTCTAAGATCTTGTGCTATTACGTCATCCGCATAAACACACATTATAGCAAGGCAAAGAAACAGATGAAAATGATCTGTTAAATAATTTACCCAACAAGCTTCCCACATTACCAGTGCTACTTCGGTAGGAAATTCTCGTTTCAGACATCTACAATATATTTATTTAAAAATAAACTTATACATATACCATAAGACTAATAATTCAATACTTACAGAAGTATCCATCTGTGACAAAATAAAAGTTCTAAGGCATCTGTATGTTTTTGAAGATGTGCATAAAAATCGGGTACCATTATTCTCACTAATTCTCTTAAATAACATAGATTTCTGTCCATATCTACATCAGTTGGTGTACATACAGCTACAGATCTTTGCATTAAACCAGCAAAACACCAAAATGCTTCAATTTCAGAATTAAGTTCAGCTAATAATGGGGCCAACAAATCGGACATACCTTGCGTATATCCTAATCGAGAATTATAAACTGCATAATTTAACAGAATATTTCTACAAAAAGAGAATATTATTAATAATATAACCATAAAATAAACAATTATTACTACTCTTAAATACACATACTTCATTATTTCAATATTTGGGTTATCTTCTCCCGCATAATAAGGATTTGCTCTGTCAGTACGAACAACATCTTTTTCTACAATACACACTACATTTCGCCAAAAATGTTCTGCTTGTTCTGGACTCATACTCAATCGACGTTTTTGTATTTCTTCATATTCCTGTCTACGAATAGCATCAATTTGTTCTCTATCTTCATAAGTACTTTGATACGAATAACAGTGAAGAAGAAAAGGCCAAACAATTTTCCTTAATGCAGGTTCTAATCCACCAAAAAATATTCCTTTCCGTAGAGCAAGATCATCTTCTACTTGACCTCTTTCATTCAACAGATCTTTCCAAGCCAATGATGTAATCATTGGTACTTGCCCTTCTTCTGGATGTAATTCATCCCGACTCACCTCTGGTCGACATACCATAAAATGCCTAAATTATAAAATAAATTTTAAGTACGTAACAAAATAAATAATTTTTATATTAACCTAATATTACCTATATGGTAGAGTTTCCTCCGCATCCGTATCCAATCTTGGATAAAGCAACTGATGCCACTGATGTAAAGTCGCTGCCAATCGATCTAAACCACCATGATGAAAATGTAAAATTTTATATTGACTTTCTCTACTTGCAACTACTAATTGACCAGAGGTACAAGCTGGATCAGCAAAAAATAATCTCAGGGATCTCATTTCACTAAGATCCACAGAAAACCTTCTACATCTGTGCGCTCTACGTAATGTTACTGGAGATGCTGTTGCACTTTCAGGAAATGTAAGGTTATGTTGTAAAGCCAAAAGTTCAGGTGACCTCATCCACGAAGGAATCTCTTCAGCTAAAAAACAACAAATGTTGTGCATTAACACGAATAATCAAATTAATTTACAGTTATGATTATACCCAGTCAAATACCTTCTGAAGGTGCACCAACAGACAGGCTACCCGTTGAGGTTAATGACATACTGCGACTTTTAAAGCTAACATCATCACAATAAGGGTATCTTAGCTCTTCATCCATACACTTTCCATCAGTTTCCTGGGATTCAATCTTTTGATCCTTACACTGTTGATTCTCTTCATGTTTCCAGTTCAAAGATTCGGATCGTAACCGATTCAAACTAATGCTATGGTCATTTTCTTCGTGTATGGCAATCGATGAACTGTCAGACTGATAATAGTCCATTTGACGGTTGACATTAACGTCTGTTTCTTTATTTTCTGGTACGAGTACATTTTGATTATCAGACGAGTTTTCTCTGTCATTGTTCTTCGAATTCGTATCATGAACGTCAACGCGTGTATTCCGTGGAAATCCACCGGAACAGACACGCTCGCAATCGCCACAATTTACAGGTTCTTTCACTTCTAAACAGACGTCAACCTTCTCGCTGGTATTTTTATATTCACATTTCAAATCATAGCTTTCTTCCGATATTTGCGAATGATGCGAACTTACATCAAGGTCTCGATGAACGATACCATCAAGTTTTCTCGCGCTCAAATTTTCTAATGTCGTAGGATGTTTACGAAGCGTACTGTTAGGAATCCAACTAAGATGTAAAGTCGGTATGTTCGAGTTTTTGTTAAGTCTACAGGTTATGGCCATGTAGCCGGGGTGATGCACCACGTCAGAGTTTTGTCTCATTAAAGTTGGCGGATGAACGCAAACGTTGTTCTTACAGAATAACGCTTCGCCATCCTGGTACATGGTGCGACGATTGTCTTGATTGCAATCGCCCAAAATATAACTACTTGCCTTTCTGAGGATATTTGGCAAAGGCATCTTCGTCCCGAGTAAATTGGCCCATCCAAATCATCTAGTTAATTTCATCAAAGCGTTGTCCGAAATTTTTGTTTTACGCGGTTAACATTCCTCCAATCATTGAACAGTTATGATGAAGTTGTTAATTGATAATAAATCATCGTGTACAAGTGGCAATTAACGAACCCATAGAAATTGTCTTCGCTTGCACTGGAGAACATAATATTCGAGTATAAATTTCAGATCTCAGTTCACTGCGTATTTTCTTTAATTTTAATAAAATTATTGTGTTTTCATGGAATATGAAAGCTGCAAAACTCAAATTTTGTTACGTAGAAGTGCGCGAACAGATGGGGTATACAGAAATGTTACGATGAACTGATTTTTCGTCCTGCAGTGTTTCCTGTAATCGTTTGCTTGTTTAAGTATGCAAGCATGTTATCAAACCAATTAGCCTTGATACATACATAAAGCTGATAATAATACATGTGTACGTACGAAGAAGCATGCATTTTAATTGTTGTATTTGTGATTTCTACCTTTCAAAGTCACCCTTATGTTACGAGGAGCGCAACGCGTTGACGAAGTTTCCTCAATGTTAGAGAATCAGGAACTGTCAGGATTCCATGACGTTTATAAATTATTAAGAAACTTTACGGAACTAACTTCTATTCAAATGAATTCATGAATGAAACAACTATTATTGGCACGCTACCAGTTGTTGTAAACGTAATCAGACTTCGAGTAAAGAGAACGAAATGTTTATAGTCGTCAGTACGAAATCAGTATTATTACGTGACGTTCGTCATTCACTTGTTAATAATGAATAAATTACAAATCTCACATCACTTCGATTCACTGGTCAATGATATTATAGTAAAACGTGTTTGCCAACAGACAGAACACAGATACCCCTTATGCAAGATCAATATTTCCATCTGATCGTGAACCTGGTGGTTGGCTTACTACCCGAGCCACCGACATACCGTTGTCCAATCTTGTATACGCTGTTTTTATTGATTTTTCGTCTTGCGTTAAATTTGAATAGCTCTTTTCCTGATTTTATAGACATTTCTTATATACTGTTTATAAGTATAATTTGAAATGAAAAAATAATTTGGTATTATAAATTATATATGTTTTGATACTTATTACAGGTCTTTTCTTTAGTTTGCATCAAATAATTTTATTGTCAAAAGAAAATGTAATTATAGTCACATAAATATAAAGCAACATTTAAAAATACAAGTGGTGTATTTATGTGTACAGATATTTATTGATTTTTGCATGCTAAAAAAATTATATAAAATCTAACTCGTATTTAGATTACTAAATTATATTAATTTGTTGTTGTATTCAAATTCATAAAAAAAAGGACCCAAATAATATTGTATTTGATATTATACACTTCTGTTGCTTAATAATTGTAATTATAAAAGGTATTATTATATCACAGACTGCAGCATAACAGTATACATTAGTAAAGTTCATAGTTAAAAAGTATTTTATGATTATTATCAAGTATTAATGCTGCTTTAGGTCCACGTTTTAAATATGATATTGTAGAATATGCAGAAAAATGAAAATCTTCCTGCAAGTACCCATTCACAAGTAAATGTCCCACTATAGCTTCTCCTGATTCTCTTGTAAATTTTGGTACTGGTACAGAATTTACCCTTAATGTTGACGCACCCTTACCATACCAAGCATCTATAAGTTTTAAGGCAGTCAACCTTGTTTCACTTTGTACTGCTTTAGTCATTATTTCATACAACTGTTTACAATACGGAGCTACATTTACTTCTTTTTTTTCTTTAGGTTTTCTACAATGATCACACATTTCTGCACAATCACTTTTAGTCCAAGTTTCTTCAAAGTGAGTTGCAATTAAACTACGTCTACATGAAGTCAGATCTAAACAGTATGCTAACATTTTATACAAATTTTGCAAGCCAACTTTATCTTGAAATACCATTGTGCTTAATTTAAATACATCTGGTAACCTATATAATACTATACATGCTGATTTTTTTCCATCTCTACCAGCACGTCCACTCTCTTGATAAAAGTTTTCCATCGATTTTGAAATACAATGATGAATAACAAATCTTACATCTGGTTTATCAATACCCAATCCAAAAGCAATAGTGGCAATTACAGCTTGGTATTTTCCAGATATCCACTTAGAGTATACTTCTGACCTGTATTCTGTTTCTAACATTGCATGATAACACCCAACCTTTATGCCTAATGATCTTAAATCAGTTGTTAGTTGTTCTGCATCTTTTATTGTAGTTGTGTAAATTATTCCAGATTTATCTTTAAACCTATTTTTTAATAAATTTTCTATCATAGCTAAACATGTACTTTTATCTGATGGTTTACGACGAACTTCATAAAACAGATTTGGTCTGTTAAAAGTAGCTCTTAAAACTAAACAACCCTGAATATCTAACATCTTTTGAACATCCACAATAATTTTAGCTGGAGCAGTTGCAGTCAACCCTAAAATTGGTATACCTGGAAACATAGACTTCAGAATTCCTAGGAATTTATAATCGGGCCTAAAATCATGACCCCATTGACTGCAACAATGAACTTCATCTATAGCAAAGCGATCTAAACGTTTCATTTCAAAAGCTTTTTGTAATTTGCTCATAAAACGATTTGATTTTGCCATATATTCTGGTGTGATATAAATCAATTTAAGGTCAGATTTCTTGTCTATAAGTGCATTCATTATAATTTTTACATCTTCTTTATTTCCTTTTGCACTTAACATCATAGCTTTTACATTATGTTTATGTAATCCATGTAATTGATCCTCCATTAAAGATACTAATGGTGATACTACTATTGTTATGCCTTTACTAACGACAGCAGGTAACTGGTAACACAAACTTTTTCCACCGCCAGTTGGCATAATTAAAATAACATCTTCATTCGACATAACTGCATTCATCGTTGGCAATTGTAGTTCTCTTAATTTTTCAATTTTAAAAACGTCCTTCAAAGTTTTCCTCAAGTCTTTGGACCAACTAAAATCTTCTTTATTCCAATCCTTCTTTGATACATATAAACTTTTTCTTAAAAGTGCATCATCTCGTAATTTCTCCTTACGTTGAACCAATATCTTCTTACGATCCTCAAGTTTTTGTAATTCAGTTTCAATTTGTTTTAATTCATAATCAATAGCAGCAATTTCACTTTCTTCAATACCTACAATAATAATAGCATGAGTATAATGATCAATAAAATATTGAATTAAAAATATGTTTTAATAAATTTCAATTTTAATATTACAACATTACTATCATAACAAACCTTCATCCTGGTTATCTAGTATTATTATATCTTCTGAATTGCTTGCAGACATTATAAATTATAATTGTAATAATTATTACATAAAATAGTATTCACAAAAGCTACTGTACATTTTATTGGTATTTAAATAAATAAAATTATCTGTTGGTTGAATTAGGATATAAAATATCTGCATTCATGTATATAGTCATATATAACCTAACGTTTAATGCAGTTTAATGCCGCTGTCGTAGAAAATTTCATGAAGGAATAGGATCATTTCGCGCAACTCAACTAAGTTTATAAGATCGCTTCACCACTTGTACTGCTCCACTATGTTTCATTTGCTATATTACTAGTCATATACATAGTAGATAAAATATACGAGTAACGGGAAAAGATGTAAAAACATGAATCTAGAAATACAGAAATAAAATGTACGCTTGACAAAGATTGGTTGCTTTTCTGTACATATTTTGTACCATCAATTAATCCAAATCGTTAAATTAATACTAGATAAATGATTATCCTTTTACATGCACACACACTATAAAAAAATTGATATTTGCACATTTACAAATTAAAAAGCCGCCGGGTATATATATTCCGTGTTAGAGAAATCATAAATGCGCATGCATATTGCTGTGGATACGAACCAATCATGATCAACATGCGCAGAATAAACGAAAATCGCTCGTTTGGTGGTTCTATTCTCTCGTGAAATTGACTATACATTTTACGGATCAGCTGACACCAGCTGTTTTTTGGTGATACTACGTAGCTATCAGGCAAGTAAGATTGCTTAGTGTTTGATATTAAATATATTGATGGCAATGATAAATGCAATAGTTCGCGCGTGTCCTACTTGGGTTGAAAGTACATTAACATGTCTTTATTTTAAGGGTATTTCTTTTTCTTATTAAATTTTCTGTAGGATTAGGCTTGATTGTTTACTTAATTGCTCTTGAATTTATGTTTTGTCAATTCCAATTCTAATATTTTCGTAAGTTTTCTCCTAATATTTGTATCCAATTTTAGTTATATATATTTCCACGTATTTGCAAATATTTATTGTGTTATTAGAAAATACTTTACTGCACAATATTTCTTTTATAAGGCATAGTGATAATTTATGATATAATGACAAAGCTATATTCGCAATTGTAAAAGTAATTAACATTAAATTAGTTTAGAAATTTGGTGTTAATGCAATAAGTCATTATGTCATATCAAAGTAGACAATTCATGAAATTTTCTTCTATATATTACAGATATATAAAATTTTATTTGAAAATGTTATTATAACTTCTTAACATTTTTATTTTCATACTAGATCACTTATCATGGATATTACATCAACTTAAGATAAGGATAAATATTGCTCATTCACTGTAATAATGACATAATTGAAAATTTAGTATATAAAGAACAGCTTTTACTTGTACCTTTTAATCCCAGAATGTTAAAAGTAACTTTTTAGAAATGAGGTGATAAAGGTAAATGTTTTTGTATATCTGTATAAAGTTAGCATTATCTGTTAGCATTCCAAAACATTTAATCTTATTTTCTCCAAAATTGTAAATTTAGTTTATGATATAGCACTGAATAAAATATTTGCACATATGCTACAAAATTCTATATAATAACAAAAATAGAAGTATGAATATAAAACTTTTGTTTTAATAGCACGAAATTTTTCAACAAATGGTTTTTATGCAACAAACAGAGTTGGTATTTTAATAAACGAAGTAAATATGAAGGTCCAAATATTACCTGCACTTCAAGATAACTATATGTATCTTGTGAGTATTTTCATATGTTTACATATGTTGTTTATAATGCATAATACTTTTTTAATTTTTAAAAATTCATAATCATTAAGATTAAGATTTAAAAAGTATAATATATTATCTAAAATAAATATTAATATATTTCATAATTTGAAAAGATTATTGATGAAGCATCACAGGAAGCTGCTATCGTTGATCCAGTTGATCCTGATAGTGTTGTTTCCGCTGTTCAACAAAATAATGTAAATTTGACAAAAGTTTTAACTACTCATCACCATTGGGATCATGCTGGAGGAAATGCAAAATTATGTAAGAAATTTAATAATTTACAAGTATATGGTGGTGATGATAGAATAGAAGCACTTACATGTAAAGTAAAGCACGATGACACTTTCAATATTGGAAGATTACAAGTTAAATGTCTCGCAACACCATGTCATACCAGTGGACATATCTGTTATTATGTTACAGGAGATCAAGATCCTCCATCAGTTTTTACAGGTAAGAAAATGAATTACATAACTAATTAAGCTTAGTAATAATTAATAATCACCACATAGGAGATACACTTTTTGCTGGTGGCTGCGGTAGATTTTTCGAAGGTACTGCAGAACAAATGTATAAAGCACTTATAACAGTTTTGGGATCATTACCTGATGAAACTGTAATTATACAATTATTCTTATATGTTTGATTTTCAATAGGTACCATTAAAAAAGGAAAAAATTAATTATGGATATTTTACAGAAAGTGTACTGTGGTCATGAGTATACAGGCAGTAATTTAAAATTTGGTAAATTTGTGGAACCAGAAAATGAAGCTATTCGTCAAAAGATGGAATGGGTTCGTATTCAGCGTGAAAAAAATTACCCTACTGTCCCAAGTACTATACAAGAAGAAAAATTGACGAATCCATTTATGCGAGTTCATGAGCAGTCTGTTATGGATCATACTGAACAAAAAGATCCAGTTCAAACTATGGCATTTCTTAGAAGAGAAAAGGATAATTTCAAAGCATAATTTTTTTACTATTGCATAAAAATCAATGGTAGTAATATCATTTTTTTATAAATATAAAATAACTTTCCTAGACAACACTTCCATTAATCTTGTTTAAAAAATTTTATTTTCATTTATTATACACAAATATTAACATATGTGCAAACATATAATTATAAATTACGTATTTACAAATATTATTAATCTTATATATTAATACTATGTTATATTTAAAGACATCTGATTTGGTGTGTCTTCCGATTTTTTATTATAAATTTGCATTTCAGCAACATATTTTTCTTTGGATCGTTCGTACATGTCATAATATACCTGAAAGAATATGAATGATAAATATGTAATTCAAGTAATGGGAAAATGTATATAATTTTCTTTTTAATACAAACTTTTTTGTCTTCTGAACTAAGAGATTTCCAAGTAGTTGCAAGTTGTCTAGTGAGTTCTTGTTTGCTTGGTTCTGGTTCTCCAGCTAAGCGTTCCATAACCCGAGGTCTTTGTTCTTGACAAAATTGAAAAAATGGATTCGCTGGTCGTTTTGGTGCATTTGGATCTGTTTTTGCACCTTTTCTTTTTGTTACTTTTTTCGTCTTTTCCTCTTTAGAATTATGGGCACCAGCTTTTGATGTTTTTTCTGGTTTAGTTGTTACTTGAAATATGTTATTTTCTTCGAGAACTCCCATTGGTGCCTCTCGCCAACGGTCACCATGTTGATCCAAACGATCAATTAAAAATCTATAACATAAGAAATACTTTATTAAAGTATATTATTGATGCATGATTAAACACTAGCCACCATTATTCAAATCTTTGTTATCTTAAAAATAGCAGACGATATTACAATAATATACAATACATAACCTAGAAATTAAACTAACTTTTTTTCCTTTCTTGTACGTTTAAGAAGTTTTCTTACTCGTTGAATTCGATACACTAATCTTTCATTCTCCTATAATTGTAAATAATTCATTAGTAGTAAAGTTTATTAAGAAATCACTTGCATACAGTGTTAAAATTAAATACAAACCTGCTGCAAAACTTCACATCTATCAAGTAACAACTGGTACTTTCGTTTATAAATATCAAACTCTTCAGGTTCTACGTCGTATTCCGACTCGTCAGACATTTTTATCGCACCTTTAAATTAAAATAAATTAATATCTGTAACGTTGTTTTTATACGATGTCGACAGATCTTATACCATTATTTACTATACTAGAATAGTAACGTGGTAGATGCCGCTAGTAAAATTCCCTTATCAGCTACTTAATATTTTTCAAAAATATTAATTCTAATATTATTAATTATAAATCTTTTAATTTCATTAGCATATAATACAATCTATATTGACTAATTTAATAAATATTTACGATAAATTAAATATCTAATACAAGTTTGCAAATATAATTTAGTGTAGGTGTACGATAATATGTTTTCAATACTTAATAAATCCAAATTTAAAATAATATTTTTGTAGGAAGAGATGATAAATAATTGTTTTAACAGACTGCAAATATATATCTTTTATTTAATTGATCATACCATATCATCTATTCGTGTGTTTATTAAACAATTTTTACTAAAAAAAGAAAATTTCTCTTATAGGTTTCAAAGAAATTTCTACTACCACAAATCATTTGTATGTATATGCGCAGTATTGCATGTATTATTATTACTTCATTCATTACAGTGCTGCAAACTATGAAGGTTACTTTAAATGTAATAAAGTTAGGTACTTCAAAATAAAGTGGGAGTCTAACGTTATAAACGAATGTGTTGTTTATAACTGCATCTGGTTTTTTATTTAGCCATATTTTGCACTCTATTGTGTCTATCCAAGCGACCAATGAGAATCGCTGAAAGAAGGGTTGCGTCGATACACATGCGCACTAATCACGGTTCACCCTGAGACTCGAAACACGGTCAAAATACGTATTCGTCTCCTTGTTGCGTTATTACTATCTTTCGTCGCTTCTTGAAATCTTAGATTTTTCGTTCAAGTGGTTAAGCAAATATTCCCTCAGTGTCAGTGATTCTGTCGTCCATTTGATCGTTTTGTACATCGGTCATTTTCTTTAACCATAGCTAAACTGTTCGCGTGTTATTAGTTGCTTATTAATTTGTTGTAAATTATTGTTTCCCGCGCATACCATGCAGTACATCGCAGTTTTTTAGCATTCGCTCCAGATCGGTGGGTCGACTTTTGGTGAGTATTATGTCTGATCATTTTCATTCACATATTATTAACAAGCAGATGTTGAACAAGATTTAATCGCGTGCGTAGAAATGGGTAGAAGGGGTTTTAACGCAACACGCGCGTGCGAAGGAGCTTGCTCGTGAAATCAATAGCAACCATTGCGGTTATGGTAACACGATCAGCTGATCGGCCAATGCTTATTTTGTTTACACGCGTTGTATTGTACGATTATCCAATGTGAAATTTATTGTGCCGTTCAAATTCGATAGACAAATTACCCTTGTAATGTTTGAAATACCATTATTGCACGTGTTTAGGATCACCTTACCCGGCGAGCAAGGAAAGTTAAATTGGTTAGAGGTGATTTTTATTCTATTTTTGTATAAATGTGAATCACAGTAAAAGATTTAAATATTTCTTTTTGAACAACATGAGAATCAACTATTTTAGGGCAAGTAAAAGTAGGTATTTTGTAACATGTTAATTTTGTTCGAATAATAAATTAAGTGGTATCGATTTAGTATTTATAGAAAAGAATTATCGTTTTGCTGAGCTACTACTGTGCCACAGTGTAAAATTCAGGCGTTTGGTACGGTTACGATGCTCGAAATAAATAGTCATGTTTCTGTAGTGGTTAGTTCATGATTAGTGGCTTTTTGTTTAGTTTAGACGCGTTATATTTGTAGCGTGAGTTCGGTATAATTACACTATAAAACGACCAATATAAATATGTTAATATATCACGAATTTTAATCAATAATTGACATAGACTGATGTATTCATGTTCATTGATACGTATAGCTAATCTTGTATAAATTCCCAAGATAACTTACAGAAAATTTATTATAAATATTTGATACAGTGTGTGATCATTAACATACATTGTCGATAAATCGATTATTTACATACATTATAAATACACATACTGGTTTGATAAAAATAAATAATTATTTGTTGATATTTATAATCGGTAAAAAATATGGAGGTAACAGTTATAATAAATAAGCGAAATAACAAATTACTTTAATAACAATTAAAGATTCGTTTAAAATTCAAACTATATTTATAAAAATCTTTGTATTTTATCCTTGACCATACATTTTGGAAAATTATGAAGATATCAAACATCAAGGATAAAAAAGATATCGTACACGTAATCTACAAATATTGTTGGAAAACATCTAATTCCGTATATAGAATGTTTATGGTATACGGTTATAGGCAGTTTGCGATACGAATAATTCCCATAGTTATGGAGACAACAACAGATATTACAAGCAAAATTTTTTTAGTTTCGTAAGATTATTACGTGTTGAATAAAAGAACACTTTTATTTTTCGCCGCTTTAAATGTAACACATTCTAACCGAAACATTGTTTCAAAAAACCAATAAAGAAAACAGTTACCTCAAGTGGTAATTTTTATTGATTCATCCTGTAGATGTAGACTAATTAATGATGTTTTGATATGGGTGTTTTAAGTGAAATTCTGGTTGACGCTTTACAAGAGCTTAACCTATTCTTCTGCTAAAAAGTCAATTTGAAACAATTAAGTTGTTAACCCTTATCGGCCGTAAGTCACCTCTGACGTGGCATCATAGTTTTACTATACAGCCAGTATGTCATGTGGAACGTGATAGAATTGAACAAATTGAAACAGGTTTGTTAGCAGCCACGCATTTTTCTGGCTGTATAGCAGAAACATGTATAATTGATCGTTATAGTAATTTTCTGTGGTTTCAGTTATCTGGGGATAAAGATGCAATAAATTAGGGAGTTAGCGCACAAGTCTTTAACACTAGATTTACGGACGATCAATGGCCATTTATATTTAAATTCAAACTAAGGTATAAAAATACGTAATTAATGGGCGATACGTGAACTAGCAGGTGCAATGATTTTGTATTTCAACGAAGGATAACTTATATTTTGTCAAAAGCTTCTTACTAATTTTTGGAAAATGAAATAGGAAATGTAAGATCCGTCATTTTTACGGGTTCCGTAAAGCTAGTGTTAACAACGATTGTATAGCTTATGTGATCATATAGCGCATAGTAATTCAATGCGTGGCGATGCATCGCATGGTGATATAACACGTGACGATTTAACGCGTGGGTATGCATCGCATGACATAACGTGTGGCAATTTAGTGCGTAGCTATGCAGCGCGAGGTAATATAATATTAATGGCATAACCCATGGCGATATTACATATGGTGATTCGATGCATACCTACGCAGCGCATGTAATATAACGCGCAGCGATATAACACGTGGCGATTTAATGCGTGGCTGTGCTATGCTTTGTAATTTAAAGTTAAGTTGTGGCGATTTAAAACGCGACTATACATATGTATAGTGTATGTTGGTCCAACGCGTAACTGTAACGTGTGGCCATATAATATGTGCATTGTTAGCTAGAAAATCCTGTTTCGCACGCTACGCGGAACTAATATAACATTCGATTTATATGTATAAATAAACGGTCCTTCTTAATTTTATAGTGTCCCGAAATTCAAATTTATTATAAAATATTTTGTGCACAGTCTGTTACATTATTTACAATGTTCGTTAATTATTTTGCAAATTTTATTTCATTTCAGAAAGTATATCACAACAATAAAATTTACATAGTTGAAAAACAAGATTTAATTAATTTATATTGCAAACTATTGGATCCAAGAGTTCTATTTTTTGGTTTTAAATTTACACATAAGTGTAGATTTAGTGCGATAAAAGAAAAAATGAATAATCAATTTCGTTAGTTTTATTAATATTCTATTAAAAAAATCACTTTTTACAATTTTTTTAAATAGTGAATAATATACAATTGCAGTTTGTTCGTTATACATATATTGTATATCATATGAACAGTTTCCTAATGGCCGAGAACAATTTTATAATAATAATTATAATAATAATAATAATTATAATAATTATTATAGAAGTATCAAAATATTGCAATAGTTAATGTATTTTTAAAAAAGTCGTTGCATAGATACACATTTTTACTTTAAACTATTAGTTTTGTATAAATTATTTCTTAATATTATGCGTATGTGTAATATACATATAGAGAATTACTGGAAAATTTTAGAATATAAACATTGTCGAATTTATAAACTTTTAAGTTCAAAAATTTCAAAATTTTATATTTCTCGTCTTTCAATTTTTCAACCTTTTTATTTCTTGAATTCCAATGTTTCAAACTTTTTAGCTTTTAAAGGACTAAATTTTCAAACCTTCAGCTTCCAAGTTTTAAATTCCCAAATTTTTAATGAAATCAAACTTTCAAATCCCTAAATTCCTAAACATTCAAATGTCTATAATCTTAAATCTTCGAATTTCAAAAGAGAGAATGAACTTTTCATATAACTAAATTAAAAAAAAATCAAATGGGAGGTTTTTTGCTTTAGTTTGAATGCAGTCGGGACCTGAATTATGCAGAAGAGAAAATTATCCACACTATTATTATCTAATTTAGATAAAATTTTTATTTTTCTTCGAAAAAAAATATGACGATTTCTTGCCGTTAAAAAATTGTTTAGAACCTCAAACTATTTCTGACATTCAGTTCCTTTACAAAATAGATACTGTAGGGTGTCATCAAATATTTTCGTATAAAGCTCGATTTTCAAGACAATTAAATTCGAAAACTTATTTAAATATTTGCAAGAAAATTTATTTATGAGAAAGACGAAAATCTCAACAATATTGCCATTAGTGTAATAATTCAAGAACGCTATAAATTAATGAATATGATGATTAAAATCACTGGAATGTATTATTAGTTATTATTCTTTATGATATTGTTAATGTAGGTACTAATGTAGGTATAGCATAGTAAATTTAGTCAAAAGTATAATAAATGCACATATGAAATAACGTGATAAAGAACTAATCATTATTTTATCGACATTAATAATGATATTTATCAATTGTAACATTAAATTGCTGAATCAACCTAAGAATTATTTGGATCATCTTTCTTCTGAAAAATTTTTGATGAATATTTTTACTCTTTTTCGATTGCAATTTTCTCAAAAACCAAACGCTAAATGAAAAGATTTTATTTTATATTTTCAGTTTATTTTGTTCGTGTAGAGATGATACAATCAGGTTGTACATCTGTACATATACACCCTGCAGTGTTCGATAAGGATTAACATATTCAAAGCATTTCTTTTGTTGTAATGTGACAAGAATGACGAACATGAAAATTTTTGAAAATTACCTACCTACTTTCTAAAATGAAGGCATTTTTCTTTTTGTTCACTGACAAAGAATGGCGATGTAACATTGTCCCGTGCGATGCGGCATCCGCAATGCAGGCTTCTTGAGGGATCTTCATGTCTTTCCCGACGAAGAAGAGTCATTCTAAAGGTTTCTAACATTCTCCTTTACCCTCGGTCTAATTATTCACCGATGAAGTTTAGTTTAAAACGAACCAAAACTCTGATATTTTGGAAAAAATTTTTTAAGGAAAATTATCTTCGCGTTAAACTTTTCTTTGAATAATAAATTCATTAAAGAAAATAGTTTTCATAGGGGGAAATTGTACTTATGTCACACTTTTCTTCTTTGAATAAAAAATCGATCAAAGAAATAATACTTACTCGATAAAGTAATTGGGAATTAAATGGTACTCACCTTTTATATTTTTTTTATACCAAATTTTTTACGAACAAGTAAATTATTTTTATTTTGGACGAATCCCTTTAATACTTCATTGTCGCCAGCCAGATTATTCCAGAAAAATAATATTCTTTTGTTCCTTCTAATTGTTATTGTGCATTACAGTCATCACTTTGATCAATTTATTATGTATATTCGGTGTGTTATATACCAATATAAATATTGGTATATATTTTCATGTAAATTTTCAACTAAATTATATTGGGTTGTTCGGAAAGTATTTTCGTTTTTCCCCATCAGTCTTGCTTGTGAGAAATTCTTAGAATTTGAAACTTTCATAATTCGGAAATCTGAGAATTTGGATTTTTCAGAATTTGGAAATCTGGGAATTCGGATTTTTCAGAATTTGGAAATCTGAGAATTCGGAATTTTCAGAATTTGGAAAGCTGAGAATTTGGAAATCTGAGAATTTGGATTTTTCAGAATTTGGAAATCAGAGAATTCGGAATTTTCAGAATTTGGAAATCAGAGAATTCGGATTTTTCAGAATTTGGGAATCTGTGAATTCGGATTTTTTGGAATTTGGAAATCTGAGAATTCGGAATTTTCAGAATTTGGAAATCTGAGAATTCGAATTTTGCAGAATTTGGAAATCTGAGAATTGGAGAAAAATCAGCCTTGCTTGTAAATAAGTCCTAATAATTTATGGTTGTTACCGTATCGGATATGAAAAATGAAAAGCAACATTTTCGCAATTCTTCACTTTTTTAAAAATGCTGTTCAAGCAAGAAAAGAAGTATCCCACGAAAATCGTCCCTCATTTTCATAAAAAAAAAGAGACGGAATGACTTTCCAAACGACCTAATATTTTTAAATTTTAAAAGAAATATTTGCAAATGAATTGAAAAAGTGCAGTCGTACCCCTAATTTTGAACCAAATGTCGTATTCCAGTATCGCGATTTGAGCCGATAAAGTTTTGTTCACGATATTTCTGTCCGTTTTAAAAAATCCTGGCGACCTTTGTGACGATCACTTTCTATGCTCATGGGTGTTTAAAGTTCAAAGGAAATTCGTTTGGGAAGCCAGCGTTCGAAGCAGTTTTATTTACGGTTCTATACACATTGACGCGAAATTTTTCGTTCGATATGTATACGAAATGTCGGTGGCGTTGATTATAAATATCTGACGTTTTGTATGCATATCACAGATAAAACTGTATAGTTCGAGGAAATTGAGGAATGCTTAATAAAGTTCGCTGCCACGAGTTATCTTATCGTGCTTCTAACCTTTTATCAGCACTATGTGTGTTGTACATTATTGGAATAATCGTTCATTTTTATTCAATTGCTCGAAACTGCGCGTGGTCAACTTCGATTGATTCAGATAAATAGATCTTGCTTTTCATGCGTTCGATAAACATTCGAACAGAAATAGAAAATTCAAAGAAAAGCTTATCATTGCCCATTTGTTCTACATCTGAATCATATTGATTATGAAATATTAATTGATGGCTATTAATACCGGCAATTAATAAGTCTTTTAACAGTTGTGTTAGTATAGAGATAACAAACATAATCGTTCCTAGTTGAATCGTACAAAACATTTTTTTTTCTAATATCACAAATCGAAAAATCCATTATCACAATGAGTAATTAAATGTTTATAAACTGATTGAGTTGGTCTATCAATTGTTTGAAAGTATGAGCTTTATAGCTAGTAAAAATTGTAGTTAAGCTTATTTACTCCTTTAACACTAGATTGACGGAGGTTTAATGACCACCTGTTTCTGAATTGAAAATGAATTATAAAAATAATTAAATAATGGATACTACATACATCGGTTTATAGAAAGATTCTTTATGTCGATGAAGGTTAACATGCATTTTGACATAAACTTTTTAATAACTTTCGTAATCGAAAACAAAAAATTTAAGATCAGTCATTTTGACTGGTCCCGTCAATCTAGTGTTAACATAACCTTATTGTTATAGTACTGCCGTTAATTAAAATTGTATACCCCCAAATTTCTGGAGCTTTTAACTGTCTGTATTTTCCAAATCTATATGTTCTCAAATCTCTGTATTCCCCAGTTTCTATACTTTCTAATGTTTATCTCCCCGAGTTATTACAACTTGCTATACCTCCACAGTACTATATCCCTATAGATTAGTGTTTCCCAACGTGAGGCCCACGCTCCACAGGGGGGCAATTTGATCATAAGGGGGGGCAATTCGAAAATGGACTCGACACGAGTTTAACCCTTTCGCTCCGGGCCATTTAAATGCAATGGTAGATTTCGGAGCCAAATTTAAGGAAAAAAGCAAACTCTTAAATATTTGCGGTAAATAATTATTAGGTATAATTTCGCTTGACGAGACCAAAATATCAACTGGCTGTTTGGCGTCGTCAAGTAAGCCTCCCTGCGACAGACGACAGGCTCCGCGGGGAACCCCGGACGTTTTAAAATCTCGCTAAACAACGCAGTTGTTCGCACCTGAATGGCCCATCGCAACTTCTGTAGTGTTTCAATTCAATTTTTTAATATTAAAAATTATGTATGTTACATAGGGGGGCATAAGAAAGATTATGTATGTTACTAGGGGATCAAAAAGAAATCCTTTACCATTTTTATATATTTAACTATGATGTTAAACAGATCAACAGTTTGTGAAACATTTTAAATTAAAAACTGCGAGATTTTGTATGAATTGATCGAAAACATCGATTTTGTTGCATTGTATCGCAATATTTTTTTTTTTACACAGAATGTTCAAAAGAGTGAATTCACGTAAAAACGAGCACACAATTCCGTTAAAAACACATTTACGTATAAAAACAGTTCATTTGTATCTGTATTTTTTACGTTGATTGATTCGAAGGAATATTCTGCTTTTTTGCATTCTGACGAGATTTTGTAAAAGGACTAATCAGCTGCAAAGAACAGTAGAGACAAAAGTAACGGCGTGATGAAAGTAACACACCTTTTCCCAGTTCCCACAAACGTTTTCAGACAATTTGTTTTTCATAGTCGCATGTGCATAATATCTGTTTTGTTCCGCGTAACATTGAGCCATAACATGAGCATACGGCTTTTAAACTGAATTACTAATTCAAATTACTGGAGCAAATTTCTACAATTTCGACTTTCTTGTTAATATTCATGATTAAACTATTCAGATTAAACAATCAGATCGAGCGTTCTTAGATAATATTTTTATGAGTTCCTACAATTAATTTCAATAAATCACGTATAGATTGTAGGTCACAAGATGTCTGTTTTGAAATATGCGGTTGGGGGTGGAGATAACATGTTAACATGGGGCGAAACAGTAAAAAATTCACAATGGGTGATTTATTATACAGGGTATTTCACCTAACTTGACCACCTTAAATATATCGCTTATTTTTCATAATAGAAAATATGTTATATTCTGTTCGAAAGGGCTAATATGATGGCGGATCGAATTTTGTTCTCAAGGTTATTTTTTTTTTCAAACTTTCAAGGGCATCGTATTTTTTTGAAATGGCACTGCATAATTTTACTACAAAAATCTTATAGCATATAAAAAAACGAATTGAACGAGGTATAATATGTAGATCTTCACGTGACCTTCAGCGAGGACATTGACCAGATATGCATGAGACCTTGGGAAAATTGAAGGTTGCAAAATAGGCAGAAACTGCTTAAAAATACTCAGACAAAAGAGAATGTTCGAAAAGTTTAGAAGAAAAGATAAATTAGAAAGAACGTAGTGGCGAACACCCACTGATAAACACACAAATGTCATCGCTGAAGGTCACGTGAAGGTCAACATATTACACCTCGTTAGATTCGTTTTCTTATGTGCTATAAGATTTTGGTAGTAAAAATATGTAGTGCCATTTAAAAAAAATACGATGCTCTTGAAACTTTGAAAAAAAATAACCTTGAGAACAAAATTCGATCCGCCATCATATGAGCCCCTTCGAACAGAATATTTCCCCCCCCCCTGACATTTTTTCTATCATGAAAAATAAGCGATATATTTAAGGTGGTCAAGTTAGGTGAAATACCCTGTATATGCCATAACTGTAAATGGAAATAAATAAATAAACCACATACACAGTACTAAAGAAATATTAGCAGCTTGTTACGCGTTCTATTTCTGATTAGTTACATATACAGGGTGTCCCACAATTATGGTACGAGCCGGAAAGGGGTGGTAGGTGATGCTATTCTGAACAACTTTTTCCTTTGCAAAAATATTGGAAGAGGCTTCATTTTTAAATTATTAAGGAAAAACATCGACCAATGAGAGCACGAGGATCGCGCGCGCTAGGAGGCAGAAGTGTAGGCTCGAGTTTTAATTGGCTGTGGTCGCGATCAAACACACGGCGCGCGCGATTCTCGCGTTCTGATTGGTCGGTGTTTTTCCTTAATAATTTAAAAATGAAGCCTCATCCGACATTTTGGCAAAGGGAGAAGTTGTTCAGAATAGCTCCACCTACCACCCTTTTTCGGCTCGTACCATAATTGTGGGACACCCTGTATGTAGGGATATTTTATCGTTGATTGAAATATGATATGTTTATTTAAGCGCTTTTGTTCATTGTTTCGTATAACAAAAATCATATTCTGCGTTAGAAGCAGTATTTTCACTTAATTCTCTAAAAAATGGTTAATGTTAAGTTTGGTCTTGATGGACGAGGAAAGTAAGAATAACACTAACTACAGAAAAATAGCTCTTTGACGGAGAAGGTAAATTTGGGTCAAATGATAGACCGATAAACATACTTATGATATTCTAGTTTCTACATCTTTAACACTAGATTTACGGCCGTGTACTGACCGTTTATTTTAAAATTAAAACTAGATTAGAGGAGAATCTAAATGAAGTATGAATTGTAAACTGGATTATACAATGATCCTTTATCTTGACAAAAGTTAACATACATTTCGATAAAATCTTCTTTGCAGTGTTTTTAATTGAAAGTAAGAAATGTGGCATGAGTCATTTCGGTTCGTTCCGTGAATCTAGTGTTAACACTAGACCTACCAACTAGTCAAAATGACCAGTTTGAGATTTGACATTTAACACCTTGAGTGCCACCCTAAAACAGTTTCAATTTCTTTTAGAAAGTTAATTTATTTTCGATGAATTTTGTAGACAATTTTCATAATTTTGTATCCTGGTTTATTCGATAAGCTTTAATATATTTACAAAAATTCTTTTTACATTGTTATGTTAAATGTTTCAACTGAAATTAGCGATAGATTTATGTATAAATTCATACGTCACCCGTAAGTGGGTGACATGGCACGCAAAGTGTTAATATTACAAAATTTTGTTGCCGTTATTTTGTCAAAATATCTATCATGTTTTATCAAGCTAATGAATGCTTGTATATGTTAGGTGATACTGTAGTATTTATTTATTTATCTTTCTACATTATTTTCAATTTTAAAATAAGTATGCGTTTAATGCCGGTACTTCTAGTGTTAAAGGATGATTGGCAAATAGTCAAAATATAAGAAATGTTACTTTTCGTATCTGTTCTCCCTTATTATCCATCACAGTGAGCTAGAGAAAAATGAAGCGAAATTATGATTTTGATCAGTAATGTGAATTAACTAAACTAAATATAAGAAATCTAAAATGAAACATTTATACAGTTATCTTCCACATCTTAAGCTTCAAACTGATATGTTATAAATGCTATTTGGAAGTACTCGTTTGTTATCAAAATCATGTCAAATTTGTTACGTCACAAACATTGTTTATTGTAATTGACAAGTAGCTATTTTATGTTTGTGATAGATATCGATAAAATGTTTCTGCAATCGTTTTTATCAAATTGTAAGCTTCAAATTGATACGCCATAAGTGCTATTTTTAAATATAACCTTGTATATCATCAAACCATGTCAAATTTTGTTTGACCATGACATCAATTACTGTTGTAATTGATAATCAACCATTTCTTATTATTAGTATTGATAAAACGGTTATGCGCGTAGTTACTTTTATCAAAACTCTTCATAGTGATATTGTCTAAGTATAAGTGCTATTTTGAAGTATTTATATGTAATCTTAAAAATATATGTGCATATATTTATTTAAAAAACATTATTCAACATTTCCGAATTCAGAATTTACGTTCATGTAACGCGGCGAACAATTTTTTTATTTATCTAACAAAATTGATTTATATCTCTTTGAAAATGTGTTCATACATTGCGAATTATATGTGTTTATCCTTTTTTTGATCCGTTAATTAAATATTAAGCTCGTTGAAAATTTTCACACGTAACGAAGGAAGATTCTTTGAACATAAAAATATGGTTCACGACGAAGCGCCCGTTAATTAAATCTAATTGAAATTCTAATGAAGACTACCTTAGAGGACAATTAGTAGCTGAAGAAGATTCCATACTATGACGTACGTTTCTAATTTTCATAACATGGTAGCTTCAGAAAAGTGGAATATAATGTCGATTCTACAAATAATTATATAAACATGATCATTCGGGGAAGAGAAAAATTACGAAATTTGAAAAATTCAAAATTTTTGAAATATCCCAGTTTCATTTTTCCAGTTTGCGATTTTTCAATTTTCAAATTTTCAAATTCCTTAACCACGAACTTTTCAACTTTGCAAGTCTTTTTAAATTAAATATTTCTCTAATCATGTAATGTTAATAAATTCTGTCTGCAACTAATTATATGTATAACGTTAACAAAATTGTTCTAATTCTGAAAATTTTCTAATTTCGAAGTTATAAAGTTTAAAACTTGTTGAACATACTGCTTTTTAAATTTAAAAATATATAAATCCTTCAGTTTAAAGTTCTTAAATTGACAAATATTTTAATCTACCGCCTTCTAAATTAAAGAATTTCTTAATCCTGAAATTTTTATATTTGAAAGTTCCTAAATTTCTAGATTCACAATTTTCAAATTATCAAATTAAAAAATTCCCTAATAGTAAAATTTCACAATTCTCATATTTTCCGATTTTTAAATTTCCAAATGGCAAGGTTCCCAAATTTACTAATATTGAAATATTTTCATTTCGAATTTCAAGTTCTGAAATTTGTACTGAAATTTATAAACTAAAAAATTCCCCAATTCAGAAATTTTCAATTTTCAATTTCTAACAAATGAAGCTTGAAAATTTATAAATTCTTATTTAAAAATTTCTATTTATAAATTTTTTAACGTTCTCAGATTTTTGAATTTCCAAATTCTTAAATAACCGAATTTCGAAATTTCTTAGTTGTAAGATCCAAATTTACAAACTGAAATTTTCAGGTGCCGAAATTTCATAACTATAAACTTCCTTAATTTTCTACTTTTTACAAACCACTTTGACGTATCAATGGTATAAAAGCACTCATAACATTAAGTCTAGTGAGCATATGACGTGTTATAAATAAGAATGGACTTAACACCACTTTTTTCTGTACATATCATTATCATGATAACACAATTGTTTTTAAAAAAGTGATTTCCATTATCCTGAATTCTAGTTTTGCTTATATTGAATAAATGTACGTATTTATCATACTTTTAAATTAAAAATCTTCGTTCCATTCATCGTGACTAGTGCGATTACTGTAATGTTCGATATTGTTTTAACACTAGAAGTACCGGCATTAAATGCATGCTTACTTCAAAATTGATAATAAGGTAGAAAAATAAATAAATAAATATTTGAGCATCACCTAACATATACAACCTTTCATTAGCTCAATAAAACATGACAGATACTTTGGCAAAAGGAGGGCAATAAAATTTTGTAATAAAAAATGCCAAACTCGAAACCAGTCATTTTGACTGGTTGGTAGTTCTAGTGTTAAAGAAGCGTTTTTGTTTTTTCTGTAATCCGAAACTTACTCGATAGTTCAGTAAGTTTCACCGATAAACAAGTCGTTTGTCTCGAGCTTGCGAGAAATTAGTTTGACGCTTCGCATACGGAATCACTTGCTCGAAAGTCGAAGTTGTTCGAAAATCTCGGCAAAAACAAAGATTCTCATGGTGTGACTTCGTATTCAGTAAGATTTCAACGTCAATAAATATTACCCGCGTCGACTTGCCTTATGTATTTCAAAGATCGCATTTCATAGTAGGAATAAAATACTTAAGTTCGTCGAAATAAAGAAAATAAGCGGAGAAAAGTAGTAAAGTAGCGAGCACTGTCCTCCTCCCTAGGGAAAATAGTGGTGGTAAGAGAAAGGAAACTCATGGGTACGTTGGTTCATGGTTTGGTAAATTTTCAATTTTATAAATGTGAAAATATCGGGATTCGAAAATATAGAAATTAAAAATTGTTGAATCTGGGGATTCGGGGATTAAACAATTTGGAAATTTGATAATGATTTTCGTATAAGTAACGCTGAACTCATACAGGGTGTCCCACAATTATGGTATGAGCCCGAAAGCGGTAGTAGGTGGGGCTATTCTGAACAACTTTTTCCTTTGGAAAAATATTGAACGAAGCTTCATTTTTAAATTATTCAGGAAAAACACCGACCAATCAGAACGCGAGGATCGCGCGCGCTCTGAGGCAGAAATGTAGGACCGAGTTATAATTGGCCGTGGTCGCGATCGAACATACAGCACGCGCGATTCTCGCGTTCTGATTGGTCGCTGTTTTTCCTTAATAATTTAAAAATGAAGCCTCATCCGAGATTTATGCAAAGGAAAAAGTTATTCAGAATAGCCCCACCTACCACCCCTTTTTGGCTCGCTACCGTAATTGTGGGACACCCTGTATATTCAGAGTCAAATATATGATAATATGGTGCGGTTATAAAAATTATTTGAAATGGAAAATTATCAAACCTAAAAATAAACGTATTTGAAGTGAAGTATTGGGTATCTGATACTTTCAAATAAAATGATATACATTTGTAAATAAATAAATAAATTATGTAAAGATTATATCTTGAAACTAATGAAACAAATTTTAAATAAGATAAGGTTATATGTGAAAACGAATTAATAAAATAATTGTCTTCGTTGTTAGTTGAATAATAGATTATCGGATGCCTAACAGCGAGTCTGAGTGTTTATCGGCTAGTTAAAAAATGCGAGCTCTCTATTGATTTCTTGCCGAAGCTGCGTTTTTATGTTGAGGTCGCAGAAATTTTTGTCTAGACGAAAAGGATTTACTTATGTATGATTGTAACAAATTACTGTAGTAATGGAGCCACAGCCACAACATCCATTTTCGTATCGAAAGTGAATTTATAACCGTCGTTTCATCATTTATTTACTTTTTCTGTAAGTATTCTAAATATTTTTTCTCGTCGAAATAATCAACCGAAACAATACGGAAGAGAGACGATCTTATTTTCTGTGTCGTCATAATATTAAAGGAATCATTGTCACGTTACAATATCTGCATTGCATAATTTGTTTGCATTGTTTTCCTCGTGTGACTTACAGTCATTATAAGGAAATGCATAAGATTCTGGGTAAGGGAAATTCTTGGTAAAACTAACTAATTTATTTAGATCTCATTGATATCATAATCAGGAACGAATCCTAAAGTGCATGAAGGAGCGACAATTATGAAATTTTAAAAGTAATTTTTAAAAACAAGTTTACAAATTTTTGGATTGTTTCAATTTATGGGTTTACTAATCGACAAGTTTATAAGTGTGAAAATTTATAAATCCCTCTTTAGAGAATCTCTTTAAAAATGATAGCATATAAACTATAAACAAATTTTAAATAGTATAACAAAAGATTAAAACCATTCAAACCCGAAAAGGGATTTAATCACAGGTATACAAATCTTGCAACATGATGTAGTTTCTCATTTTCAAAGTATTATATTAAAAACTAAACAGTCTCAAATAAAATTAATAATTTTTACCATGGGAAACAGTGGAAAATTTGATACAGAAAATACATAAAATATCAGTTAAAAAGATTTAATAGTTTTCTGAACTTTAGATTTTCTGATGCAGGTCTTGTATAAATTGCTCGGAGAGTGGCGAATGGTCACGTAGTATTTGTTAAGTTTTTCCAGGAGATCATCAACATGCAGGGAAAACTATCAATAGGAATATTTAGTAGTTCTTACGAAATTTCATCATGATATTTTTTTCGAAATGCTTGGAAATTATAATTGATATTTTTCTGATCAACACATTAATCCCCACTGCCTGAAAACATATTATTTCCAAGATAGTACATTTTTTGATAGAAAAAGATACATATAATTAAGTAAACATAACTGCTCAATCCATATCGCGTGTTCTATTCAGATATAAATTATATCACGATTAGTGTTAATACTCGGCACATCATTCCCATCAAAATCTTTACATAATTTATGCGAAGTCCGCGTTATCGATAGGTTATTTTTATAAAATTTTTTACCAATTTTTGCTCGTTGAACCGTGAAACATTTCATAATACATCCGCCTAAAATGGCGGGATATTCAAATTGAACCTGTATTTTCCATCTGATCGTACTCGCCGCTGTCGCGTAAAATAAATCATTAAATATTAGGTTGGGGAATAAGTTCGTAGCGTTTTTATCAAAGACTTTTATTTAAACGAAACATTTACCAGTATATATAATATATTGGTACATTATATGTATATATAACTATATATATAATAATTATAATAAATTATATATATAATATAATAACAGTGCTTGGTGGGATTTCAATTCTTTATTTACTTTTAAATAAAAATTAGTATTTATTTACTTTAAAAAAATGTCGCATGCAATAGGAATTTTGAATTGAAATTGTAAGTCATTTTGCCTAGTCTGGTAAATCTAGTGTTAATCAATTATGTATTCGACAATTAGCAGAGTTTTTTAGAGCAGAAAGAGCTCTATCGAATGAATATTATACACTTTGTCAAACAGCAAAAAAATCGTTGTAAAATAAAAGCAAATATAAAAACGCTACGAACTTATTCCCCAACGTAATATTATCGTATTCGGATGAAATTCCGTCGATAGTTACTTTCAATAGTTTTTGCTCGAAATATACCCAGCTCTGTCTATCGTACGCCGACCGTATATAAAGAGAAGTCACTAACAAGAACAGAATCGAAGAAGTTCGTATCTCGGTGGCACAACAGTCGTATACATTGGCCAGAGCATTGCCAGCAGCTATCAGTATTAGTTGGACCGTCCTCGTGTGCGCATCGAAGCCGTGCCACGCGACATCGTTACCGACGATTTTATAAAACGAAACTTGTCGACTGTTTACACGCGCAGGAACCGTTGGAACCGTTTCTCGTGACATTCCGTGTAGAAGGTAAACTCGCGATGAGTTCGAGCGAGATTCCGAACGCGAGTGTCGAGTAAATCGAACGCGTCGATTCTGTCACCTCCTACGATCGATCAATCGATCGATCGATCCAGAACTGTATTAATAACCGCATTGTTTCAAGAGTGTGCCATTAAACTCGTTCAAGTTCGAACATTTCGGCCTGGTCTCGCAGACGAAAAGTTTACGAATACGTTACGTAAAAGTACCACGATGCGACGCAAAGATAAACAATCGAATTAAATTAAATTTCACCAACGTAATTCTTTCCGGATGCAGCTACCGTAATCCATCAAAAGTAAGTCATTCGTGAAGCCGTACCGAATAACAGATTTTCTTTCTTCATCGCCGTTCGGCTGTCAACGAATGTCGAGCACATGTTTGTTTCTTGTAACGTTTCCGACGTAAACAAAACATTCGTCGATTTGTGAGTGACCGGTCATTGGTATCGGAAATTGCTTCGACGCGAGGTTGAAAACGAACCAAAAATCGGTGTATCTCGGAAATAAACTTTAATCGAAATTGGACAAAGAGATCTGTATAACTGAGTGTTTAAAATCACGTGAAATGTGCTCTTTTCTTGTATCCATGTCGACGACCAGGTTTCGCAGGACGTCGAAAAGTCGTTCGACAGGACTCGACCTGAAATAAAAAATAATTGTATTTACAACTTCGTGAAATTGGCGATCTCTTTAAAGAGTCAAAATAAAAAAGAAAATGGACGGAATCTGGAGTGGATGAAGATCGTAATATTATTTGTCGCAATGGATGTGTCAAAACTAATCTTAAAACTAGTTCGGTTATAATAATTCGTACCGAATTGTTTAATCTCGAGTAGTATTTGATCTTGGATAGATTTATCTCTCCTAACAGAAAATTTTATCGCGTACGTGAAACTATTCTCAGTTGATATTGTGAAATTGAACGTGATATGTGACACTCGGTGAATGTTTTGGCACACGAGAGAAGCTTCCTGGTACTTTTAAGGGGTTTTCGTGACATCGTGTCGTCTTTATCAGGATCGCAAGAACAGGTGTCGCTAAGTCATGGTATGCTTTCCAATGTTTTGTTATCCTTGATTCAATGTCATTATCATTATCCGTAAAAATGCAATATGATTCGCGAATTGTCTCATGTAGCGAGTGAAGTTTAATTTACCGAACAAATTTAGCAGCTGTTTATTGTTAAAGCAACATTTACCGAAGCATGTCTGCACCTTCACCAAGTTTACTTTTAATTCAATTATGAGCAGAATTAAGCACTCTATTTTAATAACGAATATGAAATAAATATCGCATGAAAGGACTGATTGTTCGAAATGTTATTGTCTCCAGAAAATATTCTAATCATTTGTATCAAATTATTACAATATTTTTTAAACTTTTTAAATATTTCAGGGAATAAAATACTCAATTTGTTTGGTAATTTAAGGTTTAGTCGATTACAAACGTTATTTCGCAAAATAAAAAGTGTTTTATGTTCCGAACTATAAGATTGACGATAAGATTGATGTTTTAATTTTCAAAACGAAATAATTGTTCGTTTTTGCTGTCAATAATTTATCAGTTATAAATAATTTTGATTATTGGTAACGTTGCTATTTTGATTATTCGAATAATGTTAAAGTTAACAAAATCACATAATTTTGCTATATCGTCTTTTTGTCGGTACGAAATACTACAAACATTAACTTCTTATAGCGATTCCAGTTTGATAAATACGAATATTTGAATTAAGTTAGTAAATTTTGCGCATTTTTCGATTGCTCTCAGAAGTATTACTCAAGAATTTTAAGCTAATTTTAGATTAAACATTTAAATAAATCATTTGTTAATTTATGACGATAAGACAAAAATGTATCGTTGATAAATGGATTAAAGCACAATTTCATGTTTAAATAACATCGTAGATATAATAAAATATTATACAACTATAATGATTATTTTAAAACACAGATATTTCGGATTAATAATAAATGACAAGTGACTGGATACTTTGAAATTGATTAATAAAAGAATTATTTTTGTTATTATGTAGTGTACCTATACTATACATATACATACATAGATACCTATCTAAAGATACCTATCTTATTTAAATATAAAACTATTCTATTATAAAGTTATAGAAATGCTGTTCGAATAAAAACCTTGTGAGATTTGTTACAAGAAAAAGAACATATGTATTGTGTTATAATGTTGTAATTATACTACCAAGTTATTGTAACACTATTGTTACTATTGTTATGCTGTGACTAAGTTTAAAAGAAAGTTAATAATTCAAACAGTTACTGGCAGTTTACCAACAAGAATTAAATGATTGTCAATTTGTAATTAGTAAGAGATACGAACGCAAAGAAAGAAAAAACTAATCGCAATTATTCTGGTCACTATTGTTGTCAGTTGTAGGCTATAAATGATTCACAATGATTTGAAATAAAATATTAGTATATAAAATAAAACTTCTGAACGCTTTCATTTGTATAGTCTTATCTAGCATTTATGTACTTTGCTGCATTGTGTTCGGTATCTTTTACTGATAATATTAATCCCATTTTCACGTGATCCGTACTTCTCTTGCTTTATCGATATCTTTTCTCTTATCTTTAAGATTTGGTGTAAGTACGTACTCTATATACATACACAGCTCATTATTATTTCTATATTCATTACAACATTCCGCACTTTTCCATTTTTTACATTAACTTGGATAAAATATGTTGAAAAGTCTTTTAATTATTGGCAAAATCATTTAATCTTATTTTATAGTAATATTATTAGAATAATATTATTTTATATATACGCACGAATCATTAATTGATAATCATAACTTCAGTTTTAATTTCAAAAGGATTATTTCTTTAAATTTGTATTCATCTATATATCATTCTCTGTATTTAAATTCTTCTATATTTGTTTTTTATTTATATTTAATTAATTAATTTTTTAAATATGTCTGTTAAAATTAAAGAAAAATATCGAAGTAAGATCCATTTGTAATTAAATCAGTGAGTACAGTTCTTATGGATATTAAAACAGATTTTAAATAATAAAATATCTGCCTAGCGCTTTTTCAGTTAAAGACGCATAATTATTTATGAATTATTTTAATTATTTTCTGCATTATGCAATTTGCATTTTTTATCCTTAACTGAATATATACAATTGCAATTAACATATCAGATGTTTATTTAATAATTTTAAACGATTATTATAATTTGCGGTTGTTGAAGTCAATTTAATTATTTTTCCAATTTATAATATGAAAAGTGATAAAAGGAATCAAATATAAGTTTATTCATTTCCATACTGAAATAATTCATTCATATTAATTACCATTTATATAATGTACACTCATGGACAAAATTAAATGGACACTGCAGAAATGTAAACAAATTTTTTGTTTTATTACAATGCTTTAAATAAATTTTAAATTTAGAACATGAATTGATTTTGTAGACTTGAAAAGACATTTATTTGATATACAATTTATTTATTTAATGTATATAATTGTGCAATAAAGTTTTGATTTATAGGCATTATTAGTTAAATTAAATTAACCTTTTATTACTTATGATACCTGTCCACTTAATTTTGTCCACGACTGTACTTATATTAATAGATACTACTTTCGTTATTTAACTTATAGAAATATTTTAGTTCGTATTCAATAATTGTATAGTTTACGTAGATATACATATATGTCACGTAAAAGAATAGGAAAATTAGTACAAAGCTGAAATTTGTATTTGGCTGAAATATGTTCATGTATTCACTTCACTGTGCGTCAATCAATACATTTATGTCGAGGCATACAAATTATCTCCTTTATACGAGATGAACATCAGTGGTTTAAAGTTGATAATTGAAGATTGATCGTTAAACGAAACACGTGGTACCACGAGTTCGTTCTCCTTGCGCACTGATAACGAAGGTCCATAGTTTCCCGATCAAATGTTGGTCATTTCTTTGATAAACGTTGTTGAACTGTCATACGGAAGAAAGCACGTGGATCACGGTTTCCCGGAACGGAATCGTCACAGCTTCTGAATACAATTTCAATTACTTTAATTAAATGATATGTCGAATCAACTAACGGGATACGAATCATTAGTGTCTTGTAACACGGGTCGATTTATACAGCGATTAATGGAGTGAAATTTATTCTATAATTGATTCATTCCTGTTAATATTCTGCATGACCATATAAATATACACGGTGGGTTGTGAGTGAAAATAGAAATGCGATTATCGATCGTTGACAACTTTATCGATACTTTTACCCTTCGCGATCTTCAATTTCTTGTACCTATAGCTCCTTAATTGATTTATAAAATAAATCAAGATGTGTGTTTACAATAAAATGTATTGCAATAATGCGGGGTGTGTAGGAAACATATTTTCAATTTATTACAGCAAAGAAAAGAATACATCTGCAACCAACCGATTTATAGAAAATTTCGAAAATTCTGGTGTTTTACAACTGGGGAATTTTAAATATGTCGAAAATTTGGTAGTTTGGAAGCTTAGAAACTGTAATTTTTTAATTTTCATTTCCTGAAGTTTTGAATCTATGAATTTTCGAATTTGAGAATTTGGGAATTTGGGGATTTGGGGATTTGGGAATTTGGATTTTGGGAATTGGGAATTGGGAATTGGGAATTTGGGGATTTGGGGATTTGGGAATTGGGAATTTGGGAATTGGGAATTGGGAATTGGGAATTTGGGATTTGGGAATTGGGAATTGGGAATTGGGAATTTGGGAATTGGGAATTGGGGATTTGGGATTTGGGAATTGGGAAATTGGGAATTGGGAATTTGGGAATTGGGAATTGGGAATTTGGGAATTGGGAATTGGGAATTGGGAATCGGGAATGGGGAATTTGGGAATTTGGGAATTGGGAATTGGGAATTGGGAATTTGGGATTTGGGATTTGGGATTTGGGATTTGGGATTTGGGAATTGGGAATTTGGGAGTTTGGGAGTTTGGGAATTTGAGAATGTAAGAATTTGGAGTTGACAAATTTGAAGATTTTTATATTTAGAAATCTTGAAGTTTTGGAGTTTATAAATGTAGTAACTTTGATCGTTTAGATAACTTGGAATATAACAAATTTGGGGATTCCTGAGTTTATGAATTTTAGAATTTAGAAAGTTGGACGTTTGGCAGTTTAACAATTTGAATAATTTATAAAACTGAGAAATTGGCACAATTTCGAAAAATCTGGAACCTGGAAACTTGGCTAGTTTAGAATTTAGGTATTTGACAATTTTTAAATTTGCGATTTGAGAATTACAAAATTTGGAAATTTAGGAATGTAAGAAATTGAACATTTGGTAAATTGTGAAATCTTTGTTAAAATCTTCTGTATGACAATGCTCTAAGAACTATTGGATTATTGTATATCATAGAGTCTATATTCATAATCACGAAATACCACTTATAGCATATCATTTTGAAGTTGAAAATTTAGTAAAAATAATAGCAGGAACATGGGTTCAGATATAAATTGGCCAATTTCGACCGCAACGCTAATAAAAATGAATAAAATATTAAGTCTTACGGATTTTTATAAACATATTTCTTTTATCTCCCGACTGATTCTGATCCTGTATGATTCGTTTGCGATCTAAAACGTTTCTTTGCAGTAATACGTGAACATGTGATCTCTTTTGTGCCGTGTTCATTCAGAAAGCTGTTATTGAAACTTGTATGTACCCTTTGTCCCTTTGGAAGGTGTAAATGCTTCAGACTGAGCATTTGTTGCAACTCGTAGACTCTCAATAGTTACATCTCGTTTTTCAGAATTTTTCACTATTTTATTTCCTCAGAATGTCTGCCATTTTATGTATCTCAGAATCGCGGTATTTTCTTTTTATGGGGAAGGTTTTAACGTTGCAACACCTACGTATTATGTGTATATTAAAAATATACAGTCGTGGACAAAATTAAGTGGACAGGTATCATAAATAACAAAAGATTAATTTAATTTAACTAACAATGCCTATAAATCAAAACTTTATTGCACAATTATATACATTAAATAAATGTTTTTTCAAGCATACAAAAATATCTCACGTTCTACTTTTTAAATTTATTTAAAACATTGTAACAAAACAAAAAATTTTTTACATTTCTGCAATGTCCACTTAATTTTGTCCATGACTGTATATCCTGATATAGCACATATGTACACATTTTTTGCGTTTGTTGGATAGATATTTGCGGACAATTTATCGGAAACGCTTATTATACTAAATGACGATAAGAATATGGTAATTTGAAAGGATGATTAGTAGCATGGTGTTTAATCTATAAAAGAGACCTTTCTCACATTTTATTCATAGGACACCCTGTGAATGAGATTACTTTTTAGGTTATAATACTTGTAAAATTGAAAAAAAAAGAATTGGGCAAAATGTAGAATATTTTGCATGTATATTTGAACATGTGAAATTTCGATTCCCAAATTACAAAAATTTCAATTCCCTAGATATTTAAACATTTGAACTTCAAATTTTTTGATTTTTGTATTTTAAAATGTTCAAGTTTTGAAATAAAAAAATTATTAAATCCACAAATTCCCAAAGTCACAAATAAATTTAAAAATCGAGTCTACAAATCAATACGTCCATAAATCCATAAGTCCATAAATTCACAAGTCCATAAATCCACAAATTCATAAATCTATATATCCACAAGTCCATAAGTCCACAAACCCATAAATCTGTATATCCATAAATCCATAGATCTATAAATCCACGAATCTATAGAATCCCCAAATTCACAAATCTCTAAATACTCAGATCTCCAAATACAAATTTTGAAATTTGTAACTTCCACAATCTTTAAAGTCACAAATTTGTCAAATTGTCAGAATTCTAAGTTTCTAAATTTCCAAAATTTTAAATCCAACTTCCACAGTTCACAAAATTTTGAATTTCCAAATACAGATTTTCAAACCCTCAATTTTCTTAATATTTAAATTTTCAGTTTTTTTTTTTTGTACATTTCTAAATCTGCATTTCCCAACTTCGCAAATTCTGAAGTCTTCAAATTCGTAAACTTTCAAATTCTTCAAATCCCAACTCAGAAACACAAATTTCTAAATAAGAATCCATAAAGTTTATAATTAAAAAAAAGTTCACATTCGCAGATTTTTAATTTTTTGTAGCTTTGAATACAAATTTACAAACTCTTAATTTTTATTGATTAAAAATTTTCAGTCTCAAATTGTGAACCTTTAAAATCTTCGGATTTCCAGATCGAAAATTTTACATTTCAAAACTTCCGTACAAATGAACAAACTTACTGGCGATATTCACGAATCTACTTTTAATACTTTGACTACCATGTCACTCATATATGGATGACACTCAAATTTCTATACAGATTTAACAGCTATATTATTCACAATTTATTCACTTTTCTAACTGAAAATACTCGCATTAGTTACTCGGAAGAATGGGAAATAAATATAACAAAGTATTGTGGAAATGGTTGTTAAAAATTTGTTAAAACTGAAAATTCTACCGAAGGCACTTTTTAATTGCTTCCGCGTTGTTGTCAATGTGTTAACCCTTTGCACTCGAAAGGTGACTCACACTCACCACGTTGTATAATATAGCAATTTACAATAGGTATTTTTCAAATAAATCCGTAGTGTTACACACATGGTGTATTAACATAATGAAATGGTGACAATTAAGGGGTAACTCCACTCTAGAGGACAGAAAAAAAGGTGATTTTCGGGAATTTTTTAAGTAAAAACCATACAAGGTATGAAATCAGGGACAAAAGAGCTTTATTCCATATGTTTCGAAAATGGTTTGAGAATTTTTTGAAACAAATCGAATTAAAAATGGCGGCTGCAAGTGCTAGTAAGCAATAACATTTTTTTTTTTTAGTGAGTTGCTGGCCGAACCTTTTTCTCATTAACGGATGGTCTTAAAATAAAAAATCCAAAAGTTTCTGATATTATATGTCTTTGTCTATGGAACATCGTATGGAAATTAAAAAATATTAAGAATTATTAATTTGGTGTCGATATGAAGGAAAGTTTGGGAAAAATGTCAGTAAATTGAGCATTAAATTGTTAATAAAAAATGAAGTGGTTGATTAATCAAAAAATCCGTACGGTGTTCACTGAATTATGTTATTTTACACGTCTCCACAAAATTTCAAGTCGATTAGTTGAAAACTGTTCAAGTTATTGGTTCGGCCAGTTCGAAAAAAGCGATTCCGAGAAAAACGCGTTTAAAGTTTTGCCTGCATGAGCAGCACACTGCGAATGATTGCAGTCCACTTAAAAAAAATTCGTGTTTCAGACTATTCCTGCACTCGAAACTTTCTTCACATATTCTACACATAATATAGCATCATTTAAGTAAAAAAAATCGATTTTTTCAAAATTCTAGAGCGGCGTTACTCCTTAATATTACACAAATAATAACTTCAAAAATATTCATCAAACCTTTCAAACCAAAAAGTTTTACAGTTACTATCTGCTACCACTGAAAATACCTTCGAGCGTAAAGGGTTAATACCGATAAAGCATCAAACTATTGTTTGATATCGTTCGATGTCGCTTAAACTATTGTACGAGCAAGAAAGAGGGGAAAAAATGGCTGATTACTGGACACAGTAAGCTACAGAATGTCTTGTTCGCAATGTGTTAATTAGACGGTTCACGAGCATCTACAGCAGTGGTTCCCAAACTTTTTTGGTCCATGGATCTCTTTTTATAGTCAAAAGTTGTCCACGGACTCCCAAGTGAAAAAGCTACTATAAAGCATAGGATAAAAATTAAAAAAAAAAATTGTCGAAGAAGTATTTATTGAAATTATAACTTTTGTTTAAAATTAAATAGGAAAAATTAATGACTTGGATGAACGTGATGAGATTTTATCAGCACAGGATTTTATCACTCTCCCACGAGTTTTCTGTCCATTTTCTTATTTCTTTCACTTGTTGCATGTAATGAGATCGTGGGTGTAATTTCTTTCCATAATAATAAAAGAGGATCACAATTTTATATTAAACCTTGCGCGGACCCCCCGACGTTGTCCAGGGACCCCCAAATCAAATCAATCAAAAAATTTTCGAAATACCCAAATTCGAAGATTCTAAGATTTCAAAATTCTAAAATAACGAAGCCCTCAAATTAAAAAAATCCAAATTTTCAAATACTCAAGTTCCAAAATCTCGAAATCAAAAATCGCAAAATTCTCAAATTTCCAGACTCAAATTTTTAAAAATAAAAATTACAAAATCCCTGAATTACCAAATCCCCGAATTATCAAATCCCCAAATCCCCACAATTTTATATTAAACCTTGCGCGGACCCCCCGACGTTGTCCAGGGATCCCCAAATCATTTTTAATCTTCCACGGACCCCCTGAATGATACTGGGGGGGGGGGGGCCTGAGGGTCCGCAGGGACCACTTTGGGAATCACTGATCTACAGTTACGGACAAAAGTTTTCGTCCGATCTCGATTTTTGTGTTGCGTCCCTGTAAAAAATTTCGTTTACACGCAAGAATTACGAAAATGGACGTGGTTATAAAACTGGTGTCCGTAAGTGTATTTAGCAACTTAGCTCTTTAAATTTATTCGCGTTTCAATTCAGACAAGACTTTTACGGATTTAAAGGGTTCATTTGTAACACCTACGAAGAAAAGAAGGACTTCCCAAATCTGATTAACATTGAACGGCTGTTCGGGTTGCATAATGCCTATTCCACCTTCTTTTTTTAATCGTTAATGCAATTAAGGTAATAGCAAGTAAGCTTTTCCCGCGACGTTGGCTTAAATTCTCCGCGGAAAAGGCTTTAAGAGCTTCAAGAGATGAATTTAGCTCGCACAATGGATGTTCCACTGCCAAGTTTAAAGGATATTTTGCCGGGCAAGTAGCGGCTATTTTACCGCTTCCTTATTTTTGTAATTGGCAAATACTATAATCGCGGGGTCGTTCATTTTCTGGCGTGTTCCACAGCTGAATTACAATTGTGGACACTGTAAATTACACCACTTAAAATGATTCTTCTATAAACGCGTGAGTGATAAACGCAGGTGGAACTGTTCCCAAGCGTTTGACGTGTTTGGTTTCTTTTTCACGAAATTTTTGTCAGATTTTTATGGCAATTACTGTACAAAACATCATAAAATTTAGAGGGAAAGAATTTATTTATTTTCAACTAATTTGTCGGAGAAATTATAGAAATAAATTGAATAATTTTTGTTTAAAATAGGTCGTAAAGAAGTTGCAACTTCTTAGTCAATCGTTTCCAATGTTTTCGAATATGCTGAACATGCGTATTTATTTACATTAAGAAAATTAATGTAGAAGTAAAAGATAACAAGAAAATAGAAAACGTTAGTAATTGTTTATTTTGGATAATAATATTTAATTGCAATATGTAACTGTAAAAAGAAAATCTGAACATGAATATTACGTTGTGATTTTTCCATTGCGAACTGAAATGATAAACCTGCTTTTGAATTAAAAACAAGGTTAATTTTCTGATTTTTTGGAAACACGTAGTTTTGAAAATAAATTTAAGTTATTTCATTTATTCTGTAATAAATATAAATATGAAAATAATACTAAATTACATGTATTTAGCTTGAAGCACATATCAGTGTTCATTTATTTATATTTAAGTAATTCGTATAACATAGACGGGAGTCGAACAAAGATTTTATTGAAAAGTGATGAATGTCTGGCATAATATTGATATAATACGAACGCGCCCATTATAGCCGCGAAACGAAAATATTTACCCTACATTTTTCAAAGAAGTCATTTGAAATATTATTCCGTTTTTAAATATTGCTCTAAGTACATTGATATTTTGTTTGAAGATTGTCCAATTTAAGTAGAATTAATTGTTCTGTATGTATGTAGGATCGGGCCAGAGGGAGGTGTGATGAAAACACACGCACTTTTGGCGAAAATAACGAAGCTTTACTAAAATAAAACGAGATAATATAATATAGTTAATAAAAACGTGTTCGCTCGCGTCACATCATGCATTCAACTGAAATTCGTCCGCTTCATTCATTTGTTACCTCACGCATTCCCTCTCACTCGCACACACGTTCATCTGCAATCATTCGTATTCTCTCTTACAACGTTCACGCACTCATCTCACTCGTTCTCACGTACATCCACGCACTCTCGCATTCCTTCATGTATATTTAAATAGTTATCGACTTTTGAAATTAAATATGTAAATTGCTCATAATTACAATTATTGATTTGACAGTACTTTCTTGATTAGAAAATGTGATTTAGAATTATTGTATTTATAATTTCTGCAAATTTTTTAATTGTTCCTATGCTTTTGAAATACGAATTTACGTATGAGTGGTTTATTGAGAGAGCGAAAGATTCGCACAAAAAGTAAATCGCCCTCTTCCTTGATGTTTAAATCGAGGTCACGGTTAAACCTACAATTATTTTGACGGATTAAAAGGAGTCATAACATCGTATTTCCTTTTTACTATCTTTTGATCTAGCCGACGGCTAAAGAAACCGATGGTTCCTTACTTTGAATATAGATTTCTTAAATATTTAGAAATCATTTTAAATATTATATATATGTAGAAACAATTGGAAGATACGTAATGCAGAGGCTCATACAAAGGAAAGTGAAACTTCTAAGAGATCTAATTTAAAAAAAATTCAAATTTAAAAATTTTCAAGCATTCACAAAGCTAAATTCCCACATTCTTAAATTAAAAAATTTTCGAAATACCCAAATTCGAAGATTCTAAGATTTTAAAATTCTAAAATAACGGAGCCCCCAAATTAAAAAAATCCAAATTTTCAAATACTCAAGTTCCAAAGTCTCGAAATCAAAAATCGCAAAATTCTCAAATTTCCAGACTCAAATTTTTAAAAATAAAAATTACAAAATCCCTGAATTACCAAATCCTCAAATTTCCAAATCCCCAAATTACCAAATCCCCAAATTACCAAATCCACAAATTACCAAATCCATAAATTCCCAAATCTACAAATACCCAAATCCACAAACACCCAAATTATCAAATCCCCAAATTACCAAATCCCCAAATTACCAAACCCCCAAATTATCAAATCCCCAAATTATCAAATCCCCAAATTACCAAGTTACCAATTCCCCAAATTACCAAATCCCCAAATTACCAAATCCCCAAGTTACCAAATCCCCAAGTTACCAAATCCCCAAATTACCAAATCCCCAAATTACCAAATCCCTAAATTACCAAATCCCCAAATGACCAAATCCCCAAATTACTAAATCTCCTAATTACCAATTCTCCAAATTACCAAATCTCCAAATCCCCAATTTACCAAATCCCCAATTTACCAAATCCCCAAATTATCAAATTCCCAAATTATCGCATCCCTAAAATTTCAGACCTCAAATTCTCGAGCACCAAAATTTTACAATTCGCAATTATTTTTTATTAAACAAGCATTATCTAAACGTACATAGTATTCAGTTCACATACATATATCCGGTTATATTACGGACATAAAGCAGTAATAAAATTGTATTGTAAGTCATTGTTACAATTAATCTTACATGCCTCGCAATTGGCCGCAATGTGTTCTCAATGTGTTTTCGATGACTTGCAGATTGTAGTCACTGTATCCTCTCTGATTCTTATAATTTGTATCATACCTTTGTATCATTTTTACCCTTAAAAGTGTCAAATTTTACGAATGTATATAATTGTTCACCTGGTGTGTACATGTACATCAGATTTGTTTTCAAATTTCCAAGTTCCCAATTTTCAAATCTCTGAATCTTTTCAAATTTTAAATTCTCCAAATTGTCAAGTCCCTATGTATGAAAATCTGCAAAGTCCCAAGCTTTCGTGCATTAAAACGCTCTAGTTACCAAGTTTCCGTGAACTAAAAGTTCTCAAACTTTCAAGTTTCTAAGCTTCAAACTTCCCAAACTTCTCTAAGTCTTCAAATTTCAAACTCTTAGAAATTAAAAATTCAAACTCATATTTTCTAATCTTTGAATTTACAGCTTTTTAAATTTCCACGTTCTCAAATTTTGAGATTTTCATATTCTTTATTTTCTAAATTTTCGAATTCTTCGATTTCCAAATTCACACATTCTCAAATCCCTAAATTCCAGAATTTCCAAATCCTCAAAAACCTCTTTCCTATTTTTCAGAAATAGAAATTTACACATTCCTATATCTGCAAATACTTAAATTGCTAAATTATCAAATTCCACGTTTTTAAATTCCTCGACTATATTTCTATATTCCAATATCTCTATATCCCTATCTGTCAACATCTGGATATCTCCATATTTCCACATTTGCACATTTATAGATTAAATCTTCAAATTTTTCAGTTCCGAAATTCCCGATTTTCGAAACTCACGGATTTCAAAATTGCACAATTTCCATGGTCAGAAATTTATATCCCTAATAACAACATGGTTTCACGTGCAGCTCACGTAGCGATCATAACGTGCAGTATATTTTTTTCTTATTTCGTCATCCGATATGTGAACGCAAGTAGCTCGTGTTTACGTTAAAGTTACAATGTTGTTCATGTCACTCATCGGTTTTTACTTGTAAAATACGGCGATGAAATTTCATCGTTAACTTTCGAACACCCTGTACGAGTTTGTCTGCAATCAATATTGTGTACTTGTATGTCAAAGTCACGCCAGATCTATACCGTGAAAGTAAGTATGTGCACAGTTAAATAATCAAAGCTGTGACGCGTGTTTTATGTAATTTATTAACTAATCTCTGGAATTCGATGAAATATAATACGATGCTATTATTACATAAATAGTAACAGAGTACAAAAATATATGCATATTCATTTACGCAATAATATTAGGTCTACCGGAAAGTTTTATCCGATAATTTCGTTTCAAGTTTGAACATGTATACGCATTCTGTTTTTGCGACACATATGGTTAATTTCTTTATAACTGCGTTTACAAACATGCACCCTTCGAAAGTGACTATGGCAAAGATATCTCGTGTCATTATTCAGCTACACCCGATCATGAATACATAGGTTCTGATAAAGTTCATTTGCGGCGCTGTATATTGTATGAATTCTAACAGGTTAGAAATGCTACCGAAACGTGTCGAAATTTGATTAAATTTGTTGGTGAAGATGGTGTTTCAGGCAGAACGTGTGTGAGATGGTTCGAAAAATTTGAAGTAGGTGAATTCGACCTTAGTGATAAGTCATAAAAACGGACCGAACTAATTTGTACTCCTAATATTAAAAACTGCATCATTTTCTTTCTCTTTACAAGCGGACAGAACTTTCCGGTAGACCTAATATATGCATAAGCATTATCATTATGTTTGAATCTTCAACCGGGGAATTTTAAGGCAGAATTAATTATTTATATTTTTCTTTTTTCATTGCGAGCTCCTTTGAATGTGTATTGTAATTGTATTCGAATTATTTTCGTTTCTTTACGTTTGAAGTGAATCGATTAAATAAAACATTGTATATCTACGTACTTCATGATCAGATAGAGAGGTTTTTTTTTTATAAATCGTCGAGATAACTGGAATCTGATAAGTTTGAAATATTTGCGAGGATATTGAATATTTCTTATCGTAGTTTCAAATTTTCAATATTTAATAAACCTATTGATTTTAAACAATTCGCATACAAGGTTGTGTGATTTTAACTCAGTTCATAGTTATTTTATTGTTAATATATCATATTCAATTTAAATTCACAGAAATTGTAATATCTTAAAATCTTAAAATTTCCAAAAGTTCCGATTTTACATGCATATACATTTTCACTTTTCTTAAGTTTCTTGAGTTTCAAAATTCACAAATTGTCAAATCACTAAATTTAATTTCTACACTTACAAATTTCCATATATCTAAATTTCAGATTTTTAAATTTACAAATATTTCAAAAAATAAGATTATAACTGTGATGCACCTGGTGGTGGATAATAATGAGAAAATAATAGTAGTTTTCTGGGCAATAATGTTACTCCAATAAAAATCAAATCCTCATTTCTAATGAATTTTATTATTCTGATTATGTTTACAGAAATAAGTCCCATGAGAATTGGGAAAAAAGTGAAAATTGAAAATGAAGAAAGTAAAAAACTGTAATATTATCCGGGTATATAACGTTAATAATAATTCGTTAATATTATAAAGTTTGGTAAGTCCACGTGGGTATAATAAAACTTTCGTTATTTTTTTAGCCAGCACTTCAAACACTATTGTATAATAACCATACATTATACATATAACACCATGCATTATAAAAAATTTGTCTATTAGTGCTTATCAGTATTTTAAAATTTATTGAAATGCAAATCCTTAAATATCTTGCAATAATAAAAAGTGAATTTGCCCCATTTTCGAATAAACTAGGTTTAATATATTACTCTATATATAGTGCATTATACAGCAAATTATTCTAGCTTTAGTATTTCTACACGTGTATAGTGCATTCTATAATAAATTGTATTAGGTATAATATTTCTTATACTTATAGTGTATCATGTGGTCAAGTATACTAGGTCTAACATTTCTACAGGGTGTCCCACAATTATGGTACGAGCCGGAAAGGGGTGGTAGGCGGGGCTATGCTGAACAACTTTTTCCTTTGCAAAAATATTGGACGAGGCTTCATTTTTAAATTATTAAGGAAGAACACCGACCAATCAGAACGCGAGAATCGCGCGCGCTTAGAGGCAGAAGTGTAAGCCCGAGTTATAGTTGGCCGTGGTCACGATCGAACATACAGCGCGCGCAATTCTCGCGTTCTGATTGGTCGGTGTTTTTCCTTAATAATTTAAAAATGAAGCCTCGTCCAATATTTTTGCAAAGGAAAAAGTTGTTCAGAATAGCCCCACCTACCACCCCTTTCCGGCTCGTACCATAATTGTGGGACACCCTGTATACTTATAGTGTATCATATAGTAAATTATACTAGGTTTAATATTTCTATACGTACAAGTGCATTATTCAGTAAATTATACCAGATTTAATATTTCTATATCTACAATGTATTGTCCAGTTAAATTATACCAGGTGTAACATTTCTATATGCACAGTGCATTATTCAGTAAATTATATCCGGTTTAATATCTGTTTACATACAGTATATTATCCATACTAGGTTCGATATTTTTGCTCCAGAGATACTAAACCCCGATTCAATTTGCAATTATCCAGACTTAACGTTATCAAACGTTGTCCAAGAATTGATAGTACAGAATCCCCAGTTCGATGAGTATCCGATTCGCGGTACAATCGTGGGTAATGTTTTTTTTTGTCTAACTTTTTACCGCGTGAGCAAAAATCAATTATTGAAATTTGAAAGTAAGCCTTTATTAGTATGCCCACTTTACACGCAGAATTAACGGCGAGTAAATTATTGGAAATTTCGGAACGTGAACAACACAGTGATAAATCTAACACTTATTTATATTTTAAATAACAAGAAAATTACGATAAACAAAATATTTATTCGAACGGCTAGTTTTATATTAAATATTTTGTCTTAACTGGTTGGACTTTGAATTTGATCTGGTCGTTGTCGCTAATTTTTCTATCGTTGTAACTTACTTTTGCGGAGGGGGTTTTTTGTACCGCCGCTTCTTATTGGATATTTTAATTTTTGGCAAACGTTTTAAGAAGCGGAAAGACGTTCCACGGAGACTACCGTTAACCCTTTGCGGTCCTATGTCTAGCGTGACTCGACATCGTGTTTCTCTTGAATCGTAGAGATAATTCACATAAGTACATACAGGGTGTCTCGTAATAAGTGTAAGACCCGCAAAGGGGTTGTGGGGGAGGTGATTCTAAGTAACTTTTTCCTTTAGAAAAATGGGATCTAGGCTCTCGTTTTCGAGTTATTAAGTAAAAACACCAACCAATCGGGGTATAGCGGGGTATAGCGCCCGCTTAGCCGCGACAGCGAAGCCCCGAACATACGGCCGATCGCGGACGTGAACAAACAAGTTAGTATCATGCTATGTTACGTAAAAGTTAAATCACATATAATAATGTTCCGTTCTTCATCTTTACTGAATAACGGATAAGACAATTTTGTGTGCGATTTGGGGAAGTTGGGTAATTGAGAATTTGGTGAATTGGGAATTTGGGAAGTTGCGAATTTGGGGAATTGGGAATTTGGGCAATTGGTAATTCGGGGAATTGGGAAATTGGGAATTTGAGGAATTGAAAATTTAGGGGAGTGGGAATTTGGGGAATTGGGAATTTGGGAATTTGGGAATTTGGAGATTTGGGGAATTGGGAATTTGGGAATAACAATGTTCAGTTATTAATTTTTACTAAATAAGGGATAAGACAATTTTATGTCAAAAATTTCAAAATATTAGGGTCACATAAGTTTCTTCCTTTTTTTAATATGACACAAAATGGGATAGAGGGATAGAGAAGGTCGATACAGATGAAAAATTAATGTAACGAATCAACATTGAACTATAAATATTGTGTATGAATGTCTATCAAAAAAGGAAAAAACTTATGGGACACTCGAATATACAATCAATGCAGTGGTGTACACTAAAATGCAACAAGGGAAATTAGCTGGAGAAAAATGATATCGCTGAATTAATTTAACAACCATTCTATGAAAAGTAACATAATTAATTGTGGAGAAACGATTCAACATAGAGAATAATTTTATGTTAAAATTTGAAAGGTGTCCTTTGACACCTCTTGGTGGAAATAGTGTTAAAAAGAGAAAATAATTTGCTTCTTTGTTACGCCGTAACATAACTCGTGACGAAAGTTGTGACAGAGAATCCCCGGAAAAGGGCGATGAAGTGGCAGGAAAGGAGAATAAGAAGAAGACGAAGAAGTAGAAGAACTGACGGAAGGAAAGACAGGGGATCGCAAGATATGCACGTGATCATCGTGGCCACTGTTAAATTGATAGCAACTCATACACAATGAACTTCATTTATAATCGTCGACTTTAACTCGAGCTACTTTGGTTGGTTACGAAATGCCAGAAGCAAATCTCGACGTTGTCGTGTCTCTTTGCCAAACGTCAAAATCAAAAAGACCGTTTCAGAACGTTGCTTCTGTGCAACATTTCTGCCTCTGTTGCTGTTTCCCTGCGACCGACTTCGAACTTCGCTGCCCTCGTTTCGATATATTGTTTCAGGCGTACGAAGGAGTTTCCTGATCGAATTTGAGAGAATAACGCAAACGTGGAAACAGGTATCCTGCATTTTAATGACAACGGTACAGAACATCTTTTCGGTTCTGTCCATGAAACACCAGACGAAATAACTGGTTTTGTATTCAATAACATGTTATTTTCACGATCATATAATTGTTTGCATCGAATGCTATTCTGAATAAGAATATAATGTCCACCGACTAACATTGCAAGCGCAAGGTTAGGTTCAGAATACGTGAAAACATGTTACCAAAATTGTTCGATAGCAATGTACGTACTTACAGTAGCGGACAAAAGTTTAAGACTAACTGGAAAAAATAAATAATTGATTTACTGTTCATAAAAACTATAAATAGTGTTCTACTTTCGATGTTAACTAATTAGACATTTATTTATACACTTATAAAAAAAATTTCATTTTGATATTTTGCTCAGTAGCGAAGTTACAAAAAAAGGAACGAAGTTCGTATACTATTTCAAATCAAATCATTGCCATCAAGTTTTGTCCGCTACTGTACATACGGTTAAGCGTAAATCTGGTTTTCCTAGGAAAAATGTGGTAAAGAAGAGGACAGGACTTTGTATTCGTTGATTTTTAAAAATTTTGGGAGCTTTAAGAATGTGGAATTTAGAGATTTGGGGGTCTGGGGATTTTAGAATATAAGGATTTAGGGATTTTTTACTGTATAGATCTAGAGATTCTGAGATTTGGTCATTTGGGGATTTAAGGATTTAGGGGTGTGGGAAACTGGGATTTGTGGATTCTGGAATTTCGGGATTTAGGAATTTGTACATCAAGGAATTTTGCGATTTGAGGATTCAGGGATTTCTCTATCTAGAATTCGGGGACTCTGGAATTTGATAATGAGGAAATCTATGAATTTTGGGGCATAGAAAATTCGATATCTGAGGATTTGCGGATGTCGGAATTTTGGAACATAGTAATTTCGAGATTCAAAGATTTGAGCATCTGGGAATTTAGGGACATAGATATTTGGAGATCTAAGTGGTTTGGGGTCATACTAATTTAGGGACACTGGCATTTGAAAAACTTGAGATTTTGGGATTTGGTGATAATACGCATACGAAAAACTAGAGAGTTGAGGTCTAGAAATTTTATGATATTTGAATTTGTGTTCATAAGAAGTTAGAGATTTTATATTTATATAAAATCGTTGTTTTCAAAATTAGTCGTTATCTATTTCAAATAATATTAAAATTAACAATTACATCAATTGTAAAAAACACATATTTTTAATAAGAAGTATCAAATCGATAAGTAAAAATAATAATATTAATTAATTGTGCACATAATAATTATCATAGTTTCTGTGTTGCACAAAATAAAATCAATTTAAAATTATAATGATGTTACCACATTCAATAAATTTAATCAATTCAAACGAATTAAATGTATAATACATATGTTGATTATTAAACGACGGAAGAAATTGTTTAAACTGTCTATCTCAAAAGAAATTAATTATGTTACAAATTATTCGACAATTTCAAACTATAAATATTTGCGTGAAGACCTTTTCGTAGTATATGCAGGGTGTTTTATAACGTGTCAACATAACTTTAAGGATGAACGGGTAATAATGATCAAAGTTCACATTATAGCGATGTAACAGCCAATGAAAACAATCAAATGATCGAATACACATGTATCAAAATAATACTATTCACGTGAACGATTAAGTGTATCAATTTATGACACTTCTCAATCAGGTCTTGCTTCAATTAGGTTGTTTTTCTCCTCTTATAATTCATCTATCTAATCAAGAATCATTCTGGTATTAGGCGCGAAAACATCGATCATAGTTATTTTTCTATACTATGCACTGTCATAATCATACTGTTTCATTTCTACGAAAAATTGAATGTTTGCAACATCGATTTGTGGTTTTCTGATTGACAAAATTCTAAATTTACAAAATTTTTAATGTAGAGATTCGGAAATCTAGAAATTTGAGAATTTCAATCTTTGGGGTTTGCGAAGACTTAGAAATTTGAGGATTTGAGGAATTCAGAAATTTACAGACTTGGAAATTTAAGAACATCGAAACGAAATTTGAGAATTTGAACCTTTGAGTTCCTCAGAATTTGGAAATTTAGAAACGTGGGAGTTTCGGAATTTCGAAATTCGAAAATTTAAAAATTTTGGGATATGGAGATTTGGAAATTTGAGAACTTGTAAATTTGAAAATTTGAAAATTTAGAAATCTGAGAAGTTGCGACTTTTGCAATTTTCTAATGTAATAATTTAGAAATCTGTGGATTTTGGAATTTGGAAATTTGATAATTTAGGAAGTCAGAAACTTTGGGACTCGAAAATTAACAAATTTTTATATTTGAGAATTTGAACTTTTGAGTTCCTCAGAATTTGGAAATTTAGAAATCTGTGTGTTTCGGAATTTCGAAATTCAAAAACTCGAAAATTTTGGGATTTGAAGATATGAAGGTTTTAGAACTTGAAAATTAGAAAATTTAGAAATCTGGGAAGTTGCGACATTTGGAATTTTCTAATATAATAATTTAGAAATCGGTGGATTTTGGAATTTGAAAATTAACAACTTTTTATATTCGAGGATTTGAACTTTTGAGTTCCTCAGAATTTGAAAATTTAGAAATCTGTGTGTTTCGGAATTTCGAAATTCGAAAACTCGAAAATTTTGGGACTTGGAGATATGGAAGTTTTAGAACTTGAAAATTTGAAAATATGAGTATTTGAGAATTTGGAAGTTTGGGGTTTGGGGATTTGGAAATTAAAAAATGTAGGAATGTAAGAATTAAAATCCATTATATGCAAATTTTAAATTGTTGAAATTTGAGAATTTGGCTACTTGGAGTTTTGAGAATTTGTAAATTTTTAACTTGTACATACAAAAACTTTTGAAATTTTAAAAATTTTGGAAATTTGGAGATTTAAAAATTGAGAAATTTGTAAATGTGGTAATTTTAAACTTCTTGAGGTTTCTAAAAATTTGTGTATTTCAGTTTTTGAAGACATAGTTGTTTTCGAAAATTTGAGAGCTTACAAGTTCGGTTATTTGCAAATTCAGACATTTGGTAATGAAACTATTGTGGAATGTAACAATTCAGAATTACACAAATGTAAATGCTTTACATGTTACCATGTCATTCTTCTAATCTTTCTATTTTAATCATAAAAATTTCGGTAAATGTTATTATTACATATCTTTCTATCGAGTCTAGGAAAAATTTTGTGGTATTCGTGAAAACACGCATGATAGGAGATAAACGTTAAAAATTAGATACCAGTAAAGTGCAAAGGAAAAAAAGAGCGACATACGCGGAAAATGTGATTGGGTCACAGATACCCGAACACAATAGTGGGATGAATAAAAACAGGCGTTTGATGTGTTCGCTCTTACGATATGAATATGTATCTTATCTGACCTTGTTCTCGAGTTAGAGACGTTTTTGTATTTCAATAATTCTTGTTACAAACTGAACTGGTGTACTTGATTCAACTTACGATAGACAGCTCGCTATCAATGTTATATCGTGTAACACGAATGAGAACAACGCTTGAAAATTTTGGGAATTGTCAGATATTAACGCAGAAGAAATCTAGAAAAATAATAACGTTTATAAAAACTTGTCTAATGTGGGTAAGTTTTTTTTCTAATACGTAGTTCGTTGCCTAAGTGGAAAAATATTTCGAAATTTAGCATTTACACCTTTTAAATATACAGGGTGTCATATAACTGGCGCAACTTGATAGAGCTTTATCATTATGTGTAAAAAATATATAGTATTGAACATATAAAAATATATGTTATTAAATATACAAAAATATGTAATATTAAATATATACAAATATATTATTCTAAATATATAAAAATGTATAATATTCAACATATAAAAATATATAATATGTCACATATTCTATACAAAAAAATAAGACGAAAATAATGAATATAATTGTTTTTTTATAGATTTGGAGTTTGAGAAAAATGAAATCGAAAATCTATATGGCAAAAAAGATAATTTCTATCATTATTTAGTTAATTCGGCAGTTAATGATGTTATAAATTACTACAGAGCGTCCCAAAAGTGTTGAAGTAGCCGGAAATGGGAGGTAGGTGGGGTCATTCTGAACAACTTTTTCATTTGCAAAAATGTCGTATGGGGCTTCATTTTTAAATTATTAACGAAAAACACCGACCAATCAGAGCGCGAGAATCGCGCGCGCTCGGAGGCAGAAGTGTAGGCCCGAGTTATAATTGGCCGTGGTCGCGATCGAATCGCGTGGCGCGCGATTCTCGCGTTTTGATTGGTCGGTGTTTTTCGTTAATAATTTAAAAATGAAGCCCCATACGACATTTTTGTAAATGAAAAAATTGTTCAGAATGACCCCACCTACCTCCCATTTCCGGTTCCTACAACACTCTTGGGACACTCGTATATGTAATTCTTAATATCGGTAAAATTATTATGACTCGTCATTTATGATGTTGCTTGTATGATTATTTATCATACTTTGGATTAAATTCATTATGCATTAAACATATATGTATATGTATGCATATTTAACAATTAATGGATGTAGTAATTAATAAAGGGAAAATTATATTATATGAAAAAGTTATGTAACATTACTATTTATCATTGCTGTTGAAACGTTAAAATTCAGATAATAAAACCTTCTATTTTGGAGTTTATTGTTTCTCTTATTAACACTGAAACTACCGACGTATTACGCACAATTATTTTGAAATTGAAAATAAAGTTGAAAAATAAGTGAACAAACGATAAAACATAATTGAATACACTTCATTGATTCTTTACGTTGATGACAATCAGTATAAATGTTAAGAAAACCATCTTGACAAATTTTCACATTTGAAGAAGGAAATTTGTAAACGGGACCCCTTCGGTGGTTTTGTGGTAATTTATTGAAACTGATTAGTTATTAAAGTGTATTGTACGCTATAAATTGATTAAGCTATCTCAAAGTATCAACTGCTGTGTTAAAAATTGTATTATCACTATCATAATAGCAGTTATATTTACAAATTTATTTTTAAATCTATTAAGTTATTGAAAATGATTAATTGTTATAACATTTTAACATTTAGTGCTATGTAATGTTATCTGGATAAAAAATGTTTAATTATTAAAATATGTTAACATTTACTCTTGTATAATGTTAACTCGAAAAAAAAGAATAACTAAGAATGTATTTTAACAATTTGTATTTTATAACGTCATTGGACATTTTTATAAAACGTGTAGAATAATAAATTTGAGGTTACTTAAAATTGTTGTCAGTTCCATCTATTTGAAACGACCGTTGGATATTTTAGAAATGTTGCGATCTAATTCGCAAAATGTGTTATTGGAGTGGACTCGATTTCCTTGGTTCTCAAGATACTAGAATGCACTTCAGTCTGTTCTAAATATCACTTTCTGTAAAGGGAGGCGAACAATTGATACAGCACACAAATGGCTGCAACTCAAAAACAAGGTCAGGTAGAGCAAATGTTTGAACGAACTTTTCTTTTCACCGTTTTATTACTTTTAACTTATATTTGCATCCTGAAGTACGTGCCTTTTAATATTTCGAAGCTTTCAAAGCTTTAGGTTAAATACATATATTGATATTACATATTGATATTACATTGTATGAAACTGTGGTTAGGTACTATTAGGGAAGAACAAATTTTCTATTTTATCACGATAGTATATTTATAGACAATTTGTTCCCACTTTGTAAATTTTTAATTTTTAAATTACTCAACTTTATAGTCGTACAAATATAAGTTTTCTGCGTTTTACATTTATAATCTTCCAAGTTTTTGACTTTAAGGATTTAGAGAATCCTTAATTAGAGATTCTCAAATTTTTCCAAGTGTCAAAATATGTAAATACCAAAATTTCCAGATTACTATATTTCTAAATGTTCAGTTTCATTTGCTAAATTTCTCACATTTCTCGAATTTCCTTTTGTCCACATTTCACAAAGATTTAAATCATCATTTCTTGGAATTTTCAAATTGTTACATTTCTAAATATCCAGTTTCATCAATTACTAAATTCCCCAATTTTTTTAAATTTCATAAATTACTCCTAAAGTTTTACAGGTACATATATGTATATCTAAATCCCCAAATTTTCAGATTACTATATTTCTAAACTTTCAGTTTCATTTGCTAAATTTCTCACATTTTTCGAATTTCCTAAATTTGTCCACATTTCACAAAGATTTAAATCCTCATTTTTTGCAATTTTCAAATTGTTACATTTCTAAATATCCAGTTTCATCGATTACTAAATTCCCCAATTTTTTTAAATTTTATAAATTATTCCTAAAGTTCTACAGATACACATATGTATATTTAAATCCCCAAATTTTCAGATTACTATATTTCTATATTCCCCATTTGATAAATAACCAAAGTTTCAGTATTTCCGAAATTTCTCAAGTTGCCAAATATTTAAATCCTGAAACGTTCATCTACTATAGTTCCAAATTCCCAATTTCACAAATTACCAAACTTCTCACATTTACTGAATAATTGAATCTCGACATTTACTAAATATTTAAATCCCCACGTATCAACAATTTCTCTAATTTAAAAATGGCTAAAGTTCCGCATTCTTGAAATCACGGCGGGGTGTAAAAAGTAGAGCAACTATCAATAATAATCACCGATATAAAATGGGAGTAAAATATTCCGACGTATATGGATGTAAAATGTGGAACCAAATTCTCTCGGAGGTATTTATAGCTTTGATCGATTAAAAGCGAGGACAGGAAAGTAAGATTTGTTGAATAATGAAGCGTAATCAGATAAAGGGTCGGTGTTCCTTTATTTCCGTAATGTCACCAGCTGAACGTCGGGTTAAAATTAAACATTTCCTACGTCACACGGCCGTTATTGGAAAATTAAGAATAATTGAACGATTTCGTTCGAAGGACGATTTGTGAGAAGATTTAATTTCTTTTAATCCTTCGTTTTATTGCAAATATTTTCTGTCGATAAAGCAATGTACTATGCAATTATTATATTCGATCAAACACAAATGTATTACATAATTAATATTACTATAAAAATTGTCGGAAACATTCTTCGTATTTTCTAATTATATTTTTTTTTATATTCGCATGACTTTGCAGATTATCGATGTTATATTATTTCCGTTTAAATAAATGTGAAGCACAGAACAGATTTATTTTATTATTTTCTCGATATATTATTATTACTATCAAAGGATGAAAAATGTATTCTTTTGCAGAATCGAAAGAGTTATGCAATGAAGGGATAATCCTATCTGCAATATGTATAGTTTTCGCAACTGTAAGCTTCCGTAAACCGTTATGTAAATTAATTACATATTTACGTCGTGATTACGTATTTTTCGGAATCCTAGGAAGCATTCCTATATTGTTTCAGTTATTGTAGTAAAATCTGTGCAACGATAAATTTTTGTGTGGCACAGTTCGTGATAAAATATTATCGAATTGGTGATAACTTCGAAAGAGTATAACAAGCGCGTAAAGCATTCATAGTAACTTGAATGTCACGGATTGTAAAAACTCGTTAGAACCATGATTCGTTATCCGAATTGAAATATGTTTTCTGTTTGACGGAATCACTTTGTCACACGATAAAAAGATTAAAAAATAACATTTAAACAAAAACAATAAAGCTTATTCTTGATCTTGTCAATTGATTACGTATTTTGAACGATTGTGTAAACTGCCTTAAACCCGCCATAATCGAGACGCGTACCCTACTTTTTGAGTAATCGTATTCCCAGGTCAAAATGTATCATCCTTGCTCTGCGATGGCGAACCAAGTCGTGTCGCAACGAGCGTCAACGAGTTACGTTCGATGAAAATAACAAAATTTTCGTTGTATTTTATTTCAGAATACACCACAAGAGCCGAAGCAGTATCGTTCGCCGCATGGGTGCCTGGGTTGACGATCGTTTTGTGGAGGAGGAGGTGGTCCCAATTAACCAGGGCCCAAGAAGAAGGAAAGCTTCGCGCATCCTGGGCCACATTTGCGATGGTGGCGGTCCAGGTGCGACTGATCAGCCATCGAAGAACTATAATAAGTCGTCCAGGTTGTCAGCCACATCGTCGCTGTTGCCGTTACGCCGTCAGTTCACCAGGCAGCTTTACGAGTGGCCGTGCTTACCGTTGTTTAAGTCAAGGACGAACTAAGTGAACCTCGTATCGGTTACACGGTGGTGGTTGTTCGTGTGATTTAACATTTTTTTAATAGCTGTGCATACACCAGCGGGATAAGGAGAAAAGCGCGGGGAAAACTAATTGATAGCATCGTGTACAGAATAAGAAAATAACGGATAGCCGAGATCGAGGAGAAGAACGAGGGAAGCCGGTAAGTTCGATGAAGTAACATTGGCTGCTCGAGGACTGCGCCCGAAGTAGCCAGTCTCCTTGAATCTGGTGGCATCATCATGGCCGAGTGGACCAAGTTCAACGGCGAAGAGAAACTGACCGGATCCAACGAGATAGTACAGACAGACATCAGCACGAAGGAAGATGACAATAACGGGGTGTCGCGCGGCGATACAAGAAACGGAGGAACGGAGTTCGAGAGGAGACGATCCTCCTGCAACAGGACACCTCAGGAGACTCCGCGTAAAACGGACTCGCGCAAGAGCAGCGACAGCGTATCGGAATTAAACGCGCTGGTGAAGGATTCCGCGAGGTTGAGGAGAAACTCCGATCAAATAGGGATCCTGTCGGAGGAGCAATCGAAAGAACTGAGCGATCAGAGCTACGAGAACGATGTGGCGATCGAGAGGTCGTCCGAGGACGAGGACGAGGACGAACAACGCTGTCTAGAGAGGATGTTCGACGGTTACGACGAGCCCGGCTACAAATTACGTCAGGAAGCTAAACAGGAGTTAAACGAGCAGTTGAACGCCGAGAAACGGCCACGTAGCATGTACAAGGACGATGTTTCCAGCCCGCAGAAGCGTAAGAGTGTGTTCACGGAGAGGAACTCGATTTTCGGTTCCCCTACGAAGATTCTGTCGAAGAAGCACTCGGCGTCCGAGAAGAGCACCGAGAAGCTGGTGAACGGGAAACTATTGAGGGAGGAGAAGCAGCAACATCACGTGCAGTTCAACAAGGATTCGAAGAAGCAACAGCCACGGGATGACAGACCACAACCGAGTTCTCCGATTCCTACGTCGACCACCAGCAGCACCGACGACAACTCCAGTTTGGAACAACTGTGCGAGGCTACTCCGCCAGACGGAGGTTGGGGATGGGTGGTGGTGGCCGCCTCCTTCATGGTCAATCTGATAGCCGACGGGATCACGTTCTCCTTTGGCGTGATCTACGTGGAGTTTTTGAACTATTTCGGCGAGGGGAAGTCCAAGACGGCTTGGATAGGTAGCCTGTTCATGGCAATGCCGTTGTTATCCGGTCCGGTGGCCAGTTTCCTGACGGACAGATACGGTTGTCGACGGGTTTCCATAGCGGGCAGCATTCTAGCCACGACAGGTTTCGTGATAAGCTCTTACGCCAACTCCATGGAGGTTTTGGTGTTCACTTTCGGCGTTTTAGCCGGCTTCGGTTTGTCCCTGTGCTTCGTGGCGGCGGTGGTCATCGTCGCGTACTACTTCGACAAGAAGAGATCGTTCGCGACGGGATTGTCCGTGTGCGGTAGCGGCATTGGGACGTTCATTTTCGCCCCCGTGACGCAGTATCTGCTAGCCGAGTACGGTTGGCGGGGTACCACGTTGATTTTGGCCGGTTTGTTCCTGAATCTGGCCGTTTGCGGGTGTTTGATGAGGGATCTGGAGTGGACGACCATCAGGGCGAAGGCGAAGACCGAGGAGAGGCGCAAGAATCGCGAGAAGAAAAGGAGCAGAATACAAAGTTCCAGCATGGACTCGTTCTATGCCAGCAATTCGCTGAACACCCTGACGATCATGGAGAATCTTCGTCTCCACGAGGAGGAGGACGGGGAGAAATTGTTTTCCAGTCTGGTGAGCTTGCCGACGTTCGTGAAGAACGGCGAGAAGGTCCCCTTGGAGGTGTTGGAATTGCTGAGCACTCGGAAAAACGTGTATAATGTGTTGCTACAGAATTACCCGAACCTTTTGATATCGTCCAGGAGCTTCAGTGATTCCGGAGCACTCCACGATCAGCTTAGTACACCTTCGGCGAGGTTCGTGCTGACACCGAATCCATTGTCCGAGCTTAAAGGTGAGGAAAACAAGGACAAGGTCACGCCAGTCAGCGAGGAGCAAACTACTCAACAACAGGCGGACGCTGCTTGGCGATTGTGGTGGTTGAAAAAGATCAATCTGGATAGTTCGTTGAGGAGATCCAGCACTCTCGAGCACACTAGAAGGCTGCCCACTGCTTACCTGAAGGATATCAGAGTACATAGGCACAGTCTAACGTACAGAGGCGCCATGTTGAACATAAATCGATACCGGTTAAGGGCGTCCAGTTGCCCCGACATTTATAGGAATTCGATGACCACCATCGCCAAGACCAAGCTCGTTTGGTACGCCGGATTATGGGAATTTTGGGATCTGGTTGTCGATATGCTCGATTTCTCGCATTTTGCTGATTCGCGATTCTTATTGTTCGCCATCAGCAATTTTCTTTTACACACATGGTACGACGTGCCGTACGTGTATCTCACGGACAACGCGATCGAGATGGGATTCAGCGAGACGGATGCTTCGATTCTGATATCGGTGATAGGCATCAGCAACATGTGTGGCGAGGTATAGTATCATTTTATGTAACGTAACAAAAAATAAAAAATAAATCAGAGGTGATATAATTGGATAAGGCTGATTGCGAAAAACAAGTCGAAGCTGTAGAATCAGATTTATTCGTAAAAGGTTTGGTTTTCGAGAAAATTGAACTCAAAGGTTAGTCCAAATATTTAGTAAGAAAATTCAGAAAATTTAGCAAATATTTGATAAGAAAATTTGTTTACGGCAAAAAAAGCAATTTCAAGTCTTCCGTTAATTTAATAATTAACGAATGGTATAAATTAGTGAATGTAATTATTAATACTGCCCAACCGTATTATTGGTTATTATTCTTCATTGAAATTCAAAGTAATGTATAAATATGAATTTAGTCTGTGCATGATAAACGTATACATACATATAAATAAAATTAAAAAGAATTTGTCCAGGGATGGCAGTGCGATGGGGAAGACTGGAAAATTACCTTCCCATCAGAATTAACAATAACTTATAATTGTTGAAATTATTGAATTGTTGAATTGTTGAAATTGTCAGTTTTCTTGCTGTGAACAAATTTTTTTAATGACTATTTTGACAAAATTACAAATTCAATTTTTTTGCAAACCAAACTTATATAAAAATATTTTTTACATATATTTTTCGGTTATGCATGAAGTAATTTATACAATTCTTCGTCTTGACAAAAGTTTTCATACATTTTGACGGAGAATCTTGATAATTTTTGAAACTTGAATTGAAAAATCTAAAATGCGCCATTTTATGCGTTCCGTGAGCCTGACGTTAAAAGAGTAGGACAAAATGGCGGCATAGGTCGACCGATAGAGCCCTGCATCTATCTTTGCCATAATTGTCGCATTCGAACTATGACAATACAGCTTACGTCATTTCTCTGACACATCGATAATTCCAAATATCGATGTTCAGTGTTGAACGGGTTTCTCCTTCATACTCTTACGATGTTCCTTTATGTGCGCCAATATTAGTTCGCCTCAATGATGTTTACCGGTCAACAAAGAATGGTTATTTCCACCTGCTGGTTCACGGAGACATAATTTCAGAAAGGGTTGAAGGTAGTTCTTGAAAATAACGATCATATTACATCTTCTTACGGTTACAAACGTCCGAAATGTTGCGTTTCAAATGCGAAAAATACGACAGGAAATATAAGGAAGGTTGTTTCTATTTAAAGAAGTTTGTTAAAAGTAAATTTAATGGGACACATTGATATTATCGATGAACTTTCATTTGTTCATTATATTTAAAATGTGATGAAAATATGTTTACGACTTTCGTGAACAAAGTTAATAAAATTTAGAAATTTAGTTGTATCGCATGTATAGTAAATGGTTCAAATTTTATTATGTATATATAAAAATATTTATATTGAATAGTGTAAATGTCATGAAAGTTGGGAGAAACAAAATTCAGAAATTTCAAAAATTAGAAATTGGAAGGTGTAAAAATTTAAACATTTATCAATCTTAAAAAAAAATTATCAATCTTAGACATTTGAAAATATATTAATCTGGAAATGGGAAATTCAGGAATTTATAAATATAAAATTTTCCGTTCTTTAATATAAGATAAAACATCAGCAACCGTAGAAATTGAGAATTTTAATAATTTCAAATTTGGAAATATAAAAATGTAGAAGGGTGTTAAGTTTTTAGATTTATAAATTCTAAATATAGAAATTTAAACCTTCAGTATTACAAGTATAAAATTTGGATGGTCAAGGAGTACAGAAATATTGAAATTTTGTAATTTTATAATATTTGAAAATATAGACATGTCAAAGTATATATTTAAAGATGAAAGTTAGAAATTTTTAACTTAAAATTTTTGAAATATACAAATATAAGAATATCAAATACTTCAACCTTCGAATATGCAAATTTGCAAATCGTCAAATTTTCGAATTTATAAATATAGATAATCCAAGTTTCTAAATCGTCAAATTCCTAATTTTATAAATATAGAAATTCCAAATTTTCCAGTTGCATATTTTCAAATTCTCAATTTTATAAATATAGAAATTCCAAATTTTCCAGTTGCATATTTTCAAATTCTCAATTTTATAAATATAGAAATTCCAAATTTTCAAATTCTTAATTTTATAAATATAGAAATTCCAAATTTTCAAATTTGAAATTTTCAAATTCTTAATTTTATTAATATAGAAATTCCAAATTTTCAAATTCTTAATTTTATTAATATAGAAATTCCAAATTTTCCAGTGGCAAATTTTCAAATTCCAAATTTTATTAATATGGAAATTCCAAATTTTCGAGTGGCAAATTTTGCAAATTCTTAGTTTTATAAATATAGAAATTCCAAATTTTCCATTTGCAAATTTTCAAATTCTTAATTTTATTAATATAGAAATTCCAAATTTTCCAGTGGCAAATTTTCAAATTCCTAATTTTATTAATATAGAAATTCCAAATTTTCGAGTGGCAAATTTTGCAAATTCTTAATTTTATAAATATAGAAATTCCAAATTTTCCATTTGCAAATTTTCAAATTCTTAAATGTAGAAATTTCAATCCTTCAAATTTAAATATTTAAAAGTACAAAACACAAAAAGTCACAAACATTCAAACGCTAACCTTTTCGCTCGAACGACGACTCACATTCTCCATTTGGTCTAATAGAATAATTGAAATACATATTTTGTAACTAAACCTATAGTGTTATAGATGCGATGTCTAAACATAGTAAAGTGGGAAAATTAGTGTCCCGGAGTTATAATTAAACGTCATTAAAGAATTCTCGAAGGTTTCTGTTGCGTCAATCTAGTCTTAGGTCAGTTAGTGGTGCACGTCAGTTCCTTTCACCTCCCTAATCTCATTTGATTATAAATTCTCTTGACCTTGAATTTACGTCACGCAAGGGTTGTACGAGATTACCATAGAAATAATTCCGAGAAAAGTTTTCCTTGTCGATTATCGATTCGCTGGAACTAGATATATGTACGTACTATGGTTGTATAAAAAAAGAAACTTTCAAAGACGACCGCGTTAATTAAAATGTGTCAAAATGTTTAGTACTCTATTTCATTTGAAAATATTTTCGCAGTTATTCTTAGAGAATCGAATTACAGCAATGTCTTCCACATTTGACCTATTGGCGGTATACACCTGTTGTCCTTATTGATGTGTCTACGTTCATTTATTAATTATTATTACGTCTATTTGTTTAAAATTGAAGTCAGCCAAATATGATAGGTCTCTGTGATACAGGGATTTTGGGATGTAGTGAATTCAGGATGTAGAGATTTCGGAGTGCAAGGATTTCGGGATGTAGAGATTTCTAAATATAGGGATTTCGGGATACAGGGATTTTAAGACGTAGGGATTTAGGGATATGCAGATTTTGGGGTACAAGGATTTCGGGATGTAGAGATTTCGGGGTAGAAGGATTTCGGGATGTAGAGATTTCGGGATGTAGGGACTTCGAGATATACGGATTTCGGGATGTAGGGACTTCGAGATGTACGGATTTCGGTATGTAGAGATTTTTAAATATAGGGATTTCGGGATACAGGGATTTTAAGATGTAAGGATTTAGCGATGTACAGATTTCGGGGTATGTAGAAGGATTTCGATATGTAGAGATTTCGGGATATAGGGACTTCGAGATATACGGATTTCGGGATGTAGGGATTTTGGGATACTGAGATTTTGAGATGTAAGGATTTAGGGATATGCAGATTTCGGGGTACAAGCATTTCGGGATGTAGAGATTTCGGGGTAGAAGGATTTCGGGATGTAGGGACTTCAACATATACGGATTTCGGGATGTAGGGATTTCTAAATATAGGGATTTCGGGATACAGGGATTTTAAGATGTAAGGATTTAGGGATGTACAGATTTCGGGGTAGAAGGATTTCGATATGTAGAGATTTCGGGATATAGGGACTTCGAGATATACGGTTTTTGGGATATAGGAATTTCGAGATATACGGATTTCGGGATGTAGGGATTTTGGGATACTGGGATTTTAAGATGTAAGGATTTAGGGATGTACAGATTTCGGGGTACAGGGTTTTCGTGGTACAACGATTTCGGGATATAGGAACTTCGAGATACACGGCTTTCGGGATGTAGGGATTTCAAAATATAGTAATTTTGGGCTACAGTGATTTTAAGATGTAAAGATTTCGAGATATAGAGATTTCGGGGTACATGGATTTTGTGGTATAAGTATTTCGGGATGTAGGGAATTTGGGCTATAGGGGTTTTGGGCTATATAAGGTTGTAGGTTGTTAGGGATGAAAACTTAAAAATTTGAGTACGTTAAAAACTTGAAAATTTAGAACTTAGAAATTAAAAAATTGGGGAATTTTTAAATCTCGATACTTTGAAACTGGCAAATTAAAAAAAAAACAGTTTGCAATTGGTCGTTTTGAAATGTGAAAATCCAGAAATACAGAATTTTCAATTCTTCGAATTGATTATAACAGCGAATTTAATTCCACAGTCACTATTTCCATTAGTAACAAGGTTATACTATTACTATCAATTATTCGGTTAATTAAAATTGAGCTATTTAACCCGACTATTAACAGTAGTTGAGCGAATCTAAATTTTTGTTAGTTTAAATTTATCCGTATCATTTCACTATCACGGTTGTTAAAAAACAATACTACATTTATGAATCCTTCATTATGACTGATCTTATATTTCTTATTTTAAATTAAAATAAGTATTAAGAAGCTTTCTTAAAAATGTATGCTAATTTTTGTCGAAATAAAGAATAATTGTATAAATTAATTTATATTTCATATCCCATTTTTTCATCGTTGTACATTATTTCTAACCTAAAGGTAAATGCTCAATCATGACATCCATCCTAGCGTTAAGTAAACTTTTAAGTAAGTTTAATACAAAAGCGTTTCGACTATTTATTACAACACTAAAAAAATGGTTCTATACTTGGTGTCCCACAATTATGGCACGAGCCGGAAAGGGGTGGTAGGTGGGGCTATTTTGAACAACTTTTTCCTTTGCAAAAATGTCGGATGAGGCTTCATTTTTAAATTATTAAGGAAAAACATTGACCAACCAGAACGCGAGAAGCGCGCGCACTGTATGTTCGATCGCGACCACGGCCAATTATAACTCGGGCCTACGCTTCTACCTCCGAGCGCGCGCGATTCTCGCGTTCTGATTGGACGGTGTTTTTCTTGAATAATTTAAAAATGAAGCCTCGTCCAATATTTTTTCAAAGGAAAAAGTTGTTCACAATAGCCCTACCTACCACCCTTTTTCGGCTCGTACCATAATTGTGGGACACCCTGTATAAGATATAAGAATAGTTTAAAGTAAAATTTATGAACGTCTATGAAAAGTTAGTTTCATTCCCAAGGAACTTTCATCGAGATAAAAAATCGTTGCATAAGCCAATTTATACAATCATCCTCTATTTATTTATTTTTCTACTTTAGTTTTAACCCTTTGCACTCGAAGGCATTTATATTGTTGGCAAATAGGAACTGTAAATCTTTCTGGTTGAGAATTTGGTGAATTTTGTTGTAATTATTTTTTTTAGTATTATACCATAAATTGTGTTGAAAGTTATTTATTTAAAATTATTACTAAATGAAATGAGAGTCGTGACTCAAGAGCAAAGGGTTAATTTAAAACACAAATAGCCGCACATCTATGGTTAATTATAATTGAAATATTAAGTAATGGATGCTCTTTTTCAGATTATTCTTGGTTGGGCAGGTGACAGGGCATGGGTAAACGCATCAATCGTATACGCAGTATGTATGGCTCTCTGTGGAGCGGTGACTGCTCTGATACCTATGGTGGTCAGCAGTTACTATGCTCTGTGTGCAATCTCTGGTGCTTTCGGATTATTTATTGGGGCTAATTACAGTCTTACCAGTATCATCCTTGTTGAATTGATCACCCTGGACAGATTTACGAATGCCTACGGACTATTGCTTTTGGTTCAGGGTGTTGCTAATCTTATGGGTCCTCCATTGGCTGGTAAGAGGGAACACATTTTAGTTATTTATGCGAAATCTTTAATTCTTCGGAAAATCTATTATTGGTATATTCATTACATTTGTTTCAAATTATAGTTTTTTGAAAAATTTATTTTAAATAGCAATATACATATATACTACTCCTGTTTATTAAAATTTTAAATATATCTTTTTTAAATAAGCCTTCTATGGGTTTTACAAGTTTACAAGAATTAATTTTAATGACATTTTCTACGAGTATGAAATCAAACTTTGCTGAAAATTTGGAAATATGTGATTTTGTTTTTAATGAAAATTTTTACTATACCTTTTTTAAATGGAATTCCGATATCTTGTAAAGTGACAAAACAGAATTCCCCATAAAATTTGAGAATATACTTTATTTTGGTTTAAGATTTCTAGACAACGTCTTTTATTTTTAACGAGATTACCATTAGCTTTATTGCTATAAAACTAAATTTTGATTAAAATTTAAAAATTTCCAGCTTTTTTCTAATTAAAATATCCAAAAATTAATATCTCTTTTTTTAACGATACTTTCGTTACATTCGTTGGTACACAACCAAAGTTTATTTAAAGTTTAAAAATGTGTTACATATATTTATATATGTTTAACACATGTTTATTAAGAATATTTGTTAAAAATGCAAATTTTGGATAAAATCTGAAAGTGTACAATTTTATTTTTGATTAAAATTTATGAATGAAATATTTCTTGTTTTAAATGAACTTTGTACGTGTTCAAAAATTGGACAATGTTCAACTATGTTTTGAATTGACATTTCTAAAAAAATAATATCTCTCCATTTTAATGGGACTTCCACCAGTTTTATTGTTATAAAATCAAATTTAGTTTGACGTCCAAAAATATACAATTTTGTTTTTTAATTAAAATCGATGAATTCTGTCTTTTTCAAGAATTATAACTTACACCAGTTTTGTAGTTGAAAATGCAGATTTTATTTATCATCGGAAAATATTCAACCTTGTGCTTTGATCGAAAACGAGCAACTCTGTTTTTAATTAAAATTGTCGATAGATTATATTTCTTTCTACTTTTTTTTTTAAAGAAAACTTGTACGAGTTTTATAGTTACAAAAACAATTTTGTTTAAAATGTAAAAACGTACAATTCTATTTTCAATTATAAATTTCAAAAAATTATATTCTCTTTAAACAAAACACATATTTCTATAATTGAAACGGAAATTTGTTTAATATCTGAAAAGACACGATATTATAACAAAAAATGTTGAAAATGATACTGAAGAGCAACAAATTTTCTTTAATGAAAGAAAACCTAAAACGCCTGTTAACTAGAAAACATGGGCAGATACCACGATAAGGGTATTATTTCTTCTCGTACATTGTCTTTTAACGTCAATAAACACTTTTAATACACCTTTTTAATTAAAGGACATTTAAGTACACGCAACGATACACTGGTTTGAATTCGTGAACGTATATTTCTGTTTTCAGGTTGGCTTTACGACATCACAGGCACATACGACCTCTCGTTTTACTTGGCCGGTTTCTTTATTGCTTTGAGCGGAGTGCTGTTGCTAGCGATGCCTTTAATTAGCCTGTATCGAAAATGTTTAAATGGATCAAAGAAAGAAGAGACGGACAAAGATTCCTCGAGCATACAGAGCGTTTGAACGAACAAAAAGAGTTTATGTATGGGTTTGTGCTTCAAGAGACAAATGTAAATGCTGACGATGTACGATCGATCCAATGGAATTCATATAACAACACTTCCAGAAAAAAAAGAGATAAAAAAGGAATTGCAATTATGCTGCTGTATAATTTCGAATTTTAGGGCGGCTACTTTTTTCCGCCATTTCGTTGAACCAGTTGAACACGTTTTCAATTCAATGAAATATTCGAGGTTCCTTCGTAGAATAAGAACATACGCGTATATGCGAAATAATAAAGTTCGACACGCGAATCGACTTTCGTAGAGGACAAAAAGTTCACCAAGAAATATTTTCACCGTTTTCGTCGCGGTTCGTAATACGATGCTCAGAAATCATGTCGCGGTATGGTGCGACAATGTAAAAGTTTGATTCAACACCGACGAATGAACATTGTACAATATAATTTCACACAATGTTCGTTGCAGAATCGGTAATCATACTATCAATCATGTTAGACAAGACTCGGAAAAGAACCAATTGATCTTGAAACAAGTAAAACCGAAACTTACGATTAGCTGCGGAGACCTGTGATGGGTAAATTTGCCCGCGGGCACTAACGAGTAGTCAATTTTCAATTTGAAAATTTGAAGCCTTTATATTTCTACATTTTTAAATTTGTAGTATCAAGCTTGCCAAAGTTTCAAATTATTAAATTGTACAGATCCTAAATCTACAAAAGTTTAAACGTTCGAATTTGTAGTATTTCATATTTCCAAATTGTTAACTTTCCCACGTTTCAAATTCTAAATTCTCAGATTTCTAAATTTCTAAATTATAAAATTTTCAAATTAACTAAATTCAAAAATCTTCGATATTTTCTAAACGTTTAAAACTCCAAATTTTTAAATACAGGATTTTTCAAATACTTGAAGTTTCGAACTATTAAATATGCAAGTTTACAAATGTTTAAATGCACGTATTTGCAAACAACGTCTTCAACACCTCAGATTTTCAAATTTCTAATCTTCCTGATCTTCGAAACTTTCAAATCTGTAAACTTGGAAGGTTCTACATTTTCAAAACGTTAGGTTTCTAAATTTCGAAATCTCTAAATTATTCAATCACTAAATCCTTAAACTCCTAAGTTTCAAAGTTCCTACGTTTTTATATTCCTATATTCCTTAATTCCTAAATCCTCAACCACCCAAACTCCAGATTCCCAAATTCGATATCTTCAAATTTCCAACTTTCCACTTTTTCAACCTTCCAAATTTGAAAATTAATAACATGTAAAGTTTACAATCTCGATTTCCGACATTTCATCATTGTACATACTACTCAAACCGATGCCCGCGAGCTTTTCTGCGTGTACCCGATGTGCCCATCACCGGTGTAAACATGATTGAATATAAACAAAAAAAAAAAAAGAAAAAAAAAAACTCGAAGCTTGTTGCTATCCGTCGAATGAGCATATTTTGCGAAAACCTTCTGTACCGAAAGCCGGATAATTAAGAAAAGTTTGAATCTCAGGATAAACGTAAAAGATAAAAATACTAAGTTGATGAACGTTCAACTGTTATACACGTAAGGTAACAAAATTCTGATTTTGTATCTTATCTCAGCACGTTCATCGAAACCGAAACAAAAAGAGACGCGTTTCATTTGGGTCAAATTCTTCGATTTTTTGCGTAACGTTCTGACAAAGTTATTTTGAGAATAACGCCAAAGATATCATTGTAAATACATGTGTCGTGTGAGGTACATCTTCAAGCTATAACATATTCATAATGTATTATTAGCTATTATTATTTTCGTCGTTCTATTGATTTTCCTGTTAATTATGCCGAAACAACCAGAGGACGCGTTCACACCTCTGTCTATTATCGTACGTTGATAATTGTACGTATTCTGGTGTATTAGTATTCTAGATCGAACAAAGACAAAAAAGTGAGATCAACCTAATGTGAAACTATAGACACGCTCGATTATGTTTGTTTCAATTTCAGTTCCCGATTATTCGTTTCGTCCCAGTCCTTTTTTTTCTCTCCACGCTCATGCGCGTCAGCGCGTGCAAGGTTTTAAAGACATGTGTATGTAAATAAGTATATATGTATATGTATGTACACATATATGTATCCTCTGTATGTATGTATATATGTATATATACACATATGTATAGCTTTCTGTGATGATGAACTTGAATTTTACGAAGTTTCTCAAGCTACAAAATAGATTTATACCTCCGTTCCCATAGCGTGTGCGTGCGTGCGTGTATGCATTGCGTTCTCCAATTTATTTGCATCGCTCTTACATGTTCATCTTAAATAACGTGAAGCAATACGATATATAGAAGTAACGACATCGTACAGGGATATTAGCTATATCATTGTTTCAGTTATAGAACGACGTAACATTGCCCACCAAAATGTTAACTATCGCAACAATGAAAATCATATTTCTTCACCTGTGTCATTGGTGTAACTAGAAAACAGCATTATTCGAACTAGTTTTCTTGATTAATGGGATATAATGCTTGGCAATACGTAGCCTGACTGTACAACGCGTGGCAACTTAATGCGTGGCGATTTAATTCATAGAGATCTAACGTGTGACGATTTAATGCGCAGCAATCTGATACATGATGATCTAACACATGGAAATCTAACCTACTATGAATTAATATGCGGTGATGTAACACGTACAGATCTAACGTGCGGTGATTTAATGCGTATAAATCTAACACGCGGCCATCTAACGCATAGAAATCGAATATATGTGGAGATTTAACGCGTAGAGATCTAATACGTGAGAATCTAACACGTAGAAACATCACGCATGGCGATCTAACGTATAAAAATTTCACATGCGGTGATCTAACGCGTCGAAATCTAATATATGGTGATTTGTATATGTGTACAACGCATGATTATCTAACGCGTAGTTACCTAACGTGTAACTATACGTCGCACGGTTATCGAAAGCTAGCTCCCTGTCAGACAAAACTCCTAGTTATATCAATGACTGTTACGTCAAAAGTTCAATCATGCCATGCAACATTTGTACGAGTATAGATTTAAACGTATTTAATCCTTCGATATGATACAATTTTTCTAGAACCTTACGTGCATTCAAAAGAATTTCTTTCCACATTTTTACTTATACGTATGAATATATGAGGCCTTCTTACAAGAAAATTTAATATTTAACAAATTTTCTTCCACACCAAGCAAGCAATTCTATTTTTTGGAATAAAAGTGTAAATGTTACTGTTCATCTGCAGTCCTGCTATATGCATTACAACTAAAGTTACAAATTAGCAGACTAAACTTGACGTTAATTAACAGGGGTGGATACAATCTCAGATAAATGAAAATTGCTATTTACTCCTATTATTTATGATAATAAAGTGAAACTGAAAATTGAAGATTGAAAATCAAAGAGACTGTAAGTGCCATGTTTTAAAAATTGCTTTTTGTATGTAAAAACGGTGTTCGTATAAAGATCATTGTGAGTATATATGAATGGAAGAGTTGCAATTAATCATAGTTTTCATAGACAACATGTTTTAACATAGTTTGTCAATAGTACCATTTTGTTTATAATGATATATTGACAGACAAGAAATTATTTTTCTCAGAAATTTATTATGGCGCTTATGACTTTATTTATTTTCACTCTTCAATTGTTGTCATAGTCAATATAAAATGGAATCATTACGTTTACAATAAGCAAATTAAAATAGGACGTCCTTGCGATGATTTTTTAATATAATAAATTGAATAGTTTCATTTAAACCTTTCATGCATGACTACATATTAATTTATATACATACATTAATACATGTATTAATTTTTCTCAGTAGTTATTAACTTTCTGTTCTTAATGATGTATATGTAAGGACACACAAATGTAATTAAATGTTTCACAACCAGTTGACAACAATATCTCGTTTTGAGTGGTAAATATAAAAAAAAAATCATGCATGCAAGGGTTATTTTATCTGTTTTTTGTAAAAGGTGATAAAATACGAATTTTTTTTATTTATTTTGGACTTTATTCACTGTTGTCGACTAATGTCAGGACAGATTTCGGTCTTTAGCCCTAATATCTGGATCTTATCCGATACGTTTTTACCACAATTTATCCTTTAATTGTGGTGCAATAACTTGTTCTACAGTGCGTGTGCTCGCGTTATGGTAGCGTAATTATGCATACGCGGCCTTACAGGCGTCTACGAAATGTATAAAACAATATTTTATTATGAAAATAAAAAAAACTGCATTTCAAATATACAACATTAAGTCGAACGGCCATCTTTGGACGAAGACTTTCAAATAGTATAAGTAGCTGTTAAGAGCGAGGAGTAGGATGACAAATTTTGTAAAAGGAACTAGTGAGAGCTTTCGGTTGTGAATATGAACAAGCTTACACCTAATTGTACGAATTATTCAAACGTGTTCCTTTCATCCTTTAATAATTATACGTAATTTCTGGAAATTTTCTTATTACAAACATTTCTATTAAAAATTGAATAAACAAGTAGCTATACTAAAAAATTTTTTATTGCAAATAAAGTTTTCTGAGCAAAATCACTTTATTTACGTTTTGATATTGTGTTCGATAATTTAATATATTTATTACTAAGATAATTATTAACATTGACTGCCATTGTGGAAATCTACGTATATGTTATAGTAGACTCGTTAATATCGCCATTGTCAAAAATATTATCATTTAGTTTTTTAAACGAAACCTTTAATGTATTATTTTAAATTATTAGTGTAATAGTGTAATAATGTTCAGTATTTTTCTTATGTCCTCATTCAAATTTTTAAACGAAACCCATTATCAACATTATACTATACATATTTATACCTATTATCTGATACTGGTGGATTATCATTAATACCTCATGTAGTTAGCAGTTTTGCAATAAAACTAATTATTAGTTATATTTATAATATTTAACAAATTTCTAAGTATTTAAAAGTTATTGATAATTTTGGTAATTAAGAATCAATTAATGATATTTTAATGGTAAGAGTCCGTGAATGATGTTTTTAATAATAGTGTAATTATTTGCTTCAAACTAATGTACAATTATTAACATCGTTTCCTTCATTCATTTTTCAATGGACTAATTATAAATTGAATTTGCATTGCTGTCACTTATACCTCTCATGGCAGTCGACGTTGAGATTCTAATTAATTTATTTATAATTTAACAAGTTGCGAATCGTTACAAATTTAATATGAACACCAAATATAAGTAGCACTAAAACTAATGAACTGCTGGAAATAATTAAGTTTAGGTTTTTCAGATTAATTCCATAATTTATTTCCCTCAATTTTTATCGAAATAATAGGTAATATACGGCAATTTATTATTATCCTTTATTTTTCTACCTTATTTTCAATTTAGAAACTGAAGAATCTGCTATTGATGTTCAAATATTTTAATCGGTTTTTCTAGTTGATTGTTAATAACTAGAATGCTCTCATTATTTCTTTATTAAATAAGATATCCTATTACTCATTGTTGATAACCTTGATACAATCGCTTAAACGTTTGAAAGTGGCTTAAAAGTCTATGCAAAGACAAGAAACAAAGACAAAGAAAAATGAAATGATGGAAATTGAGTTCACGGCATGACACAAGTGCGTTAAGAGTTTCTTTCGAACTGTTAAACAGGGAAATTCGAGCAAAACCAGTCTTTTAGTTTTCTATAAATATTTTAGAGAACTAAACAGGCATATTACAACTGTTGCTTGCTATGCGGTCCAAAAATGAGCGATCTTCGAGGTTGCTCGTAGCACGGATTATCGTGAGCAGTTTTTCAATTAAATATATATTTTTCAATCAATTTTCATGCGACATAATTATGCAAATAATTATTTGTTTCCATTTTTCTCTTTTTAATAAATTACACAATTATATAAAGAAATGTTATTGTTTGTTTAAGAGATTAACAAGTTTCAGTAAGAGATTTGTTTATTTTGTAAAATTATTATTATTATTATTACTATTATTATTGATAATTGTAGTTATTGATATAGTAATAATTGTCAGTAATAGTTACTGAAAATTGTTGTTATCAATAACAGTAATTGATCAATAATTATTATAATATTGACCAGTAATAATAATAATTGACAATTATTATTATCATCAGTAAACACAATATAAAATGCGGTTATGACGCATAGGATGTAATGTAAAGGATTGATAACAAAAATCAGTTTATCCTTTGACGTTTGTTTCGAAATTTATTTTATATTAATAACATGTTACTTTTTTTTAGTTCGCTGCATACGATTGTCCTACTAAAAGAATGGTTTTGCTACAATTACAGGCAAGCTGTTCCATTATAAATGGAATATGGAGACTTATGTTAAGACTCCTTTTTAAACTTTATTAGAAACAACCCATTTTTGAATTATATGCATGCGTATATATGTATATGGCTACACACACGATACAGACACACATACATACACACATTCACGTATAAACGTATACTATTCACACGTACAAAAACTATAAAGATCTTATTTCAACTAAAATAAAATAAAAATTAAATTACAACTGTACGTTGTTTGTATTTTTAAGCTCCTGCTGTCGCATGACTTTCTTCAAATTAATAAAGTATATATTGTGAAAGAAACGGTAGAATAATATTTTAATCAAGAATTATTACTTTTGAAATATTGACGTTCAACAGTGATAATAGAATGGAACAATGTATCATTCGAATTATATATTTGCATACAATATTATTATTTAAACTATTATTATACAATATTGACACTCAATTTATAATTGTACAATATTGTTATTCAAATTTTTATCGTACAACATTATTATTCAAATGTTTATTGTACAATATTATCATATAAGTTATTATTGTAAAATATTATAATTCAAATTATAATCTAAATTATTACTCGATGCTTTAATAACAATATTAAGAATAATTACATACATTATACAGTTTTACAGTGTATCGATATTTAAGACGAAATTCGCTCAAGAATTTCTTATTAATGTATTGCATCGCATAATTTAATTATTTAGCGTTAATTAATATATATTTTATTTAAATAATGGCTTGTTGCCTATCAGTGTTAGTACTGACGATAGATTCGTTTAAATGATGTAAAATTTCATATTTTATTTGCAACGTTAAATAATTTAATTTTCAATCGCGAATGATTCATTTACTTACTTATATCGAATCGATACTTGACATTTAAAAGTATTGCAAAAAGCCATTGACCAACACTGTGAGTTAAAATTCAGTTAAATAATTATGAAAATAAAATAATGGGATAGTTTTGAATATCATTTTTTGAATATTGCCTGTCAATACTAAAGTAATTACATAGTATATTGAAGTGTTACTAAATTAAAGTAAATAGTAAATTCAATTTAATATTTTGAATAAGTTTTAAATTATCAGTATGATATTAATGTTATTTAAAGTTTCTTTTTTCTCCTTTATTTCTTAATAATTCCATAATATAAGATTTGAAACGTCGATCACCAATAAATATTGGTAAGTAATTTTTCTGCGTTAATAAATCTTTCAACTTAAAAATAATTATTCAAGTAACATTTTTGAATATAATATTCATATTAGTATACAGATAAACATTCGCAACAAACGGCACATATAAATATACGGATTTATCTTTAATTAGCTAATTAATACTCATCATTATGTAAATACAGACTCTGCAAGTTGATATGTTGATTGTCATTGTGAAATGCACAACGATATACTTGCAATTATTATACTGTTAGAAATAACGATGATCTCAAAACTAGTGATGGGGTCCAAAAAAGTTTAAACCTAGTTAATATTTCATGAATATTGAAATAAAGCTATGCATATGTTTCCGAGTGTACTCAAATTTAAGCCAAGAATAGTCCAGCTTATTGTACATATAAATATTTTGAAAAGTGTAAGGTATAGTATCAAGTATTAATTGAACTTTGGTCAAAGTTTTTCTTTGACTACGAATTAGTGTAGGACAAAACTTTCTTTATTAGTACATAAAGACCATAAATTAACAAGAGATATTACAGTTCTGATAACGAAAGTCTCTCTTGCTTCTCTAATAAGTAGAATTTTGCTATATTGCTACGAATAAAAATCCGACATTACTATATTAAGTTTCTTCTTATTACGAAATGCTCTGTCCTCAAAATATTGAGTCATATGAAGACAACGCAAAATTGCTGTAGTTAACTATACAGAAGGAGCTAATAAAAATTTATCAAATCTTGTTGTTGGCAAAGAGAAAATTGTTGCATTAAAGTCCCATGGTAAAAGGGGGACCGTTGTATGACAGTCATACTTTTTATGCGGTAATGATTTAGACTTCTAAAGGTCACCTCCGAATTTTTTTGCATGCAAACACGTAGTTTCTTCTGTACATAAAATTGGACAACTTTGCAATTTCGAACATTTTTATTCTTCAGATCCTTTTCCAAATTAAAGAATTTTGAAATATTTAAATTTTTAAATTCCGAAATCCCCAAAGTCCTAAATTTATACATTTTAATATACAAAACTGTCAAAATTTTCAAATTTCCAATCACTTTTTCTAATATACAAAAATTCTTAGATTTCCAAACTTCCAAGTTTTCGCATTTCCAACTTTCTAAACATCTGAATTCTAAAATGTCAAAAATCCAAAATTTGTGAACCGCAATTATCTTAAATCCTGTTATACGAAGTTCATAAATTGTCATTTCCAAATTTCTAGCTTCCTGAATTCTAAAATATCCAAAGTTCCAAATATTGAAGTTTGCATTTTTCCCAATTCTCAATTTCCGAAAAACACGAATTCTCAAATTTTCATTGCCGGGAGATTCAAATTTCCATTTCCGGAAACTTCAAATTTCCACAACGTAAACTTCTAAACTTCCAAGATTCTCAAATTTGGAATTATCGAAATTACGACAGCCTGCAAATTTAATATTTGTCAAGCAAAAATCGTGTAGGAAAGGTGGTTTTTCCGTGCATCATTATTTTTGCCGGCGAATCGCAGGTAAGCGAAACCGTGGATATGGGGGTGCTGTACTTGCACAATCCTGTGTATCAGTGTGTATACGAAGAAACGAGTTGCGCCCTCTTTCAGTCGTAGGTGTACACATGCAGAAACAATTTAATGACGTGAACGCCAGTAGCGCTGACCGACTCTATTTCAGTACTCAGGGCGCGTTCAATCGAAGTGGTTGGTTATGCACATGTAACAAAGAAAAAGGTTTGCATTTTGTGACAGCACGTTACGACGAAAGTCGTGGTGGATATCGATCGAAAGTAATCACGCGACCGCAGACCGACGGAACGACTCACCTAGAGCAAATCTTTCGGTGAATTATAGAATTTTCAGTCGACGGTTCGCTGTCACAGCAAGCGAAAACACCGCGAAAACGCTGGGAACATTTCTCGTGGGTAAGTTCACGATTAAACCACTAGATTATATTTATTTATTCTTCTATCAAACCAAAAAAGACTATGTAATTTTATCACGAATTTTATGTCATAAGAATTGTCTTTGCACTTATAACTTTTCCCTCTTGATGTTCGAATATCAATTTCCACTTTTAATTCTTACTTGATACTACTTCCTAACTCTTACTTTTATTTTGTTTAATATTTTGTAAATACATTGTGCATAATATAATGTAAAAATGTGAAACGTTTAATAAATACATTTTCAATTGCGAAGGAGATTTTAATGTAGGGTTTCGGTATTCGGTTTTGCGATAAAATCGATTTCAGTTATTTACATTAATTGATTAATCGATTCCGCGTTGAAACACGATCGATGGCGGGATAGAAATAGTGTAAGTAGTTGACACTTTGATGGCCACACGTTTCGTGGAATTCAAGTTTATGATATATAAATTATTAGGAAATAATATGAATATTAGGAATGAATGAGTAATTAGGAAAATTGTGCTTAAAATATTCATTCAACGTGTTCATTCATGTTCATTCAACGTGTGGCCACGAAACTACCAAATTAAACTGTAATTTGAAAAGCTATTATATATCACATAAAAATAAAAAAAATAAGTACAATATCAAAATACTGATTTATAGACAATGCATCACTATAACTTAAATATTATTTTATCGAAATTGTGTTAATATACAAATTTACGAATCTTAACAAATGATCCCTAAATCTAACGAATATCCGTTATTTTAATTTCGTGAAGAATAAATAAAACATTGCCATATTTAAGTTTCAAGTTGTTTCCAGTTTCTGAGAGGAAATTAAATTTTACAGAAAGTACATCACATATTTTAAACAATACTTTAGAAGCTATTTGTTTAATACGGAAAGAATCGAGCACATTCTTAATCGTTTTAATCAATAACACGAATAATTGAACGAAATTATCCGTGTACAGATTTGATCGACAGACGTTTGTTGATTGGAAAATTATCATGTACCATTCGATCTCTTCGCGTTATCTGTAAGATTAATTCTGTCTTTGTTTTCGACAGCGGACAATGTTATTTTTTGTATCACACATTTTGTCCGTGGTTTGAACCGTTTGCTGTTATCCAATTTCTTTGACCTAGATCTTTCGTATAGTATCCGAAGTATAGTATCGATTGACGAAGCGCTAAATATTTCCATGAAAAACCGATTATACGTAGAAGTAACGATGAAACATTAATTCTGTGATGTATTTACACTGTATCTGATTTAAAGTGATCGAGTTATGGACTTAACGCGAATAGGTTATGTCATGGACCGAAAATCTATAATGTACTCTTGGGTGTATCTTGGGTGGGTTTCCTTCATTATAAATTAAATGAATACGTAGAAAACTTCTCTTAGGATCGCTTTAGCTTCTCCCTAAAATCTCTGTGTGTAAGTTCTTTTTGCAATCGTCCTAGGATTATTTCAAAATCTTCTTAGATCCTCTTAATATGTCTGGGTTCTTTTCGAAATCTTTGTAGGAAGTGTATGCCCTTCTTTACGAACAATGGCGATGTAAAGGTGATGATGCTACCACTTTTTGGTGCACAAATTTTCTGGTTTTATACACTTTTAAATTTAGAGATTTGGAAATGTATAATGTTTCGAATTTGGAATTCTTAGTATTTGAGAATTTGGGAACTTGAGAGTTTGGGAATTTCTGAACTTGAGAATATAAATTTGAAAGTTTTATTAAATGTGCTAAATATGTCTGTTTCTACTGCAATGGGTTTTCCATAGTGAAAACTGCCACACGGAGTAAGGCACGCTACTTTAATTGCATTTATTTACAGTACTATAATTGCACTTTTCCCGTTTACATTTTCCATTTATTAATTAATTCCTTGCGTGATTAACATGTAAGACTTCATTCTGGTCTCCGGTGGCCGACGACCATAAATGTGATGTTATTAAATAATTGAGAAAAGAAAGAATACAAAAAATATTTCGTTAACTTTATGAAATAACAAACAGATAATTTAAATACACAAATAAATCTATCTTATTTTTAGTAATTGTAATTTTCACTGCAGCGTCTAAATGTTTATAAGATATTAATGGTATGCAATTTTCTTTTTATATCTTTATCTTGATTTTTTATCGACAATGTAATTTGTTATTTATCATGTGCAAGGCATATACGTAGTTGCAATTAATAATATACTATATCGTGCATTTAATATAATATAAATTTTAATATTAATTAATATAATATCAATATTCCACTTAAAACTTTGTAAGCATTAAGTTTCTAACTCTTTTAATCTTTTTTCTAATTTTGAAGTATTATATTCGTATAGAAATTTACTTTTCTTCTTGTATTAAGACTGTAGTATAATTATTTTAAATTGAAATAAATTATATTTGCATTTCTTACAGATTTTATTTCGAACTCAGATTATATCGAAGTCGAATTATATCGAAATCGAACTACAGTCGTGGACAACATTAAGTGGACATTGCATAAATGTAAAAAATTTGGTTATTTTATTACAATGTTTTAAATAAATTCTAAATTTATAACGTGCAATGTTTCTGTAGACTTGAAATAACATTTATTTAATATACAATTTATTTATTTAATGTATATAATTGTGCAATAAAGTTTTGATTTATAGGCATTATTAGTTAAATTAAATTAACCTTTTGCTATTTATAATACCTGTCCACTTAATTTTGTCCACGACTGTATATCGAATGAAATGTAGTACAGTTTTAACGATAAACCGATAGAATTTGTATAACTAATGAAATCTAAATTTCTTCATTCTCATTTTACAATTTTTTGAACTGTGTATAAATAATAATAAAAGGTTATATATGATCTTAAAGTAAGATCTGCAATAGATTTTTTTTTAAATTTTTCACACCAAATCCAGGGAGGATTAATAGCACAATACCAACGAATTTCTAATCTTATCGATTATTTTGAGATAATCCAGCGGAATTTCGATAATATCACTATGCTGTTCTAATCGTGGCGTATAAAATAGCATAACATCGATAAAAGATATTACCATGCGTGTATTGCGTGCGATGAATAGTAATTTACTTTCGCTGATGCGTTTGAGATAATTAACAGGATATCCGTACAACATGACACACTGGAACTCGTACAAATAGTTAATCAGTTTGATAAGGTTTCATTGTTTCAAGCTTTTTTTCTTAAGAAATCCAACTAATGGGTTGGTCTATGTTACATGTCTACTATTGCTTTCCTCAGTTCTTCGTATTGATTTAATGAACATGCATATAAATATTAACCCTTTACTACATTCTGTTGCAAATATACCATATATAATAAAATAATATATTAATGTCTGGGTTTTGAGCAAACATATATGTATAGTAAATATCACAAATAACGAAATTATTGATAATTATCTTTCGTAACAATAATTCTTTTTATTAAGGATGTTACGAATTTGCAGTATTATATTATATTTAATTATACTATTTAATGTTATTTTAGTTATGTTAATTAATTTTGGATAAATTACATATTTCTTTGTTGTATTACTATTACTAATTTTATTAGTATTACTTGCGGAAATTTAAAAATACATCCCTTTCGCAGATGAAAATAAAAAATACGTAGTGAAGAGAATTTACAGGGGTTTCAGTGATAAAATTCACAATGTTTCAAGTATGTATATGTAATTTTGCAGAATTTGAAATTTCGGAAAGTGGGGGTTTAAATTTTGGGCATTTAAGGATTCAGGAATTTACAAATTTTAGTATTTGGAAATGTGAAGATTTTGGATTTAAAAATTTGAACATTTGGGAAATTTCCGAATTTGAAAATTTGGAAATATGGATACTGTAAATTTGAAAACTACAATTTTTAAATGTGGGAATTTCGGGGTTTTAGGGTTATACAATGTCAAGCTTCGGAGGTTTGTTAAAATTAAGAAATTTAGAAACCTGAACATTGGAGAAGGTAGGAATGGGAAAGTTTCAGAATGTAGAAATTTAGGTATTTTGAATTTAGGGACTTGAAAATTTGAAAATGAAGGAGAATGGTTATTGAAGGACCTTGAGAATTAAGAATTTAGTAATTTAGAGATATCAAGGTTTGATAATTTCGAAATTTGTATATCGAATTTGGAGATTCATAAATTTGGACATTTACTGATTTCGAAAGATTTGTAAATATACAAATTTGAACAGATGGTGAATTTAAAAATTTAGAAATATGAAAATTTAAGAATTTGCAGGTTTAAAAATTTCGCAATTTGTAAATTTTAAGATTGAAAATTCTACTCTGCCTCTTAAACAACATTAAATTGAATACCTGATGAAGATGCCTAATATTTATTTAAAAAATATGCACAAGATACCATATTACTCATAAGGACGACCGCATTGTTAGATTGTCTTACAAAGAAATAAAAAACAATGTATTACTCGAATAAGCATCGCCGAAATACATATATGAAATTAACTCTCGACTTACGGACGTTTAATGCCCCCAAAAATTTGAATTGAAACATCACTAAAAGTAAATTAATAGTAATTAAATATACGAAGCTTTATCGAAGTCAAGGTTAACATATATTTCTGCAAAAGCATGTTAATAATTTTAATTTAATATAAGAAATCTAAGATTCGTCATTTTGACCTAAATCTAAGTGTTAACACTAGAAGTACCGACATTAAATGCATGCTTACTTCAAAACTGAAAATAAAGTATACAAGTTGTCCCAAAAGTGTTGAAGGAGCCGGAAATGTGAGGTAGGTGGGGTCATTCTGAACAACTTTTTCATTTGCAAAAATGTCGTATGGGGCTTCATTTTTAAATTATTAACGAAAAACACCGACCAATCAGAACGCGAGAATCACGCGCCACGCGATTCGATCGCGACCACGGCCAATTATAACTGGAGCCTACACTTCTGCCTCCGAGCGCGCGCGATTCACGCGCTCTAATTGGTCGGTGTTTTTCGTTAATAATTTAAAAATGAAGCCACATACGACATTTTTACAAATGAAAAAGTTGTTCAGTATGACCACACCTACTTCCCATTTCCGGCTCCTTCAACACTTTTGGGACAACCTGTATAAATAAAAAAATAACTATTGCAGCATCACCTAACATATACAACTATTCCTTAGCTCAATAAAACATGACAGACATTTTGACAAAAGGACGGCAATAAAATTTTGTAATAAAAATTGCCAAACCCGAAACCAGTCATTTTGAATGGTTGATAGTTCTAGTGTTAATAAGATTTCGTGCATACAAACTACGATAAATGTTATATGTGCTAGAAATAGTATGGAAGATTTTAAATAATGCGCACGTGTTGGGAGATGTACACAGTATGTCTGAAAAGTAACGGAATTTTTTAAATTCACGGAAAACTACTAGCACCATCTATTAAAACAATATGCTATCTGAAAACAGTATTGCTCCTCTACAAAACAAAACAATCATTATTAGAATCGAGCAACGAATTGCAAACTTATAGCGGTTAACCCATTGCGGTCCTTAATTTCTTTTACCTAAAGCTCCTTAATTAATTTACAAAATAGATGAAGGAGAGGGTTTACAATAAAATGTATTCTAACAATGCAGATTGCGTAACAAATATATCTCCAATTTGTTACACGTAAGAAAGAAATGAAAACGTCTTGAATCAACCTATTTATCCTAATTATTTCTACGATCAAAGAGAAACGCCATGTCGAGCCACACTCGACATAGGACCACAAAGGGTTAAAGCGACAGAACCTTTTTTCACCGTGTCACAAAATCACGATGGAGCAAAGAGCGAATATTAAATTTTATTTCAAGCTCGGTAAAAGTTATATAGAAACGTTTGAATTAATGAAAAAAGTTTATGGTGACGATTGTTTATCCCGTACACGTGTGTTCGAGTGGTATAAACGATTTCGAAGGGGCGTATTTTGAGTAAAAAAAATTAATTTTGGCAAAATAACTAATACTTTTTTTTTATTTAAGAAGTTCCGTTACTTTTCAGACATACTGTGTAGAGTAATGACAGAACTTCCGTTTCTCTCGTGTGTCAGCCAGTAAGCACTTAACACTATTTCTACCACGATTTTGTGTATACCTATTTCAACCAAAAGGTGTCTTTTGACGCCTTTTGAATACAAATCATTGCCGAAACTGGTTGGGATTTCAAATTATGAGTTAAACGTAGATAATTTGAGAAATATATTTATTGATACACTGATGTGTATTTATTGGAGATTATTTAATTCATCAAGCTACAAAATATTAGGGCCACACAAGTTTCTACCTTTTTGTAATATGACACAAAATGCGATAGCGAGATAGAGAAGGTTGATACAGCTGCACAATTAATGCAACGAATCAACTTTGAACTATAAATATTGTGTATGAATGTCAATCAAAAAAAGGAAAGAACTTATGGGACACTCTAATATACAATCAATGCAGCGTTGTACACTAAAATGCAACAAGGGAAATTAGTGAATACTAGCTGGAAAAAAATGATATCGCTGAATTAATTTAACAATCATTGTATGAAAAATAAAGAAATTAATTGTGGAGAAACGATTCAACATAGAGAATAATTTTATGTTAAAATTTGAAAGGTGTCTTTTGACACCTCTTGGTAGAAATAGTGTTAAAATCACGTTTATTTTCTATAATAATAAAAGTTACTTCTTTATATAAGTTAAAGTGTTGTTTCGTAGCTCGTTATACTGGTGACCCCAACAATACAGTAATAGTTATGGTAATAGGTGACCAATCGGAAAATGGATTTTGGAACGAGAGAAATCTCGATTGTTGAATTTCCTTCGATAGTTGAGCGACGTTGAAATCGACCAGGCGGTCGTCATGGTGACCCCCTTCGAACACCCTCTTTAGGCGCTCCTGAATCGTCCTGTTCGTTATAAACACACAAACAAACCCGCATATATTTTTGCGAAATTGCCAAAAAGCAGAGCGATCAAACCCACGCTTGTGTCCCGATAAACTAGATAGATAACATACTTTTTATCGACCATCATGCGTCACAGATTTTATTGCTTTCGTGTATACTGAGTATTACAATAAAGTCTCGACGTAAGCGAATTTCCTGGGTCTGAACATTCGCTTATATCGTGTAGTTTTTACATTAATTGAGATTTGTGGAATGTAGTGGAGTCGGAACAACCGAACGTAAACAAACAGTAACATATCGGTGACACGATCCTAATGCAAGAATAAAACATTTTTGTTTTTTATGAAACTTTTACCAACATGTTCGTGACATTTTCCTGATTAAAATGAGACCCAATACGGTGTAATTTGCAATGTATTTATTTGCACACGTAATTTCAGGTATTTTCTTTATACACTTGTATCAAGTCGAATATCCCGCGGTAAATGGACGACACGTCGGGTAACTTCGTTTTTCTTCGGTGCCGTTCGGATAATCACGTGATACGTCTAACAAAAATAATTGTAGACTGCTATGATTAAAATGTGTAAATGCGATTGAAAACAGTGGTAGAGGTTATGGAAAAATTTCGGAATATTCATTATACGTCTGATCTGTACTTTTACTTATATCCTACATTGATTAAAGTTTATAGAACATAGAAAAACGAGCGAAGAAATCATCAAAGCTGGATGCAAACAGTAACATGTCGATAACACGAGCTTAACCCTTTGCGCTTCGAATTATATTTCTATTTTGTTACCGATAGCTCCAAAAGCATTTAAGTTTTGTGATATTCACTCGTTACAAGCATTTAGAGGTTTCCTGGTGTATAATTTTCAGACATTTAGCAGGTTCGTATATGCTGGGTAACAGTAAATCGATTCGATGAGAACGAATGAATTTATTGGATGTATACAAAGATCATATAAAACTAGTACTTGCGGCATTTGTACCGAGAGGTCTCTTGCTTTATTGCTATAATATTGCACTAATCCAGTAAGCTCTCTAGAGGGATAAAGCGACAATTAAAATTAAATGGAGGAGGTACGAATGTGCAACATCTATCTGTTTGTATTGAAAAAATGTCGAGTGGGACTCGACAAAGGAGCGCAAAAGGTTAATGCAAAAATAAAATTTTTTTTATTTTTAATTTCTTTTTTATGAAACTTTTGCCAACATATTTGTGACACTTTCCTGATTAAAATGAGACCAAACACGACATATTCCGAATCATACTTAAAAAGCCCTAGTGTGGTAGAAGAAGCGTTTCACGTTTGTGTGTTATTATGTACGTATATGAAGTATATTATACGTATAGAATATATTACATGGAATGTCATATGTAAAATATATTATATACATAATATACAATAGAATATATGTAAACAAAATATTGTAATAACGAAACGTTAATATTATTAATCGCGCAAACACGTGCTTCCATAATCATGACACGCGCTCGGAGGCAGAAGTGTAGGCCCGAGTTATAATTGGCCGTGGTCGCGATCGAATCGCGTGGCGCGCGATTCTCGCGTTCTGATTGGTCGGTGTTTTTCGTTAATAATTTAAAAATGAAGACCCGTACGACATTTTTGCAAATGAAAAAGTTGTTCAGAATGACCCCACCTATCTCCCATTTCCGGCTCCTTCAACACTTTTGGGACACCCTGTATTATATGGTATATGTGCCACACAATACAAAGTGCTGAAGAAAATAATATTTCGCAAGAAATGTACATATACTTACGTAAAATAGCATGATGTACGAATGATATGTCGGTTCAGGAACAATATTACACTTTTTTACCTCCGTGTTGTAACTTCTCAATACACGCTAGATTTATGGCATGGTTTACTTTAAAATCGGCTAAACACACGAACGATTTAGTAGCATTCAGGAACGATAAATTATATGTATACTAATGATTAAGGAGTCATCGCGTGCAGGCTAATAATGGCCATTTTAAATTTGCTTCCTGATAAGATAACCTTAAAGTTGTGGCCACACCTAGTAGGTGAAGGTCCATCCAACAGTTGCAAGAATAATCAATCCTGCAACAATCTCAAACACAAAAATTATAAAATACAGAAAGATATTTCTTAACGATCACTTCAGCGCGATATCGTTATAAAGTCAATGTTTAAATACGATCTTACATTATTGTCATTTTCTTTTATCGGCGATACTTCTTTCTATCTTATATCTATAATTCTTCGTTTCAGCATGGAAGGATTTATTGTCTCTCTAAATATTCACCATCGTTCAGTATGATATTGAATGGAGAACACAGTTCTAGTAGAATTATCCATGTTTAAGACTGATCTGTGTCATTGCAATGAAAACTGAATTTTTACTTTCACATCGATTATACAGGATTTCAAACAATTAACTAAATTCGTAATTTAACTCATGAATTTTAATCGTTTATTAAAAAAATTAAAGATTTGTTTTTTAATGAAATGCCTTTCAATTAGGAATCAAAATGTAATTTTTTATTGAATGATCTCTAATTGAAAATAGAAGTTCAATTTTTAACGCACGCTGGCCAGATTAAAGTTTTACATTAATTTTAATTAATTTTAATCTGGGACTATTAGAAAATTTTTATATTTAGGACGTTCAAAAAGGATATGTAGTCATTTGAAAATTTTCGATTTTCTGAACTCAGAAATTTGGTGATTAGGAAATTCGAAATTTGTAGAAATTTGGAGACGTGACACTTTGAGCATTTTATAATTTGCAAATATGTAAGTTCCTAAATTTGAATACTTGAAAATCTAAAAATTTAATAACCAGAGAATTTGAACATTTTTAAACTTGAACTTTGCAAACTTCAAAAATTGAAAATTTGGAAACTTAACCCTTTGCGCACGAACGGCGACTATCACTCGCCATTTGATTCGGAGCAATAATTTTTAATAACTAATTTTTCATTACATACATGTAGTGTTATGCACGGGACGTTTGAACACAGTGAAACAGATAATACTGGCAATTAATAATAAAAATATGATTATTTTAAAGAAGTTGATCAAACTTTTTAACCAGAGAGTTTTGCAGTTTCTATTTGCTAATGGCATATATTCCAACGTCCGCAAAGGGTTAAAAATTAAAAAAAATTTTTGAATATAGGGAATTCAAAATTTTAGGATTAAGAAATATCAATATTTCCAAATTATTTAATTTATAAATTCCAAGGATGAGGAAACTTGAAGATTAGAAATATTAAAATGTTTGAAAGCTAAAGAGAATTTTTGAAACTTTTAATATTAGTAAGCAATTTGAATATTTAATACATTCATAATTTTCAAATTTTTGCTCATTGTTGAAGAAAATTTACTAAACTTGAAACAGAAATCTAATATTTAATAACTCAGTCGTTTTTAAAGATTGTTGAAGTAAATTCTACAATTAACACGCCAAATATCTTCAGACTTAAATACTCGAATTTCTGATGTTATCTCTCAATCAAATTTCGTAGAAGTAAATAGCACTTAGGCAAAATAGTTCAAAGATTTATAAGGAATACCACTTGAGCATTACAATTCAACATATGTTTTGACCACAATATAGTATTGTCAAATCGATATCGATTCCTAAATTATCCGGTCTGATACTGATATTGTAAGTAAACGTTTCTGGTATTGATATCGTTTTTATCAGTCGTAATATCAAGTGTTCGTTTCATTTAGATAAAACGATAGAACAAAAATACATTCGATTTTTCGTTCGCTTTACAATTAAAAGTTCAAGGTTCTTCGACTAATGGAAGCATTGGTAGGCAAAACAATGAAAAGGGTAGACGTACGGCTTAAAATAGCGGTGAACTTGTATCGATTGAGTCTTCATCGATTCCCTCATGAAATTATGAAATGCACCATTAAACTTTACCGCTTGCTTTTTATTTCTAAGAAGCTGACGATCTAGTAACCTTATGACACGGTTCTCCTAAAATAATTTCCCCAACGGGAAATCTGAAATTGTTGATTTTCGACGTAAGTTCTTCCGGAAGCGATGTAATACTGTTAATCAACGTCCGGTGTTAATGCTCGTGGATGAAAATAAATTCTTTCGAGCTTTGTTGAATATTGCACGTGGTGTACCGACTAGGTTTCTTATAACAATCTCGAAGGACCATTAGATTACAATTAATGCATTAAACGTGTACTGTTATGATAAAGATTATTACAATCATTATTACACAATACACATTATTACAACTATGTTACACAATGCCATGATTCGATTATACATATACTCATTAGTATACCAACAATATCATGAAGAATAATGACGAATAGTACTTTTTAGTGGTATTAATAACTATGTCTACTAATACATAACATCCACTACTTAATTGATACATTGTTCACTAATTGCTATTAAAAAGTGTTGTTTTGAGCCATAAACAAAATTTTTTACAAATACCTTGAAAATTAAATTTTTCCGAAAATGAAATCGTAAGATTTTATTCTATATTTTTTATTTATTTGTTAAGATAGAATAATGCTACTATTTGTGCAAAATTTGTAAAATGAACTCAATGAATTGAGAGAAATATTCTTCCTCCTTCTTTTTTTTTTGAGGTTTTGTTTAAAATAGACCTTTTTTAGAAACTTATTGTTATTTTAAATTTTAACATTTTCGCACCCAATGTACGGGTTTGAAATAGTCTTTATGAACAACGATCAAACTATTAATAATAATAAGGATTATTTAATAATTGACAATAAGCGTCATTTTTATTAACAGTTATTACATTGTTTTTAAGAAATAAATCTGCAAAAGGACAGCGAATTAATTAGCGGATTAAAGTGTTATGTTTTTAGTTTCTAAAGTACAAATGTTTCTTCGCGAGCTTATAAATGAATACGTAGTTTCGTCGTCACGAAACTTATCAATTAACGATACTCTGACGAGATTTGTTGATCTTTTTAACTAGGAATGTTAAAAATTTCAAGTGGTAAAGAACAAAAGGGTAGTCGGTTATTGACATAAGTGTTAACAGGTGATTCACGACTGTTTTTATCAGGCTCCGAGCAGATACTTAGCACAAAAGTCGACCTTCTAGTATTTATATAAGCGATAATTGATAAAGTGTTTTAGGATAATACACTTACGTGTCAACGATCAGACTGCTGCTACAGTCAATGAAATATTATATACAATCATATACAAACCAATGAAATATTTCCATTATGCATTAATATCAATTTATTTGGTATTAATTTCAAACATTTTTCATTATTTTCTAATACACCTTTTAATTTATTGAATTTTAATAAATAAGTAATGTTTCGCCATTTGTTCGATGAAAATTAATGTCTGTATTTCAACCTCTAGCTATTGTATCTCGTTTTTACTGCAATTATACAGGGTGTCTCAAAAGTGTTGAAGGAGCCGGAAATGGGAGGTAGGTGGGGTCATTCTGAACAACTTTTCCTTTTGCAAAAATGTCGTATGGGGCTTCATTTTTAAATTATTAACGAAAAACCCCGACCAATCAGAACGCGAGAATCGCGCGCCACGCGATTCGATCGCGACCACGGCCAATTATAACTCGGGCCTATACTTCTGCCTCCGAGCGCGCGTGATTCTCGCGCTCTGATTGGTCGGTGTTTTTCGTTAATAATTTAAAAATGGAGCCATATACGACATTTTTGCAAATGAAAAAGTTGTTCAGAATGACCCCACCTACCTCCCATTTCCGGCTCCTTCAACAATTTTGGAACACCCTGTATATACTGGTATTAATTTCAAACATTTTTCATTATTTTCTAATACACCTTTTAATTTATTGAATTTTAATAAATAAGTAATGTTTCACCATTTGTTCAATGAAAATTAATGTCTGTATTTCAACATCTAGCTATTGTACCTCGTTTTTACTGCAATTATAAATACTGGTATTAATTTCAAACATTTTTCATTATTTTCTAATACATCTTTTAATTTATTAAATTTTATGTCTTCTGCAATTTATTCCTTTTCTTTCGACGAAATAAATTATATAATTTAGATACTATAATTTCGTATTATACAAAAATAATGCATCTGAATTTTATTAGTTAAACAATAACTTACTTGTTTTAGCGGGTATTTACTAATAAATGGTAAACAGCATTGAAATCATTTGGTAGAGGAATTTAAAATATACTTTTGCGAATTTTTACACCGAGGATAAGAAATTTATCTTTGGATATATTATACAATACTGAAATTCCCTTGTTTATATTTTTATAAAACAAAAAAGATAGTTGTATTATTGTCTTCTAACTGAATGCCAATGTTCCATTATACTGTTACCCTAAAGCAACATCAGATAAAGTACGTTTGTAATCTTCGATAGCAAATATATTTTTTATCGCGTATAAACTGGAAACGATATTGGAACACGAGGGAAAGTAGAAACGTAAATTATTTAACTTTCGATAAATCTATTTTAATATCCTTATACCCTGAATTATAAAGAAAAATGAGTGTATTTAAAAAACAGTTATTTTATAATGGTAATTATTATTTAGTTTAATTTATTTTTTTAAATAGATTATTAGATTAAACAGGATTTCTCGTTTCCCTCTTTTTAAATAATATAGTTAAATACAAAAAGTAAATTAACAGATATCGATAACTTATGTATACATAATTATACGTTATATACATATGTTATATAAATAACCACTGGCACATTTTATTTTTTGCATTCGATTATTATATTGAAAAAAAATAGGCCTTGTCTAGTATAACATCCTTTCATTTAAATAAAATAAATATTTTTTATATACATTGATTTGTCATATAGTTATAAATATACATTATACGTATTACACATATGTAGATCTCCAACGTATTAAATATTTACATATACATATGTACATATATAGAAATGTAACGCATTGAATCTACATACAGATAACTATGTTGTACATACAATGTGACAACTTTATTATAAAAATTAATAATTACAAATACAACTATAATTACAAGTCATATATTTTGATTTTTTACATAACTGTATGTTATACATATATGCATTATATACAAATATCTCATGTATAAAATGTTTATACATAAATATATATATAAATATCGAATAATCTATTGAACATTTATATAAAAATAAATATATGTATATTATACATGTAATTATAACAACATAGTTATAAAGATTATTAATTATATATGTTTATTTATTTACTTATTTATATGTAGCATTGTATAAGTGCTCGCGGTTATATTTAAGTTTACCCATATTTTCAAATAGTAATAAGAAACTAATACTGTAAATAAAACAGTGTAAATTTATTCAAAATTGTTGATGCTTGTAAGTATGCATGTATTTTTCAGGTAATAATTAATTATGCACTGATTTTCATGAATATATGTATTTCAGGAGATGCAACTTTTTATTTCGCTACTAATAATTATCTTTTATTTGCAGCTTCTGAATTAATTAATTGATTTTGCACGCTTCGCTTGTTTTAGCATACAGCTAGTTAATTTAATCGCTCGTCGGTTGATCGCAAATATAGTACCCCTTTATTTTTCGCTATCGATTTCTTTTCTTTGCTCACGCCGTACAGTGTCGCATGCACATTCTTACACCCAAACACGCATGCACGCCTTATAAGTCATCCTATATTACCTCAATGGTGAGTAAATACCTATTATTTTCTTTTCTCTCTAATTAGTTATTTAAGTACCACTTTCTTCCAATAATTCTATCAATTGCACTTGAAATTTTTTCTAATTTTATTCTGTACTTTTCTTTATAATTTTGCAGATTGATTACACATTTTTTTAATTCAAATTTTATTTTACTTTAGCGGTATATATTTATACTTTATTTTATTTATTGATACATGTAATCGTAGTTATAACTGACACTAACTGACTTACATTTTATTGAGAGATACTTACGAGTTATAATTATAATATTTCAGTAATTAGTTGTTCGTAATTACGATTGAAATTATGAATATTATAATAATCAAGTAATATTTTCTAAGCCTGATAGTCAAGTATATATCATAAGTATGCAGTATAAATATTATTAGTATTAATTTTCTATCATGTACTAAGTTTTCGTTTCTCTTTAAAATAATATACTCGGCATATAAAAATATTGATCTAATATGTTTGAAAAGGAGCATGATTTTAATTGAAAATTTCTGAAGAAAGGTTATGTTTCTTTAAACAAATATCAATATCATTAATGTAGATTATAATTTTTTATAATGTAATATAATATTCGACATTTTTTTACAGCTAAATTTTAAATTGATGTAATTTTGTTTAAACTTTCAATATATGATGTGATAGTTACATATATGTACGTATTATACATACATACATATACATATAAATTTTGCTAATTTTATAAACTCAAAATTAAGGTATCCACGTTTTATTACGTTTCCGGTTTATGTAAGTTTTCAAATAATATACGGATCAGAAATTGCATAACGTGTATAGCAAAGTGCATACCTAAGTGTCGTAAGTCATAAGGCTAAGACTAAATGTAGTAAAATAGGATTATGTGTCGTCAGACACGCCTTCCACGTGTATAAGAACACTTACGCATTTTCTGTAACTCAGAAATTCATACAACGGTGTGAAAAAGTCAATTCACACCGTTGTTGGACTTTCATCGAAATCGATGAGGATATGAGCAAAAAATTCCCACAAGTTCGCAACAAATAAACGCGCTAAATTTTGTATCTCGCTATTAACAAACAGCTCCTACAAAATTCTTTCAATGAATCTAAGCGAGATAATATTTTTCCGCAGGAGAAGAACGAAAAGGAAGCGTGCATGCTGAGGTCAGCGACGTTTAGTGACCCACCCAAGATCGGCTGGGAAGTCCTTATGGTAGCTGAAGGGCGTGGCCGATCATTCCCGAGCGAGATCCAAGGGCTGAAGGGCTGGCCCCGTCGTTGGATCCACTCGGCTATTACTTACATTTAGAATAAGAATGACCGACAGAAACGAGAACTTCCTATGCGAAACAGAGTCTGAATCAAGCGTACAACCTATTACGTACAAACCCGTGTGCAATTGGAATAACAATAACGATATACAAGGTAACGGTTCAAGCAACTTCATCAGGCGGGATGAACTGAGCGTGGTCAAGGATCCCAACTACTGCCAACGATCCAGCAATCGCTACAAGGATCAAACGAATTTGAACGGTCGTTACCCGAAACGAGCACCCATCGTCGGCTGGCAAAATGGCAGTCCGACAGTGTTCCCGAGTACACCTTGCGGCACCCCCGACCCGGACACACTGGACACGATCGATTTATCCCGTTCTCAAAGCGTCCTCTCCACCAAAAGTTCAGGGATCGGCCAGGACTCCGGAAACACCGAGGACCTCAGCAGTTTGGCCGACGAAAGGCTGCTGCAGTCCACGCCGGCTCGCACCATCGACAGAAGCGTGGAATCCTTATCACCCGACAAGGACACCTTTCTGACTCTGTCACCGGAAATCGACCGAAGCAAGGGTCTAAGTTTAGCCGACGATCTGGAGGATAAGATCGATCTGTTGAGCCCCGGAACCGATTGCACCGACGACAGAATACCGCCTACCCCGATCGAGAACAGCTACCTAAGCTCGCCTAATCTCACGATAGGACCCAGTCCTACCAACAAGAACGAATTAATACCTGCATCCAATTTCATCGGGTCGCATCCATTTCCAAGATTCGACGAAGCAAACGGTCACACGATATATCCCGAGACCAGAACGATAATCACATCCAACCCTGGCTTCAGGGAAGACGATACCCGGGACTCCATCGATTCCGACAGTGTCCTGGATTTGGAAGGTGAATCGAGGGATAAAATTCTTCCGGGTAAACCCAAAGTACCGGATGGCGGTTGGGGCTGGGTAGTCGTGCTGGCTTCCTTGATCATCTCCATGATAGCCGATGGAGTGTCTTTCAGCTTCGGATTGTTGTACATCGAATTTCTTCAGGAATTCGGTGCATCCAAGTCGAAAACCGCTTGGATAGGATCGTTGTTTATGGCCGTGCCCCTTCTGTCAGGTCCCATTATGTCCGCGTTGGTCGATCGTTATGGATGCAGGGCCATGACCATCCTGGGAGGCCTGATCGCGGGATTGGGCTTCGTGCTGAGCTGTTTCAGCAACACCATCGAGGTAATGTACTTGACTTTTGGCGTTATTGCGGGTCTCGGTCTGGGTCTGTGCTACGTCACTGCGGTCGTGAGCATCGCGTACTGGTTCGACAAGAAGCGAACGCTGGCTGTAGGTCTCGGTGCATGTGGCACCGGTATCGGTACCTTTGTTTATGCCCCAATGACCACGTTCTTCATCGAGGAGTACGGATGGCGCGGTACTTGTTTACTCTTAGCCGGTACCTTCTTCAACATGATCGTATGCGGCACGGTGATGCGTGATCCTGAGTGGTGGATCATCGAGCAACAGAAGCAGAACGGAACCACTCCGAAGAAATCGACCACCAAGTCCGAGTGCGACAGGTCCACTGCGAGCCCCGTTGACGAATTTCCCGGAGTCGAGGAGCTTAGGAGGATGCTGAAAAGCGGCCACACGCCGGAGTATTTGCTGCAGATTCTTAGCACCACCACGGAGGATCCACATGCGAGCAATGGCGATGTTAAATTCAGGAGCGTCGTCAATTTGCCTACTTTCGTGAAGCACAACGAGAAGGTGAGCTCGATGTAGAAATACACAGAAATATGTGATTTTAGATTGGGGTTATTCAGGTAGGAATATTCATATACATAAGGTAGGGTTATTTACACAGGGCTATTCGTATATTGTATAGGGCAGAGTTATTCACATAAGGTTATCCGTATGTTGTACATATAGGGTAGAGTTATTAACCCTTTGCGTTCGAAGGTATTTTTACTGGTACCAGGTAACAGCTCCGAAACTTTTTAATCGGAAAGTTTGATAAATTCTTTCAAAGTTTTGAAACACCGTTAGCTGTTTCGTTATACTTATACATCATACGTGCAACGCTGTAGGTGTAGTTAAAAAATACCTATTTCAATATGTTGTATTAAACAAAGTGGAGAGTATGAGTCACCGTTCGTGGACAAAAGCTTAAGACAGCATATTATATCATATATTATTCACATATTTTATAGGGTAGACTCATTTAGATAAGATTATTCATATATTATATATAGGGTAAGGTTACGCAGATAGAAATTATTTGTTTTAAGTGATTGTACCTTACATTCTTATTGAAATGTATTAATGTATGATATATGAAGAGTATCTCAACAATTTTTATTTCACTGACCTATAACCACTTTGGGGACTGCTACCCCGACGGAGGAAAAGTTTTATATTATGGTGTTGAACAAATAGTTCGCCATACCAGTTGCAATTCAGCATAGAGTTTAAAAAACCTGATGTAGCAGGCAATTCATCTATGATTGTATAGGGAAGTTTAAAGAAACTGGATGTCTCTATATTTCTTCAGACTCGTTGATGTCTATGATGTAAAAAGTCGCAGCCATTTTGGGAAAAATGATGATGTGGTGTCATTGGCAGGTTGCGGGAGGTCATTGAAATAAGAATTTTTGTGTTACCCTTTAAATGCATACACATTAGCACATCTTAATAACAACGTAAATTACTATGATTTAATAGTATTCATTGTTTTTGAATAACCTACAATTGCTTCTTTCAAAATGTAACATGAATCTTTAAATCAGAATTACTTAATCAAATATTTTGATAATATGTAGAACTTGACGATACAAGATACGTGATAATAGTGAAACGTGAAATCATAACTTCAGGAATTTGTATCTTTGGGAAACATATGTCGTCATGTACATTGCGGGTCAAAAGTATGAAACGATAGTATACTCTATATCAGTGTTTCCCAACTTGGGGCCCACGCCCCACAGGGGGGCAATTTGATTATAAGGGGGGCCAATTCGAAAATGGACTCGACACGAGTTTAACCCTTTCGCTCCGGGCCATTTAAATGCAATGCTAGATTTCGGTGCCAAATTTAACGAAAAAAGCAAACTCTTAAATAATTGCGGTAAATAATTATTAGGTATATTTTCGCTTGACGAGACCAAAATATCAACTGGGTGTTTGGCGTTGTCAAGTAAGCCTCCCTGCGACAGACGGCAGGCTCCGCGCGGAACCCCGGACGTTTTAAAATCTCGCTAAACAACGCAGTTGTTCGCACCTGAATGACCCATCGCAACTTCTGTAGTGTTTCAATTCAATTTTTTAATATTAAAAATTATGTATATTACATAGGGGGCATAAGAATTTCAGAAAGTCTAAGATGGGGCATGGCAAAAAAAAGGTTGAGAAACACTGCTCTATATCCTACAACTTTTTTTTATGAAATAACTGCAAGTAAGTGAAAAATCGTGCATCGCATTCTAAATAAAAATAAAATATACAGTCATGGACAAAATTAAGTGGACATTGCAGAAATGTAAAAAAATTTTTTGTTTTGTTACAATGTTTTAAATAACTATTAAATTTAGAACGTGAAATGCTTTTCTAGACTTGAAAAAACATTTATTTAATGTATAGAATTGTGCAATAAAGTTTTGATTTATAGGCATTGTTAGTTAAATTAAATTAACCTTTTGTTATTTGTGATACCTGTCCACTTAGTTGTGTCCACGACTGTATTTACGTTATTATTTACTATATCCGCGATGGATAAGAGAATCGCCAGAAAAATTTATTCTAATAGAAATTAGCAAGTGATTTCAAACTTTTGGCTGACGTTGTAAACAGACGAAATAGAATTCCTGTATGTATCCCGAAGCAAACAATATTTTACGAGTATGTTGATTGAGATTATGAATCATACTGAGCTTTAAGTAAGTAAACAATTAGATAAAAGTATGTCAATTGACGAAACTGAAATCTACTTACTTTGTACGTGTGCGTCAGTAATTTCGCCAGCTTTCAGATCAATTAATCACTGATATCATTCGCAAATATTGAAAATGTCTCAAAATAATCAATTGAATTATTGATGGTGGAAATTATTCAAAGAAAGATTATAGAAAAAATCACGTGAATTGTAAATTTTTGAGAATTACAGGTGCCTGTGGAGGTATTAGAACAGCTCGCTACCAATCCGAGGCTCTGCAAGGTCATTCTGGAGAACTATCCTAATCTTCTATCCTGTAGAAGTTATTCGGATAAGAAGTTGCAGGATTCCGTTGGAGAAATCGGCAACAAGAGTGTCGTTACAATGTCTATGAGGTTTACAATTTACTCTATAAATGAATATATTCTGTACCGTCTCATTTCGTGCTATTTTATATGGTTAATTAATATGTTACAATTGCTAAAAATAAATAATATAAATTTTAATCCCGTTCATTTTTTGTGGAAGGATCAAGCAAGCAAACGATGGACCAAAGTCTGAAGATCCACATGTGACGAATAATGTTCATCCTGGGTCCACGTGTAGTTCCATTAAAAATCATATAAATAAAAAGATGTCCAAAAAGGAATCCGAAGAAGCAAATCCTCTGTTGACCAAAGAACAGGAACATACAGTTAGTATATTAACAAAATTTGTTGCAGAAACAGAGGCAACGTCTATTTTGCTAGTTCTTTGGGAAATAAATGGCCAACCAATATTTTACCTTGCATTTATCAATCGAATTAATTGAAATTTTGAAATTTAGGAATTTAAAACTTTGGTGATTTGCGAATTCAAAAGCTTAGAACTATAGAAATATCGATATCCCAATATTTGGAAATATAATTATGCAAATCTACAAATAATAAAATTTCTAGATTTTTAAAGCAGATGCGAATGTTTGGAAGATTGAAGATGAATTTAAAGATTGATAAATTTCTGAATTTGTATATTTGAAGTTACTAAATTTGCAATTTCGAAATTTTTATGTTTATAGTTTTAATGTCTAAATTTCTAAAAAATTTTCTACGTCTATATTTCTAAATGTGCAAGTTTTATAAATTTGAGAACAATAAAATTTCAATGTCCAAATATGCAAATTATCAAATTTCGAAATTATCAAATAACTATATATATATATATATATATACTAATTAGGAATTTAGGAAATTTAGCTATATATATATATATATATATATCTAAATTTCCTAAATTCCTAATTAGTATATTTCTAAAGTTGCAAAAAGAAAAATGTCAAATATTCGTAGATCTATCTTACGTTAAATTTCAGTGTAATAGCCATAAAATTCGCCCACATAGAATGAAAAGAAATCACAAATTAAGTCATAAAAGTTAACATTCCTCCAATGACGTCAATTCATAAAATCAAGATCATATATATTATTCTATTTTGACGATCGTATTTAGTATGTTACATACATGGTACATTGACATTCCATAAAATATTCGCATATGCGTGTCTAGCCAAACATTTGATATCTTTATGTCTTCATTGGGCTTCAAATTCCATGTTCTGTCAAACTCAGACAGTTTTACAACCTCTTTAAATCTCACTGCCTTTATGGTTGACGTATATCTCCTCAAATAAGCGTGAAAGTGTTAGAAATAATTGAAAGAATACCACGCATATGGTTAAACTTCATCTTTTAATTAATTTCGATTACACACAATACTTTTATTATACTTTTATTTGTACGTTTGGGACTCTCATTTGGAACGAACTCTGTAAGATTGTTATAGAAAACCCTAAAACAGGAATTCCTAAAACTATTAATATACCTATTAAAAACTATTAAAAACTAAATATATACCGTTCTATTCAGGAAAGTCTATAGAATCTTCTGATATAATCAGAATTTTAGTATCTTTTATAATTACCTCGCAAAATTAGTTTGAATTTGAAAAATGTGTTTTTTTTTTCAAAATCAAATTTCTCAAATACTGTACGTGCTGGAGACAAACGGGTTACAGATTCGTAATCAGCACGGGAAACACTATAACAATCGCATAGTGTTATTTGAAACGTCGAAAAAAAGTTCAAATTTGTTGGACAGTGTTATTTGTATTCACACAAAAAGGCGTCAAAAGGCACCTTTTGGTTGAAATAGGCATAAACAAAATCGAAGTAGAAATAGTGTTAATATGTAATATTTCGGACGTTTAATTCGTTTATTATTTCATAATCACAGACAACCGAAAGTCGAAAGGCGAAGCCTACATCCAAAGGATTCGGAGAACTAAACTGTGGTGTTGTCAGAACAGATTCGCTTCCATGGTTGAGAAGGCAATTCAATACGAATACTCACTACTTCAAGGATATAAGAGTTCACAGAAATTCGGTCATGTATCGTGGTGCTGCTCTCAATTTGCACAAGTACAGATTAAGGGCTAGTAGCTGCCCCGACATTTATAGAAACAGCATGACCACATTGGCGAAAGAAAATGAAGAGGTAGGTTAACAATAAAACTACCGAAGCGGTCAAATGACCGTTCTACAAGTACTTTATTTCAAATTATAACAATTATTCAGGTGATTTCTTTGGAATTTGTGTTGATCTTCACAAAGATAAAGAATTAATGTGTGTACTGATTTATGTTTTATCGTTTGTTATTTATTTTTCAACTTGGTTTTTAATTTAAAAATAAGTGTGGATTATACGCCGACAGACTTAGTATTACAAATTACTAATTAACTAAATATGTTAGGGAGTAATATGGTATTTTGGGTAAAATGCTTAATGTTGAATGGTTATCTTTTATTTCTTTTATTGCCGTATAATGATTTTTAAAAAATTCTGTACTATAGAGTGTAGTCCACTCAACTTGCACACCTTGAAAAACTTGAAAATATTTCAAAATGTCACAGTTCCACAAACTCAAAGCATCCTTAAATTTCAAAATTGCAAAATGTAAAAATTCTAAGATGCCAAACCCCAAGGATTAAAAATTGTCAACAAAGTCTCAAAATTACGATTAAAAATTTTTTAATTCCAAAATGTCATAATTAAGAAATTCCAAAAGTCTAAATTCCAAAATAGAAAAGTTTACAAATTGAAAGATTACATTGTTTCATGATTAAAATATTTAAAACTGATAAATTCGAAAGTGTCATACTTTAAAGATTTCAAAAAGTGTTATTCAGACACTTCAAAGTTGCAAATTCCAAGATGTAAAGATTAAACTATTAAAATATATCAAAGCGTTGTAGTTAAAATGTTTGAAAGTGCCTGGTTCCACAGTGTAAGGTTCAAGAATTAAAAAATTTTACTGTTCAAGAATTCCAGTTTCAAGTTTAAAAATCTTTTAAATTCCAAATTTTAAACTGTACTAATTTAAAAATTATAATATTCCGAATTCTAGCGTATAGTAATTCAAAAATTACAAAATTACAAATTATAAAGTGGACGATTTTTAAATTTAAAAATTACAAATTTCAAAGTGCATTTTTCAAAAATTGAATAATACCAAATTGTCGTAGTTCAAAAACTTCAAAGTTCCAAATACCAAGGCATAGAAGTTAAACAATTTGAAACTATTAAAGTTCTAAATTCTAAAGCGTAAAAGTCCAAAAAGTGAAAAATTCTATAGTATCAACATTCCAAATTGCCAAACTCCCAATATTCAAAAGCTCCAAAATCGACAACTTTTTATTTACTCACATTCTCTATTATTGTAATTACTAAATTATTTTTAAATCGAAGTCATTTAATTATACATACTTAAGTATGTAGAAGATGCTTTCCACCTGGTTCTCATAGATTTCAATATAAAATATTGTATAATAATAATACTACGTGCAAAATAGATATGTCTATAATTGTTGCATCATACGACCAACAAATAATAAGAAAAATGTATTTGAAATTTTGTAAAATCGTGTAACACAAGAGACAAAAATATTAAAGGCATTTATTGTTTATTCATTACTACATAGTCATTACTGAACAATTACCTCTAAAACTTGTAAGCCTTCTGATATGCAATTGTTTCAAACTTCAAATGCATTTTTCTCACAAACAATTGGTAATTGAAGACTAAAATTGTAGATATACAGGGTGTCCCAAAAGTGTGGAAGGAGCCTGAAATGGGAGGTAGGTCGGGCCATTCTGAACAACTTTTTCATTTGCAAAAATGTCGTATGGGGCTTCATTTTTAAATTATTAACGAAAAACACCGGCCAATCAGAGCGCGAGAATCGCGCGCGCTCGGAAGCAGAAAGAAGTGTAGGCCCGAGTTGTAATTGACCGTGGTCGCGATCGAATCGCGTGGCGCGTGATTCTCGCGTTCTGATTGGTCGGTGTTTTTCGTTAATAATTTAAAAATGAAGCCCCATACGACATTTTTGCAAATAAAGAAGTTGTTCAGAATGACCCCACCTACCTCCCATTTCCGGCTCCTTCAACACTTTTGGAACACCCTGTATGTATTTCACGTATAAGACTATTATCGCAGGGACTTTCATTGAAACCGATGAGGACATGAGCAAAAAATTCCCACAAGTTCCCAACAAATAAACCCGTCAAAAATCAATCGGTGACCCACTAACGCATCGAGACTCACACTTTCAAATTCGCTATAAGGATCATACAACATATTCAAATTTTCCTTTTGCAGAAATGGTACAGCGAGTTAGTGGATTTATTGAAGGGTATGATGGATTTTTCAATGTTCCTGGAATTACACTTTTTATTGCTATCGCTGTCAACAATCTTGTTGTTTACTTGGTTTATCGTGCCTTACTTTTACCTCGCCGAGCACCTAACCAGAAACAGTTATACCGAATCCGATGCCGCGAATCTTCTCAGCATAATCGGCATCACCAACACGATTGGAATGGTATACAACGTTCTATATCGTCTATCTAATAAATCATTTTACAAATATCAAACCAACCTGTCTTATTTATCTTTCTCATTTTCAGATTGGTCTTGGTTGGGCCGGCGATCAACCTTGGATGAATGTTAGTAAAACTTACACGTGGTGCTTAGTTGCTTGCGGTATAGCAACAGTCTTAATGTCAATATTAACACCTTACTATAACCTGTTGATGATTACCTCGGCAGCATTCGGCCTATTTTTTGCCAGTAATTTTAGCTTCACTCCTGTTATACTCGTAGAATTAATACCTCTCGAAAGATTCACTACTGCCTATGGTCTTAGTCTTTTGTGTCAAGGTATAGGAAATCTTCTTGGTCCGCCATTAGCTGGTTGGTTGTTCGATGTGACGGATTCGTGGGATTTGTCATTTCACATGGCTGGTGGCTGGATCATTGTTTCTGGACTTCTAGTGGGACTTGTCCCTTATACGAAAAATAGGAAAATTTGGGGCGAAGGTCCTATCGAGATGGAACGCGAGAAAGTTTGCTTAGCTTAAATTTTTTTATTAAAACGAGTGTTAGGTTGGGTATATCGACGATAGATGAGCTAACGGTGAAAACGTGGACACTAATAGATAATTGACTGTATAGTTTGGAAATTTAAGAGTTTGAATATTAAAAGTGTCTATATGTATTTGGATGCTGGAGAGTATACAAATTGTAACGATAGAAATTTGAGTTTCTGTGTTCATAAATTTGTTAGCATCCAAATTATCAAATTTGATAACTTCAAATTTCCAAATTGTCAAATTTCTGAAACTCTAAATTTTTGAATGATTTAATTTATAAATGTATAAATTGTTAAATTACTATATAGTTCTAAAATTGTGAATTTCCAAATTTCTAAATTATTAAATTTTTATATTCCGAAATTTCTAAATTCTCAAATCACCACATTTCTAACTGTCAAAACGATCAAGTTCTTAAGATTCCACAGTTCCAAATAATGAAGTTTCCAAAGTTGCAAAGTGCTAACTCATCAAACATCTGAATTTTAAATTTTTTAATTTCTGAAGTTTGAAAAGGAAATTAGATTTCCATATTTGTAAACTATCAAACAACCAAATTTTTAATTGCCAAATTTCTGCCATATTTCTATATTTTTGTATTTCTGTGTTTATGAAATTCTGACATTTATTAACACTAAGATTCTAAATTCCTAAACACCTAAATTATCATATTTCTAAATTTCTGAATTACATTTCTCAAATATCAAAATAGCTGAATTTCAATATGTTTCTAAATTTTAAATTCATATCTTTCCGAAGTTCTGTTATTAAAAATGATCAAATTCTTAAATTTCCAAATTATCAAATCTCATTATTATACAAATAATTATTTACTCCGTTGTAATACTATCTTTTGTTGTTTCTTAGAAAGTTAACCAAATACTTCTTGGTTGGCATTAGCATTATTTTACCACCAAACTGTTTTCTTCGTCAAAATAGTTATATCGCAATTTCAAAGACATAATTTAATTAAACAGTATATTCAATAAATAAAGAGTCATGGTATATTGAGGTATATGTTACCTGGTTAACACGAAACAGCCCAAAATTAAATATTTGTAAATTGTTTCGTAAATATTTACTAAATGAAGAATTTCAATTTTTTTTTTGCAAAAATGTGTCTGCAACCTTCAGCAATTGTGACTTTGAAAACGTAAAAATGTTATGAAATGGTGAAGTTATCCGTTATTTCTGGTCGTAACAAACAAATTAGTTTGTAAAAAGAATAGATGATAAAATTGTTAATTGGTTTATTTTTGTTTTCTTGTTATTGTTATGAAAACGTATAGAAAGTACGAGAATTAGAATTAAGATGTACAGTCGTCTTCGTTATTTGTTTGTTAATTATCGTATTCATTGCTCATATTTGGGGAGAGATGTTCTAGTTTCAATGATTATGTTCTTTCCACTTATACAGAGATTATATAGCTATATTTTTGTGTACAGTGATAATGATAGCATTTATAGATCGATAAACATTTGTGATAACAAATGTAATTACATATACAATCAATGTATATTTGTTTATAAGCGTAACTTAGTTAGATTATGTTGTTGTTTCTTATGCTTCATATGAAGATAAAGAAGAATTGTTTGTTTAGGTTAGAAAAGCAACCAATTGATTATGTTACAAAAGGTTATTATCGAACATGATTACAATGAAAAATAACTGAATGACTTCTATACGCGTCTACAAAGACTCAATTAATAATGAAATCATTATAAATGGAACTATTATAAAAAAGAAAGTAATTCTGATAATTTACCAATGAAATTAGATATTAATATGATTTTGATTTTATTTTACTTTCATAAAAAGGTCATTTCGGTAAATTTATTATAGCAGAATATAAATAAAATTCTGTCTTTTCAAATATACTCTATTTTTCGATTAATATGCACGATAAGTATTAAGTAGAACATAAATATATCTTCTATGAATTTTATTTAGATACTGTATTCTCTTTGAAAGAAAGAATTGTGCGTAAATGAATTTCTTTCTCGAAAGTTATTTTCGTGATAAAAATATTAACTACGAAGTGAGAACGTAGCTAGTTTGATAGTTATTCAACGAATTATATATGTATAACATATGTACTTATACAGCTATATTTGACCAGTTATTAACTAAAACAATTACATACGTATTCGTAGATAATAATATTTGATTATTTGTGAAGTTAATAAGCGCTAAAAACGATTGAATTCGCGTAACTCTAAAACGTGTTAATTAAGACAAGGATTTGTCGAGTGTCTACAGAATTTGGTACAGTTCTAAACTTTTGCCTTATAACGTCCAATATAAATAACAGGTCAAAAAAATCAAAAGTCTGTCATAATAATGAAAATGATGCACGATAATTTTTGCATCGTTGTAACGAAACGTCCCAGCTGTGATCGTATCGTTTTTCAGGAAATAAAACGTAGATGAATGTCGGAATTAGCACGTGTATCTTGGTAATAAGTAGTTACTTACAGTAACCGTTCGATAAATGCGTGCATACGGGGCTCTAAACCAGTTTCTTGCTGAAAACACTCGTTTATCGAATTCGATCTGTTCATTCGCGTCTCGATATGGCCAAATACTTACGTTATACATTCTGTTCGTTTCTTGTTGGGCAACAGAGAAAAGTATACAATGGAATTTCGCTGTATGGCCTTGTTTGGGACTGGAGAATCAGAAAAAAATGTAGGGATAACTATACTTATGAAGGGCATTGTCTACATGGAGTGATTGATCATTAGAGCCCTTTCGTCATAAAAAATGTATCATTTTTAAATTTTATAGTTGTAAAATACTAACTTTGAAATTTGAACAATTGAGAAATTACAAATTCAGGAAATCTATCAATTTAATTATGAAATTAATAATAATTAATTTGTAAATTTGTGATTTAACAGCGAAACTTCTAAATTTGCACATTTCTCCATTCGTAAATTTATAAATCCATAATATGGTTCTTTAAGGGATTATAAATTTATGAATTTGAAGATTTGATAATCTGAAATCGTAAGATCCTTTTTAAAAATTTCAAACTTTCTAAAAATGCATTTATTGAACGGCTACTATATTAGTAGGCGTATAGCTATACTAATGAACAATTTTCCAACAATAAGTTCAATGTTATCTTGTTATATGTATATATATATATATATACATATATATATATTGTAATTGAAAAGTAACAAATTCATCCAACTTTTGGATATCTATTTACAGCTTTTTCGATGCATTTAAACAACAATTTTCGTAGTAAAAATGTAGAACAATCTAATTATAGTAATCAATGTTTCACTTAAATGTTTCTTACCATTATTTACGACTATACTTGTACTACAGTAAAATAATGATTAATATTCTTTTACTGTATATTATTAAATGCTCGATTGCAAACAGTTTTCACGTATAACGATGTTACGACGTCATTAGACCCTATCTTTTTAGGACTTGACTCAAAAATATCTAACCCGAGCGATTAATATTAGATTAACAATTAAGTTTGTGGCCTTCACATTTTTATTATATAATTATTATATAATATTATATGATTATATATTTAGTATTTCACATATTTCCTTTGAAATGTACGTATACATTTTTTTTGAAATTTGTAAATTTTAAGTTTCTGAATTTCTAAAATTGAAGAATTGAAAAGTCAAAGATTCTAAAATTGTAAGTTTCTAATCTGAAAATTGAAAATATCCAAATGACTGAATTTTCAGTAAATATAGCATATTAACTATAAATTATATTCATATTAACAATCATTGATTATATTTCCAATTATGTTTTAACACCACGTTATAGAATTTTCAATCAAAGTACACGATATTCAATTGTTAACCTAATGCAATGCGTCGTAATATTTCACTATAACTAGTCCTAAATCAGCGTCCATTGTTTGCGTTAACGGAGAACAGAAGCGATACAAATTATTTATTTAATTTTAAAAGAACCTGGACAAATGCTAAAAAATATATTGAAAAAAATTCTTCGGCTATTATACTTAATTCATGTAGTGTTTATGGAATGTTAACAAGATGAATCACTTAATTATTTTCAATATGTTTAATTAAACTTTGTTAGAGAAGTTATTTGTGTATATATGCGATATGTTATTAAGAAAGAAAACTGTGTACATAAATAATTACGCGAGCAATTATTATACATGTATGAGGGGTACATAAGTACATATAATATGCTTCCAAGTATAAACTAGTCAAAAATGGCAATCATGTTGTCGTATTAAACTTTTTCAACGTAGAATCGTTCATAAAACAAGTCGAAAAATTTTGGTTCTTTTATGGAAAAAGGAACTTCGAGCTGTTTACCAAATATAATTACTATAAATTTCAGATACTATACAAACATAATTAATATAAGTTTCAGATAAAAACATGATAAGCGTATTATTAAATTTGAAAATAATAAAAAACAATTATATTCATGTACTCGTATTACTGGAGACGTGTAATGCCTGAAATGTTAACCATTATAACGAACTGTATGGAAAAATGTACTAATTTCTTGACCTTTATAATATATTGCAAATGTTAATAACGTATGTATAATTAGATACTAACATTTATATTTATATAAATATGTACATGCAACATATAGTGGTGTCCCAGAAGTCGACATCAAGCCGGAATCCGGGTAACAGGCTAGGTCATAATAGTTATCAGAAAAATATAAAAAAAATCTAAGTCGCGTTTTTTTAAAATTATAGACATTTCAAAAAATTCTAGAAAATCTGTACCCTGTGACGGTCTTTTCACTCGTGTTACTACAAATATTGACTTTTTTAATCATTTTTTTTTGTTTTGAAATCCCGAATACTGCTTCTCTAAACACTGGTAAAAAATTTAAAGCCAACTGCTCGGGCTTGGAAGTAAATGTCACTTTTTGGCCAACCGAAGATTCAAAATGAAAACTTAGTCCAGCTTTAACTGGCCATACTCAACAAAAATTGTACTAAGCGAGTTTGGCAAAGTAATTGTAAAAGTTGGCGCATTTAATAAGGATTCCAAAATGGTATGACACTTGCTAATTTGTATAGAAATACGGAAAAATTGTCGGATTCAACGGGACTCGAACCCGCTCGCTCCGCAGATCACGAGTCGTCGACGATACGCACTGAGCCTCTGGCGTCCGCCTGATATTCGTCCATACCGTAATCCAGTTTTGAACAAATTTTTCTTACATACTTAAAAATGACTCTAATGTACACGTGGCTTTCCTCAAGGACATAACTTTAAGATTCCAGTTGGAGTGAGAGAGAGAGAGTTATTTAAAGTGTGAGAGAGACGGATAGTGACGCTGTTAAATTAAATTATTAAATTAAACATCAATAATTTGGATACTTAGATTTATTAAATGTACATGAATTGTTTAACATCAATTATTTGCATTACAAGACATGTTCAAACTGCCATCCTTCAGCCGCAATGCAAGCTCGACATCTTGAAAAAGATCGGGTTATTTGACGGGCAAATCTTCCGTTCTTAACAAATTCAACTGCTTCCACTAATCTGTTCCGCAGTTCAGCTAAATTTTCAATTGACTTTGAATAAACCGTTTCTTTCACCGCTCCTCAGTAAAAAAATCTAATGGATGCCACCTCTTCGCATATTATGTTCTCCTGATACCAATAATGCATGTTATAATCGAAACTGTGCTCAGCCATCTAGCGGTGAAAGAGTTGAACTTGCAACTAAACTTAAAGAAGTAATGTGTACTTTGATGTATTCCGATTGGTCAAACTGGTTTGAACGCCGTTCTTATTGGACGATCGGTATTGGACGCAGTGCAGATCGGATGCATCGCGATTGGTGGCGGGGAGAATTGGACATGCCCCCATTGGACACCGTGCCGATTGAACGAGTCCACATGGGGCGGTTCTAATTCGTCACGGCATCAACTGCATAATCTTGATTGGTCGCATAGTTGTCCAATCGAGACAATGACCATGCGGAATAGTCCAATCCGAATCGATCAGTCGGCACAACGACCAATCAGAACCGACCAATCCGGACACGTTCCATCGGCACAGCGACCAATAGGAGGGACGGTCAATCGGTCACGGCGACCAATCCGGACGCGTCCGATCGACACAGCGACCAAACCACATCGGCCAGTGGGCGCGTCGACCAATCGAGTGTTATATAAGTGCACAATGCTTCTCGAAATACACTTATTTTGGAATTTACAGTTTACAGCATAATGCGCAACTATTCATATGATTTTATCGAGCCCGAAGTATAACGTAATGGAACAGAGCGCATTCACTAGTAAACATGGATTCACTTGCGACGCATTTACTATTTATAGATCTGAAAAACAGGCAATTGGGAATGGAACACATGTACGTTATGTCGTGCGGAATAGCATATATTCTTTGTTCACCCTCAAAAATTATTTTTCAATTTATACTACATTTTTCTTACACAACACCATTGTATGTACAATACAAAATATAACACATTAATGTGCGACACATACATCTGTAAATGGTTTAATGATTTTAATAAAGACGCTATCAATTCAAAAAATTCTTTATTTATTAAACATCCCTAAAACAACGAAAAATTCTATGAAGCAGCATTCGTGCCGCCTCCTCATATATCAGGAGGTCCTAACACCAAATCCCAAAATCCGCAATTTCCTCTTTAAAAATCCTAACCGGTAATTCATGGACATGTCGTCATTAAAATTCCAGGAAATGGCACGCGTGACACCTCCTCTCATATTATGTTCTCCTGATACCCAATTCTGAAATCCGTATACTTTCTCGAGAAACTTTCGTGCCACCTCCTCGCATATTATGTTCTCCTAATTCCAACTTCTGTAATCCGTATACTTTCTAGGGAAAATTTCGTGCCACCACCTCGGATAGCATGTTATCCTAATACCAACTTCTGAAATCAGGATACTATCTCGAGAAAATTTCGTGCCACCTCTTCGCATATCATGCTCTCCTGATACCCAATTCTGAAATCCGCATACTTTCTCGAGAAAATTTCGTGCCACCTCCTCGGATAGTATGTTTCCCTGATATCAACTTCTGAAATCCGTGTAATGTCTCGAGAAAATTTTCGTGCCACCTCTTCGCATATCATGTTCTCCTGATACCCAATTCTAAAATCTGTATACTTTCTAGAGAAACTTTCGTGCCACCTCCTCGGATAGTATGTTTCCCTGATATCAACTTCTGAAATCCGTGTAATTTCTCGAGAAAATTTTCGTGCCACCTCTTCGCATATCATGTTCTCCTGATACCCAATTCTGAAATCCGCATACTTTCTCGAGAAAATTTCGTGCCACCTCCTCGGATAGTATGTTTCCCTGATATCAACTTCTGAAATCCGTGTAATGTCTCGAGAAAATTTTCGTGCCAACTCTTCGCATATCATGTTCTCCTGATACCCAATTCTAAAATCTGTATACTTTCTAGAGAAACTTTCGTGCCACCTCCTCGGATAGTATGTTTCCCTGATATCAACTTCTGAAATCCGTGTAATTTCTCGAGAAAATTTTCGTGCCACCTCTTCGCATATCATGTTCTCCTGATACCCAATTCTGAAATCCGCATACTTTCTCGAGAAAATTTCGTGCCACCTCCTCGGATAGTATGTTTCCCTGATATCAACTTCTGAAATCCGTGTAATTTCTCGAGAAAATTTTCGTGCCACCTCTTCGCATATCATGTTCTCCTGATACCCAATTCTGAAATCTGTATACTTTCTAGAGAAACTTTCGTGCCACCTCCTCGGATAGTATGTTTCCCTGATATCAACTTCTGAAATCCGTGTAATTTCTCGAGAAAATTTTCGTGCCACCTCTTCGCATATCATGTTCTCCTGATACCCAATTCTGAAATCTGTATACTTTCTAGAGAAACTTTCGTGCCACCTCCTCGCATATTATGTTTTCCTCATAACAAATTCTGTAATCCGTATACTTTCTCGAGAAAATTTCGTGCCACCTCTTCGCATATCATGTTCTCCTGATACCCAATTCTGACATCCGTATACTTTCTCAAGAAAATTTTCGTGCCACCTCTTCGCATATCATGTTCTCTTGATACCCAATTCTGAAATCCGTATACTTTCTCGAGAAAATTCCGTGCCACCTCTTCGCATATCTTGTTCTCCTGATACCCAATTCTGAAATCCGTATACTTTCTAGAGAAAATTTCGTGCTACCTCCTTGGATAGTATGTTCTCCTGATACCAAATTGAGATGGCACGAAATTTTTTCGAGAAAGTATCCGCGTTTCAGAATTGGGTATCAGGAGAACATGATTTGCGAAGAGGTGGCACGAAAATTTTCTCGAGAAATTACACGGATTTCAGAAATTGATATCATGGAAACATACTATCCGAGGAGGTGGCACGAAATTTTCCCTAGAAAGTATACGGATTACAGATGTTGGTATTAGGAGAACATAATATGCGACGAGGTGGCACGAAAGTTTCTCGAGAAAGTATACGGATTACAGAATTTGTTATGAGGAGAACATAATATGCGAGGAGATGGCACGAAAGTTTCTCTAGAAAGTATACAGATTTCAGAATTGGGTATCAGGAGAACATGATATGCGAAGAGGTGGCACGAAAATTTTCTCGAGAAATTACACGGATTTCAGAAGTTGATATCCGGGAAACATACTATCCGAGGAGGTGGCACGAAAATTTTCTCGAAAAATTACACGGATTTCAGAATTGGGTATCAGGAGAACATGATATGCGAAGAGGTGGCACGAAATTTTCTCGAGATAGTATCCTGGTTTCTGAAGTTGGTATTAGGAGAACATAATATGCGAGGAGGTGGCACGAAAGTTTCTCGAGAAAGTATACGGATTACAGAATTTGTTATGAGGAGAACATAATATGCGAGGAGGTGGCACGAAAGTTTCTCTAGAAAGTATACAGATCTCAGAATTGGGTATCAGGAGAACATGATATGCGAAGAGGTGGCACGAACATTTACTCGAGAAATTACACGGATTTCAGAATTGGGTATCAGGAGAACATGATTTGCGAAGAGGTGGCCCGAAAATTTTCTCGAGAAACTACACGGATTTCAGAAATTGATATCATGGAAACATACTATCCGAGGAGGTGGCACGAAATTTTCCCTAGAAAGTATACGGATTACAGAAGTTGGTATTAGGAGAACATAATATCCGACGAGGTGGCACGAAAGTTTCTCGAGAAAGTATACGGATTACAGAATTTGTTATGAGGAGAACATAATATGCGAGGAGATGGCACGAAAGTTTCTCTAGAAAGTATACAGATTTCAGAATTGAGTATCAGGAGAACATGATATGCGAAGAGGTGGTACGAAAATTTTCTCGAGAAATTACACGGATTTCAGAAGCTGATATCAGGGAAACATACTATCCGAGGAGGTGGCACGAAATTTTCGCGAGAAAGTATACTGATTTCAGAATTGGGTATCAGGAGAACATGATATGCGAAGAGGTGGCACGAAATTTTCTCGAGAGAGTATCCTGGTTTCAGAAGTTGGTATTAGGATAACATACTATCCGAGGAGGTGGCACGAAATTTTCTCGAGAAAGTATACGGATTTCAGAATTGGGTATCAGGAGAATATGATTTGCGAAGAGGTGGCACGAAAATTTTCTCGAGAAATTACACGGATTTCAGAAGTTGATATCAGGGAAACATACTATCCGAGGAGGTGGCACGAAATTTTGTCGAGAAAGTATACGGATTTCAGAATTGGGTATCAGGAGAATATGATTTGCGAAGAGGTGGCACGAAAATTTTCTCGAGAAATTACACGGATTTCAGAAGTTGATATCAGGGAAACATACTATCCGAGGAGGTGGCACGAAATTTTCTCGAGAAAGTATACGGATTTCAGAATTGGGTATCAGGAGAACATGATATGCGAAGAGGTGGCACGAAATTTTCCCGAGAAAGTATGCGGATTTCAGAATTGGGTATCAGGAGAACATGATATGCGAAGAGGTGGCACGAAATTTTCTCGAGATAGTATCCTGATTTCAGAAGTTGGTATTCGGATAACATACTATCCGAGGTGGTGGCACGAAATTTTCCCTAGAAAGTATACGGATTACAGAATTTGTTATGAGGAGAACATAATATGCGAGGAGGTGGCACGAAAGTTTCTCTAGAAAGTATACAGATTTCAGAATTGGGTATCAGGAGAACATGATATGCGAAGAGGTGGTACGAAAATTTTCTCGAGAAATTACACGGATTTCAGAAGTTGATATCAGGGAAACATACTATCCGAGGAGGTGGCACGAAATTTTCGCGAGAAAGTATACTGATTTCAGAATTGGGTATCAGGAGAACATGATATGCGAAGAGGTGGCACGAAATTTTCTCGAGAGAGTATCCTGGTTTCAGAAGTTGGTTATAGGATAACATACTATCCGAGGAGGTGGCACGAAATTTTCTCGAGAAAGTATACGGATTTCAGAATTGGGTATCAGGAGAATATGATTTGCGAAGAGGTGGCACGAAAATTTTCTCGAGAAATTACACGGATTTCAGAAGTTGATATCAGGGAAACATACTATCCGAGGAGGTGGCACGAAATTTTCTCGAGAAAGTATACGGATTTCAGAATTGGGTATCAGGAGAACATGATATGCGAAGAGGTGGCACGAAAATTTTCTCGAGAAATTACACGGATTTCAGAAGTTGATATCAGGGAAACATACTATCCGAGGAGGTGGCACGAAATTTTCCCGAGAAAGTATGCGGATTTCAGAATTGGGTATCAGGAGAACATGATATGCGAAGAGGTGGCACGAAATTTTCTCGAGATAGTATCCTGATTTCAGAAGTTGGTATTCGGATAACATACTATCCGAGGTGGTGGCACGAAATTTTCCCTAGAAAGTATACGGATTACAGAATTTGTTATGAGGAGAACATAATATGCGAGGAGGTGGCACGAAAGTTTCTCTAGAAAGTATACAGATTTCAGAATTGGGTATCAGGAGAACATGATATGCGAAGAGGTGGTACGAAAATTTTCTCGAGAAATTACACGGATTTCAGAAGTTGATATCAGGGAAACATACTATCCGAGGAGGTGGCACGAAATTTTCGCGAGAAAGTATACTGATTTCAGAATTGGGTATCAGGAGAACATGATATGCGAAGAGGTGGCACGAAATTTTCTCGAGAGAGTATCCTGGTTTCAGAAGTTGGTTATAGGATAACATACTATCCGAGGAGGTGGCACGAAATTTTCTCGAGAAAGTATACGGATTTCAGAATTGGGTATCAGGAGAATATGATTTGCGAAGAGGTGGCACGAAAATTTTCTCGAGAAATTACACGGATTTCAGAAGTTGATATCAGGGAAACATACTATCCGAGGAGGTGGCACGAAATTTTCTCGAGAAAGTATACGGATTTCAGAATTGGGTATCAGGAGAACATGATATGCGAAGAGGTGGCACGAAAATTTTCTCGAGAAATTACACGGATTTCAGAAGTTGATATCAGGGAAACATACTATCCGAGGAGGTGGCACGAAATTTTCCCGAGAAAGTATGCGGATTTCAGAATTGGGTATCAGGAGAACATGATATGCGAAGAGGTGGCACGAAAATTTTCTCGAGAAATTACACGGATTTCAGAAGTTGATATCAGGGAAACATACTATCCGAGGAGGTGGCACGAACTTTTCTCGAGATAGTATCCTGGTTTCAGAAGTTGGTATTAGGATAACATACTATCCGAGGAGGTGGCACGAAAGTTTCTCTAGAAAGTATACGGATTTCAGAATTGGGTATCAGGAGAATATGATTTGCGAAGAGGTGGCACGAAAATTTTCTCGAGAAATTACACGGATTTCAGAAGTTGATATCAGGGAAACATACTATCCGAGGAGGTGGCACGAAATTTTCCCGAGAAAGTATGCGGATTTCAGAATTGGGTATCAGGAGAACATGATATGCGAAGAGGTGGCACGAAAATTTTCTCGAGAAATTACACGGATTTCAGAAGTTGATATCAGGGAAACATACTATCCGAGGAGGTGGCACGAAATTTTCCCGAGAAAGTATGCGGATTTCAGAATTGGGTATCAGGAGAACATGATATGCGAAGAGGTGGCACGAAAATTTTCTCGAGAAATTACACGGATTTCAGAAGTTGATATCAGGGAAACATACTATCCGAGGAGGTGGCACGAAATTTTCCCGAGAAAGTATGCGGATTTCAGAATTGGGTATCAGGAGAACATGATATGCGAAGAGGTGGCACGAAAATTTTCTCGAGAAATTACACGGATTTCAGAAGTTGATATCAGGGAAACATACTATCCGAGGAGGTGGCACGAAATTTTCCCGAGAAAGTATGCGGATTTCAGAATTGGGTATCAGGAGAACATGATATGCGAAGAGGTGGCACGAAATTTTCTCGAGATAGTATCCTGATTTCAGAAGTTGGTATTCGGATAACATACTATCCGAGGTGGTGGCACGAAATTTTCCCTAGAAAGTATACGGATTACAGAATTTGTTATGAGGAGAACATAATATGCGAGGAGGTGGCACGAAAGTTTCTCTAGAAAGTATACAGATTTCAGAATTGGGTATCAGGAGAACATGATATGCGAAGAGGTGGTACGAAAATTTTCTCGAGAAATTACACGGATTTCAGAAGTTGATATCAGGGAAACATACTATCCAAGGAGGTGGCACGAAATTTTCCCGAGAAAGTATGCGGATTTCAGAATTGGGTATCAGGAGAACATGATATGCGAGGAGATGGCACGAAAGTTTCTCTAGAAAGTATACAGATTTCAGAATTGGGTATCAGGAGAACATGATATGCGAAGAGGTGGCACGAAAATTTTCTCGAGAAATTACACGGATTTCAGAAGTTGATATCAGGGAAACATACTATCCGAGGAGGTGGCACGAAATTTTCCCGAGAAAGTATGCGGATTTCAGAATTGGGTATCAGGAGAACATGATATGCGAAGAGGTGGCACGAAAATTTTCTCGAGAAATTACACGGATTTCAGAAGTTGATATCAGGGAAACATACTATCCGAGGAGGTGGCACGAACTTTTCTCGAGATAGTATCCTGGTTTCAGAAGTTGGTATTAGGATAACATACTATCCGAGGAGGTGGCACGAAAGTTTCTCTAGAAAGTATACAGATTTCAGAATTGGGTATCAGGAGAACATGATTTGCGAAGAGGTGGCATGAAAATTTTCTCGAGAAATTACACGGATTTCAGAAGTTGATATCAGGGAAACATACTATCCGAGGAGGTGGCACGAAATTTTGTCGAGAAATTACACGGATTTCAGAAGTTGATATCAGGGAAACATACTATCCGAGGAGGTGGCACGAAATTTTCCCTAGAAAGTATACGGATTACAGAATTTGTTATGAGGAGAACATAATATGCGAGGAGGTGGCACGAAAGTTTCTCTAGAAAGTATACAGATTTCAGAATTGGGTATCAGGAGAACATGATATGCGAAGAGGTGGTACGAAAATTTTCTCGAGAAATTACACGGATTTCAGAAGTTGATATCAGGGAAACATACTATCCAAGGAGGTGGCACGAAATTTTCGCGAGAAAGTATACTGATTTCAGAATTGGGTATCAGGAGAACATGATATGCGAAGAGGTGGCACGAAATTTTCTCGAGAGAGTATCCTGGTTTCAGAAGTTGGTTATAGGATAACATACTATCCGAGGAGGTGGCACGAAATTTTCTCGAGAAAGTATACGGATTTCAGAATTGGGTATCAGGAGAATATGATTTGCGAAGAGGTGGCACGAAAATTTTCTCGAGAAATTACACGGATTTCAGAAGTTGGTATTAGGATAACATACTATCCGAGGAGGTGGCACGAAAGTTTCTCTAGAAAGTATACAGATTTCAGAATTGGGTATCAGGAGAACATGATATGCGAAGAGGTGGCACGAAAATTTTCTCGAGAAATTACACGGATTTCAGAAGTTGATATCAGGGAAACATACTATCCGAGGAGGTGGCACGAAAATTTTCTCGAGAAATTACACGGATTTCAGAATTGGGTATCAGGAGAACATGATATGCGAAGAGGTGGCACGAAATTTTCTCGAGATAGTATCCTGGTTTCTGAAGTTGGAATTAGGAGAACATAATATGCGAGGAGGTGGCACGAAAGTTTCTCGAGAAAGTATACGGATTACAGAATTTGTTATGAGGAGAACATAATATGCGAGGAGATGGCACGAAAGTTTCTCTAGAAAGTATACAGATTTCAGAATTGGGTATCAGGAGAACATGATATGCGAAGAGGTGGCACGAAAATTTTCTCGAGAAATTACACGGATTTCAGAAGTTGATATCAGGGAAACATACTATCCGAGGAGGTGGCACGAACTTTTCTCGAGATAGTATCCTGGTTTCAGAAGTTGGTATTAGGATAACATACTATCCGAGGAGGTGGCACGAAAGTTTCTCTAGAAAGTATACAGATTTCAGAATTGGGTATCAGGAGAACATGATTTGCGAAGAGGTGGCATGAAAATTTTCTCGAGAAATTACACGGATTTCAGAAGTTGATATCAGGGAAACATACTATCCGAGGAGGTGGCACGAAATTTTCTCGAGAAAGTATACGGATTTCAGAATTGGGTATCAGGAGAACATGATATGCGAAGAGGTGGCACGAAATTTTCTCGAGATAGTATCCTGATTTCAGAAGTTGGTATTAGGATAACATACTATCCGAGGCGGTGGCACGAAATTTTCCCTAGAAAGTATACGGATTACAGAAGTTGGAATTAGGAGAACATAATATGCGAGGAGGTGGCACGAAAGTTTCTCGAGAAAGTATACGGATTACAGAATTTGTTATGAGGAGAACATAATATGCGAGGAGGTGGCACGAAAGTTTCTCTAGAAAGTATACAGATTTCAGAATTGGGTATCAGGAGAACATGATATGCGAAGAGGTGGCACGAAAATTTTCTCGAGAAATTACACGGATTTCAGAAGTTGATATCTGGGAAACATACTATCCGAGGAGGTGGCACGAAATTTTCGCGAGAAAGTATACTGATTTCAGAATTGGGTATCAGGAGAACATGATATGCGAAGAGGTGGCACGAAATTTTCTCGAGATAGTATCCTGGTTTCAGAAGTTGGTATTAGGATAACATACTATCCGAGGAGGTGGCACGAAATTTTCCCTAGAAAGTATACGGATTACAGAAGTTGGTATTAGGAGAACATAATATGCGAGGAGGTGGCACGAAAGTTTCTCGAGAAAGTATACGGATTTCAGAATTGGGTATCAGGAGAACATAATATGCGAGGAGGTGTCACGCGTGCCATTTCCTGGAATTTTAATGACGACATGTCCATGAATTACCGGTTAGGATTTTTAAAGAGGAAATTGCGGATTTTGGGATTTGGTGTCAGGACCTCCTGATATATGAGGAGGCGGCACGAATGCTGCTTCATAGAATTTTTCGTTGTTTTAGGGATGTTTAATAAATAAAGAATTTTTTGAATTGATAGCGTCTTTATTAAAATCATTAAACCATTTACAGATGTATGTGTCGCACATTAATGTGTTATATTTTGTATTGTACATACAATTGTGTTGTGTAAGAAAAATGTAGTATAAATTGAAAAATAATTTTTGAGGGTGAACAAAGAATATATGCTATTCCGCACGACATAACGTACATGTGTTCCATTCCCAATTGCCTGTTTTTCATATCTGTAAATAGTAAATGCGTCGCAAGTGAATCCATGTTTACTAGTGAATGCGCTCTGTTCCATTACGTTATACTTCGGGCTCGATAAAATCATATGAATAGTTGCGCATTATGCTGTAAACTGTAAATTCCAAAATAAGTGTATTTCGAGAAGCATTGTGCACTTATATAACACTCGATTGGTCGACGCGCCCACTGGCCGATGTGGTTTGGTTGCTGCGTCGATCGGACGCGTCCGGATTGGTCGCCGTGACTGATTGACCGTCCCTCCTATTGGTCGCTGTGCCGATGGAACGTGTCCGGATTGGTCGGTTCTGATTGGTCGTTGTGCCGACTGATCGATTCGGATTGGACTATTCCGCATGGTCATTGTCTCGATTGGACAACTATGCGACCAATCAAGATTATGCAGTTGATGCCGTGACGAATTAGAACCGCCCCATGTGGACTCGTTCAATCGGCACGGTGTCCAATGGGGGCATGTACAATTCTCCCCGCCACCAATCGCGATGCATCCGATCTGCACTGCGTCCAATACCGATCGTCCAATAAGAACGGCGTTCAAACCAATTTGACCAATCGGAATACATCAAAGTACACATTCCTTCTTTAAGTTTAGTTGCAAGTTCAACTCTTTCACCGCTAGATGGCTGAGCACAGTTTCGATTATAACATGCATTATTGGTATCAGGAGAACATAATATGCGAAGAGAAGGCATCCATTAGATTTTTTTACTGAGGAGCGGTGAAAGAAACGGTTTATTCAAAGTCAATTGTAAATTTAGCTGAACTGCGGAACAGATTAATGGAAGCAGTTGAATTTGTTAAGAACGGAAGATTTGCCCGTCAAATAACCCGATCTTTTTCAAGATGTCGAGCTTGCATTGCGGCTGAAGGAAGGCAGTTTGAACATGTCTTGTAATGCAAATAATTGATGTTAAACAATTCATGTACATTTAATAAATCTAAGTATCCAAATTATTGATGTTTAATTTCATAATTTAATTTAACAGCGTCACTATCCGTCTCTCTCACACTTTAAATAACTCTCTCTGTCTCACTCCAACTAGAATCTTAAAGTTATGTCCTTGAGGAAAGCCACGGGTACATTAGAGTCATTTTTAAGTATGTAAGAAAAATTTGTTCAAAACTGGATTACGGTATGGACGAATAACAGGCGGACGCCAGAGGCTCAGTGCGTATCGTCGACGACTCGTGATCTGCGGAGCGAGCGGATTCGAGTCCCGTTGAATCCGACAATTTTTCCGTATTTCTATACAAATTAGCAAGTGTCATACCATTTTGGAATCCTTATTAAATGCGCCAACTTTTACAATTACTTTGCCAAACTCGCTTAGTACAATTTTTGTTGAGTATGGCCAGTTAAAGCTGGACTAAGTTTTCATTTTGAATCTTCGGTTGGCCAAAAAGTGACATTTACTTCCAAGCCCGAGCAGTTGGCTTTAAATTTTTTCCAATGTTTATAGAAGCAGTATTTGGGATTAGAAAACAAAAAAAAATGATTAAAAAAGTCAATATTTGTAGTAACAGGAGTGAAAAAACCGTCACAGGGTACACATTTTCTCGATTTCTTTGAAATGTCTATAATTTTTAAAAAACGCGACTTGGATTCTTTTTATATTTTTCCGATAACTATTATGACCTAGCCTGTTACCCGGTTCCGGCTTGACGTCGACTTCGTGGACACCCTGTAGAAAAACGCAATCAAATGTGTTTTTCTTTTATGGTCGTAACCTCGTGCGACCTACGTTATGCAATTAAGTGCGAGGATAGTAACGGTGCAAAAAAAAGAGGCCAAAGGATAAAAATAACAAACCACCACAATTTTTGTTCCTTTCTTGTTTCGTTTCTTTCTAAAAAATTATAAAAAGAATGAAAATACAGTACTAGGCGAATATCGCATAAATATTTATAAATATCGTTCATTGCTATAGGCGCAATTAAATAACCAAACTCTACAGAAGCTCACGATATCTCTATATCCGATCGAATCTCTTTGCACGAGTCGGAATTTCGTTAAATCTCTTTTACGAAAAAAAAAAGAGAATATTTGATTTATCTTCTCAGAAGCCAGACACGTGACCTGCAATATAATTCATACGATTGCAGATAACGTCAAAAATACGCGATAAGCGAAATTAATTAGTTTCTAATATAAAGTTACAAACTTGTAAATGATCATGAATTTTTAAATGAAAGAAAAAAAGCTTGTAGAGCGATAAAACGTATCGAATTATCGGTAACGTCATATCGTGGAACGTTCAATAACATGTGTATGTACATATACACATACGAACAGCTGTATGTATACACATAGATCTATTTTTTCTTTACTTTGATACAATGAACTTTAATGCATATGAATCGGTAGTGGAACTGTTTAAGATTTTCGCGTGATGCAAGGTTGGCACGCTTTAAATCGACACGTGATATGTTGTTACGTATGGTATGGCAACGCGATAGATCGCCACGCTTTATATCGTTGCGACTTTGGAATTTCGGAACATTGGGACCGCGAGATATTGGAATTTTTTCAGTTTGCGACTTTGGAAGTTGGAACCTTAGGAACTTGACATTTTTGAACTATACTCATCCTCCGATTTACACTAAAGATTGGCTCCTTAGAAAACAATGTAAATCGGAATCGTGTAAATCAAAAGTAATATCAATTAAACTAGTATATGACGTTGTAATAATTGAGGAATTGGAAATTTTCAAATTTGATAGTTTGAGAATCTGAGATTTTGAAGAAGCGATAGCGGTTTGGTAATTTAAGACATCGAAATATTGAAAATTTAATGATTTAGAAATTGGAGATTTGAATATTAAAAAATTTTACGATTTAACGAAAATTTGAAAATTTAGAGTTGGAAATTTGAAAGATTAGAAGAATTGGAATCTTGAGCATTTGGGAATTTATAAATCCTGATATTTGTATATTAAAAAATTTGAAGATCTGTATATTTCTGCGATTGAAGATTAGAATATTTGAAAAATGTGAAAGTCCGAAATTTGGAAAACCGAAGATTCAATAATTTAAAAAAATGAATATTCAAATATTAAAGAATTTGAATTTTTTAAAATCAGGAACTTAAAAGTCTGAGAAATTGAAAAGCTGAGAATTTGACAATTTGGTAACTGAATATTTGGAAATTTAAATGTTTGGAGTTTGAACATTATGGATCTTAAAAATGAAAATATAAAATGGTGTGAGAATTCAGTAACTTAATAATGCGAAATTTATAAAAATTCCTAGAGTCTGTCTAGAAGTATCCCTAATATAACTTTCTACATATGGCATGCTGAATGACCATTCGAGCATCAATTAGATCTTTACTTCTGTTCCATAGTCCTCATTCGTATTTAATGTCCTGGCGAAGTACTTGGACTGGCTGGACTCGGTGTCGAATTTCTGCTAGGAGTTCTTGGTACACCAACCACGTTAGCCAAATTTTCTACGCTTTTCGGGAAGGTCCTGGTGATAATAGAGTGTTCAGGGCCAATTAACGCGTCACCCATCACACCCATACGTACGCCGTTTCCGTACCTGTGTAGAGTTATCGACATATCTACAAAAAAGAGATAATTAATAAACACGAAAATTAAAATACATAATTGACTCTTTACAGCTACAGTCGTGGACGAAATTAAGTGGACAGATATCATAAATAACAAAATGTTAATTTAATTTAACTAATAATGCCTATAAATCAAAATTTTATTGCACAATTATACAGGGTGTCCCAAAAGTGTTGAAGGAGCCGGAAATGGGAGGTAGGTGGGGTCATTCTGAACAATTTTTTTATTTACAAAAATGTTGTATGCAGCTTCATTTTTAAATTATTAGCGAAAAACACCGACCAATTAGAACGCGAGAATCGCGCGCCACGCGATTCGATCGCGACCACGGCCAATTATAACTCGGGCCTACACTTCTGCCTCCGAGCGCGCGCGATTCTCGCGCTCTGATTGGTCGGTGTTTTTCGTTAATAATTTAAAAATGAAGACCCATACGACATTTTTGCAAATGAAAAAGTTGTTTAGAATGACCCTACCTACCTCCCATTTCCGGCTCCTTCAACACTTTTGGGGCACCCTGTATAATACATCATGAACTAAAATGTTATTAAATACTAGAAATTGAATCACCACCCTATTATTCGCGCGTGTCTGAATTTTCACCAAAAATTTTGATCAACAACAGTGTGTGTCTCAGATAGAAATAAATTCTGAAAGTATAAGTATTTTCAGAGCTGACAAAAATAATTTAAACCCTTAAGCACCAACATTGTTCGTACACGTCCCCACTTCTGCTAAAAATTTTGATAAAAAATTACATGTGTTTGGTCTAACCCTTTAACCTGCTAACCGGGTTCGGCGATCTAACTCGTCATTCGTTGCAAAACATCTTAAACTTTAATGTATTGGCACAGATTAATTGTTATGCTTTTTAGATAATATTTCAATTATTAATTATAACAATATTTAATTGACAAATATTGTAACGATTGACTTCTAAAATACAATTAATTATCGGAGTAAAATTTATGATATTAAAGTCGTTTTCTTCGAGGAGCGTTTTTCTCGTTGGGAAAAGTGTACTTAAGCAAGTGGATCATATTTTAATTAAATAAACAGCTTTTGAAACAAGACATGCAGTTTTATATATTCGCTTAAAAATCCGACGTTTCGTCGTCAACCTAATATTTGTAATTATTGTAAATACAACTCTACACAAGTTTTATTAACTTATTTCTTGAACTCAAAAGAAAAACGAATTTTACGAAAAGAACCATCCGGTTAGCAGGTTAATGTTACCTGAAACTTTAAAAAAGAACAGAAGAGAGATTTATTTACTGCAGTTGCCTTGAGGTGGTCTCCAGTACATCACTGCATCGACACCTTCCACGGGCAAATCTCCGTCGACGTGTGTCAACGAGAGGGAATACCTTCTTGTTAATTGATTTAGCATCACTTTTAGCATCAACGAAGGTAAACAAGAAGAAATCAAGCCAACAGACGCCTCCGCCGCCGTAATGGCGTACAACGCGCTTTGTTTCGATCTCGCTTCTCGCACGTTCTTTTGGATGACCTGAAAAGATATGTTACTCTTTCAACGGCACCCTATTAATACGCGATTTAATAGTAAACGATATTATTGTTTGACGGTTATTATCGTTACACGAGCAAAGATATAAATAGATCGATAAAACTCGAATAAGAATGAGGATACGTATAATTGGAGCAAGCGAAAAGATTGCCGGAATGCCGGTGGGTGGAACTCATGGAGAGAGTGAAATGCCATAATTGTTCGCGATAACGAAAGGATAGTACATGAAAATTAAATCGAATACAATATAACGCGTGTATTGTATCCCGTGAAAAGAACACATCGGAATATTGGACTTAAAAATGAAACTAAATGGCGTTAAATGAATATTGTAACACGTTAATATCGCGGGAGGCGTAGGAGGAGGAAAAGAAGGGTTAGGAGATGGGTTTAGAAGCTAAGAAGTGCCGTACATCGGAGGCGACATCTTCTTCTTAGTTCTTGAAAGGAAAAGTCGAGGTGCCGTATCCACGTCTTCGTCGACTTGTAGGATTTGGGGTGAGTTAGGAACGCTATAAGAGAGTGCCGAACACCGCGTCGTCTTCTCTCTTATAGGTTACGGAAGGGAAAACCGTCGTACTTAGAGCGTGCCGAACAACCCGTCGTCTTGCTCTCTAAACGTAAGTTTAGAGAGTGCCGAACAAAGCGTCGTCTGCACTCTAAGATACACGGTGAGGGAAGGATTGAATTTAGAGAGTGCCGAACAATACCGTCGTCTTGCTCTCTAAACGAAAGTTAGAGAGTGCCAATCAGTAAATCGTCTTGCTCTTCTCAATTACCCGTAGGACACCTTCTCGCTAACTGCCTTTTCTCGGAAAAAGGCCGCTATTTATACTGAAAAGCGAAGCTAGGCCCGCCCAATCAGCGAGGCCCAACTCCGCGTACTAAGGGATTTTATGGCCTGACCTGGGTTGTACGTCGGTCGCGCGTACTCGGCGTTTTCTTACATTCTAGCTTACATACAGGGTGTCCCAAAAGTGTTGAAGGAGCCGGAAATGTCAGGTAGGTGGGGTCATTCTGAACAACTTTTTCATTTGCAAAAATGTCGTATGGGGCTTCATTTTTAAATTATTAAGGAAAAACACCGACCAATCAGAGTGCGAGAATCGCGCGCGCTCGGAGGCAGAAGTGTAGGCCCGAGTTATAATTGGCCGTGGTCGCGATCGAATCGCGTGGCGCGCGATTCTCGCGTTCTGATTGGTGGGTGTTTTTCGTTAATAATTTAAAAATGAAGCCCCATACAACATTTTTGCAAATAAAAAAGTTGTTCAGAATGACCCCACCTACCTCCCATTTCCGGCTCCTTCAACACATTTGGGACACCCTGTATATTCTACAATATTTTCCTATTTCGGAAATCTTATGTGTTACAATATTTATTTTCGATTTCAAAAATAAATATGTCGATATTACAATCGACATATGCATCGCATTAATATTTACATATGTACGAGGTCTGTTCAGATAGATCGTTGCCTCGATGGGGCAAAAATTGCTGAAAATGTTGCCCATTCTGCCGAACACATACTTCTGCTCTTCTAATTAAATTTTTATGAACACTTTCTAACGTATTCGATTGTTTTAAAGTATGAAAGGCTACAATAATCTTTTCTTTCGATTGCTCGCAACTTACGATTTCTTTAGAATAGACAATTGTAACGCGATGCTTTAATAATTTTAAGCATAGAAGTTAATCGCGAGGGTAGCGGGCAACGCAGGTACCGAGAGTCATAAAACTCGGTACGCAGTGATTGGTGCGAGCCTAGCTGCCCAACTTATTGTGAGTTGCAAAAAAGGTAAACGATTTTCTGGTAGGAGTCGATGGTGGATTGGTGGGAACGTAGGAAGGCACTTGGTAAAAAGAGGGAAATATTGATTTGTCATTGGTATAGGATTTTTGGACGGTGGAAAAGTTGGAAGAACGAGGTGGTGGAAAGGAGTTGGCAGCAGGGATGGCAAGAGGAACGGTGCTTTTTGGATTTTCCATGTTTTATGAAGAGCCTGCAACGGGCCGCGGACTTGGGGTGTGCTCGAAGTTTGGGTCTATTTATGATCAATTGGAATTTTAATAATGCTTAGATTTGCTGTCTTTACTCGGAGGGTTTACAGGCTCGCAGGTACCGTGGCCTGTGTTGTCCGGTGCGTTGTAACATTCTTTATTAATTTTTCGAGTTTCCTTGAATTTCCTTTCTTCCGAGATCGCAGCAACGCGAGACGTTCAAGCTAGTAAGGTTATAAGAACAACGTGTAGATATACGAACCTGCAAAATTTCAACTAGATCATCCTCGAAGAGCGGCGTTCTAGTAGGCAGTGCGAGACACAAGACACCTCTGGGTTCATGATTTTGCACGAATATCGCTCGTTGACTGATGAATTTACCGGTGGCCAGCACGTCATCCGGTATCCTAACTCCAGAGTGGCGGAAATACTCCTTCAGGGCGTCCACCGTAGCAGCTAACAGGATTTCGGCTTCGGTCGCGCCGGTCATGCTGGAAATTTTTCGAAGTATTTCGAAATCGACCTCCTCGGACCACGCGACCACCTTTCGACCGCAAGGTGACGTCGTCTGAAGACGATTCGCCTGCGGATGCTTCAAGAACAGCTCCTCCAAGATCATTTTCGGCGCTTTGATCGCGATCCAGCTGATGGAGATGACTTCCACGCTGGCCTGAAATATCAACGGAACGTAATACCACAGCATGGACGTCAAAGTGTCCGGATAGTAATGCTTGTGGCGCGATTTCAGGGCTCGAAGTTCTCGCAAGAGTAATATCGGTGTTTTCAGGGTCAACGTGATAGCCAAGTACCACACCCAGGTGACGATATCGTATATCGCCTCGAAAGGATTCAGGGATCTTAGCAAGGCTCGTAGAAACACTATAGGGCCGAAACTTCGTTTGTTCGCCTCCCGTTGAAAGATGGCGAACACGTCGAAGAACCCTCTCTTTTCACCCTTTCTGTAACGTCTGAAATAAAAGGAAAAATTCAAATAATTCTTGAATGCACCAATGAAGTACGAGTCAAGTGAATTATTTAACCATATGGTATTCGATCAATATTATTTAAGTATTAATGTTTTACGCTAAAACTACCGAAGCGATCAAATAACCGATTTACAAGTTGCTTATTTTAAGTTACTAAATTTGTTAAAATAATTTTCTTGAAATCCGTCAGTAAATTATTTTTAATTTTAAAGCGAGCGTACACTACACGTCGGTAGATTTAGTATCAATTAGGATTTTGATTTCTGTTTCAATTTTTGTTTGCTGTTTAAATTCATTTTAAGATGATTAAATGTATCCCTAAAGATGCAGTTATTTATTTTATTTTATTTTCTAACTCGCAATCTGTAATAAATAAAAAAAATTGCTTATTTCCATCAAATCTATCAAAGTTGTATCAACGATGAGAAAAAGTTATGAATAAAAATATTAATTTTCTTTTATGTATGTGTTTAAGGTCGCATCAACTACGTGGTTATTAGCGACCACACATGGTGATTTTATATATCGTGTGTGATTTTTTGTTTGTGTACAAATTTTATTATTTTCTTTAGGTTCTCTTCGGTTTTGAATAGTTCTCTGATTTGGTTTGGCATTTGGTTCTTTTTTTTAAATTTGTTTTCTGACGTGGAAATTAAATTGGTGGTTGAGATAATTATAAAGTAGTAGGATTCATTTTTTCTACTGTTCATTTTTAATGACGAGGTGTTAAAATTTGATGAGTATATATTTTTTTGACGTTTGTCCAAAGATTATTATTAAACTAATCGACCAATCGGTTGAAACTTTTAACAATTTGTTAAGGATGTTTTCCTGGTGGCCATATCACCCAACATTTCCGAATCTGTTTATTGTAAACTGTTCTAATTGTAAAAGGAGCGTAGAGCAAAATCCTTAAAAACTATTAACATCGAATAACCAATATACATTTTATATATAATATATATTAGATTAATTAAATTTAAATAACATCAAAACAAAAGACAAATTATTGTTAATAATCCAATTGAGTAAATATTCCAAATAAAGGAATAGTTTTGAAAGAACCTATGTAACTTAAAAAACATTAAACTACTAATATAAAATGTGGTTGATTACTAAATTAAAATATTTTGTGACTTGTCCTTTCTTTAAGTAAAGAATTAGGAAATATGAGGTTTTGAAAATTTGAAAATTTAATGGTTCGAGAAATTCTGAAATTTTGGATTTGTAAATAACCCTTTGAAAATTTTGGAATTTAAAGATTTGTATATTTGCAAATTTGAAATTATTGACTTTAGATATTTGGAAATTTCAAAACTGCAACATTTTGTAAGGTGACTTGAAAATTTAAGAATACATAAATATAGAAATGTGACCCACACATTATATACAGTGGCGTGCAAAAGTTTCCGACCAGTGACATTTCGACCTCCAACTTATTTTAAAAAAAGATAATGATCTTTAATTATTATGAGATGTCATGATGAGATATGAGAAACAAAATAATATAGTAAAAGAATATTATTTACGTTTGTAAGTATATACAGGGTGTACCAAAAGTGTTGAAGGAGACGGAAATGGGAGGTAGGTGGGGTCATTCTGAACAACTTTTTCATTTGCAAAAATGTCGTATGCGGCTTCATTTTTAAATTATTAAGGAAATACAGCGACCAATCAGAACACGAGAATTGCGCGCCACGCGATTCGATCGCGACCACGGCCAATTATAACTCGGGCCTACACTTCTGCCTCCGAGCGCGCGCGATTCACGCGCTGTGATTGGTCGGTATTTTTCGTTAATAATTTAAAAATGAAGCCCCATAGGACAATTTTGCAAATGAAAAAGTTGTTCAGAATGAACCCACCTACCTCCCATTTCCGGCTCCTTCAACACTTTTGGGACATCCTGTATAATGACTGGTTACATATGCCATGTAATGGCATTGGCCGGAAAATTTTGCACGCCACTGTAAATATATTGTAGAAATATAGAAATGTGACTCGCACATTCTATAAATATACAAATATAGAAATTCGGAAATGTAGTGATTTTCTATTGTGAGATTTGAAAATATGTTGATACTGTAAATGTGGCACTTTGCAAATTTGAAAATTTGTCAATTTGTCAATTTGTGTTTTTAGATAACCTTAAGTTTGTAAATCTGTAAACGGAACATTTCAAGATTAGGGATTCAATTACTGCAAATATTAGAGCCAGCGAGAAATTACCTGCCGATATTAAGCAATGTTTAAATGATAAAAAGCATATAAGGGGAATAGTAGGGTATCTTATGAAACGCAAAATAATTGATGATGTCTAAAGTACAGTTAGATTTAGATAATAATAATTAATGATGTCAAAGATACAGTTAGATTTAGAAAATAAATAATTGATATATAGATGTTAACAATGGATACTTGTAAACACGCTTTAGCATAAGTCAAAATGTAAGAACGTAACTATATATCTAATGTGGTCGCTAATGGCTGAAAAGCTGATGCGACATTAAATAAATAAATTTAAAAAAAAAGATTAGGGATTCGTAAATTTAAGAAAATACGAATACACGAAATTAAAAATCTGTGAATTTAACAATTTGAAAATTTCAAAATTAGGACTTAGCGTATGGAAAAATAAAAAATTTCAACGTTGAAGATTTAGCAAGCTAAAAATTTGTAAAACTAGAAAATCTGTGAATCATCTGAACAAGAAAAAAGGTTATCTAGAATTATTAAAAGAACAAATTAGGTACTACCGAAAGATGAACCACGAAGAACTTTGTTCTGTACCTCGTCAACTCTTTCAGCGAAGAAATTAGAACTATTACACCGATTTTCGCGTACTGAAAAATACCGATCTGCTTCTTCAGAATCTCTGGCCTCTCGTTTGGGTCGTTATTGTAAAGGAACTCGTTCCAATAATTGCTGAAGCTCTCCGTGAGCTTCTGATAGAGTTTCGGAAGTGCAGAGGGTTCAGCGTAGAGATTCGTGAAAGGTGAATCTGGATCTTGACACGTCCAACCATCGGTAGAGTATCTCAATGGAAGAAAATCTGCGAGTGCAAGGTGTTCCTGACGTAGTAGCAGATGATGGACCCTCACCAGACAAACTTGATACTCCTCTCCGCGAAGAAAACAATTTATCACGTGAACCTGCCACGGTGGTTGTCCCGGTGGAAAGAACTTGGATGTGAGATCGCTGACGTAGTCCTAAAATACATGAATCTACTGCAAATAGTCACATTACAGACTTACCTGATTCGAACGGTGATTGAACACGATACGTTAGGAAAGAAATCGAACTCTGATATTCGTACATTAGAGTCTTATAGGAAAGTATTATACGTCCGTCATAAGATGAGCTTTGACAGAACATAAAAGTGGCCGTGTTCGATTAAAAGGAAAAGTAAGTTTCCCATCTTAGGTGTATTTTGCGCGTGAATTAACCCTTTACACGGGATAGGTGATTTACTCACCACTTTGTTTAATACAGTAATTGGGAATAGGTATTTTTTAATTAAATCTATAGCATTGCACATATACTGTATAAACATATTAGGAGTACAGATTAGTTCGGTCCGTTTTTAAAAGGTATCTCTGGCTGTTATAAATGTTTCATAGCAACAGCGAATTTCGATTGTTTCAGAGGCATTAGGTATCTGCCAATAATATTCAGTTTATATCGCTTTGAATTTCATACAGAAATCTTGTTTTTTACTGTGTTGAATATATCAAATTTTGCGTTAACTGAGCTGCATTTGCGGGAGGTTTTAGTTTTCTACTTTAATTGGAATAAAAGTGCAGCAAAAGCGCATCGAATCCGTGTGGAAGTTTATGGTGACAATGCTCCAACTGACAAATCATTTAGAAAACTAAGAAGAAAAAAATACTACGCTATGTCTGTTCAATCGTTACCATCAACCTCAATATCAATACCGAAACCGAAAATTCATGGTTCAAAGGTCATGCTGAATATCTAGTGGGGCCAAAATGGTGTTATATACTATGAACTGCTACAACCTGGTGATTCCATTACGGATAATAGGTATAGGCTACAATTACTTCGTTTGAGTCGTGCATTACGAGAAAAACCGCCAGAATACGAGCAAAGACATAACACGGTTATTTTTCTGCATGACAACGCCCAGCCTCATGTCGCAAAAGTCGTGAAAATATATTTGAAAACGATCAAGTGGGATATTATACCGTACCCGCCGTATTCTCTTGACATTGCTCCTTCTTACTTCCGGTTGTTGCGACGGATGCAGCACGATTTGGCAGGTCACAAATTCACTTCTTTCGCAAAAATCAAAAATTGGCTCCAAACTTGGATCGCCTCAAAAGACGAGCCATTTTTTCGATATGGAATTTGAAAATTGCCAGAGAGGTGGGAAAAAATAGTAACCAGTAATGGACAATACTTTGAGTAATCTGTTCCTACACATTGTTCTGTAATAAATGCATTTTTGACCACAAAAACAACGGACCGAACTAATTTGTACTCCCAACAATAAAACAGCTAATAGTGCCAATTAATGTAGAGTGATAACAAGCTCAAAAGAATTCGTGAAACTCTTCAACCAAAAAGTTTTAGAGTTGTTATCGGCTACTAATAACAATACTCGTAAGTGCAAAGGGTTAACAATTCTTTATAGTTAGTCAGACACGTATGTATGCTGATCAAATTGAAAAATGAAAGAAAATAAATATTTTACTTTGAAATCCTAGAGTTCATCTTGTGGTAGGTGCATATACTACAGTGCTTAAAGTACTATTTTTGTGAAAAAGATAACTTTTATAATTTATAATTTTAATTGTATGAAATTATCATGATTTCTCGAATTGCTAACGTTTTTAGCTTTCTTTTAAATATGTATATAGTATATATAAGTATAAATATGTATATATTATATATCTATATATGTATATAGTTTAAATATGTAATTTATTGTTATTTATTATTTTCATTAGAAAGTTTCGTTTCTTTTCTAGCGCACAAAGTATGCACTTATTTGATCACACTAAAATTTGGAAATTATAGTGTTTCGTCCCATTTTTATATCCGTGAATTTGTATCGTGACCAGTATCCTGACCAATTTTGAGACATAGGGAGCTCTGATATGATTTGATAATATACAAATATTAAGAAAATATTGAATATCTAATATTTAAGAAAATTGCTACAGTTTTGAGTTATCGTTCTAACATAATTGGTGACTAATCACCAAACAGGAAATTAAATTAATTTAGGAACAGAATTTGTTTAAAAATGCAAAGTAAGTAAAATCGTGAATAAAAACTGTATAAAACCAACCTGAATGTTGGACTCTGTAATGGGTCGACCTCTGAACGAGCATGGTGAGTTTAGCAATTGATTATCCACGGAGAAATAATCAAGATCCTTCCACACATAGAGACCCCACCTTGTGGATAAGCCTGCTCGAAGGAATCTTCTGGACGATGTCAGATGAATTAAATGGCCCCGAATGTTTTCCGCGATTGAACGGGCTTGAATCAGCAAAGTATAAATCCCCTAAATTTAAGAAGATCCAATGTACAGGATGTTCAAAACAAGTCACTCAATATTTATATGAAACATAGGATATACTGCGAAAATGTGTAAAAAGATCTCGGTAAACATCTTTTTATACAGGGTGTCCTAAAAGTGTTGAAGGAGCCGGAAATAGAAGGTAGGTGGGGTCATTCTGAACAATTTTTTCATTTGCAAAAATGTCGTATGGGGCTTCATTTTTAAATTATTAACGAAGAACACCGACCAATCAGAACGCGAGAATCGCGCGCCACACGATTCGATCGCGACCACGGCCAATTATAACTCGGGCCTACACTTCTGTCTCCGAGCGCGCGCGATTCTCGCGCTCTGATTGGTCGGTGTTCTTCTTTAATAATTTAAAAATGAAACGCCATACGACATTTTTGCAAATGAAAAAGTTGTTCATAATGACCCTATCTACCTCCCATTTCCGGCCCCTTCAAAACTTTTGGGACACCCTGTATGTTAGTATCGTGATTGAATTATTTATTCGTATCATGGCACAATAATGATCACGCCTAGTGTTTATAAAATCCAATCTGAATATCTTCGTTTCAGTTTCATACATTTCTTTCCGGTAGAATGTATCATCTACCTTCAGACAGTTATCATAAATCGACGATTATAGATGTATTTAGTATTACACAGATACAAAGTATTGCGCTGAAAATGTGAGCGTAATTAGCCTAATGAAGAAATGGCAGACACGCATATTATTCGTTATGTTCGTGTTCATGGAACTGTTTTAACTGTAAGGTGTTTTTATGTAGAAATACAGGGTGTCTCGTAATAAGTGTAAGACCGTAAAGGGGTTGTAGAGAAGGTGATTCTAAGTAACTTTTTCCTTTGCAAAAATGGGGTCTAGGCTCTCGTTTTCGAGTTATTAAGGAAAAACACCGACCAATCAGAGCGCGCGAATAGCACCCGCTCAACCGCGAAAGCAAAGCCCCGAACATACGGCCGATCGCGGATGCGAACAAACAAATTAGTATCGTGCTATGTTACGTCAAAGTTAAATCGCACATAAAATTGTCTTATCCCTTATTTAATAAAAATGAATAACTGAACATTATTATTTCCAAATTCCCAATTCCCCAAATCTCCAAATTCCCAAATTCCCAAATTCACAAATTCCCAATTCCCCAAATTCCTAATTCCCCAAATTTTCAAATTCCCAAATTCCCAGTCCCCCAAATTTTCAATTCCCCAAATTACCAATTCCCCAAACTCCCAATTCCTCAAATTCTCAATTCCCCAAATCGCACATAAAATTGTCTTATACCTTATTCAGTAAAAATGAATAACTGAACATAAATATGTGTGATTTAACTTTGACGTAACATAGCACGATACTAACTTGTTTGTTCGCGTCCGCGATCGGCCGTATGTCCGAGGCTTCGCTCTCGCGGCTGCGCGTGCGCTATTCGCGCGTTCTGATTGGTCGGTGTTTTTCCTTGATAACTCGAAAACAAGAGCCTAGACCCGATTTTTGCAAAGGAAAAAGTTACTTAGAATAACCTCCCCTACAACCCCTTTACGGGTCTTACACTTATTACGAGACACCCTGTATAAAAGAAAATCTTTTAATCGAACAAAGTCATCATCATTTTAGTAATTCTCACTCTGAACTCATCATCGAAACTCTGATAATAGTAGTACGTTTTTTATTATTGGGTTGTTCGGAAAGTGATTTCGCTTTTTTCCCAACAGGCTTTCTTGCGAAAAAGTGCGATTGATTCTACGCAGTAGTTTATAGTTGGTACTTTAACCAGTTAAGCGTGTTTGACGACTATATCCGTCATGGAGATGTGGCAAAATTTTTTATCACATCCAGTATACTCCTAAATCACAGCTAATTGGTTCACCAAATAAGTCAATATTAGTAATAAAATTGCCTATTTTATAAAACAGGCTCATCTTTTTGGCCCAATATTTTAACATCGACACTTATTCTGTGATTGACGAGTATACTTAATGAAGGGACCGCCACAATTAACTGGTTAATAAATATGGAAAGTGAAAAGCAGCATTTCCGGAATATCTTACTTTTTCAAAAATGCTGTTCAAGCAAGAAAAAAGTATCCGATGAAGATCGTCTCTCATTTTCATAAAAAAAAACGAAATTATTTTCCGAACAATCTAATAAATTATTATATTTCCCAAGATACAATTATAATTATATTTCCCAAGATACAATTATAATTATATTTCCCAAGATACAATTATAATTATATTTACCAAAATACATCTAATTAGATAAATTCAATATTAAATTATCTAATTTTTTGAATTACATTACAGCTTATGTAAGTTTTAAAATAATATACGCATCGAAAAATTGCATAACGTGTATAGTAAAGTATACATGTATAATGTCATAAGTCATAAGTAACAGATTATATCTATAATTCGAGATGCATACAACGGTGTGAGAAAGTTTTCGAAATACATTTATTTCACAATAACTAAAGAAACAAATGACATTTCGATTTGTAATGAATTTATTTATGAATAATTCTACCAATTACCAAGTACTACATGTATCTTCTTATCAAGATGTATTTTTCTACAAAACGCATAAATAAAATAATAGATAATAGGAAACAGCTTCTTGTTTGTGTAAAAACTGTGAACAGCTTATCTTCAGTGAAATAATTTTTTAAATATTTTTTACATACGTCGTTAAACATAGACTTTTTTAACGCTAATACGTCAGTAATACGTCGTAATGTTTCGCCATTTGTTCGATGAAAGTTAATGTCTGTATTTCTAATTCTAGTTATTGTACGTAGATTGTACTATAATTACAAATTAACTAATACTGTTTTACACTGACATAGCGTAGAATATGGCATCATTTTGAATAACTGTAGAAAATCATTTCCCTTGGGAAACATTTTGACATTTTGTTACTGGGTAATTTATCGAATATCATTCTTCGAAATTTGCAATAATAAAGTGCCAGTCATGTTAGAATATCGTATATCATTAATAATCAACATAGTTATTCATAAATATGCTCTTAACAAATGGAAATATTATTTATCTCTTTATTTACTGTACTATAAAAAGTATAACTGTTTTAAATAGCTTTTGATGCTTTATTGATTGCAGTTTATAATTTATTGAATATCGTCTTTCTAGATATAAAAAACGTCAATGAATAAATTTTGAAAAGGTTGCAACATATACTAAAAAAGGTTCAAAAATATATTTTTACATATTCCGCGGTTTCTTTTCCAGATAAAGCTTTTGAATCCATGCCTAACTAAAAGTTAAACTAAATAAGAAGAATTATGTAACCGAGCCCACCAGTACTTCTCAAATAATAAATAAGAAGAAGGCTTTTGTTTGCTAATGCTTTTTCAATCTGTACAATGTGTCCTATGTGCCATATAAATATTGAGTCATTGTTTTTTACGTCCCGTATACATTCATAACGTGTATCGCAATGAGTACTAATTATCGAAATTAATGTTTTCTTCCGTTCTACCTACGTGATTTCGAAATTGGTCCAAAATGGTGCGTATGCAGATCTCTTCTACCACCACAACGTTCGGGTACTTCCATTTGACGAAACTAATCCAAACTTTCCTTAACCATGTTACTACTGCAATGGAACCGTAAAAAATACAAGTTTGCTTATAAATTTCTTTTTTTTATTGAAAGTCAAAGTGTTAGCTATTGGTACAGTTTTGATAATTGATGCAGTTATCCTACGCAGCGTGTCTCTGAATTAGTAATAAAAAAAGAAAGGGCATGTTCTACAGGTCTAAAAACGAGGTAAAATTGCAGACAGGATATTGTTGCTATAATTTTATTTTTATACGAACTACAGCGTACGCCTTCTCTTTTTTATCATAAATTCTGAGACACCATTGTACTAATACTAATAATTGTATTAATAATGACACAATTGTATATACAAATATGCAATGATAATTACATAATTATACAGTACTAATAATTATTTGATTACATTCACGACATTTAATAATTTTCATCGTTAACAGAATAATTTATTTTTAATTAATTGCTTAGAATTGAACATAAACATAAAGTTGCTTTTTATTTTCATTAATCATTAATATTTATTTATTAAATCTGCAAATAAGCAAGTTATGTTATAACGAACTTACTAAATCAAATTCCATCAGCATATTTTTCTTTAATAACTTTTTCATCGTTTCTTGGAAAAGTGACTACGACATATTCGATTATTTACAATTAGTGTGTAAAATAATGCTGCCAGTGCATTTTAATATTCCCCTATTTTTAACATTCTTTATTGAATATTCTTGATATCCTTTGTGATCATTAATTTTGCCCGAGTAGAATGATTCAGTGAATTCGATTGAATAAAACTTTCTAGCCTGAATTATCTCGTTGTTTATAAGTATTGTAATTGCGGTAATTCCAAAATGTGAAGGTTGAATACTATCAACTGTGACATACGATCATGTAAAAACTGTTCGATATTATACAAGGCAATTCGTGTATCCAAAGTACAATGCGTAACGATAATTACCCGAATACTCAGAACACAAAATCATGCTTGTATAGTACGATTTCAAAAAAATACAGTTCAAGAGAAATACTGTCGACCTCGTTGTTTACTATCAATTCAACAGCCAATTCGCCATGAAAAGTTCTACTTTCCATAAATAAAACTTTAATTGATGTTAATTGATAAAAACAATATCAGAAAATTTTTTAATTGTATAGGGAGGCTATAATAATAAAAGAATAATACAAATTTTGCGCCATTTTGTACAAACATCCTATTATTATAAAGATGCTACAAATTGTGATTTCGTCGGAACATTATATTGTTAAAAAAATAGTGGCAATATTTTCTACAAAAATTACATTATTAAAAGAAATAGTATAAATGTTTAATATCTTTTTACAAATATTATATCATTAAAAGAATACTACAAATTTTTTATTTTTATTCCAACATATTAACAAAAAAATATAAATTTGTTTAATTGTCTACTACTGTTGTATTATTAAAAGAGTATTAGGAACCTCAATTTTTTACAATGTATGTACATATTAATAGAAAGGTACTAAAAATGTATATAAGTACCAAAAATCATTATTAAAAGAAGTACTAAAGTCCCCAGTAGTAGAAATTGTTAAATTAATAAAAGAATACTGCACGTAATACTAACGTAACTTCCAAAAGAATAAGCGAAATGATATAACGGAATTCATTTTCGTTGAATAAATGAAAAACGAAACACATCTGCAGATATTTATGTTGACAAATATTAGTATATGATTTGGTCAATTTTTTGAAAGACCTACATTTTAGAATAAAAGAGGTGCAACAATTTTGTTCTCCCATTCAAGTGTTAATAAAGTTAGAGAAAAACAGCATGCAATCTAAGAACGTATCAACTGTATTTCTGAATGCGATTGCAGTTCACAGAACTAAATAAATAAATGTTATATAAGCTTAACGCGACACTACATTCAAATTATCGGAGTAATGATTAATGGAATACTACTGTATTTGTGGATTCCAATGATCGTGAAATATTTTATCACGATCACCATTCGGAATAATTTATTTCTCATCACATTTTAAATGGACACTATAATATTATGAAATTATTGAAGTTCGGAAGTTACACAAATAATTACCTAATTTTAAATACAATTTTTGTATTATATACGTGTACTAACATTTAACAGCAATTTTCGATCCGATTAAGCATCATATAATTCAATAAGATTTCAATGCATTTATTATAATATCAAAATTTCTAATCTTTTTAATCTTTGAATCTTTCAGTTTCTATACCACATCATTCGAAAGAACTTAAATAGCATGCGTAAAAAATTTAGTTAAATCACGAAGTTTAGTTGCTAACGTCGTACCATCGACTGAAACAACCATTCCGATTCCATATCAAGAGCTTACAAACCATATTAAAAAAATTATAAAAGAAGATTGGAACAGAATCTGGACCACAACAAAAATACACAACATAATTCGAGATTTCTACCAACAAATCCCAACCTGCAATTTAAACAGGAAAAAGAAATCTATAATGTCTCGACTAAGGTCAGGTCATACCAAGATAACACAGGAATACCTAATAAAAGAAGCTGATCAACCCTATTGGAGATACTGCCCCACCAAAACTCTCACAGTAGACCACATTCTATACCAATGCCCAAAAACTGAACCTCAAAGACAAAAGTAATAACATAAAACCGGACACAGCCCTCACAGTTAAGCACAACATTAGAAGAACTATAAATTTCCTGAAAGAAACCAACATGTACAATAAAATATAGCACCCAAGCATACAGCCGTCGGAAATGACCTCGTAGTAGATGCGACGTAAAACACCAATGAAGAAGAAGAAGAAAGTAATATTATTAAATGTTAAAGCCAAAGTTTTGAAATATTGATGTACACCTGCAAAAATTAAATGATTAAATTATAGTTTAAAATCGAATATTTTTTAAGCGATAATTGAAATGTAACAGTTAATTGAATGATATTATGATCGAGAACTAAACTTTAATTTTTAATTCAGACTTGTCAAATTAAGAGCTAATAGATCTTGGAGATTGAAAGTTAATTTTACTTATGGGCCTTCTCAGTTAACAATTAAAATTTAATGATTAATTGAAACTTTTTTTAACTGAAAATTATTAACTTAATTTTTATTTTAGTGACATTTAAACAAAGATTATAGTTTCTTAATTATAATTTCTTCATTATAAATCGAGTTTTAATTCATTAATCTGAAAGTTTTATAGAATATTGTGATTCTTATTAGTTCTATTGTTATTTTATACCTTTCTTTTGCAGCCATATTACTTACATGTTTTTAAATTTATTTAATTAGTTAAATTAACATTCTACAAAGAAGATTATAAACAAAAGTCTATTATCGTTGTCAAAAATATTAGATTATTAGCTACTAGAAGTTGAAATTAATTTTTACTGATACGAGATATAATTAAAAAATAAATTTTCAAATAGATATAAAAAAATATAAATTGATCTTCAATTCGGCGGGATTGGATAAAAAATAAAATTTTTAGTTTCTAGTTAAATAATAGATAGAAGACATTTCAAGGAACAATTGAATATTAATCGTTCATTAAAAATCCCCTCGATTGAAAGTAAATTTTAATCTTTAATTTGACAAGTTTGAATTACAAAATTAACTTTTAATTTAACACTTAGTTAAAAGAAATTTAATTGAAGATTAAACGTAAATTGCTAAGTACTTGAAAAAGATTATGTTACGAAAGATTAATGAATCAAATGACGGACTAACTTCTTCTATTTGTTTAACAGGTTAGCTGTCATCGACTGTTAGCGATTAGTAAAATACCCCTAATCGTTATTTTGGAAAATTTTTAAATTTCTGGATTTTCAGTTATATATTTTTTTAATTCCAGTACTCTAAAATTTGTTAATGTTTGCAATTGTAAAATTCTGAAATTCTGAAATTCTGAAATTCTGAAATTCTGAAATTCTGAAATTCTAAAATTCTGAAATGCTAAAATTCTAAAATTCTAAAATTCTAAAATTCTAAAATTCTAAAATTCCAAAATTCTAAAATTCTAAAATTCTAAAATTCTAAAATTCTAAAATTCTAAAATTCTAAAATTCTAAAATTCTAAAATTCTAAAATTCTAAAATTCTAAAGTTCTAAAATGCTAAAGTTCTAAAATTCTAAAATTCTAAAATTCTAAAATTCCAAAATTCTAAAATTCTAAAATTCTAAAATTCTAAAATTCTAAAATTCTAAAATATTTTAAAATTAAAGTTTGAAAAGTTTATTAAATTCTAAACTCCCCAGTAGTCAAATCCCAAATTTCTAAATCACTACATTTCCAAATTTTCGCTTTTCTTAGATTTCTCTCCCACGCTTAATATTATCTTTAATAGTTATACATAATATCACATTCTTATCCGGATATCGCAGCGTCGCACCGAATTCCCGTCATTTAGGACATTTCCCCCGATAGATAGTTTTAGAATAACAATTTATGCAGACTGTTAAAAGCAATAAAACTTCAATCTCATCTCCTATTTTGATCATCCGCGTATTGCTTAACCCTATCAAGTCCTGCGAACGCTATCATGCACATATCATTTATTTCCCTTCAAATTTAAAATGTTTCTGCGAAACGATATACATATCACTGCATTCAAAGAATCAAAGAGTCATATATGGCTGCACTGTAATGACTTCTTTAACACTAGAACTACCAACCAGTCAAAGTGACTGGTTTCAAACATCACATTTTATGTTACAAAATTTTATTCCCATGCTCATATCAAAACATCTGTCATGATTTATAGACATGAAAACATGAGTGTACGTGTCAATCGATGTTTCACTTTCTTTTTCAATCTAAAACTAAATGTGCATTTAACTCCCCCAGTTCTACCGTTAACAATACCTCAATATTGTTAATCTGTTTAGTGCACCCCTTATTTGCGATCAAAGTTCAAAAGTTCAAATTAAAGATCAAACTAATTTCAAGATCAACTAAACTGTAGAAGAAACTAATTTCAAGATCAACTAAACTGTAGATCGAACTAATTTCAAGATCAACTAAATTGTAGATCAAACTAATTTCAAGATCAAACTAAAAGGGCTAATCGAGATCAAACCAGAAGAGTCAAAGTAGATCAAAGCAAACGGATTAAACTGCTAATTACCGGGATAAACGAGCAGCAACATCGGTACCAAGAAGACAAGCAGCATCAGGCTGAAGACGAGATGAGCTAGTAACGAAATTCCAAGGACATCCATGATACCGAAGGTGGAACTCGTTATGATCGTTGTGCACTCTTCGGGGTTCCTTCGAGCGGGCAACAGGTATTCGGCAGCACTTAAAGTTCGCGGAGTGACTGTTAATTATTATATTAGCCGCGAGGAGTCCACGGTGCTACTGAGTTGCGTGTATAAACGATTATGTTCGATACATCTGACCCTTGACCCCTTGCAAAAGACCAGCCAGACGCTAGCCAGATGATACACAGTGGAAGCACATCGGAGGCACTGTCCTCGTCTCCTTGCTTCCCTCTCCTCCCAGGAGTCCTCAGGGATCCGCAACGTTCGCCGTGGAACAGCGTCATGCCGATTTATCATCGAGCAAACCATCGAATCCAATCGCGGTTTAATTATAGGCGGCCTGCTGAGATAATTTGTCGGATCTTTCGGACTTTGGTCCAGGTTGACGAATCGCTGCAATATCGGTTAACGAGAGAAATCGATCGTTTACTACGGACACAAATATGTACGTTACGAATTCCTGGCAACGAACGATGAACAAAATTTTGATATTGGACGATCGCGAGCGTCCCGATACGAAATTTTAACCGAAAAGTCCCAATCCATGCTACAAGTGACGAACGTTAGAAATTATTTTTGATTATGATAGAAGTGTCTACAAAGAGAACGTAATATGAACAGAGATGTTATTACGATTGTCTGTAATTTTTGTAAGCAGGCTTGATACATTTTGCCAGTATAAGAGATGCGGTGTAACTGAATAGACACCGATTCTACGTGAAAAAATAAGATTAATATGTAGAAAAGACTATTTATATTTGGTTCTCCAGAAAAGTGAATCCGAAAATTCAGGACACTGCACAAAACTATAGAGAGTGTCAAATTGTACATCTAAATTATTTTCACTGTTGTGAAAAGTATGAAAAAAATAATGACACTGAAACATTCTAAAACCATATAAACCTTCGTCAATTAATTTCTTTCGTCAATTAATTTCTTCGTCAATTAATTTTCTACGATGAAAATATTCGAGCTGTTGAACTTAACTCAGATACCTCGTAAAACGAACAAATTGATCTACAATGTAAGAATTCCCAATTGGCAATTAACGAACGTATTAAAAATTAAAGCAACTTGTCCAGAACATTGATTGTTTTTGTTTTCTGAAATTCGTCTGTTCCGAAACATTTCTGAACCCGTCCCAATGATTCATCGCAAAAGAAGAAGTATCAACTTGTGATAATGTTGCTTTCTGGTGTCAGGAGATCGTCGATGATCTTTCGCATCCTGGAATTATCATACAGGATGATTCACCTAAATCTGTCACCTAAATTACTTACAAACGTTTCAAGATATAAAAATAAGAGATAATAAACGTTAGGTTCTTGTTACACTCGCATATATCTTGCAACTTCATATATATTTTTATGTTCGAACAATTTTACGATCTCAAACATTTGCATCTCCGTGAAATGTATTTTAAAACACAGTTTTTTAATTAGCCTTCCAAGCTTTTTCCAATTACACCATTAAATTTTACTAATTACGATTAAAAAGCTCAAAGTGGCCTTCGTATCTCGATAAAATAAATAATATAACAATAACTGATTGTTACATTGTTTGCTCCCCTCGATATTGTACCACTGTACTGTAATGTGTTCATCATTTTTTCATATAACGAATAGTTCACAAGTGAGTCATTTTTATATATCAGTCGGTGTATAAAGAAAGATGTATTTGTTAGATTTTTTTGGAAAATTGTCATTAGTTTGATATCATTAAGATACTCTCTATTCTAAAATAATTCTGACTTATGTTACAAGAGGACATCCGTAATCATACCACGAAAAAGTACAAAATATATCACAGACGAGATATAAGACAGAGTCCAGTGGGTAGATCTACACCCACATTCGCGAAACACAGTCACAATCATTTTTGCGAATTAGACATACCACACTGTATCCACCATTATACATACATATCTATGTACCCATACCCTATCTACACGTTGACTCATATTTGTGTATAAAAATGATACATATACGTATGTAGAGTCATATACAGGATGAAGTATTTGAATTAGATCAGCTAAGTAACTTACTTATTTTTAACAATGGCAAAAAATACATGGAATCAGTGGTATTTGATTTTGAGGAAGGCATAACTTGAGATTTATTATTTTTTTTTGCACGCTTTTAAAAATACAGTTTTCTTTTGAAATAAATCGATCCTTCACAGCATTGTCTGTACGACAGTATCTATTTTTATAATAATAAACATATATTATAAAGGTACTAGGTTACAACATTTTTGTATTCTATAAATTATTCTATGTTTGTATAAGTTTTCTAAACGAAAAGAAATAATTCGATTGTTTAAAATTACTTTGTTTTAAAATATTGTTAATCTGATATTGCATATTTTGGATATAACATAAAAATGTAGTAATAATTTAAGTACTATTATTTTCTTACGAATTTTATTACTCATACTAATGGCGTGTATAACATGAAAGTGAAAGAGGTATACGTAAGATCGTATATAAGGATTTTAGGCCCTAGGCAAATAAATGGAGATCAAAACTCTCTTTATAGAAAAAGACTGAGTGTGATGTTTGTTAGAAAATAACAAAATTGTTTAAGTTGTGTTAATTTATATCATTTTAGTTTTAGATTATACAAGAATATAAAATGGGAATAAAAAGACAATCGCTAATAATTTACTTTAAAAATTAAAAATGCGCACTTTCTAACTCCCATATCTGTAAATTTACTAATCGTATCTTCATATTCGATAGTTTAGAAAATAACATAATGACAAATATTTCTAACTCCAGCAACAGTTGCATTAAGAGAAATATATTAAAACCTAAATGCTTTCATTTAATCATGTAATATGGATTTGTTAAGATTCTGTTTATTAAGGTGCATTATACATATGTATGTATACAATACTTACTATGAACTTGCATCATCTTTCAGATAAGCACTTGCTCAGCTGCTTCCCTCTTTGCGAAAGAAGTAACTGATATACTTTATACATACTCGCAATTATAGTTAATAAAATATTAATAAAATATTAATTTATCTATCAGTGACATTTGCAAAAAGAAAGTACACAAATACTGATTGATACAAATCAGTCGTTTTATTTTGTGAAAAATGTATATATATTTACAAAATGGTATGTTAATATACATATGTATTTACAATCGACTTTCTTCTTTAAAAAGTAATCTATTTTATATAAAATATATGATTGTTCATAAGGCCTAATACGTTTAAATTAGTTTCATTAATTATTTAAAGAAGATTCTGTTCCTTTAAATCTATACAACTTTTAAATTGTCTATTGATTAATCTAGACAAAATATTTATACTTAAATAGAAAATATTAAATAACTTTATTTTTGTCAGCTTTGTTGCTAATCGCGCGCAAAAATCAGACCTACTTAATTACGAGTAAAATTATATTGTCCAATATTATAGCACATGCTATATATTTTGATGCATTACTACATTCTTAATAATAACAAAATGTATACTGCAAGCTTTAATATTAATTGTTCTTAATTTCATATACCACCATCTACAAGTGGTTTACTGTGTTTGTCTCGTTTAGCATTATGATAAAGATACGAATGTACACGTAAACTGTTACTGTTTTTATATTTATTGCCACAAAGCTTACACGTTAGACTTTCAAGCGGACCGTGAATATAACGGACATGAAGTTTAAGATTCTCCTTACGCGTAAAATGGCGAAGACACCATGGACAGGAGTACATTCGAATAACTTTGCCTCTTTCCATGCGTAAAGTTGGTCCCAATTCGGATACAACGCGCAAAGTCGTTTCCAAAGGTAAACTATTATTAGAAATACCTTTAACTGTTCGCCGACCTTTATTATGACAACCAAGTTCGTATGGAAATTCACCCTCAAGACCAGTCATATTATTTAAACCTATAAGTATAAATAAATAAAATTCTAATGATAAATGTAATAAATAATTTATGCAATATGCAATGAAGATAAGCAGTTTATGTTTAAAAAATTTGTAAAAATGAGATATGATACACAAATTATTAAATAGAAATGAAGAAATGAAGAATAGAAACATACCAAATGGTTGAGATTGCACATTTTGACTGTAGGGAACTAACTGCATATCTGGTATAAAATCTGTAAAATGCAATATTACTTACTTTGAATGTTTGTTAATATAATTTATAACAGTCATATAAATATATAAAGGATGATATTTAAATTTAAACTTCATTAATATGTTTTTAAATGCATAATTTTCTATAAATGGAGAAAATTAATTTATTTTACATATCAATATCAATAAATGCTTTTATCAATTCTAATATTTTCATTTATTCAATAAATGTACTTTTCAATTTTAAATAAGATAAATCTGGTTAATAATTACAAGTTAATAAATGAAATATATGCAAATAATACCTTTTCTCTTCTGATTTTCTTCAGGCTTATGAAATGGTTCATTAGGTAAATATGCTTTATAACCAGGTTCTACATCAATGTCAAGAGTATAATCCAATGGCTCGTGCTTTGATTCTATGTGACTGATATCAGCTGTACAATCTAATGGTTCTTCGTCATCATACTCTGGTTCTATGTCTCTAGAGCAATTGCTCGTCATATGCACATCTTGTACATTATAATTTGAATTGGAAGTACAATGTTGCTGACAGCATGTATTACTGACATTTGTGTCTTTTTCAAGCTCACTCTTTGATATTTCTTGTCCCTGAGGTTGTTGAATCTGTACTAACTGTTCAGTTTTCTCAAAATTAGGAATATTTAAATCTGATTTAGCAGAATTGACACTGTCCTGTTCTGAATTAAATATTTGATCCAAATCATGTGCGTTCTTGGATAAAGCTTCCTCAAGTTTCTATGAAATTACATAAAAAATTGTTTGTTTTTTCATAATTGTACTGTAAGACCTTGTTAAACATACCTCTTCAGTTTCTGTAGTTAACCCCTTTATTTGCAAAGTTTCTGCAACTTTCAAAAAACTAGCAATATCTTCTTGTTTAATATTAACTTCTCCTTGATACATAAAATGTAACATTGCTGATAAATCTCGATAATTGACATCTTTCAAAATCACAATTGGATGTTTGCAAGAATTTTCCTACGTTTTTGTAAATATTTTGACATTACAAAAAGGTCATAATATATTAGACAGACTATAATGTACCTTGAATAATTCCCTGAAGTATGTACTACAAACTGATAATATTAACTTGTGTGCACGTAATATTTGGCCTTCTGCAGCTAATGTTACATCGACTAGCTGTTCATCAGTTAATAATGTGTATAATCCTGATGATAAATTTCGTGGAAAACTATTCCAAACTAATGAAAACTGTTCTCCAGACATTATTTCTACAGCAACTATTAAGTAACTGAAAAATAAAGATACATAACATTATCATCATTTACATATAACTAATAATTTATATGGTTTTCATTGCATTTCACTGTACATAATGATGTTACTCAAATTAATGTTTGTTTACCATTCATTCAATCCAAATTAGTAATCAGAATTTAGTCAAAAACGATGAAAAAATCCACTAATAAAAAAAACAGCATTAGATATTATAGATTTGTTTAAAAAATTAACCTTTATTACAACGCAATTTGATGGTCTGCTGAAAATAATCCACTGAAGCTGGAGTTCGTTATGTAAATAATACGATTTTAATAATTGCAGCACAAATTCCATTCAAAAGAAATAATTTAATTGCATTGTCACTATATTTCTAAGATTTTTAAAGCATAATAAAAAAATATTTCGTCATTTTCCAAACAGTTCATGTCTATTAATTCTAAATTGTATTTATAGTTTATAAAACAAATATTTCATGAATCAAAAAGTATTTAGAGCGGTGTAAGATGGACAAACGAATATGAGTAACTTCAGACAATCTCTTGCAGGTTTTATTGATAAACTTTCAATTGTACCCACATTACTTTGTATACGAAATAATATAGGTAAGAATAAAATAACTTTTTTTAATATCGTTAATTTTTATTGCCATCTTTTTATGCAAGGAACTGACAAATACTCATTCATCTCTCGCTTCAGCAAAATTGAAATGTAAACAAGCATATCATTTGTTCCACATGAGATCAAGCTTATCATCCGACTAGTTTTGGTTCATTCTGCGCATATTGAGTGTCATTGGTTTAAACATATTGTAACTAAGAATAACGCGCTTGCGCTTTTACGATGTTTTTGACACTAATCATGTATACTCAGTGATTCAAACGTTCAAATCACCTAATACTTAAAATCCCAAATTTCCATATCTTAATTTTTTTCAGTTTCGATATCCTCAAATTTCCGAATTCCCAAATATCCCAAATTTCTATTTAAATTTCCCAGTTCCTAAATTCCCAAATTTTCAAGTCATCAAATTTCTCAATCTCTATTTCAATTCTATGCAACTTACTTTTCATATGTTTTGTCCACCTTATACATAGTCAACGAAGTAAAAAAACATAAAAAGGGTAGGACAATACAAAGTAATATAGATTCAACTGAAGTCAGTCAAGTTGCGCGAAGTAAGTATGATCTTTTGTTAAATGCGTAATAAATGATGTTATGAAACAAAGTTCGTCTAATCTTACACCGAATTTATATTAGTATATTAACAGATAACATTTATTGTAATTTAAAGTAGTGTAAACATACTTGGAATATGTATATAATACATGGAATAAATATTCATATTTCTGTTCTGTTGTCAATACCGTCACGTAAACGAAAACATTTCCATAAACCATATCGTGCTTCCCAGTCTACGAAAAATAACTCTGGCTTATTCCAGAGAATATGATGTGCTGCGAAATTATATTGAGATTGAATAGGGGGATTTAAATGTGGAGCCCATTGTGCTCTTTCCAACATTATTTTATTCACATATTCATAAAATACTTTAGCTTTATGAATCCAGCATAAAAGAGACATAATTGCTATTACCATAGCATGTAAGTGATAAGATACTTCACCACTACTTTTACTTTCTTTTAAAGTCAGATCTTGTAGATTCATTATAAGACAAACTAAAGCTGCTGCTGTAAATCCGCACGGAATTTCTGCAGCAATCAAACAAAGTGTACAATATGTTGTTTCCAAATTCATACGTGATGTACAATGATTTATGATGCTTTTTAAAAGGCTGTCATGTAAAACTTCTCTATGAAGTTTGCAAAACAATTTATCTTCTTTAAGACATTTGCTTATTTTTAGGTCAAATTGTGTGTCTTCAAAAAATAGTTTAGGTGTGTCAAAATTCATTTTATTGTTCTTCCTGTCTAATAAATATTGTATAACTCTGTTACCCAATAAATTAGTTATTTTACTTTTTGATGCTATCATATTCATTAATAATGGAAATATCTTTGGTGTTAATGTTTTCTCATATAATGTTACCACATGCATATAAGCTGTATATTCAAGGGTACTACCAAACTCTAAAATAATTTCATCAGTCATTCCATCTTCAATAGCCCATGAACACATACGTTGCACTATGATCAAAAGATGATCATTGTCCATGTGTTTTATCATGTTAATAATGCAAACCTCTAAACCCTTCTTGAGCATTGCATATGAACGTATCAGATCAATAGAAGATTGTTTAGTAGTTATACTAATATAAAAAAGACTTAAGATCCTTTCAATAACAACCACTGTACTATGAGTATCTGGCCAAGTATAAATATCTAGTAACTCATACATTATTCTTATCATTTTCCTTGTTTCTTCTATATTTGCATCTGGAGTTTCAATTTTGTCCCATACTGCATGAACTAGTAATGCTCCACCAATACCACATTCCAATAAATTACACATAATTTCAAAGCAAAAGCTTTCAAATTCCCAAAGTTTATCTTCATAAATCATCTCAATTATAGCATGAAGAATTTCTTTAGGATTAACAGGAATATATACGTGTAAGAAATTATTGTAACATTCTTTGACAAGTCGACGTTTCTTTCGCCGTTTCCATTCGCACATATCAGCATGAGATACATTTTCTTTATAATAAAAGAAAAGTTTAAGAGTGCATACAATAATATTAGTTGGTTTATAATTTAACAGTTGTTTTTGTAATGCATGCCTTGAAATATGTATTATATTACTAAATATTTTATCTGCACCCTGTAATGAACGTGTAGGTGTGGAAGATACTTCTTCAATATAATCTATTTTAGCTTGCAATTCTTCATCGGTGATCATTGTTACACGATATTAAATTGAGAAAGTAAACAAACACTAGAAACAGAATTTTGGTTAGAATATGTTTTATACAAATACAACTGAATTTGCAGTTTTTATACATTGTTGTCTGGTAGAAGAATACAATATTACATTTCTATGTTATACATTATACTATTTGATTATTTGTTTTATAAAATTTTACATTTAATCTTCTGGAAGAAATAATATAACGTTGTAAAACTTAGAAAACAATATCTTGTTATGTATTTACATGTATGTATATACATAGTAATCTTATTTTACACAAGATCATTTTTAATTCCTATAAGAAATAAATATTCCTTCTTGGTTATAATTTCTAATATGATTTTCAAGTCTTCTGATTTAAGAAATAAATTATATAATTACATTGTTACTTGAAAGAAACATACAATTTCCTTAGAACCACAAGTCGCCACCGACGTCGTCCTCTGGTTGTGACATTTGTTGTGGTGTTTTTTGTTTTTGTTGTGCATTACTTTCTGCATCATCATCACTTTCAGAAACAGCTAAATCATCCTGTATCTTATTTTCACTTTTTTCTTCCCTTGCAGGCAAACCAGCTAGTAAAAAGTCTGAAGGGTCGTAATTCGGATCGACGTCCATACTTTCATCTATCGTTAAAAAAATAAATTTTATGATGATTAATTAATTATAATGTCATTTTATTAATTCGTTGTGTGATCACCAACCTTGCTGAAGCAATTGTTGATCCGCCATATAAAAACCAACATTACCCAATTGAACCATTGCTTCTGCTGCCTGTTGACTATCATCATCTGCTAGCACCACTCCACTTTCCCTAACTTCGTTCAGTTCAAGTGTTTCCATCTCAGCATTTTCAGACTGTTCATACGTACCAAACGGCACCTCATCGAATTCGTCTTCACTAGAGAATTGTAAATCTAACACGACATAACAGATTAATAATGCAATAATAATGCAGCGATTACAAAGTTATAAGTAATATAACACAATATGATAGCTTACCTTCTTCAAGCACATCTTTCTTCTTTGAATTTGCACTTCTGCTACCGTCACCTTCCGTATCACCTTCTACATCCACAAAATCAAAATCATCCATATTTGACTTTCCAAATGGATTCTCTGGTGAACTGGTTTGACTCTATGGAAAATTAAAAATTGTAAAATTGTATTAAACGTAATAACGTAAAAATGAAAATGTTAACAACTAAGAATAGTACCCCTCTAAATTCTGGCTCTACTATAGTATAGTTTTCTTCATCTGGACCAAGCCATGAAGGATCGATTTCAGCTTGTTCCATCGCTCGTTTTTGTACCAACAGTATGTTATTTTCTAACTGTGTTAGGTGTTCATCATACTACAGATTACAATTTGGTTGTTAGAAAAAAATGTAAATTAATTTAGACAAAGTAAATGACTAGAAAAATGAAATTCATAATTACCTCATCTAATGTTTCTTTACAAACTTTTACAAGTAATTCTGCTTTTTGGGTAAATGGAGATTCCTTTCCATTATATATTGTACAATTTTCCAAGATTTGTTCAATGTCTCTCAGGAACTCATGTCGAGTGTGATATCTATGAGCTAAATGAAATAAATGCATTAAAATACACGGAAAAAATTGAAAATATGTAATGTAATTAATAATGAAAGTAAATGTACCAGAAACTTTTTTAGATATGGTCTCCAAATCCATAGGTCTTTTAATAACATTATAATAATCTTTCACTAGCTTCTTATTTACTGGTTTTAAAAATGGCCAAGCTTCTGTCATTGATTTCAATTTATTATTAACGACATTGTCTAAGATGAAAGTAAGTGCAACTTGATCGTTGTCGTCTAAAAGAGGATTAATCGCTTTCTCTAATCTCATCAAACGGTCCTCTTTTTCACCAAGTCTTTCTACACAGGTCTCTAACATGCGCTTAGCTGCCACTGTTAATGAACTCTTCAACCCATTGTATAATGTTGAATTTTCTACAATTTGATTTACATCGGCTAAAAATTCTTCTCGACTTTGGTATTTTTTTAATCTCAGATTTTCGCGTATAGTTTGCAAATCCATGGGTCGTTGGATAATTTTATAATAATCAGGAACGGCCTGACAAAAAAGAATTCATAAAGTTTTAGTCGAATTACAGGTAGAATCGTAACTTTTAATGTGTTTATAAAAAGATATACTTTAGCATTGACAGGAAACAAGAAAGGCTGAACGTCAGGCAGGTCTCGCATTTCGTTAAGTATACTTTCTAACATCGTAGACATTACAACAACAGGATCAGTTCGACGTCTATTAGCAGGTCTCTGTTGTCGTTTAAGATAATCACAATGATCATCCCCAGTAGCTCTTCTTCGTTTTTTCGAATTTACTGCCTCTTTAGGCACTTTCAAAAGTAACGTACGCCTTTTCATTTCTTCAGCGTGCTAAAAATATTAAAATCATAAAGTAATGTATATTAAAATGAGTTGTTGTATAATCAAGCTTACAAAAGTATTTACCTTAATTAATTTGGAAGATAACTTCACTTTAGTACCATCTACATTAACGAGGTCCTGATCATCTGTATTAAGTTGCTTTTCAATTTCCTCCTCCTGTTCCTCTGTCATTGCTACATTTACCGGTGCGGTGGTTATACTATTCTGATACAAAGGACAAGCTTTATTTGTACGCATATGACCTACATTACCGCAAGCACCACATTTCAATTTAAGATCTGGTTTAAGTTTAGGCTTCTTTCGTTTAGAAGGAGAAGTTTCAGGTTTAGGATGTTTGGAAGCGGGAGAAGTAGATTGGAAATTACAGAAAGGAAGGATACTGTTTGAGGTTGTAGTGATTGGGGTATTGGTATTACTGCGATCAAATATATTATTTGATGACGTGTTACTTCCTGTCATTGGACCACCAAGCATACGTTCTCGTTCTTGATTTCGTTTGATTCTTCGTAATTGTTCTTGGATTCTTCGTTTTTCTCGTTTCATTTCTTCTTTCTGCGCCTCATCCAATGTTGCAAACTGTTTAATAAACGTTTCATCTTTCGAATTCCTAATTTTTATGTAAGTATCTATAACTGCTGGTTTTCTCACTAATTCTACTCTTGTGAATTCTTTTCCCTCCGGATTTCTAAATGTTCTATAAATCTTAAGAATTCTACCCTGTTGCGCGTTAAAATTATTTACTGGACTATCTTCTTCGTCGTCTTTCTTTTTCTCCTTACTTTTCTTATCCTGTTCTTGCACTTCACCCATTAACATCTTTCGTAATTCATGTCGCTGTTGTTCTTCTCGTTCAAGGGATAACTGAGTACTGGTCTTTTTATTAGAAAGCATATTTTCTATATTTTTACCCATTTCCTCTATGTCGGAGCTATCTTCTTCTGAACTTTCACCCTCGTCTGTACTTAAAACTTCGTTAGAAGATAATACACGATTTTGTAAATCGAAAATTCTTTGACATTCTTCTTTGTATCTTTCCTGGTGCTCAGCAATGGAAAATCGATTTCCTCGCGAAAACTTTGTCATACCCTCTTCTCCAGCTTTGGCTTTTTCTGTGGACAATGTTCTAACTACGTCAATTACTTCCCACCGTGATAATTTTTTAATTTCTTCTTCAGGAACACCAAACTTGCGAAGTAACGCTTTTGCATTATTTAACGAAAGCCTTCTTAAATCAGCATCAGTACCAGTTACTGTTCTCTTTGGTTGTGCTTCTTGCTCCTCCTAGTTGGTGTTATAAAATAAAAAGTCAATAAACAGAATTATGAACTAATTTAATATACATATTAAATACTCACCTTGCTAATTGTTGGTTTATTTGGTACTCTAACGTAAGAAAATCCTTCCCCACAACCTGTAGGATCTGCTGGTCCTGCCAGTTGTAACAAACACTTGCCTTTCATAGCTTGAATGTATGCTCTTGTAGTATTCCAAGGCGCAACCTTAACTTCATCATCCATTTTTAGTTGCATTTCTTCATCATCATCATCTTGAGGAGTAAACAGGAACTTTTCACCATAACCAGCATCTTTCAATCTTTGTTCAGCCGCGATCATACTAAAGTAAGCACAACATTGTTCTGGAGATACCATTGCTCTAATTTCTTCTTCTGTTGGTAATCTAAAATCCGGCTTTATAACCCACCAATTAGAATCCATACCTGTTATGAACGTAGTATTGATTACAATCATAATACTGTTAATATTCCATTTTTATATTTATTACAATGCATTTGTGAAACTAACCTGTTCTCTTGAAATCGGCGCATAACTTCAAACGTTTTCTAATACTACTTTCACTATGCGAAGGAAACGCTTTTTTAATATCATCCATTTTAATACGTCGTGGTGTATCTTTCGATTTCCAAAATAATCTGTATATAAACACTTGCAAGAAATCTCTCACAAAGTTATTAGCTCTCTTTGAATTGGGCCCTGGTACTTCATATAGCGGACACTCTTGTCCAGCAACAAATACAGCATCTACTTCTCTAATATAATACTGCTGCCTATGTATACAAATTTGTATTCATTATATGATATTCTAGTAAATCATCGTATAAAGAATATACAGTAAAAGCTCTCGTCGTGGACGGCAGGTCGGAATCCAAAGTGTACTCGGCGAGAGCCGTAGAGGCGAATTTGAAAAATTAAAAATTCTTATTTTTGATTTTTCGCAAATGAAACTTTTGCCATCGTATTCGTCTCGTTTTTCTGATTAAAATGATACCAAACACGTTATAATTACGATCATAATTACCTGTGTAACAAGCCATAAAGTTTTATTTGTATGTCTGCCGTAATTGTAACGTCCGAAACTTTTATGGCTTGTTACACAGGTAATTCTGATCGTAATTATACCTTGTTTGGTCTTATTTTGATCGGCAGAACCTCACGAATATGTTAAAAAAGTTTGCAGTCAAAAAAATATAAATATTAAAAAATTATATTGCTAAATTTGGAACTGGAGATTTGTCAGCCCGCATCAAAGGGACCGCGGCGAGAATCGTGTTACACTTGGACTGGCTCGAGCGAGGCGAACACGGGCGTAGCGATGACGCACGCATTGGCGCAGGAAAAGACGTTCGTCCTCGGGCGGAGCCGACCAAGTAGTACACGAGGAGAGCTTTTACTGTAAATCGAATGTAACAATACCTTGTCCTAATGACTAAGAAATCTGTCTCCGGAATTTTGTGTTCATATATTGGTGCTCTGTACATATTATTTTCAACTGCTTGTATACTCTGACCAGGTGTAAGAATTCCAAGAAACGGACTTGTATGTGCATAAGCAGTTTCACCATATTTATATTTTTGTGGCCCTTGATCTTTGCCTGCCTTTCTTTTGTAATAATTTTTTACTTTGGAACACATTCCTACTTGATTCATCAAAGGAGGGTGCTCTTCAGAAAATTCAACAAGTACTAATTCACCGTCTTTGCCAGTTAAATCTTCAGCAGTTCTCATAAAGAAGACATCACCTCCACCAGACGCAATTCTTTCTTGTTCTCTTTGCTGAAAGAACAACAGTATAATTAATTGAAAGCAACATAAATACAGTAATAAGAAAAACAGTGCATACTTTAGCTTTCTTTTTGATGTGCTTTATTAATGGTAAGACAGAATGGGGTCCAGGATGAGCAAGTGGACCATGACTGAATCTTCTTAATGGTGGCCTGTGGAAATTTCTAAGTCGCATTGGTCCCATATGAGTTTGAACAAATGGGACACGTAGTTCCACTACTGGCGTACTATGCTGTATCAAATTTCCGCCTCCAACTTTTAAGCGTAATGTGGTTTCTGACGATCGTGGCATATAATATCTAAAAACCAATGACAGTAATTAAACATTTATTCCGTCACAATTAAAATTATACGTATTATTTTACCCAGTTAACTTACGTATCGTTTGAAATGTTAAATGGATCTCTGTCTGGTGATTTTGGTGGTGGCGGTGGAGTATCTTCTTCCAGAACATTGATTACTCCAGCTTTTCCTAATAATAGTTTACTCTTTTTAACATGCGGATGAGGTATTTTTACTTTTGGTTGAGGTCCGTTATCTTTGTGATGTAAAGCTGGATCTATATCATCAGGAATCCCAAGAACAATATTTTCATCATTTGGATCTAAAGTAAGAATTTTAGGCTTTGGAATTTTTCTCATATTTTCAGGATCCCAAATTACTTCTTCCTCCCATAATCCATATACTAATTCCTCATTTTCAACAGGAAAAATAGAATACCACGTATCGTCATAATTTTCTTCACGTGTTTGTTGTTGATTTCCTTTATTCATGTTCCTATTGAAGATATGAAAATGCAAGTGAAAATAATAACAAGAACCTATATGCAATAATATAATACTTTGAGTATTAGAAACGAGTAATTTTCATACATTTTATTTTTTTGCGATTGCATATGTAATGGAGTAGTAATTTGTGAAGTAGCTAATCGAACGTTTGATGCAACTGGCACAGGAGCTCCTTTACCTGGTTGACTAAATGCTTGAGCAGTTCGGTTTCCACTAGATGGTACCCATCCAGCTGCATTATTTTTACTATTTAGTTTCTGTAACACCTTCACAAATATTCACATTTTCAATTATAAGATTTTACGAAAATTGTAATTAGAGATATTTTATATTACAACACAACATACCTTATGTTTTATATCATCACCATTCCATATGACATCGTCTTCCCAATGTAATTGCGATACCATTAAAAATGCATCATCAGAAAATTCCTCGCTATTATCTCTAGCATCTTTAATTTCCTTGAAATCTTTAATATCCGCAATATCTATAATATCTTTACTATCTTTAATATCTTTACTATCCTTAGTATCTTTACTGTTGGAATCTTCTGGCTAATATTTTTGGAAGAATTAAATTGTTACTTATATGTGAAGTACTGTTATAATTTATTAGCATTGATATAAATAAAATACCTTGTCTACGACTTTAAATCCATAATTGAAACCATCCCCAGTTTCTGGAACCTGAAGCATATCATACCAAAGCTGTGCTGGTCCAAAACGCCAATCTGCTACTTTTGGTCCCATATCCCCATTTTCTCCACTTTCACCTGTTTTACCTATTTGTTGCTTATCTTCTACTGGCATCAATAGCTTAGTTTCATCATCAGAACAACAAATATCTGGAGTTGGATCTGGCCCATATTGCATTATCCAACCCTGACATAAAAGTTTTTTCAATAAGGGACAATGAAACTATTATCATTTCAAAACAAAATCATTACCCATACACACTTTGAATTTCGGTTTCTTTTCATCTTGGTCAGAACCAGAATCAGAATCTCTAATGTCATGATGACGTTTCTTTTTACGGCGCTTTTTAACACCCCTCCATATTTGTGGGAGGCTACTAGGCTTTCCTGGACCAAACAGTCTTGAAAACCTTAATACTTTGTTAGCGCGAAAATCAGGAAATAATTCAGTAACGTCCACATTGGCATATTTAGATGGTAACATAGAGGCAAGAGGAGTTTCTAATTTACGCTGACGTGCAGCTTCCGCTTCCTCTGCAGTAAGTGCTTCCTTTTCTTCAGGTATTGGAGGAGGAGGCATTAATTGGGTATCAGATTTGTTAATAACTTCCTCATCATCTGCATCATAATCAGCATTCTCTTTTTCAGCCTTTTCACCAAATGTATCTTGCTTACCTATTTGTTAAAGATATAGTCAAATTAAATTGATACTTTGGTATATATATAGATATATATAGGTATATAAATTAAAATATCATTAATTCAAATCAGTGTGAGGACAAAATAATTCATATAATTATATGTTTAAATAATAAGAATCCATTAACTTTTCCTCCTATTACTCTTCAATTGTTCATATAAAAGAAACTAATGTTTATATGATTAGAATCAATCACATTTAAATTCAAATTATATACTGTGTTCAATTATTGCATGCCTGGCATATATATAATTAACTTATAACAGAAATACTTAGAACAAACAAAGTGTCTAAACGAAAGCATACAACCTATGATCACACACAATGTATGCTCGGCTGTAGGTAACAACCGTGCTTGTATAAGACAATGCATATAAACTTGCATGAACATACATGATATACTGAATTTTCAATTGTTTATATTTCAAAAACAAAGTTGCAGATTACAAAATGTAAAGGACTTTTTGATTTCTTTTAATACAGGGATGTGTGTATAACTGGATTCAACAAATGTAACTGAGGATCAAATTTTACAGACGAAACAAATAATCTCTGCTATAATATATACTTATTTTACATACCACTTTCTTCTTTTTCATCATCAGCTAATTCATTTATATCAGAGAAATCAAGTGCGGTAGGTGATTTTTCAACATAGTTTATATCCTTTTCATCGGCTGGTTCGTTATCTTCTATAGATTTATCATTGGCTTCATTTTGTTCATCAGTTGTACTTTCATTAGATATCATTTCACGAATAAATGAACTTAATCCAAGACGATTCAAGGAAGCTAAATGTTGCTTAGCTTCCGGATCAAGAATGTCATTTTCTAACTGGCCATTATCATCAATGTTTCCAAATAAAAAGCCAGTTATATTGATTCCAGACATTATGTCTGTATCATTTTCTTCATCAGAATCAGCCATTCTTTCTGAATATACGTTAATGTCAACTATTAAATTCCTATGAAAAGTTATAAATTCCTCAAATGCACAGTAGATAAACAAACTAGTACTCACATCAGTAATTGCACAGTTTTTAATAACAAAAATGTGTAAATTATTAGTATATATACTTATTTACAGTGTATTATATTCATAAACATACAATGTTTATTATTATTATTTTATTATTTACAAGTTCATATTAATTACAAAACTATTATAAGTTAACGTTTTGTTTACGTAAACTTTTGCATCGCATCAACATGCATCAACTGCTATCAACCATCAACTAACCGCCATGTTCTGCAGCATCATATAGTTCCTGCATTAAGCTATAGTCTAGCTACAAAATCGTATAAATGTATATGTTATACCCTATTTCACAAGAGAGTACATTGACTTTCATTCTTCCCGCGCATATTATACTTTCTGTTCTATGCACTTTATAATTTATGACAACGCCCATTCCTGTTGTGACGTTCATGATAAAAATACTTGTATACTTAGCGGACAGAAAGTTTGATAATCTCTAATTCTTACAAATTGCAATATGCTCCCTTCGTTAGGTGAAATACTATTTGTTTTTCATGTATATAATTTATTAATGCGTTAAAAAGATTGGATATATTTCTTTTATTACATTATTATTGGTTTTCGCTGTTCATTTATTCTTCTTTGCTGTATATATAAGAACAGAGCCAAAACAAGATGAAAACAGATTGTAAAGAAGCAATACATTAGTAGTTAGTAATTTCCCTAATGAGAAAAAAGTCATCTGTATTTGTCTCTTGCATGGCTTTCGCATTCGTCATCAACCTAAGGGTGTCTAATCACAAATGTGATGCTCCTTTTATAGCTTTCTTCCATTTTTGTGTTATACATACAGTGAAACAAAATAAAGAAACAACTACAACGGGTCATGATGTAGAAGATCGCGTTAAAAGAAATACGCCGTGTACATATTTCCGGTGTTTCAATCGTCAGTACATGAGCGTCGTCATATATTACAAACAATGTAGTATGAAAACTCGACATCAAAAGAATGCGAACCAGTCATCCAGAAAAACCATTCTTTCGTGAAATGAAATATACTGTGAAAGTCTCTCTATACACTCGTAAGTCTATGCTGTAAACAGAGTCAGGTAGTGGTAACTTAACAGATATGAAAATATAATTGAGCTACCACTCTGGATATATATTATATACACCCAGGGCTATGTAGATCGGCCAGTTTTAGACTTTTGTCTGTGGCGCGAGGCAGTGGGGCTGTGGGAATTGAAAACTTCTTAGGAGAAGTGTATTCTCGCGGATGAGTTGTTCGAGGTAGTGGTGGCGTGCGTGAGCACCCGCCGTATATCCAGGAAGTCGCGGCAGAGAAACCCCGGCCGCAAAAGAAATATTTGCGATCTTGTTAAGGCGTGAAAGCCTTCGGTAAAGTTTAACCGGGGTAATATCGGTGGCGCGTACTGCAATCGGAACACACTGTGCGTGATCTTAAGAAGTAAATGGGAAGACGGTGATATATTTTTCATGGCGATCAGTTTAGTAAAGAAGTATCGTAGGCTGCCACCGATGTACGAGATACGGGAAAGGTGAAGGAGGTGCTCGCCGGACCTGACCTGCCCGAGTGAAACACCACGAAACGTAGCTTCTCACATACACACACAACACACACTACGTCACCGCCCATATGTGATGTGTTTCATGCGTTTGAGCGAATGAGTAATCATGTACTGTCAAGACAAGAGTTCGACCGCCTCGAAAAGCAAAGAGGGTAAGTTGACGCTCGCGAGATCCGACTATCTGAAGTAATTCGTCGGCTCTAACCCCCTCCTCTCCCATTTTTCCACAGCCTTAGACTGTGTCCTCGACGCGTATCGCTTTCCATTTTTACCCTCTCTTCGTATATTATCGTGGATTTTCATCTCTCGGCTTTGACCATGTGGACTCGGTAAAAACACGATCATGAAATAGGTTGTTAGTGGACAGTGTCAAAACTTCCGTGATTGTGGAGGCGGACATTAGTCTGGCCAAGAGAGACAAAGTGACAAGCCATGAGAGTGCGGCAAAGAGGGAAGCAAGGAGAGTGTGTCGTTTACAAACCAAAGGGGTGGGGGGCGAACAGTATGTATTTCGAAGAGGGAAACTGATCATGTACATTCTTGGCGAACCTTTTTATCGAACTTCGGTCGTATAAACGAGTTTATCAGACGTGAGATAGTATCGAAGTTGTGTATCGTCACTTGTAGTGCGGATATCGTAGTGGTTTTCATTGCCGCGTAAACGTCGCGGAACGCGACAGATGCGTGAATGGAAAAAAGTGCTTTTGTGTACGGGGAAGCATGTGGAACATCCTGAAACAAGATGTGGAGTCAGTAGCCACTCTAGAAATTATCAACGTAATTTATCCGTCCTTCTTAGACATAAAACTAAAGTTTCTTAGTTCATTGACCTTTAATAACAACATACGTGTACATGCTTAATATATACATTATATATTACATATAAATATGGTATATATACATATATGTATAATGTATTTTCGTATGTTATATATTTATATTTGTTCACTTTATTAATTACTTGTTGCTTCTTAATAATAGAATACATTCACATACAATAGTCATGGGATTCTTGTTACTTGAAGCTACAAGTTTTAAACATGCAGTCATATAGTTATTTGTAACTTTATAAAGTATTACATGTGTATCTCATTTGTTAACAATGCTCAATATTATTTATTGTTCAATTAAATACCTATTATTTCTTCTGGTGTAGTAATTTTATGAATGGAACAAACAACTGTTACTATTGTCATTTTTTAATTAACCAGATATATTTACAAAGCACATTGAGGAAGAATGTCATTTACATTTGTATAGGCAATTAACTACTTTTTGCTCTAATGATTCCTTCCTTGAATGAAAATGTTATACAACAGCTTTTCCTTTATTCGATAAATGAAAAAATATTGTTATCTATAAGGAAGATAGATTTTCATTTTCAAGTAAAAAAATCTACTTGTTGATAACATTTTTATACTATACTTTATCCAACACATATCTTATATCTTATATCTTATATCTTTTCATTACCATTAATCATAAAGTCAAGGAACAGTGACATTGCATACCACATGATGTCATCATATATCTAATAGTTCTTAATGTTTGAAATTCTGAGTTTCTTGGTTATATATTGTTCTAAGTTAATATCTGAATTTATATATCTTTGTTTTGATTTACAGTTGCTAAAGATTGCGCTTGTTATGCACAGGGTCTGTGACAATGCGGGAGAAGAAAGGGGGTGCTCTTAGCAGAGTACAAAAACTGAAAAAACGACTTAGCCATAGTTTTGGGAGACTTTGTAAGTACATCTTAAATTATTTGAAGTAATATATTACCTAAAATAATATATTATATTTTGTAGTGTTGTAAAGTGTATGTGAAATAGCAAAAGGCATCTTCAATTCTCTTTTTTGTTTATTCGAATAGCTTTCATTATAAAAATCTTAATTTATTATAAAATTAGAATATAAGTTTCAAGGTTACATAAGAATATTTTATATAATTTTAACTATTCTGTAAACTTTCATGTTTATTAAATTAAAATTTTACAATAAAATCGTCAATGTGTAATTTCAAGAATTTGATTACCTAATGCCATTTCGTCAATATTATTTCATTAATTTTAGCAATATCAAAAGAAGAGGCTGATGACGCTGCTAACAGGGGTCAACTGCCATATAATGGCTATTCTGAGGAGTTCCTAGACCGTTTAGAACCAAACGGCAACATACCTGCAGATAAGGATCGCCGTTATGGTAAGTGTAAGATACTATAGAAGTTATACTTACAAAAATATTTTCTAATATGGCTACAATGTACTCTTCAATTATTTTAATCATTGTAATGAGATTTTCTTAGATGTAAAATATAAAACATGTAATATCATCTAATTTATCAAATTGAATATTTATTAATTTATTATATTAATAATTAATACCAGTAAGCAACATAATTTCATTAATAGTAAAAATGCATTACTTAAATTGAAATTTTATGTATTGTTAAAATATTGTGAGATTATAATTCTACGTGGATTCCTATTGCTGTTATTTTAAAGAAAGTTTTAAGGACGAAATTGGATGTCATAGAATGGACAGGTGTGGGCGACCATGAGAGAGTGCATCGGCAGCTTTCCGTTTCTAGTGATTCCAAGCTTCTTGATGAGGATATACGTGAAGAAGCCAGAGTAATCTTACGACCTCGGCGTCCTCCACGACCCAAGTCGGAGGTCTTCCTTGGGCCAGATCCACCTCCTAGAAGAACCAAAAGATTTTCAGCATTTGGGGTAATTTCATATTTATTTATATTCATAATATTTACATATCCTGAACACTTTTATATAAAACGAATATTTGCATTTATATTTATAGGGAGATTCTCCTTTTGGTAAATCAGAAGCTTATATAAAATTGGAACAATTAGGAGAAGGATCATATGCCACAGTGTTCAAAGGCTATAGTCACCTTACAAATCAAGTTGTGGCACTTAAAGAAATTAGATTGCAAGAAGAAGAAGGTGCTCCATTTACTGCCATTCGTGAGGCAAGCCTTCTTAAAGAATTGAAGCATAGCAATATCGTTACTTTACATGATATAATTCATACACGCGAAACTCTTACTTTTGTTTTTGAATATGTTCATACCGATCTGTCTCAATATATGGAGAGGTATGGAAGTGGCAATGGGGGTTTGGATCCTCGAAATGTGAAATTGTTTTTATTTCAACTATTAAGAGGATTGGCATATTGCCACCGCAGGTAAGAAGATATATATGAAATTGGGACATTTTGTTCAACATCGATAACTAATTCATTCTGTATTAATTTAGGAGAGTATTACATAGGGATGTGAAGCCACAAAATTTGTTAATCAGTGAAATTGGAGAATTAAAATTAGCAGATTTTGGTTTAGCAAGAGCTAAATCTGTACCATCGCATACGTATTCTCATGAAGTTGTTACTTTATGGTACAGGCCACCTGATGTTCTTCTGGGTTCTACAGAGTATTCTACCTCACTTGATATGTGGGGAGTAGGTTGCATATTTATGGAGATGTTGACTGGTGAACCAACATTCCCAGGTGTACGCTGTACGTACGACCAACTTGATAAGATATTCAAAGTATTGGGTACTCCTACTGAAGAAACTTGGCCTGGTGTCACGCACCTGCCAGGATACAAACCACATAGACTGGGATTCTATCCTCCACGAAAATTGGGTCTTTCATTTCCTAGACTCTATGATATTGCTGAAGGTGATAGTATGGCATCGTCGCTTCTACAGTTAAATCCTGATCAACGGATAGGAGCTGAAGAAGCATTAAGGCATCCTTATTTTGCCTCTCTTCCTAGAAAACTATACGAGTTGCCTGATGGTAAGTATACTTCTATCGGTTAAAAATCTACATTTTTATTGGGACTATGATTTGTTATTAATCGATTTTTATTTTCTTTCCTTTGCAGAAGTATCGATATTTAGTGTTGAAGGTTGTCATTTGTATACAAATTCGAGGCACGGGTGTGCAGATTCGCGTCATACAGCTCTTAAGACTTGAGGTTAAATACAAACATAAAAAGAAGTAAATGATAAGTAACTCCCAAATTCACATGTTCAATGAAACGTTCATTCTCATGCAGATCAGATTCACACGGGCATCCTGCCTTAACTCATCTACACATTGTTTCCACGCGCGTCGTTCGCTCTTTCTCAGGGCTGTTCTACAAATTCCAATCATTCTTCACGATACACATACCGACACACGCATATTACAGAGTTATGACATTCATATTTTTTTTCTTTTCCCGTTATGTTTTAAGACTAGGGCACGTATCAAATGAATTAACGAAGATAAATTATAACTTGCGAATAAAACACGAAAGTAAGCTATCTGTGGCTAAATGAAGTAAAACGATTTTATGAGACTCGCACGCTCGATTTAGAAAGCAAAAGCACGCACGACCCATCCTCGCACTTCGTCCAAATATTAGATTTAGATGGATACCAATCAAAAAAAAAAAAAAGGAAGTACTACACCGCTGTGTATCTCATGATTCCAGTTTGAATAAAATCTGGAGATGGCGGTTACTGGCTAGAGAAAATATAATAAAACAATTATAACTTAGAAAAATTCTGGAAGATCTGTAATACTTTATATAAATTTTATGCTGTTTTTGACTCTACCGTTGGTTGCTGAGACAATTGAATATATTGGTATGTAACGAAAAAATCATTGTTCGAATTAAACTAGTTGTTAATATATGACGTGATGATAGGAAATAAATAGAAATATAAGAAAATAGGATATCAGTACGAATCAAATGTCGTAGCCACCAACACCACAAAATACGGCAAGACTAAAAAAAACTTATCGTTGATAGTATCGACGGTAGCGATATAGTTGTAAGAATTAATATTAGCATGCTAGCGTCGATCGAGGTTCATTATCGACATTTACAAAGTAGTATCTATCAATGATCGTAAATCAAGGAACGAAGTAATAATTTTAGCCTTAATCAAATCCAATTTGTTCAATCGCTCATGTATTAATGGCCAATGGTGCTTGAACGAATTGTAGGGACAAAATGTTAATAATTTCATATTAGTTATTTAGAAGGATCGTTTGGCTAATCTTGTTTTTAAATGGTTTTTCTAAATCCTGTATCTAAACGAACCAACTTTAATAAATAATGTTGCAATAGTATTATAGGATAATGTAAAACAGTGTTACAGTCCTTCCAAGTTTTCTCTAAGCTACGATGATTATTACGGTAAATATTACTTCTTTAGTAGTTACATTTATACCAATTTTTCAGCACACTTATAAAAATATCAACGAGGCAAAAGCAAAAAAAAAAATTAAAAAAATATTTCGAAAATATTTGAGACACGTTATTACTACTATTATTACTTATTAAAATTATTATTTGAAAAAAGACGCGCAGAAGGTAGATTGTATATAGAACACCAGGTTCATATTATTGATGATGCTGAGATAGCTGAGCTGAGACTAATAAATGTGACTTTGTAATAAATGAAAGCGTAGTTCGGTACACTTTATAGATCCTGTTCTTCGTTTGATTTTCCATGTTCAAACAGTCTACAGAATCATTTAGATTTTTAAGTGTAACATAATGCAAAACCACTTGTATCTGTAATACTTATTCTGCTTAAGTATTGATTTTATATACATTTATTTCCTTATAATTATATTTTATTTGTAATTTTTCTAAGGAATCATTGATATTCAAATTGCTTCAAACTTGTACTGAGAAAGATAAAGAACTATGTTTTTGAAGTACATGTGTTTAAAAATTTTGTACCTATATATTATTTAATTAGAATTTTTACATAAATATTTTCAGTATTAGCATCCTAAGTTTTGTGAATTTATATTTTGAAAATTTTATTAATAGAATTTGATTAATGTATATTTTTATATTTTATAACATCTTCTAAGTTAGCAGAAATTATAATATAATTTTAATCATATTAATTATATAAATTCTTATCTGATTTGAATATAGCGATGTATTTATTAATAATCGTAGGTTTGATAGTATTTGTTATATCCATAATTATCAATTAACAAGAACTAGTATTCTAATCATATGAGGTATTGAAAATAATTTTAATCTTTTATCAGATAATAATATCATAACAATTTAATTTCATCACTGTATCATTTTTTTATCATAAGCAAATATCAGATCAATCATATATCACAGTTGATAGTCGGGATTTTTAAAGTTTCTCGCGTTTTTGGTATTACGATATATTGTAATTAATTCAAAAGAAAAGAAACTAAAAATATGCAAACATAATTTTTGTATATTTTTATTTTATGTCAATGCATTTTAAAAAGTAAGAATTTTCAAATTTCAAATTACTAAAATCTGCAATTTTTTATTTTCCAAATCTATACTAAAATTTTGCGAATTTTTAAGCTTCAAAATTGTAAAATTTCTAAAACTTTAAATCTTTTAATCCTTAAATCCCTATATTCCCAAAACCACAATTTAATCATGCTGTGTTATAACTCTTTTTGTTATTTGTATATTTTGTCTGCAGTGTATATCATCGACGAAATAGGAAATGTATATTAACAGGACAACAGTAAATGGTATGGAATTACTGAAATTAGCTGCATCCTACGAATTGAATGTGATCTCTCATTGAACTAATAATGTTTAACATTTTCAATTTTTCCAAATTCGTAAAATATATTATGTCGTTAATTTTAAACTGTATGCATATCTAAGGTCTAATATGCAAATTATGGATCAAATAAGTCAAGCATATAACTGCAAATATTGCAAATAATGTAAACAAATATTTTAATTTCATTATTTCTTACGACTTACCAACTTTGCAAGAGTTCATGATTCTCGCTATGTATCGATAAATTGATTAATTCTTTTAAAAGTGGGAAATTCAAATTTCAATTATATGTACATTAGAAATGAAAAATTAAACTGTCTTACAAAGTAAAAATAGTAACTTTAAAACACATTTTATTTAATTCTTTGTTCTATTTCGTATAAAACAAAAGTTATTTTCCATTGTCAATAATTTTAGCAGGATAAACATGGTCTATTCATACAGTTTCAATACTGGCTGTACTATTTATTATACAAATACTTCTGTTTAATATACAGTAATGGTAGGTTTTTTCGTTTTTCGTGAATCAAAATAATTATGAATGAAAAGTCGGTATTGCAAGAATTATCAGAAATTCTTCCTGATCCTCCTGAGACGAGAGATAAGTGCACACAATGCAAGTACGTAGACCTTGTTAGGTTATATTTTACTAATTATTTATTTAAAATTTAAATCAAATAAATATTTTGTACGTCATTATAAATATAAAGATTTCAAGTAAAATATACAATTAAATAAATTGATATTATAACTTTACAGAAGACCAGTAGCTGTATGTTGGTGTACAGGATTACCGAAACGTCCTGTGTGTCCTGCATCGAGAATTGTTATTTTACAGCATCCAGCTGAAGTGAAACGATGTTTGCGAACTGCACCTATGCTTGCATTAGGATTGGAGCCTGGAAAGTGCTTAATTTTTAGGTAATTAATCTGAAATAATAAAATGTAATGTATTATGAAATTGCTATCAATTTTACAATAGGCATATTTCAGAGGAAAAAAATTTCCACTTCCAAAGCACGAAGGTTTAGCCGAAATTTTAAATGATAAAAATACTATATTATTATATCCATCTCCAGGTGCTATTGCACTTGACGAACTAACTTCGGTTGGTATTAATGGACAAAAACCATATAATCTTGTTTTGTTAGATGGAACTTGGCCTCAAGCAAAGGTATTATATGATATTTTATGTAAGTATTAGCTTGAAATTAATAAGTAGCTGTATTCATCAGGCAATATATCATTCGAGTCCAGCATTATGTACTTTACGAGCATGTAAACTAGTTGGAGTTCCAACAAGTGAATATGTTATTAGAACGCAACCAACCGAAGGATGCTTGTCTACGCTTGAAACAGGTGCATTTGCACTTTCAATTCTAGAAAATGACCCAGAATTAAAAGATAAAATGCTTGGACCTCTACACTATCTTTGCAGGCAAGTTATTAATATTGTAAAATAAGAAAGGATAGGATTAACGATTATGGACATTTCAGATTTCAGTTAGAAAATGGTGCAGTAACTCACCAAAGTAAAGAGTTTCTTATAAAACAGAAAACTTATCCAAAGCTCATAGGAAGGAGATTAGCTAAACAATTGCGTATGTTACCAGAAGAAGCTACATAATATTTTTTATTAAATAATTTAAAAATAAGTGATGTAAATAATTAAAATTTTTTATTTAGAAGTATATTTTTATAAACAATACATTATTTTACATTTTTTGACAATATTTGAAAATCAAATTTAATATTTCCATGTTGTGGTATAAAGCTGAACGATGATAAAAGAATATTCTGTTGCGTAACACTCATTATGTCTCTAAATAAATGTACTCCTTGTCTTGTAAACGGATCCCACGATATCCGTTTACCAGGTAGTATTTCCTCAGTAGGTCCAGACGATACTGTAATCTCAGAATCCAAATGCCAATTGACCCATAACGCTACGCCATTACACATCCCATTTCTAAGTCAGTAGAATAATATTATAAAGGACAAATTATTTCTTTTTAAATAAGTATTAATAAGAGACATTAAAATCTTACTCTAAAATAGGCACAGTGTTTGAAACTTTTATATTTTCGCATTCAGTAACACTGTTTGTTAAATCAAATTCTTTAATGACAAACGGTGAACTTAATGCTTTAGCAGGATATTCCCACAATGGTTGAGCTTCTATTGGACTGTCACTTTTATCACTTGATACCTGTAATATATTATGATTGATATTTGTCTTATTTTTAGTACATACTAACTCACCTGTATAAGTTTATCGAAACCAGATAAATCAAAGCCTTCACAAATTCCAAGAGGTGCTCGTATTTTATGTAAATTTTTAAATTCGACTACAACACCCATTAAAGTCATGCCAATCGGAATCCTTTGTATATTAGAAGAATATTTTGAAATAAGGTACCAGAAATAAAGGTTTTCCCATGGCACAATTGAAGTAATAAAATACGGTTCGCCAAAAATTAAATTTATTGTATTTTCAGGAGGTAAATCATTCACTGATCGAATAATTTTAACTTTTTCTGCAAGATCGTTAGCTTTAATAAATATCTCCATACTTTCTCTAGATAAAAAGTTTGTCTCTAAAATAAGTATCTTTTTTGCGCCCAATTTAATTGCTGCTAAACCTAATAAGCTGCCATCTGAAAGGCATAAACAAACTGTATCTGACGTAATTTTCTTTTCTAAGGCTTTAATATATTTGTCATTCCGTTTTTGATCATTTAATTGTCCTATACGTGTTCTACAGTAAGCGACATGAATGTTACAACTGCAAATAGGCCTTTCACATTCTGGTATTTCATTTCTGAAAAAAAGTAATTACATTATTAGTTGCAAAATGAAAGGAATAATATAAATAAAATGTTTAAACTAACATACACTGATTCATTTATAAGTTGAAACCATAATAAATATTCATCATGGTAACCAATCAGACTAACTTCATTATTAGTAGTAACGGGAGTTTCTACAGGTAAATAATAAATAGCTTGCATCCAATGATCTCTCCATGGTATTAAGTCTGCTATCTCAGTTAAACTGAAACCTTTATCTTGTAACTTCTTTGCATCAGGATGCTCCCATACAGGTGCACAACTTAATAAAACCTATGTGAGAACAGTATGTAATAATAATGTTACAGTATTGCATATTTTATAATTACCTTATTGTCAATGTCCATATTTAAATCCCACCACATAAAAATGGCATGTGCTGTACCACTTGCAATTGGTTTTACATGCAAGCATACTTTATCGCGATAAAGTAAAGGTGTTTTACCCGAAAAATTAAATCTGAAATGATTAGTTAATATTTGACAAATTTTAGAACGTTTTCAAATGATTAATCAATTAAATTATACTATACATTTACCTAAATATAGGTTGAGCTGGTAACAGAGGTTTAAATGCATTATGAGAAAGTTGTGTTAGTTGTATATCGTGTACTGCAGCTGGTCCAGAACAACATTTCACAGAGTGCGGTATATTTAACAAAGATTTATTTTTATGTTGAATTGGATGTACTGTATTCCACTCACATACAGTAGAACTCTCAACAACTTGTGCCCAAATAGTAGCAGTATGTGGTATCACTATACTATTTTCCTAATAACATAGAAAATACATAATAAACAATCAGCATATAAGATTATATATGAAAACTATAATATGAATACTTCAAGAAGATTTTCAAGTGCATGTTGAAATGTAGAAAGGGCTCCTTCTCCAATAAGTTCAGTATCAAATACTTCAGTAACTAAAATGTTTGCTTTTTTGGTCATGTCTTCATTTTCCCCAATAGTCATTTTTGTCGAACGCTTATGTATTAACTTAATTTTATCACCAAAACCATTTTCTTGTATTATTCTTATTGCACATTTAGCCATTGGTGTGAAAGCCTAAAGAATAACTTTGAAGTTTCCAACTGGCAAACGTGTAATTTTCTAAATTACATTTATAATTACAATTATTCATAACAAAAATGTAATTATTTACTTCACACGCTGTTATACTATCTGCTCCACATTTAGCAGCCATCATTGACAATAAACCAGTACCTGTTCCTATGTCAAGTACGTTAGCTTCTTCTCCTAGTTGATGCTTCCTTTCGATTGCAGTTTGGAGAGCTGCATAATATTTCCAATTCTAAATTCATAAAGAGGTATTTTGTACTGAATGGGCTAATCAACTATGTAAGTTATAAAACAGAATAAAGTACTAACTCTTTCATGATCATGCAACATGTCAGCAAATGCTGATCTTGCAACTTCTTGGTGATAATCATAATTTTCATCTCTTTGTTCCCACGTACTAGTACCGGTCAATGGATTTAAACATAGAAAAAAACTACTCATACTTCGCGAATATGAAATTAAACCAGCGAAAGAAGTTTTAAGCATAAAGTATGTACAAGATTTTATTTAATAAAATGTTTTATTTAAAAAGAAACAGATATTCAACATTGGAAAACCCACATAAAACATCAGTTAACAACTGTATTTGTAAATATTAAATACAAATTAATTGTTAGGTTAGAATTGATCAGTAATCAACAACGAAAGCCTGAATGAAATCTTCAATATCAGTCAATACCGATGTTATAATTGTGAATAGGTGCAAAGAATTAATAAATAAGAATAGTTGGTCGAAGATACATAAAAGCAACTGTCAATTTTGATTTACATTGATTGTAAACTAAAAACACGTGTGACTACGTTAATTTGTACATTCATATAAATTGACAAGGGTATACATATACAGGGTGACTCGTGAAAAACCAAACGTATTTACCAAAAAAGTGTCCAATATATTCGTACATAAAATCTAGTAACAATAATAAATTTCAATACTGATGTATAATTACGAAATTAAAGTCAAAAATAAAAAATATTTATAAGTTATACAGAGTATTCCAGTTTTCTATTTGAATCAACGGAACTCTCGAAGTGATTACCCTGTGACTTTAATACACCAGAAAATAAATTAGGCTTATCTAAATATCATCGAGGGTCCCCACCATCTACAGTAATAGTGCCTAATTTACAACGACCATTTTCGAAACCGATAAATTTGAAATTTTATATTCGAAAAATTTCAAAACTGCATTTTATAGGCCTCAAAAAGCGTAGGCATCTGGCGGTAGGAAGTGACAATAGACAGAACTACAGTAAAGACCCTCACAGTGAAAAAAAGCCCGGAATCGAAATGTGCACTGTGAGGGACAGTGGACGCGAAATTTTATACTCGGCGGATCGGTTCCTGGGGGGATCCCCCTTGGAATCAGTCAAGCATTAAACACGATCGGTTACCGAAACGACCGAATATCGGTGAGACACATACTAACGCAAGCAAAGAAAAAGGTTGCAATTTCCTTATTTCCTATTATTTTTTCATGAAACTTGTACCATGGTATTCGTCAGGTTTTTCTGATTAAAATGACACCAAACATGATGTAATTACGATCATAATTATCCGTGTAACAAGCCATAAAAGTTTCGGACGTTAGAATCTAAGGAATTCGTATCTCTGCCGTAAATGTAACGTCCGAAACTTGTATGGTTTGATACACAGGTAATTATAATCGTAATTATATCGTGTTTGGTCTTATTTTAATCGGAAAAGCCTCACGAATATGTTAAAAAAGTTTGCAGTGAAAAAAATATAAATATTAACAAATTATATTGCTAAATTGGGAACTGGAGATCTATCGGATCGCATCAAAGGGACCGCGGTGAGTATTGTGTTACACTTGGGCTGGCTCGAGCGAGACGAACATAGGCGCAGCATTGACGCACGCATAGGCGCAGGAAGAGACGTTTTGCACTGTACGAGAAAACCAAGTGCTGCACTGTGCGAGAATTTACTGTATACTGAATGTTCTCCAACGGGGTAAAAAAGATCAGGAGATATCAACAATTGAAATGATAAGAAGTCGATATTTACGCACGGTATTTATTTTAACATTCAACTGACAACAATATATATATGTACAGTTTACGTATACGTAATATCAGTGTATATATATTCATTAAATTTATATATAATTATAACATTAGCTATCATCCGCATCTGTATATTCTTATTTATTATTGCGCAAGCTACATCGACTTTGATTACCTGATACTTGACGTACCGTTAATAAAACTTTGGTAACGCGAATTATTTCTGACAGCTAACTTTACAGATTAAATTCGTGTCTCTTCGAATACACAGTCCTCTTGTTTCATGCTATTAATTGCATCTTAAATATGGATGGACACGACTTCATACACCCCTTCTTGAGATCTATTAGGATATGTAAAAATATAATGAACAGAATTTAAAATGATTTGAAGCCTAGAAAACAATAATATGAAAATTGATATTCCATTATTATATTGCCGATTAAGCTTATGATATTTTCAAGTGGTATTGATAAATTTCTTTAGCCTTCTTCGTTCACTCCTACCAATGTTGATGTGAAACAAGGTTCTTTTAACTGTATTGATTAGCATATAAATGTATAAAGTGCGCTGTTATAATTTATAAAGAAGGGATTAAGATTCTTTATTATTGTCTGTTAATTATTGTCTTATTTTTGGGGCAAATGATTGTTATTCCAGTTCGTATTCGCAATGCTTACTTAATTGCACGTTATTATTCTGAGCAATAAGTATTTTAAATATTACATATAGCTAATCGTTAATGTATGAAGGAAGACAATAGAATTAGAAATAATTGAGTAAGATCAGCACACTCTATACACTGATGTAGTGTTTTATTAAAATTTTGATATTGATATGAAAACGCAAAATTCAATTGTGTGTTATTTAATGTTTGTATGCTTCATATTTTGAAAGAATATGAGCAAAACATAATATTGTAGTGAAAGAAATATTTGTACTATTCATTGCAAGAGAAATTTATCATGTTTCACGCAGTAGATTTTTATGCCGCACTTATTGTCAGTTTACACTTTAGAAGACACTTCAACAATTATTTACAGCTACATCATATGAATAATCATAATACATATGTGAGTACGAGTAAATAACTAATCGATCGATAGACAATTATTTTCGGGGCAAGTGTTAATTTGATAACAGGATCTTAACAAGTACAATTAACATTATTTATTTATAATATATATAGGATGTTCCATAATATGTGGAACTGTTTCTAGCAATTAAAAATAAAGAAATTTAAGTTTTATTTGAATATTTAAGAAATATTTTCAGTTTTGTATTGTTTCGTTTTCTGTATTTAATTTAGTATGCTTTATAGAAAATACTAAAAATTACTGCTTTACCTTTCAAACCATGTTGAGCGATATTTGAAGTTATTAAAAACCTTGTTTAAATTTTGTTATGTTGTGTTACTTCAAGATTTTTTTATAGACACTTCAATAGTAATGATGGGCAGATAATGTTGGAAATTTTAAGTTTTTAGATCTTCGATAGTTTGATAATTTAGTAATTGAGTAATTTGGTAATTTAGAAATATAGAAATCTGGAAAATTTGGAAATGTTGAAACATTAGTTTTCTTAGTTACAAATTACCAAATTTTACAAATGTGCAAGTTAGAAATTTACAAAATTTAGAAATATGAAAATTCTTAATTTTAGAATTTCCACATTTTCAAATTTAGAAATTTCGAAATTTAGTCATTTACAAACTTCGAAGTTTATAATCTTAGTAATGTGTAAATTTAGCAATTTATAAATGTGAAAATTTGGAAATTCTTAAGTATTTTCATACGTAAAAATCTAATGTTCATTCTAAAATGTTCATTCAGTTGAAATGTTCTGTTCTATGATAATGTTTAGAAAGTACTAAAATGATCATATGAGAAATGAAAAGTGCTCAATTATATGTGAATCTCACATATTATGGCACACCCTCCATAGCTGTGTATATTAAATTACGCTTATATTATCATAGTTTAGCACCTTCTTGATAAACAAAATCAGATGGTCTACATGAAGAAATGTGCTCATTCTTATTCAATGATAGACCTATTTTTGGTATTAAGTGCGAGTTCTACAGTTCTCTCTTTTCCAAGCCGCTTCAATTGGAATTGTATTGATATATGACAATTTATGATTAACAATTTATTAGAAAGAGTTAAGACCATACCCAAAAGCGCACATATAAAATAGAGAGATCCAAAGTACAAATAGACACGATTAGGCGCATCTCACTACTGTTCTAGTCTCTGCTAGTAAACAGTTTCCCCATATCGAAGGAATAGATCCGTTTATTTTTCTAGTAAAGTATCAATTTCGAATATTAATCTGAGATTTTGCTTTTAACGTGTACATATAATAGAGAAAGTGGTCTAAATATAAGCTACCATCTGTCAGGACTTATTGCCAATGTTTAAAATATATTTAGTTTTTCTTTAAAATACAGGATTAAAATACGTTGAACAACACTTAATTTAGAATAAGTTTGTTTCAAATCACATATTTACAGTAGTAAAAAAAATGTTTATTTTTAAAAGTAAAGTAAAAACTGCATATTTTTAAATTAAAGTATTTAAAAACATGTCCAAAATATTGATCGAAACAGACTGAGATAAAGATGGCCCATTTATAATGGTCACAAATATACGTATATGTTTCTTTTAACACTTGCAATGACATTATGTTCCTGAGTATAACATGAAAATACTTCAACTAAAGTTCTTTGCTTTTTGACGCATCTTTTTATTTTGTTCGATGTATTATACTTTGGATTCGTTCAAAGCTGTATATCAAAAATAATAATTGTCCAAAACGACAGCATGTAATTCTCCAAAATAAGGGGAAAATTTGCTTAAAATTCTTCCAATGACTGAATTGTTTAAATATAAGTGATACAATGAAGGATTTTTTTATTAGTTCAACAGATTATTGTTAAGAAAATAAGAGCACCTATAAAATTTGTTACGGTAGTGAAATATACGAAATTATATATTCCACAACAAAATATGTCAACATAGACATCAACAGGCATATCGGATTCCTATGAAATAGGAATCAGATATGGCAAAACTATAAAGCAAGTTTTATTCATAAATCGATTAATAATTTTCACAACATCACTACAAATCCTAAATTTAACAGACGGCGGCAAGTGGCAATAACGCGAATCAGAACTGGACATAGCAAATGATCACACTCACATATACTTAATAATACTCTTCCTAGAATGTGTGAGCTGTGCAACACAAATCTAACCACACACCACATCATCATGGAATGCAGCAGATATATCCAAACAACGAAAAAGTTAAAGATTGGAACCAACCTTACATGAGTGACTACATCGACAACACGCCAAAAGACAGTACTCAATTTCTGTGACACCATCGGCATACTCAACAAAATTTGAAATTCATCTTTAAGCGCAGAGCTCGCCCATCTTTCCTTAATGTACCTATAGTTTATAGTTACAGTCGCTAAAAACCACTGCAGTTGACGCGACTCTAAACCCATTATTAAAAAAAAAAAATAACAAAAGAACATAGTTTATCGGCTTATATCAATTTCTTTTCTCCCTGAATCATAATTTCACATAATCTTATACTTCAAACAATCCATGATTTGGATTCTAATCCACATATATTTGGACCACCTCCTCTAAGCATTCGATGACATACTGATCCTTGACATTGTAAAATTGTTCTAAAAAGTACCTTACCTTATTTCCGTGATATAAAACGACATTGTAAAAAACACAAGCTTGAACATAACACATAAAATACATTGTATATAGTCAAAATACGAAAATATTATACGAGAACAAAATTACTCTATTCCTTCGACCGACGCACCACTTCTTGATAGGCCTCGGTGAATGTGCAAGAATGTGCAGTGCATACATTGACCTTATTATTGTCATACCCTTTATCTTTTAATTTCAATCAATTAGATTGCATATTATTGTCGTTACGATTTCTCATCCTCGAATCTTAAGAAGTTTGTTATTGTCCTTATACGTTAGAACAATCGTCGTACAAGATCGGCGACATTACGCTAAAATTTGCAAAGAAAAATCGCATCTTTGATATTGTCTTGATATGCGTTCGTCTCCTTTTCAATACTATCGCTATCAATATACTTTCGACGTGATAAACATTGGCGTAACCAAGAATTTTATCTGGTTTTAGTAATATCCAACATACTTTTGGAAATTTGTGAATTTTTAAGTTTTTGAAAATGTAGACGCATAGAAAGTTGGAACGTCCAAAATTTGAAAGTTTTTAAATTTCCAAAGCAAGGTACTTTGTGTCTCAGTTTCTTCGCGTAAAAATGACCATATAACACTCTTTTGAACGCATCTAGGTTTCTACTTATTGTTAGTTACACCAATGGTAATAAAGCTATTCCACCCTTGCTGACCTATTCTTCCTGACCATATAAACAATTTCTTCTCCATTGTACTTACATAGAAATAAAATCTACAAACTTGACGAGTGAGATATGTTAAAGTTTCATTAAAATAATTGATGATATTATCAAAAAATACGGATATATTGGGTGTTAATTACTAAAACCACTCAGATTTGATCATTCCTTTGAATGAGATTTTGATATGATTTTCGATCTTACTTTTCTTCCTTTTCATATGTACATTCGACGAAATTTTTGGATATAGCTTATATCGAATTGAAGAATGTAACACGTACATAACGATATAGTAATTAGAATGGAAAATTAACCCTCGAACGGTAACGCCAGGTCAAAAGTGACCATAAAATGTATAAAACGATTATCAGATATCGCTAGATACGATAAAAGCGATTGTTAGATGCAATTGTTTTCATTATCAAATTTTGGAAGGTTCCAAATGTAAAAATTTAGAGATCATGGAATTTATAAATTTAAAAATTGTGCAATTTAGAAATCGGAAATTTAGAAATGTCAAATTTTTTAAATAAACTTTCCGATATTAACACTATGCGGTCCGGTGGCACCACCCTAGTGCCATAAAAAATGTATCTGTTGGGTGCCGATGGTACCACTTTGGTGCCATATTTAAAAGAAATTGAAATAGCATTTGAACAATCTTTCTTGGGTGTTAAAGGGCAGAAAACTAACCAAAGCATTGTTTTTATTTAAGTATGAATAGAATACGGGAATGCTTGAAGGACTTATCTTCATTTTAGGAATTTATATTACCGCTGCCTTCGAAAAATTGTTTATAAAATCAAAAATTTCCATGTTATTCTGCCGGCATCGAACAGAAGAATCTATCTAAGATCTGCGGACGGCATAGTGTTAAAACATAACATAAAATATTTTTAAATTTCGAGAATGCTAATAGAAAGGAGTTGGCAATTAGCAACTGTCAGTAGTTTCATTGACTCCTTGTTCGAAAGTTAATCACCATTTTACTGAAATAAAATTAAATTTAACGAAATGGGAATATTTTTTTATGCCCAGTGGACGGCTCCTACTCTAACTTTATACTTCACGATAGTTGAAATTTGCTAAGCGATAAAAGTGACTGAAGTCTAATTTAAGTTTTATGCTATCATTAAGTTCTGCCACATGTTAAGTTATTCTTTTCACGGATGTATACTGCAAATGCTAGAATGACTCGTTATATCATAAGTGTGTAGTCTTTGCATATATGATACATCTCATGAATGGTTTGATATTCACAATTTTATTTATGAAACGTTTTTGTCGAACCGTTTTTGTATCGCAATCATTTTTCGTTTGTAATATCATATACGTATACATTATTTTCTTTACTCTTACCACATAAAATTTATTGTCATATTTTAATATAATTTAATTTCCAATGATCTCTCTTCATTTTTACTCTGTTCGATAGAGATTTTCGACATGGTACAAGCACCATGAATAATAAATTGAATTAAACTATACAATTCGATAACTGAGACGTATCTATATCCGTATAGGCTAAGAAACTGCAAGCTCAACTTGAAAATATGAATTTCGTATTTTCATATAGATTCAACTTCCAGTGTCTTATTTAATTTAATTTTAATCCGCTTCGCTGATTTATTTTCGTGTTACTGTATATTATCTAGTTTCTGAAAAATTTTTAACGTGTCAAACGCTTTAGACTTACCTTGTGAATTAATATTGACATGCTTATACATACATTAAGTGATTCAGAGACCCGAATCACAGCAGAGAGATACGTCTAGAAATAGAAACAAACGCTTGTACTCTAATCAGTATGTTAATATTTTCAAATTTATCTGTACTTCTCTTCTTTTCCATTCTAAACATATTCTATATCTTTATTTATGAAACACTGTCTATGAAAAAGTTCGATAAATCTTTGACTGAATTATACAAATGCCATATTCAGAGTAATTGACACAGTACCTTCTTATAATACCTCAAACAAAAAAAAAAAGAAATAACATCAGGTTAAACTAAACTGAAGAATGGAACTTGAAGACTTGAGTACGTTTAAATTAATAATTAATATTTGCAACTCATTTGATATTGGATAAAAAAGTGCTGTTTTTCGGCCAATGAACCACTTAAACACATGTTAATCCAACATGTACGAGGATAACCATTCCTAGGTGAGATCCTCGTCATCGTCACTGGGTCCACCAGTTGGACAACAAAAACCTTCTGACCCGTCGCTTCTTATACAGAATAATAAAGTTTCGGCTGGTGTAACTTCATGTGGTACGATTCCATGGAATTCTTTTAAATCCGCTGCTGGGAACCAGGCTTTTTCATTATCCTCAATTATGAGTATCCCAAAAAGTCTGGATCGAGGAATAAATTATTTACACGTAACATACATGATAAAGCAGCCTAATATGAAGACCTCTTCTGTTATAAGACCACTTATCTCTATCACAAAACTGATAAAAGTCGTAAGGATGCTGTTTTTGTTTTGTAACTATGTATGCATAAGATACTGCATATGTATGTACAAGATACCATTATGTAAAAAAGATAAGTTTTAGGAACAAAGAAACTGGGTCTCATAATAGGAACCCATTCTTTTGCCTGTGGATTTGTGTAATTTTTCAGAAAATATAAGATAAAAATATAAGAAAAAGATATAAATAAAAACTGATTGTTCTTAATAAGAGTTATGCAGGGTGTCTCGTAATAAGTGTAAGACCCGTAAAGGGGTGGTATAGGAGGTGGTTCTAAGTAACTTTTTCCTTTGCAAAAATCGGGTCTAGGCTCTCATTTTCGAGTTATTAAGGAAAAACACCGACCAATGAGAGCGCATGTATAACGCACGTTAAGCAGCGAGAGCGAAGCTCCGAACATACGCCTGATCGCGGACGCAAACAAACAAGTTAGTAACGTGCTATGTTACGTCAAAGTTAAATCACACATATAATTGTCTTATCCCTTATTCAGTAAAAATGACTAACTGAAAATTATTATTCCCAAATTCCCACATTCCCAATTCCCAAATTCTCAGTTCTCCGAATTTTCAATTCCCCAAATTCCCAATCCCCCAAATTTTCAATTCCCCAAATTCCCAATTCCCCAAATTCCCAATTTTCCAAATTCTCAACTCTCCAAATTCCCAATTCCCCAAATTCCCAATTCCTCGAATTCCCAATTCCCCGAATTCCCAATTCCCCAAATTCCCAATCCCCCAAATTTTCAATTCCCCAAATTCCCAATTTTCCAAATTCTCAATTCTCCAAATTCCCAATTCCCCAATTCCCCAAATTCCCAATTCCCCAAATTCCCAATTCCCCAAATTCCCAATTCCCCAAATTCCCAATTCCCCAAATTCCCAATTCCCCAAATTCCCAATTCCCCAAATTCCCAATTCCCAAAATTCCCAATTCCCCGAATTCCCAATTCCCCAAATTCCCAATACCCTAAATTGCCAATACCCTAAATTGCCAATTCCCCAAATCGCACATAAAATTGTCTTATCCCTTATTCTGTGAAAATGATTAACTGAACATTATTATGTGTGATTTAACTTTGACGTAACATCGCACGATACTACCTTGTTTGTTCGCGTCCGCGATCAGCCGTATGTTCGGGCCTTCGCTATCGCGGCTGAGCGGGCGTTATTCGCGAGCTCTGATTGGTCGGTGTTTTTCCTTAATAACTCGAAAACGAGAGCCTAGATCTCATTTTTGCAAAGGGAAAAGTTACTTGTAATCACCTCCCCTACAACCCCTTTACGGGTCTTACATTTATTACGAGACGCCCTGTATATTTTTTTGAAGAAATAGGTTCCATATTAGGCGATTTTACACAGATCAGTTATTGTTGATGTACAAAATGTCAAATTTGTTCTGTATGAAGATTTTTACCTGCAAATAGCAACTGTAGGTATCCAAAGAACCGACGCAAGAATAAGAACACCAATGAGAACTAAAGCCCATACTGGCCATTCATGCTTCTCCGCGATACCTTTGCTGGCAACCCATGCTGGATAACCACTTCCATCGACAAGGATTTCCACGATCGAGGCAATCAAAATACTCAACATTGCTAACGGACTGAGGTATTTCCAACAGATTAGCCAATAAAGGCCTGGACGGTTGCCAGTCATCAGTTCGATATCATCGGCAAATCTAGGAAAATAATTGCAGTAATTCGAATGATTTCGTACATACTGTTATTAAGCGGTATTTCCTATAAGGAGATGCACATAAATTCACTATGATATCGTTTAATGCATTGTATCAGGTCAGTCCAAAAATTCGTGCGCATTAGTAGCATGTACGGGATTCGCGATGACTCATTACCAGATCGATAAGATGAATTGTTAGGACCAAATAAAACCACTAATGCAGATGTATACAGTGAACAACTTTGCCGTTTAAATTCAGAATTGATTAAAAAACGCCCGCGATTGGCGAATATGAAGAAAGTGTTGTTCCACCATGATAAAGCTAAACCACATACGGCTCGAACAACGGTGTAAAAAATTAATGAACTGAATTGGGAGCTTCTTTCGCATTCTGCATACTCCCCAGATATTGCCCCAAGTGATTTTCAGTTATTTCGTGCCTCGCAAAATTTTTGCCAAGGCAAAAAGTTCAATTCTAAACAGGATATACAAAATGAACTTAGAAGTTTTTTTGCTTCAAAACCAGAATCTTTTTACACCAATGGAATAAAAAAGCTACCAGAAAGATGGCGAGATATTGTAGATAGCGGAGGAAAATACATCATAGATTAAAATGTTAAATTGTGTACCATTTACAAATTTCGCCAAAATGCGCACAAATTTTTGGACTGACCTGATATTCTTTTCTGAGTAACTATTTAATGACGCTTACTAATCTGCAATCTGGTTGCAACTTTAATTTAATATGAAATGAAATGTAGTATAAAATGTGTATTTTTTTATTCTAAAACGAAAGTAGCGAAATGTTACATTTGACGTAGTTGTATACGTCACGTACTGTGCGTGTTTGAGAAGTTGGCAGATGAAAGGAATATGAGTCTTATTGGTTTGCGTGTCAATATAACAGACACACAGCACGTAATTTCGTTTGTACAAATATGTATAATATAATACAATATTATACACTGAAATTTCTTTTTCACGTATTAATGTCTTTAATAATTAATCATCTCATCGTTGTTTTATTTGTAATTCTTGATCAATTATTACTTTATCACGAAATTAAACAGATCTTTTTCAGTATTTCTTATTATAAGGTATTAGTTTAAGCATGAAATTGTTTAGTTTTTAATATGTTATACACCTTTTCTGTGAAGTATAACGTGGTTACACCTTGTAGTGAATTTATATTGTACTATAAATTACTATAAATTATATTATATAACAATTAATATTATATATATGCAATATGTTTTAAGACAAATAGTTAAGTACGTCAACAGTAAAACGAAAACTAAGCTGTGGATTCTATACAGGGTGCCCCAAAAGTGTTGAGGGAGCCTGAAATGGTAGGTAGGTGGGGCCATTCTGAACAACTTTTTCATTTGCAAAAATGTCGTATGAGGCTTCATTTTTAAATTATTAACGAAAAACACCGACCAATCAGAACGCGAGAATCGCGCGCCACGCGATTCGATCGCGACCACGGCCAATTATAACTCGGGCCTACACTTCTGCCTCCAAGCGCGCGCGATTCTCGCGCTCTGATTGGTCGGTGTTTTTCATTAATAATTTAAAAATGAAGCCCCATACGACATTTTTGCAAATGAAAAAGTTGGTCAGAATAACCCCACCTACCTCCCATTTCCGGCTCCTTCAACACTTTTGGGACACCCTGTATATATGTATATATCTAAAAATGTTATATCTGTATATAAAATAGAGAACACGAACCTAATTAATATACTAACATTTATATTAAAGTAATTGATCCACAAATTATAGGATGTCTTTACCCAGTAAACAATGAGATAAGTCGCATTGCTTCTTACAATTTTTTAACCAATATTTACTTGTCGATAATATAATTTGCGGATTTTTGTTAAAATGTCATAAATTGAAGATTACAGATTTGATACAATTATACGGTATACTAAAAGTAATAATTTCACAAAACTGTAGCGTGTAACAAATAATAAATATAAATTATACAAACACATTGTTTATTCGCAGTGTTGCAATATTTTATATTTTGAAAGCTTTTATATGTAAAATCAGTCACCCAATTTATTTTAAATAAATTTACGTTTTCTTATTCCTTTAAGAGTAACGAAATAAAAAAAAAGTTTCTCTTATTCAATATGAATATTAGTAAAATTCATTTAATTTTTTTGTTATTTCTTTTATTTAAATCTTTCTATTAGAGATTAAACATAGTTTTTGAACTAGTTTAAATTTTTTAAATAAATTGAAAACGATGGTACAGTTACTTAATTTTTACGAGTTTCGAATTGGTGAGTCCTTTAGTTTAATAAATCTGATGCTATCTTATTTTTAAACCCTTAAATGGAAATGACAAGAATTTTAAACGTAAATTTTTCCCATATTTTTGAAAGTTACATGCTACGTTTTTAAATTTTCAATTTTCAAATTAGTGCTGTTGGTGTCCTATGTGATCGTGCAAAGTTCGAATGAAATTGTTTATGTATGCATCGTATGTGGTGATTTTGAAGGCATTGGCGAAATTTTATGTGCATGTATCTCATTATAAACATCTTTGCGTACCTCTTTAGACCATAGACGTATGATACTGCTATGCATTCGAAGAAGGCGATAATCAGCAGAGGAAAGTTTCCACTGAAATTGTCGAACAGTACAAAAACATAGCTACCAGCACCATGGGCGAATGCCATTGAAATCGCGCAACAAACCAAACAAATACCACCTATTTTGTAAACGAAATGAAACTGTAAAGTGAATTTAATTGAGTGAAGCTCAATCATACTGAATCGCAGTCTTACCGACCTGTGAGAATTTCTTTTCGAAGATTGGGGAATAATTTCATGTCCACGATACTCGTGACTACTCCTTCGAGGGTACCAAACTGAGAATCAATGCCCAACGTGAACAACATCAGGAAGAATAACACGGACCAGAATTGTGCACCCGGAAATTGATTGATTGCTTCCGTAAAAATGATAAACGCCAATCCTGTACCTGACGCTGACTGTAATGTGAAGAACAAATTATAATTAATAATAAATACTCTTCTCGTGGTCACAACGTGTAGTAGGTAGTGGAGCTATGTAGTTATTATAGATAGAAATTTGGATGTTTGAAAATGTAGACTTTTTAAAAATTGAAAATTTGAGAATTTAGTATTTCGTGAATTAAAAATTTGCATATTTGGGAAGAGGATGAGTGGCTTTGAAAACTTCGGAATTTGGAATTTTGGGAATTTGAAAATTTAGGAATTTGATAATTCGGGAATTGGGGAATTTGAAAATTCGGGAATTGGAGAATTTGGGAATTCGGGAATTCGAGAATTGGAGAATTTTGGGATTTTGGGATTAGAGAATTTGGGAATTTGGGCATTGGGAAATTTGGAAATTGGGAAATTGGGAAATTGGGAAATTTGGAAATTGGGAAATTGGGAAATTTGGAAATTTGGAAATTTGGAAATTTGAGAAGTTGGGAATTATAAATTTTCAGATTTGGAGATTTGGAAATTAAGATTTTTGAAAATTTGGACATTAGGAAATTTTTCAATTTTAGAATTTGATAACTTGGGATTTAGAGATGTGAAAGCTTCAGAAATTGGAAATTTGAAACTTTAAAAATTAAAAAATGTGTAAAATTATAAATTTAAGAGTTTGGAAATGTGGACATTTGTAAATTTATACATTTTAGAATTTATGTACTTACGAATTTAGAGATTTGAAGAAACATTAAGAAATTTCGTAACACGTTAATTTAGAAAGTCGAAAATTTGTGAATTTATTAATTGGAAACTTAATAATTTACAAATTCCGAAATTTGGTACTTTGGAAATTTAGAAGTTTGAAGATGTGCAAATTTGAAAAGTTGGAAATATGGAGATTCGGCGATTAACGAATTTGAGGATTTGGCACATTGGGAATAGAATAATGTATAAATATTTAAATTCAAAGGTTTGAGAACTCGTTTGTACACCTTAACCATACTGTCTCGCCTCAAAAATTGGAATTAAGAGTATATTCACAGACTTACGTTATCTAATTCTTTTTGAAGATCACATTCAGGTAATTCTGGCATAAATAAATTGTCCAATGTTCCATTTCCTGTTGTAATATTTATAAGGGATCCAGTAACAGGTATTTCACTTGGAATTTTATCTACCTGACCATAAATGCTTATAAGTGTCGTATTTCTTTCTGATAAACAACGTTCATACACCAGGGTCGCTTTGAAACCTAAGAATTACATAGAAACGTGTAATACACAGACTTTTTTCAATAGTCACCGCTTCTAGATGTAAGAAAAACATCGTAATTACCGATAATGGAGAATACGACGATTCCAGCAAACATCGAAGTGAAACAATTTGTCAAGCTGACCATAATGGCGTCTCGGTAGCAGTTGTTGTTCACAGGATTGTAAGACGAGAATGCGATTAGGCCACCAAACGCCAAACCGAGAGAAAAAAATATTTGTGTTCCTGCTTCTAACCAGACTACAGGATCGGTTAATTTCCACCACTAAATAAAGTAAATTATTATTATAAACGATGTTATTGTTTAAAAAAAATTGGCTTGAGCATTATTGGGTACCTTTGGAGTAAAAAGATGACGTAGGCCATCAGACATTCCCTTTAAAGTGACACCACGGAAGAAGAAAATAATTAGAACGATATACGGAAATGTGGCAGTCACGTACACAACCTATAAAAAACATTTTGATTTATAAAGTTGCTTGAATAGTAGTTCAATTTTGTACACAATTTTTAAGCTCAGTTCTATATGTTAATATGACACGTTATGTTATCGGTATACGAGAATTCGAAATTTTATGTACTCGATGCTTTTGCAATTTATTTGTTTGTTCGTTCATGAATGAAATTGTTATTCGTAATTCATGAATCGATCAAACTTAAGTATTATTCTTTTAAATGGTATTTTAAGCATTAGGTTGGTGCATATGAAATGTCGCATTTTTAAACAAATATACTGGGTGTCCCAAAAGAAACGAAACATCCGGAAATGGGAGGTAGCTAGGGTCATTCTGAACAACTTTTTCCTTTGCAAAAATGTCGAATGAGGCTTCATTTTTAAATTATTAAGGAAAAATACCGACCAATCAGAGCGCGAGAATCGCGCGCGCTTGGAGGCAGAAGTGTGGGCCCGAGTTATAACACTGTCCAACAGCCAAAAAAAGTTTCAAATACCACTATGCGATCATTATAGTGTTTCTCGTGCTGATTACGAATCTGCAACCCGTTTGTATCCAGCACGTACAGTTTTTGAGAAATTTGATTTTGAAAAAAAAACACATTTTTCAAATTCAAACGAATTTTGCGAGGTAATTATAAAAGATACTAAAATTCTGTTAATATCAGAAAATTGTATAGACTTTCCTGAATACATCGGTATATATTTGTTATGCGTTCTGAATATTTAAACATGGTTAAACAATCATTAAATGCGAAGAGACACCGATTTTGCACCAATTTTTGCGTATATTTTTCAATTTATCTTAAAAAGTAAGGGTCCAGTGGAAAATCGAACTATATCACGCAATAGAGCAGACTTTCACCTTTAAAAAGCACCCAAAGAAAGTTGAAACGTCGTTTTTTTTACGATACCAGAAGCAAACTAGCAACGCGGGAAACGAAGCGAGGACAGTGGTTCTCACGCCACAGGGATCGTTCCTTGCATCGCGTTAACATAGGCGGGATACGGAGCGACCGCTCTGACGCGACGAACCACTGTCCTCGCTTCGTTTCCCGCGTTGCTAGTTTGCTTCTGGTATCGTAAAAAAAACGATGTTTCAACTTTCTTTGGATGCTTTTTAAAGGTGAAAGTCTGCTCTATTGCGTGATATAGTTCGATTTTTCACTGGACCCTTACTTTTTAAGATAAATTGAAAAATATACGCAAAAATTGGTGCAAAATCGGTGTCTCTTCGCATTTAATGATTGTTTAACCATGTTTAAATATTCAGAACGCATAACAAATATATACCGACGTATTCAGGAAAGTCTATAGAATTTTCTGATATAAACAGAATTTTAGTATCTTTTATAATTACCTTGCAAAATTAGTTTGAATTTGAAAAATGTGTTTTTTTTTCAAAATCAAATTTCTCAACTACTGTACGTGCAGGAGACAAACGGGTTGCATATTCGTAATCAGCGCGAGAAACACTATAATAATCGCATAGTGGTATTTGAAACGTCGAAAAAAAGTTCTTTGTTGGACAGTGTTATCGAGTTCTCGCATATCTCTAATAATTAGCTCTGGATAATTTAAAGGAATACCTTCCCTGAAGAAGCGATACCCTTGATCATGCACATATAAACGAGAATCCAGGCGATCACTAATGCCAGAGCAATCTTCCAATTAAATGGTTCTGGGGTATTAATATCATCGGAGATCATCAAAGTTGTTCGATACCAGAAGTACTGTGTGGGACTGCTGACCTGAGAAATAAGCACTGTTTACGGTTCGATAACTTCGATTAATGTCGAAATATTAATTTTATTAACCGTACCACGCATTCTGGTTCGGGTGCGTACGATCCATTTTGAAAATAAACGTTGGGACACTCTGCCCACGGTAACTGTGATTGGAAACTCTGTAAACGAGATAAAATGGGGAATAATCTTCATTAATTATTATCGTACTAATTTGAAGTTTACCCGAGTAACGTTTTAAACGAATTAAAAATATTGGGTTACTTACTTGAACGAAGTAGAAGAGGCACCAAGCGATAATAGTGTTGTAATAAAGAGCTACGTTGAAGGAAACTACGGCGCTGCTTATTCCGATACCACCCATATATGGAGAAACCTTTGAGAACAATAATATATCCTTTGTAAGAACGTTTTCGAGTTTGTTTTGACAGGTTTTGGATACATTGTACGACACTTACCTGATTCCACACGCCAATGGCACCCTTTCGTAATCTCTGGCCAATCGCCAATTCTAGATAGAATATTGGTATACCCTCGATTGCCAGCATTACAAAGTATGGGATTAAAAATGCACCTGTTTTGAAAGATAAATACATGTTGTATATTAGATAAATATACATATTATTAAAAATATACATTATTTTTTATTATTAAAGAAATGTTTATTTGATTAACAAAATTTGTGTTGTGTTTTTCATGTAGTATGCTGTCAATATGTTTACCCTTATGAATATCGCACCTATTTAATATTTTTTAATTAAATATTAGTATTATAATTTTGAATTACATTTAATAATAGTACATTACAAAGTAGGGTAAACCAACAATTTTTAGGAATAATTACAATTTCTAAGAATTTATAAAAATCTATTTTGATGATAACATCATTAAACTAACATTGTGGGTTTCTTAATATGACGATGTTTTTGTAAATATTGTTTCATTAATATCAATAAATAATAGTTTTCATTCTCGTTTCTGTATGTAGAAATATCGGAATTTTAATTTTCGCAAATTAAATTGTTTACAAGATGTTATATTTTGATTATTAATTTTAAACATACGGTTAGCATTATTATTCTTCTTATTATTATTATACATGTAATGCTTCAAAACAGTCGTTATTATAGGAATAACACTTTACATTTGCCGGAAACACTCTGAATTAAGAAGTGTTCGATTAAGAAGAATTCGATTGCACATTTTCAGAAATAAAAAAAGGAATTTAAAGATGTGAAATTTCAAACAATGAAGAAAATTTTAAAAGACAAATTTCTCATAATTTGAAATAATATATTCAAAAAATATACAGTAACGTGAATTCATAGTATGTCAAATCGTCGAAAAAGTATAATATATTTGATAATACACTATTTGCGCCGTGTATAACAATAATATAGATACGAATACTTCTTCAATGTTTTGTAAAAGTTGATTTAAATAGAATTTCTATTGCATTAAATTCATTCTTGTCAATACAATTGATATTGAACGAACGCTTGGTCAACAGAATACGTAATGTGTTCAATAGAAGGAGGCCAGCTAAATATCTGCATGTTTATAGTTACACAAAAAACTTCTGAGAGCAGATGCATTATTCCAAAGTAAATTTAAATACATTTAGTCTGAAAGAGTATTCAAGTACAATACTATATAAAAATTCTTCAGATTTTCTAATGTTTTATATGAAAAACATCAATTTCAAATTTAATATATCTTATGAATTGTAAATTGTATCAATGTCGTGTCTTCATATTTTCTTCAACTGAATGTTTCAAAAAATCAACCTACATAAAAAGAAGAACGTGACTCCATTTAAAAGGAATACCAATGACTTCGAAGTTCCATCAAAAAGTTGGCTGGAATGTTAAGAAAACACTATTTACAGTAAATTCTCGCACAGTGCAGCACTTGGTTTTCTCGCACAGTGCAAAATGTCTCTTCCTGTGCCTATGCGTGCGACATTGCTGCGCCTATGTTCGCCTCGTTCGAAGCAGTCCAAGTGTAACACGATACATTCACCGCGGTCCCTTTGGTACGGGCTGACAGATCTCCAGTTCCCAATTTGGCAATATAATTTGTGAATATTTATATTTTTTTCACTACAAACTTTTTTAACATATTCGTGAGGCTTTCCCGATTAAAATAAGACCAAACACGATATAATTACGATCATAATTACCTGTGTAACAAGCCATACAAGTTTCGGACGTTACATTTACAGCAAAGATACGAATTCCTTAGATTCTAACGTCCGAAACTTTTATGGATTGTTACACGGGTAATTATGATCGTAATTATATCGTGTTTCGTGTCATTTTAATCATAAAAACGAGACGAATACGATAGTAAAAGTTTCATTCACGAAAAACCAAAAATAAAGAATTTTGATTTTTTAATTTAAAAGACAGAACACGCAGGAGTCTTTCATGTTTGCCGAACGTCTCGGGACCCCAGTCCCTCTTTGTTTTTGCATCGCTATCCTTTTCTACGTTCGGTTTGCGTCGTATCCCTCTTCAGATTGGCTCGAAAACACATACCGAATCGTGACAATGCGTCGTATCCCCCCTCAGATTGGCTTGAAAAGACATACCAAATCGCGACAGTGCGTCGTTCGAACATCGTCGGACATTTAAATGCCTCACCGTCTCAGCGGCGGTTTGTTTTTCCGTTCGCCGGTAAAGGCGTGCCACGGTGAGCAAGGGACACCCACCGAGTATCAAATTTAGCTTCCCCTATGCTCACAGTGCACAGTTTGGAATCCGGCCTCCGCTGCACTGTGCGAGAATTTACTGTACACCCATGTGTGTGCTTTATAAAATAGTGTAACGTTGTCCTGAGATTGTTTTTCATGAAATATAAACGAAGCAGATATTTAGGCGATATTTTCCAGCTGGCACACCTTTACGGTGCAACTGGATAGCACCTCATAATACAGGGTGGCTGGAGTGAACTGTTACAACTTCAAACCGCTGCAGCATATACACTTTTAAATATTTTGTTATAGTCGAGAAACATTCAAGAAAATGATTGAATGCTCATTGTTCGATATAACCTCCCTTTGCACGAATAATTTCATTCAAACGGCGAAAGAATGAATCGGACGCTGCCCGTACGTGAGATTGTAGAATCTTCCATTCCCGGACAAGTGCTGATTTTCGAGCGTCAAACTTCGATGTTTCATTACATTGACCTTGGCCTTCAAAATAGCCCAAATACATTACATTCAATCATTAAATAGATTACATTCAAATTCTGGAGCTCACGAACGATAATTGGAACTGATGTTCCAGCTAAATATGAAGCAATTACAGAATTACGCTTCAAATCCATCACTATAACCTTACTTTGAGATGTAGTATACGAAAATGCTTCTGCACGCATATAAACAATTGAACGAACTATAAATATAGCAACTTTCAGATGGACTACGTGAGCGGATCGACAGATGTATCAGTATGAACTTACTTAGTAACAGATCATTCCAGCCACCCAATACTTCTTCCAAAGAAGCACTGTGTACGTTCCATTGTGAGAGTACGAATATCTACACAACTCGTTGTCAATTATTTTGTTATTCAAAGAATCATCGAAAGTTTGTTAAACATATGAAAACGTACCTCCGCCATTTTTTTGAGCGAGATATGGAAATCTCCATACATTCCCAAGCCCAACGGCGTATCCAACGGTTGCTAGTAGAAAAGTAAGCTTACTGTCCCAATTTTCTCGTTCATCCTCCCCAGCTTCCGGTCGAAAAATTGCTTTTCCTTCATTACTTCCGAGTTTACTACCCTCGCCCCCATTGCCCGTTTTGTTCTGCAATAACAGCAAACATATAACATCGATTTGTTGCAATCAAAACACCCTGCAAAATTTCCACATTAAAAATTAATAATTACGAACTCATAGGTAATTATATTTTCTTGTTAAAATGTAATAGTATTAATGCAAAATGTATTAATACTTGTTATAAAGTATTAATAAAAACTATCAATAGCTTAACATTCATTGTTAAGTTCATTCAAATTCATTTATACAAAATTCGTTCATAAATAAAAAAGCAATGTCTTGAAAAATGACACTTGCAACTTTCTTTATTTGCACTATCTATACAGGGTGTCCCAAAAGTGTTGAAGGAGCCGGAAATGGAAGGTAGGTGGGGTCATTCTGAACAACATTTTCATTTTCAAAAATGTCGTATGGGGCTTCATTTTTAAATTATTAACAAAAAAACACCGACCAATCAGAGCGCGAGAATCGCGCGCGCTCGGAGGCAGAAGTGTAGGCCCGAATTATAATTGGCCGTGGTCCCGATCGAATCGTGTGGCGCGCGATTCTCGCGTTCTGATTGGTCAGTGTTTTTCCTTAATAATTTAAAAATGAAGCCCCATACGACATTTTTGCAAATGAAAAGGTTGCTCAGAATGACCCCACCTAACTCCCATTTCCGGCTCCTTCAACACTTTTGGGACACCCTGCATATTAGGTTGGGGAATAAGGTCGTAGCGTTTTTGTATTTCTTTTTGTTTTACAACAATATTTTTGCTGTTTGACAAAGTGTATAATATTCATTCGATGGAGTTCTTTCTGCTCTACAAAACTGTGCTCATCGTCGAATACATAATTGATTAATTTATTATTACTACTGATTTTTGTTTAAATAAAAGTCTTTGATAAAAACGCTTATTCCCCAACCTAATAGTATAGGGTAAGTGGAAGCTACCATTCTGAATCTCTTATAAATTATGAAAGCTGTTGAAATTATTGAATAAAAATTGTGAAGCAAGAAAGAGGTTGTAGTATGGTGGTAAGTTTCTTTCCTAGGTGGAGTCGCTTTATATTTTTTCGCTACCTTACATAGTTTATTTTCAGCGTGGTAGCTTTTACCGATTCATCCTACGTGTTTCACAAAATTAATGAAATACTAATTAATCGCAATTAGTACTTTTCAATATGCGAGATGAATACTTACCTTCGTGTTAGGACTGGAGTCCTCAAAGGCTGCGTTCGTGGCCCCATAATTGGCAGTGGTGATGTTCTTTCTGTTGTCCACCACTAATCTTCCTCTCATTTCTTTCATTTCGAGCTTGTCGACGCTTTTTTGGGGCTTTAAGTCGCGAGAGCTTTGCCGACGGACGAGATGGGCCGTGTTCGCCATTCTTTCTTTTTATTCTGCGATCACGGTTTTAGCTTTGCAAAGATCAAACAGAAGTACCACGCGCGCCCATGGACTCCATCCTGACTGAGACATAAAGGCTATTATTATAATTATCATGTGCCATGATTGCGAACAAATATTTTATGTTGTAACAGAAAAAGGATATGTTCGAAGAAAGTATTTTATGTTGAAAATATTTTATGCTGTAACAGAAAAAGGATATGTTCGAAGAAAGTATTTTATGTTGAAAATATTTTATGCTGTAACAGAAAAAGGATATGTTCGAAGAAAGTATTTGTAAAAATTCGTATGTGAAATTAAATGAATATGTACAAAAGAAAGACTGATTAAATTTAGGAAGTTAAATGCATAGCATAATTAAATATAATACTCGTGTTTAATATTCGATATTAATATATACTTCGATAAATTGCATGTAGTTCTATAGAATGTCAAGTTTCATTTCTTGTTCGGTTTCGGAATGATTAAATTCAAACGTGTCCAACTGTTCCAACAATAATTTCAATAATATTGAATTCAGGTTATTTTATTTTATAAAACTTTCATAAAACGGGATGAATTTTTCTTTAAATCGAATGAATTTTGAAGAAACTATTCAATCATTTCCAATTTGTATTATTAAAAGGAGTGGAAAGTTCAAGGTATCGTTGCCATTTTTAAGGTTACGCTTCAATTGTTGCTCTTCCTCGTTTACCACACGTGTATCGATCCAGATTTTTTTAAGACCAAAATTTAAAATTCTTTATAACTGTATTTACATATTTAACTCCAACGTCTAAAATTTCATACCAATAACGACTCATAAAACACTTGCTTCAAAACTGGTTGCTTGACAAACATCAATAACCCGCGCCATCGATTCAATTCAACGAAGTAACTCCACAGAGAATAATGCAACAGAATAAAGGAAAGACGAAAGTCAATGAAATGTCAAAGGAAAAACGTTTCAATAACTAAAATTAGTAAGATCAATAATTAAATATTGAAATTAAATGTTTATGTAAATAATTCTTGTATAAACTGTTTCAGCGTGTATCGTTATTATGATCGTCAAAAAAATTAAATTGCGACAAAAATACTAAGGACTTAAAACCCCTTAAAACCCCTTGCAACATCGTGTTTTTCATCGATACGACAGTCACTCAGGAGGGAGAGATATTTGCCTTTCGGCTTTACTACGACCCTGACCTCCTACGCGAGAGATCTTAAGAGTAAATTACGAATTACTAAACATACCGCGTGTGTAACCGCACTAAAACATGTTCTACAGTAAATTGTTTACTTTCATTTGACACCATGAAAGGTCCATCGACTATTAAGCAGAACCACCGTTACCTTTTCCTTTGGCGTTTCAAAACGATTATACAAATGAACAATTATCGCAAAAGCAAAGACATTTGGTGAAATTCCGACGATGAAATCTTCGTTCACGTTCGATAACAATCTGTTAAATATCGTCGTTAAACAACGAGATGTTCAATGACACATTGGACGGTAATTCGACACGCGTAACATGTACTATAACTATTGTTCCCATTGACGTCACGAGCGCACCGATCAAATTCATCCCACGTCGTTTTGACGGAAATTTCATGGACCGTTTTACGTATTCTAAATTCCATTTTTACTCGTCGATCGCGAACGTTCGAAGGAAATTTCGTACCGTTTACGAGGGCCCCGGAAGATTCAAACGGAAATCGTTTAGCACCGTTTTCCCGGAACGATCGCACGGAAGAACGATGCGACGCGACGTGCAAGAATTCGGCAATTTTTAATTCAGCGAAATGAAAGGATGATTTTTGGTCACGAAAAATCGTAACAAGTTCGCCACTGACCTGTTGGGGTGAGATAAAGAAAAGCGCTAGGGCCTCCTGATGGTACGAGGAGCAGTTAGCTACTGTGGCACCCTCTACTAGGATGGTAACTTTTGAAATCACGATATCTAACGGAATCAATAGCGAGCGCCGGCGCCCCAATGCCTCACTGTCCTACAGACCGGAATATACGTGAACCCTTTTTGTTAGGAGATTGGTCGATTATCGGCGAACCGATCGTAACAATCTAGTCAACAACCAATACTAATGATGTACACTCGCATGCAACGATATGGATCCTTCCTTTGATATGGATCTCCGTGATCAATTTTCGAATTTTCGAATCATTAAATATGGACATTTTTGAACTTCGTACTTTGTCAATTTTATACATTCTTTAACTTTCACGGTATTGAAGTTTGCGAATTTGTAAATCCTCAAATTTCTGAATTTCGTACATCGAGTTCCCACATTTCTAGATTTGTATGTACTCAAATTTGTAAATATCTGAATTTTGGAATTTTCAAAATCTTCAAACTTCTATAAATCTAAATTTGTAGATTTTTATATTTTCAAAATTGAAATTCATAGATTTTCAAATTTTTTTAATCTAAATTTTTTGATTTTCAAGTTTTCAAAATGTTGAATTTTATAATTTTCAAATTTTCAAACGTATAAATTACATAGTTTCCAAATCCCGAAATTCTAAGATTTATATATTTTCGAATTTATAAATTTTTAGATTTTTAAACTCAGATTTCTAAATGCATCGATTTTTGAACTTTTTAAAACATTGTGTTTCAAGATGTCAAAATTTTCACTCACTAATTCTTATTGTTATATTTCAAAACATCCGAATCACCACTTTCCAAGTATTTTCACAAATTTACAAATTTACTTTTCAAATTACAAACTAGCAAGTTTTCAAATTCTTTAAATTCCATATTTTCAAACCAACAAATTTCCAGATTTCTAAATTTCCATATCCTCGAATATTTAAATCTCCAAATATTCATATCGTTAATTTTGCAGTTCCAATTTTCCAAATTTATTCTTTAAATCTCTAGAATATCGGAATTTTAAGTTATCAAATTCCTACGTTCCCAAATTCCGAAACTTCCATAGCTGCAAATCTCTGTACTTTTTCAGATTTTCATATTTCCAAATTTCTAAAACCGTAAATTCCTTCTGAAACATTAAATTCCTGAATTTTCAAATTGATAAATCTTTAAATTCCTATATTTCAAGATTTCTAATTTTCCAAATTCCGAAATCGTTAAATTCATAACTTCCCAAACTTCAAAATCCCCAAATCTTAAAATCCTAAAACCTCTAGACACATACCTATATTTCCGAATATCTAAGTTCTCAAATCCCTATCTTTCCCAGATCGTCAAGTCCCAATATCTAAGATTCCTAAATTTTTAAGTCTCTAAATCTCCAAATCTGCATATCGCTCTTCTACAAAGCTTCAAAATCCTCAAAATCCTTAGATTTCCAAATTTCTACCGTCCTACCTTGAAAAACCTAGCAAGTAAAATTAATCAAGTGCGAAGAAATTAACGTCTTTCCTGTTGATGGTCAACATTTTCTCTTTAACACTATTTCTACCACGATTTTGTGTATTCCTATTTCAACCAAAAGGTGTCTTTTGATGCTTTTTGAATACAAATCATTGCCGAAACTGGTTGGGATTTCAAATTAGGAGTTAAACGTAGATAATTTGAGGAATATATTTATTGATACACTGATGTGTATTTATTGGAGATTATTTAATTCATCACACTACAAAATATTAGGGTAACACAAGTTTCTTCGTTTTTGTAATATGACACAAAATGGGATGGCGGGATAGAAAAGGTTGATAAAGCTGAACAATTAATGCAACGAATCAACTTTGAACTATAAATATTCTGTATGAATGTCTATCAAAAAAGCAAAGAACTTATGGGACACTCTAATGTACAATCAATGCAGCGGTGTACACTAAAATGCAACAAGGGAAATTAGCGAATATTAGCTGGAGAAAAATGATATCGCTGAATTAATTGAACAACCATTATATGAAAAGTAAAAGAATTAATTGAGGAGAAACGATTCAACATAGAGAATAATTTTATGTTAAAATTTGAAAGGTGTCTTTTGACACCTCTTGGTAGAAATAGTGTTAAATTTGTTCTTAAATTTACTCTGTCCATGTATCGACGTTTTACCAGCGATCAAGCGACGAAAAGTATAAAAACAGTAACTGACAGAATATCCGACGCACCGGTCATTAAATTTGAAATGTTGCAGCGAAGTTGAATATATCCTGCGAAATGTGGTTAATGTTTAGACGCGTTGTTATCAAAGTCTGAGTTAATTGAATGTCGACTAAAATTTGAATTAACATATAAAAGTGCATGGTAATTATGTAATTTAGTAGGTTCGATGTATTGGAATTTTATCTGCATACATAATTATATTGAAGATTCTGCTAGAAGATTAAGTAGATGCATTTGACCTTTTCTAAAACTAAATCGATAATAACTAACACGTATCTTTACGAATCACGTACAAAAAGACGTGTTCGATAGTGATATGTGTAATGCGAGAAAGAATTGTAATTTAAATGATGAAATGGTTTCTCTTTTATTAATGTCGGTTTTATCACGTGAAGTAATTGCTGTTGAGTAAACGGTTGTTTCCTTCAATTACCAACTATTCACGTTAGCAATCGGTAAGGGGAAGAAAGCTAACCCGTAATAGTAATGCAATAATCGTTAATATTGTTTCGAGTACACGTTCGTTTCGATTAAACGATGTATGTTGCTGCCGACAGGCAACGATAAAACTTTTATGACCGTAGGCGAAAATTTGATTTATCTCCGTTCTCTTGTAAATAATTTGAAAAATTGTAAAAAAGGTCTATATTATTACATGTTCTTTTCATTTTTGTATTTTTGAAGAACAGTTAAATTTTAGCAGAGTAATTAAAAAATCACGCAAATTGCAGTTTGTTGTGGCTGTGCCTGCCACGACGTTATTCCTAACTTTTTCTTTTGCCTGAGTTTTGCTAAGCACTTCATGCCTATTCTTCAATTTCCTGTTTTTCCATGGTCTCGTGTAACCCTGGTCTTTGTCAGATTGCACATTTGGCAGCCAGATTTGTGCGAACCTAAGTTTCCGTTGACTTTCCTTTCAACCCCTTAAACTGTCCACTCTATACTTCTCCTTTTCTTTTCCTACGTCTATCTCTTCCCAAAAAGGGCATAAAAACACTGATCATGGCGCCGCTCGAGACCCTCGTGATTTTCATACCGTCACGTTTACACCCGCACAATCTCTGACGCTCTTACTACTACTCGTTATTGCCTGATACCGTTTGTTGCTTGTTGTTATTCAACAGTTGCTTATTTATTGAATATACAGGGTGTCCCAAAAGTGTTGAAGGAGCCGGAAATGGGAGGTAGGTGGGGTCATTCTGAACAACTTTTTTATTTGCAAAAATGTCGTGTGAGGCTTCATTTTTAAGTTATTAACGAAAAACACCGACCAATCAGAGCGCGAGAAACGCGCGCGCTCGGAGGCTGAAGTGTAGGCTCGAGTTACAATTGGTCGTGGCCGCGATCGAATCGCGTGGCGCGCGATTCTCGCGTTCTGATTGGTCGGTATTTTTTGTTAATAATTTAAAAATGAAGCCTAATACGACATTTTTGCAAATGAAAATGTTGTTCAGAATGACTCCACCTACCTCCCATTTCCGGCTCCTTCAACACTTTTGAGACATCCTGTATATTGTTCAGTGACTGTTCACTTATTTACAATTCATTCACACATACCTCACGTCCTCATTGTTAATAAATGATAGATATAGGAAATTTTAAGATGATTCTTAATCAACTATCCATTATATTGGAGTTTATTAATGAACGATAACTGCAAATATAATATGCTGGTATATAAATAATAACAATAATTTTTAAATTATTTGCAAATATCTTAAAAAATTAAATTTTGATAAAAATAACTGTAATACAGAAATAAAATATGAAATTAATTAGCGTAATTAAAGCAATAAACCTGAGGACGTTGTTATTAGTAACATTTTGTTTACTACTCCGTTACCAAAAACTAACGGAAATATATTTATTATATAAAAATATCATAATGGATTAAATAACATTATTGAATTTAAAAAAAGTTCTCAATAATTATGTTAATGGATACTAAGTTTTAAATGAGAGCACAATAAAAAATATCGAAATTATTAAGATTTACATTATAACATTTATTTATTAAGTTATTTTAATTAATAATAAAATATGATTTTATAATCAGTACGTGCAAAAAATATGATAACATCCCATTGGCTTGCATAAATTTTATACCTTTTTTCTTTCAAACTGTAGTAATACAAATTTATTTAAACTATGTAATATCCTTGGTAAATTGAATAAAGGTGATATATTATTTACAGAATGCATATAATTGGAAAACTTTAACGATAATAAGAAAAATTGAAGCAACAGTTATATTGTATAATTACTTTCTTAATTTCTATTAAAATTTCTAAACATATTTATTGTGTGACGATGTCGTCGAATGTATTTTGAAGAATTTTCACATACATGTTCCGTAGCAGTTAAAAAGCTATGTGGAGTGGTTTATTGAAATTTATGTATTTGCTTTACGACATGTTGATTTAATTTTATTTCAATTTTAATACAGTTCGTGAATATAGTTTTCTATTTCCCAAAGAAAGTAGAACTACGACCTTTTCTTTCCGAATTCGTCATATGACAGCATATTAAAATGCTTAAACTTTGTTAATAATTTCTCGATATGTATGTATTAAATTGATTTTAGATTTTACAAAAGAGTTTGTTGTATTCCAAATTAGCTTTGTTCGAAACTTTGTTCGAAATGATCATGATTTTTGAGATTTACCAAAAAAACTAATTAAAACTTTTGTTGAATAAGATTTGTTTAGAACCCTCTATCATTAGAGGATACACAAATTTTATCGTATTTATTGCTGTTACATGCCCACGAAGGAGGCTTGTTCATTGTTTCAGTAGAAAATCCCTCCTTTAGTCAGACAAGTAGAATACAACAGCGTACTCGTCAGCCTTCACTAGTAACGAGTATTTCACAATGAATTATTTTCTTAATCGTACTTATAACAATGTCGAACATCGTTCACGTAAAATATTCAAAAATTTATTATTTAAAAAACATATTGCTGCAACTTAAATATTTATTAAAACATATTATTCTTATACGAAACAATTTTACATTAAATTATTTGAATGTAAAACTGATATATCTGTGGATTTTTTGTCATGTGGTTATGAAACGAAGTATTTTTTTGTTTCGTGTTTAAATCGTTTCTAAAAGGTACTAAATTCTATCACTAATAAATAAATAATATAATAAATTTTATTTACAGGTAATTTTATTAAAAGTTCGTATGTCAGAGTTTTTCATATTTTATTTAAATAGTTTACATATCAAAATCATTTTAATTTTAAACAAAATAATTTTTATGTCTGCTTTTTATGTCCTAAATTTAAGGCTAAGTTAGTATGTATGAATTAGGGTATTGGACAATTTTTTATCGTCAGTGTTATTAATAATTATGTTTTTCTTGTAGACTGATTTTATACAGGTTATAAGATTAGCAAAACAGAGTTCTTCAGTGAATATTCTCTTTTATTAAGAACTGCGTGAAACTAAGTATTCCTGAAACAAATAATCAAAATTTATCGTAAAAATTATTAATTATAAACAAGTACATACTTACGATCTATTCGTGCTCTTTTGAGTCTATCTTCAACGAAGGACTTCGCTAAATTTTCAATGGTTTCTTCGTCTTTGAAATCTAACATTTTAATATTTTTATTGATCAAAAGGTATCTATAATATTTATAAGTTCAAAAATATAAGAGAATCAAAGTTTATGACGTATTTGTGATTAAAGGATACATTTCGTGATAATAATTAAAAGCATCGATGCCCCATTCTAAAAGTAAATTTAATCTCGGCCTGTAGACAGTTCCATTAATTAATTCCTTCATTGTTTCTTCGTTCGGCGAAACTTTACTTCGAGCATTTTCTAAATTTTTCAATCGATTTTTAAGGTCCTAAAATAGTATATCAGTCAATAACACAATTCTTTTATTTTAATCGTACAACAAAATTTGAATATTTCGAATTTCGTAAACGAAGTATCTTTTAGATACTATTTTATGAATGTAAAATCATAGATATTATCATAAATATGTTACTTTGCAACTATAAAGTAATTAGAAGATACGAGTGTATCCACAAGTTCGTAATTACTTTAGTACACCTAATTCTCTTTTTACAAGATAGACACGTTCCCAAAAAATTCGTGTAAAAAGAGAATTAGGTGCAAACAATATTAAAAAATTCTTGTGAGAGTCCACTTAATTTATTTCGTGCTTACACATTTTAATTCATTAAATATATTATAAAAAATTAATTATACTTTGAGAAAAAGAAAATAATTCATAGAATATTGAATATTGAAAATCGTGTTAAAACAAAACAATTCGTGTAAAAAGAAAAATTTTTTGTCTTTTTAACTCGTGTAAACAAAATTCGGATAAAAAGAGAATTAGGTGTAATGTAAGAATTCGTAAATGATCCTTCGACGTACTTGATTAATATTATTGAAGCGTGTCAGAATATCCATAATTAATTCAAGTTCGTTGTTGATTCCCATGAGGATTTTAAAAATCAATCTTTCGCGTAATTCATCTATTTTGCAGAGTTCTGCGTTATCGACCTCTTTGCTGTAACAGAACGACATCTGATGGTGAATCAATGAAATCTCGATCGAACGTTGGACGAAACTTGCATTTGGTCATCGAGTTTCTTCTCTAACAATCGTTTATACGAAACACAGAAACCTGTGGTAGGTCCGTGAATAAGATTCGTAAAAAAGTGGAAAGCCGACGCTACCTTGTTACAAGTCGCAGTTGTTGTGATTGATTCTTTAAGGCTTGCAGAGGTCGTTGAGATTCGTCAGACAGCTCTTTCCACTTACAGTCTACTTTCTCCAGTTGTGAGAAATAATTAATCAAACATTTCTGCACTTCTTTTGCCATGTTTATTATAGGTTATTCTTGAATGACTCATGCACTATGTGTTCCTGTGAAGAAACCAGAGTGCACTGATTAAATGTTATCGACGGAAGAGAAATATTATTGAAAATAAATTAGTGGATGTAACGAGTTGCCAAAAATATGTATTAGGGTGTTCAGTCGAAAAGAGAATGAATCTACATTAAAAGACAAGTCAAAAATATAGAATACAATTTTTTCTTGTGCAGCTGCATTTCCCGGGAAAATTCAATTTCAGCATTTTGTGTACAAGTTTATCAATAACGCAGAAAATGACGAAATAAATTGTTTAATAATTCCATCGTCAGTAAATAATATGAACGAATAAATAGAACTAGTAATAAACCATACTTACCTTCATTAGTTATATCACATATTATTATTTACGTGTGTTATACTTGACTAAAATAGTATTATATATTAGGATATAATAGTATTATATATTAGAATAATTCATATTAGTGATCTGAGTTATTTAATAATGTTCATTAACCTTTAGATGAATGAGGAGGTTACTGCATTTGTTATTTTTCGTGTCGCGAATAAATTTTTGTGCAAATACTTCAAAAAGTTAGTTATCCGCATGTTCTGCAATATTTTTGCAGAGAATGAAATTGCATTTGAACAAATTATACTGCATATTTTCGACTTATTTTTTCTGTAGAATTAAAATATTTTTGGCTTAACCACTGTATCGATAAAATTTTGTATACGTATTTGCAATTTTGTTATAAAACAATAATTACAGAAAAAAGCTTTTACGTAATTACTTTGTAAGGATTTGTTACGAACATTTTTAACGCGTAGAATTTGAGCTAATTTTGTGGTTTGAGATAAACAGTAAAATATAAAATATTTGGCAATAGTGAGACGATATTTTTTATTCAACTTCCACTCCCCAGCTGCCTTAAAATATCCATTTTAAACAACAATACACCGAACATGTTATGTTTTCGATGATGAAATTTTTGTGTTTTAGAATTATGTACTTTTTAATCTTAAGGTAACAATTTTTAAATTTTGAAACTTTGAGACTGAAAATTTAGAAGTTTGGAAAATTTAAAGTGTCGGAATAAAAGTTTGGGATTTTAGGAACTTGGGAATATGAGAATTTGAGAATCGGGGAATTTAGGGATTTAGAGATTTGTAAATTGGGTAATCTAGGAATTTGGAAACTTAGAATCCTGAAAGTTTTGGAATTTAAAACTGTGAGATTTTAAGATTTTGAAATTGAAAAATTTCAGGATTTTAGGATTTTGGTATTTTGCTATTTTGTGCCTTTGAAACTTTACGATTTTGAGTCACTGAAATTTTATATCTTTAGAACTGTGAGATTGTAGGTTTTAGAATTTTAGAATTTTTGAACTTTGTGACTTCTAGAATTTTGATACTTGAAGACTATGTGACTTTGAAGTTCTATTATTCTGGAACTTCCAAATTTTCGGATATCCCAATTTTTGAGTTTTGGATGCATGGGATTTTGGGACTATGTAATTTTCAAAAGTTTGAGACATTGTATTTTTGTGAATGTTATTAAAAGAAAAAGTGCTTTGTTGCACTTACATGCTAATACCGATTAAGTCTTGACAAAGCATATATTTTAAAAATATACTTTTAATAAAATATACTAATATTTTTTAAAAATATACAATGTAAAGTACTATATATAAATACTAGTATTTTGTCAAACATAAATGAGTTGTATCCAAAATACTTTTTGTCTTTTGTAATTATAACTTTTCATTTTACTTTTACATTATAAAAACAAAAAATTTGTTCAGAATGACCCCACCTACCTCCCATTTCCAGCTCCTTCAACACTTTTGAGACACCCTGTATTATAAAATTTCATATATAAAATGCTATCATAGAATACCAAATTTTCAAGCATTTAATCCTTATGTAATAGTAGGTACTTAATCCTTCGTTGCATAACTTTTCAAAACAAAAAACAACTTAATTTTCACATCCTGACAAATAATACTAAAATAATAGTAATAAACAAATATTGTCGACCAATCAAATCTTTACAAAGAAAAATTATATCATTTGTAAAGTGGCAACATTCTGAGTAAAAGAACAAAGATTATAATTACACAAGATAAAGATTATTGTTAGCAATCATATTAATCATAAAATTTGTTATTTATTTGCCTAATAAAATAAAAAAATATCGTGGTTCGTTATTTCACCTAGCATATTTGTAATAGAATGCAACAAAGAATTAATTCATTTGGAAACATTCCACAAGAGCTTGTCTTTCTAAAAACATTAGTAATGAGAATTGCATCGACATCGTTTTACATTACCCAATTGTACATACATTGGCAAATTTCGTACACCAATCACGTTTCGTTAAAAAGAAAGAGAAGGGGTTTTAGACAGCGTATAGCCGTCCCTGGCACAATTTCTTCGTACTGCTTTGCTCGAATACGAAAGTACTTAGGATAGAAAGAAATGGCCGACTATTGGCGGCTAGAAAATTTGAAACAATTAGTAATTTGCATACTTCAAAATTCGGGCAACTGAATATTTGATAATTAAGAATTTAGAACTATGAACATTAACACTAGATTTACGGAACCTGTCAAAATGACGGATCTCAGATTTCTTATTCTCAATTACGAAAATTATTAAAAAACTTATTGCAAAATGCATGCACAAACTGGCTTATGTATTATCCATTACTTACTTGTTTGTATAGTTCATTTTTAATTCATATATAGTGGTTATTGAACGTTCGTAAATCTATTGTTAAAGATTAGAAAATTTAAGAGCTTAGAAGTGTTGAAATTTGAAAGTTGAGGTACTGGGAAATTGGGAAATTGGAAAATTTGAGAATTTGAGAGTGTGATGATTTAAAAATTCGGAAATTCAGGATCCTGTGAATTTGAAAATTTAGAAACTTAAAAATTTGGGGATTTAGGGATTTGAAAATTTGAGAATTTGTGAATATAAGAATTAGGGCGTTGAAAATAGGTATTTTGAAAATCTGGATATTGTAGATTTGGAAATTAAGAAACCAGGGAATTTGAAAATCTGTTAATATGAGAATTTGCGAATTGAAAAATTTGGTAATTTAGGAATTTGGAAATTCGGGAGTTTAGGAATTTAGGGCTTCAGCAATTCGTGAAATGGAGATTTGGACGTTCAAAAATTGTGTGGTTTAGACATTTTTAAATGTATAAATTTGAAAACGGACGTTATGAAAATCGAGAAACCTTATTACAGAGAATTAAAAAACGTGTAATTTGTATCTTTACTAAATATCACAATTCTAATTGTAATAATATCATATAATAATTGCAATATATTATTAGCAATTAAAAATAGTATAATAATAGTAATTACATTTTACATAATACGATACAATTAACTGTATTATTATACACCTAATTCTCTGTTTACAGGACATCCATATTACATATGTATTTATGAAACAAAAATTATTCATTTTTATTAAAAAAAAAAATTAAAATTAGTGTACAGTGAAAATTCAATCATAAATACAAAACATATAAAAATTCAAATTGAAATTAGAAATAAAAGACAATTTTGCAACTATTCATCTCTACTTGATAACAAGCGTGCACGTTTATTACGGACTGGACCAAAAATGCTATAATCAGTAGATATGTCGGATATGTCTAGCACAACTGTCGGGTTTGATTCAAATGAAGAATTTCGTTAAAAAAAGCGATAATAAAATTCGGGTATTCCCCGTAAAGTAAACAAGCCATGAAGTAGACCAAGTCACTAACACATCTATGGGCATAAACCGACCGACGGTTTGTTTACTTATGTACACCGAGGGTTACGGTATTCCCCCAATTGTATTTTGTTGCTTTATAGATAAGTTTCTGTAAGACACTGTCAAAATTAGAATTAAAAAAAAAATTATTTAGGGATTCGTGCTGGAACAAAAAATTCGTGTAAAAAAGTATATTTATTCTTATTGGTGAACCGCGTTATTTCAAAATCGTGTAAAAAAGACCGTGTAAAAAAAGAATTGGATGTATTTCATTAAATAGAAAGAGAAAGGGGCGTTAGAGAGCGTATATTCGTCCCTGGCACTTCCTCGTGCCGCTTCGCTCGCACAGGGGGAGTTCGACGGAGATGCCCGAAGGAACTTTCGACAAGGCGGCATGTGCGCACGCATCTGACAGTACCCCTTGCGCTCTCGGTAGGGTTCGGTAATGGTCGGAGTACGACCGGTTCGTTCGGAGCGCGAGCACAGTAGACCGCCGACCGACAACCCCTTCGCGTGCGACGATGTTGCGTTGCGGCTAATCAAAACCCCCCTTTTTTCTTCGCGGTTTTTGTACGCTCTACATCGTCTGGAAAGTTGTTTACAGTGCAAAATCTTGATATATTTCAACGGAAACGTTCCGCACTTGTCGATACGTTATTGACGTTTCGCGGTACGTGCGTGTCACGTCGCGTCGTGTTAAGTCGCGTCTCAGCCTTTCGTTTCGTTTTCCTTTACCTTTACCCTCTTTCTCCCTCCCCCTACCCCTTATCATTCGTTGAAAAAAAAATATGGCAGTGGAAGTCAATGGAAAGATGCGGAATAAACACGAGGACATTGATGCTGCGTCCCTGGGCACTGACATACTGAATCCCTTCGTGCATCGTCTCGAGCTCGACACAACCTATGACAAGCTCAAGGTTAGTAGCTCTCCGAATTTTCCTGCATACGGAAATTATCCCGGGATCGATGTTCGCGCGGCCGAGTGTTGTTTAGAGTTGACCGAGGGCGGGGCGGGGAATTTGATCGCTACTGAACAGGCACGTCTCTTTCCTGTCAGATAACCACCGTGTGTAGACGAGTTTCTCATAAAAATAGAACGTATTTTTATCTGCATGCTTTGTCGATGCCCGCTTCGTTCCAGCGTCGGGCTCTATTTCGTCAAAATTTCGGCAGGGCATCGCGGACAGTTACGTAAAATCGGTGTCGCTGGTGCGACACAAAGCATTTCGACGTATCTGTACTCGAGAAATTGTTAGGGGTTGATGTTCGACGATTAATGTCATTCTAAATACATATGTATTTCGTAAGTTACGTTCGTGTTATTAACACGTTGAGGACGATGAATATGGAACATCCATATTGATGTATTATTGAATACACCGTTTTACGTAATATTTTCATTATATTCAGTTTTTGAACTTAGTTAAAAAAAGACAAGAATCGTCGGTGCGATGTCATTTAATGCATTCTTCAAAATATTAAACATTCATCCACTACATAAAGATGGTCTGTATTTCGCTTGTGTATTTTGTTTATAATGACCGAGGTATTTATGTTTTATTTGAAATAACACACATTCTACATATTTCGCTGAAATTCGGTAAGGAAGCGATTGACTCTCTCGTCAAATTGATAACCGATGTACTAAAATTTGCATAGATTGTAAAATCAAGAGTTAGTAACATAAAAATACGAATAAAATTGTTCTCGGAGAAAGTATTTATGTTATCGGATGTGCAAGCGTCTACCACGTGGTTTGTGACTGAAAATTTCATCGATCTCGTTCGGTAGCCAACAACGTATCGATAGTTCGTGCTACTCGTGATGTGCGTTGACGTGACGATAACGCCGAAATATTTTTCTGCCCGACACGTGTGCTAATTAAGCCTTCTACGCGTCTGTTTTATTGCTACGTGCGGACGCATCATTTAAACGCGCTCCATAATGCATCTTTTCAAAAGGAGATTTGAAACACGTTTTTTTTTACAATGTTGATCGCATTTATTCATGATCACCATAGACTCTATGGCATAGAGGTTAAGAATAACAGAAACTGTTCGAGATTTTTTTGACACTGTTGTTTCACTTCTGTTTTGTGTTCGTATTTATATTGCGGTGTCTCGTGTTTACACGCAGATTATGTTCGTGACGTTCTAGGCGAAATAAGTCTACAGAAAGCGTAAAATTCTCATTTCGTTGTGTTGTAAATACGATACCTAAAATAATATGGAATTGAAATTTCACAGTTTAACGGATATAATTGAATTGCACTATTATTTATGTGAAATATTATAGAAAACTATTTATGTTTCTTGTAACACAAATTTGTTGTTGTATTATTATAAAATATTGCAAATTCGTAGTAATAGACAGACAATCTTTTTTGAACAAGCTTCTGAAATAGAAATGTTATATATATTTAATATTTCATTAATAATTAATGTTATACAAATATGTAATGTTTTTCGTACTGATAATTTGTTGTTTCGGTATTATAATATCGTAAATATTTAAAATTATACATAATATTTCTGTTTAAATGAAATTGTTTATATAGGAACAATTAGATTATTGTTACATTCATATTATTGAAAGTAACGTTCTTATTATTCACCAAATTGAATAAATTATTGGATGATGGGTTAATACCTTATCTACTTACTGCAGTGAAAATGAACTATAGTATAGCACATTATCGTATCATTAATTATACTGATTGAAATCTCCACTTTGACACTACACACTATCGATATAATATTAGTCACATCTATTCAAACATTATTTTACACTGCTTATTCTCCTTTCTTTAATTATTTCAGTGTATTAAATTGGCGTTGGTTAGCAGTGACCGTTACATCAATTAACGTGTTAAGGAACCCTTTTACGGTAGATAACATTACGGAAATAAACAATTATTTATAGAAAATTGTGGATATGCAAAGCAATAAAAAGTAAAGTTTTCAGCCATCTACATAAAATTTATCTATTGTACCGAATCAAAAATGGCGATTAATTGAACGGAGTTTTTTTTTGTAAATTTTAATTCACAGTTTAAAGTATTTCTCATTCCAAGTTTTAAAAATTCCGGATTCCAAAAATTGTAAGCTCCAAGAATTTCGAGCTCCGAATTCATAATTCCAACATTGAAAAATTGCAAACTGCAAATTATAAATTCAAAAAATTGTGAGTTCAAATTCCAAATTCGAAATTGTATAAATTCCAAAAGTTACTAGATGCAAAAGTTTAAAAATTCCAAAAGTTGCTAGTTGCCAAAGTCCTAAGTTCTAAAAGTTCCTAGTTCCAAAAGTTTTAAAATTCCAAAAGTTTCAAGTTCTAAAAGTTCCTAGTTCCAAAAGTTTTAAAATTCCAAAAGTTGCTAGTTGCAAAAGTTTCAAGTTCCGAAAGTTTCGAGTGGCAGAATTTCCATATTCTGAAATTTAAGTCTATCCAAATTCTAATTCATTATAAATTTCTATCATCAAAACAAATTTCTAACAATTCATAGATATTCTCTGTGGACATAAAATATAACAATACATATTCCACATTAAAAGCAAAAATATATATTTTATATTCGTCCTAGAGATATATCTTAAACGAAATAGTATTCTGAATGTACATCATGCGTGACATGCGTGAATATTGCAACAATTTTAACGGCAGTCACAATTCTAGGTACCGTTAAATGTAATGTTTGCGCTCAGCTGAATTGCATGATGCATAAAAATAAATGAATGAACATATTTCTTAGAGAAAGAACATTCGTCTCGGTCATAATCTGATAATAAAAATAGCACGATGATGTGTACGTGCACAAGTGTTTGCCCACACTCGTGCCAGAGATAAGACTTCCCTTTTATATTTTCTTTCCGAAATTCTGGTGTAGATAACGAGGTGTTGTAACTTGATATCGGTTCAATACAATTGGCGAAATTTACTCGCTGTTATGTTGCATTTTACATAATACGTGAGTACTATAGACATTACATTCTCGATTATTGAATTACCGTTGTAATATATTATTTCGTGTTTCGTAATATTACACCTATTCGTGGTAATTTAATTAAGCTTTACTGCGTGGGAGTCATTAACACTAGATTTACGGAACCCGTTAAAATGACGGATCTTACATTTTTTGTTTTTGATTACGAAAATTATTAAAAAGTTTGTCAAAATGCATGTTAACCTTTATCGGGATAAAGAATCTTTCTATAAATCGATGTATGTATTATCCATTATTTACTTATTTTGATAATTCATTTTCAATTCAGAAATAAGTGGTCATTAAACGTCCGTAAATATGGTGTTAACATCTTCCCACCTGCAAAATATACCTAAACGAATTTTATAGATTATAGATCCAACTATTCGTTATATTTTTTTATTAATAAACAAATGTTGTGTTGTAAGAATTGTTTGAGAACAATTTGATTTCTAATATAATTTAGAAATTTGATGGCGAGGTTGATGATTTTTTTTTTGTAAAAACAGTTACTATTTTCTAGTGGAGATTATAACTGTTATAACTTAAATTGTGGATATTATGGTATAAGTATTAATATATTTATCATTATTGTGCACAATACTGATTAATTAATAGTAATTAATTTTATACTTACCAACAAATTTTATAAATATGAAATAACTGTTATAAATCTTTAAAATTGTTTCTTATTATTGGTTATCATTATCGATGACGGAATTCTGTTTAAGTTGCCAATAATTATTATCGATGCTGTGTACTTGTTTTGATTATCGATAACTATTATCGATGCAATTTAAAGTTATTTGTTAACTGTATTAAGATTAAAAAATATAATTTTTACAAACTGATATATTAATTATTATGTATTAGTCTTAATTTTTGATATTATTTTAATAATCAGTTAATAAGTACATATTATAAAAATATTTTTTTTTTTACTTTTTGTTTTGTTTACTTTTGTGTTGTCTTTTGTTTAATAAAATATGTTTGTTTAATTATTCACTTTTTTATATTACCAATAAGTAATGTTAACAACGAGCGATGAATTGAATAGTGTTAATAAGAATATCAGTAATGCTATTAATAATTGTTTTGCGATAATCAAGATTTGTTACTACCCATAATAGTTATCGATAATCAAAATAAGTGCGATCATCGATGATAACTATTAGAAATTGATGATAAAACACTTTCATACCTAGATCTATAATGTAGTTAGAAAAAATGAACGTCAATTCAAACTTATAACATCAACATTGTAGTGAAAAAATTGATAGTTTATGGAAGAAAAAGAACGGAAAACTTTAATAAATTAATTAATTATATGAGCTACAAAGTCTTAAACTTTAGATTTGGCAATTGCGCATCTTATTTCGACGAATAAATCAAATGTTTGGGTTATTGATATTTTTCCATTCAACAATAATATTTTTGCATTCAAATCCAATAATAATTTCGCATTTATTAAAAATACAATATAACAATAATATCTTAAAAATATTTAAGATATATTTATCTTTAATATATTCTTACAAAGTTGATACTTAAAATACAATACAATTAGAAATTGTTTAATCAGTATGAATGCTTAACACTAAATTTACGGACGTGTAATGACCATTTATTTTTGAATTAAAACTAAAGTAGAAAAAAAAATAAATAAAGAACGATACGTAACCTGGCTTGTACAATGATCCTTTATCTCGTCAAAATTTAACGTACATTTTGATAAAAGCTTCTTGAGAATTTTTATAATTTAAAATAAGAAATGTGTCATGACTCATTCTGACTCGTTCTAGTGTTAAAAAATGTAGAAAATTCTAATAACGTGTGCTTATCATGCGGTAAATAATTGACAACGATAATTAACGTTGAATAATATTAATGACTTTGGTCAATGACTTATAAAAAAAAAAGACGGTTAGTATGGATTGGTTTGTAACGTTAGGTATTTGTATTATACGGCTTTTGAACGTGAACTCCTCGTTCGGCTACGCATTTAAACTGAACTTTCTCTAAATAAAGTGAACTGATCATACCGGATCTGAAGTAACCTCAAATAGCCTTTATGTAGAAAGAACATCGTTGCTTATTAGTTTGGACTTCAATAAGTAATACTTTTCTACAAATACGGGTGACCTTTCGTTGGCCTTTGTCTGGCCATTGCGGTGGTATTATGTAACAGGAACTTGAGAGTAAGATAAGATGATACTATGTACAATGGAAATCTGTTTCATCGAGTTCGTGAAAAACTGATCACAGATAATTATTGATAAAATAATTTACTGTTATCTCATCTGAAATATAACACTCAGTTTTTATAAAGTAAACATGGTCAACCGTTTTGTACTTATTTATATTACCAAAAACCTTTGGTATCTATTTAATTGATCAAATACTTGTTGCGTTTGGACATTCGTGAGACTTTCGTTTCGTTTCGTGTATGTAAATACAGCAGACCTTGAATTTCACGCGAAGTCACAAAAATTTCACTTTTATATGTATATTGATTGATAAAGAGTAGCAGGATACTTTTTAGTATACTGGGACAATTAAATAGGTTAATTATACCTTTCAGTTTTGGATTATGCGAAGCTTGATATATAACTCTATTAAAACTCGATTAAGGTTGCTAATCAAGGACTGAATCTAAAGGAATATCTTGAGTATGTTAAATAGTATACATGGCACACATAATATATAATGTACTTCCTGTGTTCAATCAGTGTTACATGTTTAAGTAGTGATATATTTTTCCATTCCAACTAGTGATACATTTGTCACTTGCAAATAGTGATATATTTTACTATTTCTAATCTCCTTAACGCCTTTGGCCACGTACACTAGTGGAATTAATTCTGGATACTTTGAATAAAAATATTCTCTGTTTCATGTTTGGGCAGAATATGTATATACTGCTACTCTAAATTTATACCATAATATTTTTATTGTAAGCTATAATGTTTATAGTTACGCCCCAAATTTAGAAAGCATTGATTAGAATATAAAATATAAACAATTATATATTAAATAATTTGATTAAGTGCGAATTTAAGGAAAGATTTGAAAGTGTTCAGAATTAATTCCACTAGTGTACTCGTGTACAGTTAGTTTATAACCTATAAAGCTATATTCTTTTACGAAACCGTTACAAAAATAAATGTGTAATTTCTCTTAAATTCGCTAACCAGAAAATAGATCCTAATTGCCATAAGGGAAGTAGAAGTGTCTTTACATGTATTATGTCTGAAAGGATAGGTCAAGCAACGACTTGTTTTTCCTTGCTCGCAGTAAGCTGGAATTTTAGCGAAGTATTACGATTGTTAGGGAGTAAAAATAATTGTTATGTCTAAAAATTTATTTGCAATACTATCGTGTAGTATAGAATGGTGTAAAAGCGTTCACATTTTTTTATTTGTAGTTATTTTTTGAAATTATGAATTGTGAACTTTATTTTATACATATATACATTACATATATACATTATACATATATTTATACATATATATAATTCGCCCCTGAAGAGGTCTAATAGTGATATAATTTTCATTTTAAGGTATCTTGTTTTTCAGCAATTTATCTGTCGATTACAATCAAGTATTGCATCATCGTGATACGAGATGCACGCATACAGAGAGTATGTGCACATATCTAAGCAATATTGAATTTCGAAGCCTTAACTGTCGCTTCGGTTGGAAAGGAAATCTCTTTAAGTGTTACGAACAAATCTGGTGCTCGCATGTTGCATTGTGTTCGTGATATGCTTTTGTACTTCCAGTTGCTTTCTCGAAGCAATTTTAGCATAAAACTCAACATAAACCATGTCATTGCTATAAGAGATGGTTAATTATGATATTTAAAGCAATTGAATCTACTATGAATTTACAAACGAATTGATAAATAATTTAAATACATATATAGAAATATAGAAATCCTTTAACAATGATTTTATTATGCGAATGCAGTGCTCGTTACATTTTAAACAAAGTTCTTTCTACTTAATCGTGAAAGAGCAAATATTCAATTTGTAAATCGACTTTTAATAAGGAGTGCACGTATTGACGAATAGTCTAATGTTCGTATAAGGAAGAATATAAGAAAGAAATATTTCATTATTAAAATTTATTACTAGAAATTTTTAATGCAGGTACTAAAATTTATTATTAGGAATAGTAAATTTTATTACATCTTTTATATTTTTATTAAGTACATCTACAGATTTTTTAAATTTATACTACATTTATTGCATTTATCACATTTATTATATTTATTATATTTATTATATTTATTATATTTATTATATTTATTATATTTATTATATTTATTATATTTATTATATTTATTATATTTATTATATTTATTATGTTTATTACATTTATTACGTTTATTACATGTATAGTGAATTTCAGTAATTTTATTTTAATCATTATAACAAATTAAAAATGTGAAAATAGTATAAATATTTTTAAATCTATACGTACATATTCTGGTTTATACTAACGAAAATACGTGTAAAGCTGCAATAATTAGTATTTCAAGTCGCATAATTTTTAATTGCATTATTGGATAAAAAAAAATTAACATAGTAAGGCGGTTTCACTTTTGCCGCATTGTTGTATATTATCTAATAAGATAAATTTTTCAATTCCGGACCGACATTGACTTATACAACTGCGTGAAAACGAAAATTCCGACGAAATTGTGCGGAGATGCTTGTAGCACTACACTGCTTTTCACTCTTTGCTCTGACCTAGTTTAATTTTCTTGAACGTGTACATAGGATAGAAATGACCAAAAGAACGTTCGCAGTAAATCCGAATAACAACATTTAGGACTTATTATCGATAAAGTTGTGTTAGTAATATATCGGTTAGTTGACAAAAACGAGCGTTATAAAACCGCTTGGGTAACAATTCTCTTGAATTTTCACCGGGAGAAGAGCAAGTCTTTCGCCGAGGCGAAATGTGGGTCATAAGTACATAGAGAACCTACTCCGTGGAACGTATTCTCTACAAACAGTTGAAAAAGGAGTAAAATGCTGATTCAAAATTTCTCTTACCGAAAACAATTTTTTTTTTTTGAAAATCGTATCTACATCATAAATATAATTCGGTTATTTGATTATTCGTTACCTTAAAACTTCTAATTTCCAATATTCTAGTAACAAACATGTATTACGTACAAACATATAACGTTGAAAATTAGTTCAAGTTTAATAAAAAGCGTAAGAAATTTGTTTACGCTTTATTGTTTAAAATGTTTAATCGGTACGATGTTAAAGTATATTAACAATTTGGTTCTTCCTACTGCGTAAGTAATTTAATTGAAATAATGTTAAAAATGATGGTGGAGTGTGCTATACATTTTTTAACGGATACAAAGAACTTCTATTAAAAAAACGAAACTGTATGTTCGTCATAATTGTACTTTTTTTTTTAAATAAATATAAAGATATTTTTAAAAACTGAAACTATACTGAATTTGGTAAACTTCTTTCGTAATAGTTTTTTATTAAACAGTAATTGACGGTCACGTTACCAGGAAAACATCGGGGAATTGACCTCTATGATGTGTGTCAAGGTTAAGGTCATTGAAAGCAGGGAATCCCGCTTGATATATTCACCTCACAAACTATTAAAATTAACGAAGGTCGTGTTCTTTTGTCAGATTTAATTGTTTGCAACTCTCAATGCATTATGCATTAGCTGATTTCGATGAAATTTTTAATGCAAATTAATTAAATTTACTATCATCGCGTAATTTAATTAAATCTAAATAGGTACTTTGGAGATTCTCGTTGCAGACTCACGTAAAAAGGTTGTGAAAGCGACCTTTGCTTTTTCCCTCGAGATACGTAGTACTTGTAGCAATTTTTACAAAACACGTGTTTTAGTTAAGTAATTATTCTAGCTTCTCAAAAAACCACAAGCCATCTTCTCGAATTTTATAAAAAATATTCTCTTTCATCTATCATCCGAATATCTTCCTGGCTGAACAGATAAAATTTTAGTGTTTCGTATTAAATCGATATGGATATTTATTTCGCTACTTCTTTAACACGTTGACTGCTACGTGGGAGCAATCGAAAATTGCATTAGGTAGTATCTTTATTTTTAACAAATTTTACTAAATATGTTCACGATTCGTTGTTATATTTATTTTTCATAGTTCCGAGTAACTGATGCGACTACCTTCGGTTAGAATATCGAACAAATTTTTGATAATACAGTTGTTAAATCTGTGTAGAAATTTGAGTGTCAGCCATATATGGCTGACATGGCAGTCAAAGTGTTAATAGAGCTTCAAAACTTTTCGGTCACTCTGTTGAGGATCATCACTAGTAAAATAATTATAATAACATTTAGCAATAGAACTTAGAAAGAAATTACGAGGAAACGATAATAAATAACAATAATAACAAGATATAATATAAAACATTTGAAAGAGCCTCCAAATTTGATGCAATGAAGTGTTAACAAAGGTTTCACCTGCGTCGGAAATATTTTTGTTGCCACGGAAGATTAGCTCTCGCAAAAATGTGTTTGTACAATACTTTATAACACGTGTTGTTTACACATATGCGTGCGCATATGCTGAGAAATAGTAGGTATATGAAACGTTGCTTGTCAATACACATAAACTTGTGGAAATGCCTTCCTCTCCTTCCTCATCCTGAAGAGCCTTGACACAAATTCTGTACGTCAGCCCAAATAGCTGCGAGTTCATTTATTCACATCGTAATGTTATACGTGCGAGATTAAATTCGTGATTCGTTCACAAGTTTCGTTTTATTACAGCGTACGCAATACGTACAATCGACAGGTCTTAATGAACTGCATTCGGATTATGTACAGGGTGGTACGTGCAACATGATCGTCTCAATTGTTCTTGTTATTATTGAAACGAACTACTATGTTCTTCCTGTTGATAGTTCCATTGTGCATAATCTTGTTTTGCATAACTTTGTTATGATTTTTTGCTCATTAATTGGCAGATATTGGGACGAGTTTCATGATACTAAACATTGTTTTTTGTTTAGTAATATAATATAAATATTTAAGCGAGATATAACCTTGAACTTGTGCCTACTCAAAATCTGCTATAATTTAATTTTATTATTATATTACTAATTAATTTAATTTAATTTTATTTTCGTATTGTTGTATGCGTACAAACTATTGAGTGTCAGTTTTTGTGAAATTGTGTAGATCTGTGATGAATAGAGCAAATGTTTATTTCGAATTTAGAAACTTAGAAACGCGAAAGCTTATTAACTGGAACATTTTAAAATTGAAAAGTTTGATAATCTATTAATTTGGACATCGGAAGTAGATATATAAATTTACAGGTAAATTAATAAAAATAACGTTCATAATATTATACACAAATTTACAAATTGATGAATATAGAAGTTAGGAAATTAACAATTTGGGAATTTAGAAATATAGAAATGAGTCAGTTTGAACATTTGCAAATTTGATAATTTTTAAATTTAACTATTTACAAATATACAGAAATGACAAACTTTCCAATTTAGAAATATGAAAATTTAGTAATTGGAACAATTAAAAAAGTGAAAATATTGAGATTTTGAAATTAAAAGTTATTCAGATTTGGATATTGTATTATTTATCCATTTTAACATTTAGAAATTTAGAAAATTGATAATTTGGAAACTATTGACCTTACAAATTTCATAACTTGGAACATTATACATTAATATACAGGGTGTCCCAAAAGGTAGGTAGGTGCGGTCATTCTGAACAACTTTTTCATTTACAAAAATGTCGTATGGGGCTTCATTGTTAAATTATTAACGAAAAACACTGACCAATCAGAGCGCGAGAATCGCGCGCCACGCGATTCGATTGCGACCACGGCCAATTATAACTCGGGCCTACACTTCTGCCTACGAGCGCGCGCGATTCTCGCGCTCTGATTGGTCGGTGTTTTTCGTTAATAATTTAAAAATGAAGCCTCCTACAACATGTTTTCAAATGAAAAAGTTGTTCAGAATAACCTCACCTACCTTCCATTTCCGGTTCCTCCAACACTTTTGGGACACCCTGTATAATACATATAAGTATGTCCAGCTAATGTACTTTGGTGTGCACAATTGTCAGTGGTCTAGACGACAAAGAAATGAATGCATAAACCTTTCAATCATGTTATTGTTCTGATTTAATGCACCCATGATTCGTTGTCGCATGTTTCCCGCTGCTGTTGAAAGATTCTACTACGCTTTGCCTTCGTATCACCGCATCATGCTATTACGTAAGTACGGTGTTATTTATTTGAGGTCGTTGAATCTGTCTCAATGTCAGCTAACTAATAAGAAAAAGAAACAATGGAATTATGCAATAAAGGTTGAAGACTTTCTTCCTTAACAATGGTAAAGGAATTGTATACTTTTATAAGATTAAGAGTCCATTTCACATTTAGACCTTTAAAAATGTAGGAACATTTCAAAATGTCAAAATTTGCAAAATCGGACATTTCCAGAAATAACAAAATTTGATTATTTATTAACTTGGACATTTGGAAATTATTAGGTTCTGGGATTTTAAGTTTTTAGGGTTTTTTAGTTCTTTGGATTTTGAGATATTAGTTCTTTTGGATTTCAAGATTTTAAGATTTTTGGATTTATAAATATTAAAATTAAGAACTTGATAACTTGGCAATTTAGAAATACAGATGCTCGCTATTTTGAACACTTGAGAATTTGGTAATTTCGAAATTTAGCAATTTACTGCAAATTCAGAATTCAGAAATTGGATAATTGAAACGTTTAAAAATGTGAAAGTTTAAAAGTATAAAAACTTTAGAACTCAGAATCTTATAAATTTTGAAATTGAATTATCTATCACTTCGGAAATTCAAATTAACAAAATTCGTGATTTGGAAATTGTTGATTGTGCTTGAAAATTCACAAGTATATGAAATTTCAAATTTCCAAATTCCAGTTTAAAACAATAAGAAAAAAGATATTTATCTAATAACGAAAAGTGTTCAGATGGTTATGGTAGGACCTTGTAGATATCTCGAACGGCATTGAAAAGTTCATTGTAAGTTTGTGAACGAAAGCTTACGCGTCATACCACTTATTCTTTTGGAATACTAATTACCATTTTAATAAAAGTCTCACGCGAACTGTTGTATGACTTTAATAGAAAGAGTTCGTAATGTTTTCGTGACCGTGAATCCACCTGTAGAATCATTGAGCATTTTGGGACTTTAAATTTAGCAAATCAAGTTAACTGCTCGATTTAATATGCAGAAAGAACATTTTGCCTCTTCAAATTTTATCGATTTTTTAAATATATAAGTTTTCAACTCTTTACTTTTAGATACTTAGCAAGGAATCTAAGAATTTGAAAAATTTGATGAATTGGTAATTTTAACTAAAGTTGGAAACTTGGGAATGGAATTTAAAAATTGGCGACTTAGAAATTTTTATTTATGATAATTTCAATGTTCCGAATTTCGGAAATTAGGAAATATGTGAATCTGGAATTTGACAATGTGTAAGCTTCGAAACTTAAAAAATGTTCAGCATTTAACAATTCTTTTATAATAATTTGAGTGATCAGTGAAATTCGGAAATTTTCACATTTAAAACTTTCAGAATATAAGTTTGGAAATTTGAAAATTTAGGAAATTGGAAATTTCAAAATTTAAAGATAGAATGTGATCGTTTGGAAATTTTGGAATTAAGAAATTTCAGAATTTGAGGAGTTAAACATTCTATTAATTTCAAAATTCAATGAAAAGTTCAAACTTGTTTACTTCGGTGCTTTAGAAAATTGCAAATGTAGATATTTGAAAATCCGAAAGTTAGAAAAGTTGGACATCTCGTAACATGTACACTGAATTCGAACATTTGGTAATTTGGAAATTTCAGAACTTCGAATTTTGTAAATGATTAAATTTAGAAATTCGGAAATTAGAAAATTTGTAAAATTTGCAAATTTTTTAATTTATTAATTCTTTCAATTTTATATACTTTTCTTGAACAAAAGATGAAAGTATTAATAAACTTAGACTTCGCAAATTTTTATTCCGCGCACCCTAAAAATGTTACGAATTTCAGAAACAATTCGTACGTTACGTGTTATGCACGTGTGTTCCTCTTTATTTTGGAGCTGGATCTCCGCGAAACAAGAGTCCAGCTTTCCCACCAATCGAGATCTCTTTATTTGGTATCTTGCTAGAATTTTCCGACAACTCAAGACGATCGAGCAGATCATCCCCTCGACGTAACTAAGAATCAAGAAAACTTCGCATTGATCTGTCCTCAGCGTTTCAACCATTCCTTTTCCGCTTATTTTTCTGGTATAAAAAGGGTGTGGAGCAGACATGTCGGGTTTAATTGATTTTAAATCGTCGAACTACCAGGAATCTCCGCACGACAATCCAGTTGATTTTTAACCGTCTGCTTAAAAGGAATCTCTACAAGTTCCAGTCGGTTTTCAAAACGTCAAGTAAAAGAGGAATCTTTGTACGAGATCGGGTTAGAGTCCTTGTCGTGTCTACTTTTAACCATACAGTACGTACATTTACTGCTAGGCATTCTTTCTATTACTATTCAACTAACGTTTGCTCGTTTTTCGTTAAAACCGGGAAGGATTAGGTTCTTGTTTCGTCGGGATCGAAACTGATTGAATTAAACTTAAAATTTTGTTGACTCTAGTAAATTGTTCAGACCTTCATCGACAAGTACACTTAACGCCTGTAAAATCCTATTTTAGAGAATGTATTCAATTTTTATATTGCGGAGAAAATACCTCGTCATTTAATTATAATAATAGTCCCATCTATTGGTTTACTTCGACCACTCGAAGTTTGCCATCAAATTCTATTTACGAGATCTAATACTAACATTTCCTGTGACACCCTGCGTCAGCTATAAATCTGTTCACATATCAGTTCCTGGGGCACTTGATGTTAGTCATACGTCGGCTAGATCACATATCAGATTTTGGGGCCCTCGATGGTAGTCATACGTCGGTTAATTCACATATGAATTCCTGGGGCACTCGATGTTAGTCATACGTCGGTTAATTAACATATCAGATCCTGGGGCATTCGATGTTAGTCATAAGTTGGCTAGTTCACATATGAGTTCCTGGGGCACTCAATGTTAGTCATACGTCGGTTAACTAACATATCAGATCCTGCAGCATTCGATGTTAGTCATACGTCAGTTAATTCACATATGAATTCCTGGGGTACTCAATGCCAGACATACGTCGGCTAGTTCTCATATGAATTCCTGGGGCACTCGATGTTAGTCATACGTCGATTAATTAACATATCAGATCCTGGGGCACTCGATGTTAGTCATACGTCGGTTAACTAACATATCAGATCCTGGAGCATTCGATGTTAGTCATACGTCAGTTAATTCACATATGAATTCCTGGGGTACTCAATGCCAGACATACGTCGGCTGGTTCTCATATGAATTCCTGGGGCACTCGATGTTAGTCATACGTCGATTAATTAACATATCAGATCCTGGGGCATTCGATGTTAGTCATACATCGGTTAACTAACATATCAGATCCTGGAGCATTCGATGTTAGTCATACGTCAGTTAATTCACATATGAATTCCTGGGGTACTCAATGCCAGACATACGTCGGCTAGTTCTCATATGAATTCCTGGGGCACTCGATGTTAGTCATACGTCGATTAATTAACATATCAGATCCTGGGGCATTCGATGTTAGTCATACGTCGGTTAATTCACATATGAATTCCTGGGGCACTCGATGTTAGTCATACGTCGGTTAATTAACATATCAGATCCTGGGACACTCGGTGTCAGCCATGCGTCTGCTAATCCCCACGTCCTGACCTTTTGTTGTGGAAACCCAGTGTTAGCCACATGTTAGCTAATACACCATAGCCAACCTCCTGAGCACCTGACATTAGCCATACGTTAGCTAACCCCGCATAGCCTTCCTTAGCACCCGGTGTTAACCATATGTTGACTAGTCGCCCCGTGTAAATACTTTGGCGACTAGGTTAATTAACACTACTTGGTTAGCCTACTAACAAACAGCATAACCTACAGTCGTGGACAAAATTAAGTGGACGGGTATCATAAATAACAAAAGGTAAATTTAATTAACTAATAATGCCTATAAATCAAAACTTTATTGTACAATTATATACATTAAATAAATGTTTTTCCAAATCTACAAAAATATCTCACGTTCTAAATTTAAAATTTATTTAAAACATTGTAATAAAACAAAACATTTTTTTACATTTCTGCAATGTCCACTTAAATATCTCCATGAGTGTATATACAGTCTCTGTCCACGTGGCTGTATCCTCCCGGCTCGTACCGTACAATAAATACGAAATAAAATGCGAAATATTAATATAAATGCAAGCAAGTACAGAACTAACGTATCGCTTATATCTTTTGGTAATAACATTCTAGGTAAATATTTCAAGACTTTATACAATTTTTATTAAATTTGAATCCAGTGTTTGTGAATTTGAAAACATCTTGCTTAATACTGGAAGCAAAACGCAGCATGACTAAAAGATGTTGATAGTCATCGACGAAAAGAATTTTTAAGATTTCAAGATTTATTTCGCAATTTATGGCCGAAGGTACGTTCACTGTAACGTCGTTCAAACTTTGTTATTCACTTTCTCCAATAAAACTGGCTTTTACTCCACAGATCTCCGAGAGCGGAGGAAAAGAAATAAGTAAGTGGTACAAACGATATTTTCGAGTCTTGAAAATCATGTTTCCGTAATTTCTCATAATTTTTCTAACGATCATTCCACGTCAAGATTTATGACTGCTTCTTTGATGTGTTATTACTGTGCGAGTTTTTAACGAACGTTTCCATTCTTGTTTGTAAAAGTAGACGAGAAAATATTCGTGAAACATGGGTTGTAATTTTATTGTTTCACCTACAGTTTTTTAGTTTCAATCTTTATATATTCGACAACAATTAGAAACCCGAACAAACGAAGATAACATGTAATCTACACAATTATAGGCTCTTTCCAGTAACCTAAATACAATAATTTTAAAGACGAGTAAAGTACAGTTTTGGACGAAATTAAGTGGACAGGTATCATAAACAACAAAATGTTAATTTAATTTAACTAATAATGCCTATAAATCAAAACTTTATTGCACAATTATATACATTAAATAAATAAATTGTATATTAAATAAATGTTTTTGCAAGTCTACAAAAATATCTCACGTTCTAAATTTAAAATTTATTTAAAACATTGTAATAAAACAAAAATTTTGTTTACATTTCTACAGTGTCCACTTAATTTTATCCATGACTGTAAGTGCTCAATTTTGTACATATCGATTTACAGTTACAGAATTGAGTTCTGACAAATCACTTTTTCATAAATTAACACTAGATTTACGGACGTGTAATGACCATTTATTTTTAAATTAAAACTAAACTAGAAAAGAAAATAAATAAAGTGTGATACGTAAACAGGCGTATACAATGATCCTTTATCTTGTCAACAGTTATCATAAACTTTGATAAAAGCTTCATCGTAGTGTTTATAATTTAAAATAAAAAATGTGTTATGAGTCATTTTGGCTCGTTTCGTAAATCTAGTGTTAAATTTTTGTATACGGCATTGATCGTAGCAAATAATTGATCATTGAAAAAGAATTCAAACAATAAGATTGTGCCATTTTATTAAGAAATATAAATAGATGGAAGACATTTAATGTCATATAATTGAGCGTACATGTAACGTTTTTACATAATAACAAATTACAAGTTTTAATTATAATATTTTACAATAGTATAATACATTTGAATGAATATTGGAGAAAATAGTCTTTAATAATTCGTGCATTTGTATACTCTTATTTTATGACGATGAAATGTATATTTCTCTATTTTTGTTACTAAAGTAAGATGAACTTTTCGATGATTATTTCTGACGACCTTTCTTTATGCATAAAAAGAACTTCATTTATGAGAAAATCATTGGCGCTTTGTTAATTGAAAGAATAGGAATTCCATTCTAATTTGGGCGCCAATTTTTTAATTGTATATGTACAGGGTGTCCCAAAAGTGTTGAAGGAGCCGGAAATGGGAGGTAGGTGGGGTCATTCTGAACAACTTTTTCATTTCAAAATTCTAAAAAATTTCTAAATACCCCAAAATAAACAATTTTCGAAATCTGAAATGCCTAAATATTTAAATACTAAAATCACAAAATTCTTAAATTTGCAAGTTCGCAAAATTCCTAATTATAAATTCCTAATATTTCAACTGTCGTTTATCTGAATATTGTAAATTTATAATGTTACATAACTTTTCTTTAATTAAATTTTATTAATAGTCAACACTTGCCAATATTATTTTCTCGTAACTATTTCTTGCGACAGTACAAAAATGCATTTCTTTTAACGTTCGAAAAGTCATGCTACGAAGGGTTAATTAATGATTAGATCTATGTGATACCGACTGTAATAGATATTAATTTTATACACTTACCACAAATGGCATTACAAAATCTTGTATATGAGATATTTTATGCTGTCAGTTGCATTTGGACAAGGACCAGTTTCTAAACCTGCATTCAACGTTGTTAAGCAATGCGTGTTATATAACATTCAACATTTAGTGCTAATACTTTTTCGGAATAATTATTATTCATTACCGTGAATAATTCCAGAAATGTTCGAGAAGGACACGCTCTATGGACAAATTTCGTAAAAGAAAGTATTCGTTTGTGTGTATTAGACAGTAATTGTCGTTAAATATTGGGTTGGTGCGTAATTATACACCGTTTATAGAACTGTGTTCTTTGCTAATGAAAACTGGCGTTTTGTTTACTTCCTTTGTGCAAATATCGGAATTTGAATTTTCGTACTTAAAAATTTGGATATTTGGGAACTTGGAATTTTAGGATTTTCGGAATTATAAAATTTGAGAAATTTTCGAATTTTCGTACTTACAGATTTGGATATTTAGGAACTTGGAATTTTGGGATTTTCGGAATTTGAAAATTTGAGAAATTTTGGAATTTTCGTACTTAAAAATTTGGATATTTAGGAACTTGGAATTTTGGGATTTTCGGAATTTGAAAATTTAAGAAATTTTGGAATTTTCGTACTTAAAAATTTGGACATTTGGGAACTTGGAATTTTAGGATTTTCGGAATTATAAAATTTGAGAAATTTTCGAATTTTCGTACTTACAGATTTGGATATTTAGGAACTTGGAATTTTGGGATTTTCGGAATTTGAAAATTTGAGAAATTTTGGAATTTTCGTACTTAAAAATTTGGATATTTAGGAACTTGGAATTTTGGGATTTTCGGAATTTGAAAATTTAAGAAATTTTGGAATTTTCGTACTTAAAAATTTGGACATTTGGGAACTTGGAATTTTAGGACTTTCGGAATTATAAAATTTGAGAAATTTTCGAATTTTCGTACTTACAGATTTGGATATTTAGGAACTTGGAATTTTGGGATTTTCGGAATTTGAAAATTTGAGAAATTTTGGAATTTTCGTACTTAAAAATTTGGATATTTAGGAACTTGGAATTTTGGGATTTTCGGAATTTGAAAATTTAAGAAATTTTGGAATTTTCGTACTTAAAAATTTGGACATTTGGGAACTTGGAATTTTAGGATTTTCGGAATTATAAAATTTGAGAAATTTGCGAATTTTCGTACTTACAGATTTGGATATTTAGGAACTTGGAATTTTGGGATTTCCGGAATTTGAAAATTTGAGAAATTTTGGAATTTTCGTACCTAAAAATTTGAATATATAGGAACTTGGAATTTTGGGATTTTCGGAATTTGAAAATTTGAGAAATTTTGGAATTTTCGTGCTTAAAAATTTGGATATTTAGGAGTTTGGAATTTTGGGATTTTCGGAATTTGAAAATTTGAAAATCTGTAAAATTCGGGAATTTGAGTACATATATTTGTATTTTGAAGTTTTGAAATTTGGACATTTGACATTTTGAAATTTGAGAATTTGGAGCTTTGCGACTTTATGAATTTGAAAACTTGAAAATTTAGAAATTGGTGATTTTTGGCCACGAAATCAAGTGGCTCTAACCCGAATCAGGACCGAACACACAAAACTAACCCACTCGCACATACTCGAAAACAGTTCGCCCAGGATGTGCGATACATGCAACACAGCCATAACCATCAGACACATAATACTGGAATGCAGAAAATATAACCACGCAAGAAGAAGACTTAACATCAAGGATAACACCATCGAAGCAGCAACATCAACATCACGCCAAGACACGTTACTAGAATTTTGCAAAACCATAGGAATCCTCAACACACTATAAAAAAGACCTTGTTACATCTTTCACTTCTCACCATAATCATACCCTCGTAAATTGGTCAACAGTCGCTAATAACCTTGGTAGTTGATGCGACTATAAACCACTAAAAAAAAAAAAAAAAATTTGAGAACTTGAAACACGAAAGACTACCGAAATGTAAAAATACAAAAGAAAATATTTTTGATCAACTATGTAGTGTATCGTCACATAGTATCATCACGCTAATGACCATCATATTCGGTTCAACGAAAATGAACAGTTTGCTGCTCTATGCCCTCTCGTTTCCCGGGAATTAAGTTTTTATTCTTCGACAAAACGTTGCTTCCGTTCACACGAGTAGGAGCACAAAGAATTGGCTCAGCATCGTACACTCGCATTTGCTCATTGAAGCACAATCTCTTTTTAAATCTACGAGGAGTTTCTTATTTATGAAGAGTATGCAGGCATGCATTTCTGTAGATGAGTTATAAGACAGCATTTTGGTGACATTAGCAAGACTTAAATCCGTTGGAAAAAATCTTTTTTCAAACACGAAGAAGCGTATTCCTTCGACCATTCAGGGTTCAGGTTATTATGCAACATTATGATTTTCTGTTACATCGGGTAAATAAGTTTTTGTTAAATGCATTTAAATATTTTTGTCATTTTTCATTTTTACTGTAGGAAATTTATCGCGTGACGCAAATATGAAATATTTTTAACGACAGATCATAAGTCTGCGAAGTATTTCAAGCCTTCGAGAGTAGCAATTGTTTAAAGATATATCAAAGATTGTGGTTTTGTTAAAAGCATTTAAACTTTGAACACACATTATGTAAGTCCTTTTATGAGAGTTTATACATTCAATTTTCTTAAAAGAGAAGGCAAGTATAAAAAAAATCTCATTCTATTTTTTTTAATTAATTTTTATGTACAGAATCGTCATTCTGATACTTATATTACCGCTTTTGAAACACCGTGTTTAGATTCTACCGAATATTGTACAAATATCGAACGGCATATGGTAAATATACCCAATAGTGACAACGTCCTTGTTAGAATACAATATTTATTTCATTTTATTCAAAATGATAATTATTTTATTTATTTACTATTTTAAGGATAAATATTTCATCTATTATTTTGAGAATTGTTTTTTTTTTTACTAAGATATTAGCAAGTATAATTGCAGATTTTTATACGATAAGTTACTACATGTACATTTATAAAATTACCAATTTCATAAAGATAGTGTATGAATTAATATGATAATTTATTAAAATTAACGTGGAAGGTGTAATTAACAGTATTGTAACAGGAAGGCATCAATTTTCGCTTATATATTTATAAGATACTATCAAATGTAATTTTCATTCATTATTTTTTAATAAATATTCAATATTTAACCTGACAACCGACTTACTTAAAATCTTAAAACTACCAACATTCAATGATGATGTATAGTGGATGAATATTTGTATAAAGTTCATACGGTATGTTTGTAAAAAGTGATTATTGTTAAACGATCACATTTGCTATTATCACATCACTATTATTAAATGATTCTTATTGAATGGTCCATATCTTATGCGAAAATCTGTATGCATATTTATGCATACAGACATGATTAATGAAAATTACATACGAGTTGATGTCCTCTTGTTAATCACTAACTATTGATATTATGAATTATTGATATTAATAATATATTGATATAGACTATTGATTAACTATTGAATATTATTATTTTTTGTTATATTATTATTTCATAGAAAAACTTTCATACGGTACTCTATTTTAACAATTTGATTTTTTATGAAGTCTGAATTGTTGTACGAATCTGTAGCTAGTGACAGTGGAAACATTTTATATCGTAAAATACAAATAATTTTTTTAAATATACGAAAGCTTGTCGAATATGCAAGGATTGAATATCACGAAAATTAGATTTGTCTAAAATAAAACAAAGTACTCATCGAAAGGATTTCAAATTATTTTTGAAACGTCATTACATGATAAAATGATTATTTTTAGCGTACAAGCATTAATTCTAAACATATACAGCTAGTCGCAGAATTGAGTATACACTCGTGTTGTTTCTATATTTCTTAATGTATAGCATAGAAAATTGTATTAGTTAATCATTTTAAATATTTATCTCTATTATATTGCTATTTAAATGTGATTGCTATAAAAATTTCTTTAAAATTATTTCTTTTTCTTAATGTTTGCAAATATACTAATGTACTAATATACATAATATTTCCGAACTTCATAAAAAAAATATACGGCCAACTATGAAACACGGTGGCGGCTCAATCATGATGTGGGGTTGTATGGCTGCAGATGGAATAGGAAAAATTGAATTTATTGAAGAAACAATGGACAAAATGAAATTCTTGAATAAATTAAAACAAAATTTAAGATCATCAGCGGAAATGTTAAAAATGCCACCGACGTACTATTTTCAACAAGACAGTGACCCGAAACACACTTTGCGTGTTTTTATGGAATGGCTACTATATAATGTGCCAAAATGACTAAAAACCCCACCACAATCACAGGATCTCAATCCAATTGAGCTTTTATGGAGAGAATTAAAAATTCAGTTAAAAAATTATAGCATTGGTAATAAACAAGACGGCAAAAAAAAGTAGTAGAAGCCTGGAGAAATATTCCGATCTTGACAGTTTCAAAATTAGTCGAATCAATGCCAAGACGTCTGCAGGCTGTTATGGATCCTAAGGGAAATATAACGAAATATTAACATTATATAATTTTAGACAATGTTAGCTTTTATGAATAAATTTTTTCCTGTACGCTCAATTTGGCATAACCGAAATGAGGACATCGTTTGCTATTATTTAATGTAATATTATAAATATTATATATTTCAAACATTTTTTTTAGTATTCTATAAATTAAGAAAAGATATTACATTAATAAACAAATTATAAAAAAAAAACTTACGTTATTACTTTGTTCTGTTAATAAACGTACTTTTAATATGCGTGTATACTCAATTTTGCGATTAGCTGTAAGTATATTTTTAAAACGATCTACACGCTCAATAATGTATCGTTGATAGTCGCTTGTCTATTATACCGCAATCAAAGGGTTAATAATCCAGAGTATCAAACAGATTACTCGGTCATAACCTCGATCTTGAAAGTCTCGCGTGTGCGTGTTATGTAAATATGAACGCGTATCGTGTGTGCACGAACAAAATGAAGTTAACAGGTGATGGAGCCTAACGGAACGAACGAACGGTACTCGTTTCTCCTTTTTTCCTCTCTACTCTCTCTGCCATCTCCTTCCGTGCCATTCCGTTGCCTCTTCTCTTTCCATTCATCGAATACCAGCATCTCGAATACTTTTCATTCCCGTAACCTTGGCCCGCTCACGAAAAAAGTAGTTCCTGACCGAGAAATTTTATTCGGCGAATCGACTTCCATTAAATCGATGATTTCACACGCTTTGCGATCCTATTTTTATCGAGTTCGACGTGTATTCAACGAAATTGGTAGTCGTCGCGAATAATTCTTGTAGTAAGGAAACGAATAGTTAATTAGGACCGAGGATTTTTTTAGGTTAAGTTAGGTTTAGAGGTTATGCAGAAAATTTATAGGCCAACAAATTATGCAGTATAATCCGTTTCGATTTTACAAGCAATAAACTGTACTGAATGAAGTTTTTGAACTTTCTTTTCGATACAATAAATATCTTAAATAAACAATTGTTAAACCTTTGCATTCGAAAGGTGAGTCATGCTGACCATTTTGTTTAATACATTAATTTGGAATAGGCATTCTTTAACTAAATCTATAATGTTGTACATACCATGTATAAATACAATGATGCTAATAGTGGCAATTAATAATAAAGAGATAATAAATTCAAAATAATGCTGCCAGTAAAAATATCTTCGAGTGCAAAGGATAATAATTTCGTTCTTGTACGTAACAGTAAGATAAAGAATTTGAAGCTTCGATAAATATCTAGAGTAAAGTGTTCATTAATATGTAGTACGACCGGTGTAACAGGCTTTGTAAGTAAAATGCAAGTATCGGTTAATTATAACGAAAAATTCTTTGTGTGTAATTGTTTCAATAAAAACGTGTTTATACAAATATGGGCGGAGTGTTAAATAAATATTTGTAATTAGCTTAGGAAGGTGATTCCAGAGTTTGTTTGGATAAGTATAAATATGTAAATTAAAATTCTTCATATTTTTTAACTTTGTGATTTTTAAATAATATACATTTACAGATTTTCAAATCTCTAAACTACTAAGTTTTCTAACTTTTCAAACATTTGATTTTCGAAATCACAAAATTAATAAGTTATCAATCTTCTGTATTTTCAAATTTCCAGATTCTAAAATTCTCAAATGCCAAATTTTTCAAACTCTAAAATTCTAAAAAATTTCTAAATACCCCATAATAAACAATTTTCGAAATCTGAAATGCCTAAATATTCCAGAGTTTCTTTTAATCGTCCATCTAATGTTAAAAAAAGTAGATTACAAAATTGACCTTGATCCTGAATTCAAGGTCAAATTCTGTTACCATGGTATCACCTAATACTTGTCAAGAGGATAAAAAGTTTTGAGGGAACGAAGTTTGTTAGCATTCAGTTTCAAATTTTGTTATCATAAATAACTTCTCCCGATATAAAATAAAATAGTATTTATAATTTCAGATCATTATAAATTAACTTATATTATACTATTTTGTAAATCACGTGGCAGAATTTCATTTTCATTTTCTGTAAAGCAGTTAACCATTATTTCACATAAAATGGAAAGCGTGACATACAATGAATCCTTATAGTCGCAGTGTTAATCTCCGATTTTATTTATAATACACAGTAGAGTAATAATTGTGCTGCACCCGGAAGAGATATGCATCTTTTCAACAAAATAGAATTTGAATTCCGAAGTTTGGATGTTGAAAATTCGTCGGAATTTTACTTCCTGAAAAATGAGTTGGAACAATTTAAAATTTGAACGAAAGACGAAACGAAGAAAGAAAGAAAACAGTTCCTCGTTAAATAAATAAATTATCTATTATTTATTTGCTATTTATAAGTAAATTTGCTGCAAGAATAATTTAAACAAGGCAAACATATACTGTAGGAATAAACGAAACATGTAAACATATGTGGAATATGTATTATTTTCGAAACAAACCAAATTGAGTGACACATTACGTTTCTATTAAAACTACTAATGTCGATACAAAGTAAAACGTATAAATTAGCACACAGGAAACAAATTAAGGTAAAGGTAACAGTAGTTAAGAGAAACCTTCCACGGAAATAATGGTAACCATTTACTCTGTCAATAAATGACGAGAGTCGATGCTTGGAGACGTTCTTTGAACCTTCTGAATTATGTACCAAGATCACAGTTAAAAAAAAGTTGTTATAAAAATTTTGAGAAATACATTCAAGAATTCGACAAATGTTCCAATAGTTCTTGACCATTCTTGAAAACATAGAGACTAGAAAATCCAGAATTTAATTACTAAAAAATGATTGTTTTTTGACGTTACAGTAATAAAAATGATGTATTTATCATTTATAAAACACTGTGAGATATTTAAACAGTAAATTATTCCATATATCCTATTATTCACAGAAACGTTAAGGAAATAGGAATATAATAGCGTATTAATTACCTCATTGAATTCAAACATTCATTGTTAATAAATATACTTTACTTCACATGCAATGCGAAAGTCGACAACTTATAAAAATCTTATTTTTGTATGTTCTTTTAAAAAATGGTCAACTTCTGGTACATGGTCATCTACTGGTACTTTTATCTTAAGGGGGGACCTCTATGTAGATGGAGTCAAAAAAGTCATTTTTTTTTTATTTAAAAAGTTACTTTAAAGCCTATAGAATACGAAACGCATTGATATTTGGAGTAAAGTGCAATGCTATTGTTGTAAGAACCTATACATGTGACCCACCTTCTCGCCGATCCGAGACGCGCACGGTAGTAATGATCAAAAGTTTGTTTATTTATTATCCCTGTTTGAAGTGCTTCTATACTTGTAATAAGGTTTTGTCGGATGTTCCGGAAGAAGTATTTACACAGAATTTTTGAAGTAATGGTAGATACGAAAACCATTGAAATAATAGCAGACTAGCTGTTAAGTCGCAAAAATCACATATTCTTCTCTTACCGAAACTTTAAACGCGATTTTCTCGAAACTCGTTTCGTCGCGAAGTTGAAAATCGGTGTACACGATTACACGAAAGTTACTCGACCGATCGGTCTGAAATTTTGTACGCATTTTAATGATAGTTATGGCTCCTGGATGAACCTAAAAGTAAGTTAAAATCATGGAAATAAACATTTTTTTTATTGCAAAAAAGACTACAATTTTTCTATAAAATGTTCAACTTTTCGTTCCGGGGTCTGCCATTCTTCCAATTTTTAATATTTTTTCGATGTCTAAGGTTCATCCATTTACTACGTCTATGTACTAATAAAATTTCTTCGTTTTTGCTGTTTCGGATAATAAGAACCGACACTAGTGTGTACACCGTTTTAGAAGTCGGTTCATGATGCTTCTAGCACAACCGGCTGTACCTCCGCCATTTTGTATTTTATTTCCACAAAGAAATTCCAAAATGAAGTAGAAGTATTGCTTAAATAGTTCTCAAAACCATCAAAATATTTATTCACTCCTTACCCTTCAAAAAAATGATTGAAAATCGACTTAATTTCGGCGTTCTACATAGAGGTCCCTCCTTAAATTATGAACGAGCGTTGAAACTAAAAGGTTGTCGCCCTGTACTCTTTCTTTTGAAAGTAGCGCGGGTTTATCGATCATCACACAAAATAAACTGCTTCCCCGTATGATAGAAGTGGCGTTCATTGTTCACGAAGAATTATAGATCGTGCTGATGAAGGCTTCGTCTTATCGATGAGAAAATTTCTTCGTTCACCGCCCTAACACCGACTAAAAGCGGTGCCAAGCATTTTCAGTGTTGGCTGAATAAAGAATGTTCCTTCAAGATTCAATTTAATAGGTAACCTACTTTTAACGCTTTCGAAACTTCGTTTCTTGTTAGAGGACCATCCATATATTTAGGTATTTTACGAGGGAATTTACTTGACAATTTTATTCTTGCAATCTTGAATATTTTATGTTCGTTGGGAAACGAGACGCGCGGTGTATCACGGTTGACAGGAAATTAAACAGACAATTTCAATAAGCCATGATTTTAGAAATAGGATTAAACTATTTTGTGAGACGTTTCAGAAGGTTGTACATTCTAAAAAAATGTTTAGCTTCCAAAAGCTTACGGAATTCAAAGCATGAATTTATTTTCTGTGATATTGTAAAAACTTATTTTTGATGCAACAATAATACAACAGCTACACTCATGGACAAAATTAAGTGGACATTGCAGAAATGTAAAAAAATGCGTTGTTTTATTACAATTTTTTAAATAAATTTTAAATTCAGAATCCGAAATGCTTTTGTAGACTCGAAAAAATATTTATATAATATACAATTTATTTATTTAATGTATATAATTGTGTAATAAAGTTTTGATTTACAGGCATTATTAGTTAAATTAAATTAACCTAAATTAAATTATTTATGATACCTGTCCACTTAATTTTGTCCACGACTGTATATCTGTTAACTTACGTATCAAATAGTGTATTTTGGAACATAAAAAGTTTGACACGAAGCACTGTAAAATGGAACTCTAAAATGAAAAAACTCAATTTCAAAATTTATCAGGAACGACAGCTTATGATTAATTGTTTCGTCAATATTTTTAACACAATATGATTGGTTTCGAACTGAAATACAGCGCAGATCAACGAATTTATAGCTTCAAATTGTTCATTAGGGAAAATTTAATTTTCAGTTGTTTACACTTAGAAATAATAATTGATTTTTTAAGTTATTATGTTATGGAGAATCTATGGTTTTCAGGTCAAATATTCTTTTTCTGGAACACGGTTGAGCATTATTCGAATAAAAACAATGAATAAATAACTGTTTAATTTATTATTCGAGTTAATCTTTATGCTAACTGTGTATTTATTATTCTTATGAAGATACTTTATCTGGCGTTTATTATATGTATACTATCTTTTATCTGTGTTTGCTCTCCATTTAGGAAATATGATTTGCGTAATTTGTATAAATATACTATTTGTATGGTTGGGTTTCGGTTTTGTATATACACTAGTGGAATTAATTCTGGACACTTTCAAATCTTTCCTTAAATTTCGCACTTAATCAAATTATTTAATATATAATTGTTTATATTTTATATTCTAATCAATGTTTTCTAATTTTTGGGCGTAACTATAAACATTATAGCTTACAATAAAAATATTATGGTATAAATTTAGAGTAGCAGTATATACATATTCTGCCCAAACATGAAACAGAGAATATTTTTATTCAAAGTGTCCAGAATTAATTCCACTAGCGTACGTGGCCAAAGGCGTTAAGGAGATTAGAAATAGTAAAATATATCACTATTTGCAAGTGACAAGTGTATCACTAATTGAACATGTAACACTGATTGAACTCAGGAAGTACATATATTATGTGTGCCATGTATACTATTTAACATACTCAAAATATTCCTTTAGTTTCATTTTAATAGTCCTTGATTAGCAAGGAGTTCGACTATAGTTATCAGAATTTCAAAAGTTATAAATGATCTTTTAAATATACGATTTGTTTATATGTATAGGTGTTTTGTTATATTAATCGTTCAAAATTCGAGTACTTGAGTACTCGGAGATTTGTATGTTTGGAGATTTGAAATTCGAACATATGAAATATGAAAGAGATTTGAAATTCGAATATATGAAATTTGAAGATTTGAAGCCCAAATACTTGAGTATTAGATAATGTTAGATTTCGATACGTGAGAACTAGAAAAATAAACAATTCGAATGTTCGATTAAATTAGTATCAGATTTGAAAATTAAATATTAGTATAATTGAAAATTTGAAAATCGAATATATCGGTATCTGAAAATTGATAATTCAAAGATTTGGACTTTCATTTATTAAAGTACTGTAATATTTGAAAATCAAGTATTTTAGTATTCGAGAAGTTCAAATTGTACTGTTTGAATATTTGAAGATCTCAAATTCTCCAATTATCAAATTATCAAATTATTTCGAAATTCTAAATTAAAAATTTATAAATCTTGAAGCTCCAAAGTAAAAAATATCTAAATCCCTAAATGTCTAAAACCGAAAATTTACAAATTTAGGAACTTCGTATTTAGAAAGTTCGAAATTTCTGTATTTCCAAATTTTCTCTAAAAAAATTCGATATTTCTATCCTCCTAAACACCCAGATTACCAGTGACGGAATACAATTGCACAATAAGTGTACACCAATTTAACATCCCCAACGTTATAACATTTTAATATTTATTCCACGAAACAAGTTGAAATACAGTCGTGGACGAAATTAAGTGGACAGGTATCATAAATAAAATGTTAATTTAATTTAACTACTAATGCCTATAAATCAAAACTTTATTGCACAATTATATACATTAAATAAATGTCTTTTCAAGTCTACAAAAACATTTCACGTTCTAAATTTAAAATGTATTTAAAACATTGTAATAAAACAACAAATTTTTTTACATTTCTACAGTGTCCACATAATTTTGTTCACGATTGTATGTGTTCCAAACTGCGACCAAAATGTATCGAACGAAATTTCGTTAACTACGACTCTGAATACAATGATCTCATCCCGATGTTAAATAATATTAGGAGTACAAATTGGTTCGGTCCGTTTTTAAAAGGTATCTCTGGTTGTTCTAAATGTTTCATAGCAACAGCGAATTTCGATTGTTTCAGAGACATTAGGTATCTGCCAAAAATATTCTGTTTATATCGCTTTGAGTTTCATACAGAAATCTTATATTTTACTGTGTTTAATATGTAAAATTTTATGTTAACTAAGCCGCATTTGCGGGAGGTTTTAGTTTTCTACTTTAATTGGAATAAAAGTGCAGCAAACGCGCATCGAATCCGTGTGGAAGTTTATGGTGACAATGCCCCAACTGACAAACCATTTAGAAAACTAAGAAGAAAAAAATACTACGCTATGCCTGGTCAATCGTTACCATCGACCTCAATATCAATACCGAAACCGAAAATTCATGGTTCAAAGGTCATGCTGAGTATCTAGTGGGGCCGAAATTGTGTTATATACAATGAACTGCTACAACCTGGCGATTCCATTACGGGTAATAGGTATAGGCTACAATTACTTCGTTTGAGTCGTGCATTACGAGAAAAATTGCCAGAATACGAGCAAAGACATAACACGGTTATTCTTCTGCATGACATCGCCCAGCCTCATGTCGCAAAAGTCGTGAAAACATAATTGGAAACGATCAAGTGGGATATTATACCTTACCCACCGTATTCTCTAGACATTGCTCCTTCTAACTACTGGTGGTTCCGACGGATGTAGCACGATTTGGCAGGTCACAGGTTCACTTCTTTCGCAGAAATCGGAAATTGGCTCCAAACTTGGATCGCCTCAAAAGACGAGCAATTTTTTCGAGATGGAATTCGAAAATCGCTAGAGAGGTGCAAAAATATAGTAACCAGCGATGGGCAATACTTTGAGCAATCTGTTCCTACACATTGTTCTGTAATAAATGCATTTTTGACCACAAAAAAACGGACCGAACTAATTTGTATTCCCAATATATAAAAACAATCAAATAGATCGTTGAAACGTTTAAATAATCCTGGATTGTGCATCGCGTTCGGTTTGACGAGACACCAGACAATCCGCGAGCCTGACGCGCAACTTATTGTAGGGTTAAAGAACTTTCCGGTTTTCATGCTTCTTTCTTTCCTCCGTGCATCGTAGTAACACATTGATAGCAACTACTAAAGCGGAAATACTTGATGTTTCAGACCGCATTCCTGACGGTAGCTCTTCTACCATTCAGGTTGGCTGCAATCACGGCTCTGGTGATCATGGCCTGGCTTTTAGCTTGTCTAGGTCTCCTTGGATTGTCCGAGGAAGATCTGCGACGAGCCCCCTTAACTGGATGGAGACGGTATGATATCGATTATGCTTTTGTCTTTTACGTCTTCCTCTTGCATTTTCAACGCCTCAAACTATCTGCTGCACGCTGTTACTCCGCTACGGGCATTCGATATTTCGTACTAATTCAATTTGCATTTTTCGATTCGATAAGATGAACCTTTCATTTTCCGTTTTAAACATGGTATCGGAACGATTTTTATTTTCACGGACGAATTAATAGAAAATATCGAACAAGGAAGCTGAAGAGAGTTGTATCTAACTTATTTGACCGAATTAGTAGTTTGTTTTAATTATGTTCTGTAAACGTTTCAGATTTTTGAAATAAAAAAGTCGAATAAATTGTCGCGTATTCGATTTAAAAAAACATCCACGACATTGTTTATCTTGTACCATTTTCTGTAGAAAATGTAATCGTACGTTTGAAATTGAGGATGTTTCTAGTTGAGTAACAGTGTATATTGGGTATTTGTTTTCACGAAACATACAACATTTCACCTAGGTTTATGTTTGCTTTACACAACACACGCTCGTTTGCGTTAATTACGCTTTTACTTTTCGCTTATATCGGCCATGCATTTGTTTGGATGGTTGCACGTTAACTTTCATTTACCCCGATATATTGCATTCATAATCCATTCACGTTAGATATAAACATGACATGCGTACCGTAGAGTTTAAAATGCGTTTGTGTGTCATTCGTTAGTTGCTTGAAAAAGAGAATAATAGAAAGTACGTAATTTGGTATAGTTGGAAGCGGGCTTGTTATACGAGGCATTGGGAGCAATATGTAATTATGTTGTTAGACAGTTAGCTTTCATTATCGAGCTTGGTATTCTGCAACTGTGAATTTAAATTCGAGATCATTTTTGGTTCCTACGTTTCGATTTTAAATACTAATGAGATTAAATTGTTCTGATTTATATACAATTATGATTCATCTATGTTAAAAAAACAGTGTGTTCAAAAATTGTTAAATACATTTTCAATTTATTACAAGCAGTTTCTGTTGTTTATTCAAAATATCGAAATTGTTAGAATTTTATATTGAATCGAAATTTTTTTAATTTTATATTGAACATTAGTTTGAGTTCACCGTCTTTGTTCAAATAGTAGTTGTAAATTGTTTCTTTTAATGAATAATTTTATGACCACTTTTTAACTGTATTTTCGATTTATTATAAATAAATTGTAAAACTTAGTATTGATATTCAAATATTTACGAAGGACTCTGAAGTGGATTAAATTATAAGAATAAAATATTTCGAACATATTTTTAACCCATTGATTGACAAAGAATATTTAATCGTTTAATCGATAACCATAAAATTGGTTAATTAATAATAATTAGTTATATTTGGTGACTAATATTAGAAATTTTGAAATATACAATTTCGTCGAAAAGATAATAAGTAAATAAATACAAAAACATATTTCCTGTAAATGTTTTTTAATATGCATAACAATCTTATTAAAAATTCGTTTAATAAGACAAAAAACAGTGTAGAATTTATTTTATTCGAATAAATAAAAGTTATCAATAGACTGCGGACGTTTATGCATTTATACTTTAATATGATCAGACAATTATTTTATAATTGAAAACCATAAACACAAGCATGTAAAAATTGTTATAATCATTTAAATTTTAATAATTGTTTAATACATTGATTTACAACTTGTCAAACATGTCACGTGTACGAAATATAACTAATATGTGTACTGTACACAAAATACATAATATATTATATGTATAGAAAAATACACAATAGATATAAAAAATGTGCAATGTGCATGAAATATGCACTGCATGCAAAACATAAAATAATAAATTATATTGTTAATACCATCTAATTGATAAAAAAATTTTTGTCGAGGCTCTTTTTCTAAAAACCTTCCGTTAAAGAATAAGTATTCGCAATAAAATTATTAATATCGCAGTAATAACGTATATTTCACTGCGCGTAGCTCAGAAAAAATATACAGTGTTCAGTTTTTACCGTCAAACCTTATTCATAAAAATAAAAAAAAAAGAATTTTATATCAACATAGGATTTTAAACAATTTATTAGAAAATTATAACAAAAATACGGATTGCTTTGTTGTTTAATATCACACACAGGTTGTTCCAGTTTTGTCCGTATAATTTTACTAGCACATTCTATACATAAAAACAAGAAAAAAATTTTAGTCGAAGACAGGCTGTCGAACATATTAAAAGTTACTAAAAGAAATACGAAAGTCAATCATTCATATGCAGTGTCGAAGCAGAAAATCGACCATTATTTTCTTGTATAGTCCTCATTCTTTCGATAAAACATTCGAGAGCCTACCTTTATATAACATTGTTTATTTTTTTTATTTATAGAACATACCAAAGTTTTACGTAGAAAACTGTGTCATTGAAAACTAAAGCAGTTCATTTTATACTTTTATTATAACTTTTCGATAACACGTTGAGAAAATCTATAATTCCGCGTGGAATATGTGAGCAAAGTTTGGTAAAAAAAAAACTAGGACAGCCTGCATTTATTTTCCGAACAAAAGACGCGTCAAATTTCCAACATCTCCGATTAGTTTAATTTGTCTGCAAAATGAACTAAATCGCATTTGCTTTTAATGAGTTCGGCATAAAATTATTAGGTTGGGGAATAAGTTCGTACCGTTTTTATATTTTCTTTTATTTTACAACGATTTTTTTGCTGCTTGACAAAGTGTATAATATTCATTCGATAGAGCTCTTTCTGCTCTAAAAAGCTCTGCTAATTGTCGAATACATAATTGATTAATACTAGATTTACCAGACTAGTCAAAATGACTTACAATTTCAATTAAAAATTCCTATTGCATGTGACATTTTTTTAAAGTAAATAAATACTTACTTTTTATTTAAAAATAAATAAAGAATTGAAATTCCACCAAGCAATTTTTCTAAACACCAGTCAGAATGACTGGTTTTGGTAAAAATAGGAATACTCACATACCTGTTATTATATTATATATATATTATACAGTCATGGACAAAATTAAGTGGACACTGTAGAAATGTAACAAAATTGTTTGTTTTATTACAATGTTTTAAATAAATTTTAAATTTAGAACGTGAAATGTTTTTGTAGGCTTGAAAAAATATTTATTTCATATACAATTCATTTATTTAATGTATTTAATTGTGCAATAAAGTTTTGATTTACAGGCATTATTAGTTAAATTAAATTAACATTTTGTTACGTATGATACCTGTCCACTTAATTTCGTCCACGACTGTATATATAATTTATTATAATTATTATATATATAATTATATATAATTAATAATATTATTAATTATATTAATAATAATATATATCATTATAAATAATTAATAATATTATATTATATATAATTATATATATAATGTACCAGTATATTTTATATACTGGTAAATCTTTTGTTTAAATAAGAGTCTTTGTTAAAAACGCTACGAACTTGTTCCCCAACCTAATACATACATTTGGTTATAGCGTCCCAAGCAACGCGTAAAAAGTATTTCTTACAGAGATCCATTGTCGTCGCGGCAAAGCGGGGAAAATAAATTGCGGAAATCCGTTGAAGAATTTTATTTCATGAACGCATACTTGAAATGATTGAAGATGTCGGAGGGGGAGGGCGTGAATGACCGCGGCGAAGAAACGAACGAGGTTAGGCTAAAAAGAATAAGTAACAGGAGAAAGTATGCATCAGACAAGTAGCTTGCGTCCGTCTCTATATGGACGTCGTCGAATCGAAGGAATTTTTCATTCCCGCCGATCTTTTCACTTGTCACACACAGTCAAGAGCAAATTGGGCTTCTTGTAGGAAATACGGTGGATTGCGAACAACAAGAAACAGATCGATCATTCGTTCATTTTTAAAGGAATTTTGGATATAACATAATTTAGGGATACGTTCAGTTTAGGTAATCTATGGATGTGAAAATTGGGATATGTAAAAAGTGGTCATATTTAAAAATTTGCAATTTCTAAATTCACATGTGATGAAATTCTTCGAATTTTTCAATTACAAACTTAAGCTTCTGAAATTTACGAATTTACGAATCAGCTTATTTCGAAGTTTTTTAAACTGCTGTACTTTTCAATTTTTGCATTTGCGAATTTCTAAACTTTGATAATTTGAAAGTTTCATATTTGCAAAGTACTGAATTTTTGAATAGAAATTTTAAATTTCAATTTCTATATTTTCAATTGATCAAATCTCTATGTTTCTAATTTGAAAATCTTCAATTTCCAAGTTCTCAGGTTTCAAATTTCCATACTTCCATATTTTCAAATACCCAAGTTTTTAAATCTCGTAAATTCCCTATATTTTTAAATTCTCCAAATTCTCACATCCTTCTCAATTTCTACATTTGAAAATTTGCATACTTTGAAACTTCAAAAATTCCAAATTTTTCATATTTTCAAATTACCAAATTATAATATTTCTGAACCTCCAAATTTCTAAACTTCTCGGTGTCCAAATTTTTTAAATCCTAGAATGCCAAATCTCCGAATTTTCAAATTCCCAAATTTGAAAATCTATAATTCTCAAATCTCTGAATTGTTAAAAATTCAAATCCTCAATTTTCAAATTTCCAAATATTCGAATTCATAATTTCTTAAGTTTCTTAAATTCATAAACTTACAAATTCCCATACTTGAAAATTTTCCAAATCTTTACATTTTTTAATCTGTACATTCGAAAAGTTTCAATCCATAAAATTTCGGAAGTTTTAAAATTTCATATTTCCAAATTACAAAACTGTCAACTCTCTAAATTTCGAAATTTTCGAAATTCCACATTGTCCAAGTTTTTATAATTTTGCAAATTTCTGAATCTTCTCATAGAAATCAGATTTATTCCTGACTCTACGATAATATCGATCAATTTTTAATCACGACATATGAGGCGGCGCATGTTTTTACAGCTCTAAATAAATTTTATAAATCTTATCAAATAAATTTCGTAAAATAAAATCTATAATAATACAATTTTATTCCATAAAATTTTAATAAATTTCAGGAAATAAATATGAAATAAATATGACAGATATATGAGATAAACTTTTGCATATATTAAATAAATATGCTGAACGTATACACCATAAAAAATAAAAGTTTTCTAATTTTCTTTAAACAATTTCTCTAAAAGAAACTCTCTGAAGATAAAATAAATGGCTGTAACGCTTTTTGTTACCATAAATATTTTCTATAAATATCTATATTATCTATTTTACATATATTTTTTATAAAGTATGCAAATCTTCACAGTCTAACACCGATTAATACCAATCGAAAAACAACACAAATCGAAGAAACAAAAATTTACATTTAAAATTGCATTATAATATCTATGCTACGATTTAATTCCGGATGTTATTTTGTATCTTTTAATCTAAACTCAAAGTTCAAAAGTATTCGTTTTTGTAATATTCTAATTAAAAATTTTAAACTCGACTGTTTATTTATTCTTGCCAAAATTTATTAAACTTGTTTCGAAATATTTTATGATTCCTTTCTATAAATCTAAAATTAAAGTCCAAGAATAAAGTTTAAACTTTCATTCGAATGTTTTATTATTATAATTGAAAATTTTTTGACCGACCATTGTTCCTTGCAAGAACTTCTGAAACTTGTTTCGAAATATTTTACGATCGATACCTCTCAAATAAAAAGACAAAATCACAGGGAAATTCTATCGTCTACGATTAACCCCTTGCCATACTTGGACGAGTCTCACTCGTGACGCACATGCAGCTTAAACGCGATAAAACTTGCTACAAATTTTTATTACGATTGTATGTAACGTTAATGTACAATTATAATTCGCCTAATCAAGAATCATTGGATATGATGTTCGCATAACATTTTAACTTTCTTTGTTCGTATTAATATTGTAGCTGTAAATAGTTAATTCTGACTGACGCACCATAAGAATAAATTGTATGGCAAGGTGTTAAACAATTGCATCAGAACTATAAGAGACTTTTCCTTACGTTTTTTAAATGTTCATTTGGTCGCGAGAACACGAATAAATTCTCCTAAAATGATTTAACAAACCGAAACATTTTGTTCGCTGTTCGAATAAAGCAGTTCAATAAAAAGCTTCCTCAAAATTGAAACATTTATTTCTACGATCATAGCGACACCTGAAATTAATGAAAAACTACAAAAACAACTTCCTAACAGACAGACATACGCAATAAAACATGTTTTGTTCGCAGCACGAATGTTTATTTATTATTTACGATATAATCGAGAGAGATTATCCGATTGACGAATTTGAACGGAAATGTGTGTCATAGAACTTTCATTGGTACTTTCTCGCCCGAGGATCATTCGGAATAGTAAAACACGTCGAAAGTACAGTTTGGAAAGAAAGAGTTATTATCGAAAATATTACTACAGTTCGCACGAGATGATTCACTCACAATTGCTTCCATTTCGCACATGTGCTATATACTATTTATTATTAAATGGAAATCTAATGCATGCACGCCGCGATGTAGATGTAGAATATTGATTTTGTGCTCAACACATATTCAGATTCAGCAATGTAGCCGATATATCCCTGGAACGTTGCCACGATGTTGTAGATACCTTTCGTAATCTAATAAAAAAATGTTACAAAGCAAAATTAATCGGCAATAAATTGTTTTAGAAATTTTCAAAATATTTTTTCCTTGATTTAATATCAGATATTTTCAATGTTTTTCAATTATCATTACATTAAATATAGTACTATTACTGTTCTTTGATAGTTACTATTAAAATTGTTATTGTTCTAGTTTGATTAGAAAATCATTTTGAACGTAATAATGCTGTCAGTGGATCAATGTAGCATGACATAATTTTATCTATTGAGTATTATAGGCGACATCGAGATAAATTGATCGATATTAGATAAAATCGCTTTTTGTCTAGTAATTTGATTAGGCCATTATTTTTTAACGTAATGAAGTTATCAGTACGTAAATTTGGTACGATATCATCATATCTATAGAATATAGTAGATGATATCGAGATAAATTTAGTGATATGGGAAAACTCGCTTCTTCTGTAATAATTTGTTATGGTTCTAATTTGATTAGAAAATCATTTTGTACGCAGTAATGCTGTCAGTGGATCAATGTAGCATGACATAATTTTATCTATTGAGTATTATAGGCGACATCGAGATAAATTGATCGATATTAGATAAAATCGCTTTTTGTCTAGTAATTTGATTAGGCCATTATTTTTTAACGTAATGAAGTTATCAGTACGTAAATTTGGTACGATATCATCATATCTACAGGCTGACCCACAATTATGGTACGAGCCGAGAAGGGGTGGTAGGTGGGGCTACTCTGAACAACTTTTTCCTTTGCAAAAATATCGGTTGAGGCTTCATTTTTAAATTATTAAGGAAAAACACCGACCAATAAGAAAAAAACCAATCAAAAAGTTTTTCAGAATAGCCTCATCTACCATCCCCTTCCGGCTCGTACCATAATTGTGGGACACCCTGTATAGAATATTGTAGATGATATCGAGATAAATTTAGTGATATCGGAAAACTCCCTTCTTCTGTAATAATTTGGCTAGAAAATCACTTGTAAACGTAACGAGGTTATTAATGCGTAAATTTAACATGCCATAATCTTACGTATTAAATATTGTAAATAATATCGAGATAAAGTAAACGATATTGGGTGAAAAACTCCTTTACCAGTATTTTGATTAGAAAATTGTGCACAATGAGAATTTTGTGATAAATTATTATTATTATATTATATTATATGTTATTAATTTTATTAGTATATTATCAGTTATGAAAAATTTGAATATAATAATATTATTAATGTGTAAATTAAGCACGGCGCATCGAAATTTTATAAAATCAGCATTTTGTTGTTAATAATGATAATTTTGTATTAAGGAAAATGATATTCGGTTTGAACATTTACTAAATGTGCAATAATAACACGATTACGTGTTTTGTCTATGCACTTTTGCCGAATTGATCAAAAACCACGTTTACTGCTTGCGTTCATTTACAAGATACGGCTAAATTTGGTTATTGTTTTGTTCGTGACATCATAATAAAATTTTCGAGCCAAATTATTTAAGAAATAAAACAATTCTCGAGTCAAATTGCATAAGAAATAAAATATTTTTCGGGTCGCATTATTAAGAATGATTTATTATTTACATTTTAGAATAGAAAGGAATTGTATGGTTTTTAACCCGTGTAGGAAATAAAATATTTTAGAAAATTCTAATACCGCAGTTTGTTGCTAACAATTTTTCTTTTAACTTCTTATTAGGTAGAAACATTTAAAGTTGTGGCGATCGTTATATCACGTGTACAGTGTGATAAAAAAAACTGGGTTAAATTTTATTAGTGGGTTTCATTTTCAACGGTAAAAATGACCTCAGAAATGTACGCTTGAAAATTCATTGTAAAATATATATCAATACCTTTTATTTACGATACAGTATTATACGAATGTTTAAAACGAATACTGATAAATTTTCTGCAATAATTTACGTTATTTTTGAAGTTCGGAAGACTTGGTGTACGATTCATTTTTACCATATGATCATAAAATGTTCAAATTTCAAATAATTTACTTTTAATAAGTAATTAATAATTACATATGAGTATATACTATGTATGATTTATCTCATTTTAATCGAATTTATTGTATATTATCTTTACATTGAGGAAATAAATATAATATTTTTAATACATTAAATAATTAATATAACATTTCATGTATTACGTAGTCAATACAATTTTTTTTAAATATGCATTCATTTTATTTATGAATATATGTATAATCTTTCAAATATGTCATTTGACCACTCTCAAAAGAAATCGAATATACTATTAAATTTTGGTCGTAATTGTATTATACATACATACAATACGTTGTAAGAATTTGCTTGAAAATGGAATCAGTAGTAAATTATTTTCACGATCGTAATTTTTTATTACTGAGTATACAGATTTATTACATTTTTGAGCGTGTAAGTAACTAATAACAAATAACTGAGTAGAATAATTTAATTAGTAATTCATGGTTATAATCTAATGATTAAGTTATGAATATATAAAGAATAAAATATTAAATATTATTATTTCCCTCTTACATATTACTATTTCTTTATTAAATATTATATTAATAATATCACATTTTAATTATTATATTAACAAGACTCCATTTTTAGTTACTATTATTCATAAATTATTGCTCATTTCTTTTTTCCATACAAACGAAATATTTTTTTCTCAAGCACGCAAGCATAAATTTTTATGCTCAAATCACGAGTATTATTACATTTTAGAATTGTTTATAACTAACGGTTTCGTTAACGTCGTAAACAACACATTTCATGAATGTTAATATATTTGTTGCACTTACCTGTCCTTGAGAAGTATTTAAAACAAAATCAATGCTGAATGACAATAAAAACTTGTTCTTTAAGCTTGGCTCTATGCAGTAAGAGTTCTCGCTGTTTGCTTTATTCATGTAATCAATAAAAGTAGTTCTTTGTATGTAAGTATCGCGTAGTTCCACGTAGTTTATAATAAATTATTTAGTAATTCAGCACCGACTGACATTGAATAGAGACTGTCAAGGTTTTGAATGCAAACTCAAAGAAGTCGCATAGATAATACATGGAACAACGTTGCCTGATTATTCTGTCATACTCATGTACAGGGTGTCCCAAAAGTGTTGAAGGAGCCGGAAATGGGAGGTAGGTGGGGTCATTCTGAACAACTTTTTCATATGCAATAATGTCGTATGGGGCTTCATTTTTAAATTATTAACGAAAAACACCGACCAATCAGAGAATCGCTCGCGCTCGGAGGCAGAAGTGTAGGCCCGAGTTACGATTGGCCGTGGTCGCGATCGAATCACGTGGCGCGCGATTCTCGCGTTCTGATTGGTCGGTGCTTTTCGTTAATAATTTAAAAATGAAGCCCCATACGATATTTTTGTAAATGAAAAAGTTGTTCAGAATGCCCCCACCTACCTCCAATTCCGGCTCCTTCAACACTTTTGGGACACCCTGTATATTAACTTGTAAAAATTAGTAGCATGTTTTTAGATCCTTGCATATCCACATCGTTTGCAATCCTTTTATTAAATGTTTTGATATCCTTAAGCTTATAAAAGCATTTCGTGAAAATTGCATGTCTCGCAAAATCAAGATCCTAAATGTTTGAAATTATTTATGATTTTATACGTAATCGTATTTGTTTATTGTAACATTGAGATACTATCTGTTCAATTAAATAGTACACGTTAACTTAATTACATATTTCAAAAAAATTCCATTTATTTTTACTGTGTTAGAAACGTAGAAACTGATTATTATCAAATAAGGATTTGAAAGAGTCTGTTCCCAAGTGTATTTGCATTTCATAAAATATTTTATAGCTATTTTTCGAATAATTTGCAGTCAACATACGCTCTTTCATCGTCGTATATCAGAATTCTGTCGACATTGCCAGATACGCTCTTGTTTGTAGTTAAATGTAAATACAGAACACACTTTACGTGAAAAATGTTTCACGTAAACGATATTCGATTAATAATCGTAATATTCACCATTATTCAAACACAAAGTGATCCACGTAATTAAAATAAGTTATATCGTTTTTTCCTACTATAATTAGAAAATGGTGGACGGTTTGAAGAGAACGATATTTTCAGGGTCACATGCTTTCCGTAGGTGCAACGATGCATCTCATAGTTGCACAAACGTTTAAAATTTCACATAGTTGCTAAATTGTTTTACGTTAATTAAAATGGATTATAGAAGTTTTACAGCTTTATCGAACAAGGTTCAACAAAATGTTAATTATTCAAGCAATGATTACTTCTTTTGTAACGTCTGTAACAATAAAACGATTTAATGACACTAATTGTTGTCGAAGTTTACTGAAATTTCTATCTTCGTTATTGTGAAGGTTCTTCATCGAGAAATTGAAGTTAAAAAATATATAATTTTTCCATTAAAAGGGTCACCAGAATATTCTTCCAACAATATTTATTGTGTAACAATTAAGTTGAACAGTAATATGCAGTCATGGACAAAATTAAGTGGACATTGTAGAAATGTAAACAAATTTTCGCTTTTATTACAATGTTTCAAATAAATTTAAAATTTATAACGTGAAATGTTTTTGTAGACTTGAAAAAATATTTATTTAATACACAATTTATTTATTTAATGTATATAATTGTGCAATAAAGTTTTGATTTATAGGTATTATTAGTTAAATTAAATTAACATTTTGTTATTTATGATACCTGTCCACGACTGTATTTACTACTCATTATTTACTTATGTTGCCACTTAATTTAATTTGGAAGTACATGGAAGGGTTTCATTCATTCGAAAAAGAATATTGAATAAATAGTCGTTATAGTTGCTAAAAGAAATATGGTTCTGAAAACATAATCCTCTATGAACTATTTATTTTTCCGCCATCACTTTTTGATATACGATTATTAAAAATCGACTTATTTCAATTACATGGATCAGTACATCTACATAGAAAAATAAAAAAAAACTGTTGCACGATGTAGATTAGTAATGTTGTTTGTGAATACAGAGTTATTCACGAAGTTGAACACACAAAAGCTATGAGTCTTATTAGTTCGATTTATAAAGAACAAATCATTTTTTCCCAAATCAAGTTAGTGTATATACTATGTGTCCTCGGGAACAATAAATTATTGAAAAGAAGACTGAAATAATGCACTTGTAACATTTTGTTAACTAAAGTAAAAATATACGATAAATTACGTCGTCCCAAAATTGAGCATACATGTGCAGAAATGATGAAAAACGATATTTTTTAATTCCGGTACCACCATGAAGGTGTTAAAAATTGTTTCATTTGGGTCTTCTTTCTTTTCTTCTAACTACTACGTTGTGACGGATGTTTTAACGTGAAAGTTGTTTTGTGAAGGTAAATGTTAAATAGAAATCGAGAAAATAGTAGGTAAATAATATTCTACTACGCAGAAAAAAATAATAAACAATTGTGCAAGTATCGGTATATTGTACAATACAGTTACAATGAAAAGAATTTTGCGTACAATGGACAGACCTTATGTAATTCGGTACATGTTAATGCTAAATTAGTGCTTTTTAATCTAACGGTAGACATTGCACAAGAAATTAATAAAAGCGTTTTGACAGAAACAGTATGCACATTTAAGCGCGATAACAATTGCAATAAAAGTATATTTCGTATGAAGTCTTATATTTCTAAGATCAATAGACTTAAACGTTTGAAATTTGCAAAAGAAGTATATAAATTATGAACCATATTTTTTGAATATTGTGTTACACTCCGATGAGGTAAAAATTTATTTATTTTAGTCGGATGGTAGAACTATAATGCGACGAAAACCAAATTTATTATAAAATAATATACAAAATTAAGTGGACAGGTATCATAAATAACAAAAGGTTAATTTAATTTAACTAACAATGCCTATAAATCAAAACTTTATTGCACAATTATATACATTAAATAAATGTTTTTTTCAAGTCTACAAAAGCATTTCACGTTCTAAATTTAAAATTTATTTAAAACATCGTAACAAAACGAAAAATTTTTTACATTTCTGCAATGTCCACTTAATTTTGTCCATGACTGTACATAATATAAAACTTTATATACCAAAACTATTAAATATTCCGTCACAGTTAAAAGATTTAAGCCTAAGTATACATCCGTTGCAAATACTCAGAAGAAAATTAGAAAATTGTTAAGTAATAAATAGAACATAGTTAAAAGTAAAAATTGTGTATATAGAAGAATATCTCAAATTTCGATTCGTACAATATAATATTTAAGAAAATATAAAAATCAGAACCGTAAAACCAGGAAAGATATAAAAATAAGCGCTACTAAACTATTAGAAATATTACAATTGTGACTATCTGAAATAATAGAGGTATTAAAATGGTAATTATTTAAATATAAGAAATATTAAAATTACTCTCACTTTTATATCGTATAAATTTGCCGCATTTATTTTTGCTAATAAAACGTCATACACTCATGGACAAAATTCAGTGGACATTGGAGAAATGTAGACAAATTTTTTGTTTTATTACAATGTTTCAAATAAATTTTAAATTTAGAACGTGAAATGTTTTTGTAGACTTGAAAAAACATTTATTTAATAAACAATTTATTTATTTAATGTACATAATTATGGAATAAAGTTTTGATTTATAGGCATTATTAGTTAAATTAAATTAGACTTTTGTTATTTACGATACCTGTCCACTTAATTTTGTCCACGACTGTACGTATGTGTATCGTTTGCATCCCCTTAAGTCTATGATTAATTAGGTCCCCACATTACATACTAACTTTGCTAACTTTCGTTAGCAATACAACACAAATGCATTATTTCATTCCTGTTTTCAATGGTTAATTATTTGTTAATTCGTCTGATTATCGAAAAAATTGTTCTGTATCAATTGATCGAATAAGTCTCTTATACAGGGTGTCCCAAAAGTGTTGAAGGAGCCGGAAATGAACGGTAGGTGAGGTTATACTGAACAACTTTTTCATTTGTAAAAATGTCGTATGGGGCTTCATTTTTAAATTATTAACAAAAAACACCGACCAATCAGAGCGCGAGAATCGCGCGCGCTCGGAGGCAGAAGTGCAGGCCCGTGTTGTAATTGGCCCTGGTTGCGATCGAATCGGGTGGCGCGCGATTCTCGCGCTCTGATTGGCCGGTGTTTTTTGTTAATAATTTAGAAATGAAGCCCCATACGATATTTTTGCAAATGAAAAAGTTGTTCAGAATGACCCCACCTATCTCCCATTTCCGTCTCCTTCAACACTTTTGGGACACGCTGTATATCAACTATATGCAAAAGGGCTTATTCAAATGATTGAAAACAAAAAAACGAAACAGAGACATGCGAATTGTGATCTGCTGGATGATGCGAGCGTTGTTCATCTGCGGGGGATTTCACCATCTGAAGGTCAAAGGTCGTAAAGCGGAAACGAAGGATGCCCCCGTGTTAGCCCTAGCCCCGCATTCGAGCTTCTTCGACGCACTTCCGGTTGTTTACCTCGGTGGACCGAGCATCGTCGCTAAGGCGGAGATCGGGCGCATTCCTTTTTTCGGAAGTAGGTTTCCCACTTTTGCTCTGTCAAGCCATTAACAGAGTCGTTTCTCCTTTCGGAATCGTTCGTTATTCAATGTAGCTTACAAAGAAACATTAACCCTTTGCACTCGAAAATATTTTTATTGATAGCGACTGTAAAATATTTTGGTCGATAGGTTTAATGAATTTTTTAGAAGTTCTTCTGTTTCTATTATTACTTTCCACTGTCAGTTGCTTTATTGTATGTATACATCATACATGCAACGCTATAGATTTTGTTAAAAAATACCTATTTTAAATTGCTGTATTAAACACAGTGGTGAGTGTGAGTCACCTTTCGAGTGCAAAGGGTTAATTTCTGGTTATTTTTACCTTCGAAATCCAATAGTACCTCAGTATTTAACGAAAAATTTAATGTTCCTTAACAACCACTATACTGTTGTACTTTTTCTTTAATTTTCAAATTAAATTTTCTCTATTTTCGCATGGTACTTTTTAGTCACATTCACGTTGATTTAGTATAACTTGATCAGGGCCGAATTAAGATTTTGCGGGACCTATGGTTACCACGACCAGTTTGTTACTAAAATTTATATTCTGCAATCTCACCTCCTTAATTCGGCTCTTAATAGTTAAAAAATCCTAATTTCAGAGTGACAAGGCATATGAATAATTATAAGTTGTTATGAATAACTAGGTTATAATTTGTAGCGGATCGAGAATGTAAAATAAGATAAAAATAACATATTTTCAATTCTTAACAAACGGACTCCACGCCTATTTAGATTTATTAATGATGATAAATAAATAACTATTGTACGTATATAAATATACAAGGTGTCTCAGTATTAACTTGACATTGAAGGGCGTTTAATGATCACTTATACCTAAACTGAAAGAATGAAAATAAATAATACATAATACACAGTTAACATAAATTTCGACAAAAATCTCTTAGTAAATCGCGTAATATAAAATATGAAATTTAAGAATCATCATTTTAACTCGGTCCATAAATCTAGTATTAATGGTACAACCAGGTTGCATTTTATCTGAAAAAATAAATAAAAAATATAAAATACAATTGTGACATATACGATTTTAGTTTTGGGAAACAAAACAACTCTCTTTAATAGTGTAACAATTAGTGGATGTTGTAGATTAATGAATGTAATTATGAGTAACGTAATTAAACTGTATTATATATCGTCGGTATCCTTCATGGTAGTTTTATGTCTAATATTTTAAGTCTATCTGTAGACTAATGTCTACAGTGACAAGTTTACTCGAAAGTATGATAAATATACGCTTAGATGAGTTTATAAAGGAGACTGATTAATAATAATTCAGAAATATTTATAATTACATTTATTAATCCCCATCCATTAACATCCATTAACTGTTGAATCATTAAAAAGATTGTTAATTCAAACGAATTTGATCGAACAAATTCGATTCTCTTTTATCGAGTTTATATAGGGTAACACAAGAATAAAAACATAAAAACATAAACATGGTAAACATAAACAAGGTAACATAAAAACTGCAGATGTTTCACGACAAAACAGGTTAAAAATCGTATTATTATTTCGAAGATGTTTCATCACAAAACAAATTAAAAATCGTATTATTATTTCGAAGATGTTTCATGACGAAACAAATTAAAAATCGTATTATTATTTCGAAGATGTTAATATTGCAAAACATTAATTACCAGTAATGCATATTTTTTGCATATTGTGTTAATAAATATGTGGATTAAATTCGTTAATTAAAGTAACAAGGATAACGCATTGCCACAACTGTTAATATTTTCGACATGATCGAATAACGACTTTAATTTTAATTACAACATATCCACCAATAATTGCCGTACTCAAAACGTCCCTAACATTTCAACATTCTTTGTCTGTCTTAGAACTTGAAAACTATGAATATTTCATACAAATAAAAAATTCCATTATCATATCGAAGATAGCGATATCGTGAGAGCTTGACTGTCGAAAATATGATTCCTTTCAGTAAATGAGTGGCAGTGATTATAAACATGGTCTACGTCAAAATGGCAAACCAGACTGAGTTTTTTGTTTCACTTTATGTTTTCACGTAATAATTCTAGAGTTTGAAAGAAGTCTGAGGCGAATGACCGCTTTGGATCGTTGGAAGATTAAGTATGCGAGCATTCCCGCTTTTCAGGCTCCATTCTGTCTGAATACTGACCTAAGATAACACGATACATATTGCATAGCTGCCACGTTACCAGCTGTTTACAAAGGTGGTCGCCAGAAATTCTTTCTCCAATTTTCAGTTACTTATACAGGCGGTCCACGATTTTCGCACAATTCGCTATTTCGCACATTTTAGAAAAAAATAGTGTTAAAAAATGCCCCTTTTTTTAGCGTGGCCTGGAAATTAAAAATTCGTGTAGGATCTTTTAGAGTTTCTCCCAAGGAACAAAAAATGTCCTTATCACTTTCCCAAGAAACGATGGGCAAGTCAAAAATACGTTAAAAGTATGAATGTAATTATAACGAAATTTACGTATATTTTACATTTTGTCGTCTTCTTCGGATATCGAACCGCCTTCGAAATAAGTAGTAAGGAACGCAGCACGCAGATTAATTGAAGCTTGGAATCGAGCAAATGCAAAGTACCATAAGATCATGGCTACAGTAAATCCTCCCACAGTGCAACGGAGGCCGGAATCGAAACTGCTCACTGTGAGAATAGTAGAAGCGAAATTTAATACTCGGCGGCTGTCCCTTGCTGGGGAGATCCCCGCTCGGAATCAGTCAAGCGTTAAACACGATCGGTTACCGAAACGACCGAATATCGATGAGACACATACTAATGCAAGCAAAGAAAAAGATTGCAATTTTCTTATTTCCTATTATTTTTTCATCAAACTTGCACCATCGTATTCGTCTCGTTTTTCTGATTAAAATGATATCAAACACGTTGTAATTACGATCATAATTACCTGGGTAACAAGCCATAAAAGTTTATTTGTATCTCTGCCGTAAATGTAACGTCCAAAACTTTTATGGCTTGTTACACAGGCAATTGTGATCGTAATTATATCTTGTTTGGTCTTATTTTGATCGGAAGAATCTCACGAATGTGATAAAAAAATTTGCAGTCAAAAAAATATGAATATTAAAAAATTATATTGCTAAATTAGCAACTGGAGATCTGTCAGCTCGCATCAAAGGGACCGCGATGTGTGTATCGTGTTACACTTGGACTGCCTCGAGCGAGGCGAATATAGGCGCAGCAATGTCGCACGCATAGGCGCAGGAAGAGACGTTTTGCACTGTGGGAGGGAAACAAGTGTCGCACTGTGGGAGGATTTACTGTACGTGGGAACAGCATCCAATAACGCGAGCTCCCACTTTACATCCACATGAGTGTGCTAGAATGGCTTACAGTGCGGTTTTACTTTTATATACTTTGAGGAAAAGTGATAAGGACATTTTTTGTTCCTTGGGAGACACTCTAAAAGATCCTGCATGAGTTTTTCATTTCCAGGCGATGCCAAAAATGGGCATTTTTTAACACCCTCCTTTATCTTTCTATTAAATTTTTAACATAAAGACTTTCGAGACTTGTCAATTAAAAATATAAGTGTAACCTTTATGCATCTAGACAAATTTTTAACTATTATACAAGAATGCGATCCCAATGGAGGACGCATATTTCAAGTACGATGGGTAATACAAAAAGACACTGCGTGTTATAGAAATCTTTATCACGAAAAGAAACAAAAAGGAGGTACTCAACTAACTCTTGACAAGTTTATAAAGAAAGCACCCGAAAGCTAAATCAATAAATAAATAAATACTTTAAAACACTTTTTTTTTTATTATTTTTTACATCGCTCTACTTTCGAACACTCAACATTCGCACACACTTTCAGGAACCAATTGTGTGCGAAAGTCGAGGGTCCAATGTATTTCTAAAATTACGAGTTATAGACTGATAATAACATTTGTTTTATTTGACGTGGAAAAACTGCTGTTTTTATTAGTTGGGTTCTTATTATATTTAAATTATTACAAAAATATATATTCTGTACTTTATATGTTTTCTAAAATTCTAGTAAGGTTTAGTTATAAAACGGGATGTTACGATGGAAATATGGGAACAACGAGTAGGTTTAGGCTCCCTTTCAATTAAGATCAACTTTGAAGAGGAGCACTACACAATTTGTTTTCCATTTTTGAAAGTTAAATTAGATTTATACATTTTCATGTTTAAACACTTTGCAAACCGCAAATTTTTTAATTATTCAATTTTCAAACTTTGAAATACTTAAATATCAAAATTTTCAAATGTTCAAATGTCCAAGTAATCAAATTAACAAATTATTAAATTACCGAATTACCAAAGTACCAAATTATCAAATAACCAAATATTTACATGTCCAAATTCTAAAATATCTATATAGATTTTGGGAATTTAGCATTTGAAAATTTAGGTATTTAGAAATTTGGGATTAGGGAATTTTAAATTTCGGAAATTAGATTTTTGGAGGATTAAGAATTCGGAGATTTGGAAATATGAATATTTAGAAATCTGGCTATTTAAAGGTTTCGAAATTTGAGAATTCAAAAGTAAAAAAACTGGATAGTTCGAAAATTAGAAAAAAGTTAAAAACTTTGGAATTTTTACATTTTTGAATTCAGATGTACCAAAATTCAGAAATTCAGTCATTCAAAAATTTAGAAATCAAATAAACATTTAGAAATAAATAAGTTACTAGTATATAAATAAAATATCTTCTATCTTCAACGAATTCTGTTGCTTTGACATATTTTGTCGTAAATATCTGTTTTGCTCATATCACGGAAAATCGACCACCGTGTGAAAAAAAAAGTATGTGCCAGAAGAATGTGTTGAAGTATGTATTGAACGTAACAGGTGCTACCGAAGTAAGTTTTTATTTATGATCCCTGTGGTACTTCACTTGTTTCTGATATTTCCAGTGAACTAGTGTGTAACTGTTGTTTTACTTTCAAGTTTGCACGGATAAAATATTTCAGGATATAACACGTCACAATGATGTATAATTTAATGCAACATGTACCAGCTATTAGCGGATCAAGTGATATTTGGGTATTTGAAAATTTGGAAGTTTGATAATGTTAGATTAACGGATACGTAAATTTTTGTATTTTTAAATTTAGAAGTTTAGAAATTGCGTAATTTAAAGATTTGCGAAACTAGCAATTTAGAAATATTGAAATTTAGTAATGTTAGATTAACGGATACGTAAATTTTCGTATTTTTAAATTTGGAAGTTTAGAAATTGCGTAATTTAAAGATTTGCGAAACTAGCTGTTGGGTTAGGGTATATTTAAATGAAATATATTCAAAGATAGTTTAAAATATAAACTTTATTTAACGGCACGGAAAGTATGTCTTCATCAGACAACGAACGGTTACGGAATGAATAAGGACCCCCAAAAAGGAAATCAGGGTCCGTTTTCTTTTACTGTGTTTATAACACTACCTCTAGCCGAAGAACCTCTTGAGTTGAGAAAACCCAGCTACATTTGGCAGCTTTCTCTTCCCTTTGTTACAAACAGAGGTTCTCTATGCAGTGAGGCATTTTTGATTAAATTTATATTTATCTTTAATTAATAATTCAACACGCCCCCTCAAAAATGAATCAACTGTTCTGAATCTAAGTAATGAAAAATTATTAATATTTATTTAATTTTATAATACCGTAATTAATGTCAGTTTTTTTTTTTTTTTTTTTTTTTTTAAACTTTAATAAAAACATTTCTTTCCTTGCCGTTTCCTGGGAGATTACACATGGTCCAACATTTGTTGCAAGGATTAGGGAAACCCAGGAAAACCTAATCAGACCATTATACTAATACTAACATTTATATTTATTTTAATATGTTATTTTAATATTATTTGATTTCTTCCAGACCTATTTCCTTTTTAAAACACTTAAATTGAAGTGTAGGTATGGACTTAGTCAGGCTGTCCGCCAACTGTTTACCTGTAGAAATATATTGAAGTATTATTATCTTTTGTTCAATTTTTTCTCGACAAAAATGATACTTCACATCAATGTGTTTTGAACGCTTGTGATCTGTTGGATTACTAGCAATCGCTATGCAACCATTATTGTCCTCAAAAATAATTATTGGATCCTTTAAATCTATTTTTATACTAGATAATAAGGACTTTAACCAGCAGGCTTCTCTAACCCCTTCATACAATGCCATATATTCGGCTTCAGTTGAGGAAGTTGCAACTGAACTTTGTCTTTTTGTATTCCAGCAGATCGCATTCATATCAAACATTTTAAATATATATCCCGTCGTACTTTTACGATCAAGTTCATTTCCTGCCCAGTCAGAATCCACAAAGCCTGTCAATATATTTTTATAATCGTTTCTTTTGTAGATTAAACGATAATTTAACGATCCTTTAATATATCTTAAAACTCTTTTTAAACTTTGCCACAATTCTTTGTTATTTCTATTTTGAAATCTACTGAGTAGGTTTACGGCAAAACATAAATCAGGTCGTGTACACAACATAGCATACATTAAACAACCAATAACATTTCGGCACGGAGCATCATAATACTCATCAGAGTCTAAGGCAGTGTAATCTAACTTGGTAGGCAATGGGATACTTACACTATTGCATTCGGTCATATTGAATCTATTCAAAACTCTTTCCAAATACAAACTTTGATCAAGAGTCGTTACTTCACCTTTCCTTTCTATATTTATTCCTAAAAACAATTTTATTTCATTCATATCTGACATTTTAAATTTGTCATTTAAATAGTTTTTGAAGCTTTTCATTGTTTCTTCACTATAAGTTATTATTAAAAGATCATCAACATAAAGAATTAAATATATATTTTTGGTTACATGATTTCTATCAAGAATATACAGACAGCGATCTACTGAGGAGCTTTGAAAACCGTGCGCTTTAAGTGTTATGTCAAAAAGTTCAAACCAGCATCTCGCTGATTGTTTCAAGCCATATAATGCTTTATTTAATTTACACACTTGATTCTCTTGTGCTTGAATACCTTCCGGTACGCGCATATAAATTTCCTCCTTTAATATTCCATTTAAGAACGCTGTCTTTACATCCATTTGATGAGTTAATAAATTATATTGATTTGCAAAGGAAATCAGCATTCGAAAAGTTGCAATTCGAGCAACAGGTGCAAAGGTTTCATTGTAATCTTCTAGGTATTTCTGACTAAATCCTTTTGCAACTAACCTTGCTTTATATTTATATGGATTTCCTTTTGCATCCATTTTAATACTGAATACCCATTTGCAATCAACAATATTTTTGTTATTTGGACGTGAAACTATATCCCATGTATTATTACTTATTAACGAGTCAATTTCATCTTTTATCGCGTGTTCCCATTGAACTCTATCATCACGATCCTTTATCTCACCATAGCATTTAGGAACTTCACAGGCTATTGATAGTGCATATACACGACAATCGTGTTCCTCATTATAATTTATATGAGGTTTATTTTTAATTCTTGCGCTACGTCGCAAGTCACTATCATTGGAATCAATTTGAACGTTTACATTTTCATCGGGCCTTTTATCTGACTCGTTTATTCCGCTCTTTTGATTTTTACTGATTTCTTTACCTTCATCAGTTTCTACCTGTTTTATTTGAATACTTTCTTCTTCAAAGTTATTTGTGTACATAGGAGGTCTTGAATTTTTAAAATTAATTTCATCAAAAACAACATCACGCGCTATAATAAATTTTCCATTATTCACGTTTAATATTTTATAACCGTTTTTCTCATATCCAATAAAAATTCCTTTAAACGATTTTTTATCAAATTTGCTTTGCCTATTTTTATCGTGAATATAAACAGTGCTACCAAAGATTCTTAAACCATTTAATTTTGGTTTTTTATTATGCCAAAGTTCGAAAGGAGTTTTATTTCCCGCAATGGCTTTACTTGGGGTTATATTAATTATATAAGCTGCTGTTAATATAGCTTCTCCCCAAAATTCTTTGTTTATTTCAGCACCGTGAATCATCGCCCGAGCTTTTTCCAAAAGAGTTCTATTCATTCTTTCTGCTATGGAATTTTGCTGTGGCGTATATGGAACTGTTAAGTGATATTGAATACCTCTTTGTACACAAAATGCTTTGAATTCATTAGATAAGTATTCGTTCCCATTATCACAATTTAAACATGCTATTTTTAAATTAAAGTGTGTTTCACTTTTTGCAACAAAGTCTTGGAAGACTTTAAACACTTCCGATTTTAGTGCAATGAGATAAACGACCGTGTAATGAGTAAACTCGTCAATAAATGTAACAAAATAATTTTTATTGTCTATTGTAGAAGGTTTAATTGGCCCACATACGTCAGAATGTACAACGAACAAAGGTCGCGTGACATGGCTTCTATCTCTGTTTTTTGAGAAAGGCAAACGTGCTTGTTTACCGTATATACAAGCTTCACAAAGGTCTTGTGTTGGATTGATTCTATTTATTAATTCTGTATCTTGTACTAAATTATTTTGTTTAATTTTTAAGAATTTAGAATTTCCAATATGACCTAAACGTTCATGCCATGTTTTATATGCATTTAATACAGTTGTATTATTTGCATATGTTTTGCTATACATATTTTTATCAACTGTAAAAGTTACGCATATTATATTTTCTTTTGACTTACCAGTGAGCACAGTCTTACCACCTCCTTTTATCGTCACGCCTCCAGTTTTGTCAAAAATTACGCTCATCCCTGCTTCCTGGATTCGGCGCACAGACAATAAGTTATATGGTACCTCCGGCACATACAATACTCTCTCCAAGGTACCGGTCACGCCTAAATTAGTTGTAACCTTGACGGTTCCTATTTTTTCCGCGACGATGGCCTCTCCTTTCTTCGCTATTGATATCTTCAACGGTTTCTCCATTGATGTGTACGTTGTAAAAATGCTTAAGTCGTTGATTATATGATCTGTAGCACCAGAGTCTACAATAAAATCTATTTGTGATGATTGTTTGCGATTTGAATTTTCAAAAGTCTTCGCCCCAATCATAAATGCAAATCCACTACCACTTGGCTCTTGCACTTGAATGTTTTGCGCACCACGGTAATAATCCGCACTTGCGGAACTTTGCCTATAATAAAAACAGTCTTTTTTCTCGTGATTTTTCCTACCACAATGTTCACATCTTTTGTCGTAGCTTTTACCAATTCTTTTATTTTTAGAATTGTAATTTGGTTGGTAATTCTTCCTTTTGAAATTTGATTTAAAAACCTTGTTTTTCTTAAATTTTCTGTTATCACCCCTCGCTTCTATTTGCAGCACTTTAGCACTCGTTTCTGCCTTTTCGTTGCGTAATTTGATTTCATAATCTAACAGTTTGATTTTAACAAATGCTAGGCTTAAATTCTCATCCGCTTGCGTTTGAATTGCAGTAATGAGAGGGTCGTACGAATTTGGCAATGTTAGCAATAACCTTGCTACCTTGCTCATTTCATTGATTGTAGCACCCGCGGCCTGTAGCTCAACAATCATCTCGTCAAATAATACTAGGTGTTTCAAAAGTGGCGTATCTTCTTTAACTTTAAAACATAGCAGTTTCTTTTCTATTGCCAACTGTGTCGCTAAACTTTTCCGTTCGTAAATAGAGTCTAATTTTGTGAAAATGTCTTTCGCCGTGTCAGTTTCTGTCGCAAAGCATAACATTGAATCTGTTAACAATTCAATTACAATCCCTTTCGCAATTCTCTCATGCCGTTTCCATTCATTGTCTTCGACAGCTGGGGGCAATTCGTCCAGAACTCTTAAAGCATTTTCTTCTGCCAATAGTGCACGAATTCTGTATTTCCAAATACTATATTTCTCGCCGTCGAAAGGCTTGATGTTGCGTTTGGTTGTTTTTACTTCGTCACTCATGTCTATACGATATCTGTACTGACACGCACACACACTCACTCTAATAAAGTTTTATAAAGTTTTAAATGTCACTTTTCACAATTCACAATTAACACTTTAACTATATGTGACTGGGCCCATAACCTGTTGGGTTAGGGTATATTTAAATGAAATATATTCAAAGATAGTTTAAAATATAAACTTTATTTAACGGCACGGAAAGTATGTCTTCATCAGACAACGAACGGTTACGGAATGAATAAGGACCCCCAAAAAGGAAATCAGGGTCCGTTTTCTTTTACTGTGTTTATAACACTACCTCTAGCCGAAGAACCTCTTGAGTTGAGAAAACCCAGCTACATTTGGCAGCTTTCTCTTCCCTTTGTTACAAACAGAGGTTCTCTATGCAGTGAGGCATTTTTGATTAAATTTATATTTATCTTTAATTAATAATTCAACACTAGCAATTTAGAAATATTGAAATTTGGTAATGTTAGATTAACGGATACGTAAATGTTCGTATTTTTAAATTTGGAAGTTTAGAAATTGCGTAATTTAAAGATTTGCGAAACTAGCAATTTAGAAATTCAGTGATTTTTTACTTCGATTACTTACATAGTGTTTGGGGATTTGAAGATTTACAAGTTTAAAAACTAGATGATTTTTGATATGTCGGAAGAATCTTAAAAATATTAAGTGTTTAGTAACTGTTTAGAAATTTAGTAAATATTTAGTAATTTCGAAAATTGGTGATTTGAAGAATTAGTAATTTAGACTCTCGGTAATTTTATAATCTAGTAATCTGATGAGTTAACAAGTTGGAAATTAGAAAAATTTGCAATTTGACTTATCAAAATGTGAAACATTCAAATTTTTAAATTTTTGAATTTATAAATTTATACTTTTGGTAATGTGGCGATTTTAAAAATTAGAATTTCAGTAATTCAGAAACGTAGAAACAGAAATTTAAAAATTTGGTAACTTCGTAATTTGGATATTTCGAAAAACATAAATTTATAAATTAGATTTTTATAATATATAAATGTATGACTTTGAAATTTAGAGGTATCAAATTTCTAAGATAATTTAAATATAGAAACTTAGAAGTCTGCTTATTTGATAATTTAATAATTTATAAATATACAAATTTTGAAATTTATAAACTTTTAATGCTATAATTAAAAAGATATTACATTCGGTTATTTAAAAATTTAGGAGTAAAAGGTAATTGCGAGATTTAGAAAATTAGAATTCCTGACATTTGGAAATTTGAAAGTTCAAAGACTTAAAAAATAGAAAATGCAGAAATATCCAATTTCCAAACTTTCAAATCAAACTGACTACTTATCGTTTATATACCGGGTTTTATCAAGGCAATAAATATTATCTACACTGTCTTATACGTTATCTTTATTATACACTTACTATACTTTTTATTTTCTCTCAAATTTAACCCTTTTACATTAAGTAAATTTTAAAATAAAATATAACAAAATTAATTTGAATAAAAATAAAATATTTGTAATCCATATAAATTAATTATTTAAATAACTTTACGCATCAAAAAGCATAATTTATATATATTTAAAAATGTTAATAAAGAAAATAATATACATATATGGTAAAGTGTAATAGGTTAAAATAAAAATTCGCTCGCCTTCATATAGAAATGGAGTCCGTTTGACAACTTTACAAGGTGTGATTTTTTTCTCAATTATTTCAAACGTTTCGAAACGATGGAACACGACTCTGGTTTCAGTTCAGATACATCATAGAAATTATTCTATAAGTAAACATCAACAAATTAAATTTTCAAACAGATCTTCATTCATCTCTAATAATCATCTCATATCATTTCTCGTTTCATAAAAATATTGAGCGTTCGTAAACACGAGTGTCTTAACACATGTAATAATCATTTTACAAGTAAGAAACAATTACATGATTGTAACCTTTTACATAATTTTTGTCACAAATCCTCGATTAATTATACACTTACCAATCAAACGACGATGTGCAATAGTATCGGCGATAATTCGAATATATAATTGCACAAATATATGTTAACATCTTGTGTGATTTCTGTTAGTGATTAAACAATGTCCATAACTCGATTTTGTGTGATAATATACATGTACGTATAGAAAAGAACGTTTATAATAAGCTAACAGAAAATGTATGTATGTGGTGAATGGGAAGACCTATATTGCTACTAACAAAGTCTGGAATAGTGGGCATACATATGCTACTAACCGACACTATTAATGTTCGGGAACACAGTTGGAGCACGTTATTTATTGTTTCGAGGTTCGAAGGAACACTCGCTTTCATTTATTTATCTTTAATGCTTTAACGACGCCATAAATCGCTTCGTATATTTCTTTCAGTGTCCCTCTCAGACCCTCTCTGAGTCTGTTCCCTCTCTTTCTTTATTTCGCGAAAAGACGCGCGACATAATCTCGGTTGATCGCGATAAACTCGCGTTTTGAATAAATCGCGTTCTTACGAGAGAAAAATTGGCCCAAGTTGTACGCAGAAATTGCCGGCTGCTTGCGGAGTAACGAACCCATAGCTGCATAAACTTTCTCGTTTGCCATGTCACTTGACTACGAAACAGCGAAGTTTCTCTCGTGTGCAAATAAACCGGTGATGAAGTTTTCTGCCGTATAGCATCGTCGTGGAAACTCCGTAAACACCATGCCCCGAACAGGGCGTAACACAATGTAATCGAGTAAGCTTTTACTCCGTCGAGTACCGGTAAATATAGGGGTTGAAATAACAAGGGAACATATCCAATCTGAACACTGCGATTTTAATGAAACTTATGTGGAGGATAGTTCTCAAGAAAATATTTGACACGTGTTTTTTTTATATCGGCCATCGTTCACATTGAAGGGGTGATAACAGCCCTCAAAGTTAAGCGCTAAAAGTATATTTTTGGGAATATCTCTGGAACCGAAGAAGATAATGGAAAGCTTTTCTTTTGTAAATTGTGTATCTTTAAATAAGGAATTATTCTGCAAAAGAAAATTTTAGTAAACCTCATTTGTTTAATAAATATATTGAAAATTTATAGTTTTTTTTTTAAATTCTTTTTACTAACTGTTAATCTATTGTCTTGTAACTTTGTGTATATAAACTATGGACGAAAATAGAGCATACTGTTTTTAACATTTTTTGTTTTTAGCGAGGTATATTAGCTATACAGGGTGGTCCATTTATCTTGAGACAGGTTAATATCTTTTAAACAACATATTTTCGAAAAAAGTGTTTCAGACAAAAGTTATCGTGTGTCAGGGGGCAAATTGGATGGTAGGAATGGATTCTTTCAGGGAGTGCTCCTGACGGTCATACGAAGGTCAACTTTATTTTTTTAAATGGAACCCCCCGTTTTTTATTTTACTATCATGTTTTCCAGGAGAAAATAGGTAACTTTTGTTGTAAATATTTTTTCGTAGGGTGTCTACGTTCTGAGATAAGGTACTAAATATTTATTCAATAAACATTTTTATTTATTATTTAAGAAGGTGCTGCAAAAATTAGAATCCAATCAGCAGATTTTCTTAAAAATTGCCACTATTTTCCATTTACAATAGACGGAGGATGTAGGGGTAGTGGCAATTTTTAAGAGAATCAGCTGATTGGATTCTAATTTTTGGGGAAAAATTAGCATGGTCTCCCACACTTCCATCACCGCCATCAACACTTGGAGCACCTTCTTAAATAATAAATAAAAATGTTTATTGAATAAATATTTAGAACCTTACCTCGGAAAGTAGACACCCTACGAAAAAATGTTTCGAACAAAAGTTACCTATTTTCTCCTGGAGAATATGATAGTAAAATAAAACACGGGGGGTTCCATTTAAAAAAATAAAGTTAACCTTCGTATGACCGTCAGAAGCACTACCATCCAATTTGCCCCCTGACACACGATAACTTTTGTCTGAAACACTTTTTTCAAAAATTTGTTGTTGAAAAGATATTAACCTGTCTCAAGATAAATGGACCACCCTGTACAATTAGAAATCGCCTCCTGTCAAGGGTGGAAGTCAATCATGGTTTCTTAAAAATATCATTATATTTACAATCTTTTACAATATTTTCAAACATTATGATCCTCTTTACATGCTGTTAGTTGATTCCTGTTTTAGTGCCTGTTTTAGTTTAGTTGATTACTGATTTAGTTCCAAAGATATTCCCAAAAATATACTTTCAGCCCTTAACTTTTAGGGTTGTTATCGCCCCTTCAATGTGAACGATGGCCGATATAAAAAATTACGTGTCAAATATTTTCTTGAAAACTATCTTTCACATAAGTTTCATTAAAATCGGAGTGTTCAGGTTGGATATGTCCCCTTGTAAATAATAAATCATCCCATCGAAGTGGATTTAAACAATTTTGTATCAGATTTCATTCTACTTGTTTGTATGTGTCACAAGAAATGTTAGAAAGGATGCAACGAAAAAGATCATGGGGGCGGTTTATTTAAATAAATTACAATCTTTGTACTTTATTCTGTTTACTTTCGAGTGGGGATATCTTTGAAATTATCGTGGCGAGTTTTATACTGTAAGAAAGACGTTTGAAGTTGACAGTTTAACGAAGATATTGATTTCAGGATTATTTCTGTACATCGAACGTTTTGGAGATATTAAATTTTTAACACGTTGACTGCCACATGGAAGCAACTGAAAATTTCATTAGGTGGTATTTTTATTTTTAACAAACTTAACCAAACCTTTTCACGATTTCACCTTTTCATAATTTCAAGTACCTAATGCGAGTATTGTCAGTTAAAAAAGTGAACAAATTTTGAATAATATAGCTATTAAGTCTGTACAGAAATATGAGTGTCACCCATATGTGGGTGGCATGGCACTCAAAGTGTTGATCACATTCAACATTCAATCTTGCATGCATGTGCCCTCGATTCCTCACCTTTATTTATTATGTGTGGCGGTTATTTAAACCGGGAAATGTATTTTACAATTTTCACGAATTTTCGGCAAGATCGAATAATTGGATATACTTATCGAACTCACTAATCGCATTGAAAAATGAGGAAATGCAACTTGAATTTGATTTTCTGGAGCTCATCTTGTGGTGTGTGCAGTTTAATACATAACTGAGACTTTCAGTGAAGTTGTCTACGAATAATCTTGCTGCATGAAGAATGCTATAGTATCTCGTTAAATATCATTCGAGATTTGTAAATTGCATATTTGTATAATTAAATTGCGGTCCGTAATGATATTAATAAAGAATTTTCAAAATTATCGAAATGTTCCCTTTGTTAGACTTCATTCAAATTGCATTCGAAAATTAATATTTCAAAGATCGTTTAATGTAGAGGGATGATCCTGCAATAAATTTCTTCATTAAACTTTAAACTATAATCATCTTCGTTACAGTGTAAAGTCAGGTATTATAATCTCACAGATATTTGTATAATGGCATGCAAAGCACAAAAGAAACCAGATAAATTTTCATTTGTTCAAAATAAATATTACGCCATCACATTTTCCGCTAAATTTGTTCGATGTTTCTTATTATGGCAGAATTAATTAAGGAGAAATTGGATGCAACATTTTTGTTAAGTTGTTTTACTTAAATCTAGCGAACTATTAGGTCGTTCTGAAAGTTATTTCGTTTCTTTTTTTTATGAAAATGAGAGACGATTTTCGGGGGATACTTCTTTTCTTGCTTGAACAGCATTTTTAAAAAAGTGAAGATTTCCGAAAATGCTGCTTTTCACTTTTCATATTCTCCAATTCTCAGATTTACGAATTCTGAAAATTCCGAATTCTCAGATTTTTAAATTCTGCAAAATTCGAATTCTCAAATTTCCAAATTCTGAAAATTTCGAATTCTCAGCTTTCCAAATTCCACGAATTTCTCACAAGCAAGACTGATGGGGAAAAACGAAATGACTTTCCGAACAACCCAATATAATGCACGAAATGTGTAAATATTACTTTGTTCAACTCCTGTGTATCAAATAGGAGGCCCTAATTCAATGAACCTGACATATGCAACAGAGGTTACCCTTCGGAGTAATTTTTCTTTATAAATTAACCATCAATCATTGTTTATTAAAAAATTATTAACGAAAAAAAACTCAAGAATGTGTCATTATTTTTATAAATATCTGTTTTCCCGTATGAAGTACTGCTATGTTAGTTACTTATTATTTTAGTATTTAATTTTAATATTTTGATATTTAAACCAGCAATACCCTCATCACCATTCTTTATATTCGTCCTAACCTAACCTACCCCTAACATACCTTTATTTCTATTTTGTAATAAAAATAAGGTTAAGGTTAGATTAGATTAGTTTAGCATATTTTTAGGGGTTGGATCGGTTTTTATCGGTTTTAATACTGATGTTCACATATCTATAATTAATGTAGCAGTATTTCATGCGAAAAAATATACGTTGGGGTAAGGATTGGATAGACTTGAGAATTTTTAATCGTCAGGGTGCAAAAGGAGGTGCACTTCTCATTTTTCTTTATCGTCGCTAAAAAAAAACTAACATAAAAACCTTCTGGCTTTGAATTAAACTAAGTCAAATATTTTTAATGAAACCCTCATGTAGGGTAAACGAAACAGTTTACTCGTCTATCTAGGGAGAAGGGAATGTAAGAAAAACTTTATGTGTAAATTATGTAACATATAACGTTAAAAACTTGTTTACACTTCATTGTTTAAAAACTTTGTTTAATACAATGTTGAAGTACGTTAAAAATTTGTTTCTCCCTACTGCATAAGAAGTTTAATTAAAATAACGTTAAGAATAACGTTGAAGTGTGCTATAAATTTTTTAATGGATACGATGAACTTATTATATTAAAAAAATATAACTGTACGTTCATCGTAATTGTACTACATTACAGAAATAAATTTAAAAATAAATAGGCATTTGAACTATAACACATTCAGCCTGGTAAACTTTTTTTTAATAACTTTTTATAGACTAGTAATTGACGGTTAAGTTATTAGGTAAAGATACTCAGGGAACTGACCTCTGTAATGTACGTCAAGGTCAAGGGCAGCAACGTCCCCTAATTTATATATTTATCTTTGAAGTTAAAATGAACAAAGATCGAGCTGTTTTTTAATCAATTTTAACCGTTTATAATTCTTAGATGCAAAAAATACATCCTTTAATAAAGTAATGATTCTAGTTTTTCAACGAACCTCGAGTTTGCTCCAATTTAGAAAAAATTATTCTGTCTGAAAGATCGTACGAATACTTTTTCGTCTCAATAAATCAGGTTTCAGTATTTCATTTTAACCAATTAACTGCGAAATTCAGTTTTAAGTATTTTTGATAGGATATGCAATTAAAAAATTATTTAAAAACGTGTATACTCGAACGTAAGACCAATGCTGCTATTATCAATTTGATGAAAAACGTGCGACAAACCAAGGGGGAATTACATTTTATGTTAATTATAATATAGTTAACATAACGACGATATAACAGAATAAAATAGTTTTAATTCGATAAAAAATTAACAATTCATTCGTAAACCGTATCGAAATAGTTTTGATTTATTTTGTTCACATTGAACGCAGTTAATTGGTTAAATCACAATGTTGACTATTTTCAAATCGACAATACTCGTTTTATTATTTAATAACAAAAATTCGACTTAAATAGATTTAAATTTTGTCTACTTTAATCGGTTAGAATTTTACCGTTACCCGAGATTGCATTCCGTTCAAATCAAAATGGCAGAATATTTTCGATCAATGTCAACAAAATGGTTCTACCGTCACTTATCCACACAATCGAGAAAGAAACGAGAATACCTATAAAAATAGATTAAAACGAATCACCCCGAAGCTGAAATCTACGCAGATCGTTTTCTCGTCCTCGAAAACGAAGATTTGACTTCCCAAAAATCGTTAGACTCACTTTCAATTGTCACAAAAATGTGACGTTGATATCGAATTAAAATGACATTACTCGAGTTTAATCAACGTAAGAACATCTTTCGATAGCTTGCTTCTCTTGAAAAATCAATAACGGGAACGGGCACTGCTATTCTGAACTACAGGTAGCCCTCCTACAACACGGAATCTTGTAACACGGTTTCGCTATAACACGATTCATAAATTGCGGAAATCCTCCTACAACACGGTTTCGCTCTAACACTCTAACTTTAGAAATAAAGATAGAAATGTTGGATCTTCTTTTGAAAGGAGAAAAAGTATCTCACATCGGTGAAAGTCTTAATTTGAACGAGGCAACAGTCCAGATTATTATGAAAAATGAAAAAGAAATAAGAAGCGCAGTTGCTGCAGGATCTTTGACATCCGCATACGTTTATATTTTTAATAGAAATTAAGTTGTTTACGTAGAGGTAAAAAAATATTCGTTTTTAACAAGTTCTCGAAACGTGACACCCCTTTCTGGGTCTCATACGACACGGTTTCACACAACACGACATTTTCTAGGAACCTATCTACCGTGTTATAGGAGGGTTACCTGTACTCGATTATGTCGCGACGGTATACATTGAACGCGAGAAAATACAGTACTCGTTAATGTAATTGGGATGCGTTAACCATGCTCGATTGAAACCTGCAGCAAAATAGTGCCCTGGCTGTGCTTTATGGGCCGGTTGACATACCAAGCAGGAGGAATGAGAATCATTGTCCGTGGAAGACAAGCAACCAGGGCTGAGGCGCCGATCTTGGTGGTTGCACCCCATTCAACATTCATGGACGGAGGGATTGTCTACATAACTGGCTTTCCTTCCATCATCGTAAGACGAGAATCGGGACTGAATCCGTTCATCGGAAGTATGTTTCAATTATTGAAAGATTCCGCGTTCGTTTCACGGATTAACCTGTCCCAATAAACATTGATTAGGGCAAAGTCGCCTGATATGGGACACCCGGGTCTCGCGAAACTCGCAACTCTCGAAAAGCGCTTTCATCGAAATTCGACGCACGTTATTTCATCTCGTGAGGCAAAGGTGCCAGTAGTTGACCAGTTAAGAGAAATATTCCACGGAAATAATGGTACACCTAATTCTCTTTTTACACGATAGACACATTCCCAAAAAAATTCGTGTAAAAAGAGAATTAGGTGTAAAGAATATTAAAAAATTCTTGTTAGAGTTCACTTAATTTATTTCGTGTTCAGACATTTTAATTCATTAAATAAATTATACTTTGAGAAAAAGAAAATAATATCTGCGATTTGTTAATATAAAAAAAAGTTAAAATAATATAAACATAACAAAATTGTATGCATTGTCACTTTTTATTCGTGTTAGAACTAAACAATTCGTGTAAAAGGAGAAATTTTTTCTCTTTTTAACTCGTGGTAAATCGAGTTCGTGTAAAAAGAGAATTAGGTGTAACCTCTTACTCCGCCAATAAATGGTCGATACTTGGAGACGTTCTTTAAACCTTCTGAATTATGCACCAGGTCCACTGTTTAAAGAAAGGTAATTCATACAAATCTGAGAAATATATGAAAAAATTCGGCAAATGTAGTTGGCCATTCTTGAAAACGAAGGCTAGTAATATCCAGAATTTGATCACTAAAAAATTATTTCTCTTTGAGGTTACACTAATAAAAACGATGTATTTATTATCCATAAAACGCTGTGAACATTTAAACACTAAATAATTCCGTATAGCTATTATTCACAGAAACGTTAAAGAAATAGAAATACAGGGTGTCCCACAATTATGGTACGAGCCGGAAAGGGGTGATAGGTGGGGCTATTCTGAACAACTTTTTCCTTTGCAAAAATCTCGGATGAGGCTTCATTTTTAAATTATTAAGGAAAAACCCCGACCAATCAGAACGCGCGAATTGCGCGCGCTCGGAGGCAGAAGTGGAGGCCCGAGTTATAATTGGCCGTGGTCGCGATCGAATCGCGTGGCGCGCGCTATTCTCGCGTTCTGATTGGTCGGTGTTTTTCCTTAATAATTTAAAAATGAAGCCTCATCCGACATTTTTGTAAAGGAAAAAGTTGTTCAGAATAGCCCCACCTACCGCCTTTTTCCGGCTCGTACCATAATTGTGGAACACCCTGTATAGTAGCATATTACCTTATTGAATTCAAACGTTCGTTTTTAATAAATACAATATTTTATTTCATATGCAATTGTTGTACAATTTCGTCGACACACGCTGAAGCTTACTTTCATTGACAACTTATGAAAACCTTATTTTTTTATGTTTTTTTTTTTTTAAATGGTCAACTACTGGTACTTTTATTTTATACGTTGCCCCAAAAATCGTATTTTTGTACTAAAAAATATTAGGATGTCCCATAAGTTTCTTCCATTTTTGAAACGAATACATGATATTTATTGTTTAAGGTTGATTCGTTGCATTAAATGTGAATTGTACTTCTCTATCGCTCTCTTCCGTCTCTCCTTGTTTCCTTTTCCTAAAATTATTAGGGATTGCTTATAAAATACTCTACAAAATGCGTTTCTATTTCATGTCGAAAAAGGAACAAATTTATGGGACAGCTTAATACAATGGAAAGGATCTACTAAAAACGTTATACAAATACATAGCGCAAAACTGCTTCCTGATATGAGACACAGCTTGTTTGTATCTATGAACTATAATTTACGAAACATAATATATGAAGTACAGTTTATGAAACGTTGTTTATCAAATGTAATTTATACAAATATACGTTTTTTGAATATAGATTCGATGAAAATATTAATTCTTTCTATTAAGTGTTTCAAAAAGTTGACTTCTTAAAGTGTCTACTGTATAATATTACTCAGTTTGTCTTGATACTTTCCCGTCATCGACATATTGTAAAATCAGGTTCTCACATCTTTTTATATTTAAAATATATCGCGTTTTTTGGAATCTGTAGCATTTCCTTAATCTTTCGCGATTGTTGTTTGTTTGGAACCAATTATAATATTGTTTTACACACCCCATCATTAAGTGTGCAAAAGTAAGTACATAAAATTCGCCATTAAGCGCGTCAAATTAACTTAACCGTTTACTATGTAAAATTAACTTAATAATAATACTGAATGAATTAATAATTACATTTAAAAAGAAAAAATAAGTTTAAGAAATAGTAATATTATAACTATGAGATATTTCATGGTTTACAGTAAATTTTGAACTCGAACACTATGTAACAATATTTCACTATACAGGGTGTCCCAAAAGTGTTGAAGGAGCCGGAAATGGGAGGTAGGTGGGTCATTCTGAACAACTTTTGCATTTGCAAAAATGTCGTATGGGGCTTCATTTTTAAATTATTAACGAAAAACACCGACCAATCAGAGCGCGAGAATCGCGCGCGCTCGGAGGCAGAAGTGTAGGCGCGAGTTATAATTGGCCGTGGTCGCGATCGAATCGCGTGGCGCGCGATTCTCGCGTTCTGATTGGTCGGTGTTTTTTGTTAATAATTTAAAAATGAAGCCCCATACGACATTTTTGCAAATGAAAAAGTTGTTCAGAATGACCCCACCTACCTCCCATTTTCGGCTCCTTCAACACTTTTGGGACACCCTATATATGAAAATAAATATACACTCAACATTACAGAAATATTTGTAATTTCATCGAATCGCCTGGAAAAGTTTCTACAGTATATTTCACAAATATGTAATTTCTCAATGTTTCATTGATTTCAAAGTAAATTTGCAAATAAAAGACATACGAGGTTCGTAACAATAATATTTTAAAATTATATTTTTATATTTTTTAAAGCTTTGAAATGAAGATAAGCTGGAGTCTCATATTAGGAAACTTTATGCTACCATTGTTATTTTGGCTAAATTGGTTGATGAAAAATTGATCGTGTCGATGAAAGTATGCGAAATGATTGAAGAGTTCAAAAAGTCTATGTAGGATTATTAGAGGTTTTTAGGTGTTAATAATATTCTTTCAAATAATATTTTGGATATATCGAAAATTTCGGATAAATATCAAAAGTGAAAGTTTCATCGAATCAAACTTAAGTTAAATTAATAGTTACTTGTTTAATCAAAATAAATTTTTATTCGTAATTATCAGAAGTTACAATTAACGTTTGAAATTGAATTATTGATCACACTGAAGTTTAGAATTAAAATGACCTTTTAATCTTTAATTCGACAATTTTTAATTAGAAATTCAACTTTAGTTGTCAAACAGAGAATCGTTCAACTGACAATTATATTTCAATCCTCAGTTAAAAAATTGTCACTTGTTCGTTACTCGCTTAATTATGTAAATAAAAAATTTCGAAACTCTGGTTAGAAAAGAATTTTTTACATTTATTATCAAAATTGTTATTGTTATTACATTTATATTTATTTTATATTAACTATAAATACATTTCATAATAAGTAGCTTTCGTATCCTAAATATTTTACAAACTGATATTTTTAAATGATTTCAATTTTCTCAAAGTAATATCAAGTAATTAGTAAAATAATTTTCAAAAAGGTACATTTTATAAACCTAAGAGCCTCTACAAATTTTATCTCATTACAAAAAAAGGGGCCTCAACAATTTTATAAGCCTTAATACCGTAATCAATTAAAATATAAAGACGTATGCAGGAAATATCATGGAAATGTACAAAAGTATTATAGAAATGGCTGATTTACAATAGACCCGTCGTAAATTATTTAGATTGACATTTTTAATATTATACATTAACGAACATTTAATGACTTACAAGTGCATTCAAAAAAATTATTAGTTCTTCGAACGAACAACATAGGTGTATTATTGTCAACATCATCGGTCGAAGAAAATTATGATAAAATATAACGGAAGAGAGTGTGAATGATAAATTAAATTACGATTAAAAATTGTAATAATTGTTTATCGAAGGATTGTCCCATTCACCACAATACATACATTTATAAACGATCGCTGAAAAGATCATGATTGACGAAAAATGTTAAATGTTTACCAAATTTTTATTTATCATTTCAAATAAATTCATGAATGTATATCTCTCAATATACCTATTTATTTGTAACAGGTATGCTTTTCAATAATAGGCTGTTATATTGAAAAGTAAAGAAAAGAATTTTTCTTAATAAATTTACAATTTTATACATGTAAATATGTCATACATTTAATAGGAAAATCGACAAATATATCGCGTTAAAATTTGCTTCGATTAATTTAACATTCATTTAGAGATTTAAGTAGAACTTTTAAGCGACATAACAGAAATTAATATTGTCTAAGAATTCTTTTAATTTGGTTATATATTTGCCCTTTTCTATACTACGCTCACAGAGTTAATCAACTATACTCAACCGGTCTATGTTTGGAGGGAAGATCCGAATTCACGACAAAATACGATCAAGGAAATTATCGAAAGAGCTACATCGAAAGAGGATTGGCCACAGGTATAGTTAAATAGCGTAGATGAAACGTACCTTTATTTGAAATGCTCGAGTAAATTTAAGTTTACACAATTATGGTCGTAGTGTTAGGAAGGACATAGAATATTTTTATAGTTTTTATCAAAAATGTAGGAATTTCCTGTATATTCCCGAATTCCTAAATTTTAGTCATCAAATTCTTTAACAATTAAATTTAAAAATTTGTAAAATAAAATCCATGACTCTCACACTTCCCAATTTTCAAATTATCAATAGAGCAATCTGGGAGATTTGTCAATTAGGAAATTTTACAATACCAAAATTTCTAGATCACTTTAAACTGTTAAATTTTTATATTGCAAAATTCCCATATTTAGAAATTTCTAAATTTCTAAATTAGTGAATTAGAAAATTTTGCTTATACAGATTTATAAATCTTCAACTACTGGAATTTCTAAATTTTCAAACGATAAAATCATCAGATTTCCAACTTTCCAAATTAATAAATTAACAAATTTCACAATACCGAAATTTCTAAGTCCTTAACTTCTACAAAACTTAAAAATTTTTAAATTACAAAATTTCTCAATAATTTAAATATGTCTAAAATCCTAAATTTCTAATTTGTAAATTACAAAATTTCCCAATTTTTGTATTATCAAATTAGCAACTTCTACAATACTCAAATTTCTTAAATTCCCAAATTTTCGAAATGCAAAATCTCCAAGTTCCCAAATGTCCAGATAGCCAAATACCCGATGACTCAATGATCCAAATTTCCGAATATTCAATAAAATAAATATCGAAACATGCAATGCTTCAAATATCCCATTTTTTTTCATTTTCAAACACTCAAATACTCAAATATTAAACTTTCCAATATTCTGAATCCATCACTTCCTTAATTCTCAAATTTCTCGATCCTCCAGTCAAAAGATCGTTGATATGTCCTACGATAAATAATTACCTTATTTTTCTGCGATATAAAAATATGAAAAAGTAGAAAATCGAACTTTTAAGTATTGTCACAGTGGTAGAACCCTTTAAAAAAATGTATATATAATATATCGATGAACGATTGATTTTCTTCTACAGGTTATGATTTTCCCAGAAGGTACTTGCACAAATCGATCGTGCCTCATTACCTTTAAGTCAGGTGCATTTTATCCCGGTGTTCCCGTTCAACCTGTCTGCATTAGGTATCCTAATAAGTTAGACACGGTGACGTGGACGTGGGAAGGCCCTGGAGCGTAAGTATTCTAATAAAAACGAACAGGAAAAAATTTGTCGCCACGAAAATGGTGTTGATGGTGTTATAAAATATTATGCTTTTAGATTGAAGTTACTATGGTTAACGTTGACTCAACTGAACAGCAGTTGCGAAATAGAATTTCTCCCTGTGTACAAACCAAGCGAAGCTGAAAAAACAGATCCTAAACTATATGCAAACAACGTACGACGTCTTATGGCAGAGTGAGTATATTTTATCGTGAATACAGGGTGCGCCAACTGTACGTATTATATGTTGAACGCTAAAAAAATTGCTATTTGTAAACATTTCGAAGAACACATTAGACCATTCGACAGGTTATTTTATACCATTATTATTCACCACGAACAACTTAGCGCCAGCACAACGGATTGACATTGTAGAAGTATATTTTAGAGAAGGGTCCTCGTTTATCAAAACTTTACGTGATATGAAGCGGAAGTATGGACGCAATTTTAACGTTACGTGGAAAACTGTATCGAAAATTATTGATAAGTTTCGTGATAGTGGTAATGTTCGTGAGCGTGCAAAGAGTGCAAGACAGCGTCCAAAGAGCTGCAACGAGAACATTCAGGTTGTTCCGGCCGATGTTGAGAAGAAGAAGATTGTTCCCGAATCGCTTAATTTCGAAAAGTGGCGATTACGAAAAGCCTCCGCGGTCGCCCGATTTGACGGCTCCAAACTTTTTTCTGTAGGGATATTCAAAGTCCAAAGTGTATATTAATGCACCACGGTCCCTCCAGGAACTAAAAGATGCAATTCGCAAAGAAGTAACGGAAATAATGCCCCAAACGTTGCAAAAAGTACAGGAAATTTCCCAAAAACCAGCATTTCTTTGTGTTTTTCACAAAGAAGACCATTTGCCCGATATTGTATTCAGTAAATGAATTTTTTATAATGGTATAAAACAAAGTAAATAAATATCGCGAACCGAAGTCTATTTAATTACATTTTCATTATTTTATAAGCATTTATGATATGGTACCTACAGTTAGCGCACTCTGTACATATGCAAAATTCATATCTGACTGTATTCACAAGCGTAACATTTATCATGATCGAGGGGTTGTACGAAACATTTGATACAAAATAATTCTATAAAACTAATTGAAAAATTTATTTAAAATAAACAATATTTAATATTTAACATTTAATATCTAATATTTAATATTAATAGTTGATATATTTATTTGAAATATTTCATACACAATGTTCTCTTTGGACTTTTGGATAATGTTAATAGTTTCGTTCATGCATTAAATCTTTTCCTGTTCCTTTTATATTACATTAACAGTATATTATTTCGGTTTGTATGATATATTAGTATCAACTATTGCCATAGATAAGGATTTTGTAATCGTATCTAAAAGTACTCACAAAATGGACGTACACGAGCCATTATACGTAGATTTTGGTTGTTAGATTAACAAAAAATGAATAATTCATTCACAAATTGAACATTTGATAATAATGCGAATAGTAATGTTAATCGTTAAAGTGGAACTTGAACAATGTTCGTACGATTTTGTTAACGAAAATAAATAGATACAATACATTTTAACGTTACATAGTTGAACGTGCGTGCAACACGTTTGCATAATCACAATTGAAACCTGTAATTATAATATTTTGCCAGGTGTGTCTTCGCACGTATAATCGATTCTAACGAGAATTCAAATAAACAGTGTTTAATCGTTCATTTTCATATCAACTTGTACGCTCAATTTTGTAATGATGGAATGTATAGATTTCCTTATTTTTCTTCGTAATATGACATAAATGCATTGTTTAAGTCCTTTTTTCAATAATTAATTATTTCTTAGGGCTTCCTGTTGTATACATAAAACCACGATTTGTGAACGAATTATCTTTTCATTAAAACAAATAAGGATTTTACAGTTTGCGTACTCTCAATTTTGTGAGTGTTTACGATTAAACTGAAGATCGTATAAGGCAGTGTTTCCCAACGTGGGGCCCACGCCCCACAGGAGGGCAATTTGATTATAAGGAGGAGGCAATTCGAAAATAGACTCGATACGAGTTTAACCCTTTCGCTCCGGGCCATTTAAATGCAATGCTACATTTCGGTGCCAAATTTAACGAAGAAAACAAATTCTTAAATAATTGCGGTAAATAATTATTAGGTATAATTTCGCTTGACGAGACCAAAATATCAACTAGGTGTTTGGCGTCGTCAAGTAAACCTCCCTGCGACAGACGGCAGGCTCCGCGGGGAACCCCGGACGTTTTAAAATCTCGCTAAACAACGCAGTTGTTCGCACCTGAATGGCTCATCGCAACTTCTGTAGTGTTTCAATTCAATTTTTTAATATTAAAAATTATGTATGTTACACAGGGGGGCATAAGAATTTCAGGAAGGCTAAGGTGGGGCATGGCACAAAAAAAAAGGTTGGGAAACACTGGTATAAGGGTTAATACAAATTACGTTGCCGAATAAAACGATTTCAGAACCCTTGAAAACGCGAAGAATTAACTCGTTGAACGCCATAACGAGAACAGACATAATTTGTGGACAGACATACTATGATACAAATTATTAACACTAGAACTACCACACCAGTCAAGACGACTGGTATTACAATTTTAGTTTAATCAGTTAGCTGTGTTTGACGAGTATAGTCGTCATGGAGAAGTGGCAGGATTTTCTGTTATGACGGGTATATTCCTCAATCACAGCTATCTGGTTTACCAAATAAGTAAATATTAGTAATAAAATTGTCTATTTTATAATATAGACCCATCTTTTTGATGCAATATTTTAACAGTGACGTTTATTCTATCATTGACGAGTATACTCACAAAAGTGCAGCGCCACAGTTAACTGGTTAAAAAACTTCATATTACTTCATATTACTCTTTGCGCAATGATGTCATGACTTTTTCAGCGATAACTAAAGCTGTAATATAGCGAATTTTATTTTTATTTCGTTTATTCGGACTCAAAATAATTTTGTATCATAGCTATTTACAGTCGTGGACGAAATTAAGTGGACAGGTATAAATAACAAAATGTTAATTTAATTTAACTAATAATGCCTATAAATCAAAACTTTATAGCACAATTATATATACATTAAATAAATGTCTTTTCAAGTTTACAAAAATATTTCGTGTTCTAAATTTAAAATGTATTTAAAACATTGTAATAAAACAACAAATTTTTTTACATTTCTACAGTGTCCACTTAATTTTGTCCATGATTGTATATCAGTGCCAGTCATTTCGGCTTGTACTTCTCAAAGTGGAACATTTGGATAGATTTATCGATGTTTTCTTATGAAATTTTATCGTATGCAATGCCTTATCTAATGACACAATATAAACATAAATATAGCTACAACCTAACATCGTTATCGATGTTGTTTCCTGCATTTTGTATACTATAGTCATTGGAATAGGACCTCATTCTGTTTTATATAACACTATTTTGTAACTTCAAAAAATGGCAAAATGATCGAAAATCTCTGAAGTATTGTAAGAAGTTAAGAATATACCAATAGAATGTTTTGACAATGAAGATGGTAAACTGTATGACAACAAAGAAAGTAAATTAGAAGAAAATGAAATTGAACTTATAGTAATAATGACAAAATGTTCGGGTGTCCCCGGAAAGTGAATTAGAAAATATTTTGAATTTACGTGAAAGAAGACGTGCTTTTGTGGTGTCAAGTTTCGAAAATGAGCATGAAGTATAGATCATCGAAATGAAATGGCTGCAGACTGAACCAGTTAGTAAAAAATAAAAGAAGAGTCTAATCATTGTTATTATAGTTGATATTATACAGTAATAATTCCATAACACGGAATTCCTTTTTTAAGGTGGCGATTTATAAATGTAAACATAATTCATATTTTTATAGACCCAAACCATTTTGACCGGTTTCGGTAGACATAGCTTCGTCTTAACTGCTGGTAATTCTAGTGTTAAAAAAAGGATACACCCAATTCCCTTTTTAAAGAAAAAAAATTTCTCTTCTTACACGAATTGTTCTGTTTTAACACGATTTTCAATATTCAATATTCTATGAATTATTTTCTTTTTCTCAAAGTATAATTAATTTTTTATAATATATTTAATGAATTAAAATGTGTAAGCAGTAAATAAATTAAGTGAACTCTAACAAGAATTTGTTAATATTGCTTACACCTAATTCTCTTTTTACACGAATTTTTGAGAACGTATCTATCGTGTAAAAAGAGAATTAGGTATATTTAATCATTCAATTTCGTCGTCTAATTTGCTGGTGTATCACTGTCTCAATATTAAAGTCTCCCCAAAATTATCCACCATTTACTCTTTCTATAATTAATTAATTTAGCTGAATTTGCAACGTGACGTTCAACGTGTTAATAAATGAGTTGGATACGTAATTTAAGAAATGTTAAACTAATTTAAAACATTGCACGTACTTTTTAGGGCATTACAGATTCCCGTATCGGATTATACGTACGATGATTGTCGAATTATTAGCAAAGCTCATCAGCTGCATATACCTCATGCGTCCACTATAGTAGAAGCTCACAAACTTCGTAATAAACTTGGGTATGTATGAAAGAAACGAGCATTATTTTGTATAAAATAATGACCGATGTTAATAAAAATTTTCATGCGTTTACAGTTTAGTGACGGCAAAAACGGAAGAGGAATTAGTTCAAAAGAAAACGGAAAGATTTAGCGAAGAAATGAACTTGCACGAATTCGCGCAAATCCTCAGAATAGACGAAAACGAACCTGCTACACAACAGCTTTTCCGAATACACGACAGAGTTTGTATTGTTTAATATTTACACTCACTCTACATGCTTTTATTTAATAATCCATATTCTAGTTTTTTAATTTAACAGTTTGATGATCGCGCGTTTGGCGAAATATAATTCTTACAAATTTATGTATTAGTTGCTATACTCGAAAGAAAGTACTGATAGAATTTAATGTACGCTATGAAATTACTAAATTTTATATTGCAATTAGTGTTTTATAAAATAAACAAAAATGAACTGAAAAGTAATAGCGTAAACTAAGTAGCGTCATTGAGCTATTAAAATGACGTAGAAGATATTGTCTTCTTATCTACAGAAATACTATAAGTAAAATTAGATTTTAACAAAAAACATACTTTCCCTTCATCAGTATTTTTAGACTTTAGGCTTTACACAAATTTCGTTATTATAGCCTCATCACTTTTTGTCAGTAGGTTATAAATATTTTTCAATATTAATTAACTGTCCGTTAAGCAGTGGTAAAATGAAGAAAATTCTAAATGTACACAATGGAACTGTAATTTGTAATTTAAAGTAGCGTATTGAAATGTTTGAATTAATGATCCTTTTGATATTGTTAACCCTAAACCGGTAAGATAACTCTGTCCTGCGCAAACAGTAACAACGCTCATGTAACTATTGAGACTAGTCAATTAATTAAGTTGTTAAATGTAAGTGTATTAGATTTTAGAATAAGTATTTATTAAATATCGCAAAATATATAATACGTATATTGCACGCCATTGTATTTATCAAATATGACAAAATATATAATATTGTATATTATGCCCGATTATGCGTGTGTTTTAAAATTAAATATTCATAATGTCGTATGTTTTTACTGTTTTAGGGTTAATAGTTTACATTGCCAGATATCATATCAGACTTCTCAAATGTTGTATAGTGGTGTTTTTAAGTTACTGATGGTTAACGTATTCAATTACGTTCAACTGTTTTATCTTCTTTGTGTTTTTCCATTATTTTATGACAAAATAACATTGATATATTAGGGTTTGAAAAAATATATTCTTGCAAAAATATAAGACTTGCAAAAATTAATTTTTTTTAAAGTATGAATCTTCAGGAATACGCTGTTAATTTTCAACAGAAAAGTATTCAGACTTCTATAGCCTTTTTAGCTGAACAAAATACATCTCTCTTAAAGAGTCTTTTCTTGTAACCGGCGAAAGTAAAATAAAAGAAATTAAGCAGTTAATCCGTTGATACGCTCGCAGCTATCAGATTTACATTTCTTTGTCGAAAACTTCATACTTTCTCCATCATAAATCGTAGGAAAATGGACAGAACCCTTAAACTTAAAAGACAAATCTTTATAATAATATTTCTTGTTTAGAAGTAAATAATTCCATTAATATAAATTCCGTAAATTAATATAAACATTTACTTTAACGTTAGTTTACTGATACAAACATTTGAATTATTACAGCAAACTAAGGGTACAATAGATTTTGAGGAGTATTTATTCATAGTATTAGCCACAACAAACGCAAATTCCGAATTAGAGAAAGTCGAAACCGCGTTTGAAGTAAGTATAAATAAAGAAGATTAGACACGAACATTAATTGCATCCATTACTTACAAATGTAATTAACAGGTTTGTGGTACAAAATCATTGTCCTGTCTCAATAAAATGGAACTGAGGAAGGCTCTGAAACTTGCATTAAGTTTGCCAGTGGAAGAATCGGACAAAATCTTTCAGAATGCCAAAATCGATTTTGCTGATACATCAGTAAATTTTGGTAAGTTTTTTTTTTAAAAAACAATGTCATAAAAATAATCACAAAATATGTAGTAATATTCTCTACGCGAGATATCGTCATGTACAAAAGTTCAGTTTATTATGCTGTATATTTGAGCCGTTTATTTTGAAAGTGGGCAAGTCCATTTTTCAGAAAATTAAGAAAATAATAACAATAGATTAATAGATATTTTTATCTGTAAGCGATCTATAGTCGAAACAATTCGAAGTCCTTAATATTTGGGCGATGGAAGTTTCGGTGATTAATGGTAATTATTCGAAAAATGTTTATTTTGAGAGTGTGCAAGTTCACCCTTTGTTGAATTTATTTTTGACCGAATATATTACGGTACAATTTAGCTCCGATAAATTCTAATAATATTGACAATACTGTGAAAAACTACAAATTGTGTAATATTGATGGTATAGGTAACATCAATGTGAGTGACTATGTGCTGTAAGTCTGTCTAGGTACGATTGCTGATTTCCATTATCAACTTGCAAGTAAGTTTTAGTTCAGTTTCTAATAAACACTCAACAAAGCTGGCACGGTTCTTGTTTTAGTAACGGAGCACAAAATCCTTTTCCAATTTCGATATTATTAAATAATTAATTACGAATTGTCATTTATTTTATTAAAAGAAAATATGGCTCAGAATGATTTCAACGAAAATTGTAACTGTGATGCATCTCAAAGGAAGCTGATAGGCAATAATAAGGAAATAAAAATATTTTTCTGGGTAATAACGACACTACAATAAAATCCTCATTTCCAAGGAATTTTATTCTTTTCATTACGTTTATACAAATAAGACTCATGCAAAGTGGTAATAAAAGATTAATCTTGAAGTCAGGACCTAAGTATGGAAACAATTAGAACTAAAATGATTGAACGAAGTTAAGAAAAAGAATAACTAAATAATTTAAATATTATCCGTTCAGTGAACGATTACAACAATAAAATAATTTTGACAGTGAAGCAAGTCCATTTGGATATATTAGAACCTTTTCTTATCAGCACTTTAAACACTATTGGATAATGAACATACATAATCAAATACCACCAAATACAACAAATTTTTCTATTCGTATTTACCATCATTTTTAAATTGATTGAAATGCAAACTCTTAAATATCTTGCGATAGCACAAAAATGGACTAGCCTCAATTTCAGAATAAACGGCTCGTATGTAGATAGATGTTTGTGTTATTTTATTCGGTAATTATTTTCCACAGAATTTGTGCTTGCTGCGCTAGCAGCACGAGCGGAATTGGCGTATATATTCGTCGGAAGTTCCGAAACGAGGAAAAAAACTATTTGAGAATATTTAATCGACTCGTCCCGTGCTCATCGAAGATACAGGACACATCGCGTTTGCAGCAGGCCGCTTTTAAACCAGACATGCGCCAGTCCTGTATAACTTTGCTCCTTTCTTGCTGATATTACTTTTTCAACGAATAGATAGCCATTTTTTTTTAGTATTATTATCGTTGACGAAGCAAGAAGTGCCGCCTTCGTGAGGATCGTGGAAATAAAGAAGGAACGAGAAGATCATGGAAGAATGTTTAAGAATTTGATTAAATGATCGAAGTATGGTCAGGTGTTCGCGTAACATAGATAAATTTTCTTCGCTTCTAGAAGAATTTTTTTCGGACGAGTAAAGTCATCTCCCAAAGTAGACTCTAAAGATCGAAAATAGGAAAAGATATGTATTTATTATTTAAAATATTGCTTCACCATTTTTTTTTTATTTACTGGTAAGAATTTAATTCTTTTATATCGTGTTATTTTCTCGTATTCACGTTTCACGAATGTAGATATATTTAGGATTACGGAACGAAAAGATCTATCTTTTCTGTTTTAATTTATCACGCGTTCGTATGCATTCGATAATTGTGATATAGTTTTTCTTTCTTGCGAATAGTGATTAAATGAAAAGAAAAAGAGAAAAAATCTCACGTTTATTTTGAAATATATTTCGTGTCGTTACTCGCGTAGAACTTATTATAAAACTTTCCTCCTCTTCGGAATGTCACATCCAAATTCGAAATCGTGTAAATAGTATTACACCGAAGGTTTCTTAGACTTAAGCGTGCAAGCTTTATCGTGTAAAATGTACACACCACGGCAGACGAATTATCTATGCAAAGTAATATTCTTAGAGTTTTAGAATTACTATATGTAGATTGCTCAGGGTATCGATGAATTGAAGGCTATTGAGTGTTTCGTGAATTGTAATAACGTGTGGCGAACGGCCACTCTGACACAAACTTAACTGAGTTTCTAATATGTCTAAAGAAACCAACATGTTTAGGACAAAGCATTTAGAATAAATATATTATAAAATTTATTCTTTGCACGGTAATAATATATACTACAATATTTAATATTTAATAAACATTAATGCATATACATGTGTACACGTATATATGTATATGTATGTAAAATAATGATACATTGGTCATGAAATATGGTGAACTATTAATCATTGTATATACGCATACATTATATACATGTATTGTATATCAATATATATGTATATACGAGAAACATGTAATTGTATATATATATATAGATACAATAAAATATTCTTACAAGATATGAATTATTTTAAATAAATTTGATTGCTTCTTCTCATTTGTTTACAGCTAAAAGAAACCTACTGATGTATGTATGTTAGGATTGGTTTAAGTACAAATGTACAGATACGTACGTTAGCTACAACAAATCTATGGTATCACACGAAATCTTAGACGTAATAAAAATAAAGACTATTTTACTTTAAATATCAAATAGTAATACAAAATGAAATGGTCTTTTAAAGACGCCAACGCTTGATAATCACAACCGATTTCTTAAACAGTTAATGTACCTATAAGATACTCTTATATAATTTAAAATATGGTAAATATTATTAAACCCTTGTAACTTTATTTTTAAAATCGTAGTTGCATTATGGCAGGATATATTTTATCATTTTTTTTCATAAGAGCACGATGACGTTTCGCGATACGAAAACTATCTATATGTATAACACAGTAAGTGATGAGATTCCTTTTAATAAATATACTGTAGCTTCGTATAATATAAAATAACAAACTATAATAACATTTCTCTTATTACAATTTTTTTTAAACAAGTAATCTCGTATCGAGCTATATAACTATTTCAATATTTAATGATACGCTTAATTGTGCATTTAAAAGCCAAAATTAAAACATCATTTATTGACTTTTTCTTAAAATTTTCACCTTTATCCTGCTAGTGGATTGAATTTCATAATTCTCATGATTTAAAATTGCATCTTAAAAGGCACACCATTATAGTGATGTTTGTTAATCATTCTTTAGCAATAATCAACTATAAAATTATATCTTAAATTTTTTAAAATAATATGTAAAATTATATTCCGATTCGTGTAAATTTTGTGCATTACTTGTACTAGTATTTGTATAAGTACAAAAAATGTTAAAAAAATGAATGATAAAAAAGAATTTTATAAAGTATAAGCGGAAACATCTACCTCTATAGATAAAACAGAGATTTATCTTATTTTTTTCGAAAAATACTAGACATACTGGGTGAACTAGTTTTCTGTTGAAATATCTTGCTCACTCTCTGTCTCATATCTTCTACACCTTGGCCTACATTTACTGTTGCCATTGATAACGAAAGCCCAGAACTCATTGATAATGACCTAAAGAACGAGAAATAAATCTTATAAAATTGTTTAAAAATAACAATAAAATATACCATGAACGTCTTGGACATTTCTACTGTTAAAAGTAAAAGTTAAAAGAAATATCACGTAAATGTACAATGAAAGGTCACATATGGTAGTATCAAACAAATCCTTTTATTAACGTTATTGATGGTCGTTCTAAACATTTATTGAAACAAATATTGCAATTTGAAATTGTTTTATCTGATTTATTCTAAACTGTTTGTGATTAATTTCCTTTAAGATGATCTAAAGTTTAGAATATTGCAAATTGCGAAGCACGTTCGATCGAAATACTAGATTTTATATTGCTGGTTATTATATATTTACCTTTCCATTGGTTTTGAAAGATCCTGTCGAGATTCTGCTTCTCTTAATAATGATCGAACAGCTTCTTTTTGTTGAGGTAAATATTGATTAACTAATTGCTCAAGACATTTTAATCCCGGTACCAGCACACCAGAAACACACTGATTGCTAAGTGGACAGTAGACCAAAACAGAATATGCTTCAACCAAAGCATTAATTAGATCCGTTTTACGCCCTTGCTGCAATGCCGATGAAGTGATGCCGACTAATTGTGTGGCTACAACTGCATAAAAATAAATAACTTCAATTTAGTGTGGTAAATCAAACAGCAATTGAAAATGGAAACTGAAGCCCTTACCGTCTTCTATATAATTTTGAGGACAATTAGGGGCAATAAATGCTAACGTTGAAACCAACGGAAGTGCTAAAGTCGGTGGAATACCCTGAGGTTCTTTAGCGATAGTTTCTAAGGTTAAACGTGCTTTATCGCGTACCTCTCTAACCTTGCATTCCGTTATTAAACGACCAAGGGAAGGAATTGCAGCAGACCGAACAGTTCTAAAATAAATAACTGTTACAGTGTGCACATCACCTCAATAGTAATAAATAAATTTGTAAACTTTACAAACGGTAGTGTAGTTGCTAATTCAAAATAAAATATTTACAAATATATCTTACACATCGGGATCACTAACAAGAGTTACAATTGCAGGAACTACCTTCGCGCTTGCTAACCTATCGGAAATGTGAGCTATTACACAACCAAATAGTGTTGCAGTTGCACATCTTACAATAGGTCTTTGGTGCACTACTCCTATAAAAAATGGAGGAAAGTATAACTTAGTTACTAAATTTCTAATAAAAAACAACGAATTCTATTTAAAATATTGATGAAACACACCATCCCATAGACCACTAAGAACAAACTCCTGCATATGCTCTTGAGCGCACAATATAATTAATGCGGTTTGTATACTAGTAATACTAGTTCCGCTCATAGATAAAGCAACAAGGAACTGTCGTAAAGAGTTAGAAACCTCAGTACCATTTAAAGTGGATAATATAATCAAATATGTAGGAATTAGCGTTAAACTCATGTTCTTTTTCTCTGTAGATAATGTCGTTAGTTGCTGTTCAAGTTCAGCCACTTCAGATGCAAATATTGGTTGAATCTAAAGTAAAAATGATTATCAACTACAATTTCTTGACAAAATCTAAAACTTACTAGAATATCGAAGTTACCCGAGTTTGTGTGATGTATCGTCCGAAGCCCAAACATAAAGAATGAATATATGTAAGAAGAGCATTTAAGATGGGCTCTTGTGAAATGTCAATAGATTTTATCATTGACAAAATTTCCAATACTCTGAAAAACATCAATATGTAAAGATTTCGGAATAGTTAATGATGCATAAAGACAAATATTTGTTAACATACAATTTATTAGTGAACCATTCCAATTCTGGCCAAGAGTCATTTTCCCATGTATTTGCGAAAAACGTGTTTAAAAGAGTTCCTATATTTACATCTCCATCGTAAAATACTTTTGGATTAACAATATTGGAATGACACAAGTGCAGGAATACATCCGCTGTATCATAAAATATATAAAATTTAAAATAAGCATATAATCATTTATAAACTACTTATATGTAATTATACATACGTAGATCAGACGATATCGTAGGTTCAATATAGGTTTTGACGGTATCAGTATCTGCCACGCAAATAATAGTGTGAGGAAGTAAATGCTGTAATACCGCAATTGATGACACAATTCTTCCTTCATCCACATGTTCTTTATTAGGTGAATACTGAGAATGTCCAAGCTTTAAATGATTCTTTACTTTAGACGTTATACGCGGTAACAAGTGTGTCTGCAACCTTTTTAGAGAGAGCGCCCATTGAGCTAATATTGGTAAAAGTATAGAAGATGCAACTTCAACAACAATATGCGATGTATCATGAAGTGCCGTTAATGCTAATTCTTCGCACTGCAAAGATAATAATTATTAAAGCAATGTACAAAAGTTCTTATATTAAAATTTACAAAATTCTACTCTATTACAGTACCTGAAAATATTTATCAGGATCATCCATTAAAGCTATAAGTAGTGCAAGACTTCTTACTACACTAGCCCTGACTGTAGGATCTTTATCTTCAAGTAACATTTGTTGCAACATAGAAAGCATTAAAGAATTTCTGATGCCAACCGACATATATGGAGTTAATACTGAACAACATTCGACGGCTAACAATCTTTTCTCTGGATACTTGTGTTGACTTTGCTCCCAACATATGGTTAATATTTCTTCGCCTTCCATCGACTCATCTTCAAGTTTCGCCATTGCAACGAAACCTAATGATAAAATAAGTAAGCAATAAGTACGATGTCTACCATATATAGTAATTACATATAATGATTTGTGTTAACCAGCTAATATTAATTGTCTTTCATCCTCCTGTGGCCTCTTCTTTAGACTGAATAAAAGTTGTAGTAATTTTTCCCTTTCTGCTGAATCATTATGAAGTCGAATTGCACTTAATATTAATGGTATCACTTCCTCCCGCTTATTCAAAATAATATTGGGTACGATACGAGGTAATGTTTGCGATAGAATTTGAACAAGAGTGTCACGCGTAACTCCATTTTTGAACAGTTCTTCGGTTGTCGAAAGTACAGAACTTGGGATATTTACTAAACAGTGTGTTATTACCTCCATCTTAAACTTTAGTGGTAAATTTCTGGAAATAAAATACCGATGTAAAATATAAAATTTCGACAAAATATGTATATAGGTATGTACTATTATTTATGAAAATATACCGTGATGGAGGATTTGGAAGTATCGATGATCCTTCTGTCACATCTACCCTAGGTAACTGAATTCTTGTCCATTCCTTGTCACCAGGATCTGTTTCACCAAGACTAACAACGACAGAAACGCTATCATCTTCTTCCGGTTCGTGAGTCACAGCAGATGTATCACGGGCTGGTGTTTCAAGGAGTTCAAATTTATCTGGAGTTGTAGAACTTGAATTTATCGTTTGTATCGTTCCACTGCTATCTTGCTACAAGAGAAACATTATATTACAAAAATCTGATTAATAAATACGTATATACATTATTCAAATGTTATACCTTAGTTGGATTTTGAGATAAACTTCCACTTGTAGTGGCAATAATTTGTTGTAAATCTAATTTTTCTTGTTCAAGCACTTCAGTATGTTGTTTAAGTTCTTCTACTTTTTTCACCTAAAGGGTTTTAATGCATTATAGACACAAGGAAAATATAAAGTATCAAGTATATCTAACATTAACTAACCAATTCTTTAAATTCATCTTTTTCTGTTTCAGGTTCTACTTCGCAAAAATCCGTTTGTACGCCAACGCTCACAGAAGGTGATTTATCATACCCGTTAGCTCTCATGTATTCTCTATAAATTTGCAATAATTCTGCTGGCTTTGCAATGTTCAATCCCACATCTTGCCAATCTTCAAAATCTTGATCTTCATTTTCGTCGCTAAACGTAATCGATGTTAATTTATAAGAACGTGCTAATAGATACTCATTAACAAGAAAGTTTATAGCTCTTTGTTCATGAGGCTTTATAGGCGGTTTGCTAACTAAATGCTTATCAGAACATTTATCAGGAACAACTCCTTCAGATTCTGAAATTTTAAAAGATATATTGTGAATTACTATAAATCTAAATCTGATGGATTTAATAATGAAGATGGAAAAACCTGTTACTACAGTAAGATTTGCACGAAGAGCAGAAATATTTTCTCTTGCCTTCCTTAGTTCAAACTCTAAAATCGCGACCCTTTCATCAACTCCTCCACCATCTTCTGAATATCTGGTCATATCCAGAGAATCTAAAGTAGCCTGACTAGAAGACCTAGCTATTAAAATTAAAATACAAATATTAATTATATTGATCTTATATTAAGATTTAACACAATTAAACTTAACATATGGGTATACGAACAAAATGTACCCTATAGACCAAGAGTGAAACACAATAAGTATGTGAAAAGAAAAAATCTGTATTTTTATGTTCTTAATTGTACTGACATATATACGATTACATATTAACATCAATAGTAAGAAATATAAATACACAAAAGGTAATTACAGTGTTTTGTAACTTACAAGAATTAAAAACTTGCATAACTGACATATGGAGAATGTTATATAACAATCATTGATGTATTGTATGAGCTATACATTTTAAATCGCAGTAGGTATTTTGGATACCTAATTTGTCCAAACTTTTCTGTAAACTCGCCCTTTAAATCTGTTAAATAAAACGTATTTGACATAAAAATATTAAATTTAAACTTATCAATAGATATAGTATTATGCAAAAAGTCGTAACTATTTAGATATTCTTTTATGAATTCTAGTCTCTTTTTCTATTGACTGGTATAATGCATTGTTTTCTTTGTGTGGTCGTACTTATAGTATCCTGTCTGATGCTGCATTCTTAGAATGTCTCCTTGAAGTTAATTTGTGGGGACTAGCACTTCTTTGTGCACTATATAATGTTTTGTCTCTTTTAAATTTATTTTTATACTTTGAATTATTGAACAAGTTTTCTTATTATTTTCCATATTTATAGATATATATAATATAATAGTTTCCCACAAGGAAACTATTTAAAATCTTGTAACGTAATACTTGTTTTATATATAATGCTGCATGAACATTGTTGTCCACATGAAATTTTATTGTTCTAAGAATTTTTAATTTTTATAAGTTACATAATGTATGAAAATATACTTTCTTTTCATATACTTATGAACAAATATTTCGTATCCTGCTTTATGTATTATAAATAAATAAATGTTTTTTGTACTAGTGATTTTACAATAACAAAATCATTAGAAAACACTAAATGATGGTATAAATTTAGAATGGTAAATGTAGGAATTTGGAAAAGAAAACAGAATTACGAACATATACAAAGAGTATATACTGTCTCTTCCAGACTTGCATTGTCCATAATGTCCTGTCAATGTTGTCTTGATCCTTTTAGCATACTCATATATTTATGCAAATGTATTCCTCCATATATTCATAACAAATAACATTAATATACATATTCTGACACATTTATATTGTCTTTCACACTTACATAATTGTACCAATAATATTTATAAATCTAGTTAAATTCTACATTATTAATTATTTTTAAATTATATTGGAACTGATGAATTTTTACACAAATAAAGTAAATAATTTATAATGTTATACATACGCATAGGAGTATATGGTTCTGGTTTAATATTATGATTCTCAAAATGATTTGGATTTGAGAAAAAATCTCTTAAAATAGGCGATTCTTTTCCAGCTTCGCATAGTTCCGCATGTAGTTCCAAGGCCGTTAATAAAAGTTTTTCATTTAAAAGTTTAGTAGCAATTTCTTCATAAGATATAAATGATTTTGTAGCTGCACATCCTAAAGTTGCATTCAAATATCACATTATTAATTATGTGTAACTACCGATTACGTGTATGTGTTTCTTGAGCAAGTATCGACGACATGATTTATATTCGTCAAAAGAATCTATATTACAAGTCGTTATTTAACGTTAAAAGCAAATATTACATCATGAAAGCGAAATATAATACTGCACTATCCAATGTAATTATTAAAACATGATTATTACCTTTACTGTCTGCAGACAGAGGATCCCTAACCTCCTGTAAAGCATCAGCCATAGCTTTCAATTTGTTGGGTCATCAACCAAGAATGACATATCTTTTTTTAGTGACAACTAAAGTGGTAATCCACTCAGGTGCGTGCCATGCTTTCATTAATCTAATTAAGAATATTAATAGAAATTCCGCAACTCTACCCAATACAGTACAATAACAACAAAGCCATGTTACCAATGTTACTATCTGTGATGGTAATGAATACTGGGGAAATCGAAGCTGAATAACTGCAACTTCAGACTGCACAACCATAGACAAAGCGATAACTTTTGGACGAGATATGTTTTAACATTAACAATCAATTCTGACATTTCATATTGAATACACAATACTGAACAATATCAGCATCTAATATCAAGATTATTTCATATCACATTTTCAGATGGTACTGCTAGCCCCACCTAACGACAAAATGCATAATTACAACAGAAATTACCACATAGGATTAATAAAATATCGGTCACACAATGTCGATAGAATATCTTCCGAGAAAAAATCAGCCAGGCACAGTAATGACGAAATAAAACGTAGAGTCCCTAACATAGCATCTTGAATAATGCAATTTTATGTTACCCTATGAATGTATGTTTCTATGGATTTAATACAGTAAGAGAAGTGACTTTACAATGAGCAAAATGCTCTGCAGTCTAAAATTCTTAAAATTGTACTTTATGTGTATACATTGTATGTATATACATATACCAATAAACATTGTACAGGGTGTCCCAGAAGTCGACGTCAAGCCGGAACCGGGTAACAGGCTAGGTCATAATAGTTGTCAGTAAAATATAAAAAAAAATCTAAGTCGCGTTTTTTAAAAATTATAGACATTTCAAAAAAATCGAGAAAATCTGTACCCTGTCACGGTCTTTTCACTCGTGTTACTACAAATATTGACTTTTTTAATCATTTTTTTTTTGTTTTGAAATCCCGAATACTGCTTCTCTAAACACTGGTAAAAAATTAAAAGCCCACTGCTCGGGCTTGGAAGTAAATGTCACTTTTTGGCCAACCGAAGATTCAAAATGAAAACATAACCCAGCTTTAACAGGCCATACTGAACAAAAATTGTACTAAGCGAGTTTGGCAAGTAATTTTAAAAGTTGGCGCATTTAATAAGGATTCCAAAATGGTATGACACTTGCGAATTTGTGTAGAAATACGGAAAAATTTTTGGATTCAACTGGACTCGAATCCGCGCGCTCCTCAGATCACGAGTCGTCGACGCTACGCACTGAGCCTCTGACGTCCGCCTGATATTCGTCCATACTGTAATCCAGTTTTGAACAAATTTTTCTTATTTACTTAAAAATGACTCTAATGTACCTGTGGCTTTCCTCAAGGCCATAACCTTAAAATTCCAGTTGGAGTGAGACAGAGAGAGTTATTTAAAGTGTGACAGAGACAGATAGTGACGCTGTTAAATTAAATTATTAAATTGAACATCAATAATTTGGATACATAGATTTATTAAATGCACATCAATTATTTGCATTACAAGTGATGTTCAAACTGCCTTCCTTCAGCCGCAATGCAAGCTCGACATCTTCTTAAAAAAGATCGGGTTATTTGGCGGGCGAATCTTCCGTTCTTAACAAATTCAGCTGCTTCCATTAATCTGTGCCGCAGTACAGCCAAATTTTCAATTGATTTGAATAAACGTTTTCTTTCACCGCTCCTCAGTAAAAAAATCTAATGTATGCCACCTCTTCGCATATTATGTTCTCCTGATACCAATAATGCATGTTATAATCGAAACTATGCTCAGCCATCTGGCGGTGAACGAGTTGAACTTGCCACTGAACATTAAGAAGTAATGTGTACTTTGATGTATTCCGATTGGTCAAACTGGTTTGAACGCCGTTCTTATTGGACGATCGGAATTGGGCGACCTGCTGATAGGATGCATCGCGATTGGTGGCCGGGAGAATTGGACATGCCCCCATTGGACACCGTGCCGATTGAACGAGTCCACATGGGGCGGTACTAATTCGCCAAGGGATCAACTGCATAATCTCGATTGGTCGCATAGTTGTCCAATCGAGACAATGACCAATCGGAATAGTCCAATACGAAACGCTTTGTCGACACAACGACCAATCAGAACCGACCAATCCAGACACGTTCCAACGGCACAGCGACCAATAGGAGGGACGTTCAATCGGTCACGGCGACCAATCCAGACGCGTCCGATCGACACAGCGACAAATCCGCATCGGCCAGTAGGCGCGTCGACCAATCGGTTGTTATCCAAGTGCACATTGCTTCTCGAAATACACTTATTTTCGAATTTACAGTCTACAGGATAATGTCGAACTACTCATATGATTTTATCGCGCCCCAAGTATAAGCTAATGAAACAGAGCGTAGCTTCACTAGCAGGGGTGGTTTACAACAATTGGCGCCATAAACCCGATGAAATTAGCGCCCTCCATATAATGGTCAACAAATATAAGACAAATTAAAAATTTTTTTTTCTTTTCCTTTTTTTTTTTTTAGTTATCACTTTCACGACTGGCGCCCCCTTCGCTCGCTGGCGCCCTAGGCCTGGGCCTAGTAGGCCTAGTGTGTAAACCGTCCCCGTTCACTAGTAAACATGAATTCACTTGCGATGCATTGACTCTTTATAGATCTGAAAAACAGGCACTTGGGAATTGAACACATGTACTTTATGTCGCGCGGAATTGCATATATTCTTTATTCTGGCTCAAAAATTAGTTTTCAATTTATATTACATTTTTCTTACACAACACAATTGTATGCGCAATACAAAATATAACACATTGATGTGCGACACATACATCTGTAAATGACTTAATGACTTCAATAAAGACGCTATCAATTCAAAAAATTCTTTATTTATTAAACACCCCTAAAACAACTAAGAATTCTATGAAGTAGCATTCGTGCCACCTCCTCATATGTCAGGCTCTCCTTACACCAAATCCTATAATCCGAAATTTCCTCTTTAAAAATCCTAATCGGCGAATCATAGACCTGTCGTCATTAAAATTCCAGGAAGTGGCACGCGTGCCACCTCCTCGCATATCATGTTCTCCTGATACCCAATTCCAAAATCTGGATACTTTTCCGAGAAAATTTCGTGCCACCTCCTCGCATATTACGTTCTCCTGATACCAAATTCTGAAATCCGGATAGTTTCTCATGAAAATTTTCGTGCCACCTCTTCGCATATTATGTTATCCTGATACCAAATTCTGAAATCCGGATACTAAATGGAGCAAATTTTCGTGCCACCTCCTCGCATATTATGTTCTCCTGATACCAAATTGTGAAATCCGGATACTAAATGGAGAAAATTTTCGTGCCACCTCCTCGCATATTATGTTCTCCTGATACCAAATTCTGAAATCCGGATAGTTTCTCATGAAAATTTTCGTGCCACCTCTTCGCATATTATGTTCTCCTGATACCAAATTCTGAAATCCGGATACTAAATGGAGCAAATTTTCGTGCCACCTCCTCGCATATTATGTTCTCCTGATACCAAATTCTGAAATCCGGATAGTTTCTCATGAAAATTTTCGTGCCACCTCTTCGCATATTATGTTCTCCTGATACCAAATTCTGAAATCCGGATACTAAATGGAGCAAATTTTCGTGCCACCTCCTCGCATATTATGTTCTCCTGATACCAAATTCTGAAATCCGGATAGTTTCTCATGAAAATTTTCGTGCCACCTCTTCGCATATTATGTTCTCCTGATACCCAATTCTGAAATCCGGATACTAAATGGAGAAAATATTCGTGCCACCTCCTTGCATATTATGTTTTCCTGATACCAAATTCTGAAATCCGGATAGTTTCTCATGAAAATTTTCGTGCCACCTCTTCGCATATTATGTTCTCCTGATACCCAATTCTGAAATCCGGATACTAAATGGAGAAAATTTTCGTGCCACCTCCTCGCATATTATGTTTTCCTGATACCAAATTCTGAAATCCGGATAGTTTCTCATGAAAATTTTCGTGCCACCTCTTCGCATATTATGTTCTCCTGATACCCAATTCTGAAATCCGGATAGTTTCTCATGAAAATTTTCGTGCCACCTCTTCGCATATTATGTTCTCCTGATACCAAATTCTGAAATCCGGATAGTCTCTCATGAAAATTTTCGTGCCATCTCTTCGTATATCATGTTCTCCTGATACCCAATTATGAAATCAGGATAGTTTCTCTAGAAAATTTTTACGCCACCTCTTCGCCTAATATACTATCCTGATACCAATCTCGAAATTGGCAGGTTGGATTCCCAAAATTCAACTCGCCAATTCCAAGCAATGACGTAATCGAAATTCCAAGAAATGGCACGCGTGCCACCTCTTCGCATATCATGTTCTCCTGATACCCAATTCTGAATTCCGGATACTAAATGGAGAAAATTTTCGTGCCACCTCCTCGCATATTATGTTCTCCTGATACCAAATTCTGAAATCCGGATAGTTTCTCATGAAAATTTTCGTGCCACCTCTTCGCATATTATGTTCTCCTGATACCCAATTCTGAAATCCGGATACTAAATGGAGAAAATTTTCGTGCCACCTCCTCGCATATTATGTTCTCCTGATACCAAATTCTGAAATCCGGATAGTTTCTCATGAAAATTTTCGTGCCACCTCTTCGCATATTATGTTCTCCTGATACCCAATTCTGAAATCCGGATACTAAATGGAGAAAATTTTCGTGCCACCTCCTCGCATATTATGTTCTTCTGATACCAAATTCTGAAATCCGGATAGTTTCTCATGAAAATTTTCGTGCCACCTCTTCGCATATTATGTTCTCCTGATACCCAATTCTGAAATCCGGATACTAAATGGAGAAAATTTTCGTGCCACCTCCTCGCATATTATGTTCTCCTGATACCAAATTCTGAAATCCGGATAGTCTCTCATGAAAATTTTCGTGCCATCTCTTCGTATATCATGTTCTCCTGATACCCAATTATGAAATCAGGATAGTTTCTCCAGAAAATTTTTACGCCACCTCTTCGCCTAATATACTATCCTGATACCAATCTCGAAATTGGCAGGTTGGATTCCCAAAATTCAACTCGCCAATTCCAAGCAATGACGTAATCGAAATTCCAAGAAATGGCACGCGTGCCACCTCTTCGCATATCATGTTCTCCTGATACCCAATTCTGAAATCCGGATACTAAATGGAGAAAATTTTCGTGCCACCTCCTCGCATATTATGTTCTCCTGATACCAAATTGTGAAATCCGGATACTAAATGGAGAAAATTTTCGTGCCACCTCCTCGCATATTATGTTCTCCTGATACCAAATTCTGAAATCCGGATAGTTTCTCATGAAAATTTTCGTGCCACCTCTTCGCATATTATGTTCTCCTGATACCAAATTCTGAAATCCGGATACTAAATGGAGCAAATTTTCGTGCCACCTCCTCGCATATTATGTTCTCCTGATACCAAATTCTGAAATCCGGATAGTTTCTCATGAAAATTTTCGTGCCACCTCTTCGCATATTATGTTCTCCTGATACCAAATTCTGAAATCCGGATACTAAATGGAGCAAATTTTCGTGCCACCTCCTCGCATATTATGTTCTCCTGATACCAAATTCTGAAATCCGGATAGTTTCTCATGAAAATTTTCGTGCCACCTCTTCGCATATTATGTTCTCCTGATACCCAATTCTGAAATCCGGATACTAAATGGAGAAAACATTCGTGCCACCTCCTCGCATATTATGTTTTCCTGATACCAAATTCTGAAATCCGGATAGTTTCTCATGAAAATTTTCGTGCCACCTCTTCGCATATTATGTTCTCCTGATACCCAATTCTGAAATCCGGATAGTTTCTCATGAAAATTTTCGTGCCACCTCTTCGCATATTATGTTCTCCTGATACCAAATTCTGAAATCCGGATAGTCTCTCATGAAAATTTTCGTGCCATCTCTTCGTATATCATGTTCTCCTGATACCCAATTATGAAATCAGGATAGTTTCTCTAGAAAATTTTTACGCCACCTCTTCGCCTAATATACTATCCTGATACCAATCTCGAAATTGGCAGGTTGGATTCCCAAAATTCAACTCGCCAATTCCAAGCAATGACGTAATCGAAATTCCAAGAAATGGCACGCGTGCCACCTCTTCGCATATCATGTTCTCCTGATACCCAATTCTGAATTCCGGATACTAAATGGAGAAAATTTTCGTGCCACCTCCTCGCATATTATGTTCTCCTGATACCAAATTCTGAAATCCGGATAGTTTCTCATGAAAATTTTCGTGCCACCTCTTCGCATATTATGTTCTCCTGATACCCAATTCTGAAATCCGGATACTAAATGGAGAAAATTTTCGTGCCACCTCCTCGCATATTATGTTCTCCTGATACCAAATTCTGAAATCCGGATAGTTTCTCATGAAAATTTTCGTGCCACCTCTTCGCATATTATGTTCTCCTGATACCCAATTCTGAAATCCGGATACTAAATGGAGAAAATTTTCGTGCCACCTCCTCGCATATTATGTTCTTCTGATACCAAATTCTGAAATCCGGATAGTTTCTCATGAAAATTTTCGTGCCACCTCTTCGCATATTATGTTCTCCTGATACCCAATTCTGAAATCCGGATACTAAATGGAGAAAATTTTCGTGCCACCTCCTCGCATATTATGTTCTCCTGATACCAAATTCTGAAATCCGGATAATCTCTCATGAAAATTTTCGTGCCATCTCTTCGTATATCATGTTCTCCTGATACCCAATTATGAAATCAGGATAGTTTCTCCAGAAAATTTTTACGCCACCTCTTCGCCTAATATACTATCCTGATACCAATCTCGAAATTGGCAGGTTGGATTCACAAAATTCAACTCGCCAATTCCAAGCAATGACGTAATCGAAATTCCAAGAAATGGCACGCGTGCCACCTCTTCGCATATCATGTTCTCCTGATACCCAATTCTGAAATCCGGATACTAAATGGAGAAAATTTTCGTGCCACCTCCTCGCATATTATGTTCTCCTGATACCAAATTGTGAAATCCGGATACTAAATGGAGAAAATTTTCGTGCCACCTCCTCGCATATTATGTTCTCCTGATACCAAATTCTGAAATCCGGATAGTTTCTCATGAAAATTTTCGTGCCACCTCTTCGCATATTATGTTCTCCTGATACCAAATTCTGAAATCCGGATACTAAATGGAGCAAATTTTCGTGCCACCTCCTCGCATATTATGTTCTCCTGATACCAAATTCTGAAATCCGGATAGTTTCTCATGAAAATTTTCGTGCCACCTCTTCGCATATTATGTTCTCCTGATACCCAATTCTGAAATCCGGATACTAAATGGAGAAAACATTCGTGCCACCTCCTCGCATATTATGTTTTCCTGATACCAAATTCTGAAATCCGGATAGTTTCTCATGAAAATTTTCGTGCCACCTCTTCGCATATTATGTTCTCCTGATACCCAATTCTGAAATCCGGATACTAAATGGAGAAAATTTTCGTGCCACCTCCTCGCATATTATGTTCTCCTGATACCAAATTCTGAAATCCGGATAGTTTCTCATGAAAATTTTCGTGCCACCTCTTCGCATATTATGTTCTCCTGATACCCAATTCTGAAATCCGGATAGTTTCTCATGAAAATTTTCGTGCCACCTCTTCGCATATTATGTTCTCCTGATACCAAATTCTGAAATCCGGATAGTCTCTCATGAAAATTTTCGTGCCATCTCTTCGTATATCATGTTCTCCTGATACCCAATTATGAAATCAGGATAGTTTCTCTAGAAAATTTTTACGCCACCTCTTCGCCTAATATACTATCCTGATACCAATCTCGAAATTGGCAGGTTGGATTCCCAAAATTCAACTCGCCAATTCCAAGCAATGACGTAATCGAAATTCCAAGAAATGGCACGCGTGCCACCTCTTCGCATATCATGTTCTCCTGATACCCAATTCTGAATTCCGGATACTAAATGGAGAAAATTTTCGTGCCACCTCCTCGCATATTATGTTCTCCTGATACCAAATTCTGAAATCCGGATAGTTTCTCATGAAAATTTTCGTGCCACCTCTTCGCATATTATGTTCTCCTGATACCCAATTCTGAAATCCGGATACTAAATGGAGAAAATTTTCGTGCCACCTCCTCGCATATTATGTTCTCCTGATACCAAATTCTGAAATCCGGATAGTTTCTCATGAAAATTTTCGTGCCACCTCTTCGCATATTATGTTCTCCTGATACCCAATTCTGAAATCCGGATACTAAATGGAGAAAATTTTCGTGCCACCTCCTCGCATATTATGTTCTTCTGATACCAAATTCTGAAATCCGGATAGTTTCTCATGAAAATTTTCGTGCCACCTCTTCGCATATTATGTTCTCCTGATACCCAATTCTGAAATCCGGATACTAAATGGAGAAAATTTTCGTGCCACCTCCTCGCATATTATGTTCTCCTGATACCAAATTCTGAAATCCGGATAGTCTCTCATGAAAATTTTCGTGCCACCTCTTCGCATATTATGTTCTCCTGATACCAAATTCTGAAATCCGGATACTAAATGGAGCAAATTTTCGTGCCACCTCCTCGCATATTATGTTCTCCTGATACCAAATTCTGAAATCCGGATAGTTTCTCATGAAAATTTTCGTGCCACCTCTTCGCATATTATGTTCTCCTGATACCCAATTCTGAAATCCGGATACTAAATGGAGAAAACATTCGTGCCACCTCCTCGCATATTATGTTTTCCTGATACCAAATTCTGAAATCCGGATAGTTTCTCATGAAAATTTTCGTGCCACCTCTTCGCATATTATGTTCTCCTGATACCCAATTCTGAAATCCGGATACTAAATGGAGAAAATTTTCGTGCCACCTCCTCGCATATTATGTTCTCCTGATACCAAATTCTGAAATCCGGATAGTTTCTCATGAAAATTTTCGTGCCACCTCTTCGCATATTATGTTCTCCTGATACCCAATTCTGAAATCCGGATACTAAATGGAGAAAATTTTCGTGCCACCTCCTCGCATATTATGTTCTTCTGATACCAAATTCTGAAATCCGGATAGTTTCTCATGAAAATTTTCGTGCCACCTCTTCGCATATTATGTTCTCCTGATACCCAATTCTGAAATCCGGATACTAAATGGAGAAAATTTTCGTGCCACCTCCTCGCATATTATGTTCTCCTGATACCAAATTCTGAAATCCGGATAGTCTCTCATGAAAATTTTCGTGCCATCTCTTCGTATATCATGTTCTCCTGATACCCAATTATGAAATCAGGATAGTTTCTCTAGAAAATTTTTACGCCACCTCTTCGCCTAATATACTATCCTGATACCAATCTCGAAATTGGCAGGTTGGATTCCCAAAATTCAACTCGCCAATTCCAAGCAATGACGTAATCGAAATTCCAAGAAATGGCACGCGTGCCACCTCTTCGCATATCATGTTCTCCTGATACCCAATTCTGAATTCCGGATACTAAATGGAGAAAATTTTCGTGCCACCTCCTCGCATATTATGTTCTCCTGATACCAAATTGTGAAATCCGGATACTAAATGGAGAAAATTTTCGTGCCACCTCCTCGCATATTATGTTCTCCTGATACCAAATTCTGAAATCCGGATAGTTTCTCATGAAAATTTTCGTGCCACCTCTTCGCATAATATGTTCTCCTGACACCCAATTCTGAAATCCGGATACTAAATGGATAAAATATTCGTGCCACCTCCTCGCATATTATGTTTTCCTGATACCAAATTCTGAAATCCGGATAGTTTCTCATGAAAATTTTCGTGCCACCTCTTCGCATATTATGTTCTCCTGATACCCAATTCTGAAATCCGGATACTAAATGGAGAAAATTTTCGTGCCACCTCCTCGCATATTATGTTCTCCTGATACCAAATTCTGAAATCCGGATAGTTTCTCATGAAAATTTTCGTGCCACCTCTTCGCATATTATGTTCTCCTGATACCCAATTCTGAAATCCGGATACTAAATGGAGAAAATTTTCGTGCCACCTCCTCGCATATTATGTTCTTCTGATACCAAATTCTGAAATCCGGATAGTTTCTCATGAAAATTTTCGTGCCACCTCTTCGCATATTATGTTCTCCTGATACCCAATTCTGAAATCCGGATACTAAATGGAGCAAATTTTCGTGCCACCTCCTCGCATATTATGTTCTCCTGATACCAAATTCTGAAATCCGGATAGTCTCTCATGAAAATTTTCGTGCCATCTCTTCGTATATCATGGTCTCCTGATACCCAATTATGAAATCAGGATAGTTTCTCTAGAAAATTTTTACGCCACCTCTTCGCCTAATATACTATCCTGATACCAATCTCGAAATTGGCAGGTTGGATTCCCAAAATTCAACTCGCCAATTCCAAGCAATGACGTAATCGAAATTCCAAGAAATGGCACGCGTGCCACCTCTTCGCATATCATGTTCTCCTGATACACAATTCTGAAATCCGGTTTCTTTCTCTAGAAAATTTCGTACCACCTCCTCGCATATTATGTTCTCCTGATACCAAATTCTGAAATCCAGATACTACATGGATACTAAATCGAGATTGGTATCAGGAGAACATAATATGCTAAGAGGTGGCACGAAAATTTTCATGAGAAACTATCCGGATTTCAGAATTTGGTATCAGGAGAACATAATATGCGAGGAGGTGGCACGAAATTTTGCTCCATTTAGTATCCGGATTTCAGAATTGGGTATCGGGAGAACATAATATGCGAAGAGGTGGCACGAAATTTTCTCGAGAAAGTATGCGGATTTCAGAATTTGGTATGAGGAGAGCATAATATGCGAGGAGGTGGCACGAAAATTTTCTCCATTTAGTATCCGGATTTGAGAATTGGGTATCAGGAGAACATAATATGCGAAGAGGTGGCACGAAAATTTTCATGAGAAACTATCCGGATTTCAGAATTTGGTATCAGGAAAACATAATATGCGAGGAGGTGGCACGAATATTTTCTCCATTTAGTATCCGGATTTCAGAATTTGGTATGAGGAGAACATAATATGCGAGGAGGTGGCACGAAAATTTTCTCCATTTAGTATCCGGATTTCAGAATTTGGTATGAGGAGAACATAATATGCGAGGAGGTGGCACGAAAATTTTCTCCATTTAGTATCCGGATTTCAGAATTGGGTATCAGGAGAACATAATATGCGAAGAGGTGGCACGAAAATTTTCATGAGAAACTATCCGGATTTCAGAATTTGGTATCAGGAGAACATAATATGCGAGGAGGTGGCACGAAAATTTTCTCCATTTAGTATCCGGATTTCACAATTTGGTATCAGGAGAACATAATATGCGAGGAGGTGGCACGAAAATTTTCTCCATTTAGTATCCGGATTTTGGAATTGGGTATCAGGAGAACATGATATGCGAGGAGGTGGCACGCGTGCCACTTCCTGGAATTTTAATGACGACAGGTCTATGATTCGCCGATTAGGATTTTTAAAGAGGAAATTTCGGATTATAGGATTTGGTGTAAGGAGAGCCTGACATATGAGGAGGTGGCACGAATGCTACTTCATAGAATTCTTAGTTGTTTTAGGGGTGTTTAATAAATAAAGAATTTTTTGAATTGATAGCGTCTTTATTGAAGTCATTAAGTCATTTACAGATGTATGTGTTGCACATCAATGTGTTATATTTTGTATTGCGCATACAATTGTGTTGTGTAAGAAAAATGTAATATAAATTGAAAACTAATTTTTGAGCCTGAACAAAGAATATATGCAATTCCGCGCGACATAAAGTACATGTGTTCAATTCCCAATTGCTTGTTTTTCAGATCTATAAATAGCAAATGCATCGCAAGTGAATGCGCTCTGTTTCATTAGGTTATACTTCGGGCTCGATAAAATCATATGAGTAGTTCGGCATTATGCTGTAAACTGTAAATTCGAAAATAAGTGTATTTCGAGAAGCAATGTGCACTTGGATAACACCCGATTGGTCGACGCGCCTACTGGCCGATGCGGATTGGTTGCTGTGTCGATCGGACGCGTCTGGATTGGGCGCCGTGACCGATTGAACGTCCCTCCTATTGGTCGCTGTGCCGATGGAACGTGTCTGGATTGGTTGGTTCTGATTGGTCGTTGTACCGACTGATCGATTCGTATTGGACTATTCCGATTGGTCATTGTCTCGATTGGACAACCATGCGACTAATCGAGATTATGCAGTTGATGCCGTGACGAATTAGAACCGCCCCATGTGGACTCGTTCAATCGGCACGGTGTCCAATGGGGGCATGTCCAATTCTTCCGGCTACCAATCGCGATGCATCCGATCTGTACGGCGTCCAATTCCGATCGTCCAATAAGAACGGCGTTCAAACTAGTTTGACCAATCGGAATACATCAAAGTACATATTATTTCTTAAAGATTAGTGGCAAGTTCAACTCCTTCGCCGCTAGATGGCTGAGCATAGTTCCGATTATAACATGCATTATTGGTATCAGGAGAACATAATATGCGAAGAGGTGGCATCCATTAGATTTTTTTACTGAGGTGCAGTAATAGAAAACGTTTATTCAAAGTCAATTGAAAATTTGGCTGAACTGTGGCACAGATTAATGGAAGCAGCTGAATTTGTTAAGGACGGAAGAATCGCCCGTCAAATAACCCGATCTTTTTTAAGAAGATGTCGAGTTTGCATTGCGGCTGAAGGAAGGCAGTTTTAACATCTCTTGTAATGCGAGTAATTGATGTTAAACAATTGATGTGCATTTAATAAATCTAAGTATCGAAATTATTGATGTTCAATTTAATAATTTAATTTAACAGCGTCACTATTTGTCTCTCTCACACTTTAAATATCTCCCTCTGTCTCACTCCAACTGGAATTTTCAAGTTAGGGCCTTGAGGAAAGCCACGGGTACATTACAGTCATTTTTAAGTAAGTAAGAAAAATTTGTTCAAAACTGGATTACGGAATGGACGAATATGAGGCGGACGCCAGAGACTCAGTGTGTAGCGTCGACGACTCGTGATCTTAGGAGTGCGCGGGTTTGAGTCCGGTTGAATCCGACAATTTTTCCGTATTTCTACACAAATGAGCAAGTGTCATACCATTTTGGAATCCTTATTAAATGCGCCAACTTTTAAAATTACTTGCCAAACTTGCTTGGTACAATTTTTGTCCAGTATGGCCTGTTAAAGCTGGGCTATGTTTTCATTTTGAATCTTCGGTTGGCCAAAAAGGGACATTTGATTTCAAGCCCGAGCAGTGGGCTTTAAATTTTTTACCAGTGTTTTGAGAAGCAGTATTCGGGATTACAAAACAAAAAAAAAATGATTAAAAAAGTCAATATTTGTAGTAACACGAGTGAAAAGACCGTGACAGGGTACAGATTTTCTCGATTTTTTTGAAATGTCTATAATTTTTAAAAAACGCTAATTAGATTTTTTTTAATATTTTTCTGATAACTATTATGACTTAGCCTGTTACCCGGTTCCGGCTTTACGTCGACTTCTGGGTCACCTTGTATTGTGATAAGTCGACAAAATTAATATTTCGTAAGGTAAAGTATCACACATTTATTTTCGTTAGTTCGTACCTTCTACCGGTAGATGTCTAAGCATTTTGTGGTCTATGGGGGTTTATTCCCATATTTATAAATCACTAATTAACAAATATTTTGAATGAAATCATAATTTATTTAATACGTCTGTTTCACATGAGTCCTGGTGCAAGAAGAATTGAACATTTGTTATTTTAATAAAATTGAAAGAGATTGAAAAGACTGGCGTTACGCATCACATCACATTGGCAATTTAAAAACAAAATTTGTAATTAGAAATAGAAGATTTCTTCTTAACAAGAAAATTAAGTGGTGGCAGGTAACGATGTATTCTTCTTTATCAACCAAGTAGATCTCCTTTATGGACCAAATGGACGGCCGTCACGGGTCCTGTGGCGACCACTCATGCAGTGCCATCTAAGCGAGTGAGCTTCGTAGCTGATACTCTAGGAACCAGATACCAGCGCCACACTCAAAAATAGACGATCGTTGCTCCCTTTAAAATTCGGTTATTCAATTATTATAATCTATCCCACGTGACTCGTAGACGGTGTAAAAGAAGCAAGCGAATAAAAGGTTTAGTTGAACAGTAAAATATTGTGTATCATTCCCACAGTCCATAAAATGCAATTTTTTTAATTTTCGTAAATAAGATTTAAAACTCACTGTAAAGACATTTTCCTGATTATATCGTTTCTGTAGAACAATATGCGACAGTCAATGAATGATCAAACTGTGGCGTTTTGTGGAAGAAGGAAATTTTTTGTTTCGATAGTTCCGTGTTCAGCCGCTAGATGGTGACAGTGGTATTATTTCTATGGCTACTAGGTTTCGCGAATAAATATTCAGTAACGTTTAACACAAAATAAACTATTTATTTAGTACACGTTTGTTGAAATATATTTGAGCGTCTAGACGCGTGAGTCAAGCAAGCGCGCACGAAAGGAAGTGGAAGGTTAGCGTCCTAGCGTCCTTTTACGGCTTCGACGCGCGGTGTAAGCAGTTGCTTTCTTCGGCGACAGAGAGAGCGATCGGTCGGTACTGCAGGGCTCTGATCCGCCACATTTCCAGACAATAGGTGCGAAAATGTAAATTTTTGAAAACATCCTTGAACGAGACTTATAAAATGCGTCCACTTCTTCAAATTAATTATCTTCAATTACTTTATTGCCTTCTTTTATAAGCAACTAGTACCTCTTATACCTTTTTAACATATTAAATCGCAACAATATTTCAACAATAGATATCAAGTTATTTTAAACGCAATACAAAAGAAAGTACTTAGAGTGATACAGACATGTGTCGAAAGTTGAAGAGTAAAATTTGATTAATATACATAATTTAATGTTTAAAGTATGTCGAAACTCTTTGAATGGGTCGTGAATGAATTAAAAATACATAGTGACATCAATGTAAACGATGCAGATACTTTCCTTTTACATTTAACATTCAATTATACATTTGTGTTGGTAATTATGAAAGTGGAATAAGCCTTATACTCTTCCCCTAGAGATATTTTTATCTTTTTAGCATGTACGATTTTAATTGATTTATCTTAATGGTTATCAGGTGATAATAGTAACAAAATAATTAGGTCACTCATCGCGAATGACAAATTTATCAAGAAGCAAAGGTCAAGGAAACAGTTGCCAAAATAATAGTGATTCGAAGATATGCACACATATTTATGGACTTATGTTTTATACAATGACAAATTTCATCATCAATTAGCGAGTCTCGTTTTCCTTATCATTATCTATATATCATGTTCAAGGACAGAAAGTTTCGAGGAAAAAATTCTCGCAGTTTCTTTTAATAAATATCACGTGTTTAATCGTACAGAACGTTACAGAGGAATTTTGTTTTTAACATTTCATAATAATGATAGATATAATAAAAATCATAGGTACATAAAAATGAAATTCCTGTAACGTTTAGCAAACTAAATTACAAAATCCGAATTATACAAATAAATACTTTTCGAAAGAAACGAGGAGAAAATTTTATTTTACTGCATAAAAATTGTTTAACCACTAAATCACGTTTTCTTGACTACTTTTCTTGTTTTTATATCGAGCGATGCAAAAGAAACAAATCATTGAAATTGAAATAAATAAGTTGTTTCCTCCTTTAACATCGAATTCTAACACATATTTACCTTTATGCAGCGTAATTTTTTTTTATATTTATATTTTCTGCTGAAATATAAATTTATATTTATAAAATTGGTACGTTCATTATTGTTCTATTCAATTATACTTTACAAGAGTACGTGTACAGGGTGGCTGGAATAATCTGTTACTAAGTAAGTTCATACTGATGCATCTGTCGATCCGCTCACGCAATCCATCTGAAAGTTGCCATATTTATAGTTCATTCAATTGTTTATATGCGTGCAAAAGCATTTTCGTATACTAGACCTCAAAGTAAGGTTATAGTGATGGATTCGAAGCGTAATTCTGTAATTGCTTTATATTTAGCTGGAACATCAGTTCCAATTATCGTTCGTGAGCTCCAGCATTTGAATGTAATCTATTTAATGATTGAATGTAATGTATTTGGGCTATTTTGGAGGCCAAGGTCAATGTAATGAAACGTCGAAGTTTGGACGCTCGAAAATCAGCACTTGTCCGGGAATGGAAGATTTTACAATCTCACGTGCGGACAGCGTGCGATTTATTCTTTCACCGTTTGAATGAAATTATTCGTGCAAAGGGAGGTTCTATCGAGCAACGAGCATTAAATCATTTTCTTGAATGTTTCTCGATTATTTTTTTCCCTTGGATAAAACAAAATATTTAAAAGTGTATCTGCTGCAGCGATTTGAAGTTGTAACAGTTCATTCCAGCCACCCTGTATAATAAGGAACAATCATTTGCACATGTTTTAGTTCAGTTCAAAATTCAAATTGTTTATTTGCTTCAGGTATTACGTCGACTGAGGCACTTAATTCGTAGTTATACAAATACAATTTTCTTCTTTCAAAGTTTCTTGCCGAGTTTACACTTTCTGTTCTCTACAGATTGTTCAATTCGGAAGTTTAGGCCGTAGACTTCGAGGAACTATTGCTACACGTTGAAGGAAGCCGATATGTCTGAAAATATTCGTAATTTGTTACAATTATTGTTACACGTCTTCTACTAATACTTTTGCACTAAATAATAATCGTTAGAAACTTACGCTAGATGCTATGTGGATTGGCTCATAATAATCGTAGATCTTCACGTTTGTTGGCTTGAGATTATTGACCACGATCTTTTTTATTATATCGAAGGAAATACAGATTTGCTCATCAGTCAATTTATCGAAGTATATGTGAACGACACCGTTATTAACCTCGACATGTTTCACTCCTGCAAATGCGTTATTTTCAGTTACTATTATTGTTATACCACTTTTAAGATTAGACTGATGAGAAAGTTGTGTTAACACGAGTAGACAACCGGACTCAAAACGAAACGTATGCTTATCATAAAAGTAAAAACAATTATCATCTACAAATAATATTTTGGTCAAATATTTAATGTCTTTAAATATCCAGTAATTATCTCCAAAGTACTAAATACTATTTTGTGAATACTATTTTGATCAAAAATTTTGCGTAGGAAGATTCACTGTACTGAGTACAACATGAGTTATGCATAATATTTATGAGTTTTACATAAAATGCAACATAAGGTATAACACTGTTATAAATAAAACAAAGAAGAATCTTTTCGTAGTTCTTTGATACTAATAATAGTGAACATACGTCTACACTAGAATACCCTTTTTGAGTCAGTCATTTTATCAAATTTATTAGATACTTTTATTAACACTTTGAGTGCCATGTCACCCACATACGGGTGACGTATGAATTCATACGTAAATCTATCGCTAATTTTAGTTGAAACATTTAACATAACAAAGTTTAAAAAATGTTGATAAATACATTAAAGCATATCGAATAAACCAGGGTAGAATATCATAAAAATTGCCTATGAAATTTATCGAAAATAGAAGTACTTCCTAGAAGAAATTGGAACTGTTTTACGGTGGCACTCAAGGTGTTAAATTTATCTCGTGTGAAAGAAATCGATATAGTTCATCTATAAAAAGATAGAATATTGTAACTTCCTTATCAACCTAACATTTTTTATCTATGTTAAGAATGTAATTAATTTACTTGATGATGAGTGTAATAACAATTCCAAGGAATCAAAATCAGCCATGAATCCGCTTAATAATCCAAATTCGAGCAAAGCCATGTTGCTTTCACGGTCTGGTAATCTGTATCCGGTACAAATGTTTATATTTAGTTTTTTGCACTCCTTTGAGTCGTCAATAGGGTGAATATCGACAGATAAATCGAAAATATCTGGCCGACTGCTTATGGATGTAACGCTGTACCTAGTTTCGAGCTGAAATTGTGAAAGAATAAGTGCACAATTTGTCAAATATGTCGAGAATTTAAATACCGTGACCACACAAATGAATCGTTTACTATTTCCATAATTTGTTAGTAGATTTGAGTGCATCTTATTTGGAATAATATAAAGGACAACAATTTAAAATAATTAATTATTTCAACTCATCTATCATTTTGGATGGAAAGGAAAAGTAATACTTTCACTTTCTTAAAAGTTGTATCAATGTAATTTAAGAATGACCTGTCTTTTAACGTTGACTGTCGCATGGGAGCAATTGAAAATTGCATTAGATAGTGTTTTTATTTTTAACAAATTTTACCAAATATTTTCGCGACACTTTGTTATATTTATTTTTTATAATTCCAAGTAACTGATGCGAGTATCTTCAGTTAGAAAATTGAACAAATTTTGGATAATACAGTTGTTAAATCTGTGTAGAAATTTAAGTGTCACCCGTATATAGTTGACATGGCGGTTAAAGTGTTAACAAAACAAAGAATCTACGAGGAAGACAGGCAGCATTGGTTAAAAATGTTAAAAAATATAATCGAATAATCTCGTGTTCAACTGTACCGTTTGAATTAATTTGTAAATTACTGTAATACGGGGTGTGGCAATTAAATAACGAGAATAATGTCAAATGACCCATCTACAAATTTTCTACTTCTACTAGACGAGGTATATCATTGTTCAGAACAAAGTATGTGGACGGAGGTAAAAGTTAAATGTAAAATTATTTGCAATAATTAACATTTCTCACGCCAGCCTCGTTACTTGATTGTCACACTTCGTATAATAAATTTTATATTATCATAATATAAAGTGTAATATTAGGTTGGTGCAAAAATAATTGCGGTTTTCGCAACCAGAGGCTTCAGCGATTAATATAAAATAAATTGTTTTGAATCTACGTTCATATGCTATACCATTTTAAAGCGCGAAGTTGACTCTGTCGATATATGTTTATCACTTAGTTTTGTTTGTTGACGTTTTGTCATATTTGGTTAGGAAAGACAAAATGGAAAAATTACAAATTCGTGCGATATTGTTGTACGAGTATAAACTTGGACGTAAAGCTGCAGAAACTGCTCGCAACATTAACAGAGCCTTTGGCCAGGGAACTGTGACTAAGCGTACAGCACAACATTGGCTCCAAAAATTTCGTAGTGGTAATAAAAGGCTTGATAACGCAGAGGGTCGCGGACGTCCCTGTGTGATCGACAATGATGAGTTAAAGACAATTATGGAAACAGATCCTCGTAAAACATCTCGAGATATTGCAGAGGTACTAAATGTAGATCACTCAGCGATTGTTCGTCACTTATGTCGAATTGGCAAATGCAAAGAACTCGATGAATGGGTACCGCACGAACTAAACGAAAATCAAAGATTTTGTCAGTTTGACATTTGTTCAGCTTTGCTTTTAAGAAGTACAAACGACCCGTTTCTTGATTGAACCATAACGTACGATGAAAAATGGATCTTATACGATAATCGACGGTCATCTGCTCAGTGGTTGGACAAAGATGAAGAGTCAAAACATTTTTCCAAAACCAAACCTTTATCAAAAAAAGAATATGGTCTCTGTGTGGTGGTCCAGAATTGGGATTCTCCATTACAATTTTCTCAAACCTGGCGAAACTATCACAGCAATGAAGTATTGCGTGGAAATCCAAAAAATGCATAACAATTTGGAAGATTTATGCCCAATACTGATCAACCGAAAGGGACCTATTCTATTGCATGACAACGCTCGACCGCACGTTTCACAAATAACCGTTAAAAAGATTAATAAATTATGATACTAAACTTTGGCTCATCCACCGCACTCACCAAACCTTTCACCAACAGATTATCATCATCTATTCAAACATCTCGACAACTTTTTGGGTGAGAAAAAATTCAAAACTCACACAGAAGCGGAAAAAGCATTTGATGAATTTGTGTGCTCTAGGATACCAGAATTCTATAATAATGGAATAAACAAACTGTTATTACGTTCGCAGAAGTGTATAGAATCGAATGATACCTATTTTGATTAAAAAACATTATTCTAACCTAATATATATTGCTTTACAGTTTACATTACAAAACCGCAATTATTTTTGCATCAACCTAATAACATAGCAGTCTCACCTGTATCAAAGCACAGCCTCTGTCAGAAACAGACACTTCTATACTTGTCGGTAGAAGAGGTAGTGGAACGCGTGAAAGAGTCATGCGATCTGCATCATGCAGGGATAATACTTTATCCATTTCCCTAGCATTTTCGTAGATAGTCAAATTTATGTGACGATTGTTTAAAACAATGGCATATTCCGTAAGCGCCTGTAAGCAAACTGCGGTGTCTTGGGTCGTTACAAATCCACCGTCGGCGTTTCTTTGTTTCAATATCCAATGAACAGACTTGAAAGCGTCGTTCAGATTCTTCTCTCCTCCTAATTTGATAAGTGTCAGAACCATATAGCACGTCATTTCGACGCTCAAGGGCCACGATGGGTCGTTCCCGTTCGTCCACCATTGTACGTCCTTGAATTCATAAAGGAGTTAATTAATTTAATGATTTTAACCGTCCTGTATCTGGCACCTCCTCGCGTTCATTTTATTACATTCAAACTACCAAAACATCAAGTGATCGTTTTACAAGTTTGAAATTTCCAAATTTGTTAAGATGTGTATTAATTTATGTTTCACCCTTCGCTCATTCATTCTTCAATTTCACTTTTAACCCTTTGCACTCGAAAGGTGACTCACACTCATCACTTTGTTTAATACAGCAATGTGGAGCCGACATTTTTTTTAACTAAATCTGTAGTGTTGCGCATATGATGTATAAACATAATAAAACAAATAATACTAATTGTCACTAATAGTGACAATTAATAATACAGAGATAATAACTTCGAAAAAGTTCCTCAAACTTTTCAACCAAGACATCTTAGAGTTACTATCTGCTACCAGTAAAAATACCTTCGAGTGCAAAGGGTTAACTTCAAAATAATTGTGCATTATACATCAACAGTTTTAGCGTTACACATAATTTATTGACCATGGTGCGGTGAATAAATATACGGAGCATCTTCGTTTTCCTTAACCCTTTGCGGCCCTATGTCGAGCGTGGCTCGACATCGCGTTTTTCTTGGATCGTAGATAAAATTCAGATAAATAGGTTGTTTGAAGATGTTTACATTTCTTTGCCACTTTTAATAAATTAAAAATATGTTTGTTACGCATCCCGCATTATCGCAATACATTTTATTGTAAATCCATTTCTTGATCTATTTTATAAATGAATAAATGAAGCTATAGGTAAAAGAAATCATGGACCGCAAAGGGTTAACCCGAATTTTTGACTGAAAATCATGGCCTAAATGGATCGACTGTACATAATAAATTTTGCTTGCGAAGCTTGATTAACGCCAACGTAAAGAAAACATACGGGATTTAATTATGAAACGTTTAAAAATCAAGTTTGAAGCGCAGCTCGATATTTATGTTAATAGTCAATTTTCTTTGGCACAAGAATTATTGGCTTAATTCTTTGGCATTAATTGCACATTACGAATTAATGTTTAGGGAACACTAAGCGTAACTTCCTGTCTAAAACTTAGGTCATTAACACTAGGTTTACGGACGTTCAATGACCACTTACAGTCTGAATTGAAAATGAACTATAAAAACAAATAAATAATGTATAATACGTAAGCCAGTTTATAGAAAGATTCTTTATCTCGATGAAGATTGACATGCATTTTGCAATAAGTTTTTCAATAATTTTCGTAATTGAAAATAAGAAATCTATGACCCGTCATTTGGATGAGTTCTGTAAACCTAGTGTTAACCCTTTGCGGACGATTGGCGGCTCTCACTCGCCATTTGATACAGTACAGTAATTTTTAATAAATAATTTTTGACTACATTTGTGGTATTATACACGCGAAGTTTGAATACAGTGAAACAGAGAATATTGGCAATTAATAATGAAAAAAGGTTTATTAAAAAAAAAAAAATGATAAAACCTTTTAACTAGAAAGTTTTACAATCGCTTCTGGTAAAAATACTTACGACCGCAAAGGGTTAAATATGCGAGAGGTTGGTATACTCGTGCAGCGCACTATACATATTAAACAACAGCAACCACGTGTCTTAAACTGTCACAAAATGAGAATATTTTAAATATACACGGTTCAATTAAACATAAAATCAGAATTCTGTATAATTTTTTACTCGAACAAAGTATTCAGATCAGATCCGACATTTCGCATAAATAATCCACACTTTGTCAGTTTTCTAAGATCTTTCATTTTCGTTATTATATTGCTGACTTACGATTTTGGTAGTAACTAAGAAGTTACTGTAATTAATTAAAATTACAGTATTAATTAACAAAATTTCATTCGTGGTATTAAAAAAACGATTTGATTTATACATACTGAACTTCCGAGAGTGGCGGCGTTCATCAGCGTTTTCAGCAGATCATGCACTTTTCCGTGTTTATGCAGTGCGAATGCATACGTGGTTAAAATCTTAGCGTAAAGGTTACCGTCAAGATGAATCATTTTATTTTCCAGGCAAGAAGCAGCCTTGTTGATAACATGGTTAGGCACTGAAGCTCCAGATTCTAGTAGAGAAATCAGGATGTAGGCTGTCAAGGCTGCCGACGAATTATCGCGCTGAAGACCACTCTGGAGAATAGTAATATACAATTTTTTATTTATTTGTAAGTATTAAATACGGTGATAATCTATAATATCTAATTTATAGATATTTATCGATATTATAGATTGATCTCTAGAAAATAGATATTATATTGATATTATTGATTACACTGTACAACAGCCAAAAATTCTATGAACTGCCACTATGAAATTCTTATAGATTTTTGCGAGCTGAATACAAATTTGAAATCCGTTTTTCTCTGGTACGTACAGTTTTTTAGTAAATTAATGTTAAAAAAAAATGCAAATTTTGAAATTTGGGAATTTTTTGTGCTTTTACTATAGCAGCTATTCAATGGCTTGTTGCACGACAGAAATCTGTGAACTTTCCCGAATAAAACGATATAAATTGTTATTACATTATAAACATTTAAATATGTTTAAACAACGATCGAAGTAAAAAAGACCCCAAAAATGCACCAATTTTTGGTGATATTTTTAAATTTATTAAAAAAACTGTGGGTCTAGGTGAAAATCTAACCATCGCACTCGATAGAGCAGACATTTCTACTGTAGAAAGCATCGAGCGAAGTTAAAAAATCACATTCGTTTACATTTTATAAGGAAAATAGTTCGGCAAAACATGCGTCGCTGCCAGTGGTACTCAATGTTGGCGCGGCGTGTTGGTCACCCTACCTTCTGTCTTGACGTAGTAGAATATTCTAATTCGAATTCTAATCCCACCTATTTATGTATATTTTAAATTTTGCAACTTGCTCTTTGCTTACCTTCATTTCTTTGCGAACGACTGAACCTATCAGAGGGAAACAGCCATTGTCCAACTGTTTGTTGACGATCCAATTTCTGGTCGCTCGAAGATCATCCTCACTGACAAAAGTATATTTTTCAGATTTAGCTAACCACTTCATCACGTATGCTGATAGCCATATGGAGCTTTCACTGTCTATGAACGGCGCGTACGAACCATCCAATAGTTTAAATCCAAACTGTCTTTGGTATCCTGCGATTGGCATAAAATTGTGGTACTTAATGGTCAAGTTTCCATATTTAAAAATTATTTAATTTTCAAATTTATGCAGATGCAAATTTTCAGATTTCAAAATCTCAGATTGTTAAATCTTCGATCCCCAATTCGACCCAAATTCTCCAATTTCCTGATTCTTGTTCCCAAATTCTGAGAAGTTCAAACTTTTAAATCTCCGAGTTTTCAAATTTGCAAGTTTCCGAATTTCCCCGCTTATGTAATTTTCAAGTTTCCGTGTTTCGTTATTGAAAAATGTCCAAATTTTTACAGACCCAAATTTTCACATTGCTACATTTTCTATCCCCATACTCTCAAACTTTCGATTCCTAAATTTTCCAATTTTCAGAGCAATAAATCTTCAAATTTTCCAAATTTCATGATTCATAAAAATCCAATTAAAAATTCCTGAATGCACGATTAAGAATTTGAACGTTTATAAGTGACTTTGAGTTAAAATAAAAATCCAACATACACCAATTCATCTCGAAGTGGATGATAAATTTGTATTAAAACATACTCGTCTAAATATGTTTTATTTAAAATTTACATATTTAAAAATCTTCTCAAAATCTCACCTTGAGATCTTTGAAACAAAACATCTCAAACCTCACCTTGAGATCTTGAAAACGTTTCGACCTAAACTGAAGGTTCGTATCCTCAAAATCTTTTTCAAAATAGAACAAATTTTATTTCTAACGTTTCTCCGAATTGTGAGTTCAAACCAATTCGTATCTGTCAATATTTGAAATCATCAGAAGAGGTAGTTTTATCGAAATGTGTAACAGAACCAAATAAAGGAAACGCTTAAAGCTTGAGGAGCATACCATCTTCCAAATTCATAGTCGCCTGCTGGTGGATCTTCGGATTGTTTATTGAAAAAGCATCCATGTATTTCAACGCGAGTAAATTTGATACCAACAGAAGCATGTTCTGTTCGGCGCAATCCTTTGGTCCCGGTAGAAGTTTGTTCATATTTTCAGATGTTAGACCTACAAGGTCTGGCACCACATTCACGTACGCTCTTTCGCTGTTTGGTACTCTATCTTCGGGCAATGTCACGTCCCAGCTGATCGAAGGTTCACGATATTGATCATCTGGACAAATTAACGACGTTCTCGTTTTCACTACCGGTATACCTTCGGGCAGTATTATGAGCGGTGTCACGACGTCGTCCCTTCAAAGAAACAGAGGAACAATGTGCATAAATTCACAATTTAGGACTTTATACAAATGATCGTACGAAAGTTTCATTGATATGTTAATTTGAAAATTCGAGAATGCGGAAATTTTCGAATTTTCAAATTTGAGACATTGAGAATATGGAATGTTAGAATTTGGGATTTTGCGGATATAGAAATGCGGGAAATGAGGGAATTTGGGCATTTGAGAATTTTGGGAATGTGGGGATTTAGGAATTTGGAGAACGTCAGGATTTGGAAATTTTCGAATTTGGAAATCTGAGTATTTGGGGAATGTGGGGACGTGCAAATTTGGGATTTTAAGAACTTATGGAACTTGGGAATGTGGGAATTTGAGAATATGGGAATTTGAAAATTCGGGGAATGTTGGGATTTGGTATTTTGTGAATGTGGGAATTTGGGCATTTGAGAATTTTGGGAATGCGGGGATTTAGGAATTTGGAGAACGTCAGGATTTGGAAATTTTCGAATTTGGAAACCTGAGTATTTGGGGAATGTGGGGACGTGGAAATTTGGGAATTTAAGAATTTATGGAACCTGGGAATATGGGAATTTGAAAATTCTGGGAATGTTGGGATTTGGAATTTGGGACTTTGTGAATTTAGAAATTCGGGGAATGTTGGGATTTGGGCATTTGAGAATTTTGGGAATGCAGGCATTCAGGAATTTGGTGAATGTGAGGATTTGTAAATTTGAAAATTTGGGGCATGTGGAAACTTGGAAATTTGAGGATTTAAGAGTTTAGAAATTTGGAAAATTGGATAATTGGAAAAGCTGAGAATGTGAAAATTTAGGAACTTAAATGTTTCATTTAAAGAAAACTGCCTCAACAAATTCTGTAATTTCAAATAAGGAATGTGTAAAACGTTCGTTTGCTCGCTTTGGTAGTTTCATTGTTAAATCATTATCAGAAACGATAATTAGATTAATATCAGGAACATACATTTAACAGTCTAACTGCTACGTCTACTTACTATAAAAAAAAAAGCGATCAGTGGGAATAAAAAATTTACTTTTAAACATAATTACCGTACGAATTTCAATTCCGATGTGGTGCAGGATGTAGGATATTGCTGATCTATAGCACCGGTAATTGTTATATTAACTGTTCCGGAAGTCAGTGGTTTTAGAGCGTATTCGAGTACCGCGCTTCCTTGCGGTTCTACGCAAAATGATTTCGACAGCTGTGACCCAACCACCTCGATTTCCGGAATCATCTCGAGCTCGATCTTCACCTGCGTATCGAATCGACTTATGAAATTTAGGTCGTTCCGTGTTAAATAGGTTTCATTTCATCAATATAATTTCGTACAGGTATGTTATGTGTCTCCAGATTGAATAGTACAACTTTGGCGATCATCATTTCACCTAGTTTCACGCTGTGTGGCAAATCATAATTAAGGACGAACGATCTAAAAGCCGATATGCTGGCTGGCGATGCTACTCCAAGGCCATTTGGAGATGTGCATACCGTGTAGCCATTCCAATCGGTCACGGAATTTGGAAGCTGATGCTCCAACGTTGCTACGCCATTATCTCTGTCAACAATAATTTGCTGTGTACGGTTACTCGTTATTCTGGGAAAGTGTGGTAACTTGGAAATTTGGAAATGTAGACATTAGAAATTGAGAAATTTGCGAATGTAGACATTAGAAATTGCACATTTGGAAATGTAGACATTGGAAATTGAAAAATTTGGGAATGTAGACATTGGAAATTGGAAATTTGGAAATGTAGACATTAGAAATTGGAAATTTGGAAATGTAGACATTAGAAATTGAGAAATTTGGGAATGTAGACATTGGAAATTGGAAATTTGGAAATGTAGACATTAGAAATTGGAAATTTGGAAATGTAGATATTAGAAATTGGAAATTTGGAAATGTAGACATCAGAAATTGGAAATTTGGGACTGTAGACATTGGAAATTGGAAATTTGGAAATGTAGACATTAGAAATTGGAAATTTGGAAATGTAGACATTAGAAATTGGAAATTTGGAAATGTAGACATCAGAAATTGGAAATTTGGGACTGTAGACATTGGAAATTGGAAATTTGGAAATGTAGACATTAGAAATTGAGAAATTTGGGAATGTAGACATTAGAAATTGGAAATTTGGAAACGTAGAAATTAGAAAATAGAAATTTGGAAATGTAGACATCAGAAAGTGGAAATATGGAAATGTAGACATTAGAAATTGGAAATTTGGAAATGTAGACATTAGAAATTGAGAAATTTGTGAATGTAGACATTAGAAATTGGAAATCTTGAAATGTAGACATTAGAAATTGGAAATTTGGAAATGTAGACATTAGAAATTGAGAGATTTGGGACTGTAGACATTGGAAATTGGGAAATTTGGAAATGTAGACATCAGAAATTGGAAATTTGGAAATGTAGACATTAGAAATTGGAAATTTCGAAACACGGAGACTTAAAAATATGGGAACATGGAAATATGAAAATTATAAATTTAGAACGTTGAGAACTAAGGAAATATGGAGACTTAGATATTTGATTAAACGGAAATTTGGAAACTTGGACACACGGGAACATGGGAACTTGGCAACTCGGGGACTTGGAAACTTGAGAACTTGAACACTTTGCATTGTAACAATTGAAAAATTACAAATTTGTAAACATGAAGATTTATAAACGTAGAAATTTGTAAACATGAAAACGTGGAAGTTAGAAATTTGGAAATTTTTATATTCGAATATAAAAACGAACACTTAGAACTTTGGAAATATAGAAACATGGGAACTTTGGAATATAGAAGTTGGACACTAGAATTTTGAAAATGTAGAAATTTGAAAACATGGAAAGGTGGAAAATAGAAATTTGAAATTTTGGAAATGTGAAAATTTATATATTTCAATATGCGGAAAATTGAAGACCTGGTAATGTGGAAGCTTGTAAATTGGTAAATTTGTAAATACAAAAAATATAAACTTTGGAAACGCATAAACCTGGAAATTATAATTATTAAGTAATTCAGTCATACCCAACTTCCAACGTTTCCGACAACCATACTTTTGGTTGAAACAGTTTAAGAGTAGTGTCTGGATCGTAATCTCCGCAAAGATACTCTACTTCCGATGTTCTCGCTGCAAATTCATGAATTTAATTAATTAAGTTGAAAATATATTGTACTTCAATGTTGGAGCTTAAACACTAGAACCACTATACCACTCAAAATGACTGGTTTTACAATTTCATTTAACAATTTTTACATCATGCTACACTTTTTGTCCGCAATGATGCGGTGATTGTTGCAGCGATAACTAAAAGTGTAACAAAATGAATTTCATTTTTGTTTCATCGATTTGGAATCGAAATCATTTTGTATCGTGACAATTTATACCTATACCAGTCACTTTTACTGAAACTTTTTAAACTGAGAAAGTATTATATAATCCGTTTACCGAATTCAAAATGGTTTTTTAGATATTTAGATAGATTTATGTTCACTTATGAAATTTTATCTCGCGCAACGCTTTATCTGACGCCATAACACAAACATTAGTTGTAATATAACATAGTTATCGATGATCTTTCACACGGCTATTCTGTACACTATAGTCGTTGAATTAGGATCTAATTTTTTTTTATACAGGGCGTCCCGTAACTCTCGTTTGACCCGAAACAGGGTTGTAGGGGAGGTGATTCTATGTAACTTTTTCCTTTGCAAAAATGGGGTCTAGGCTCTCGTTTTTTAATTATTAAGGGAAAACACCGACCAATCAGAGCGCAAGAATAGCGTGCGCTCAGATGCGAGAGCTAAGCCCCGAACATACGGCCGATCGCGGACGCGACAAAACAAGTTAGTATCGTGCTATGTTATGGCAAAGTTAAATCACACACAATAATGTTCAGTTATTCATTTTTACTGAATAAGGGATAAGACAATTTTATGTGTGATTTGGGGATGTTGGGGAAATTAGGGAATTGGGAATTTGGGGATTTGGGGATTTGGGGAATTGGGAATTTGAAGATTTGGGGAACTGGGAATTTTGGGATTTGGGGAATTGGGAATTTGGGGAATTGAGAATTTGGGAATTTGGGAATTTGGGGATTTGGGGAATTGGGAATTTGGGAAATTGGGAATTTGGGGAATTGGCAGTTTGGGCAATTGGGAGTTTGGGCAATTGAAAATTTGGGGGACTGCGAATTTGAAGATTTGGAGAATTGGGAATTTGGGGATTTGCGAAATTGGGAATTTGGGAAATTGGGAATTTGGGAATTTGGGGAATTGGGAATTTGGGGAATTGGGAGTTTGGGGAATTGAAAATTTGGGGACTGGGAATTTGAAGATTTGGGGAATTGGGAATTTGGGGAATTGGGAATTTGAGAATTTGGAAATTTGGGAATAATAATGTTCAGTTATTCATTTTTACTGAATAGGGGATAAGACAATTTGATGCGTGATTTAACTTTGATGTAACATAGCACAATACTAACTTGTTTGTTCGCATCTGCGATCAGCCGTATGTTTGGAGCTTCGCTTTCGTGTCGGAGCGCGCGCTATTCTCGCGCTCTGATTGGTCGGTGTTTTTCCTTAATAATTCAAAAACGAGAGCCTAGACCCCATTTTTGTAAAGGAGAAAGTTACATAGAATCACCTCCCTTACAATCCCGTTTCGGGTTAAACGAGAGTTACCGTACACCCTGTATAATGATATTGTATCATTCATCATTCGAAGGTTAATGAAATTTATTTATACGGATATGAAAGTTTGGTAACCAAGCGGTGATCATGAAAACACGAATGTTTCGTAATTATTACTCAAAACGTTATTAGAACTATATGTAGAAGTTATTAAATACTTGCCTGTTGCTTTTACTGCATAATCAGCAGGAGTACTTACTATCTGCCCACACGATTCGTCCTGTAAGAAATACCAAAATCCAAATTACTGTTTAGTCAAAATAAAATCTAAATTCCTGAAATGAAGCCTCATCCGACATTTTTGCAAAGGAAAAAGTTGTTCAGAATAGCCCTACCTACCACCCCTTTCCGGCTCGTACCATAATTGTGGGACACCCTGTACAATCACCAATAATTGCTAACACTAAAATATAAATTACCAAATTATTAACGTATATTGCGATAAAAACTTACATCAGCTTCTTCAAACGATCGCCTTCTCCTATTCACCTTCTGCCAAGGCCAAATTATCTCAGAATCGTCTGTTATATTTTTGGATCTACCTTTCTTTCTCTCTATAAAATTAAAACTTAGCATTCAAGTACGCTACAAGTATGATAGACATATGTTACATCGATTCTATAAGCAACATTGACAAACATACTATCGCAATCGGGTTTAATGACGATCTCCTCGCCTAAGGTTGTATGCTTTGGTTCTATTTCCTCGTACACCTCATTAACGTCTATTACATTCGGTTGCAATAGGGGTATGTCAACTTGCGGTTTCTCGATAAACGAAATGTCACAAAGTGATCCTGGATCAGCTCGCACCTCGTATTTAACAGATGCGCCTGGTGTTCGATCGGCAGCTATAAACATTGTTTTAACTGTGTTCGGTAAACAAGGACCGACATAGAACGTGGAGCTGTCGGACACCCTTTCGCTCCCTTTTTGAGTGGTGGAAACTTCTATCTCTGACGTTGTTGCCATCTTTGGTGTTATTGTGATGTTTAGTTTAAATCTGATCGAAAAAAATGCGCATAACAATATGTTAATTATTTCAGCACAGTGTTATTCTACAAAAAAATACCTGTATAGTCGTATAGTTACGACGAATTTTATAAATAGTTTTTGTACAGTAACTCTTATTAACCCCTCCACTCGAAAGTATTTTTACTATTGGCAAACAGCGAGTGTAAACCTTGAAGTTGAAAAGTTTGATGAATTTCTTTGAAATTATTACCTTCTTATTATTAATCGCCAACATTGTCTGTTTCATTATATGAATTTAGTTAGAAGTTATTTATTTGAAATTGTTGTATTAAATAAAATGGCGAATGTGAATTCCCTCTCGAGTGCAAAGAGTTCATTATGTACAAATATACAGAATTAGGTGAAACAAATGTTGTTTCCTCCGGTCTCATTTTCTAAATGTTAGTAAATACATGGTGCGCAAATAATCGTCTCAAAGTTTGAACTGAAAAATTTAAATTTATAGAGGGTGAACATGAAAAAGAAGGTTCCATTAATTAGTCCAGCAGATTCATTAATTCTGTATTAATATAATAATAATGAGTCACTGTACCAAGCAAACATCATCAGTGAAACGCCGATTTAACTCAAACTTTGTGCAATTATTATGGAGAATACCGAAAGTAGTATTGAGTGACAGTAGTGTGCAACTCTCGAAAACAAACAAATGGAAACGATTATATCGCTAGTTGAAAGAAAGTAGCGAATGAAGGTATTGTGTTCTGTAATCCATTCCAAGCACGTTCTTCAGTGTAACAATCGTTCGCAACAATGAAAAATATATAAATTATTAGGTAAACTTACGAGTAAATGGTTTGGTCGTCCTCAAAGTGTGCGCGTCTCGTGGTACCTAATATATTAGGATATTCACTGTACTTAAACACTGAATCCTTGGTCGGGAAGTGTATTAGCGAATCCTCCAGCACTAAATCTGCGTCATGATAGATGTTGTACACGAATTCGGTTCCATTACTGTACACGTCTTTCAATGTATACAACACCATGAAGGAAGACACTTCGTTGCATACGATACGTTGATCTCCTTGGGACACAAGTAGATAATTACCAGATCTCGTGTACACTAGGTATAACTCGTTCTTCGCTGTAGGTCGTGTCATAATTGGCTGAAAGTATTATACGAAAGCGTGAACAGCGTGTACATGTTATCCAGAATGTAGCAAATACTTTAATTGGCGAAACATCATTGTCCTCGGTTCACGGAATTTAGTAAAATCTATCATGACGAATCAAGTACAGAATAAAGCTGATCAATGTTTTTTCGCAATACCTGCTACTTCGGAAGATACTCAACACCCATTGTGTCGGAAGATACTCAACATTTCATTTTCTAATTCACGGAATTACGTTGTTTAATTAAATGACGATACGGTAGCGAGTAGAATGATAGCTCTACTCCTATCGAGAGTTCAAATCCCCTCGTTATCGATCAACTTTTCCTTTGTTTATATTCATGAATATTTTTATATATTTCTGTGTTATATTTTATGAACAGTAAATCGCGTTTAAAGAGTACAAACGTCAATTTTATAATTCATTGCTTCTGTTACTTTATACGTTTGTCCGAATGTTTTTTAAAATGGAATTTAAACTAAATAAATTAAAGTGCATTATATTCAATTTGGTGCACATTCAACTCTTCTCCATAATTTTTTAATGAACGACGGTAAAACTATGAGATTGACTTCTATAATACATGATCAATGTTGAGGGCAAAGTCATTGAGCAAGTTCCTTTATTCGAATTATAGCGTCGTAGTTTTAGAAAAGCTTCGATCATAAGAATAAGTATAAGAATATTATTTTATGAGGACTTTCTAGGACAGGAAGAAAGTAATAATAAAGAAAATACGAACGGATGGTGCATCGATGAATTACCTATGTTTGCAAGGGTGCAATAAGTGAAAAAAGAGACTAGCGACTAAAGAAAAGGGACTAGCGAAGGTTCACCTTGTGAAAAATGGTAAATTTGAAATGAGAATCGATCGTGTTGTTCAACTGAGTTTAGAGTCGGGAGTGTTGTGTTGAGAGTACGTTTTGTTGTCACATTTTATGTGTATCGAGTTCAGTGTAACTTTCTTACTCTTTAATCTGAATTGATTACACTTTTTCTGTATTTTATATTATTATTTATCACTATATTTACAGAACCCGTTAAAATGACGGGTCTTAGATTTCTTACTGTAAATTATGAAAATAAGTAAGAAGCTTTTGTTAGAATATAAGTTATTGTCGATATAATTGCGCGAGTTAGGTTACCTATTGCCTATTACGTACTTATTCTTATACCTTAGTTTCAATTTAAATGAATGGTCATTAACACTTTGACTGTCACGTCAGCCATATATGACTGACACTAAAATTTCTACACAGATTTAACAGCTGTATTATCAAAAATTTGTAATACTCTAACTGAACGTAGTCGCATCAGTTACTTGGAACTATGACATATAAATACAGGGTGGCTGGAATGATCTGTTACTAAATAAGTTCATACTGATGCATCTGTCGATTCGCTCACGCAATCCATCTGAAAGTTGCCATATTTATAGTTCATTCAATTGTTTATATGCGTGCAGAAGCATTTTCGTATACTACATCTCAACGTGTGGTTATAGTGATGGATTTTACGCGTAATTCTGTAATTGCTTTATATTTAGCTGGAACATCAGTTCCAATTATCGTTCGTGAGCTCCAGCATTTGAATGTAATCTATTTAATGATTGAATGTAATGTATTTGGGCTATTTTGGAGGCCAAGGTCAATGTAATGAAACATCGAAGTTTGGACGCTCGAAAATCAGCACTTGTCCGGGAATGGAAGATTTTACAATCTCACGTACGGGCAGCGTGCGATTTATTCTTTCACCGTTTGAATGAAATTATTCGTGCAAAGGGAGGTTATATCGAGCAATGAGCATTAAATCATTTTCTTGAATGTTTCTCGACTATTTTTTCCCCTTGGATAAAACAAAATATTTAAAAGTGCATCTGCTGCAGCGGTTTGAAGTTGTAACAGTTCATTCCAGCCACCCTGTATAACAAAGTATCGTGAAAATGTTTGGTAAAATTTGTTAAAAATGAAGATACTACCTAATGCAATTTTCAATTGTTTCCACCTGGCAGTCAACGCGTTAATCGACCTCTAATTCTAGTGTTAAAACGAATTATTCTGAAAAACGTACTCAACGGAATCATTTTAATATTTGGAATTGAAAATAACACTTACCACATGCGTATTGTCCACTTCTCTAGTTTTATTTGAATAATCCGTCGCGAAAGCGGTGGTAACTAATCTAATAGTGTCTTGAGGTTGAGGTGGTACGAGAAAATGGATGCATCCGTCAGGGCCTGATACAAAATCATTGCATTCCTTTGCATCCGGTATATTTCGATTGCCTCTGTGTGGAGTCAAACATAATTGAATGTTCTGATTCCCAGCAGCAACACCGTCTGGAAATTTTACTTCTAACTGCAAATCAGAATTAGATATCGATTACGCGAATTATACAATTCTTTATAGCCGAAACGAAGGAACGAATCGTTTGCGGTTATAATTTTCTGATTGAAAAAATAGATACAGGTAACCCTCCTATAACACGGTAGTTAGGTTCCTAGAAAATGCCGTGTTGTGTGAAACCGTGTTGTATGAGACCCAGAGCCAGTACAAAAAGGGGGGTTCCGAAAACTTATTAAAAACAAATATATTTTTTTTTAATTCTACATGAACAACTTAATTTTTATTAAAAATATAAATGTATGCGGATGTCATAGATCCTGCAGCAACTGCACTTCTTATTTCTTTTTCATTTGTCTTAATAGTCTGGACTGTTGCTTTCCGCAACAGTGTATGTTTAACACTAGGTTTACGGGACCCGTCACAATGACGGATCTTAGGTTTCTTATTTTCAATTGCGAAAATTATTAAAAAGCTTATGATGAAATGAATGTTAACCATCATCGAGATAAAGAATCTTTCTATAAACTGGTATATGTATTATTCATTGTTTACTTCTTTTCATAGTTCATTTTCAATTTAGACTTAAGTGGTCAGTGTTGTACAAAGGTTTTTGTAATTTTCTTATCGTGTTAGAGCGAAACCGTGTTACAAGATGCCGTGTTGTAAGAGGGCTACCTGTACAATAATATTCTGTAAATGTTGGGAATGATAACGTTCTGTGATAGTCAAATTCTGAAGAAACGTTTTCATTTTAATTTTTACTTAGGTAGAATGATTCAATAGGTTTGAAGTTAATATAATCTAATAGCTGCAAGGAGACATCGTAATCGTTGAATTACTGATTTCGATTGAAATTCTTTGATGAATTTAGAGAGCAAATTCATTGAATCACATTCTAACGTTTTAGTTAATACTTATTATTTGGGGAAATACGTAATACGTAATTTAATAATTTACAAAGTTTAACTTAGCAAATTTTGCAGTATGCAAATCTGAAAGGTTTGAGAATATTTTTTAATTTACAAATGTTACAATGGGTGGTTGTAGTATAATGGCGTGGGCCGATATTGGATATTATGGAAAAACTGATATCAATTTTCTATCAGGCCGACAAAACAGTGTAAAATATATTCAATTAATACACGAACAATTAAGTAAGCACGCGACACGTATTGCAGGCAGTACATTTATTTTTCAGCAAGATAATGCTGCTATAAATACTGCAAAGTGTGTTACATCGTATATAAAATCTAAAAATTTCACATGTCTCAAGTGGCCGGCCCGTTCACCGGACCTTAACATCATCGAAAACGTATGGGCAGATTTATCAAGAAGCGTATATGAGAATGGAAGACAATACAAAGATATTGCGGAATTGAAACAAAGTATTATTACAAATTGGAGTCTGGTAAGACAAAAACGTATTAAAAAGTTATTCAAATCGATACCTGATCGTTTATTAGATTTTGTTCAGCGAAAGGGTGGCTTCACAAAATATTAATATATCATTTAAGATATTTTTGTTCAAATAATTGTATTTTTTTTAATAACGTCCTATCATTTTGTCCCACTAAAATCAATACGTATTTATATTATTTTCTGTAACTTCTTTTGTATACAAGACAGTAACTTGCAATTCTATATGCATACTTTAGAAGACATATCTAATACATAAGGTTTGTAAAATGTATATATATTTTGTTGTATTATACGATATACACAAATACATCAATCGTTCTATCATTTTGAAAGTTTCTTTCAAAGGTAAAATAAAACCTTTGCTCACGCCAAAACAAGTACGATAAAAAAACGTTACCGTTCCAAAATAAGGTAATCCTAGCTTGAAGTACTTGTCCGAATTCTCTCTGAATTTCAACTTCACAGCCTCGTTGTAGATCTTCGTTCGACTAATCGCACCTTCGGTAGCCTCAGTTCCGTCTTCGGTGAAATTCGCCATTAGTATAACGAACTCCGGGAATTTGTGCCAAGTTCCGATATTAGCAATTGCACCTTTATGTACAAAATTGTAGCATCCTTTTGGTGATGGTAGCTGAATAAAGAATTCATATTTTCTTTTCCCGACGATATAATAAGAGAAAGGAAGAACTTATCACTTACTGTTGCGTGTTCGGTGACATTTGAATCACGTATACTTGTGTCCGTACTTAAGGTTAACAGCAAATTACCCTTCGGAGCTGATCCGTCCTTGCGTCTGCAATTTTATGCGAGTTAATTGAAGAAACGCTGAAAAATCAAAACTATCGAACACATAATTGATCGTTTCGTTACCGTGAACTGATCGAAAATCGTTATCGATGTACGAAACTCGTATATCATTGCAATATTATTGTTCAAATCGTCGCAGTGCAAATAATGACGGTAGTTATTATAAATTAATTATTACAACACTATCACTTTAGAGAGTGAGAGCGAAATAACAATTTTTTGAGCCACTCTAATGTTTATACAGGGTGGCTGGAATGAACTGTTACAACTTCAAATCGCTGCAGCAGATACACTTTTAAATATTTTGTTTTATCCAAGGGGAAAAAATAGTCGAGAAACATTCAAGAAAATGATTCAAGCTCGATATAACCTCCCATTGCACGAATAATTTCATTCAAACGGTGAAAGAAAGAATCGCACGCTGCCCGTACGTGAGATTGTAGAATCTTCCATTCCCGGACAAGTGCTGATTTTCGAGCGTCCAAACATCGATGTTTCATTACACTAACCTTGGCCTCCAAAATAGCCCAAATACATTATATTCAATCATTAAATAGATTACATTCAAATGCTGGAGCTCACGAACGATAATTGGAACTGATGTTCCAGCTAAATATAAAGCAATTACAGAATTACGCTTCAAATCCATCACTATAACTTTACTTTGAGATGTAGTATACGAAAATGCTTCTGCACGCATATAAACAATTGAATGAACTATAAATATGGCAACTTTCAGATGGATTGCGTGAGCGGATCGACAGATGCATCAGTATCAACTTACTTAGTAACAGATCATTCCAGCCACCCTGTACATTACACGTACAGTCGTCGACAAAATTAAGTAGACAGGTATCATAAATAACAAAAGGTTAACTTAATTTAACTAATAATGCCTATAAATCAAAACATTATTGCAGAATTATATACATTAAATAAATGTTTTTTCAAGTCTACAAAAATATTTAACGTTATAATTTAAAATTTATTAAAAACATTGTAATAAAACAAAAAATACTTGTACATTTCTGCAATGTCCACTTAATTTTATCCATCGGTGTATGTGATCACTATAGATTTGAAAAATACTTATTTAAAATTATTGATACGAATTGTTGGTGTGACTTTACGAGAGCAAAGGGTTCATTTATGCGGTTTTTACGAAGAAATTCAGTTCAGTATAAAAATATATTGTTCGTGATTATACGGCATAGTTAGATTTTTAGTGCTCGATATGTGATATGATAAGAATATAACAGCTATACCTGACACAGATCGTCCAATTAGTATACGTTTGATCAGCGAGTACGTAGGACGGTGGTGTTATTATTACATTGAAGTTTGGTTTAATTATTTTCCTTACTTGAAACGTAGTACCTTTAGTGATGTGAAGATTAGGGTATACTTGCACCCTAACCGTCCAACTGCCCTGTTATAAAAAATCTTTGTTCAAAAATCAATAGTTTATGTAAGGTTTCTTAATTTAGTCATATTTTGTGGATATTTTATGACACATTACAATTTAAAGAATTTATGTGATTAATTAATTAGATAGTGGCGATATAGGCGGGTTGTAAAATATCTCTTATGGTGTATAAATTTACAATTTAGGGCTTTATCCAAATAATCGTATAGAAGTTTCATTAATATTGTTATTATACATTGGAAAGTAAGGGCTTTGAAACGTGATAAATTTGTACAGTTCAGATATTGTGCGACTTGAGCAGATTGAGACGTTAGAAATTTTCTTATTCTGAGATTTTGGATCCGTGAAAACTTGGAAATTTGGAATCTTGGAAACTGAGAAACTGGGAAATTTGAGAATTCAGAAAGTTTGTAATTCGGGAATTGAGAATTTGGTATTTTGGGGATTTGGCAATTTGGAAATATGGGAATTTGAGGAATTAAGAATTTGGAAATTTGAGTATTTCGTAATCGTCGTATTTGGATATTCAAAATTTGGTGTTTCGAGGATGTGGAAATGTAGATTTCGAAATGTAGGGACTGGTGTTTATGGATTTAAAATTTTGTAAATATATGTAGAAACAGTGAGATCTAGAAATATACGAATTTGGGGATTTAGAAATTTGTAGATCCTGAAATCTAATATTGGAAACCAAGAAACTTTGGATTTGATTTTGTTTTAAATGTTAAAATAATTTTCTACTTTTACCGAACATTGCTTTTCATAAAGGTTTCTAAGCACAAGCATCAAGGATCATCTGTTTTATGTGACATAATTTATCTCGAAATTCATTATTAGTTTCTGAAAAATTTTGCAGATTTTTAAGTTTTTAATTTATAGATGAAGTGTTCGGTCGCATTACAAAGCAGTAATTTTGTATCAAAAACATTGATGAACTGTTTGTTCAGCTGCTTATTATAAGCTTTAAACATAAAACCGATACACCATAAGCGTTATTTTCCAATAATAATTTATTGAACTTCGTATCATTTGAAATCAGTCATTTAACATGCAACGACGTAATAATAAATCAATATACTCTAAATCCTATGTAATTACATTTTGTTTTTCTTGAATGTAATATATATAAAATAATAAAATGTCTGTAATATATAACATTTGAACTTTACCAATGGCGCTGTTGATCGCAAATAGTAATGTAAAGTTCTAATTCCAGGTGTAAAAACATTTGACCATTTCATAACCTCGGGCATTTTCGGATTACTGATCCATACTTTCGGAAACTGTAAATGTTATAAATTTAATTACTTAAACAACAAATTCAAATGCCAAAAAACGATATACATTCGAACGACATGGTCAAATACCAAAAAGATACATTCATTAGATAATAAATATAGATACATTATTACAGATATACAGTAGCAGACAAAAGTTTAAGACGATGATTTGATTTGAAATATTATACGAACTTCGTTCCTTTTTTTTTAACCTCGCTACAGAGAAAAGTATCAAAATGAAATTTTTTTATAAGTGTATAAATAAATGTCTAATTAGTTAACACCGAAAGTAGAACACTATTTATAGTTTTTATGAACAGTAAATCAATTATTTATTTTTTCCATTTTGTCTTAAACTTTTGTCCGCTACTGTATGTATTGGCATTGATATTTAAGTCGACACTGAAAATTTCTAAAGATCTTCTTCATTCATAAAGATGTGTATCATTAGATTTTTTTCAACTTACATTCAATTTATTTTCAATTTACTGCAACTTTTATTTGATAGAAGTTATGCTCATGTTTATAACGCGTTAAGGCGCAAATATTGAATAAGTTATTGAACGTTTTATTTCCTAAATTCCAAAATCCTATCATGAATATATAATTTCTACAAAAGAATGCATTAAAAAATATAATAATATGACCAATGACGTGGAGTATGATAAAATTTAAAGGTAAACATTTTCTAAATGGAGTAAAAACTAGTGAATCTAGTAATTCCTATATACAGGGTGTTCCAAAAGTGGTGAAAGAGCCGGAAATGGGAGGTAGGTGAGGTCATTCTGAACAACTTTTTCAATTGCAAAAATGTCGTATGGGGCTTCATTTTTAAATTATTAACGAAAAACACCGACCAATTAGAACGCGAGAATCGCGCGCCACGCGATTCGATCGCAACCACGGCCAATTATAACTCGGGCCTACACTTCTGCCTCCGAGCGCGCGCGATCCTCGCCCCCTGATTGGTCGGTATTTTTCGTTAATAACTTAAAAATAAAGCCTCATACGACATTTTTGCAAATGAAAAAGTTGTTCAGAATGGCCCCACCTACCTTCCATTTCCTGCTACTTCAACACTTTTGGGACACCCTGTAGAACTTTTTTAAGTGTTTGGTCGATCTTTGAGGGTAAAAATGCAAATGTATAATTTTTAGGATCTCTTTTCCCAATTGGTGTTATTCATCTTTCTAATCATAACATAAATAACTTACGTTTAAATAAGTTACTGGCAAATATTAGTGTTATAAAAAATTAAATAAAATGCTCCTCTTTAATTGGCTAAACATAGGTGCGCTACTCTCTACTGTTCTTATTATGGATTCAGTCGAACATATTTTTTCCATTAAATGCAATACAGAAGGTTATCGATTGAGCTATTTATTACAGTATCTTCTGCTGTAATTTCTTCAGCACCTAATTTTATTAACTATAATGATGGAAACATTCATTTTCTCTTTTTAAATAAAACGAATTTTTTTAATAAAACGGAGTAAAATGCATGGGTAGCTTGTAACATTCATAACTTCGTCAAAAAAATCATAGACTTCAATTTTTTTTTAACTGAAACTGCGTTGTCACTTCCCTATTTTGTCAACTATTCATTCGGTCTTGATTCTGCGTATAAAGTGACATATAAGAAAGTAAAATGTAATAATGCGTTATTACTTTTTATTTTAACCAGCTCGTTATAGGTGTACATACATACAGTCATGGACAAAATTAAGTGGACATTGGAGAAATGTAAAAAATTTTGTTTTGTTACAATGTTTTAAATAAATTTTAAATTTAGAACGTGAAATGCTTTTGTAGACTTGAAAAAAACATTTATTTAATGTATATAATTGTGTAATAAAGTTTTGATTTATAGGAATTGTTAGTTAAATTAAATTAACCTTTTGTTAATTATGATACCTGTCCACTTAATTTTGTCCACGACTGTATGTGCGATCTCTTTAACACTTACCGTCACCTGTGCCCGTTTACCATCGCGTTGCACCAAAATTTTAATGTCAACTTTTTCGCCCGGCTCGTAACTCTTTTTGTCCGTATGTATAAACACGTCTATACGGCTATCTATGATGTTGATATTCTTCTGTTCCGTCACCAAATAATTAGGGAATTGTGCAGTATGGACGGTTAGATTGAGAACGGCCGTCGTTGGTGTTGTTTCAGGTATTTTCATCGTGACCGACACCTTTCGATCTGATAAAAAAGTTTTCGTAACATCAACAGAATTTATCGATGACGCGTTCAGAGGAAACGTTAGTATACGAGCGATGAAAGAAATAAAAAATTCTAACTTCCCAACTCACACTAAATGAACAAAGCTTTCAATCACTTCGACAGAAGCAAAAATCGAAGTTGAATTTGACGCTTGCGACTTTGGGAATTTCTCGAAATTTTGAATTGTATCACTAAGTTCTGGACGGTCTCGAATTTCTGGATTTTACCGCTAAGGGATTCGAGGACTTATTATTAGGTTGTTCGGAAAGTAATTCCGTTTTTTTTTTATGAAAATGAGTGACGATTTCCATCGGATACTTTTTTCCGAATCGACAGTATTTTTAAAAAGGTAAAATATTCCGAAAATATTGCTTTTCACTGTCCATGGTTGATGGGGTACCAACCACAAACTGCTGCATAGATTCAATCAAATTTTTATACAAGCAAGCCTGTTGGAAAAAAAACAAAATTACTTTCCGAACAACCCAATTTTGTGGAATTTCGGGATCTCGGGACGTTGAAACTTCTGAACTTTGTAATTTTGAAAGTTCGATGCTATGTAAAAATAATTGCAGTTTGCAACCGTTGATATTGACTCGATGAAGAATTTTAGTTATAAACACGTCTGCAAAATAAAAATTCTTACTCGATAACTTCTGCAGAATGAAGACGCTCATTTGCCAAGTTCTCTTTTGTTATAAACATTAAGCTGACAAAGTATAAAAACATCATTCGAAGCGTGCAAGACGTTCATCTTTAATTAGCATTTCGGAAGAACGATCTAACTTTAGCATAGATAACTGTATCTCCCTCTTATCAAAAAATACTTATGTTTCGAGTAACCTTTAATTGTTAATATCTTATAAATTAGTCGTTTGCGACCAAACGAGGAGTATGAAAGTTCAAATAAATATCTTCTTCATTCTTTTACTACCAGCTCATATAAACTTCGAATAACGTTTCTTGCATTTCTCATCATTGAATTTTTGTTACTTATTATTTTTACATACGCGTATTTACCTATTGGCATACTCCCAGATATTTGGCTCATTATCTTTTTATGTACCAACAATTTCAGGTAATAAGTTGCTGGAGGATCTATACCGATCAGATTGAAGTGTGCAGTCATATTTGTACCGGCTACAACTGCTTCGGGTATATCGAACAAGAACGTCCTGTAAAAAATCAAAATTGATACGCATGATTCTCAAATTCCTGTTCAATTAGCCGAACGTGAATTAGTCATTGGTTGATCTAACTCAGGTAATAGTTAATGTTAAATTCATTTATTGCTGTAAACGTTTAAATTATCGAAACTGAAATCGCAATTTTTTCTTCGTAAATTCTACCGATGACTATGATTTCAGTATTTATTCGCAAAAATTGATATCTCTATTATTTATGGTTTTAGGGAAAAATACTGTGATCCTCTATAATCGCATCAAATATTGAGACGTGGTTAAACAAATTTCCATAAGATTGTATTGCTTCAGAAATCAAATCTGTGGAACTAAATTTGGATGCCAGATAAAAGATCTAAATAACAGTGGCGAATACTTACGGTTTCGAATGCACAACTCCTATGGAGCAACAAAGCAACACCATAATCACTGATGATTTATCCATTTTGGAATGATTTTGTACACTGTCTCTAGAATTTATATTTCACAAATCGGTGTACGAGAACATGCCTCTCGCGAAAAATCCGAAAATTTATTTCTCGGATTGAATGCTGGCTGTCCAACGATAAAATTTCCAAGGTCGAAGATGCTACCGATACTTTCAACGCATCTACTGCAAGCAGAATACGAACTGAAACCGCAATATTCGCTCGCTTCCTTTTATAACCCAGCGAATCTCTGAGAAAGACGGTTGTTTTGCTTCAATTGCAATGATTATGTACAAGTAACTTTAATAATACTTTCTGTTGTATACAGGGTGTCCCAAAAGTGTTGAAGGAGCCGAAAATGGGAGGTAGGTGGGATGATTCTGAACAACTTTTTCATTTGCAGAAATGTCGTATGGGGCTTCATTTTTAAATTATTAACGAAAAACACCGACCAATCAGAACGCGAGAATCGCGCGCCACACGATTCGACCGCGACCACGGCCAATTATAACTCGGGCCTACACTTCTGCCTCCAAGCGCGCGCGATTCTCGCGCTCTGATTGGTCGGTGTTTTTCGTTAATAATTTAAAAATGAAGCCTCGTACGACATTTTTGCAAATGAAAAAGTTGTTTAGAATAACCCCACCTACTTCCCGTTTCCCGTTCTTTCAATACTTTTGGGACACCCTGTATATAGTCGGTCACAAAAAGATTCAGACACTAATATAGTTCTAGTTTGTAAACTATATTTTGAGTAAACGTAGAAAGAGGAATAAAAATTTCCTGTATTATATAGCACTATACTGTATAGATAATTGGATAAAAAACTTCTCAGTTATTATGTGTATGTGCCTGAGGTTCAATTTAATGAACCATGAGTTAGTTTGGGTGTGCATAGGCGAAACCACTCGAAAAACAAAAATAATTTAGCAGTTGGATAAATTGTGTGAACTTTATTAAAATTAAAAATTTGTCTTGGTAATTCAGAAAAAAACAACAGCATGAAAACTGACAACGGATTTCGTCCGTTGTATGTTTACTCGTTGAGAGTTACTAGTTGAATCCCAGAAGAAGAGAAAAAGTGTTCTTTCAAAAAAAAGTGGTAGGGATTGTCATGCTGCTGGAGATGGACAAACGACTTAGTTAAAATTAAAACATTTCATTGCTTGTGAAAATTTAAGAAAAGTGGTTAAGAACCGTCTTTAATAAACACTCATCCGTAGATCAATATGACCTAACGTAAAAAATAGGACGTACTGTAGTTTATCATTTAATTGTTCGACAGTCATAAAATAAAAAATCATGGTACCTGCCGAAAAATATGTGAATGACTTTATGACTTTATGAATGCGCCACAATATTGTTATTACATCGAAATCGTAACGACAATGTGTGTAGAAAGAATTGTATTATGTTTTCTTGTTAAATTTCTCTCTCGCGTTACTTTCAACGTTGAAGAACTAAGTCACGGCCAGACGAATATGGTTGGCACCTTTTGTTGCAAGGACAAGATTTACTAAAATTTATTATAAATTTTTATATTCAGAGTTTCTACGACGATAAATTTGTGAACTTCCGATTTAGAAAGATGGCCAATACAAAAGTATCTGTATCCGCAAGTTTTTGTAACGATAAATTTGAGAATTCGTGACTTTGAAAGTTAAAGAAAAAAAAAATTCTCGGTTTTTAATACCGCTAAATCGAAAAATATCCGAGTTTAAAAATGTGAAAATTTAGACAATTGAAATTCTATAAAAAATTAGCAGGTTCAACAGCGGTTTCTTGAACACAAATTTTAGATATAATCTTCGTATGTTTCCTTTGAGAATTCCCTGATAGCTATTTAGAGAACGGAAATATTTGAATAGCAAAAAACAGGAAAGATAAGTTGTAGGTAGTTATTTTAGTCTATTTATCTCCACGTTGTACCACGACGTACAACTTTCCTTACAGCTAACTAGTATGGTACCTTGGGTAGAGTTGACACCATTTTGTTTTGTTTTTCAATCGCGTAACTGGTTTGCTGCCTAGCCTTCGTCCCAAGTACTTACTTTTAGTCGTATTTCTCTGTCCCTTAGAAACTATTCGAGAAACGAATAATGATAATTTCTATTTATATAAATTAACATACATATGTATATAATAATTGCTATATATATAAACTTGTATTCGATCTCTGTTTACAAGCCTTGAAGTTATTCTATACAATTAATTAAAAATTCAAAAATGAACCACTCAATTCTGTATGCAGATTATTTAATACATGTTCGACATTCCTACAGGAAAGATTCCACGAAACGAAAGACGAAAATGGTTGAATTAGAATATTATAAATATTAATCCAGGTAATTAATGGTACCAGTTTCTGCTGTAAGCTATGCGAAACAGTCCCAGGGTATTGTTTATTACGTATAAATCTGTAATGAGGCATAATTATGAAATTCAGTCAATCAATATTTTTATTCGTGGTTCAATTAGTTTATTAAAAGGAATCATTTCTTAACAATTATGATAACAATAATAGCAAAATATGCGTTTACATTGCAAATTATGTGTCTACATGTGTTCTTTTATCGTATAGTCATATACGTATATTTACTTACTAGCGTGTATAACAAACACGAACAATTTTAATTTTTTATCGCATTTTTAAGAAATATTGGCCACATCTTTATATCTCATATGGAGTTCACAAACACAACATTTCGATCATTTAGTATTATTTTGCTAGAGTAAATCGATTTAGGGTGATCATAAATTTAAAAATATTATTATGTAAGTTTTTATTGAGATATAATGTTATTAGAGTTAAATATGTCTAAAGATTTTGCACCCAGTCATTCAATTAAAAAATTTGTAAGTCATTAACACAAAAATTCCAGATCACTGAATTCCCAAATTTCTCAATTTACGAGTAGCTCAATTTTTAAATACAAAAATTTCGACTTTCTGGAGCTTTCCGATTTCATGTAATTTTCGAACTATTGTAAAATTTTTAAATTTAACGATATAATATCCTTATATTTTCAAATTTTCAAATTTAGAAATTCTATATTTTTTGTATTTCTATATTATTATATTTCCAAATTTCTAAATTTTTAAATTGAAATATGGAAATTAAAAAAATTTAGAATTATGTAAATGTGAGGATTGGACAATGTGGAAGTGTGGAAATGTAGGAATATGGGGATTTGGGAATGTGGCGATTTGGGAATGTGGAGATTTGGGAATGTAGGGATTTGGGAATGTGGGGATTTGGAAATTTGGGAATTTGGGAATTTGGAAATTTGGGAATTAGGAAATTTGGAAATTTGGAAATTTGGGAATTGGGAAATTTGGGAATTTCGAAATTTGGAAATTTGGGAATTTGGGAATTTGGAAATTTGAACATTTGAACATTTGAAAATTTGGATAATGTGGAAATGGTGGGATTTGGGGAATGTGGAAATGGGGCGGATTTGGAAATTTGAGAATTTTGGACTTCAAACTTGGATTTAAAACTTAGTTGTTCACCTTAGAAATATACAATAAAAAACATATTTAATCTCGCCATTGTTCTACCAGCGGCTATTTCGTGGCGAGCGAACATCATTTACGATTCTCGATTATTTGTTAATGTCAGTATTAATATCTTTAAACGTTTCAAAGTTTGATCAATTTGATTACGAATTTAATGCTTATGTGCATGGTAGCTTTTCTTCATTCAAACAAGTATGCCGTGCATCTGCTACTTCGCAGGGTATGTAGTCGACCTTTGGCAAAACGTATATATAATATGTGCCGTTCAGTGGCAATATGTGATCTTTCGTGCAGACAATGTCCTTATCCTTGTTTATGATTAATCCCAGGTGTCCGGCTGTAAAAATATATTTTTTTTATACAAGATGCAATTATTACAAGACATGCAATTATTTCAAAGAGCGGTTGCTACTCGAAGAAATGTTTTAAGCAACGACATACGCAGTGATGGGCTGATTAAGTGTCCGACGAGGAACTTTTGATATTTCGTGATGGCAAATTTTGATATATCGAAATGCGATTTTCAAATGCATGATTTGGCAGGTCAATAATTTAGTAGTTTTTATAGTTCAGCGATCTTGTAGTTTTTTGGAACTTTGGAAACACGATACGGCAATTTTAATTCATTAAGTTAGTAATTCGGAGATTTGGAAATTTAGAAGTTTAGAAATATAGAAATTAAGAAATTTAACAATGTAGTAATTTATATGTGTGGACATTTATGAATGTAGTAATTTAAAAATGTAGACATTTAGAAATTTATAAATATAGGAACTTACAAATATACAAATTTAGCGATGCAGAAATTTAGAAGTGTGGATATTTATAAACGTAGACATTTACAAATGAAGAAATTTATCAGTGTAGAACTTTAGAAATATGGAAATTCAAAAATTCCCAAATTCCCAAATTCCCAATTCCCCAAATCTTCAAATTCCCTGTCACCCAAATTTTCAATTCCCAAAAGTCCCAATTCCCCAAATCTTCAAATTCCCAGTCCCTCAAATGTTCAATTCCCCAAGCTCTCAATTCCCCAAACTCCCAATTCCCCAAATTCCCAATTCCCCAAATTCCCAAATTCCCAAATTCCCAATTTCCCAAATTCCCAAATTCCCAATTCCCCAAATCCCCAAATTTAGAGTTTACAAATTCATAGACCTTGAAATTGATAACTTGTCAATTTAAAAATTTGAGTAAGGAGATTTAACAGCTCTCGTAAATGCCCGCAGCTGCACGCAAGTTCAAGCGAACACTTTTGCCCATCACTGCTTTATATAAACCGATAATTATCGATGTTTATTAATCGAATACGTACTAGAATTTATAGATGAGCAGGTACAATTCGGGCTTAAATCGAACTGAATCATTTTGTGCATACGTGTAATGTTATGAGATGGACTCATATCCGTTAGTGCTATCACTTTATGACCCTTTCTGATTCCCACTTTCATTACGCTTTTTGCCGAACAATAAACATCTTTCATATCTGAGGGAAGTTTATCTACGCAAACAGGACAAGTCCCCGATTCCGTGGTGTTCTTCGTTTTATCGCCCTGCGAAAAATTGTGTAGTTTAATTTACGTTGACCAAGTATGTAGTCTTTTCGTTGAATAAATTTATACAGGGTGGGACAATAAATTTGTCCACCTTGAATATTGTCGTTATTTGTAATAATATGAAAAAATGTCACATACGAAACTTGAACGGTGCAAAGGGGGACATATTACGATACATATATTTTTTACCTAGGTGGAGGCATCGAGGAGATTTGAAGGACATGACCATTTTTTTAAATGGAAAGGTTTTTTTTTCACCACGTGATAGGCGGTATTGGGACGACTTCAACAAGCTATCGTTCAAGGTAATGCAAGGTCCAATATGCTTTTTAAGTAAACTTACAGATATCATAGAAGATGTTCGATGTGGTGATCGTTTACGATAATATTATCGTCTCTGCAGTTATTCGAGTATACTCAGTATTTCATAGACTCTAAGTTTTATGTAAACAAATTCTCTTATAACGTTGTAATGCTGGTAAACATCCCAATACTTCATATCATTAATATGAATCGATAGTCAGTTTTAGTCGATCGCTAAATCAAGTTGCTGTGTAATTACCAAAATGAAATTTTCCTTTGAAGAGCAGGTGGATATGATCCTCATTTAGGGAGAAACGCGACAAAATTCGATAAGAACTCAAGCTTTGTACACTGAACGATATCCTGACCGTACTCGTCCTTCACACTGATTTTTTCAAAGATTGAGTAAAAAATTAAAAGAAACTGCAGAGACGATCGTAAACGGTCACCACATAGAACACCTTCTATGATATCTGTAAGTTTACTTAAAAACCATACTTGACCTTGCATGACCTTGAACGATAGCTTATTGAAGACGTCCCAACACCGCCTATCACGTGGTGATAAAAAAACATACCATTCCATTTAAAAAAATGGTCATGGCCTTCAAATTTCCTCTATGCCTTCATCCAGGTAAAAAATATATGTATCATAATATGTCTCCCTTTGCACCGTTCAAGTTTCGTATATGACATTTTTTTCATATTATTACAAATAACGAAAATATTCAAGGTGGACAAAGTTATTGCCCCACCCTGTATCAAATATTTTTATTTCACAGCCAGAATGTATTAAGTTACATTTTTTAAACTATCGAGAGCTCACCAAAGATATAGTTGTTGAAATAAAGATTTATTCGTTCAACTGTTTGTTACAGAAAGACTTTTTAAATTTATGTGTTTATAAACTGCGAATTTCATAAATCTCCAAATTTATAAGTTTATTAAATTTAGAATCCGGAATATTCAGAAGTTCATCAATTTTGAATTGTCCCAATTATCAAATTCTTTAATTTTTAATTTGTTATATCTCCAAATTCTCAAATATTTACGTACCCACAGTCCGAATATTCACAAATTATCTTCCAGATTTCTAAGCTACCATGTCCAGAAACTTTGAAATGGTCAAACGTTGACCTTCACAATTTTTTAGTTTCCAAACTGTGGAATTTCTGAATTCTTAAATTTTTTAATTTTTAGTACTCCATGCTTCCAAATCTTGTTATTCTCAAATACCAAAGTTAAAAGATTTCCTTTTATGGCATTTCGAAATTCTCAAATTTACACATTTCCATTTCCGCAACACCCAATTCTCGAACTTGCAATTTCTCGAATTCTTAAATATGCGAGTATTTAAATTTCTTAAACTTTCAAGTATCTAAGGTTCTTAAACCTACAAATACCTAAATTTTTAGATTTCCAAAGTACCCAAATTTCCAAATTGTCGCATTTCCAGAATCTTATGTCTCCTGATATATTGAAATCTTTAACTCCTCAAATGTTCCGATGTACAGTTTCCATATCCTCAATATCAAATCTAAATTTTTCAAATTTTCAAGCCTTCCCCTCCTCAACACGCATCTACTTAGATAGTTTTTCTACATACTTGAAAATGATAACTAATACACCTAATTCTCTTTTTACACGAATTTGATTTAACATGAATTAAAAAGAAAAAATTTCTCTTTTTACACGAATTGTTTTGTTTTAGCACGATTTTCAATATTCAATATTCTATGAATTATTTTCTTTTTCTCAAAGTATAATTTATTTTATATAATATATTTAATGAATTCAAATGTGTAAGCACGAAATAAATTAAGTGAACGCTAACAAGAATTTTTTAATATTGTTTACACCTAATTCTCTTTTTACACGAATCTGATTTAACACGAATTAAAAAGAAAAAATTTCTCCTCTTACACGAATTGTTTTGTTTTAGCACGATTTTCAATATTCAATATTCTATGAATTATTTTCTTTTTCTCAAAGTATAATTTATTTTTTATAATATATTTAATGAATTCAAATGTGTAAGCACGAAATAAATTAAGTGAACGCTAACAAGAATTTTTTAATATTGTTTACACCTAATTCTCTTTTTATACGAATTTTTTGGGAACGTATCTATCGTGTAAAAAGAGAATTAGGTGTATCTACTTAACTATATCGATACAATTACCAACTATACCTCCTTATTCGGTGGCGCAGCCGTCGATGTCCATGGTCTCATGGTTGTTGTTGTTTGAAGTATTTCAGGTTTTTCTGACCTCCCCGATTCCTTTTTTGCGGGATTATAGATGAATATAGATCCCGTGGTATCTTTTATCGGCACATAGACTAATAATTCCGTATTCCTGCCAGCCACCACCGTGTTATTACATCCCGAATTAATTGTATACGTCTGAAAGTATTCATATTCATTATAATTGTTTTTTCACATCTGCGCCTAAGATGGCACCTTTACAGTAAACGATAATACCAATATAGTTAGCGAGTTTAAAACTTACGGCCATTGCGACAAGCTCGGGACGATAATAATCATAGACCTTCAAGTTCGATGGCTTAAGATTCTTCATAGGAACTTGTCTTCTTATCTTGAAGGATACACAGGTCTCTGCCGCAGCAAGTTTCTCGAAATATAGATTCAGGTAATTCTTCACAATCTCGTACCTCTTTGTCTCTGTCATGTATATTCGCGATTATTATTTCTGTACCAATTTTATTATTAGGCTAATCGGAAAGTTCAACCGATTCGAACAAACAACTACCGTCGGTCGAAACAACGTGTGGATGTGAATGAATATTGAACAATACGTAGCATTGGAGAACATAATCTCTTTAGTATCTTCCCATTAACCCTTTGAGCGCTGTGTTGCCCGACGTTAAGCGTGCGCCGTGGACTGCCCACTCCATGCGAAAAAGGTTACCGTAGGCTGCGTGCTTTTTACGAAAGAGCGCAAGTTGAGTATACTTGCCCGATTGCACAAAAGCACATTTAAACGCTTATTGTCTTTTTTATATTGTAGGGATCTTAGTGGGCCAAGGACTCGTTTTAAACAAAAAAGGAATATTTAATATATAAAAACAAAATACATCACACGCTCGCACGACTTTTTTCTTTTAACTCTACGTTTAACTTCTCTCTATTAACTCTGACGCTCAACTGATTTTCCTTTCATCCTTACAATACTCTTCTTCTCCCAAATCCACTTATACACAGCCCCCCCCCCTCTGACCAATTCATACCACACGCATTCTCATTGCGAAGAACTGTCACCCGATCCAAACACTCTTTATTCGCACTTCTCTCGGTCCAAATACGCTACATCCGCACCTCGTTCGTGTCATGCCCTAATAACGGATTCGTCGTTGCCAACATTTAGTCATCGCTGACTCCTGAGGAACCTCGGAGTCTGCTCCTGCCGCTGAGTCACTACAAACCCTTAAACCTGATTAGGCCCCTCCACCGAAAAACTAGATGTATATAAGATCGCTTGCACAACAAAATAAAGATCAGTGTATTTCTAAAATTGTTACTACGTCGAACCTCTGCCCGATATTCCTTTTTCTACGGAATTAGGGACCTCGTGAGTGGAGAAATCTTCAAGTTCTAAAGTTTTGTGCGTCGTTCCCCGTGACACTCGCATATCCTTATCTCGCTCCCCTATATAGGCTTACAAGCACCAGTCACATATATCTGTTCATTCCTTTTTCCCAGATTGAATGGTTTTGTGAGCACCCACATATGCGTTCATAACCTAAACTGTATGGTTTAGCGAAAACACATATATGGGTTCATAGCTAAAATCGAATGGTTGTGTAAGGGCGCATATATACGTTCATAGCAAAAATCGAATGGTTATGTGAGAACGCATATATGGGTTTATAGCGCTCAAAGGGTTAATACAATGTCATTTTCAACGGAACTATGAAGCTGCCGAATATTTTGTGCATGAAGATTTATGGATACGCAACGAAGCATTACATGTTTGTTGCTTCTTTTCCAAATATTAATTCCATTTTATCCACACGGTGTTCTATTACAGTGCACCAGAAATTGTCTTCAGAACATTAAAAAAAGAGTCGAGAAAATGTGATTATGCTTGTTCCGAAAATGAACGAACTGATTTTGTTCGGTCGAATAATAGACTTCGATGTAACTTCCAGATCAGCCTAATATTTGTCGAATTTGTGAAGAATGCAGGAGATTTACTTTGCTGTTTGTTTAACAATTCCAAACTATCTCGATCAGGCCCGTAGCCGCTCAACATTTCAATTTCAATTATAGCCATGTTGCTTTGACCATCTGCTCCTTTGTATCGGGTGCAAACTGTTTGCACGAGTATGTCACAGTTGCCAGGGACAATAGAATGAACAGTAGATGACAAGTCGAAAAATATACTGGGCTGAGGTAGAATGCTATACTTTACAATGACCTAAAATTAAGCAAGAACAACTTTATTGTTCGTTAAATAATACAATAAATAAAATTCGTTAAACTTATTGAGAACTCTTTTTTATATAACGATATTTTGTAACCCCTAAAACGGCAAAACGATTGAAAATCTCAGTACTGTTGCAAAAACCGAGTAACACCGAGTAACAATATATTAATAGAGTGTTCTGATATCGAGGAATAGTACGAGCACGAAGGAAGCTAATTGGAAGAAAATAAAATTGAACGTTATACTGATAGTGAAATTGTAGACGAAGAAAATGTTCAGGACTCCTCGAAAAGTGAATTACAATATATTTTAAATTTACGTAAATGTAGATGTGTTTGCGTGTTTTCAAGTTTCCAAGATGAAAATGTATAGATTGTCAAAATGAAATTGCGGACGGAAGCAGTTTTGGAAAAAAATAAAAAAAGGTCTAGTTATAATATTGTAGTTATTGTAGTTGTCATTGTATAGTAGCTTTAATTCCATAGTATTAAAGCAAAAAATATAAAGATATTCTATTATTACATATTTTTTAAAGAATTTCATCTGCGACTGGTAGAGATAGCTTTTACTTAACTCTTAACCCTTTGCGGTCCCTAATTTGTTTTACCTATAGCTCCTTAATTAATTTACAAAGTAGATCAAGAAGCTGGTTTACAATGAAATGTATTGCAATAATGTAGGGTGCGCAATAAACATATTTATAATTTATTACACGTGGCAAAGAAATGAAAACATCTGTAACCAACCTATTTATCTGGATAGTTTCTACGATTCAAGAAAATCACGACGTCGAGCCACACTCGACATAGGACCGGAAAGGGTTAAGTATTAGTTCTAGCGTAAAAAATGAAGCACCAAGAAAGAAGCAATGGTGGAAACATCTTACCTGCGCCACAATGCAGCCAGAACCTTCGACATAAATGTCGACGGTAGTTGGTATCTCAGGAAGACGAACATACAGCGGTATCATATCGGAGCCGTTCTTCAATGTATATGAACGATCCAATCTATCAGCACTCACAAGAATAGACAAATCGTTGCTTTTATTGCCTCCGTGCATAGCAAATTTAGCGAGTGCTTGGAAAGCAAGTGCTGTATCATGCGTGGACACAAATCCACCGCCGGCGTTTCTGTGTTTCAGCATCCAACGAACAGCCTTCGAAGCATCAGTCAAATTCTTCTCTTCCCCGAATTGCACTAACGAGAGAATCATGTAGGATGTCATTTCGATGCTCGCGCTTAATGCCGGATTTTTTTTGTCCTCCCACCACATTATATCCTGGAATTCACGAAGGAAATGTTAATCGCCGTCGAAGTACGTTTATACCCATCGCTCCTGGTCATATGCTATGATGAGCCTCCGAGAACACAAAATACAAACAACTGTTCGAATTTTTACGTTTGAAAATTTAACAGTTCGAAGATTTCTAAACTTGCGCTGCAAGTTCGTTTCCCGTGAAAATTTAGATTAAAATATGAAGTTCGATGGATTATTCTTGTCTCCGTACGCAAAAATAATCTCATTTGATAGTTAATAGGATTCTAGAAATCCTGGACACGTTTGTAATTTCATTTAACGAAATTACAAAATTCACGAATGCTTTCTAGAATGTATTTCGATTATTAAAATAATTATTCTAGTAACATTCAACTAATTATTCAAGTCTAACTTGACCAGATTCGACGAGATATGGCATCGTACGAATGGACCCTTAGTATTTTTTATGATTTATCAGTATTATTTCAGTCTTATAAGATAAAATCTTATTTCTCCGCGAATGTTTAATGCCAGCATGTTCTTGCATTTTAAGTTTGCTTATTTTCTGTCAACGAGCCTATTTTAATTTTTCGTATGCCCTTATAAGTACTTAACATTTCATACGTGTTTATAAGTAGTGATTTAATATTTTATACGTCCTTATAACTATCGATACAATATCACATACGTCTTTATGATTGGCAAGGTCCATCAATTCCTTTGCGGTGGCATTAGCACTCGGGTGCTTCAGTAGAGTGAGTGTATACGAAGTTATAACCCTGGTGTAAAGAGTACTGTTGAGATGAGCCCTTTCCCTTTCTATGCATGACAGAGCATTATCGAGCGTAGAGTTTGATACTTCAAGTTCAGATTCGAGTAGCGAGATAAGAATGAAAACTGTCAGTGCTGCCGGTGAATCGTCACTTTCGAGACCACCCTGAGAAATGAATATGTACGCATAAATTTATGTTTTCGTTGTAATCAATTAAATGAATTATTGTAAATTATCATCCGATTCGGTTTAGATCATTGAACCATCAAGTTTAGCCTAACGTTCTCGCTATTTATTCTTCACGAACTTTCATATCTTTGTGAGCGAGTGATCCTATAATAGGGAAACAGCCATTAGGCATCTGTTTCTCTGTAATCCAGTCTGCACTCTGCTGAAGATCAGTTTCACTGATGTAGATATATTTCTGAGCCATTGCAAACGCTTTCACGACGAACGCGGTCAGCCATATATTACTTGGACTTTTTGGGAATGTTGAGTACGAACCATCCTCGTGTCTATAGTTGAGCTGATTCTGGTATCCTGTGTTCGGCATAAAACGGTAGTTATTAATAATTACAAAATAATAATCGTTAACAGGCGATAAATCAATTCCTCGAACATTGGTCCACGCATAAATCATCGGGACGTTTTTAGTTCTCTATTTTCTGTACTTAGAGCAACGAAACCATCTAACAGATTCTGTAAGATATTCTGCCACGTCTATGATGTCCCTGAATTTTATCGGGACTTTTGTATGTCATTAAATAGAGAAAACAGGGTAACTCGATAATCAAATTGCGATGTTTTTCGAAAAGCTACACAATATACAAGGTGTATCATTTATACGGATGGCAGCAAATCCCTTGGTTCCAACTGCGTTGGCTCTGCTTCTATCTGCCCAGAGCTTAACGGTATTAGGACACGTTCTATCAATTATATCGTATCCATATATACTGCAGAATGTATCGCCCTAAACGATGCGTCTGATCTCGTTTTGGAACATCAAGATCGCAGTTTTCACATTTTCTCGGATTCACTTAGTGCACTTTTGTCACTTCAGTCTCCTACAGCAGGCGTTAACACCAATCCTTATATACTCGATATTAAAAAGAAATTTAACATCTCTACTAGTAATAAACACAACAGCTCCATTAAACTGTTTTGGATCCCTTCACATTCGGGAATTCTAGGAAATGAGGAGGCTGACAGGGCTGCTAAATCAGCTACCCTTTCAAATTTAATAGACGTCCCATCAGTCCCTTATACTGATTTATATGCAAAATTTAAAGAGCAAGCCAAACTTCAGACTAATGATATTTTAAAAAACCAAGGTCTACATAAAGGCAAAAAGTTCTTCCAAAAATTTTCCAATGCCAGTCCTTTACCTTGGTATGCACATAAAAATCTCAGTAGAAGCTTGATCGTCACAATTAATAGAATGCGAGCAGATCATTAGAATTTAGTCGCCTCTCTTGCCCGCATTGGTATTATTAGTGACCCGAAATGTAAATGTAACCAAAGCTACGAAAGATTAAACCATGTTATCTCGCAATGCGAACTCTATAATTCAAAAAGACCGAAACTAATAAATTCGTTATCTAGACTAGGATATCAACTGCTGTTAGATATTGATATGTTCATAGCGACACCCAACATAGATGTATGTGTTAGCGTCGTGTCCTTTGTAGAGGACATACACGCGCCAAAAGTGGTACACGTGTCAGAAATCAGTATGCTTAAGGACTGTGACCCAGTTTCCAAGGGTCTTAAGATATCGTTGTTATAAACATATATTCCTCATTAGTCGTACGATCGGCGGTAACCGATAGCTAGGGATCGCGACGAAGTTGTACGAGTCGCGGATGTTTAGATTAGGTTTCGATGCCTTTCTTCAATAAACAACTAAAGGTGTCGCGCCTCGTGGCCGATGGCCCGACGTCATGGTACTGCGTGGCGCGTGCAAAAGAGATAAGGGTTTTCTATGAGGATCAGGCCACAGAGTGGGGAGGATATTGCATCCTTCGGGAAGAGGACCGCGAGAGACAGCATGGCACTTACCCCAGAACCTCGATAGCGAATAGTCTCATTAGCATTTCTAAAAACTATATCTAACATATGTATGAGCATTTTCTCTTTCCTTCAAGAATGTAACCTGTATATTTAAATTACTATGTAAATGAAATGTATATATGTATATAACGCTGTAATTTCTGTTCTGATATAATAGTAAAGCTAAATAAACCCGTACGGGTTTAATCAGTTTCAAATAAAAAAAAAAAAAAATGTACAAGATGTATTACAAGGTAACATCAAGGTAAGCTATTATATTACGAGGTACTAGCGAGTTTTTGACCTCGTTATACAATAACAAGAAAAATAATTGAAGAAAGCGATTCCGTATCTAAGTGGCTAACCGAAGTCTATTTGCTCTTCAACAAAAGTAGAAACACCTGCATGATACTTCTATAAAAATGGATTAACTACAAACGGAATTTGGTGCTGATTAACTCTTGCATACAGAAATAAAGTTCAAAATACGTACCTTGTTCCAAATTTTTAACAGCATTCTTTCGGATCACAACATCCTTGATCTTCAAAGTATCAACAAACACTATCACGACTATATTTGGCACGACCACAGCAATATTCTGTTCACCGCACCCCGTCGGCATTTTGATGAGATTTTTCAGATTATCGGGCGTTAGTCCCAGAACGTTTCCTACAAGAAACAGGGTCGCATATACGGTCTCCTTTATGATTTCAGTGGGATGTGACACATTAAACGTGTGCGTGACGTCCACACTAGCATTCACCACGCAAAGCAACGTTGTGCTCGTTCTTTCTACTTCGAAACCTTCACCCACAACTTCAATCGGTTTCGTAATATTGCTCCTGGAAGAAAAGGACTCAAGAATAGTTAAATGTAGAATGATGCACATAGGATATGTTTCGTGGCATAACGAAACGCTTAGGAAACGTACAGTAGTAAATAATATTGGACATGACACAGTACAACAGGACGAACTGACCGTTAATAATTAAGCTCACATTGATATACAGTCCACTCATTTATCTTTAAATAACCTCTTCAAGGATCATAGTAACAGAAACCAGACCTACGTATAATTTATGTTGGGTCGCATATCTTTCGAATTTCGGATTGCAATTACAATTTCCACAATTCATTGACACATACTGAAGCAATAACCTTTTAGGTTTTAAGACTTCTTTAACATTGAACAGAACCTTCCTAAAGGAAGTTCTCGTAGATTCGAGACTCACCCCGAAAGTATGTATTATTCGACTATCGTAGAGTAGATAATTTACGACTTCCGGGGATCTTTACATTCGCGTTCATTCTGGCCAGGGTTTCGGAAATAACCCAAGACTCGCTTGTACAACTAACTCGATGCAATGTCTAGCTCTCTGTTTCGTGTCATCAACGGACCTCCTGTGGTGCCGTCCGCGAAGTCAGAGACAAGACCCGCCAAGGGGTCTAGCTTGCGAGCGTCTCTAACCAACACTTCAAGGACAAGTCCCAACGTAAAGGGACTAAGCCGCCACTTCTGGGGCTCACGTGCACCACAGCCGGCAGGATCTTCAGCTAGCATACATGGGCAGTGTCTAGCGTGCGGATTTGCGAAACCATGTTAACCTATGACATTTCACCAAAGGGTCTGGCACCACACTGATTGGTGGCCTTTGGTGACACCCACGCTGGACCAACTCCCTGAGGCTTTTAGGCTGACTTGGTTGGTGCACGGGCAGAGAGTCGACTTGGTTTACGAGAAATTAAGTAGGGGTTAACCCAAAGAGTTTCGACTTGGTCTGCAAGAAACTAAAAGAGCAATCTTCTGTTTGAAACTGTCCGAGAAACAACTAGTTTTTCTCTTGACTTGACAATCGTTAGAGTCCGAGCACTCACCTATTATTTTTCACACAACTACACGTATTTATAACACATCATCAAGAATAAATGGATATTTAATACAACTGTCAAACTAATTATTATCCTTACTGCTGTAAAAGGGGTAAGGAAGCGCTGTAGTTCGGGTATTATTCCATAACCTAATATCGCGAACTAGTGCTAAAAAACAGGATATGCACACGTTTTTGCACGAAACGATTTTGCGTTTCCACGACTAACTAAAACTCACGACTAACGAATTGGGTTGTTCGGAAAGTCATTTCGTTTTTCCCCATCAGTCTTGCTTGTGAGAAATTCTTAGAATTTGAAAATCTGGGATTTTCAAACTTTCAGAATTTTGAAATCTGACAATTCGGATTTTTTAGAATTTGCAAAGTTGGGAATTCGGAATTTTCCGAATTTGGAAAGCTGAGAATTCGGATTTTTTAGAATTTGCAAACTTGGGAATTCGGAATTTTCCGAATTTGGACAGTTGAGAATTCGGATTTTTCCGAATTTGGAAATCTAAGAGTTCGGATTTTCCAGAATTTGGAAATCTGGGAATTGGGATTTTTCAGAATTTGGAAATGTGAGAATTCGGAATTTCTAGAATTTGGAAATCTGAGAATTCTGAATTTTCTGAATTTGGAAAGCTGAGAATTCGGAATTTCCACAATTTGAAAATCTGAGAATTCGGATTTTTCAGAATTTGGAAATCTGAGAACTCAAATTTTGCAGAATTTGGAAATCTGAGAATTCGAATTTTTCAGAATTTGAAAAGCTGAGAATTCGGAATTTCCAGAATTTGGAAATCTAAGAATTGGGATTTTCCAGAATTTGGAAATCTGGGAATTCGGATTTTTCAGAATTTGGAAATCTGAGAATTGGAGAAAAATCAGTCTTGAATCGGAATAAGTCCGAATAATTTATGGTTGTTACCGTATCAGATATGAAAAGCGAAAAGCAGAATTTTCGGAATTCTTCACTTTTTTACGAAAGCTTTTCAAGCAAGAAAAGAAGTATCCCCCGAAAGTCGTCTCTCATTTTTATAAAAAAAGAAAAGAAACGAAATTACATTCCGAACGATCTAATAATTATACGATGATCGTCGAACAGCGTCGAAATTTAATTACCTTGACTCGGGTATATCTGATCCGTCGCAGATCTCAGGAAAGCTCTTATCGATGAGAACCTCAGCTGTGGTGTGAAATGTTCCAAGATTCCGCGGTATTATAAAGTATTCGTAGTCCGCGGTGTTTCGTGGTTCTATACAGAACGACGCATTCAAATTAGATTGAAGGACGTCGATCCCGTCCATTTTCATCCTGACGGTCACCTGAGTAAAACGATTCATGAAGCTTACACCGTCATGAGATGGTCACGTTTTATTCAGTGGATTATTTAATGAATCAATACGGGTATTTTGCGGTCCAAGTTGTTGAAGATACGGGCTTTCACGACTATCATTTCGCCGATTTTCGCGACGGGTGGCAGATCGTAATCGAAGAAGAAAGGTCGACGAGTTTCTACGAATTTCACCGGCGCTACTCCCAGACCATGCTTCGGAGAAATGCAAACTGTATGACCGCCCCAATCACTTGTCTTGTCCGGAAGTGTCTGTTCCATCGTTATGTTGCTCGTATTTCTGTGAAAAATAATTTATAAGAAATCTCGAGTCCTAAAATGTAACATGCCACTCTTTGACGAGTCTTTACACGATGATTAAGATTTTTAAATTGAAACTAAAGTTATGAGTTTCAAGAGATTTATGGTTTGCGAAATATTCAATGTTGAACATACCGTTGGTATTTATTTAACGAAACATGAAGCTTTGTAATAAAACATAAGCAATTTTGTTGAGAATACGTTTAGTGTGGTAATGTCTTTGTCACGGGCTCGAGACCGATCGAAAAAATCTTATGAAACATTGCTTTTCTTCATTTTTTCAGTTTTCTTTTTAAAGATATATTGGTTAACTGTAACTTATTTAAGTACAAACTATGTCAAATGTATTTTTAGGACAATGAATTTAATTGCTATCTTGAATATGCGGAGCGTAAAAATTTGGACAAGTTTGGTAAAAATATTAGAAGCATGAAAACGTCATGCACAGTGTATGATAATTTTCAAAATATTGCTTTTGCATGAAACTTTACACGTATTAGAGGAGAGTTTATCATCACGCGCATGTTGATGCACGAGTATTATATCAACCCTATACATATGTACAGTAGCGGACAAAAGTTTAAGACGAAATGGAAAAAATAAATAATTGATTTACTACTCATAAAAACTATAAATAGTGTTTTACTTTCGGTGCTAACTAATTAGACATTCATTTATGCACTTATAAAAAAATTTCATTATGATATTTTGCTCAGTATCGAAGTTTAAAAAACGGAACGAAGTTCGTATAATATTTCAAATCAAATCATCGTCTCAAACTTTTGTCTGCTACTGTATAGGGTGTCCCAAAAGTGTCGAAGGAGCCGGAAATCGGAGGTATGTGGGGTAATTCTGAACAACTTTTTCATTTGCAAAAATGTCGTATGGGGCTTCATTTTTAAATTATTAACGAAAAACACCGACCAATCAGAGCGCGAGAATCGCGCGTGTTCGGAGGCAGAAGTGTAGGACCGAGTTATAATTGGCTGTGGTCGCGATCGAATTGCGTGGCGCGCGTTTCTCGCGCTCTGATTGGTCGGTGTTTTTCGTTAATAATTTAAAAATGAAGCCCAATACGACATTTTTGCAAATGAAAAAGTTGTTCAGTATGACCCCACCTACCTCCGATTTCCAGCTCCTTCAACACTTTTGGGACACCCTGTATATTGTCGATATTTTCGTATAGCCTATGCACCCTATGCATCTCATACACTCGATTCTGATTCTACTGCCCCGTTCTTGGCGATATAACGAAAATGTGTTCTACCACAGTTAAGATATTAAAGAATAACTCATACTTGACAGGAACTATGTCCCATAACCACGTTAGCGGGAACTGCGATGGAAGTATGGAAATATCATCGAAACTGTTTGTATGTGATACTGGATCTGAAAATGTGGAATGTATTAATGAATAAGTCGGCAGCTTTTGTCGTATATTACAAATTTAACTCAGTTCAATATTTCAAATTTAATTCTCGGTTCTTGGATGGTAGAAGAAGTAAAATTTTGAAATTTCCAGGAACAAGTGTAGGAGTGTAAACATGTGGGACCTTAGAAATTTGGAAATATAAATACTTGAGATTTTAGAAATTCGGAAATGTATACATTTGACAACTTAGAGATTCAGTACTAAAGGTACTTGGGAATTGCGAAATTCGGAAATTTGTAAACCTGGAGACTCAAAGATATGGTGACACAGGAATTCGGAAATTTAAGAATTCAGAAAGTCTGAAACTTGGAAGTTGAGAAATTTGGAAATGTTAGGAATTTATGTAGAAATTTATAAGTATAGAAATACTCATTAGCAATTTAGAAATGTATAAGTAATTATTTGAAATTACAAAATTTAGAAATTTAAAAATGTTTATCAATTTGGCTTATTAACGAAACGCTAATAGACCACAATTATTGCATAAGATATTGTTCAAAATAAGTAAATCTTTAAATACTTACCATGTGAATGCACTTTTACGGAGCGTTTTGATGTAAATGATCGTGAACACGATTGTGTGGTTAGTTTCATATTGGTCATCACAATCGTTCCGAAATCCTATCAGGAAAAAGAAAGAAGCTTATAAAAAATTAAACATGAGTTGAAGATAAAAGGAAATATCAAATGATTATTAAGTGTCATTCGTTTTTGTGTAACCTTTTTTGTTGATTCCACTTATTTCTCAAAATATAAGTTTCGGAACATAGAAATATTACTTTCCAAATTTATATATTTATAAACGTGCATATTTCGTATCTTTAAAATACTTTTCGGACACTCAGGAATTTGAAAATTTCAATATTCTTCACTTTTAAATGTAGAAATATGGAAATGATATGATATTTAGTAGTTTGAAAATTCTATGGTTTAATAACACGAAAAGATGCAAATTTAGAAATATATAAATAGCGAAATTTCGAAATTAGAAAATGAGGGAATTAGGAAAATACAAAAATTTATAAATTTGAAAAGTTAAGTATCGAGAAATTTGGAAAGTAAGATATCGAGAAATTTAGAAATTTAGAAATTTAGAAATTTAGAAATTTAGAAATTTAGAAATTTAGCAATTTAGGAATTTGGAAATAGTATAGAAATCTAGGAATTTAGAAATTTAGAAATTTAGAAATTTAGAAATTTAGAAATTTAGCAATTTTGGAATTTGGAAATAGTATAGAAATTTTGGAATTTGGAAATTTGGAAATTTAGAAATTTAGAAATTTAGAAATTTAGAAATTTAGAAATTTAGAAATTTAGAAATTTAGAAATTTAGAAATTTAGAAATTTAGAAATTTGGAAATGCAGAAATTTAGAAATTTAGAAATTTAGAAATTTAGACATTTGGAAATGCAGAAATTTAGGCATATCTGTGAATCTGGAGGTTCAGAAATTTGGAGAGCGAGGACGTGCGGACTGTAGAGCTTCGGAGGTTCATTCATTTAGAAATATAGAGGTGCTGAAATGTAGAAATTCAGAAATTTGAAAACTTAGTTAACTTAGAAAAGTGTCATACATTGAAAGCTTGCATCTCGTGCACGTATAGATTTGGCCCATCGTTCATAATGTCCACCCGGTTTCTGTAATAATCTGGTTGATCTTCGCTGTTCGCAGTGTCTATAACAATCAACATTTCTTCGTTAATTACTTTGTACAATTGTATCGACAGCATGAATATTGGACGAGAACGTACCATTGCAACCAGATTGTAACATGATGCCATTCATAGCGATTGGATTGTTTTCCTTCACGGATTCAAATAGTTGGTACGAATCGAGCAAATTAGATGGCAATTGAGGAAGAGAAGGTGGCGTTTTTTCAACCAGCGATATTGCACAAACAGAGTCTGGTGCAGCTTGTACATTGTATTTAATAGCGGCTCCTGGTTGTTGAACACCGGTGGTGTTCCATCCGGTTCTCACAATGTTATTGAAACAATAACCAACGTCGAGCGTGTGACTTGCAGACACGATTTCACCATCCGGTCGCACATAATAAATCAGTAACTCCGAAATTGGGGCCATTTTTGGTGTTATTTTAATTGTTATTTGAAATCTAGCAATAATAAGATATATATCAACACATGTTAATTTTACTGCAGTACAATGTTTGTTCGACAGATAAACATACAAATAAATACCCGTTAAGAACGTTACAGGATGTCCCACAATTATGATACGAGCCGGAAAGGGGTGGTAGGTGGGGCTATTCTGAACAACTTTTTCCTTTCCAACAATGTCGGATGACGCTTCATTTTTAAATTATTAAGGAAAAATACCGGCCAATCGGAACGCGAGAATCGCGTGCACCATATGTTCGATCGCGACCACGGCCAACTATAACTTAGGCCAGGCATGGGCAACGTCTTCCCCGCCGTCGCTTCGTAACTCCCACTACTCATTTACCGATTCCCCCACTACTAACCGCACCGCGTTCGGTTACTATGCCCTACCTCGCACGCTCCACATGGCTCACACGACTGAAAATATATAGATATATATATAAAATGACACTATGCGCTTGCTGAAGTTTAATAAACATTTCTATTCCGAGAAAAACATTAAATAATTACAATTTTTTATGTGAGCATTGTGCCTGTGTCATATTGGCAACAAGTGACGGAATATCGACTGATATTTTACTTATAGCTACTCTTAGCAAAGAGGCGACTGATTGATTTGTTAATTGGGAACTTTTATTGAACGTTTCTCGCGAGTTGTTTCGTTTGACATAATGAAAGTTATATGAAGTCTCTACAGTTAATGGAATTCCAAAATTAAATATCTAATATCTATTTTCAAAACTATTAGAAAATATATAAAATGTTTTGCTTTTAAAAAGGCATATAAGAAGTATTAAATATTTCGCCTTGAAAAAGACGTTTTTTAAATGCAGGGATTGTTTCTTTACTACAAGGACAATGTCACAATGAGCGCTGTTCGATTGTCTGTAATATGAAGCGTGCGGGGAACGGGGCCTCGTATATATAGTCTATCAGTTTCCCCCACTACTTCCACTCCGCCTGCGCATGGTGGGGTGCGTTGAGAAGTAGGGAGGGAAGGCGTGCTTGGCTCGCGAGCCAAACGTTGCCCATGCCTGACTTAGGCCTACACTTCTGCCTCCGAACGCGCGCGATTATCCCGTTCTGATTGATCGGTGTTTTTCCTTAACACTTTCACGACCGATGAAACCAACGTGGTGCCATATGCAGGCCAGTCGTTGTTTGCCGGTGACACTTACGTGGTGTCACGTGGTGACTCCCATGTGGTACCTACCATCGGTCAGCCATTTGCAAAGCTTTTTCGAACGTCAGTTGTTTAACACTTTAAGATTGAATACTATCGCTAGAAATTGCGTACATTTTCACGAAATACGTTTCAATTTTTGCTTATTGATAAGCAACAACGTATGTTGTTTCTGAGAGTGTTGCACGGATACGATAAAATAATGTCATAAAAAAGCATTTAAGTTTGTTATGTTGTCATGAATTTTGTTTTATATTTGTACGTTTTAATAATTGTCACACAAAGAAAAAACATTTTTGTATAATAATGTTGAATTATTTCGTAAATTTACGTAAAGCTTTTTACATTAATTCTTCTAAAATATTCCTGGCGTTTGGCGACGTTTCACTACGCAAACATGCGGTCGTGAAAGTGTTAATAATTTAAAAAAGAAGCCTCATACGACATTTTTGCAAAGGAAAAAGTTGTTCAGAATATCCCCACCTACCACCCCTTTCCGGCTCCTTCAACACTTTTGGGACACCCTGTATAACAAGGCTCGAACGAATTGGTGTTCAACCACGAGCGTTAACAATTACATAATTGAAAAATATATAAATTACCTGTGTACAAGGGGATCTAGATAGAATCTGTTTGATGAAGTTTTCAGGGTACCCAGTATATTGTCATACTGCGAATAGTCCAATATAGTATCAGTATCTGCCTGATGTATTTTTTGTTCGTCCAACAAAATACCGCTTCTCGAATTGACAGAGTAGTGGAATACAATGGAGTCACCGTACTCGGTGTATTCAGATAGCGTATACAGCACGTTGAAAGTATAGTCTTCGCCACATATTAGACGTTCTTTTTCCCGAGTTACAACTATGTAACTATTGGACGTAGAGTATAACGGATATAAATCAATTTGCGTTGCGGGTTGATTCATAAAGGCCTGAAAAAAGTAGTAAAAGATAAATAAAATTTATGGCATACCTGGTGTGTCTGGTTGACTTTCAAACGTGCATATATCACGATTATGTTATTGGATTGTTCGGAAAGTCATTTCGTTTTTCCCCATCAGTCTTGCTTGTGAGAAATTCTTAGAATGTGGAAATGTGGGATTTTGAAACTTTCAGAATTTGAAAATCTGAGAATTCCGATTTTTCCGAATTTGGAAGTCAGATAATTCTGATTTTTCAGTATTTGGAAATCTAAGAATTGGAGAAAAATCAGTCTTCAATCGGAATAAGTCCGAATAATTTATGGTTGTTACCGTGTCGGCTATGAAAAGTGAAAACCAGCATTTTCGGAGTTCTTCACTTTTTTAAGAAAGCTGTTCAAGCAAGAAAAGAAGTATCCTCCGAAAGTCGTCTCTCATTTTTATAAAAAAAAGGAACGAAATTACTTTCCGAACGACCTAATATTTATATGTCATGTTCGTATGATGACAATGTAAAACATTTGTTACTTTATTTATTCAGGAAATTGCAATGTAATAATACTTATACTACGAGGAACTGAATAATTAATAATTGTCTAAATGGGAATACCATATCTTTTTCAAACAAATAAATAATACAGTTACACAACAAATATGTTAATAGATTCATAAATAAAATTTGTTTATATGAATTAATTTATAAATAAAATAGGAATACAAACAAATGAAAAACGAAAGAGATTAATTTAATCGAATCTGGTTAAAATCAAGTTGAAAATCGAATTAAATAATTAAATGAAAGTCTAATGTTTGAAAAGGCACATCTCTCGAAGAGGTTTTATTTAGACGATATTTTTTAACGAAAGCATCACTGTTAGAAGATTAGTATTTACATAGTAAGTAAAAACTAAATCATCAGCACCAGTTACCACAATAAAGTTTGCACTATAAAATATTGCATTACATTAATACGATTATAATCTAAGCTCGAGAAAATTGTGGAAAGTAGAGTGAAATATAAATAATGCGTTTAGTACAGATTGGTTTAAAGCACTTACCTTCCATTTATCGTCCACAAAATAATATTTCGTTCGATAATTAAGCGCAAACGCAACTATAGTTAACGAAGTGGTTTTTCTATGTTGAGGTGGTATAATAAAATCAACAGACCCCGCAGAAGAAGATGTAAAATTGCGACACTCGTGAACATGTCGTATAAAGTCATCTGTTCCCCTTGTTTCTATGCAAAGTTCAATTCTCTCATGCGGAAGAGGACTATCGTCCGGTCCGAAGACTAGTAACTGAAATAGAAATATACGGTCGCAATCATCGGATCAATCGCACTGTTATACGTCCCATACACATATTATTAGTCATTCGATGACGATGAGCTGGAGGAAAATGATATCGCTTAATTTATTTAACAACTATTGTGTGAAAAGTCAAAAAATTAATTGTAGAAATTGATTCGACATAGAGAATAATTTTAAGTTGAAATTTGAAAGGTGTCTTTTGACACCTCTTGGTAGAAATAGTGTTAAAGTGATACCCTATCCAGCGAATTCAATTTCGAGAGACTGTTTTCTAAACCGGGCATCACAGCACGAATTATCAAATTATCTGAACTTAAAACGGATAAATTAATCGTTTGGGGTCACATGGAGTACAGATCCTGGCGCCTGCGACTCTTTCGTTGAAATAGTTATTCTTCTGTGGAAATAGTTGGTGACGCTATTAAATTTTGTGGTATAATCAATTTGTAATTCCAGATTTACGAAACCTGATAAAATGACTCATCTTAAATTTCTTCTTTTAAATTAGGAAAATTACTAAGAAGCTTTTGTTAAAATGTAAGTTAACTTCATTTACTTTTACAGTTTAATCTCAATTTAAATATTAGGTTGTCCCGTAAATTCTTTCCTCTTCTAGTAGAAATGTATACACAATATTTATTGTTCAATATTTGTTGCATTAAATATAAGGTGTTCTACTGTATCGCCCTTTTTTCATTCCTCAATAAATATTATGTACTCCTTGATTACTTGCAAAATATTCCTCGAAGTGCGTTTTTATATTTTATCAAAGAGGGAAGAAACTTATGGGACAACCTAATATGAGTAGTCTCGTCTGGTTAGGATGGAACTATTAGTTCATCCAGTGTATGCAATCTATTTGTTACAGTTTAGCTACGAATATTAACAAAAGACGATGGAATCGAGTGATTTGAATTTGCAATTCGGTTCAATTACCATAATTTGTCTCTAAATACCTTTCCTTCGTAAGGCGTGTCCAACTTAAAGTATTTGTCCATGGTCGGTGCGAATTTCAATTTGATGGCCTCATACAAAATCGGCGTTCTAGAAATTTTAGATTGCGTTATTCCAGTCGCGGACTCCGTGAAATTTGCAGTTAAAATCATTTCTTTGGGATGGACACTCCATCGATCCAAATTAAAAATTGCTCCGGAAGTCAGAATTTCGGTACATCCGTCCGGTGAATTCAACTGTGAACGAATCATTCGAATTTTTCGTAACTGCGTATAAAATGTAACGCACAAAGAAGGAACACGACACTTGCCTCAATCATTTTAACCATCTCTTCGGAGGGGTTTGGCAAGTTAGGCGCATACGGTGTTAATTTGGTCGTCAGAGTACCTTTTGCGGGCACATCGTAATCGTAACTGTAACATTTTACGTCGTAGTTATAGTATAACTATAGTTCTGTACTCGAAGACAATTTCTTGAGGAGAACAAATGATATCCTTTTTTGTAAACTTTCACAGGGTGTTCCTGATAATATGGACCATAGTCAGACACATACTCGCGAGGATATGTTCCATTCATTTATAGTAAGATTTTTAAAAAAGTGGGAGAGGAACAGACTATACTGTATTTTACTAATAACTAATGATGTATATCAACTCTATCTTTTTTCAGCACTATTTTTTGAGAAGTTAGTGCGATTTTCAGTTTATTAAATGGAACGCTATATATTTTTTACGGTCGCATGAAATGCGAGTTAAATCGAATTTGCAACCTCGCAGTCATGAAGAGATTAATTTCGAAAATATTTTGAAAATATAAGAAAAGTGCAAGAACGATACCTGACACAGATCTTCCATGTTAGTTTTACTGCATCTGCCAGTATATAACGTGGTGGAATTATTTTTATCGCAAAGTTTGAAACACCTTCATTCCTTACTTCAAAATGGGAGACGGAATAACTGTCGATGTTCGGGTACATCTTCGCCAGAACTTCCCATCGTCCCTGTTGTAAAAAATCCTCGTATAATATTCAGCAGTTTGGTACATTTGAGGGTGTTGAGAATTTGAAAATGCAAGGATGTAACAGTTGTAGGGATTTAGGGAATTTGAAAACTTTTAAATCTATGAACTTAATTATATTAATACTTGAGATTTGGAGCTTTGGATTTTGGAACTTTAAAAATGATAAATTAGGGAATTTGAAGAAACGAGGTTTTACAAATATTGGAGATTTGGAAATTTAGAAATTTAAAAAACTGTAGAAGTCTTCGAATTTAGTAATGTGAACATTTTGGGGATTTGAAGGTTCGAGGATTTGGATACTTTGAGAATTTGAGGATTTGTAAGTTTCCGTTTGTCAATTTCGGGAATTTTGACATTTTGAAATTAAGGGACTTAAGAATTTCGAAGCTCAAAGATATAGTGAGATTTGGGAAATTGAACAATTTTTGAAATGTAGAAACTTGTCAAATTTGGGGATTTGAGGGTTTGACACTTCTGCAGATTTACAGAGTTGGGGATTTAGCGATTTGTTGATTGATTGATTTATTGTTTGTTGCTCTATAAGAATATCCATGATATTTTTGTGCAAACACATCACATTTGAATAACATTTGAATTTTACCACTTGCGCTTCTGTAGTCAAATAGAACTTTATCTCTTTCATTCCGTCCTTTGTACTGAGTCTTCTCCATTCCATTATTTTATTTTTCGATGGATTTTTTATGAATATTAGCGGAATCTGTAAACGATGGAAAATTGTGTAGAAAACACAGAATTTTAGCAACGATACTGCAAATATCGCTTTGCTAACACTACGAAAATATTTAAATCTTAAAAATGTACGCTTACTCAATTAATGTATATTTATGAGAAATTTAGTTATATTTGAATGATCCATTAATCACAGAAATGAACTATAATTTAACCAAAACGCGTATGTTTCATTACTTAAAATACATTTAAACGATTAAAAAGTATGTGTACCGATTTAAACAAGTTAAATTCTAGAAAATAAATCATTCAGATTTGCAGTAAAAAATATTTAGAGTAGATGCTCACCGAATCCCATACAGGCGTAAAATCTTGATAAATCTGCAGTACTCGGATATTAACTTCATCGCCAGGTTTGTAAAGTCCTTTGTCCGTTTGCACGAAAACGAGGCGATTATTTAAACTAATTTCTACTTTTCTCTCCTCTGTCACAACGTCCTGAGGGTATTTCTCAAATTTCATCGTGAGTCGAACCACTGCATCCCGAGTACTTATCATCGGTACATTCAGTTTCAAACATGCTTTACTACCTGTTTAAACAGGGAATATTTTTTTGAACATAACAAGATTAAACATTTCTTGAATCTTCTGGTATAATATAAAATAAGTACTGTTGCTTCAGTATCCATCGTTCGTGAGTTTCGATTTAACATTATTTGAAATATTAGAGCGTCCCATATGTTTCTTCCTTTTTTATACGACATAAAAACATTTTTATCTGAATAAATACTTGCATGTAATCCCCAATAATTTCGGAAGGGATCAATAATGATGTATTCTAAGGGATAGAAGAGTACAATAGAGCAGAACAGTTTATATTTAACCCTTTGTCATATAACATCATCCGTCACCCGTGACGCACATAACTGTCGAAATGTGATAAATTTGACATCAGTGATCGCCATGTTCAAAATACCCCTAACATTTGAACATTCTTTGTCTTAGTTAGCGTTATGACGATAATTAAGTGGCTCTTTCTGACGCAGTTGCAGATAAAATCATAAGTTAACAGGTTAATGCAACGAATCAACCTTAAACAATAAATATTGTGTGTTCATTTCTATCAAAAGAGGAAGAAACTTTGGGAACATCTTAATGTCGGCAAATGTGTTATGATTAGAAAAACAAATATGTATCATAATTAAAGTAATTGTAAAGTATTATGATAAATGGAATATAGACAGTGTTATTTATCAATTTTTATATATTTATATATTCATCAATTTTTATACTTTTACCCGTTGTTAATTTGTAGCTGGCGCTGGAAATTACTTTGTTTCCGTGCAATAATTCGATAACAATATCCGCTGGTGGTTCTGTATTTTGTAAAGATATGCATCCTGTCGTATTTCCGCCAATGGGAAGTTTGTAGGGTATAGTGAACACGTATCCCCTGGGAACAGAACAAAATTAGACACGGTTTTTAAACGATCACTTATTTCGAGGATACAGAGTCTTGTAACGAAATTTTGAAACTAGAGAACATTTATTTCATGGAAACATAATGTTTCAGATTGTATGAAATGCTAAAAAATCAGACAGTGAAAATAAACAGTGCGCCGGTTAAATTGTTTCACAGATTGAGTTTAAATACGATGTAAGTTTAAACGAACAGTGGTCAATTACCTTTTCTGATTCCATTTGTCTTCATTGCATTGTAAGAACCCCACCGAGCAACAAAGTAGCACAAAAATCATTAATTTATCCATTCTCTTCAGTTAATTCCAGTGGCGATAGCGTTTATTTTTGATAATCCGTGCGCGTTCACATGCTTCTCGCGACGTATACGAATTTTCCGCTTCGTTTCAAGTCTGTTATACAAATTTTAAGTATGGTAAAAAAACAAAAAGTGCGTAAGAACGTGTCGATACCCGGTTGCCGACTGAAGACGCGATATTCGTTCACTCCTTCTTATACCCTTCTGATACTCTACCAAGCAGAAACAAAAAAAAACATGTTCTCTATATTCAAGAATTTGTAATTTTTTAAGTTAGTAAATTTAACAATTTTTTAATTCGTAAGTTCCCAAATCGTCAAGTTTCAAAATGACTAAATATGAAAATTTCGAAGTTCGATAATTTGAGATATAATTCTTGCATTATATTAATAATCTACATTGAAAAATGTATAAGTTTTTAAACTCAAAGGTTCGAAGGTTTCATATGCAAGCTAATAAATCTTACATTCAAGTATTTCCGACCGTGAAAATTTCTAAATTAAACAATTTGACGATATTAATCTTGCGAATACATAAATTCGAGAATTTATGACATAAGAAGTTCGAAATTTCTAAATGTCTCAATTTGAAAATGTCTAAGTACCAGACAACGGATATTTATAAATACGAAACATCGAAATATCATATATTTCTTAAGCAGACGATCTTTGTAATTCTAGCACTCAACGAGAAGATCGCACACGCGCGACGCAGACTAGCTCGGATGTAATAACTGTACGGAGAGAATATCAAACAGGTTCGGTAGGTTTCTAATGCATAATTTTTTATTTTATATCAGACCGAGACTAACTTATTTTAAGAATTCGGAATCTTTAAAACGTATCTTAATATACGCCGCGTTAATCGAAAGTGGTTATCTTTGAACGCAGTTTATCGGGGCAAGAAAATAAGAAGTCGATGTAATTAACCAGTTCTTATATAAATACGAGACAGTTACTTTTGAATCATAAAGAAAAGATTTTAAACGAAATTAACGTAGGACAACGAACGTTAACGGTTGCGTCGATAGGACGCGAACGGCAACTGCTGCGTTAGAAAAAATGTGGCAAAAACCGGGCAACAACGGGGCAAAAACGGGACAAAAATTTCGTACTTAATCAAATTATTTAATTTATGATTGTTTATATTTTATATTCTAATCAATGTTTTCTAATTTTGGGCCGTAACTATAAACATTATAGCTTACAATAAAAATATTATGGTATAAATTTAGCGTAGCAGTATATACACTCATGGACAAAATTAAGTGGGCATTGCAAAAATGTAAACAATTTTTTGTTTTACTACAATGTCTTAAATAAATTTTAAATTTGAAACGTGAAATGTTTTTGTAGATTTGAACAAACATTTATTTAATGTATATAATTGTACAATAAAGTTTTGATTCATAGACATTCTTAGTTAAATTAAATTAACCTTTTGTTATTTATGATACCTGTCCACTTAATTTTGTCCACGACTGTACATATTCTGCCCAAACATGAAACAGAGAATATTTTTATTCAAAGTGTCCAGAATGAATTCCACTAGTGTACGTTGGATCCCCGCATTCCCAGTGCGTCAAAACCGTACAACAAGAAATAGGTAACACACTTGCATTCTTTATTCTCGCGACCGGAACAATTGTAAGAGAACAAACTTCTAATACATAATTGTGTTCTGTAAAACGTGTTGCTATATTTGCTATATAAATATACCTATAAGATCCCAATGACAGTTCCTACTATCATACATCCTAGCCGCTCAGGGTGTATGAAACTATAAAATTAAAATAAAAGTTACAACGTGGTTTAATTATCATTTGAATCTCTCGGCGCTTTTACACGATGTTCAAAGCCCAGCACGTAACAGTATTATAATAATACCAGTAATGATATAATCGAACTAGTTGAAAAATCCGTTAACAATCCAATTAAATGAAGGAGGATCAATATTACACCCTCTGTCCCAAAAATAACCGGAATGGCTATGCAGAAACAAAAATAGGTAAAAAATCTTGGCAAAAATCATTTTATTTATTCAAAATATTCTCCCTCAGGAGAAATACAGCGATTTGCGCGTTCGAGAAGTACGTTAAATGACTTTTTTATATCGCTGATTGGAACGGTGTTAAGATTGCTCGTCGTTGCCCGTTGAATATCTTCAATTGATGCAAAACGATTTCCTTTCATTGCCAAATGCAGGTTTGGGAATAGAAAATAACGCAGGGAGCCAAATCGGGTGAGTAAAGTGGATGTTGAAGCAAAAAAACATGATGTTTGGTAAAAAAATCAGTCACAATTAGTGAACGATGAGCAGATGCATTATCGTGCAACAATCGCCAACTGCCAGGTTCTCGATATTCAGGACGAATACGATGAATACGTCCTAACAAACGTTTCAATACTTCAAAATAATACTCGGCCTTAACTGTTGTACCACTTGGAACGAATTCTTTGTGGACAATCCCCTTGGAATCGTAAAAATCAATGAGCATTGTTTTGACTCTTGATTTTTCCAAACGAGATTTTTTTGGACTTCCTTCATCTGGTGACCGCCATTCAGCACTTTGACGTTTGGTTTCTGGATCGTATTGAAAGCACCATGTCTAGTCACCAGTTACAATTGTGTTTAAAAAGTGTTCATCTCTTTCAGCTTTTCTAATGTCTTTGCAATGCTCAATTCGGTTCAATTTTCGGTCATCCGTCAATCGATGTGGAACAGACTTTGAATTTAGCTTCCGAAGACCAAGTTTTTCGATTAAAATATGGTGGATTATTGTCTTGGATATCCCAAGTTCCATTTCCATAAATCTCACTGAAGATTTTTTCGTAATTTTTACGAAATCACGCACTTTTTTGATATCCTCCGCAGTCATTGTCTCAATTGATCGGCCTGAACGTTTCTCGTCATCCACATACTCTCTGCCCTCTCTAAATCGTCGATGCTACTCGAAAACTTGTGTTTGTGATAAGCAATTATCTCCAAAAGCGATTTTAAGCATTAGAAACGTTTTCATAGGACTTATATCGTTCTTAACACAGAACTTAATGTTGACTCTTTGTTCTTTATTCATTTTTTGACCGGCGTATAAAAAACTATTATTACAAAATGCGTCGCACCTTGGATTCTAATGAACGAAATGTCATGACATTTTTACAGGTTAGTAAGAAAGTTGACGATTAATAAATCAATCGCCAATTAACAGATTGTACCAATATTTTCGTTAAACTAGATCCATTCCGGTTATTTTTGGGACAGAGGGTGTATGTACACATTTAATTAAAAAATTGCAACAATGTATAGTGCATGCATAATAAATTCATGTATTTAGTATAAAATTTACATATACAAGTGGTATAAAAGCTTACTCAGTTCAATTTAAAATCGGATATTTCTATATTTCGAAAATTCCAAATATCCAAATTCACAGATTTGAAGATTTGAAATCGCATCATTCACACCGATGCCCGTAAATTTATCTGCGAGCATCCATCACTCAACAGATGTAATTCAATATCCATACGTAACTAAAATAATTTTATAAACAAAATTATGCACCGACAAGTTATTTAATCCTTCTTGTTCATAGAATTGTTGTCATGAAACTTGCTTTTTGGTTCTTCATTTCGAAATGAAATTCGTCATTACATTTTTTCTCGTTAGCCTAAGTCGTTGGCTCACCTTACATGCTTTAACTGCGCATTAATTAATTATTTTTAATTTTATTAATTTACTAATTACTTTGTATTAATGACTACGTTATCTTGTTCGTGAAAGATCTTCTCTAGAAAATCATACTTTACAGTTTCAAATTCGATGAAGCTTTGAATAATTTTGTTTGTTACGTCAATATTTTTTTTTCATTTCATTTTTCGAAATATATTTTTATATATCAATTTCACCAATAATCAGAATTGAAATAATTACCAAAAAATAACTGTTCCATTTAATCCATATGCTATTCCACTTATAAATTCATTAACTTTAATTCATGAATAATAGTTTCTTAAATAATAGTATTGTAAAAACTTCCACTTCACTATTTTTAACTTTAATTTTAAAAATACATTGTTCAGCACTTTGATTCATTAAATACTATGAAGTTTCACTTCGCTTTTATAATAGAATTTATACAGAAATTTTTTTCGTAATTACTGATTTCATAGACTTCGTGTAATTATTGGAACTATTCTCCTTTCTCCTTAATTCATCAGTAACATTCTGAAATATCTTGATACTGATATTTTGTACATTCGACTATTTTCATATACCTCAATGTATTACGAGTTTATTGATTAATTGACTTTGTCGTTATTAATAAATTAGTTTCGTTTATTAATGCAATCTTGAAAATTGTGATATGAACAAAGATCCAACTTGTGATACAATATGTCATAATTAATTAATTGTATACAATATCTTTTCATTCGAAATGTAATTTCGAATGCCATTTCGAATATTTCATTATGAAATGCTATAAATGTAAACGTTCTGTAATGGACCATAGTCGAATCGTATATTAACTTCCGTGTCGCAATAAGAACAACATTTCTCAGATTTGATTTTGTGTCATTCGTAACAGTGGACAATTTATACATTTGGCACTTATATCGAAAGGATTAAATGTTACATGATTTTATCAGTTCAACCATAGACACAGTGTATCCTCGTACTTATGTGCATTGAACCTTTTCTTCACTTGAACATGTAGATCGTGCTTCTGCCACTTTACAGGGCACACCGCTCGTCGGGGGTAGGCCATATATGTGGTAGGAACCGTTCAGATTCTGCTTTTGCTCCGAGCCAGCGAGAAAGTCATTATCCACGTTTATGATCAACGATAGACTTCCAGCTGTAAAAAGGTATTTTTTTTCTATATGATGTATTGTCAAACATACGTGTTATATATATATCCAGGGCCGGTTTGTAATGTGTCTACAGCAGGGGTGGCCAACCTTTCGCATGTTATGCGCCAATTTTGTAGAAAGCGAATCCAGATGCGCCAAAAAAAAACTTTAACGCCTTTTACAAGGGTTCAGGTAAAGTGAGATATTGATGGAATATACTCTGCTTAACATGAAGAAAGAGTTGCTTAATCGCACAACAGATATAAATTATAATAAGAAAACTTTAACACGTATCTATAATGTCTTAATTGCTCTCTCCTAGAAAAAATATTTCTTTTGTGCGCCAAAAAAAATCCTTCAATGCGCCATGGTTTGACCACCCCTGGTCTACAGTGTCTACATGCACGTGAACGGTCATATATTGCACTCCAATCAACAAAGTTGTAATATAATTTAATATTGTGAAGTTATAGGCGAATTATATAGCATTTTTTGAACTAGCGTTTGGAACTATCGTAATATTTAGTTCGATTCCTTTTTTTAACAATTTATTCTCAATAGGCTTATTATCGAAATATTATAAAAATATATTATTATGTTTGTGTGGTCTCAAATCATAACAACTCCAACTTTGTAAGGCCGTGAATTTGTAAATTTGTAAATCTGAAACTGCACAAATTCGGAAATCTGTACATTTGTAAATTTTCAAGTTATCAAAATTTGTAATTTCCTAATTTCGTGATTATTAAATTTCGGAATCCTTAAGTTTCCAAATATTCGAACATTCATGTTCGTAAATTTTTAAATCTCTAAATTTCAAATTTTGATGTTTCCAAATCTTGACATTTCCAACTTTCCAAATATTGCAAATGTTAAATTCCCAAATTGAACAGTAAAAAGATATATGCGCACATTTCTAACTCCTAAATCCCCAAATCCGAAATATTTACAGATATTTCAATCCCAAACTGCTACATTTTAAATCACTAAATTTAAAAAATTGCGAGTTTCAGACATCCCAAAGTTCGAAATTCGAAAGTTCCTAAAATTCCTAAATTTCCAAATTTCCATATCTTCCAACTTTTAAGTTGGAAAATTCCAAGATTGAAGTTACATTTACAAAATGCTAAATTCCAAAAATCCCAAACTGCCAAATTCCAAAATTTGGATATTTCAAAAATCCCAAATTTGTAAACTTCAAATTCCCAAGTACCCAAATTTTTAAAAATCCATATTTTCAAATTTCCAAATCCTAAACTTCCAAACTTACAACCTTTTCATTTCTCAACTTCCTAAATTTCTGAATCTCTATAACTTAAAATTCTTCAGTTCACAACTTCCCAAACTTTTAGATACTTGAATCCCTAAATTTCCAAATTTAATACTTCTGGAATTTCTAAATTTTCAACGTTTCAAACTTCCAAATGTTCAGCTTTTCCAATATCAATATTTTCAATTTCACAAAATTCTAAATTTCGAACTTACAAATTCTGGAGTCTCTAATTTCAAAGATCCAAATTTTTAAACAAGTATAATGGCATCAGTACAATGATGTATCATTCTTCTCCCAAATACCCGTGTACTAGGTTCATGCAGTTGGCCCTCGTTATATTGCCACATTCGCGCAGAGTACTTAGTAGACGTCCAAGACTATACTACCGGCTCTGTGTGTATTGATATAATAATTTAATTATCGATGCGTGTTACTCGAATACGTACGTGTATCCAGCGGGGCACAGACACAATCCGGACTTAAATAAAAGTCGATCGCGGAACGAAGACGTTGAACTTCACGGGATACACTCAGATCCAGTAACATTCTGGCTTTTCGCGATCGTCTGATCGCCGCTTTCACCACGATCTTCGCCGAACAATAAATCTCTGTGATGTCCGAGGGAAGATTCTCCATACATACGGGACAAAACGGTACTGCTTCTACTAAATTAAAAATGCAACGGTAAATATCGACAACAACCATTGATCGCACAATAATTATAAAACATATTCGGATGATCATTAGGTTGTTTATGTTGTTTTTGTCGGGCGATATTTATACAATTTATGCGTCGACAGCTTCTTCTATTTTACCGAATGGCCTAGAAATTTACATTTTAGAGCAGTGTTTCCCAACGTGGGACCCACGCCCCACAGGGGGGCAATTTGATTATAAGGGAGGGGGGGGGGATTCGAAAATGGACTCGATACGAGTTTAACCCTTTCGCTGCGGGCCATTTAAATGCAATGCTAGATTTCGGTGCCCAATTTAACGAAAAAAGCAAATTCTGTGCAGCAAGCATTAAGTGCAAGGATCTCACTAAATTAAAATAATAAATTAATATAGAACAATTTTTATTAAAATTATTTGGAATTTGAATTTCAGTTTTTCATTATATATTTTGAAAATTTACTTACTGTGTTTCGTTAACGATTTCCTAGTGATTTCTTCCTAAAACCTATTATTTAAGTTTGTTAAGTGAACAATTCAATTTTTTAATATTAAAAATTATGTTACATAGGGGGGCATAAGAATTTCAGAAAGGCTAAGGTGGGGCATGGCACAAAAAAGGTTGGGAAACACTGTTTCAGAGTATCTTATTAAAAAAAAAATAGTTGTGGTGATAATTGGATATAGTAGCTCATCTATCATAAATGCTTAAAAATGAAAGATATAAAGACTGATTTTAGCAATATATTACATAGTTTTCACAAATGTAACGATGTTATTTGAATTTGAAAAAGACATAAAGTATACAATAATGTTGTAAGTTTTAATTTTTGTTTTTGATCAAAGTTTGCGTTTGAGATATTTTTACGAATGATTCATGCTGTAAAAGAGCGAGTGTTGAGATTATTAAATGAAGATATTGATCAGTAATGATTCTTCTAAAAAATATCAGTAATATGTTGTATAATAGGAGTTTTCTTATATTTGTTAAATTTGTAATCGTGTATCTCCTTGAAACACGACAAAACTTTCTGATAGAATAAAACAAAATATAATAAATTCACTTACACGCATCGTCCGTTTCGGTGTCTGTCGTATTTCTTATTTGACTGTCAAACTCCCCCTGTAAGAAATCATGCGTTTTATACTAAATTATACATGTAAACCGGGGATGGCCAACCTTTCGCATGTCATGCGCCAATTTGCTAGAAAGCGAATTCAGATGCGCCAAAAAAACTTTAACGCCTTTTACAAAGATCTCTAACAGAGATCTGGTGTCTTGGATATTGTTTGTATTTTTAAGGGAATATAAGCTTCTTAAAAGTTAATTAATACCCACGTTTTTGTAAACCCTGTTCGAGCTTTCCACAAGATCATACGCGTTGAGGTTTTATAAAATGATTCTATCAAGAGTTTAATGAGAAACTTATAATTGCTAATGCGCCAAGAAAAACCCTTCAATTCGCCATGGTTTGGCCACCCCTGATGTAAACGATAAACATGCAATATGTCAAGAGATTCGATCCTAATTGACTCAACTTGATAGAAAGCAGCTTGGTGTATCGTAGATATTTATAATCCTAACAGTCGTTTTTACTGGTACTTCTCAAACTGGAAAAGTATCCTAATCTGTTTATTTATTCACAATTTATTCTTATTCTATTTATTTACCGAACTCGAAATTATGTATTCAGGTAGATAGATAATGTTCTCTTATGCAATTTTGTTGCGAGTAACGTCTTATCTGGCACTAATACATAAACAAAAACATAATCCCTGTTCCATTACCGAACGGTCATTTTGTATGCAATAGTCGTTGAAATAGGACTTAATTCTTTTTTGTGTAACGATACTTTATAAATCCTAAAAATGGAAAAATTATCGAACATGTCAGACCTGCTGCAAAACGCGAGTAACACCAATTCGAGTAATCTCAAATAATAAGAGTATTTCAATGGAATGCTCTTATGTCGAGGAATTCTATGAGCACAAAAAAAGTGAATTAGTAGAACAAGAAATTCAACATTATAGTGATATTTGCATTATACAGGGTGTCCCAAAAGTGTTGAAGGAGCCGCAAATGGGAGGTAGGTGGAATCATTCTGAATAACTTTTTCATTTGCAAAAATGTCGTATGGGGCTTCATTTTTAAATTATTAACGAAAAACACCGACCAATCAGAGCGCGAGGACCGCGCGCGCTCGAAGGGAGAAGTGTAGGTGCGAGTTATAATTGGCCGTGGTCGCGACAGAATCGCGTGGCGCGCGATTCTCCCGTTCTGATTGGTCGGTGTATTTCGTTAATAATTTAAAAATGAAGCCCCATACGACATTTTTGCAAATGAAAAAGTTGTTCAGAATTACCCCACCTATCTCCCATTTTCGGCTCCTTCAACACTTTTGGGACACCCTGTAGACAAATAATACAAGGACAGAATTTGGAGTCCTTCGAATGTAAATTTGAAAATATTCGGAATGTAAAAGATGTGCTTATGTGCAATACAAGTTTCGAAGGTGAAAATAAAAGTATGCAAGATCATTTAAATGAAATTGTCACAGGCTGAACCAATTGGCAAAAATAAAAGGACGGTCTACTTATATCATTACAGTTATTGTTGCCTTTATACAGTACGTATAATTCCTTTTGAAAGGTAGTATTAAATCAATAAATATAAAAATATTCTATCATTATATATTTTTTAAGGACCAATCACTTTTACCAATCGGTTTTGGAACAAATAATTTGGTGTTATCTGTTAGAAGCTGTAGTGTTAAATTTGATGATAAAATTTTGTATGACATCATCAGTATAACTCTGTCGACCAAGCGGGTCCATTGGACCCGACTATACAGGGTGGCTGGAATGACCTGTTACTAAGTAAGTTCATACAGATGCATCCATCGATCCGCTCACGCAATCCATCTGAAAGTTGCCATGTTTATAGTTCATTCAATTATTTATATGCGTGCAGAAGCATTTTGGTATACTACATCTCAAAGTAAAGTTATAGTGATGGATTTGAAGCGTAATTCTGTAATTGCTTTAGATTTAGCTGGAACATCAGTTCCAATTATCGTTCGTGAGCTCCAGCATTTGAATGTAATCTATTTAACGATTAAATGTAATGTATTTGGGCTATTTTGAAGGCCAAGGTCAGTGTAATGAAACATCGAAGTTTGGACGCTCGAAAATCAGTACTTGTCCGGAAATGGAAGATTCTACAATCTCACGTGCGGGCAGCGTGCGATTCAGTCTTTCACCGTTTGAATGAAATTATTCGTGTAAAGGGAGGTTATATCGAGCAATGAGCATTAAATCATTTTCTTGAATGTTTCTCGACTATTTTTGTCCCTTGGATAAAACAAAATATTTAAAATTGTATCTGCTGCAGCGGTTTGAAGTTGTAACAGTTCATTCCAGCCTCCCTGTATGTATAATAGATACTGCGGTTATTTAAACTTCAAATTCTTGGCATCTAAATTATGTACCTACTCTAAAAATACGTAATACAAAAATATTAATTGTAAAATTATTAAATATATAAGTTCAAAGTGAATAAATATACCGTGTATTGTACACGGGTCCATTGGAACAAGTACGGTAGATAATGAAAGTTTTTTTTACAGTACACAGAGGGATAATTCGATAGCAACTATACCGGTACAGGTCGCCGTTCTTCCTTTAGAACCATTCCATATTCGATACCAAGAGTTGAGGACAGTTCAGATAGGCCAGTGGTGGTCTCCATGTCATAATCACTCGTCTCGGGTTTAACGTAAACTGGCACTGGTCCTGACATTCCTTCCGGAACGGCTAATTCGAGTGTCGTATCAACGAATGACGAATTTAATAATTCCTCTACAGGCTGGCTCATCGATTTTAATTGGTATGATACATCCGTTATCGGTTGTTCGTCGATCGGTTCCGCGCTACTGCACATTGGCGGGACATTATAGCTCTGAAATTATTCATGCCCGTTGCAGTCAATGTTACGTTCCATCGTACTAATAGCCACTGGTGTAAGTAGAATTCTTTTTCGTGACGGTTCTCCAATGTTCGATTTGAAGACCTCAGAAACGGTGAATTTGGAAAATTAGTTAATGAACAGATTGGAAATTTCGAAACTTAGGGATTTGGAAATCTGAAAGGTTGAGGATTTTGAGATTGGGAAATTTGAGAAATTGGAGGTTTGAAAATCTTGAGGTTCGAGGATTTGGAGACTTAGGGATTCCAAAATTTGAGAATTTGAGGACTTGGAAATTTAGGGATTCCAAATTGATTTGGAAATCTGAAAGGTTGAGGATTTTGGGATTGGGAAATTTGAGAAATTGGAGGTTTGAAAATCTTGAGGTTCGAGGATTTAGAGACTTAGGGATTCCAAAATTTGAGAATTTGAGGACTTGGAAATTTAGGGATTCCAAATTGATTTGGAAATCTGAAAGGTTGATAATTTTGAGATTTGGAAATTTGAGAAATTGGAAGTTTGAAAATCTTGAGGTTCGAGGATTTGGAAAATTAGGGATTCCAAAATTTGAGAATTTGAGGACTTGGAAATTTAGGGATTCCAAATTAATTTGGAAATCTGAAAGGTTGATAATTTTGAGATTGGGAAATTTGGGGAATTGGAGGTTTAATAATTTGAGGATTTAGAAATTCAGGGATCTGGAAATATGCGCATTTGTGGATTCAGTGACTTCGAAATTTGGGTTTTTGTAAATGTGAGAATTTGGGGATTTAAGGATTTGGAAAGCTGGACGCATAGAAGTTTGGAAGTATAACGACCCGAAACTTTAGGAATTTTGAATTTGCAATACTAAGAACTTCGAGAACTACAAATTTTTAAATGCAGAAATGCGAAAACCCGAAAATTGAAATATTTAAAAATTTGCAAAACAGAAAGTTAAAGAATTCAGAAACTTGGAAACTTAAACGTTTAAGAATTTGAACACTTATAACCTTAAAATCTTTCTGGTTTTTAGTGTGTCGTACATTCTAGTTACACCAACTATTACTGCATTTACCTATTAAAAAATTAGTGAAAACTTACGTCGTACACTGTAAGTTCTTGTTGGTAATAGTCATAAAGTACCACATTCGCTGGCTCAAGGTAATCGACAACATTTTCCCTTATTATCCTGAAGGTCACACAGGTATTCTCGTGGACCAATTTATCGAAGTAAATAACAACGACATCGTTATTTTCCTCAAAACGTTTCACTCCTGTTATTTATACATTCTCTTCAAACATTATTGTTTTATATCTACAATTATGCTGATCAGAAACTTGTTCAGATCACTGATCTGGATCAGATTGTGTGATCAGAAATTTGTTAATTACAATAAGTAATATTCATCGATCGAAAGATAAACATAACCGATAATCCATACATAAGTCTTCAATAACTTTTAAAGTATGCATTGTTAAAAGTTCATTCATAACAGTTAAATAGTTTAACATTTTGACTCGTACGTTATCCATGTATGACTTAAATTGCCATATGAATCAAACACCAATATAATTAACAATTTATTTACTTACATAATTGAAAATTTTTCTATTAATGTAACTACTTAGAAATAGGAACAACAAATGTAACGAAATATCGTGAACATATTTGTAATGATTTGTTAAAAGTAAATAAATATGCTATCAAATTTTATGCTATACAACTTTTGAATTTGCTTATGTGATACTGAACGTGTTAAAGAGACACATGATGTAACACATATGCTTTTCTCATAGATAATACTGTTTCGGAGATTAAAACGCATAATTAAAAAGTTATTCAAGGTATGCAAGTTATGTATACAACCCTGTGTAACAAAAACACAATGCTAAAGAATTCGTAACTTTAAAAAAAAGCGGACTCTCTGCAGCATTAATGCATCTTAAGTATTTTATGTACCCTTAAAGAAAGTTGCTATTCTTGCCTAAATCCATATACATACAGGGTGTCTCGTAATAAGTGTAAGACCCGTGAAGGGGTTGTAGAGGAGGTGATTCTAAATAACTTTTTCCTTTGCAAAAATTGGGTCTAGGCTCTCGTTTTCGAGTTATTGAGGAAAAACTCCCACCAATCAGAGCGCGTGAATAGTGCCCGCTCAGCCGCGATAGCGAAGCTTCGAACATACGGCCGATCGCGGATACGATCAAACAAGTTAGTATCGTGCTATGTTACGTCAAAGTTAAATCACACATAAAATTGTCTTATCCCTTATTTAGTAAAAATTAATAACTGAACATTATTATTCCCAAATTCCCGATTCCCCAAATCTCCAAATCTCCAAATTCCCAAATTCCCAAATTCCCAATTCCCCAAATCTTCAAATTCCCAATTTTCCAAATTCTCAATTCCCAAAATTACCAATTCTCCAAATTCTCAATTCCCAAAATTACCAATTCTCCAAATTCTCAATTCCCAAAATTACCTATTCTCCAAATTCCCAATTCCCCGAATTCTCAATTCCCCAAATTCTCAATTCTCCAACTTCCTCAAATCGCACATAAAATTGTCTTATCCCTTATTTAGTAAAAATTAATAACTGAACATTATTATTCCCAAATTCCCAATTCCCCTAATCTCCAAATTCCCAAATTCCCAATTCCCCAAATCTTCAAATTCTCAATTCCGAAACTTACCAATTCTCCAAATTCTCAATTCCCAAAATTACCTATTCTCCAAATTCCCAATTCTCCGAATTCTCAATTCCCCAAATTCTCAATTCTCCAACTTCCTCAAATCGCACAATAAAATTGTCTTATCCCTTAGTCAGTAAAAATGAATAACTGAACATTATTACACATGATTTAACTTTGACGTAACATAGCACGATACTAACTTGTTTGTTTGCGTCCGCGATCGGTCTTATGTTCGAGGCTTTGCTCTCGTGGCTGAGCGGACACTATTCGCGCGCTCTGATTGGTCGGTGTTTTTCCTTAATAACTCGAAACCGAGAGCCTAGACCCGATGTTTGCAAAGGAAAAAGTTACTTAGAATCACCTCCTCTACAACCCCTTCACGGGTCTTACGCTTATTACGAGACACCCTGTATAAAATTTTATATAATGCCATAAATATATTCATCTTCGTATATCCGCTTCGAATCAACTATTTCTTAAACGAATCGATCAAAGTTGTATTAAGAAGATTAAACTTATCTCCATAGAATATATTTCGTTTTCATGAAGGTAAGTAACATAAATTTTCTGATCAACTTAATATTTGTTATCTTCGTTAAGAATACAGCGAACTTACTTGACATCGGTTGTAACAAGGACTGTAAGCTTTCTCGATCAGGCACGTATCCACTTATCATTCCAATTTCCAATAACGCCATGTTACTTTCTTCGTCTGATAACTTATATCGTGCACAAATCGTGAGATCTTGAATCGCGCACTCGTTCGCATAGGCGTCAGAACGTGCAGCGACCGAAAGATCGAAAGCATCGGAACCCGTCGCGTATGCAACATTATACTTGATGTTCGTCTAAAATATAATGAAGATAATCAATTTTTTCATTACTTTTTATTCGAAAACAATTCGTTGAAAGAAAAAAATGATTTGTTCTCGTGAATACACCATCGTTAAAAATTTCTGATTTTCAAATAATAATTATTATGGATCAATTATAGCCTTGTCAAGCAATTATTAACATTTATACAATTGCAGAAGTTAAAAATTCTTTTGTCGAGATGAAGAATAATTGTATTAATTAGTTCAAGTTCTAAACTTTCTATAATTATCGTTGTACTTCATTTTTAATGTGACCAGGACGTTTGTAACAAAATATAGCAACAAAATATGTCAGGAAAATATAGCGAGTTTATGACACCTCTATTTCGACTTCCGTCGGACTAGACACTAAAACTACCTAAGGGGTAAAATAACCCTTTTACAAATTTCCTACTTCAAACGACACCATTCGGTAAGATGGTTTTCTTGACGTCTGTGTTGATTGTCATCAAAATAAAGCAAAGTTCGTTCATTTATTTTTCAACTTCATTTTTAACTTTCAAAAATAATTTTTAACTTCTTAAATAATTTAACTTTTTAAAATAATTGTGAATTATACGTCGGTAGTTTTAGTGTTAATAGGGATAAATGACGCTGTACAGGTAGGACACATACTTTTGAGTCAATATTTGATCCGCTGGTCTTGTCATCGCGTTTGTTAACACTATTTCTACCAAGAGGTGTCAAAAGACACCTTACAAATTTTAACGTAAAATTATTCTCTATGTTGAATCGTTTCTCTACAATTAATTTTTTTATTTTCATACAATGGTGGTTAAATTAATTCAGCGATATCATTTTTCTCCAGCTAATATTCGCTAATTTCCCTTGTTGCATTTTATTGTACACCACTGCATTGATTGTATATTAGAGTGTCCAATAAGTACTTTGCTTTTTTGATAGACATTCATACACAATATTTATAATTCAAAGTTTATTCGTGGCATTAATTGTTCAACTGTATCAACCTTCTCTATCCCTCTATCCAATTTTGTGTCATATTACAAAAGGGAACAAACTTATGTGAACCTAATATTTTGTAGTGTAAGAATAACTGTATGCGGGGTGTGTGTAATAACTGAATAACTGTATGCGTTGTGCGTGTTTATATATTTTTGGCAATGTTTATATATATTTGTCATTTATTGTAATTTTTGGTGTTCAATGTATTTCGATTTTGTACATATCGATTCATAACCGATTGTCTTTTGGCTGTTACGCGCGAGGAAGAGACAGCCGAGAACTGATGTTCAGTCATTAATTGTCCGGGAAACATTAAACATATATCACAGATAATTCTCTGAGTCTTTTATTAAGCCATCCTTTCAGTAGCTTGATGAATTAAATAATCTCCAATAAATACACATCAGTGAATCAATAAATATATTCCTCAAATTATCTACGTTTAACTCATAATTTGAAATCCCAACCAATTTCGGCAATGATATGTATTCAAAAAACGTCAAAAGACACCTTTTGGTTGAAATAGGTATACACAAAATCGTGGTAGAAATAGTATTAAAAATAACAGAGTATAACAAGTGACAGATCTCGAAAACAATAATGAAAATGACTCGCGTTACCTGTACCAAAACGCAGCCCTTGCCTTCGACAGAAACCTCGATGAACGTCGGTAAAACAGGCAGAGCAATTTGAGTAAGAACCATGCGATTTTCGTTGTACAATCTGTACACGCGATCAACCTCTGTAGCCGTTACGAGCAGAAACAGATCGGTGTTTCGGCTGCTAGCGACCATAGCGTATTCGCTGATTGCCTCCAAACCAAGAATCGTGTCCTGTGTCGTCAAGAAACCACCCTTGGCGTTTCTTTGCTTCGACATCCAATGCACGGCTTTTAAAGCTTCGATCATATTATCGTTTCCGCCCAATTTGACCAACGTGAGAATCGCGTAGGCTGTCATTTCGATGCTCAAACTCAGCGACGGATTTGTTTTGTCCTCCCACCAAAGTAAATCCTTGAATACATCAATGGAAAATTAATATTGTGCTCAGTTTGCGCAATGGTAGCGCATCCCAGGTTTCCCCTTTAAACTTTTATTTTTCCCATTGCTTAGGTACTATTAAGTGTTTCAAGGTAATTGCAAAACGAGAATAATTTAACACTAGATTTACGGAACCCATCAAAATGACGGATCTTAGAGTCCTTATTTTCAATTACGAAAATTATTCAGAAGCTTATGTCAAGGTGCATGCCAAGCCTCGTCGAGATAAAGGATCGTTCTATAAACTGATATATGCATTATCAATTATATCCTTATTTTAATAGTTCATCTTCAATTTAGACATAACTGGTCATTATATGACTGTAAATCTAGTGTTACAAGCGAGTTCAGAAAAATTTTCGGATTTTTTCAAGTTCGATTTACTCGATATAAGCGAACATAGGCGCCTTTCAGATCTGCTATTATAATCATCCGGATTAGAGCCCTGGATTGTGAGAACAATTAAGAAATCAAGAATTCTGTTACACGGTTGTGTTTGATAAAATTTGTACGACTTTGAAACGGATTCCTAACTGGGTCCATTTTAACACGGTTGTGTTCGATTACTATTTAAATTTAATGATTTGTCGATTTTTTGAAACCTGTCACAGTAAAACATCGCACAATGTACCGGAGGCCGGAATCGAAATTGTACACTGTGGCGACGTTGGAAGCGAAATTTGATACTCGCCGGTTATGTTTTCCTCGCCGCGGCTCGCGACCGACGAAACGACTAGGGTCGAATATCGACGAGACACATACTAATGCAAGCAAAGAAAAAGATTAAAATTTTCTTATTTCCTATTATTTTTTCATGAAACTTATACCATCGTATTCGTCAGGGTTTTCTGATTAAAATGACACCAAATATGATGTAATTACGTTAATAATTACGTACGTAACGGGTGATTAAAGTTTTTAACGTGAAAGAGGACGGCGAGAGGAAAAGATAGAGAGGCAAAAGGTTGAAGCGTTCGGCAAACATGAAAGACTCCTGCGTGTTCTGTCTTTTAAATTCGAAAATCAAAATTCTTTGTTTTTGGTTTTTCGTGAATGAAACTTTTACCATCGCATTCGTCTCGTTTTTCTGATTAAAATGATACCAAACACGATATAATTACGATCATAATTACCCGTGTAACAAACCATACAATTTTCGGACGTTAGAATCTGAGGAATTTGTATCTCTGCCGTAAATGTAACTTCCGAAACTTATATGGCTTGTTACACAGGTAATTATGATCGTAATTATATCGCGTTTGGTCTTATTTTAATCGGAAAAACCTCACGAATATGTTAAAAAAGTTTGCAGTCAAAAAAATATAAATATTAAAAAATTATATTGGTAAATTTGAAACTGGAGATCTGTCAGCCCCCATCAAAGGGACCGCGGCGAGAATCGTGTTACTTGGACTGGCTCGAGCGAGGCGAACACGGGCGCAGCAATGACGCACGCATTGGCGCAGGAAGAGACGTTTTGCACTGTGGCGTCCAACCAAGTATGTAGTACACTATGCAACCGACAAGAAGACCGTTTTGAAGGTTTGGCCAGGCGTTCAGACGCGACGGCAGTAATTGGCCGAAAAAAAAAGATGGTCGCATGGAGTCTCACGCATTTTCGGCGGCGGAATTTATTGGGTCGCGCGGTCACGCACACTAGTTGACTCGAAGACCGTAAACAATCAGTAGTCTGCGATCGTCAAACGGTGTCAAGTTTCGACGGTTCTAGGTGGGGGTAGGAGGAGCGATCGCGTACGTCTTATGTTTCAGGACAACCTCCAAAACGGTCTTCTTGTCGGTTGCATAGTGTACACTGTGCGAGGTTTTACTGTATTCCTTTTGCCAATCTTGAACTAATAATTAATTCTCGATTTTGTACTTCCATTCGTATATCTTGGGCTCGTTATTTTTGTTGTTAATAAGTTATTGAATTTTTCGTACGTTGTATGAACGCGTAGCAAGGTCCATCATCGATTTCATGCTAGCATTAACCTTTGGATGTCCTAACAGGGCTAATGCATACGTAGATAAAATCGTAGTATAAGGACTGTGGTCGTAGGCCATCCCTTCTTGTAGACAATGTACTGTATTGGTGACGAGAGAATCCGGCAATGTTATTCCAGATTCAACCAAAGCGATTAAAATGTACGCTGTTAACGCCGTCGTTGAACTGTCATCTTTAAGACCGCCCTGGAATATCGATAAACGGTATAGAGTATCTAAGTAATCATTTTGTTTCGCTTTTAAGCATTTATTATGTTTAATTGAAATATTTGTTATATGTGCACGGAGTGTCGGCATGTTTTGCAACGCAATTTCAAAGAATATAACTATGCTTTTTGCAAATATTTAAACAATTGACAATGTAAAATATAGTAATATTAAATTTAATTGATAAAGAAAGACTTCAAAATGAATATCACTTTATTGTAAAACTAATTTTTCAAGTAAAATAAATTTATACATATCGTCTCTGTTTACAAACCTTCAACGCTTTGTGAAAAGTGGTACCAATTAGCGGGAAGCAACCATTTTTCAATGGCTTTTTAATAATCCACTCCGCCGTTTGATGAAGACTACGTTCGTTGATATAAATTAAATCTTGAGCTTTAGCGAAAGACTTTAACACAAATGCAGTCAGCCATATTGAACTGTCACTGTTTTCGAAAGGTCCATACGAACCGTCCGCGCGCATGTAATTTAACTGCCTTTGGTATCCTGCATTTGTCATAAAACGGTAGTGTTTGATAACCATAACGCATCATTCGTTAAGAAATTCAGTATAATAAAGCATTGTTGACGATATCAAGGATATTCAGTGGATTAAAATTCCAAAATTCTAAAATTCTAAGATTCTAAGATTCTACGATTCTAAGATTCTAAGATTCTAAGATTCTAAGATTCTAAGATTCTAAGATTCTAAGATTCTAAAATTCTAAAATTCTAAAATTCTAAAATTCTAAAATTCTAAAATTCTATAATTCTAAGATTCTAAGATTCTAAGATTCTAAGATTCTAAAATTCTAAAATTCTAAAATTCTAAAATTCTAAAATTGTAAGATTCTAAAAATCCAAAATTCTAAAATTGTAAGATTCTAAGATTCTAAGTTTCTAAGATTCTAAGATTCTAAGATTCTAAGATTCTAGGATTCTAGGATTCTAAGATTCTAAGATTCTAAGATACTAAAATTCTAAGATTCTAAGATTCTAAAATTCTAAAATTCTAAAATTCTAAAATTCTAAAATTCTAAAATTTTTAATTTCTAAAATTCTAAGATTCTAAGATTCTAAAATTCTAAAATTCTAAAATTCTAAAATTCTAAAATTCTAAAATTCTAAGATTCTAAAAATTCTTCTACCGCCGAGCAAAATTTGCTCCGTTAGCATTACACCAAACAAATTCATAAACAAATATACAAATATAATTTGTAATATACTCTTTATATCGATACAAGATGTTCACAATAAGCGAAAGAGACAAATTACTGTTTCCCAACAAAAATAAAACGACTAAGAAATGTTACGTACGAAATATTATGCACATACCTTTCTCAATATTTTTGATCGCTCTCTCCCGTAGTTCAGGTTTTTTTATCTCAAGAACATCGAGATATTTTATCACGTGAATATTTGGCACGAACAAAAGCATATTTTGTTCACCGCAACCTTTTGGTAATTTAATGAGCGTGTCCAGATTCTCGAGTGCGGGCCCTAAAAAGTCTCCTATCAAATTTACGTAACCTCTCGCACTGTCGGGTACCATGTCCTTGGGGAATGCCGTTTCCCACGTGAACATGGAATCGTCATTGAAATCCATCGGACAAAGTAACATTGTTTCCGTTTTCTCCATTGGGAAACCTTCAGGCAGAATCAAGAGCGGTTTCACTATTTTGTCCCTTAAAAAAAAAAAAGAAGAAATAATCGATAGGTACCGTTTGAAATTTACAGAAACGTCTCTCGTTTCACAAGTACGTATTACGTGGCAATCGGTAACAATCAAATTCGTATAAAATACAAAATCGAGGACTATAAATAATTACCTAGTAAATATCAAAGTTTGTGGACCACAAGGTTCAGAATAATTAGAGTTTATAGAAGCTGAGACGGTTATGTTAACCTCCCCGATAACCCGCGGTCTCAGAATATACTCGTGGACCACACTGTCTCGCGGTTTCACGCAAAACGATGCTTTAGGAAGCGACAAATGCAAATCGATCCCCGACATTTCTTCCAGCGTGATAGTCACCTGCGTATCAGATTGTCTTATAAAGTACATCCGTTTAACGGCAATCGCATATCATTCGATCAATGAATCATTTACAGGCAAGCTGTGTTGCATGTAATTAAAAAGGGAGACTTTCAGGTGCATCATTTCGCCGCGCTTCACGCTGTACGGCAAACTATAGTCGAGAAAGAATGATTGAAACGATGTTATGGTGGTCGGTGGTGCTATCCCCAGGCCGTGTATCGGTGAAATGCACGTTGTATAGCCTACCCAATCGGTGATGGTGTGTGGAAGCGTACGTTCTATCGTTATTTTACCTTCCTTCCTACGAACAATAATTTACCGTGTAGATATTAGTAGAGGTAAATCTTAACCCTTTTAGTGCCAGAGCCGATATATCGGCCTGCACCTTGTAACGCTTTACTATTCGCATTGCGAGAGAACTCTATCGCAAAATAGATTTATAAATGATCTATAAATGATCTAATTTTGATGCAAAAGAATTTAGAAACCGGTTTGGGTGTGATTTTTTACACATTCTACGCCGGTGAGTTGCGAGACTCTGTTTACGCTGTAACAATAAGATGGAAATTCGACACTAAATAACCTCCTAGCACCGAAAATCATTGAATAAAGGGTAAAAAATTGAATTTGAATTCGTAATCATTGCTATAAAGGGTTACACGGTGTATGCATCAGTAAACATCATTGTTAAGTAAATAATTTGTGTGAGTTATAATAAGGAAATGTTAGACATTTGCAATTGCCACATAACTAAATACCAATATTTATAATAATAAATAATACACAAAATTATATCATAAATATATTTATAATCCTGTTTCAGCAATGTTGTATTACCTACACCAAGCACTTGTCTTGTAACAGATAAAATCCGTTTGTCGCCCGCACTGTACCATCGAGTTATCTTTTATTTTTGTGTGTGAAACATCATAAATTTTTTTACAAAATAAATTGGAAATGAAAATTATATATGCGTACTAAGTGGTTTATATAAAATTATGATGAAACGATACCTTTTCCTATGTGTAAAACCGTTTCGAAAGAGAAAACTCAATTTTTATATTTTTTGTAATGATTTATGATTATGTTATTCATATGATTTTCACTTGATATTGAAAAATTAGTGTCATTGCTTTATTCTCTATTTCGTTCTGAATACGTTGCAATTTCAATCATGTAAATATTATTTGTAGTTTGGTTTTTATGAGCGTTTTTCTAAATCCTTGTATATTTGAACATATATATATATTTAAACACGAGAAACTCAGTATTGTTTTCATTTTATAAGAAAAATAGTTCGGCAAAACACGCGTCGCTGCCAGTGGTACTCAGTGCTATATTGTTCCGCGCCGTTCACTTTTGCCGTTATACCAAGGCAGTAGGCATTGAGTACCACTGGCAGCGACGCGTGTTTTGCCGAACTATTTTTCTTATAAAATGAAAACAAAACTGATTTCCTAACTTCGCTCAATGCTTTCTGTAGCTGAAATGTCTGCTCTATCAGGCACGATGGTCAGATTTGCACCTAGACCTATAGTTTTTGAAATAAATTGAGAAATATCAACGAAAACTGGTGCATTTTCGGTGTCTTTCTTACTTTGATCATTATTTAAACATATTTAAATGTTTACAATGCCAGAACAATTTATATCGTTTTATTCGGGATAGTTCACAGATTTTTCTCTTGTGAAAAGTCACTGTATAGCTGCTATGATAAAAGCACAAAAAATTTCCAAAGTTGAAAATTTGCAATTTTTGTTAACAACAATTTTCTCAAAAACTGTAGGACATTTAGAAAAACGGATTTCAGATTCGTATTCGGCTCGAAAAAATCTATAAGAATATCATAGTGGTGGTTGTGAAATCAAAAATAAATCAAAACTTGTTGTACAGTGTAATTTTAACAATTTGACGGGTCCCGTAAACGTAGTGTTAATCCATTAACTGGCAAATTTTTATTTCAACTCCACTGTTATCAATTTATCTATTAAATACTTTTACAAGTTGGACGACATTGAAGCAAAAAATAATTTTAACAACCCGAATGTAAGCATGTACCGAATACACATTTTATTTAATATAACGTTGTTGCAGTGATAAAAAAAATTGTATGTTAAAATGTATATTTAAATCCCTATTGCGAGATCGTGGCGGTATGCTGAGTTAAGGAAAACATCACGAATTGTTTATAGGATTATTAGGGCAATTCAAATTTGGTGAGGAGTCGAAACTGATGCGGAATATACTGAATATCCGATATTTTCAAATTTGAGATAGATTCACATTTGCGTCACTCGCGTGGATAATCTACTGTATCATAATGCAGTTAGAAAATAAGCCATACCCGGTAGGCACCAATTCCCATAACCATGTTTCTGGAAAGTACGATCTACTTTCTAGAGTGGGTATCTGATCGAAACCTTCGTCTACGTATTCCACCACTGGACCCTTTGCTGCGGCGGCCACTGCGAAATCTATACCTGAAAAGAAATTTCGATTCAATATTATAAACCTGACCCTTGCAATAATTCCCTATTTTAACTTTAATCTATTGTATTATCCGTAGATTAATTAAACTTAACATGGATTTTAAATATTAGTAAATACGTGGTGATCGTAAAAATGTAAGCATATCATTATCTGTGGGTTACTTAAACTTATTATGGATTTGAAATATTAGTAAGTGTGCTTAGAAAAGTATGTGATCAGAAAAATGCAAAAATATCATTATCTGTGAATTTATTAAGCTTGGTAATGATTCGAAGTATTAGTAAGTATACTGTGATCAGAGAAATGCAAACATATCATTATCTGTGAATTAATTAAGCTTGATAATGTATCGAAATATTAGTAAATATATGATGATGAATAAGATGTAAATGTACTGTAAGTGAGATAAGTCCACATAATTTAGTCAGTGTCTTTAAATCAGCCAAAAAAGAAGTCAGTAAGTACTTGCCCATTGTCTCCATATGGAAGGAGTGGGCAGTTTTGCTGCGGTCCACATTATGGTCGTATTTTAACGGACACAATTGTGTTTCTGGTTCCAAATCGCTCATCACAATCACTCCAAAATCCTATGAAAAAGAGACAGAAAATTACAAAAAATTAGTGGTACATCGGAGATCAAAAATTTTTAAAGTTTGGAAATTGTTTAAAAATTTTAAAAGGTTGTAAGTTTACAAATTTAGAATTTTACAATGTTATAAATGTTCAAGTTTAGAAATTTTTGTTACGTTGCAAATTTTCATATCTATAAACACGGAAGGTCTTACAATTGTACGTTTAGAAATTTACAAGGTCGTAGATTTGTATGTTCAGAAATTCAAAAGATAGCAAATTCGTAATTTTAGAAACTTACAACGCATGTTTGTAAATTAAAAAATTTCGAGCATTGTAAATTTTTGTGATTAGAAATTTATAAGTTTGCACTTATAGAAATTTCAAAATTTTCAGTACAGAAATTGAGAAATGTAACAATTTGGTATCCAAAGTGGAAATTTAGGCATTTAGCGACTTGGACACTTGATTGGCCAAATGATCTAAAAAGTATTGATAGCAAAATTATCACAATGCAATTTGAAAAGTACCTGTATAATACAAACAAAATACAATTGAGATTGATGGAGTTTTCTAGTGCTTAATTAAATACGCCACGCTCTTTTTAATATTCCCTTTTAAAGTAGGTGATATAACTTCAACAAAATCTTTAACATCAACTATCTTCAACGCTGCTCATTGTGTATACCTAATCTCGCATAACACAATTCATGAACTGGTAAAATCTGATCAAAATTGGTTATACAGGGTGGCTGGAATGACCTGTTACTAAGTAAGTTCATACAGATGCATCCATCGATCCGCTCACGCAATCCATCTGAAAGTTGCCATGTTTATAGTTCATTCAATTATTTATATACGTGCAGAAGCATTTTGGTATACTACATCTCAAAGTAAAGTTATAGTGATGGATTTGAAGCGTAATTCTGTAATTGCTTTATATTTAGCTGGAACATCAGTTCCACTTATCGTTCGTAAGCTCCAGCATTTGAATGTAATCTATTTAATGATTTAATGTAATGTATTTGGGTTATTTTGGAGGCCAAGGTCAATATAATGAAACATCGAAGTTTGGACGCTCGAAAATCAGTACTTGTCCGGGAATGGAAGATTCTACAATCTCACGTGCGGGCAGCGTGCGATTCAGTCTTTCACCGTTTGAATGAAATTATTCGTGTAAAGGGAGGTTATATCGAGCAATGAGCATTAAATCATTTTCTTAAATGTTTATCGACTATTTTTTTCCCTTGGATAAAACAAAATATTTGAAAGTGTATCTGCTGCGGCGGTTTGAAGTTGTAACAGTTCATTCCAGCCACCCTGTACATTGTTATAAATTGACTAAAATGACCGTAAGTAATTTCTCTGTAGGAAACGCTGTTTCAAAAATGTCTTACACGGAAAGCTTGCATGTCGTTTACGAAATTAACTCTTCTACGATATATATTCGAACGTCTTTTTCGTTTTCCCCAACCTAGAAACGTCGCAGGAAGCGGTAGATGACGGATTTCTTCATCGGAGTCTTCCATGAAAATCGCTGCTGCACGATTCAAAAATTAAGATTTAGGTATACCGTTTCTGTTAAGTCGAAATTCTCTAAAATTCCTAAATGCTAGCGAAGAACATACATTCGCAATTGTTTTGCAACCAGATAGTCTCGAGTGGAAATCCTGGATTTCTCTTAAATTCTTGGAACGTCCTAGTGGCATCGATCAAATTAGATTTCGATCCGTCCACGGAAAGTGTCGATTTATCTACAGCCGATATTCCACATAGAGACCACGGAGCAGCTTCCACGTGGTACTGAGTAGTTGACCCCGGCGTTTGGGCGTCAGTGTGCCAAGCAGTTTTAACCTTGTTCTCGAAACAATGGCCAACCTCGATTGTATAAGTTGCAGCCACGATTTGGCCGTTCAATTGCACGTGATATAGCAGTAATTCAGAAATCGGAGCCATGCTTGATGTTACTTTTACGCTTAATGGAAATCTGCGAGACAAGAACGTGTATCAATGCATATTATAAAGTATATATGCATATTATAAATATTAGGTTGGAAGGAAATTAATATCTTTGTTTTTGGATGTTGAAGCTGATCCACAAACAGTTCGATAACTTGCTCAGCATGCGGTGAATGTATTAGGTCGTTCGGAAAGTAATTTCGTTTCATTTTTTTTATGAAAATGAGAGACGATTTTCGGGGGATAGTTCATTTCTTACTTATACAGCATTTTTAAAAAAGTGGAGAATTCCGAAAATGCTGCTTTTCACTTTTCATATCCGATACGGTAACAACCATAAATTATTCGGAGTTATTCACAAGCAAGACTGATTTTTCTCCAATTCTCAGATTTCCAAATTCTGAAAAATCCGAATTCTCAGATTTCCGAATTGTGGAAATTCCGAATTCTCAGCTTTCCAAATTCGGGAAATTCCGAATTCTCAGCTTTCCAAATTCAGAAAATTCAGAATTCTGAGATTTCCAAATTCTAGAAATTCCGAATTCTCACATTTCCAAATTCTGAAAAATCCCAATTCCCAGATTTCGAAATTCTGGAAAATCCGAATTCTTAGATTTCCAAATTCTGGAAATTCCAAATTCTCAGCTTTTCAAATTCTGAAAAATTCGAATTCTCAGATTTCCAAATTCTACAAAATTTTAATTCTCAGATTTCCAAATTCTGAAAAATCCGAATTCTCAGATTTTCAAATTGTGGAAATTCCGAATTCTCAGCTCTCCAAATTCGGGAAATTCCGAATTCTCAGCTTTCCAAATTCTAGAAATTCCGAATTCTCACATTTCCAAATTCTGAAAAATCCCAATTCCCAGATTTCCAAATTCAGAAAATTCAGAATTCTTAGATTTCCAAATTCTAGAAATTCCGAATTCTCACATTTCCAAATTCTGAAAAATCCCAATTCCCAGATTTCCAAATTCTGGAAAATCCGAATTCTTAGATTTCCAAATTCTGGAAATTCCGAATTCTCAGCTTTCCAAATTCTGCAAAATTCGAATTCTCAGATTTCCAAATTCTGCAAAATTTGAATTCTCAGATTTCCAAATTCTGAAAAATCCGAATTCTCGAATTTCCAAATTCTAAGTATTTCTCACAAGCAAGACTAATAGACAAAAACGAAATGACTTTCCGAACAACCCAATACAAGGAGGGTCACCACATTTTGCTATCTAGATTTACGTCATTATTACGCAAACAATGTTTCAGACGTAGTTGAATAGTTTTGAGAGGGGCACATTATGATGGAACATTTTTTTGTAGGTGGACGTTTAAAGGATATATGAAGGTCATTAATGTTTTTTTAAATGGAATCATATATTTTTTGTTGCATCAACTAATTGTTCCTTCATATTCTGTACGAGAAGGATTAATCTATATGTGTGAAAAAAATCATTAGTTTAGGAGATATTTTAATTTTAAATTCCTACCAACCTAATATATTGTTTCCAAGAGAATGATGAGATTCTGTTTCATCGGATCATTTTATTATATTTTTGTAGCGAACGCGCTTCCGGTATCGTAGATTAACACAGATAGATTCACTCCGGTCGTCGGTACAGGTGACGTGCCAGGCGCGGAGAGTCGCCTCGTGAAATCAAGAGAATCCTGACTCGAGAAAGTGAGACCTGTCAGAGGGAATTCGTGCAGCAGGAGTCGGTTTTGTCCACCGTGCTCTGTGCAGCGAATTGAGACCTCGTGAAGGAGTCGGCTTTGTCCACCGTGCTCCGTGAAGACAAGGTTCTACTGCTCGAGTAGGAAACGTCTCGATACTTGAGATCTGCCAAGGGTACAAAAGTCAGTATTGTCCACTGTGCTTGTCGTACTTACTCGGGTCACTCACTGAGTCGTGTTTCTCCGTTTCCACAAACGGAGCCTTTTAATCCCCATGAGCGGACCATGGAGAGACTATGGTTTATGACTCTCTTTACCTGACCCGCCGCTCCGTACCGAGACTCGCGTATTCCTAATATCTAAAATGTTGTCGCGTTACATTTGTAGGATAAGAATATTTTTGCTGCGTATAATTAGGTGTGTTTGGGAAAAGCGAGCGACAGAATGTTTAGACGAATGCAAACAGCGTGATTGCGTGCGACTGAGTTCGGGAGGCTGAGGCGCGAAAGAAAAGTGTTTGGAAGCGTATGACAGGACCGAGTGTGCGAGGATCGTGAGAACGGAAAGCGATAAGGATGGTGGACGTGATCGCGAGGATGTTCGGAATGGATGCATGATGAGTGTGAGGGGAAGAATGTACAGTTTTCGGGGGTGAATGAAGTTAGTCTTTAGCGAACCGTGGAATAGAGTAGTAGAGTCTTGAGCGAACAGTGTAATAGCGAACAGCTAGTATCAGCGAATAACAGCGAATAGCGTGATTGAGAGAGAGAGAGAGAATAGTGAACCAGCGACAATAGCCATTATAATAAAGTATAATATTATTTGTTTTATTTTAAATCAAGTGTTATTCACCCCGAAACACCAATTTCCCTACACATTTTGTTTTATTTTATTGGACATTGCATTAAATTTTGCGACGTGTGCTTGTTATTAGATTACATTCGGAAATACTTATAGGAATTTAGAGAAAAATATAGAAATTTTTAAATTGAGTGAAAAATGTTCCGTTATGTTATGTTATTATAAGACAACCCTCAGAAACAGAAGTTCTTTTACAAAGAACAAAGAAATATACGAAGCAAAGAAACTTTGTAAAGCTTACCTGTGGACAACGGGCCCTTGAACGGTTCTGTTTGAAAGGCTACCTAACAAATTGCGAAATTCCGAATAGTTCAATATCGTGTCATCACTAGGTTTGTGCGTCACGTGGCCATATATCAGGATACCACTTTTCGAATTGATAGAGTAGTGGAATAAAATCGATTGATTGACTCTTATGGTCGTTGGCATCGTATACATCACGTTAAAGGAGTATTTTTCGCCGCATACGATGGGTTGACTTCCTCTGGTTACAACTAAGTAACTATTAGATGGAGAGTACCAGGGATTGATGGCAATTTTTGCTGATGGTTGATCCATAAACACCTGACGGAATATACAGCGTATACAATAGCCGATTATACAAAGTGTATTTGTAGTGGTAAAAATTATAAGTCGGGCTTATTTGTAACTAGCGCGTTATTTTGTTTCTGTTTATGGTATCGCGCATTTTGTAGGTTATGTACAAGTACACTTTTACTTCTAAAAAACTAATTAACACTATTTCTACCACGATTTTGTGTATACCTATTTCAACCAAAAGGTCTCTTTTGACGCCTTTTGAATACAAATCATTGCCGAAACTGGTTGGAATTTCAAATTATGAGTTAAACGTAGATAATTTGAGGAATATATTTATTGATACACTGATGCGTATTTATTGGAGATTGTTTACTTCATCAAGTTACAAAATATTAGGGTCACACAAGTTTCTACCTTTTTGTAATATGACACAAAATGGGATATCAAGATAGAGAAGGTTGATACAGCTGAACAATTAATGCAACGAATCAATTTTGAACTGTAAATATTGTGTATGAATGTCTATCAAAAAAGGAAAGAACTTATTGGACACTCTAATATACAATCAATGCAGTGGTATACAATAAATTGCAACAAGGGAAATTAGCGAATATTAGCTGGAGAGAAATGATATCGCTGAATTAATTTAACAACTATTGTATGAAAAGTAAAAAAATTAATTGTGGAGAAACGATGCAACATAGAGAATAATTTTATGTTAAAATTTGAAAGGTGTCTTTTGACACCTCTTGGTAGAAATAGTGTTAAATTAATATGTAATACGTAGAAGCGGTTGTAAATAATTCATTCCGCTATTTTATTCCGATTAATTAATTCATGCTGTTAACACGCTTTTCGATTTAAATAAAAATGTAGCGACAGTGGCCAAAATTGCATAAGTATTTCCTTAAAAACATCAAATGTAAAACTAGTTATGGACTTCAGTCCCCACAAAAAATAACATTAAATGTTCGCATTGTCATAAAATGTATTTTTATTCGATGTACGAAAATGATGAAACTTTCAATTCCTGAAATAATAATAGGATAATTAAATTGATACAACTTTTGATTAATAAACATCTAATAAAATATAAAAAAATTATGTTATTCGTACATTTAAGAAAAAGAGAAAACAAAAACTCTGATATACAATTCCGTAATAAAAATAAATACAGTGTCTAAAAGTAGACACTCTGTTTTTCAAAGGAGAAAATTTTTTATGCGGAAAGTTATGAATCCTGATTTTAAGAACCGAATTTATTTGAATCTAATCTTATTCGCTTTATTCTCCCGATCGGTTAATAAATTTGATCTCCTGTAACAATAAATTGTCCAGCAGAAAGAATGCGGAAAGAAATAAGAACTAATTACGCCGTACAAGAATTCATTGAACCGATTGAAATTTCAAAACGATAGTTACCTTCCAGCGTTTCTCCGGCAAATAATATTTCATCGGATAATCGACTGCAGTGGCAAGAAAACTGAGCGAAACAACATTCGTCTGTTGAGGTGGCACGATAAAATCGATGAAACCGTCAACAGACGACATAAAATCTCGACATTCGACTATATCCCGCACCAATTTGTCCTTTGCAAGTACTTTTAGACAAAGTTGGATCTTTTCGTTCGGAGCAGGAGTATTGTCTCGTCGCAAAACTCTTAACTGTAAAGCAAAAACATACAGTCACAATAAACAATATTGACTCTAAGAATTATTCGATTTAAAAAAAAAACATATGACCCATTAAATTAATTTCTGACTTTTGTTCTGGCAAGTGTTGACTAAAAGTTGAACTATTAGGTCGTTCGGAAAGTTATTTCGTTTCTCTTTTTTTATGAAAATGAGAGACAATTTTTGGCGGATACTTCTTTTCTTGCTTGAACAGCATTTTTAAAAAAGTGAAGAATTCCGAAAATGCTGCTTTTCACTTTTCATATTCTCCAATTCTCTGATTTCCAAATTCTGAAAAATCCGTATTCTCAGATTTCCAATTTCGTAAAATTCTGAATTCTCAGATTTCCAAATTCTGCAAAATTCGAATTCTCAGATTCCCAAATTCTGAAAATTCCGAATTCTCAGATTTCCAAATTCTGAAAAATCCGTATTCTCAGATTTCCAATTTCGGAAAATTCCGTATTCTCAGATTTCCAAATTCTTAAAATTCCGAATTTTCAGCTTTCCAAATTCCTAAAATTCCAAATTCTCAGATTCCCAATTTCGGAAAATTCTGAATTCTCAGATTTCCAAATTCTGCAAAATTCGAATTCTCAGATTCCCAATTCTGAAAAATCCGTATTCTCAGATATCCAATTTCGGAAAATTCCAAATTCTCAGATTTCCAAATTCTTAAAATTCCGAATTTTCAGCTTTCCAAATTCCTAAAATTCCAAATTCTCAGATTTCCAATTTCGGAAAATTCTGAATTCTCAGATTTCCAAATTCTGCAAAATTCGAATTCTCAGATTCCCAATTCTGAAAAATCCGTATTCTCAGATATCCAATTTCGGAAAATTCCGTATTCTCAGATTTCCAAATTCTTAAAATTCCGAATTTTCAGCTTTCCAAATTCCTAAAATTCCAAATTCTCAGATTTCCAAATTCTGAAAAATCCGAATTCTCAGATTTCCAAATTCACTGATTTCCAAATTCCAAGAATTTCTCGATGGGGAAAAACGAAATGACTTTCTAAACAACCCAATATAATTGTCAATCAGAAATCGTTCAATACAGGAGTACAATTTAATTCTTCGTTGAACGAAATTTCAATAAAACTATAATAATGAGATTGATTCCATAAAAATTTGTTAACCCATTGCACTCGAAAGCATTTTCATTGTTTATAAATGGCAGCTGTAAAATTTTCTAATTGTAAAGTTTCATGAATTCTTTTGAAATAATTATTTTTTTATTTATTAATCGTCAGTATTGTCTCTTTTACTGCGTTTGAACACCAGGTGTATAATACCATAAATTCAGTTAAAAGATATTTATTTAAAATTGTTGAATTAAATCAAATGGCGAGTGAGAAGCGCCTCTCGAGAGCAAAGTGTTAATTATAATAAATAATCCATAAGTTCTAAGCAGTTGAATTCAGAATGTAATTTATTATTTGAAACCACGATGCCGACTAATTAATTAAATTAACAATCTATTAAGAAATACGACCGAACTTTTTGAGCAATCTAAACAGACACGAAACAAAAAGTTTACCTTTCCATGATAAGGCAAGTCCAATTTGAAATATGTCGGCATGTACTGGGCGAATTCTATCTTCAAAGCTTCACGCATAACCACGGACCGACTAATGGTAGTTTGTCTTACTCCAGTCCCTGCTTCGGTGAAATTTACGACTAGAACGATATTTTCCGGAGCTACATCCCAGCGTGCCAAGTTTAGAACTGTTCCAGAAAGAGAGAATTTGGTGCATCCGTCCGGTGAATCCATCTGAATGAGAAATTTATAACTTTTATAGCAATCGATACGAGAAAGGAAACTGTGCACGCATCACAAGATGTGCTGCAGAAATCTATTGGGTTGGCAAATAAGTTCGTTCAGACGAGAAACATAACTCAGCTGGCGGAAATGGTTTTCTGCACTTGTATGGGATACATTTAATGCCTTAGCAATCTCTCGTACCGATTGGGATGGATTGACTTCGACTATAGACTTTGTTGCGGCACATGGGTCGCAGCGTCGAAGGAAATAACATTGACCGCTTGCAGATGCTCAGGTATAGGCAATTAAGCCTGTCCTAAAGTCTGTAAGTTGGCGGAATTATTTTATACTTTTTAATACGTGTTTAGCTGAATAGGCTACCCTTCATAAACGCTGCCAGCCATGTGCCGTCACGGTTAGTACGGTCGCATGACCATCGCGTCCCAAGGTTTATTGTACACGTGATGGTAACTTTTAGTTTATAACAAATTCTACCCCTATCGGAAAGTCAGAGCGTTGACAGTGGTACTGACAAACTCCACCGTCAGTGTTCTGAGGTGGTTACGCCCTCCTTGCCAATATTATAAGAGAGGAAGAACATCGCGACCCTGGCAGAATACTTCAAATACAACTAGCATAACTACAATTACAAGAACATCTACTCGATCAGTTAGAGTCAGTTCAGTATAGTCCACCGTGTCTTCCTCTCGTACTTAATCAATAGTCTACCAATACTTCTGTATAAGTGTTAATTGTTATATTTCTTGCACACCCATATTAATTGTTCAATAAATTGTTTAGTGCACATAATCACTCTCAACCATCACGCACCCTAATAATTTGCATTGTCAGTTCTGTGACTACAGACTTAATGTCACTTGAATTAATCTCGGTTGGTTGACCCGAAGAGGGCGCACCATTGACGGCAAAATTTCCAGAACAGAATTTGGCATACCACTTCTGGCATACACGTTCTGTTAAGGCACCATTTCCGTACATACGGTATATCTTTTTATGAGCATCCGCAGCCCGTTTGCCTTTCTTAAAATGACAAAGCAAAATGTGACGATAATGTACGCTATTTATATCCATATTCACAGCTAGGCAGCACACACAATATTGGTGTTAGCAGAATCAAACACAACACAACATAAGCAGTCAAATATAAATTTTCAAATGTGTTATCGATTTCGATGATAGCGCTGACAAAGGAAAAGCTAATCCAAATGAAACTTGCGTCGGATCAAACACCGAACGAACTTATTTGCCAACCTAATACTTTCTTTATTTATTAAACTAATCACTGTGAATGACTGACATAAATACAGGTAGCCCTCCTACAACACGGCATCTTATAACACGGTTTCGCTATAACACGATTCATAAATTGCGGGAACCCTCCTGCAACACAGTTTCGCTCTAACACGTTAAGAAAATTGTGAAAACCTTTGTACAACACTGTACTTCTTCGGCCACGGTGTTTGCCGTCTTTACACTAGATTTACGGAAGTTCAATGACCACTTAAGTCTAAATTGAAAATGGACTATGAAAAGAAGTAATAATGAATAATACATATACAGTAAATTCTCGCACAGTGCAGCGGAGGCTGGAATCGAAACTGTGCACTGTGGGCATAGTGAAAGCGAAATTTGATACTCGGTGGCTGTGCCTTGCTCACCGCAGCTCGCCTTAACCGTCGGCCGAAAAAACAAACCACCGCTGAGACGGTGTGGTATTTAAATGTCCGACGATGTTCGAACGACGCACTGTCGCGATTTGGTATGTGTTTTCGAGCCAATCTGAAGAGGGATACAACGCAAACCGAACGTAGAAAAGGATAGCGATACAAAAACAAAGAGGGACTGAGGTTCGAGATGTTCGGCAAACATGAAAGACTCCTGCGTGTTCTGTCTTTTAAATTCGAAAATCAAAATTCTTTATTTTCGGTTTTTCGTGAATGAAACTTTTACCATCGTATTCGTCTTGTTTTTCTGATTAAAATGATACCAAACACGATATAATTACGATCATAATTACCCGTGTAACAAGCCATAAAATTTTCGGACGTTAGAATCTGAGGAATTCGTATCTCTGCCGTAAATGTAACTTCCGAAACTTGTATGGCTTGTTACACAGGTAATTATGATCGTAATTATATCGTGTTTGGTCTTATTTTAATCGGAAAAACCTCACGAATATGTTAAAAAAGTTTGCATTGAAAAAAATATAGATATTAAAAAATTATATTGCTAAATTGGGAACTGGAGATCTGTCAGCCCGCGTCAAAGGGACCGCTGTGAGTGTATCGTGTTATACTTGGACTGCCTCGAGCGAGGCGAATATAGGCACAGCAATGTCGCACGCATAGGCGCAGGAAGAGACGTTTTGCACTGTGCGAGAAAACCAAGTGTTGCACTGTGCGAGAATTTACTGTACATACCAGTTTATAGAAAGATTCTTTATCTCAATGATGGTTAACATTCATTTCGACATAAGCCTTTTAATAATTTTCGCAATTGAAAATAAGGAACTTAAGATCCGTCATTTTGACGGGTCCCGTAAACCTTGTGTTAAACATACACTATTGCGGAAAGCAACAGTCCAGACTATTAAGACAAATGAAAAAGAAATAAGAAGTGCTGTTGCTACAGGATCTTTGACATCCGCATACATTTATATTTTTAATAAAAATTAAGTTGTTCATGTAGAATTAAAAAAAAATTTGTTTTTAATAAGTTTTCGGAACGTAACCCCCCTTTTTGTATTGGCCCTGGGTCTCATACAACACGGTTTCACACAACACGGCATTTTCTAGGAACCTCACTACCGTGTTATAGGAGGGTTACCTGTAACTATGATCCACTGAAAATATGTTCGAAGTGTGGAATATATATTTTGAGTTAACCGATCGAGTTGATTAATTCTGATTAAATTGAGGTCTCATCTTGTGATAGTAAGTAACACTTACTTCTGTTTCGTAGCGAATAGGTGTGAGGTTAGATTTTCTTGTCCAACTAGGTGTGTGTGGAATTATTTTCAATGACAAAGTACCCTTTACGGGCTTACTGTAACTATACCTGTAATATTAATCGTTAGTTAAATAAACTCCATAAAAATTACGTGACTAACTTTGTGAATCATGGATGGAACTGTATAGGCTCAACATTTCATTCGATTGTGCTTATTAAAACTTTCTGATATTTTCATATGGATTCTTTGATAGTAAATAAATTTTCATTTACATTTACAGATTAAATTACATTTACAGTACCATATTATCAAAATTACAGTACCGTGTTATTATAAATATTATAAATTAAATTTCTTTTATTTCAGTCTTTAATTAGGTGTTCATTGAACGACAGTCATCACGAAGAAAATAGATTTGTTTATAAACTCGAGTTCGACGATTTAATGTAATTTTAATACAATCACATTTAAGAAATTGTCCTTTGATAACGAATGGGATAATTTTCAGACTTTTTACGTTTGAATAATATATTGACAGTAATGTAATAATGGTACCTGACACAGATATTCCACGTGACGTTCTCTGCATCCGCAAGTACATAGCTTGGTGAAGTGACTGTTACCTGGAATCTTGGTAAAACGTATTTCTTTACTTCGAACGAGGTGGTTTCGTAGATCGGGAAATCCGAGTATTTCACCACATAAATCCACCATTTTCCCTGTTACAAACAATTCTTTCGGTAAATATTAGCAATTTGTGTATCAGTGTACAATCACAATAATTAAGTACGCTGATATAAATTCAATAAATAACACAATTGTAAATAAAGTAATATAATCATAAAACACTAAATTAGTATCACGTTAGTACACTTCGTTACCTCAGTAATCAATTGACATAACGTAAAAATACCAGAGAATATAAATTTATATTAATTAACACTAGACTTACGGCTACGGAATGACCATTTATTTTTACATTAAAACTAAACTAGAAAAGAAAATAAATAAAGTATGATACATGAACTGTCTTCTACAATGCTCCTTTATCTTGACAACAGTTGACATACATTTTGACAAAAGTTTCTTCATAGTGTTTGTAATTTAAAATAAAAAATATGTTATGAGTCATTTTGGCTCGTTTCGTAAATTTAGTGTTAATATAAGCGTTCCTTTCGGTTATTATCACTAGATTTACGAGCGATGAATGACCATTTATACTTGAATCGAAATTAAGGGATAAAAATAAGTGAATAATGGACAACGCGTGAACCAATTCACGCAATGATTCCTTATTCCGATGAGGGATAAGATCAATTTTGACGAAAGTTTCTTACCAATTATTCTCATATAAAATTAGATATCTAAGGTCTGTCATTTTTACGGGTTCCGTAAATCTAGTGTTAATTATTTCTTGTCTGTTTTCAATACATAGTAACAGTGTTTGAATTTTACCAATCTCGGTTCCATCGACAAAGGAAATTTTAACTGCGCCATCCCGTTCTCGGTGCTCACATTTGACCATTGCATCACTCTAACATCCCACGGATTTACAATCCACACTTTCGAAATCTGCAAACGGCAGATCAAACGTCAGGTATGCTTGACAGTTCGGATTCCGGTAAGGAACAAAGAGGATCGGTTGTCTTACGGGTTTTTTCCAAGGCTTCAAATCGTTTTTCAACATCAGGATTCTGATGTTGACGTCCTGTCCGGACTTGTAAACTCGCTTATCAGTTTCCACGAACGTGAGAAGAGATTTTCGCACGATGTCGACATATTTCTCCGCGTTGACTTTGTAATCCGGATCTTTTTCGAATTTGATCGTCAGTCGAAGCAACGCCATCGAGTATCTCACCATCGGTACCGACAGCTCCAAACATGTTTCTATACCTGTTGAAAAATGCTAGTAACATCAACAACATTTCCTGACAGTATTTGGTATCGTACAGACATCAGGATTTGAATGAGAACAAATATTTGAAATTATAGCTTTATGACACATTGCATGAAAATGGATGCACTAGTACATTGACAACATTTCCTGATAGTATTGGGAGTACAAATTAGTTCGGTCCGTTTTTTTGTGGTCACAAATGCATTTATTACAGAACAATCTGTAGGAACAGATTACTGAAAGTATTGTCCATCGGTGGTTACTGCTTTTTTCCACCTCTCAGGCAATTTTCGAATTCCATCTCGAAAAAATGGCTCGTTTTTTGGGGCGATCAAAGATTGGAGCCAATTTTCGATTTCTGCGAAAGAAGTGAACCTGTGACCTGCCAAATCCTGCTGCATCCGTCGGAACAACCAGTAGTCAGAAGGAACAATGTCCGAAGAGTACGGCGGGTGCGGTAAAATATCCCAGTTGATCGTTTCCAAATATGTTTTCACGACTTTTGCAACACATGTGACCGAACGTTGTCATGCAGAAGAATAACCGTATCATGTCTTTGCTCGTATTCCGGCCGTTTTTCTCGTAATGCACGACTCAAACGAAATAATTGTAGTCCATATTTATTACCCGTAATGGAATCGCCAGGTTGTAGCAGTTCATAGTATATAACACCCTTTTGGTCCCACCAGATACTCCTCATTTCAAACGCATTCCGTGTCTTCGAACTTCTTTGGCTGTCCAGAGCGAGTCTTGTCTTCAACGCTGAAGTCACCATTTTTGAAACGTCGAAACTATTCCCTACATGATTTGTCAGTTGGAGCATTGTCACCATAAACTTCCACAAGGATTCGATGCGTTTTAGCTGCACTTTTATTCCAATTAAAGTAAAAGACTAAAACCTCCCGCAAATGGTGCTTAGTTAACACAAAATTTGACATATTGAACACAGTAAAAAACAATATTTCTGAATGAAACTCAAAGCGATATAAACTGAATATTATTGGCAGATGCCTAACGTCTCTGAAACAATCGAAATTCGCTGTTGCTATGGAACATTTATAACAGCCAAAGATACCTTTTGAAAACGGACCGAACTATTTTGTACTCCCAATATTTTTATGATAGACACATCAGGATTTGAATGAGAACAAATATTTGAAATTATAGCTTAATGATACATTATATGAAAATGGACAAACATGATAATTGAGATATAAACGAAGAAATTCACTCTACCATACCGAGACAAATGTATTTAGACAGATTGATGAATAGACTTTTGAATTTTATCAAAACATTTCTCACAAAAGTTGTTACACGGATTATTGGATCCATGTTGATATGAATTGAAACAACTTTCATGCAAACGGTAGCAAATATGAAGAATTCATTTTCTTGACCAGCAAATGTGTATGCATTTGCAAGAATAGCAATTAGATAAATCGAAGCGTGGTTAGAATAGCGTTCTTAGTAGCAATTTATCGATTAAGGGCATCCTTTTGCGCGAATGTAGTTACATCAATAAATTCCAAAGGGGCGATGGTTGCTTTGATGTTGAGCGCTGATACGATAATGGAGATGTCATTACAGTTGATTATTAAGGGTTCACAACTTGACAGTGGTTGCGAGTGTATTTTTTTTAACGAAAGTTTTATTTTATTTGCTCACTACACGAAATAACGTCAGTTAATGGGTAAAAGTGTACTGCATTTATTACACCTACTTGACATTAATTCTCTCTGATTATAATTAATTAAACATGATTTCGTTCATGAGAAATCTTTTCTTATATTTTATAAAAAAGTACATTCATACTTTCGAATGTCTTTGACAAAACTATAATGATACATAGTTAGCTATAAATAATACTTGAATAAATTATTCAATTATTTATATAAAATTTTTCTAAATTTTTATGTAATATTATTAATAGATTTTTAATTAATTATTCGCTTTGTCGCTAAAGTGTATTAACACTAGATTTACGAAACGAGCAAAAATGACTCATAACATATTTTTTATTTTAAATTACAAATATTATGAAGAAACTTTTATCAAAATGTATGCCAACTGTTGTCAAGATAAAGGATCATTGTATAAGACAGTTCACGTATCATGTTTTATTTATTTTCTTTATTTATCTCGATATGTTTAAACAACTGCACTCTTCTCTCTCTCTAATTGTTGTTTAAAGAAATTTTGTTGCTTGTAATAGTTCATGGCGTACACTATTCTTTTCATGTAATCATTTAACGTAAAGTGCAACTAAATAACGACAAATGTTTAAGTACAAAATATGAAATTGTAAATTCTACATAAATCTATAAGAAATATTTATTTATGGAATATCATAAATACGTTATAATGCGAAAATTTCTAAAATGGTAGGATTTGTATTCAAAGATCTTTAACATCATTTATTTTAACGATAAATGATGTGAACTAATGTACACTTTTCGTATGACAAGTGTACCATTTTAATTCTCAATAAGTATTTCGTTCGAAACATGGAGAAGTATTATAGAACATTATGTAATACTTTTCATTATCCAATCAAAATTTGACTGTCAATAGCTTCCATTATCAAACTAAAATTGTACTTTTCATAACTTTCATTACTAAATTAATTATTGACTTTTAATAATTTGTATTATCATATTAAAGTTTGATATTCAATAAGTTGTATTAACAAATAAAATTTGACATTCATATTATTAGATATTACCAAATTAAAATTTGACTTTTAATATCCTCCATTATTCAATAAAAATACACTATCAATATATTTCATTATCAAATTAAAATTTCACTTTTCATAACTTCCATTACCAAATTAATTATTGACTTTTAATAACATTGTACAATAAATTTTGATTTTTTCGATTTTTCTTGACCGCCACTATGAAATTCTTATAGACTTTTGCGAGCTGAATACGAATCTGAAATCCGTTTCTCTCAATGTCCTACAGTTTTTGAGAAAATTGTTGTTAAAAAAAATGGCAAATTTTCAAATTTGGGAATTTTTTGTGCTTTTACTATAGCAGCTATTCAGTGACTTTTCACACGAGTGAAATCTGTGAACTTTCCCGAATAAAACGATATAAATTGTTATTACATTGTAAACATTTAAATATGTTTAAACAATAATCAAAGTAAAAAAGACCCCAAAACAGCACCAATTTCTGCTAATATTTTTAGATTTATTTAAAAAACTATGGGACCAGGCGAAAATCTAACCATCGTACGCGATAGAGCAGACATTTCTGCTGCAGAAAGTATCAAGCGAAGTTGCAAATTCCCAAATTTGAAAATTTGCAATTTTTTTTAACATTAATTTTCTAAAAAACTGTACATAGCAGAGAAAAACAGATTTCAGATTCATATTCAACTCGCAAAAATCTATAACAATTTCATAGTGGCGGTTCAGAAAAATGTTGTCTCTTGAACAGTGTAATTTGTATTATCATATTAAAGTTTGATATTCGGTAAGTTGTATTAAGAAATAATATTTGGCATTCATATTATTAGATATTACCAAATTAAAATTTGACTTTTAATTACTTGTGCCAAAGAATTGCTTATCACCAAACTTCGACTGACAAGTTACTAGCAGATACGCGATATTTTCATCATCTTGAGATTTCTTTGCGATATATCAGTTGGCGTTTGATCAAGCTAAACGGTCAATTTTCGTTGCTAACTCCATACATAACAATATAAATGGGCTTCCCATGTATTCCAGCAATTGCTTATTTCCTCTGCACAGAGGGAGTTGACCAATTCAGTATCCCCGCAGGAAGCGACTACAATTTCAATTTACGATTTGTTTAAAGAGCTTGTCGCGTGACAAAAATGGCTGACACGAGCGAAATAATCGAAATAAACAAAAAGCGCGTGGAAATGTTCTTTAATATGCTATCAGCTATGGACAAATATTAATCGATCGAAAATTAATGTTTTGGTACAAGTTATCATTGTTCAAGTATTTTTATGATGCACCTGTTCATCTATTTGAACTTGATCGTTCAAATAAAATAAAAGAAATAAAGTTTAAACATTAGTTCGAGAATTCTATGAAATATAAATATTATTTAGAGAATAATGAAGGGGTCAAATATTAATTTTAGAATGCCCAGTTTGATAAATTGCAATTAGAGGCAAATATACCATTTAGTTATAAAATTAACATAATTGGCATGAACTGTATTGAAGTTATTGTATATAAGATTACACGTTAATAAGTTTGAGTAGCAAAGTGAAAGTAAACATAAATGTGAAATATTATATATTAAAACTTTATACAGGGTGTCCGAAAAGTGTTGAAGGAGCCGGAAATGGGAGGTAGGTGGGGTCATTCTGAACAACTTTTTCATTTGAAAAAATCTCGTATGGGGCTTCATTTTTAAATTATTAACGAAAAACACCGACCAATCAGAGCGCGAGAATCGCGCGGGCTCGGAAGCAGAAGTGTAGGCCCGAGTTATAATTGGCCGTGGTCGCGATCGAATCGCGTGGCGCGCGATTCTCTCGTTCTGATTGGTTGGTGTTTTTCGTTAATAATTTAAAAATGAAGTCCCATACGACATTTTTGCAAATGAAAAAGTTGTTCAGAATGATCCCACCTACCTCTCATTTCCGGCTCCTTCAACACTTTTGGGACACCCTGTATAATTTAATTATAGGGAGATAACGATTAATATGTTTCGTATACGTGTTATAATTATTTTTTTATACAATAATTTTCATTTGTATGCCCAGGAAACAAGAATATCTAAACACGTAGTTCAAATACTAGTTCAAATATCCTCAAACTTTGAATACTTCATTTGTTGTATCATTTGTCCTTATCTAACATTTTTTTTTAATTATTCATGTCTCTACTTACCTGATGTCAAGACTGTATTAGTTCTGGATAATACTTCTCCGCCTAACACTAGCTCGAGAAGAATATCAGCTGGTGGCTCCAAATTATGCAATGACAAGCATCCGCTCGCAGTCTCACCCGCCAAAAGCTGTTTAGGTATCGTAAACAGATATCCCCTGCAAACAACGCAAACTTGATACTACGAGGGTGGATCAAATATGAACGGGACTTTTTTTTCTGAACTAGTTTGTTTACGGGAAGAGGGCTACCGTTTCTAGAATGGATTATTAGGAATGTTTGGAGTGTGGAAAGCAGATTATTATACGGTTCAGATAAGTTTGGTGATAGTTTTCGCGATGTCAGAGCAACAAGTGCATGTCAATTGTGCAACGCATAATTATTAAATTTCTCACCCACGAAGACGTCAAACCAACGGAAATTTTGCTGAGATTGACTGCATAATTCAAAGACCAAACACTGTCAAGGGCTCGCGTGTTTGCTTGGTTTAAGAAATTTAAGGGAGGACGTACTGCACGTCACCCAGGAATTGGCGCGTCAGGAGGTTGAAACGGAACATAAGAAGTACGCCTATCCTCACTGTGAATCCTTCGAACTTGATGTCGATTGACGGTCGCCGATTGCCGATTGTTTATATTCTATGAATTAACTAGTATATACGATCACGCGAACCAATAAGATCCTACCACTGAAAACACGAGCGAGTCTATACGCCAATTCCTGGGTTGTAGATAGTAAGTGGGTTGAGAATGTGAAACATGATCGCCGTCCTCGAACCAGCATCACGGCGATGAACATTCGCACGATTCGTGACCTTCTCGAAGGCGATCGACGGCTGACAATTTCCGAAATTGTACAATAAATGCTGCATATTATTGTGAGCTTTTGAGGGAGGTTAATGCCGCTCATCGTTCCAAAAGACGTGATGAACCAATTCGAGACGTTATTCTCCTTCAGGATAACACCTGGCCCCTTACTGCAGCTTTAACTTGCCAAACCTTAGAAAAAGTGAGATGGACATCACTTAATCACCCCTCTACAGCCCTGATTTGTCGCCATACGATTTCCATCTCTTTGGACTTCTTCAAGAAATACTAGGAGGCCAACGATTTCAAGACGATGCAGCGGCGGAGACCTTTGTGCGCAATTCGCTCCTGACACAACATTATTCATTTTACGATACTGGGATCCAAAGTCTATCAATCTACTGGGAGAAACGCATTACTAATGCAGGAGATTATATTGAAAAATAATAGGTGCTTGGCAATTTCATTACACCGAATAAAATTATTTTAAACATAAAGTCCCGTTTATATTTGATCCGCCCTCGTATGTACAATTTACAGACGGTTTATTATTTTATTTTCTACCTTATTTTTACCTATTATATCAGATGTTAATTACGATTAATCACTTATAATTCATTCATTATAATCAATTACGATTATTAAAAATTAATAATTTTGCAATAGACGTTAACTGACGTTCTTCAAGTATTATACAGGGTGTCCCAAAAGTGTTGAAGGAGCCGGAAATGGGAGGTAGATGGAGTCATTCTGAACAACTTTTTCATTTACAAAAATGTCGTATGGGGCTTCATTTTTAAATTATTAACGGAAAACACCGACCAATCAGAACGCGGGAATCGCGCGCGCTCGGAGACAGAAGTGTTTTTCGTTAATAATTTAAAAATGAAGCTACATACGACATTTTTGTAAATGAAAAAGTTGTTCAGAATGACTCCACCTACCTCCCATTTCCGGCTCCTTCAACACTTTTGGGACACCCTGTATAATGTTCTCAATAATTATTACCGAATGTGTAATAATTATTACCGAATGTATAATAAAACTGTAAAAATTAAAATTTGTAACATGTACAGATGCGTCAAGTTCTACACTTAAGAAGATACAGATTTGAATATCACTCGAAGAATCCCTAGATATGAATTTTTAACAAAAAGAAAATATCAAAGGAAAAGGAATAATTTCTGTTCGAATAGAAATATATTCAAATATTCCAAGAAGATATATTTTAAAAAAGTTACTCTTCTATGATATACTGATAAACGATAATTTACAGATAAAAGTTTCGTGGTCCTGATCACTGATTAATATTTAATTTTAATTTATCTAGGGACACTCGACATTTTATACAAAACTTGTTAATTTCGTAAAATACGTTATCAATGATTTGAAAAATGCTACAACAGAAGCCTATAACATTGTAATTTTATACAATTTATACAATTTAATTACTTATTTTTTAAAATAAACCAAACTCTTCGGGGCTTATTGGAACATCTATATTAACAAATTGTTACTCGGTAGTGGTGTCTATAAATGAAGCTATTCATGTACAAAACTAAATGACAAAACTATATTAATAATAATATTTGTTGATACAGTACACCTGAAATATTTCATACTTGATAAGATTTTTGACTTCTCCTCGTATCAAACAATTTTTCTGCACTCATAATATTATGAATCTGTATTTTATCTCCGTTTATAGATAAAAAAAAGGAGAGTTTAGATATTAAAGAAAAAGTTATTATTCATGTATATGATTATTTCGTAGAGAGATTATATTAATATATTTATACTCAATGTTAAAACTAATATATATATGAATAAAAAGACATGTTTCTTTTTGTACGAAAATTTCGACTACTCAATAATACCGATTCATTCGTTAATTATAAACGGAACTAAAAGAAGGAAGATATTATGACTACGTATGATATATTATTACTATTACAACTGAATATATTATTATAAAAGAAAAATTTATATTAATTTTGTATTCATATAAAAGAAAAATGAAATGACAAAACCTATTACAAAAAAAAACGTAAGCGATGCTGGAAATCATTATTATTTTATAAACCAAACTGCATTTTACAGCGCAGTACAATTTTGCTGTAAAAAAATAACGAAATTATCAACAAGAAATTAAAGCATAGAAATGGCGCAGTACATGTTTCGTTTAAAACAAACTAGTTGCGCACAAGTGAATTTAATAAAATTTTTCCATGATGATATTTACATTTGCACGCATGCATATAATATGTTATATAAGTTCTTTCACTATCTTGCATAGCTCACAGTATCTTTCAATTATTACCAACATTTCTAATTTATTTATTCCGAAAGTATACGACACTTCTTGTATAAACTCGAAAAATCAAGTACTGTAATAATAGTAATGCAAATATTTGAATAATATTACAATGTTTAAACCAGTAATTAAATTCTTGTACAATCTCTCAAAATTTAATACTGTAATAATTCTAATGCTGATATTTGAACTAAAAACAAAATTATTGTACAATCTCTCAAAATTTAATACTGTAATAATTCTAATGCTGATATTTGAACTAAAAACAAAATTATTGTACAATCTCTCAATATATAATACAGTAATAATTCTAATGCTGATATTTGAACTAAAAACAAAATTATTGTACACTCTCAAAATTTAATACTGTGACAGTTGTGATGTAAATATCTGAACCTGCAATAAAATTCTTCTATAATCTCCCAAAATTTAATACTGTAATAATTTTTTAAAATATTATAACGAGAGTCTGAAATATTCAACAAAAACTTGTTGATACTGTCAACTACAAAGTTAAACTAAGAAAATCGGAAAAATCACTAGCAAATTACCGTCGAACCACCTTGGCATCGCAGCAACGTAAAAATCCCACATAACAACAAAGCAGCACCGAGAACACTAATTTACTCATTTTGCCAAATGATCTCATACACTGACTTTCATCATTTATTTTCGATAAACCGTGTACGCGAGCATGTTTTCAGCGAAATATTCGATTTTCTAGTTTCACGTTGCATCCGTCGGTCTAATATGCCTTGAATTGTTACGATAAAAATACAAAGCAAGTTTAAGAACGTTCTGATACACGTTATTGCACGCTGTGTGTAGACTGAAAGCACGATATTGGTTCGGTCCCTCTTATTACTCCTTGTATCTTCAGGGGGAAGGGTTAAGTGTTTCTCTGATACTGATTAGCAGAGAAACTGCGTTTAGTATTATTCTTATCGACTTCGTCGTAATTGCTGTTTCGCAGAATTCAGTGTTTCGTTCGATATAAAGATCAATTCGTGTGTTTGAATTCGTTGATAGATATTTTACGCGAGAGGCTGCGCTTTAGAAAATTTATCCTGCTCGATTGCAAAGGGATTTTGCGGACAGACACATTTTACATAGAAGCAACGTTTGCGAGAAGGGTTTTTGAAGAAACAGAGGAAAGACAGAACGTAATAATCGATCACTTCCGGAAATTACTTTGACCCAAATACGGCCCATTTTTGTGAGCGAATTATTTTGAGGAAGAAAGTGCATTTGAGGGAGAGTTTTTGAAAATCGAAGACCTTTTTTGGAACTAAACGAATTTATGCGTTTATTTACCGACGGTCGACAATTACGAAAACGATGACACTGTAAATAAAACGGAATTCTGAAAATAGAGATTTTTAGATGAAAATGAAAATGATTAGATGGAAGTACAGACCTTTGCATGAAAATAAAAATATTTAGTGGAAACTAGAGACCTTTCCATAAAAATAATGTTCGCTAGAAGTATTCTTAGCAACTTCGAAAATTTTTGGAAACGTGATCATGCGAGAATTTTAGGGAAATTTAGAAATATGAGAATTTGAGATTGTGATGTTGGGAACTTAACAATGAGACAACTCGAAAGAGTTTGAAAATTGTAATGTTTAAAGACTTAGACAATTATAAACTTGGAAGCTTGAAAATTTGCAATATTTAAAAAGTTAAATTTGTACATTTGTCAATATGGTAATTCGAAAATTTCGAAACATCACGATTTGAAAATATAGCAATTTAGAAATAGAGCAATATAAAAGACTTGGAACTCGAATACTTGCAAATATAGGAATTTCAAAATTTTACTACATTAAGGACTTAAAAAACTATAAACGTAGAAACTTGAGAAATTTCAGGATTTAAAGCGTTCAGAATTTAATTGGGTATAAACATTTGCCAATACAAAAACGGATTTGTAATTTTGTGGCATATAGAATTTTGTAATCAACGCAGGTCAAGTCATAAAGAACCCAAGAAGGTGTTCTACGCTTAATTTAGAGTGAAGACGACGTTCTGCTCGACACTCTCTAAGTCTAAGCGATTTTCCTCGTTTAACTTGGAGAGAAGACGACGGTCTGTTCGGCACTCTCTAAGTATTAGGTTGTTGCAATTGAAATGACCGTTTTTTCACATTTGAAATTTCCCGCATTTCTAGATGAATTTTTTTTCGACAGATCACGATGAAGTTGTGTAATATTAAAAATACATGTCTTATACGTCACTTTACGTAATAATCTTATTGAATATTTATACTAAGTGTGAATCAAAATCGATTTTCTTGTCACCATAGAGAAACAGGATATTCGTATAATTTACTTGTAAGAGTTCAAACTTGGGCACACTGCGTCTGAAGCTGCTAAAACCATAAATGCTGCTCTTGGCGAAGGTACAGCTAACGATCGGACCATTAGGCGTTGGTTTGAAAAATTTCGTTCCAATGACATGAGTCTATAAAATGAGCCTCGTGGTCATAAGTTAGCAGCTATGGAAAATTCAATTCTAAAAGAGATAATTGAAAGGGATTTTTGATTCACTGTTCAGGAAATCGCAAAAACAACTCATATACACTATTCAACTGTCTCCCGGCATCTGAAAGCCTTGGGAAAAATAGAAAAGTTAGAGAAATGAGTACCACATGAACTGACTGAAAAAAAAGTGCACCGTCTAGAGATCAATGCTGGGCCATATGTTACAAAACAAACCATAAAAAAATTAGCAGAACTGAAGTGTGTAATTCTGCCTCATACTATTTATTCTTCTGATTTATCACTTAGGAATTACCATTTTTCAAGAACCTATAAGCTTTCTTAAGTGGAAAAATATTTAAAGAAGAATGAGCTGTAAAAACTGCAGTTGTTGGCTTTATTGCCTCTCGTTTATTAGATTTCTGTCAAAAAAGGCATTGGGCCACTTGTATCGCGATAGCATTGATGTCGATGGAAATGATTTCGATTGATGGAATATAAATAAAATATGAAAAATAAAAGTTTGTGTCGAAAATTCAGAATCGGTCATTTCATTTGCAACAAGCTAATACAACGGATTTCCTCACTTTAATCTATAAGAGAGAAGACGACGGTCTCTTCGGTACTCGCTAAGTACATATGTACATATATGTACAGTCGTGGACAAAATTAAGTGGACAGGTATCATAAATAACAAAAGGTAAATTTAATTAACTAATAATGCCTATAAATCAAAACTTTATTGCACAATTATATACATTAAATAAATGTTTTTTCAAATCTACAAAAATATCCCACGTTTTAAATTTAAAATTTATTTACAACATTGTAATAAAACAAAACATTTTTGACATTTCTGCAGTGTCCACTTAATTTTGTTCATGAGTGTATGTAACAATAATTTCATAAGAAAACAGTAGCAAAATAAAAATTTGAAATAAACAAACAACGATATTGCAAATACAGGTACGAATAATAACGAATGATAATAGTATAATTGCTCGGTATTGGTGCATTTGCATGATTGGACACAGCAGATCACCTATCATTGTTAATGATTAAAGTCACAGCGGATCAGTGTCAGTCAAGCCGCCGAAACGTTCGGGTCAACTTTCACACCTTGTACCGGTACGAGTCAAAGTGTTTATTATCCCATCATCGGTTCATCACTGTGTTATCTAGTGTACTAGTGCAAGTGTCTAGTGTGTTTTATCAAGTTTTTTGTGCATATTACGGGAGTGTATTAACACGTTTTACGGAGTGGTTCCCGACATACCTACGTGTTTACTAGTGTGTTTTAATTAGTGATTGTGCATGTGTACACGGATATATTAGTGCATTTAGTGGTGTGGTTTCTCATGTGCCTACGGGTTTACCAGCATGTTTTTACAAGTGACTGTGCATGTATACACGGATATATTAGTGCATTTTGTGGTGTAGTTTGCAATGTGTTTACGGGTTTACCAGCATGTTTTTACAAGTGACTGTGTATGTCTATACGGATATATTAGTGCATTTTGTGGTGTGGTTACCTACGTGTTGTGACATAATTGTGAAAATGTTTTAGTGTGGTTTGTAGTGTCGTTACATACGTGTGTTGGCATAGTGTTTTAAACGTCCTAACCGGTTTGTGGTGTGGTTACCTACGTGTTGTGACATAATTGTGCAAATACTTTAGTGGGTTTGTGGTGTCGTTATATACGCGTTTTGGCATAGTGTTTTAAACGTCTTAACCGGTTTGTGGTGTGGTTACCTACGTGTTGTGACATAATTGTGCAAATGTTTTAGTGTGGTTTGTAGTGTCGTTACATACGTGTTTTGGCATAGTGTTTTAAACGTCTTAACTGATTTGTGGTGTGGTTACCTACGTGTTTTGACATACTTTTGCATACTGAAAGCTTGTTTGTTGCACGTTTGCATGAAATAAATCAGATATATTAAAAACTATATATATGTTTAAAAACGCAAAACGTTGAAAGATGTTCACTAACGGTTGTGACCTTTCTGCTTACAGAAGGTGATTTCTTGCCAAGCCGTGAGACAAGGAGCCTAATCCTGAGTATACGAGTGCAACCGGTCAATCCTGAATGGATCTCCGAGATGCGTTTCGAGTGCCGATCCTGACTGAACGACCGATCGATCCTGGATCAATCACCGAGGCCCGTTTCCAGTGCCGATCCTGACTGAACAATCGATCGATCCTGGATCACTCTCCGAGGCGTGTTTCGAGTGCAGAGCTGTGTAGGCGATCGGTGAGTCGCATGCTTTATGGTTCCTCCGGTTCCCATCATGTCGTAGAACGAATGGTTCGAAACGACACGGGAACTGGTTGTATTTTTACATTTTGAAGCGAGCATAGTGACCACGACTGTACGATCGTGCAATATTCGTACAAATTGTATTTTTGTGTATATCATTTATTAGATCAGGATAGGGTTTTCTTGTACATCGCGTTTTAACTTCCTTACGAATCGAACGTAAAATTGCATAGAAGTCGGACGACCCTCCGATTTCGTGACAGTTTAATAATCGATTCATTTTTAATTCTTCCGTTCGCGTGAACTCTTTTCAAACATACATATGTACAAGAAAGTTTCGCGAAGGACAGATTTCGTTATCAAAGTTGATTATCATGAATACTTTTAGTTATTTAGCGAATTTACTTTGAAATTAGAAATCTGTCGAGAATGAAATAATCGATATACGTAAATATTTTTGCAAAGTGTTTCTCCATTTTCCATTTTCAAATATAAAGTTAATTTTTCTTGCTTGAGGGGAACGCTTTATTAGCATGTTATTAATCACGTTTCTTAGCTCAGGATTTTCAGCACACACGAAGAAAACTGGTAGGTCCAAATACGGTTTGCCGTATTCATTTTTAAGCTCTAAACTCATACGCGTGCTTAGATGCTACTCGCATGAGTTAGGGCAGGTGAATACGGTTTAGTTTTAAGATGTTTCGGCGATCGACAATTTCACAGTGAATCATACTCGACACAAGTTACACGTGTGTGTGTGGATAGGTCGTGGACCTTGTGTCGATTAAATATTACATTGATTTATTATAAAATCACGAATTTGCAAAATGCTATCGAAAGATGCGTATAGAATCAACAAGATCGAATTACAAAATTAAACAAGTAGAGTCAGTACACGTTTCAAAGTTATATCAACTGAACAAGATTGTATTTGAAAATTGTACAAGTTGAGTAATTACAAAATTATTACGACAGGCACATATTACATTAAATATTCGAAAGAATAATTAAATGAAATATGTTAATGTTCAATTAATATTCACTGTCGATTGTCGATCGATTTCAGCGAAAAAGGTATGAAACATTAGAGTGTGACTGTTGTATTGAACTCGGGTGTCGGAGACGTCCCGGGACGTACTCCCTAGGAGTAGGCATTTTTGCACCCGGGTGGTTGTGTGAGAACCGTGGAGTGTGTTTTTGTGAGAATGGTTTGCAATTTTTTAAATATAGCATCAGGCAGGCAGGTAGCATACTTCTGGTGTGATTGAGTTAGTTTTTAAGTAGGTAGGGCCAGAGCAAGCATTCATGTTTCTCTATCCTCCGTAAAACTTACGTGACATGCTTGTATCTGGAGTGTAAAAGACGAAAAATCGAGAAGAGAAAATCTAAATACGACTTAATCGTATTTAATATTATCTTGAGCTCGATTGTTCGTAAGGCCAAGCCTTCTAGATTGTAAGTCGCAGTCGTGGTATTAGACCCGATTGCAAAAATGAAGTATACAGTGAAGTGAAGTGAAGTGAAGTGCAGTGAAATTAAATAAACATTCTGCTCGGATATTCTTTTACGGACAGCGCATTCTGAGAATCGCTGGTCGTATAAATTTAAATTTTCTTTCCTTTTTTAAAGTAACGAATTTGCATGATTACGTAAAATTTTGATCTTTTTGTCGACGATCGAACGAAATCGATAGCGATTCATTTTTATTTCTATAAAAGTGTCCGCTGTCTGTTTCTCGAGATCGATCGACAACGAATTCGAAAATTTATGTAATTAATATCAAAGTCAAAGAATGTCCGAGTTACCGTAAAATCTCGCGAGTGAATTTTTGTGAGGCCGCAGCCGAAGAAAGAAGAGGCTATATGCCGAAGAGCCCCGGCAAAATTTGCCAAAGAAGAGGGGAACTATCAATGGCTGTCCATCTTAGGATGGAGAGTCATTTTGTCACTATGCTCGCTATTATTTTTCTGTATTTTATGTGTGTGTGTTTTTTTTAACGATACGAACAGTATCGTCGAACCCGTTTTGCTCGAACTTGACGAGCACACGATCGTCGACTCGCGATTTTATTGCGAACTTTGAAAATGTACAGTCACGTCGCGATTTTATTACGAACTTTGAAGATATAGAATCACGTCGCGAATTTTATTACGTACTTTCAAGATATAGAATAACGTCGCGATTTTATTATGATATTTGAAAATATAGAATCACGGTGCTATTTTATTACGAATTTTGAGAATATAGAATCACGTCGCGATTTTATTATGATATTTGAAAATGTAGAATCACGTCGCGATTTTATTACGAATTTTCAGAATATAGAATCACGTCGCGAATTTTATTACGTACTTTGAAGATATAGAATAACGTCGCGATTTTATTATGATATTTGAAAATGTAGAATCACGTCGCGATTTTATTACGAATTTTAAAAATGTAAAATCACGTCGCGATTTTGATCGAGATTTGCGATTCTCGAAACGTGCCGCGATTTTATTTCCAGCTTCGAAAATATAGTATCATCGAACGCGTTTTGCTCGAACTTGATGAGCACACGATCATTGATTTGCGATTTTATTAGGAACATTGAAATTTTCATACCCTGTCGCGATTTTGATCGAGATTTGCAATTCTTGAAACCTGCCGCGATTTTATTTCCAGCTTCGAAAATATTACATCTCTTCTGGATTTTACTACTACCTTTGCAATTTTCATATCACTTCGCGATTTTATTATGACCTTCGAAAATATTGTATCACGACGCGATTTTATTACGAACTTTGAAAATATTAGAATCACGTCGTGATTTTATTAGAGTTTTAAGAGTTCCGGAACTCTCCGCAATTTTATATTCTTCTTTCGACTCATTATTTTAAAAAATATAAATTATTCTTACTTCCCAAATCCATGTATGTCATAAATGGTGAGAAATCTGCAGTCCCTTTAGAATGGTAATTATACTTTCGTTTCAAATTTCGGTGATATGTTCCGCTTTGCTTCGATCGTTATTCCATTCAAGCTTTCTACGTTTCTCAGTTTTGTGATTTTGTTTGTTAGGTTGTTAGGTTGTTTCTTCCCTCGCGAGTTCGCAATTTTTAGCGAGAAAAATTTCGCTCCTCTTAAGTCGATTTCTAATCTTAATAATATTTTGGACGTTTCAGATTTTCATTTTTGGTAAGTTTTTACATTGTTCTCCCTTCTAAAATCCGCAATTTTCATTGCGTTTTCTATGTAACCTGTTCTATATCGAATAAAGAAAAATTTCACTCCCTCTCCTCCAACCTCCTTTCTTAATAATATTTTGTATGTTTCAGGTTTTGATTTTTGGTAAGTTTTCACATTGTTCACTCTTACAAAATCCGCAATTTTCATTGCATTTCTTATTTTAATTGTACTATATCAAATAAAGAAAAATTTCACTCCCTCTCCTCCAACCTCCATTCTTAATAATATTTTGTATGTTTCAGGTTTTGATTTTTGGTAAGTTTTCACATTGTTCACTCTTACAAAATTCGCAATTTTCATTGCATTTCTTATTTTAAGTGTACTATATCAAATAAAGAAAAATTTCACTCCCTCTCCTCCAACCTCCTTTCTTAATAATATTTTTTATGTTTCAGATTTTCGTTTTTGTAAGTTTTTAGGGAGCTTACAATAATTGTCAATTAGGATTCTGAAAACTCTTAGAAATTTTATGTCGTTCATGGAAGTTGTCTCGATCTTTCGAACCCTTCCGGAATTTTATATCGAGTCCTGAAATTTTCTTATCTGTCCTTAATTCTCGTACCTCTCTGATTATATTTCAACGTCTAAGATTTTCGTACCCCTTAGTGATTTTATTTCGGGTTCTGAGATTTTCGTATCTAACTGCAATTAATTTTTTTTATTTTCAGAATTTAATTAATTTCGGTTTAATGTTGAGTTAGTGGGAGGATGGATGGGATAGCTCAAAGAATTTTCACTTCAAGTGAATCCGCCTCAGTACTCCTCCAAACTAGCTTCTAATATTTATTTTACTTTCAGGTTTCATTTATTAATATTGAGCTAGTGGGAGGGTGGATGGGAGCTCATGGGTTTTCACTTCATGTGAATCCGGTTTATTTCTTCACGAAATTTGATTTTAATTTCTCTTTTATTTTCAGGTTTGAATTTATGATAATGAGCTAGTGGGAGGGTGGATGGGAGCTCATGGGTTTTTCACTTCATGTGAATCCGGTTTATTTCTTCACGAAATTCGATTTTAATTTCTCTTTTATTTTCAGGTTTGAATTTATGATAATGAGCTAGTGGGCGGGTGGATGGGAGCTCATGGGTTTTTCACTTCATGTGAATCCGGTTTATTTCTTCACGAAATTCGATTTTAATTTCTCTTTTATTTTCAGCTTTGAATTTATGATAATGAGCTAGTGGGCGGGTGGATGGGAGCTCATGGGTTTTTCACTTCAAGTGAATCCGGCTTCTTTCTCCTTGAAAGTCCGCTTTTAATTTTCCTTTTTATTTGCAGATAATAAATAATTTCTGGTAATACTGAGCTAGTGGGAGGGTGGATGGGATAGCTCAGGGGTTTTTCACTTCATGTGAATCCGGCTTCTTTCTCCTTGAAAGTCCGCTTTTAATATATTTTATTTGCAGGTTTTAATTAATTTCAACTTAATGTTGCAGGATAGGTTTCACCCGAAGAAAGAAGATAGAAGAATACATCATCCAGGGATCATCGAAGAATCATCGTGGGACCATCGTGGGATCATCGTGGGATGCGTACCTCATTGTACCTTAGTATTAAGTTCGTGGGTGGGCGGGTGGGTCCCAGTGCCTCTTGTTCGGAGTTGCACTCATTTTCACGACCGGTCGCGAATTTTTGCCGCGTTAAATAGTAGAGTCACCCAATTTTCTGTTAATTGTTCCGGACCCGAATGGCCATAGGTGATTGAATATTGCAGGGATCATGTGGCGGATGATGGCTGGGAGTACTGGTCAGTTCTTGGGATATGTAATGCGTGATGGTGCGCTGGCGAACGCTGTCGTATAACGACTGAGGCGGCCTCTCTACCCTTACGGCTGTGGAGCAATGGGAGCCTGATCGCGAACGTTGTCTGAGGACTAGGGATCTTCTCTTCTGTCAGACCTCCCTCACCCGGCGGCGGTGGAGAAACGGGAACCTGAATGCAACATCCGTCGTCCTTGGGACTAGGGTGTCCTCTCTACCTTTTTGTTGTGGAGAAATGGGAACCCGAACGCGAACATGTCCCTTGTGCTGCCAGTGTTCCTGGTTGGATTCTGTCGCATGATTCATGTAATTTCAATTACCTTTTGGTCCAGGAGGGCGAGGTTCTCTTGACAGAGAATGCTTATACTACCCTTTTGCGAAAGTTCTTCTAACTTTCTTCCTCCCTTCTCCCTCGCCCCCAATCCCCTTTGCTTGTTTTCATCGTAAATAATACGAGTGCAATCTTCGAACAAGAGGTACATTCGCGTTTAGTATAAGGATGCGTGCGTGATTATAGAATAAAGCGCGGGGCCCCATTAGTATTAGTGTTAAGTGCGTGCGGAAGCGCTTTCGTTTCTAACTTGCACCCATTTTCACGACCGGTCGTGAATTTGTTCGCGCGATAGAGTGTAGTATTCACGGTGATTGTCTGTCGATTACTCCGGACTCGCGTGGATGGAACGTGGATTGCATAATGCGGTGAATCCGGGTAAGTTTTGGGCCGAAAATGCTGGTAAGCGCGTGGGACACGTCTTGCATGGATAGCACTGAATGATGCCTCATCATCTCATCTATCGCCTGACGGCTAGGGTATTCCATGTTTTTCTGTCAGACCCCCTTTCAACGGGGGCAGGAATGATTGGGTTTCCTGACGGCAGACGTGTCACTCGTTCTTATCGGTATTCGAGGTTCAATTCTGTAAGTTTTGGGCTGAAAATGCTGGTGTAGCGCCATGGAGGCGTCTAGTGGGGTAGATTGATTGATGTACCATCTCGATCTACTGTCTAGGGTATTCCCTAGGCTAAACCTCGGACGTCTCACTGGTTCTTATCAGTATTTTTGGTTCAATTCTGCCCGAGGTTTACGTAAGTCACGATGCAATCACCGTTTCATTCGCGTGGGCGAGGTTCACTCGATTGACAACGCTGTTCCACCCTTTTTCGAAAGTTCTTCCAACTTTCTTCTTTAATTTATTTACGAAAGTTCTTCTAACTTTCTTTTCTTACTAATTTGCGAAAGTTCTTCTAACTTTCTTTTTTTACTTATTTGCGAAAGTTCTTCCAACTTTCTTTTTTCATTTATTTGTGAAAGTACGTCAAACTTTCTTTTTTTACTTAATTGCGAAGGTTCTTCTAACTTTCCTTTTTTTACGTATTTGTGAAAGTTCTAACTTTCTTCGCCCCTTTGCTTGGTACACCGTTTTAGGTAGCGCGGGTGCAAACTTAGAATACGGAAGCGTTTAGTTTTAAGTAGAGTACGTACTCATTTATCCTTCCGATAAATGAGGTAGTTGCAATTGGAGGGTGGATGGGACTTGGAGATAGGGTGGGTCACTTTCGTAGTCACCTCCGCGTGGTGTGACCTGGTAATCGATATCGTTTTCTAAATTTATAATTTTCCTAAATTTCAAAATTTGTAATGCATCAAAATTTCAAAATTTGTAATTTATCAAAACTTCAAAATTTATGATCTATGAAAATTGCTGAATTTATAGTTCGTTTATGAATACGAATGTAATTCTAAATTTCATTTTGCGCGAGTCGAAGAATAGAAAACAATATCGAGCTAAGAGCTACGATTTACGTTGTAGTTATAATTTCATGTATTCCTCGATATTTTCAAAAATAATTGTCTTTCTTTTGTAAGTATCCAGGAATAAATGAAATTATAAAAGAAAAATATTTGCAACGCGTTATGTATTTTCAAGTACTTTATTTCAAATAAATTGAACTGTCGTTTCCTATACCCCAATCTCCTGTGTTAATTATGTTTTTATGCGAGTATTAGTTCTATTTCAATTCCGAGCTTGTGGGAGGAAGGGTGGGCTCGGGCGCAAGTTTTCCGTCACGATATTGTGACGAAAAGCTTGTGTAAATTGTAAGTGTCTCCTGTTCTAACTTACACTGATTTTATTTACTACAATTTCTCAATTTTTGTCATATTATTCTGTGGCAATAATTTGTCATTTTTTTTATCACTTGGTACAAATCCAAAAGAAAGTCCTTCTGACTTTCTTCCGTCTATATTTACATCTTTTTCAATTGTACAAAAATGCAATCTTAGAGCAGGAGATACATCGCGGTATGTAATATAAGTATGAGTGCGTACGTGATTAGAGCGTGAGTGCGATTTTAATATAGAGTACGAGACCTCAAAGTGTTAGTATTAAGTGAATGTGCGAGTACGCTTTCGTCTCTAATTTGCACTCATTTTCACGACAAAACGTGATTTTTTCTACGCGTTAGATCGTAGTATTATTCAGTTACTTTTTGTCGGTTGTTCCGGACCCAAATGGCCAAAGGGAATTGTATGATGCGAGGCATAGGGCAGTTGAGGCTATGTAGTAGTACTCAGTGCTTAGGATATGTCTAGCAATTTAGAGAATTGCTGTCGGAATATTCCGGTCGATTCTGTCGTTTTTATGATAAAGGTATCTTCTCTTCAGTTAGATCTCCTTTTAACGGGGAAACATTCCGCTGATGTATCGTTCGTTCTGGTTATTATTCTCGGTCCGATTCTGTCTTCTGTTTCTTGTATGTCAGGATTCGATCACCCTTTGGTTCAGGAGGGCGAGGTCCACTCGAAAAAAGATACTGATCTACCTTTTTGCGAAAGTTCTTCTAACTTTCTTCCTTATATATTTATTTTATTTTACCTTTCTTTCGTTCCAACTTTCTTCCTTTTGCTTGGTATACCGTTTTAGATAACATGAGTGCAATCTTAGAACGATTGGTACATTTGCGGCGTTTCGAATAAGTAATGTGTTTATAAGTATGCATGGGAATGCGAGAGTATGCGATTATGATACGAGCGTATATACATCCGACAAGCGATAGATTGTAGTATGCGTAAGCGTATCCGTGTAATATATGCGAACGTCGAATAAATCATCGGGGGATCATCGTGGGATCATCGTGGGATCATCGAGGGATCATATACAATGTCTAGAGAAGTATATATTGAAGTATCAGTGTAGTGTGAAAGCGTAAGTATGAGTGATTGTATAAGTGAAGCGAAAGTATGGAAATTATTCATGTCATCGTTCTTTCGGTTTTCTGAGATGCTTTTATGTATCTGTCGGTTCATCTTCTCCTAGAAAACTGCTCCTAATTTTTATTTTATTTTTAGGACTTAAAGAATTCCGATTTAATATTGAGCTAGTGGGAGGGTGGATGGGAGCTCATGGGGTTTTCACTTCATGTGAATCCGGTTTATTTCTTCACGAAATTCGATTTTAATTTCTCTTTTATTTTCAGGTTTTAATTCATAATATTGAGCTAGTGGGCGGGTGGATGGGATAGCTCAAGGGTTCTTCACTTCAAGTGAATCCGGCTGTTTTCTTCACGAAAATCCATCATCATTTTTCTTTTATTTTCAGGTTTTAATTCATAATATTGAGCTAGTGGGAGGGTGGATGGGATAGCTCAAGGAATTTTCACTTCAAGTGAATCCAGCTTTTTTCTTCACGAAAATCCATCATCATTTTTCTTTTATTTTCAGGTTTTAATCTATAATATTGAGCTAGTGGGAGGGTGGATGGGATAGCTCAAGGGTTCTTCACTTCAAGTGAATCCGGTTTTCTTCTCCAAACTCGTTCTTACCTTTTTTATTTGCAGGTTTTAAATAATTTCTCTTATTTCCAGGTTTTAACTAATTTCTCTTATTTGCAGGTTATAACTAATTTCGCTTATTTGCAGGGTCTAACTAATTTCTATTATTTGCAGGTTTTAACTAATTTCTATTATTTGCAGGTTCTAACTAATTTCTATTATTTGCAGGTTCGAATTAATTTCTATTATTTGCAGGTTTTAACTAATTTCTATTATTTGCAGGTTCTAACTAATTTCTATTATTTGCAGGTTCGAATTAATTTCTATTATTTGCAGGTTTTAAATCATTTCTATTATTTGCAGGTTTTAAATAATTTCTATTACTTGCAGGGTCTAACTAATTTCTATTATTTGCAGGTTTTAAATAATTTCTATTACTTGCAGGTTCTAACTAATTTCTATTATTCGCAGGTTCTAATTACTTTCTATTATTTGCAGGTTTTAAATAATTTCTATTATTTGCAGGTTTTAAATAATTTCTATTATTTGCAGGTTTTAACTAATTTCTATTATTTGCAGGATTTTTTATTATTTTCAGGCTTTAATTACTTTTGTAGTTAATATTGAGCTAGTGGGAGGGTGGATGGTATGGCTTATGGGTTTATCACTTCATGCGAATTCGGATTTCTTCTCCTCATGGGTTTTTTACTTCATGCGAATTCGGATTTCTTCTCCTCATAGGTTTTTCACTTCACGTGAATCCGGGTGTCTTCTCCTCATGGGTTTTTCACTTCAAGTTAGTCAGGATTTCTGCTCCTCGAAGTCGCTTCAAATATTTTTTTATTTTCAAATTTTAATTAATTTCTATTTAATGTTGCAGTGTGGGTTTTACCCGAAGATAGAAGATAGAAGCATACATCATCGAGGGATCATCGTGGGATGCGCACCTCATTTGTACCTTAGTTTTAAGTTCGTGGGCTGGTGGGAGGGTCCCCATGCCTCTTGTTGTAAGTTGCACTCATTTTCACGACCGGTCGTGAATTTTTTCCGTGTTAGATCGTAAACCCTTCTACGAAAGTTCTTCTAACTTTCTTCTCTAATTTCTTTGCGAAAGTTCTTTCAACTTTCTTTCCTGAGATCCTTGCCTTGTATACCGTTTTAGATATCGTGAGTGCAATCTTAAAACGAATCTATGGCGTTTATAATAAGCAGTGCGTTTATAAGTATGCGAGAGTAATTTCGGAACGGAGCGTGTGTATGGGATGCCATGAAATTAGTATGAAGTCGATGCGTGAGATTGCGTGAATCCTTTCGAATGTGTTCCGATAAGTTAGTTTTAAGTTGAGCGTGCGTGCGATACAATTTCTTTTCTATTTCATCGAGGGATCATCGTGGGATGCGTGCGTTACATAATATTGCGTGCGTTTTTATATTTTTATTTTTATACTACGAGTGCAATCTTAGAACGAATGTTACATCTGCGGCGTTTAGAATAAGCAGTGTGTTGACATGTATGCGAGCGTAATTATTATCAGAGCGTGTGTGTGGGATGCCGCGATATTACTATAAAGTTGATGTGTGAGATAGCGTGAGATAATGTGAGATAATGTGAGATAGCGTGAGATGGCGTGAGATAGCGTGAGATAGTGTGAGATAGTGTGAGATAGCGTGAGATATTGTGAGATTGCGTGAATTGTTTCGATCGTATTGCGATAAGTTAATATTAAGATGAGTGTGCGTGCGTGCGATACAAGTACTTTTCTATTTCATCGTGGGATCATCGTGGGATGCGTGCGTTATATAATAATGCCTGCGTTACATAATAATGCGTGCGTTACATTATAATGCGTGCGTTTTTATATTTTTATTTGTATACTACGAGTGCAATCTTAGAACGAATGTTACATCTGCGGCGTTTAGAATAAGCAGTGTGTTGACATGTATGCGAGCGTAATTATTATCAGAGCGTGTGTGTGGGATGCCGCGATATTACTATAAAGTTGATGTGTGAGATAGCGTGAGATAATGTGAGATAGCGTGAGATAGTGTGAGATTGCGTGAGAGATTGTGAGATTGCGTGAATTGTTTCGATCGTATTGCGATAAGTTAATATTAAGATGAGCGTGCGTGCATGCCATACAAGTACTTTTCTACTTCATCGTGGGATCATCGTGGGATGCGTGCGTTATATAATAATGCGTGCGTTAGATTATAATGCGTGCGTTTTTATATTTTTATTTTTATACTACGAGTGCAATCTTAGAACGAATGTTACATCTGCGGCGTTTAGAATAAGCAGTGTGTTGATGAGTATGCGAGAGTAATTTCGGAGCTGAGCGTGTGTGTGTGGGATGCCGCGATATTACTATGAAGTTGATGCATGAGATTGCGTGAATTCTTTCGATGGTAACTTGTAGTCATTTTCCCGATAAAAGCGTGCAATAAGCGATAGATTATAGTATGCGTAAAAGTATCCGTGTAATATATGCGAACATCATCGTGGGATGCGTGCGTTATACAATAATGCGTGCATTTTTACATTTTTATTTTTATAATACGAGTACAATCTTAGAACGAATGTTACATCTACAGTGTTTAGAATAAGCAGTGTATTGATAAATATGCGAGAGTATTTTCGGAACTGAGAGTGTGTGTGGGATGCCGCGATATTTATATGAAGTTGATGCGTCAGATTGCGTGAATTCTTTCGTTAAAATAAGCGATATAAGCGATAAGTTAGAATAAAAGCGTCCGATAGGAATACATCATCGTGGGATCATCGAAGGATCATCGTGGGATGCGTGCGTTATATAATAATGCGTGCGTTATATAATAATACGGCGTGCGTATTACTATAAGTTAATTTTAAGATGTGTCGTGCGTGTTGCGATAAGTTAATTACAAGATGCGGCGTGCGTGCGTACGATACAAGTTGTTTGCTAATTTATAGTAAAGAGCTTGTATATTTTTTGCGAGCCTACGGGCTAAGTAGTGTTAGGACTCATTTATCCTTCCGATAAATGAGGTAGTTGCAATTGGAGGGTGGTTGGGACTCGGAGATAGGGTGGGTCACTTTCGTAGTCACCTCCGCGTGGTGTGACCTGGTAATCGATATCGTTTTCCGAATTTTAAAATTCATTTACGAATATTATTGTAATTCTAAGTTAATTTTTCGCGAAATCAACTGTAGAAAACAATATCGAGCTAAGAACTACGATTCACGTTTAAGTCAGAATTTCATTTACCTCTCGATATTTTCCAAAAAATTAAGACATAATTTTCTTTACTGGTAAATGACCAGGAATAAACGAAATTGTAAACGAAAAATATTTTCAGCGCCTTTTGTATTTTGTACAAAAAACTTCCCTGATGTTCTTTGTTAATTATGTTTTTATGCGCGTATCAGCTTCATTTCAATTCCGAGCTCATGGGAGGAAGGATGGGCTCGGGCACAAGTTTTTCGTCACGAAAATGCGACGAAAAGCTTGTGCAAATTATGTTTCCTGTTCTAGCTTGCACCGATCTTTATCACAATTTCTGATCTTATCGCGTATTAGTCTGTGGACATAATTTGTCATTTTTATATCTCTTTGTACAAATTTAAAAGATAGTCCTTCTGACTTTTTTCCCTACCGCGTTCTTCTTTTACATCTTTTTCGATCCTACAAGTGCAATTTTAGAATGGGAGACACATATACAGCGTTTAGAATAAGTATATACATAAACGGTTTTCCCTACTTTAACCTATAAGAGAGAAGACGACGTTGTGTTCGGCACTCTCTTATAACGTCCTAACAAAAATCCTACAGTCGAGGAAGACGTGTACAGGCACCTCGACTTCCCATTTAACCCTTTGCGCTCCGAATTATATTTCTATTTTGTTACCGACAGCTCCAAAAGTATCTAAGTTTTGTGATATTCACTCGTTACAAGCATTTAGAGGTTTCCTGGTGTATAAATTTCAGACATTTAGCAGGTTCGTATATGATGGGTAACAGTAAATCGATTCGATAAGAACGAATGAATTTATTGGATGTATACAAAGATCATATAAAACTAGTATGATACTTGTGGCATTTGTACCGAGAGGTCTCTTGCTTTATTGCTATAATATTGCACTAATCCAGTAAGCTCTCTAGTGGGATAAAGCGACAATTAAAATTAAATGGAGGAATTACGAATGTGCAACATCTATCTCTTTGTATTGAAAAAATGTCGAGTGGGACTCGGCAAAGGAGCTGCTGAGATAAAAACCGATGTCGAGTCACGCTCGACATAGGAGCGCAAAGGGTTAAAGAACGAAGAAGAAGACGTAGCCTCCGGTGTACGACACTTTTTAGTTCCTGTTAGGGTGAGGTCAGGACCCTTAATATTGCACTTCGGTGCCGTCTAAATTACTGTTCGAAGGACCACCCAATTTTGTACGGAATTGGGACCGTTAATAACTGCACGTGGTAATGTAACAAAAAATAACTATTTATTTACTATGAGAACTAGTGCGCGTATTTCTATTTCTATGTTATGAAGCTCTGTCTGTACTATTCTATAGTTCTATGGTTACTCCGCTCTCTGTTCTAAATCTCTCATGGTACCATTCTAGTTTTAGCATTTTTGCCCTATTTGAAACATCCATTACTCCCTTCCATTGCGCCCTTAGCGTGGTACCTTTCTGGAAGGGGAACGGGTTTCCTACACGGGGGAGGACGGCGGTTGCTCGCGGAAGTTTGGGTTTGGAAAAACCCAAATTCCGTGACGTACTTCTCGTGGAAATCGTTACTTTCCAGGGCCAAGTTACCCTTCGACGTTTGGGTCTCCGAGGTTTATGGCATGGCCTGTGCCGCTGAAGCCAAAAGGACTCTAACAATGATTGCTGCATGAATAGATTTGTTGAACTAAAATATGTCACGTATCATCGTACTGCTGGTACACAGATGGTACGGATAATAAACTAAAGCATTTCAAAAGTGGCTGTTTTCTTGCCATGTCGTAAACCTCATCTGTACGAAACTCGGACAGTTCCAACATCCTCACCTATCCCTTCGCTAACTCCACACCTCCAATAATCTTTGTCTACGTTACTATTTTAGATTTCTGAATTTTCGTTCAAATTCAATACTGTAGGATAAGAATATTTTTGCTGCGTGTAATTGAGGGTGTTTGGGAAAAGCGAGCGACAGAATGTCTAGACGAATGCAAACAGCGTGATTGCGTGCGACTGAGTTCGAGAGGTTGAGGCGCGAAAGAAAAGTGTTTGGAAGCGTATGACAGGACCGAGTGTGCGAGGATCGTGAGAACGGAAAGCGATAAGGATGGTGGACGTGATCGCGAGGATGTTCGGAATGGATGCATGATGAGTGTGAGGGGAAGAATGTACAGTTTTCGGGGGTGAATGAGGTTAGTCTTTAGCGAACCGTGGAATAGAGTAGTAGAGTCTTGAGCGAACAGTGTAATAGCGAACAGCGAGTATCAGCGAATAAGAGCGAATAGCGTGATTGAGAGAGAGAGAGAGAATAGTGAACCAGTGACAATAGCAATTATAATAAACTACAATATTATGTAAGATTAATACGTAAATCGGTAAAATAAACGCGTATAATAACGACTTGTACAATATCGCTAAATGACTATATATTCTTTAAACGACAAAATGTGGGCGATGTCGCGTTGTCAATAATTCCCCAAAGAATGCCCTTCCTCGAGGCTGCGAAGGCTTTACTGCCCCTCGCCAAAACTCAAGGGCCTCAGTTGTTTACTGCCCTGACGTCACAATATTCGGGTCCCAACGCCTTGGTGGTCGTCGCGCTGGGACCGTATGCGTCCTATTTCGAGTTCGAATGCAGGTCAATTTGGAATTTTCTTACAATTATTTGTTTTATTTTAAATCAGGTGTTATTCACCCCGAAACACCAATTTCCCTACAATACTAAATCATGGAAGAAAGGTCTTAAATGTTACTTCTTGTAGCACTGTTCGAAAAATAAAAATCACCAGCTGTGTAGTATACAAAACAACAATGTTTTATTTGAAACAACATACAATCATGTGCCACATATGTTCCTTAAAAGCCATCGTTCGCACATTCCGCGAAATGATTGGTCAACGATCATCCTTCGTTCTCCATTGAACCCGTGATACATTCACGGAACTCGCGAACCCCGTTATTATTCTCGGTTTTCATGCTCGAATCGACTTCATTTCCATGAATCTATCGCTTTCATTTTTTGTTTTTTATAATACAATAATGTTAACGTTCCCATGAAAAAAAGAACGTACGCTGACACAAATACACGGCCTTTCGAGGCGTTCGAAAAAGGTTTCCGGTTGGCGAGGTTTTCGTCGCTAAATTTATTTGCTGGTCTAACACTAATCCTAGGGTTTTCTGTTGGCCGCTAATATCCTCGATGGTGAAGACGCAGAAGCGCGAAACTCGACACAATATCGAGTTCTCGGTGATAATCAACAAATTTCGCCGCTCTTATGCACATAGATGATTACACGCACGAGTATACATGCAAACAGGGTATTTCGTTATACCGTTTGTATATTAGGGTGCACCGTAGGCTTCCTTTCAATGTGAACGCACGAACGGGAATGAGGTCCTCACTTTTGCACTTCGATTTATAGGAAATCTTCAAATTTTCAATCTTCACAGATCTTTACACCCGCAAATCTTTGGGGTTGTTGATTTTTGGGTTTGCACGTTTTTAAACTTCTAAAATTTCACATCTTTTAGTCTTCGCGTTCCTAACTTTACTGATTCCTGAATACTCGTATTTCAAACATCTTTAAGTTCTCAAGTTTTTCATTTCTCAAATTCCTTAATTTCCGCATTTTCAAATTTAAGTATCCAGCTGTCCGAATTCCCAATTTTTTAATTTCTACATCCCAAAATTCATAAATTTGCAAGTTGCTATGTCCACAAGTCCATTAATTTAGAAATTTTTCGTTTCTTAGATTCTGGAATTCTTGGATTCTTAAATTTATCAATTTACAAATTTTCAGACTCCCTATTTACCTAATCTCTAAATACACAAATTTTTGAATTGTCAAGTTTTCAGGTTTCTGAGTTCCCAAGTGCCTGTATTTCCGAATTCGCAAATTGACAAATTTTAAAATCCAAAAATCATCCATAATACAAAGTTTCTCAAATTTTTAGATTCCCAAACCCCAAAGTTCTGAAATGTACAAATTTTAAAATTTGTAAATCTTAAAATTTTTGTACTTTCAAGTTAGTAAACATTATCTTCAATTTTCGGATTAATATATTAAAAGTTTCCGAATCAATAAATTTTGAGTTTCTCGAATTTCCCAATGTTTCGCATTGCTAAAATATTGGGGCTATCAAATTTGAAATTTTCAAACTTCAAAATCTTTCAACCATGCGTCAAACTCTCCATGCCGGAATATCCTTGATCCAAATTCGAAATTTAAAAAATTTGACAATTTATTAATTAAAAACCAACGTGAAATAATGAGGATTTCTAAGGAAGCCTACTATGCTCGCCGATGTACATGCATTCGTTATCATACGTAATGTCGCAGCAATCGGAATTTCATTTTAATTATATCCTTTTTTTCTTCGTCTCTCGGCACAAAAATTGGCCACCGTCAACGACGACGATGCGCTTACTAATCTAATTTCAAAGTTCACTGAGAAATGCGGTTTTAGACTTATCACGGACGTAGTTTGTACTCTTTCGATCTCTTCAATATTCATCGATTGTGAAAATAATTATTGTGCAGATTAATACTTAAAAATAACCATTTTTGTTGCGAACAAAAATTTGCTACGAAATATGAAACCTTCGTTGTATTAAATGGGATGTGGGTGTACTTCAAGCATCATGTTTTTATAATAATTTCATGCGTATTTTTAATAAATTCATATTTTCATAATTCGTATTTTTAATAAATTTTTATATTACAGAACACTGTAATATATGTATGTATGTATCTTTCATGCGGTATTATGTATTACAATTATAACAATAATTATGTATAATAGTAGTAATTATGTATTTTTATTATATTATTATTATTATTATAATAACAATTATAATAATTATAATAATAATTAAAAGATCAACTATCAGTTACTAAGTAGATGAATCAAAATCTGAACAAGATGAAGATTAAGTGTAACGAATGGCTAAATTTCATCTTTTTCGCTTATACATATGTGCATGTACTTATGTTCCAAAATTATTATATAATTACAAAACTATTTTACATGATATTTTAAATAAAAGTCTATAACATTTTCTGTCATATGAAAAGAACTATATGAAATGTTTCGTAAGAATTTTTCTTTTAAAAACAGGAACAGAAATGGCTATTTTTCAATATCTTTCTTTCTTGGTTATTGCTAGTTTTGTCGCTGTTTTACATGCTTTAGAGATGACGTTAATTCACAATTGAGTTAATAGGCATACAACGAATAATTGTTATTTATAGTTTGATGATTTTATTGGTATAAGAAAGAAAATAATTTTAGTTAGTTTTTACTATGAGCAGCAATAATTATTTTTTTAAACTCATTTTTTATTACTTACGTAAATGACAAATGATGGCATTTTGATTGACAAGTGACATGTTAATTTGATTGGCTAAGTTATGGGAATAACAAACGATCGTTGCAAATTACTTTCCAAATGCGAGATCAAACAATAAATATAAGGAAATTGAAAATGTTCCGACATATATTTAAGAAAATCGCAACGAATAATGGATCGCGAACAAACAAGTTAGTATCGTGCTATGTTACGTTAAAATTAAGTCACACATAAAATTGTCTTATCCCTTATTCAGTAAAAATGAATAACTGAACAATATTATTCCCACATTTCCAATTCCTCAAATTCCCAATTCCCCAAATCATCAAATTCCCAAATTTCCAGCCCCCCAAATTCTCAATTCCCCAAATCTCCAAATTCCCAAATTCCCAATTCCCCAATTCCCCAATTCCCAAAATCTCCAAAATCTCCAAATTCCCAAATCTCCAAAATCCCAAATTCCCAATTCCCCAAATCTATAAATTCCCAAATTCCCAATTCCCCAAATCATCAAATTCCCAAATTTCCAGTCCCCCAAATTCTCAATTCCCCAAACTCCCAATTCCCCGAATTCTCAATTCTCCAAATCTCCAAATTCCCAAATTCCCAATTCCCCAAATCATCAAATTCCCAAATTCCCAATTCCCCAAATCTCCAAAATCCCAAATTCCAAATTCCCAATTCCCCAAATCTATAAATTCCCAAATTCCCAATTCCCCAAATCATCAAATTCCCAAATTTCCAGTCCCCCAAATTCTCAATTCCCCAAATTTAAAATTCCCCAAACTCCCAATTCCCCGCATACTCAATTCCCCAAATCTCCAAATTCCCAACTTCCCCAAACCGCACATAAAATTGTCTTATCCCTTATTATCCCTTAGAATCACCTCCCCTACAACCCTTTTACACTTATTGATTATGTGATGTTGTATGACGAAGTAATGCTCTTTGAAAAAATTACATTGAAATCGGCAAGATCGAATAATAAATATAAGGAAATTGAAAATGTTCCGACATATATTTAAGAAAATCGCAACGAATAATGGATCGAAAGAGTACCGGCAAGGAATGAGCGTGCGAGGAACACGAATCGTGGATGAAATCGGCGAAGATATGCCAATATTTCATTCCAGAACGACTAATCTACGATTACGGGTACAAGAGTCTCGGGAGATCACGAGTACGACGCTGAAAAATTATTATTTAAGGCCGCTATTTCGTGTGTGCGCACGATTTTTCGGTTCGTAGAATTGTCCCGACTGTTCGTCTCGTTTTTTTTTTCTTCGATCTCTTTCTAATTACGAAAATATATTTTACACGGTGATTCGTTATTCGTCGAGGTGTTTCGAAAGGAAGAACTCGTGATCGCCGATGAAAATTCAATTTTAAACTTCGACTCTGTTCTCGACGACCAAAACCATTGTGAACTGCTTTTATCATGATATTACATTGTTAAATAAACCTAACCCTTATCCGATGAACGTAATTTAGGTAGACTCAAACACTTGCCATTTCAATTACTTAATTGCAGGCAGTGATGGTGTGAAGAATGTAGCATATTATGTCACTTTTAAAAATATTTCTTTATCGCATCAAATTCAATTTCATTAAACAGATGCACGAATATTTTAGTGCAACCATAATTGTTTATTGAAAATGCAGCTCTATATCGAATAAATTCATTTCAAGTAAATATACCTTTACAAATTCATAACTATTTTTTAAAGCTTTATACAAATTGCTGTGCAAATTATTCTGTTATTTTGGTTATAAATAAAGTTATAACAATTACCAATTTGTGTTTGTTACCAATTTTAGGAAGAAACAAGGATTCTATGCTATTATAATACATTATAAGGATTGTATTATTTTTCATACTGCAAATATAAATATATTATATTTTGAAGTGCAAACTTCGCTTATATTGGCCAATAATGTAAAAAATGAATTGAAGCGATACAATAAGCCAAATTAAATTATTAAATACTAATTATTGTATGGAATTATAAATTATTTCGATGCATTTCAGAATAAATAACATTGCAATCGTTTAGTAGATAAATAAATTTAATGCAAATATTAACATAAATACAAAAAAAGATTTTAAAGGATTCGTATCAAAATGAAAGATAGAACTTAATTCGAAAAAATATTAATTAAAATTGTAATTAAAGATGCACGAATTCAAAGAAAGTTTTACAAACAAATTTTATGGGGTTTCAGCCACATTTAATGTAACACATCCACAGCACATAGTCACCTGATTAATCTTCAATACAATTCGATATAGTAAACATCTCCGGATCGATTTTCGAAAATTGATTTCAAAAACAAATCATATTCTATATTAAAATTTACGCAAATAAACTCTTTGGATAAGGGTTAAGTTTCATTTTTACCAACCTTCGATTAAACTTGGAAGAATATAATGTAAAAGATTTTTCGAAATAATATTTGTTAAGCCATATATTCCTATCTCGGATTATAAAAATCCACATTCAGCATTTTATTAACAAAATGTCACAAAACGATACGGTACTATTATTTCCAAAATTTGTCGGAATTTCAAATAGTTTCACAAGCAATTGTAAGTGAAGTATGAACAATTTGAATTATAGCAAGAAAGTGTTCACTACTATCCAGTCCAAGTTTAATTAAAACTCGATAAAATCAAGTACAGTCACTTCGTAAGATTACAGAATCAAAATTTACTCGCAGGACTTAAATTTCTAAATTAAAAAATCGAAACATTGTCCGCTGACGATTGAGCAGTCGAGAATGAATTTTCCGAGCGAATCCCAAAAGCCTGTTCGTTGTATCGACGTGAATTCTCGGATGAAAATCATGCTCTGTGATAGAAAAATCATCGTTCCATTTGTTCTGTACGCACCATCGAGTTTCTTTTCGTCTAACAATTGCGAGGAATTATATCAAGTTAATCTTAAACGATCGTTCGGTGGCGAGTGCGCACACGGTGAAAAGTAATCTCTCACTTTGTGTCGGGTGGAAACAGCGTAGATCTCTGTCGATCGAGAAAATGGGCAAAGATTTTTACGTGTTTCTTTTAAATATTTTAACACTTTGACGGCAGCTGTCGTGTAATCGTCACCATGATACGTGGCTTTTTATGTTATCGTTTTATTTGTATTTATAATATTAATTGTTAGCTTGGAAATTGGTAATTATACAGTGCATTTTAAACGTAATTTCAAACGTCGCGAAACATAATTTTATAAATAGGATTTTATGATTTATTATGAAATTAAAGGAAGTAACACTTTCTTTTAAATAATATTTCTTTGCAAACAAAGGAGGTACAGATGTATTAAAATATAGAAAGAAAATAGGGTCGTATGTGTCCCACGCAGCAAATTCAATTTAACTGGTTAATTAATCCATAAAATGGTATTGAAAGTAATGTTTCAAATTAAAAAAATTAAAGTAGAAAGCATATTGCAATTAACACTGAATAAAGGCCGAATCAATTATAAATCATATCCACGAAATATGATATATATAACATTATTTCAATAAAATTTGTGAATTCAATATAATGTTAAAGTGGAAAACTTACTGAAATTTATTTTTTTGTCAATTGAATCGAACGAACGTTCGTTATTGATTTTTGGAAGAAATAAAAATTCAATTATTAATTAAATGCATACATTTGAATTAATGAAATTATTATTTCATCCGAAATTCGCTAATACATTTTCAATTGATCGGATTCGAGGAAAAATATGTAAATTACTTAAAAAATTATACAAATCAATTAAGATTAAATCTTCAAATAAACATTAATGCTACTCGCACTATCAATCTTCATGAATTTATTTCTTTTTCATATATTCCATTGTATTAACACTAAAACTACCGACGTATAATGTACAATTATTTTGATGTTAAAAATAAAGTTGAAAAATAAATGAACAAACGATGAAACATAAATGAATACGCTTATAGATTCTTTATCTTGACGACAATCAGCATAAATGTCAAGAGGACTAGATTAATAAATTTTATTATTCGAAGTAGGAAATTTGTAGAAGGGTCATTTGACCAATTTTGGTAGTTTTAGTGTTAAATTTGTGGTTGCCACACATGACCCTCGACAGTGCTCAATTTATTAATTACCGAATGAAATGAACGTATTAAATAGCAAAAGAAAATCAGCAGAACATCACTAATTTTAGTCAAAGTTAACAAAATATAAATGTAACACAAATGGAAGAAATCAGTCCTTAGTATTCCTATCAACCCGTATTATCATGTACCGTAAGTATCGCTATTACTACTATTATAACCAACGTTTTAATACAACGAGAATTAATATAAAATTACAAAGATCATAGATCCCATAAAATGTGTGGCCGTTAAAGTGTTAACAGTAGCGGATAGAGATGTTAATCGTAGCATGATCGACACATTCAATCCGATATTCTTTCTTCTTCCTAGGTTTCAGAGGAATAGTAATTAATAATTTCGTTCTCTCTCTCTCGCGACTTAACAATGTAACACTTCCATTATCTTTAACAACAACAGTAACAACATGTTCTTCGATAGCAAGGTACTATCGTTGGAATTGTGTTTTGAACGGAGCACTCGTGTCTTATCCTCGAAACAACAAGAATCAACTTATTTTGTTTTCCCATTCAGGGAGCCAATAGAATTTCGTGAAGTGAAAAACCTCCATCATGCACAATTTTATAAAACCGTGTTCTCTGTTCTCGAGCAATTTTGTGAAATATTCTGGTTGATGTTCATTTTTATTTTATTAATTCGCGAGGAGTCGAAACGAGTGCTTTCGAGTGGAATGTTTTGACGTGCTGTGTAAGCCACAATAGCTGAGCCATAGGAACTAGGCATTCGATGAATAGAATAATCATTTTAAAGAATTATGTCTGCGTATTTATTTCGACACGATTCATGTTGAGATAATTATATAGGGATCAGGGTGGGTTTGGTTTGAGGACGTACATATCTTGAAATTTTGGAATTTGGCAAATAGGAATTTAAATATTTATAAAGTTGAGAAATTTTAGGTTTTGGAATTTGGGAATATGAGACATTTGTAATTTACGATGTGGATATTTTTGAATTTGAAGATTTGGGAATTTGGAATTTATGTCAGATTGGGAATTTTAGAAACTGAGAATTTGGAAATTTGAAAAATTAGAAATATAGAAATTCAGAAATTTGAGAATTTAGGAATGTACGGATTTTTCAATTTATGAATATAGAAAGTTTTGAATTTGAATATTTAAAAATTTCGGGACTTACGTAAATTTGGAAATTTGAAAACTTGGAAACTTAGGAACACAAAAACTTGAAAATTTGAGAATTCGGAAATTTATAAATTTCGAAATTTCAGTGTTTAGAAAATTGAAAGTTTGAAAGTTTAGAAATATAGGACTTTTGGAATTCAGGAATATAAAGAAGTGGAAATTTGGAAATCCTGAAACTTTGGAGTTTAGAGTTTACAGAATTGTAGATTTAGAGATTTAGAGATTCGGAGATCTAGAGATTTGAAAATTTGGGAATTTGAAGATTTGGACGTTTAGAGATTTAGAGATTTGAAGATTAGAAAGTTCAGAGATTTAGAGTTACGAAAATTTGGGATATGAAAATTCAGGAATTTGAAAATTTCAAAATCCCTAAATTTTGCAGCCAAGAAATTCGGTATTTCTTAAAATTTGGGTCTCAAGAAAAAAAATTCTTATACATTATCAAACAAAAAAGAATTTCAAATATTGTGATTAATAAAATTGTCAGAAACATCTATCGCTTGTGACAACAATTGTTTTTTCATCAAGTATAAAGCAACGTCAATTTACCATCATAAAACGTTGCAAATTTACAATACTTTATAACTTATCATTTATATGAGTCTACAAACATTTTTCAAAATTGAGAACTTCTAACGAAATAGAATTTCAAAAGTCCACATTTATCTCCAGACATAAACTCGAATCGTCTATTTTGTTCACGAAATGCCTCATAAAGTATGATTCAAACGATTGCAGCATTTGTACAGCAAAAATTGTTGAAAAAAAATTAACCAAACGACTAAGAAATACTTTTCTATGGCTTACTTTTTGGCTTACACGGTACAATGCGTTCTATATACAGCGAACGTAGATTTTTAGAACATTAAACCTATCACTGTCGATTTTTCCTACACACGCGCGCACACACACGCGAATACATACACTCACGCGCACAAAAACACGCATACAATATTCTTGGTTGCCCGGTTTGTTTTCTGTTGACTTATAGAAGAACTTTGGCCTCTCTCAACTACTCCTTACGAGGATAGATTTTCATCAGCGAGATGTGCGAAGTGTCAGGACGTCGAATTCCGTATATTATAGTTTTTTCACAATGATGAACGCTAAAAAATATTCCGCCTTAAAAAGGTTACACGATGAGATTCAGTCTCAGGCACCGTTGCGTATAGTAACGATCTAATTTTAACCCCGATTTTACACTTTTCTGTTCGTCCTGATTTCCTGTTGTTCGAATTTTAAACGCAGTACGATTCGGCGACGATCGTTGCTTCGCATATTTTGAAAATGGCGACGGAGAACATTTTCTCACAGAAGCTGCACGCAGAGGAAATAATTATAAACTGGTACGTATTTTGTTCAATAATTTTGATAGAGTTTCAAAAAAAACATTTATTTAAACGAATTATAAACAAATTTTATGCTATACATTTATGATTCTCCAAGAATTTATATTATAATTTAAAACAATTTTCTATTTCTGCAGAAATGTAAGGTTTCAGTGTTCTCTCTGAAAAACAATTCTTGTCCTACAGTTATAAATATATTTATTTGTTCGCGGTGGTGTAAATTTATTTATAAATATATGTTTTGATATTTCCTATCAAACAGGATTCAACATATTTATCCATAAATGTATTTCCAGAAACATTTTTGTTCTACACTAAAATGCAATATGCTGTAATATATTATTATACCTGCCTTTTACGGTATAAACAAATTTATTTCGTAGTAAAAATAAATTGGAAACCAGTGCTAATCAAGGAACAATAAAGAAATGAAAAGTATCTTTCAAAGCATTTATACTACAATTAACAACGTTCTAGTAGAATAGGATTAGAAACGTTTCAGATATCTTTATGATTATGTTCTGTAATAGTAAACATAATTATAGGAAAAGTGGTAAAATAAAGAAATTAGTTACATTTATTGGTTACGTTATTACATTTTAGTAATTAAAATAAATTAACACACTAGTTATCGTAATAATGGGTTATTTAATTTGATAAGTGAAAACGGTAAAAAGCTTTCGAACATCCTTAATATCAAATTAATTTCCAAGCGCTCTGTCAGGTGAATTGATGACTAACAGAAACTAAAAGACCAAACTGAATAATTAACATTATAATTAATATACAGGATGTCTCGTAATAAGTGTAAGACCCGCAAGAAGGTTGTAGGGGAGGTGATTCTAAGTAACTTTTTCCTTTGCAAACATCGGATCTAGGTTCTCGTTTTCGAGTTATTAAGGAAAAACACCGACCAATCAAAGCGCGCGAATAGCGCCAGCTCAGCCGCGAGAGCGAAGCCTCGAACATACGGGCGATTGGGGACGCGAACAAACAAGTTAGTATCGTGCTATGTTACGTCCCAGTTAAATCGCACATAAAATTGTCTTATCCCTTATTCAGTAAAAATGAATAACTGAACAATATTATTCCCACATTTCCAATTCCTCAAATTTCCTATTCCCCAAATTCTCAATTCCCCAAATTTCCAGTCCCCCAAATTCTCAATTCCCCAAATTTCCAGTCCCCCAAATTCTCAATTCCCCAAATTTCCAGTCCCCCAAATTCTCAATTCCCCAAATTTCCATTCCCCCAAATTCTCAATTCCCCAAATCTTCAAATTCCCAAATTCCCAATTCTCCAAACCTCCAAATTCCCAATTCCCCAAATCTCCAAATTCCCAAATTCCCAATTCCCCAAATCATCAAATTCCCAAATTTCCAGTCCCCCAAATTCTCAATTCCCCAAATCTCCAAATTCCCAAATTCTCAATTCCCCAAACTCCCAATTCCCCAAATTCCCAATTCCCCGAATTCTCAATTCCCCAAACTCCAAATTCCCAAATTCCCAATTCCCCAAATCATCAAATTCCCAAATTCCCAGTCCCCCAAATTCCCAATTCCCCAAATTTAAAATTCCCCAAACTCCCAATTCCCCAAATACCCAATTCCCCGAATACTCAATTCCCCAAATCTCCGAATTCCCCAACTTCCCCAAACCGCACATAAAATTGTCTTATCCCTTATTATCCCTTAGAATCACCTCCCCTACAACCCCTTTACACTTATTACGAGACACCCTGTATATGTTTTCATCGTTGTCAACAATATTACGTCACTGTACTAATTTATTTCGTGTTCCGTAATATTTCATCTCGCAGCAGCCATTTTATTCGAAGCGACGATCATCGTTAAATCGATCTAGTTCTTTTATTTCCTCTAAAAATTTGTCACACGACACCTGACACTCCCCGATGGATTTCATTAAATCGTAAACACCCGATGAGTTTTATTACATGTACATTTTGTTGAGCATATTACGTCCTCGAAGTGGGTTTCTTTTAGAATATTTCATTGTTTACCACAATATACATACTTAACGTGTAATAGTATCTCGTGTGTACATTACGTATTAAATATAATGTATATGTATATATGTATATATGTATATATGACATACTCGAATGCCATAGTTACATCATTATGGTACACATTGACATTTTCCATCAAGATGTCGATTGGTTTTCAGCAGCGTTTTCGCCTGCATTGGCGTTCGTTTTAACGAACGGTCGTTGGCTCGAGTGTGCGCCCTAATTTCTTCGTCTCCTCTTTTTTTATTTCGCAAAAAAGGGGCTGAAGTTTCATACAAAGTTTCAACGAGACTCTCAAAAGATTTAGGAATTTCAATAACTATCTATTGCATTGTTGCTGCCTGAATGTCGTGTCGTTTTAGTTTGAATTTCTCCCATCGATTCTCGCGAGATCACTGTTCGCACGACGTCTCTTGAAACTGCAATAAATAGTGTTTATTTTCTATCAAATAACGATAAAATGTTTCGATTGTAGTCGATTTTGGCGGCTTTCAAAATTGCAAACTTACTGAATTGTTCGCGTGGAACCACGTTCGTAGAGTACACGAGGATCCACGATTACATTTTCAATATTTCTTCATGACATATGCAACCGAGTGACATCTTGTTCGACGATAAGAAAATGTTCGCTTTAAGTTTACCCAAAAATTTATACATCGATCTCGAATTCTCTTTTCGGTCTCGATGCGCGTCGAGACTGTGCGACCACTACTTCAAAGAGAATAAATAATAAAATATAGTAGTAATGCCTTTTACGCTCACAAAATTACTCGATTCGTATCTGATATTCCTCGATTTCACTCGTTTCGTTTGAATACGAGAAAAATTTCTACCCATGCTAGACGTTCAAAAATCCGGCGGGTATCAGGTTGCTCAGAAAATGGCCGATTTATTTACAACAGCCATAATCGTACGAAAAACTCAATGTCTCAAAAGTACCCTTTTTTTACTGTTTTAAAATACATCGTTTCAAATGAGATATTTCAATGCTGCGAAAACTTAAATAAGAATACACCAAATTAATATAACATCATTGATTAACTATCAAATATTTTCCGTAAACGACATGAGCAAGTATCAGCTTCGTTGCAAAATACACTAATTACAATTCGCAAATAAAAAACAGCGTGCAAATTTCATTTCAAGCCACTGAAACTGCGAGTCATTTACCGGGAACGACAATAAAATATTCGTACAGTAATTAGTATAAAAGTCGAAGCTTGACATTGATATGGCATAATTACGTATAAAAATCGGCCATTTGATATGCAACAGCGTAACAATTAAAACGACTCGTTCAAAGTTCCACGAATGCACTGAACCTCGTCTCTTATCTAACGGAACGTGAATAGAATTAAAAATTTCTTCGAGAAATCGTGTCTCAACACAGGTTCGTTTGATGATCGTCAAGGTGCTCTCTCCCCGTACGAACACCATGAACTCCAAAAAGATGGTCTCAGAGCATCCCATAGGTTGGACGCAATCAAAACATGAACACCATACACTTGTCTGGCACTTGATGGTGCACCTTCGAACAGTACGTCGCTTTGATTAGAGCTTCGACAATCGGTAATACGTTATTTACTTGATCGAGAGGGGAACGATCGAGTCTTGATTTCGTTTAGCTTCTTCGTAGGCACTGAACCGTTCACCCGTATCTTCGTGTATCCTCGAAGACTGTCCACACAGTAGGATGGTTCCGAAACCTCGTTCGACGATTGGATATCGTCGATCCGATTATTTCGTGACGTGACGAGCCTCGACGAGGCTACGAGGCATTAACTCGTTGTCCAAAATGAAAGAGAAGCTGGATTCGCTCTTTGGGGACTCTTCCGTGCTTCCTGAGGGAGTGGGCAATCGTAGCCGGATCTTTAAGATCACAGAACTGTTTCCATCTCGGCGATTTCCGTTCTGGTTGCTCCTTCGTCCGGGATCCTGAACAGATTGACCCTTTAAATGTGTATCTCTTACGGAATAATATAAGTATCTAATTTTTTGTTAAATGGAGGCTGGTTACAAGATTCTGAACGTGACAGAAGTTAGGATAAGTGGAAAGAGATACTTCATTACAGTTTTGCATTTTTATCGATATAAATTTTTCTGCGTTTTTATTACTTACATAATGATTCTTAAGGTATTGTCAAATTTGTATCTACTTAGTCATCAAATGTAATAAATATTCTAAGTAATAAATAAAACAGTTCAAGAGGTTTCTAAAATAGTTTGAAAGGTTTCAGACACAGTTCAGAAGGTTTAAAAAACAGCTAATAAATTATGGCGTAGTTTTTGTTAAACACTATAACTTCATGGAATATTCGTGTCAGTTTTATTCTAAATAAAAATATTGCACATTCTTAATTTATTTTTATACCACAAAATTAATTGATTGTTCAATTCGTATGATAAGTTACATAAATTACGAAAAATATGTTATTAGACAACACAATAACTAGACAATATCGATCCTCATTTGTTGTATATCTATTGCAAAAGATCGTAGTGATTAATAGAGGAGGTAATAAACTAATTTACATTTTCACTCATTAGTTAATTTTCTTCTAAACATGCACGCTATAATTGAAATCCAATTTATTTAGAAACTTAAAGAGAGTAACTCCATAATAAATGTCTTGTGGAAAAATTTGTATATGTCAGTAAAAAATAACTATTTTTGAACGGTTATGACTTTGTATGTTCACTTATGGAGTCCTTTATTTTATATAAATATTACTACTTCACTAGGTATAGTATGAATTTAATCGCAGTCTGTAGGTATCAAACTTAAGCATCACATATACAGCCGTGGACAAAATTAAGTGGACAGGTATCATAAATAACAAAAGGTTAATTTAATTTAACTAATAATGCCTATAAATCAAAACTTTATTGCACAATTATATACATTAAATAAATCAATGTTTTTTCAAGTGTACAAAAACATTTTACGTTCTAAATTTATTTAAAACATTATAATAAAACAACAAATCTTTTTACATTTCTGCAATGTCCACTTAATTTTGTCCATGACTGTAGGTTTCAAACTTTAAGTTTGGTAGTCAAATTTAATTCTTTCTTTTGTTTAAAAAATAAACAATTTTCAAAGTGAAGCTTCATATTAGATAATGATAATCATTAATCAATAAATATTATTAAACATAGTAAAAATGTTAGAAATTGCAATAAAATTCGAATGATGAAACTCGTTATAGGTCGTACACTTATCACGTTTTTATTAAACGATGTTAAAATCGTGATTAACGCGATTCAAATTTAATTGTCATAGTAAACGATCAGGTAAATATTGTTGTCACACGTTATTCATTTAAGTCGATAGTAAAAATAGATTATTTATTTACCTGTAGATTTCGGTTGGCAAAAACTTCTGCGAATATTCTGTGCTGACGACGTGATTCCTGGTCATGTCCCTTGGCCTTGCGACATCGATTGCGTCGATGAATCTAAATCCAACAGAATATCTATGCAACGATTTTCTAAAGAAAACGAATTTTATGTTGCCTATAAATAAATAGATAGACACACGTACAGAATGAGTCGCTTAAGATCAGAATCCAAGACATCGTTTCTTATGCTACGAGAAAATCTTTAAGAAACTTGTTTCGCGCAAAAAAGTGGCTTCTTCGTATAAAATAGATTGCTTTTCCAATAGAAGTCGATAGATATTTCATTTTGGTAGTGAGATATGCAGTTGATTATGGTATCGAAATCAAATATGTAATAATCTTTGCCTAATCTGTGCGATATGTTTCGAGACATATTTAATATTCAACTAACATAACCTATAAACGAGATTCATGATATAGCAAATATAGAAGTGTCTCTAAATATTGCGTTTGCTAGAAGTTTCATGTTATATAAAGAACATTTGTTGATATATAGTTAAGACAGTAACTATTTCAATCCATTATACTACATTAATATTTATTTTAATAAGTTTTATTTTGCTGGAGTTTTGTAAGCATTTAACATTATAACTTTTAAAGGTACATAAATTTCAATAAGACTTTTACAGTTCCTTACAGTCACTTAATAACTTAAATAATGAAAGTTACTTGTTATAAAGTTTCAAATTTTTTTGTTTCAGTGTAAACTCTGATGAACTGTAATTCTATGAGAATAGTAATATAATGTAATATTATAATATAAATATAAATACATTAATGTACATATACATAATATATGCATGTAGTATACCAATATACACTTATATAATGTAATAGTTAATTGACTATGGCCAACCTTTTGACAGAAAACCATTTTTAAAGATATTCGATAAACTCATTTCAACGTAATCGTATATGATCGTAGTTTGTTATGCATACGTTGTCTCTATATGTATGCACTGTCCAAAATTAATTAATACAGACATAACTCCAAAACAATGAATTAGTCAAAATATGGCTGCAAATTAATTAAAGTTACTTTGCACATTAATTAACATCGTTATTCCGTGTATTATCCGCGGGCTTCGTTTGCTACGAAACAATTGTGTCGTTGATTCTATGGAATGCAGCATCATTTTGTTGAATCTATACAGTATTCTCACGTTCCCGTGGCAACTTGAAATAATTTAATTAAAACTCCTGCAACTGGCGAAAGACAGCCGTTACACGTAATTATAAACAATATTTCATATTTAGTAAATTTAGCATAAAAATATTATGAAGCTCCCGATGGAAAACAGTAATTGTTTTTAATTAACAAATACAAAATTTCATTGTTAAATTAGTAATAAATAAAATTGTAATATCATAGGATATTTATTGTAATATTACACCTTAATATTCATTATCAATCTAAACGTTTTCTAATAGCAAAATGAATGACAGAAAATTTCTTTAATAGAACAGAATATTCTAAATTGCTGTCATTAATGTTAAGATCGTAAATCTGATATCAATCAGATATCAATAGCAAGAAACATGATTTGTATCTGAGAAAAAATATTGCTCTATTCATTCGAAACAATTGTATCATTCTACTTTTCAAAAATAATATAAAATAATTTTAGAAATAAGGGTATATAAACGCAACATATTTTCTTAAACAACACATATATACAAGGTGTCCCACAATTATGGTACTCTGAACAACTTTTTCCTTTGCAAAAATATCGGATGAGGCTTCATTTTTAAATTATTAAGGAAAAACACCGACCAATCAGAACGCGAGAATCGCGCGCGCCGTGTGTTGGATCGTGACCACAGCCAATTAAAACTCGGGCCTACACTTCTGCCTCCTCGCGCTCTCATTGGTCGGTGTTTTTCCTTAATAATTTGAAAATGAAGCCTCATCCAATATTTTTACAAAGGAAAAAGTTTTTCAGAATAGCCTCACCTACCACCCCTTTCCGGCTCGGACCATAATTGTGGGACACCCTGTATATATATTTTTAGTAATTATGTTGAAGGAAATGACTAAATTTGATAACATACTGATCGAATCGTCTCATTTTCTACTGACAGTAATTTACGTGTAATACATTCGATATTCATGAAAGTGATTGCGCCACCTCTCTGTATATCGCCGTTTTCGAAAGACTCGGCAACTTATTTTAAACAATTTTTATTTCACAACTAGTACATCCTTATCATAGTACTTTCACGAAACAGGCGTAAGTTTCTTTAACGATTTTCCTGCGAAACAAGACGGATTCTATTCTTAGGCGACACACGTTGTACAAATGACTCGGTCCACGCTACATTCTTTCCCTGGCTTTTCCTAATTCCCAGCAATTTCCTCGACCAGAATAAATCGCCCTGCTGCAGTGTCGAGCTGTCGCCATCGTGGACGATTTATCGTTTGCTATGCGTTTTCGATACAGTCGCCACGAGTCGATCGAGAATTCGTCGTTAACTCGCATGCCATGCTTCCGAGCACATGAAAAAGTGGGCAGATCGATACGATACGAAAACACGATCTCAAACAGAGAGAGAATGTTAGAAAGATAGATACGAAAAAAAAAAATATAATATAATATAATAGTAGTTGCATGTATGCAGACGTACTAAACTACCAAGCAAAAGCAGCTGGCCTATCGTTACTTTTATCGCTTCAATTTTCTATCGCTGTTATCACCGATCCTCGTGATGCTCTCGATTATGGTTTTCCATTTTTCATTTACGCTAACTGATAGGTTTATGTGCAACAGGAAATACCATCGGAACGTTCAATATTCATTTTGTTCGATACGGATGTAATAATTTCCGTATTTACTTGCGCCAATTTTTAGAAGCTGAAACAGACGTATTATTTGTTATGATGTCGTTTGTGTTCGATCAATTTGTAACATCCGGTAAATATAATTTCATGGTAGAACGTTTGAAAGTACGGAAAATATGGTTGAAAAAATTGTTAACGATAATGTAAACAAATAGCAATATGTTAAACTGAAATATTTATTGAACAAAGTGGAACCAAATATTTAATTTGCGATGCTGTTGATAATCATTAAGTTGATATTAACAGTTCATGGTATTACGATTTTTTCGAATAAATAATTGTTTCAACTTCTGTGCGAGAGTTCTACGTTAGTAAAACGCGGAGACAATTTTTGGGCATGTTTCCTTGCTCAGCATTATAGAAAATTGACCACGAACGAGCCTCACGAGAACGATAATACCCATTCTGTCAGCAGTGCACGTATTTATCGACGTTTCCACGTTCACAAGAATGACAATTTTCGCAGACACTTCACGACATGATCAAGAACAGAAGCACTGACTCGTCGATTTTTGCGTGCACCCTAAGACAGCCATCGAAACGACGTAGGAACCTTTTTTCCGATACCTACAAGCCAGAATGACCATACGGGGCGTGAATTACTATAGTACGGTGCTGAAACACGCTGACTCCTGTTTCACCCGAAGGATCAGCTGAGAATTTCAGATGTGTTCTCACACGCGGGAGACAATATTGTGCCCTTTTAATACTCGGACTGTCAAACTTAAAATGTAACAGCATTTTGGGACGGTCCCTTGATTGCGCGACGTCCATGAAAATGAGAAAAATATGTCACCCACGCAGCACACCGTGCCGTAAATTAAGTTCTATGGTCCGTAGGGTGCGATTGGGTAAGTTTGCCCGAGAAAATCTGCTGACAAACCTTGGTACGGTCAGTCTCGGAGGAAAAGTATATAAACCGAATTGAATAAGTCAGGATCTTAGAAACGGAAAAGTAAATTTGGGAGTTTTAATGTTGAGAACTTTGTTAATGCAATAATTTAAAACATTTATGCCTATAATTTTGAAGACTCAGGTACTTGGAAAGTTATATGTTTTATATGCAGTTTTAGGTTTATAAATATTTGGTGCATCGAATTTCCAAATTTGATAATTTCAGTGTTATTAAAGTAATTAGCTGGATTTTAATACTTTTGAGTCATGGAAGGTTTAAATGTCGACATTTTTAATAAGTTTTTAAATTTCTACATTTTCGAATTAGCAAATTATTTAATTTTCCAACTTCATATTGCCAAAAATTTAGATTGCTACGTTTCTAAATTATCAAATTACCAAATTTAGGTATATTTATATTTCTAAAATTTCACATTACAGCATTATCAAGTTATTAAGTTTCCTGCTTTTTGAATATCCAAATTTTTTAAATTACTATATTTCACAGACCTTACATTTTCAAATTTTCACATTATTAAATTAATAAATTTAAAAATTACTAAAATACTAAACTTTCAAACTTGTAAATTTCTGTATATCCAAATCTCCAAGCTAGCATGTATTCAAACTATGAGAACTTACATTTCAACTCTTACATTTCCAAACTTTTGAAATTTCGAATTTGAAATTTGTAAGCATTGAAATTTCTAAGTTTCGAAATCCTCAGATATCATTTCAAGATCCCAGATTTCCAAATTTGTAAGTCAACAACCAGATACTCAAGTTTTTAAATTCCCAAATTTAAAAATCTGCAAATATCATATCTTCAAACTACAAAATTTGTAAACCCCGAAATTTCCACGTTTTCGAATCTTCAAGCACCAAATTTCTAGTTCCATAAATTTCCGAATTCGCTCGTCCCTAAATCTCTAGATTCCCAGATTTCCCAATTACGCAATTCACCGCAAAACAAACGACGAACTCTCGTGTTACACAATTCGCTATCTCGATATAGATAACACGACAGTCAAATTGTTAAAGCTAACCAACATGTGGTTGGTGTAAACGACGTACCGTTACAGTGTGGTCGTAAATTAAGGTGTAACAGGGTGATAATTATCGATAACGCCATTTTCGGTGCTGCACACGAGTCTAATTATTTTTAATACCTTGGGTGCCACCCTGAAACAGTTTCAATTTCTTTGAGGAAGTAATTATATTTTCGATATATTTTCTAAACAATTTTCATAATATTCAACTCTTGTTTATTCGATAAGCTTTAATGTACAGGTAACCCTCCTACAACACGGAATCTTTTAGCACGGTTTCGCTATAACACGATTCATAAATTGCGGGAACCCTTCTACAACACGGCATCCTATAACACGGTTTCGCTCTAATACGATAAGAAAATTGCACAAACCTTTGTACAATACTGTACTTCTTCGGTCGTGGCTATGTTTGCCATCTTAACACTAGATTAACGAAAGTTGAATGATCACTTAAGTCTAAATTGAAAATGAACTATGAAAAGAAGTAAACAATGAGTAATACATATACCAGTTTATAGAAAGATTCTTTATCTCGACGATGGTTAACATCCATTTCGACATAAGCTTTTTAATCATTTTCGCAATTGAAAATAAGAAACCTATGATCCGTGATTTTGATGGGTCTCGTAAACCTACTGTTAAACATGCACTGTTACGGAAAGCAACAGTCCAGAGTATTAAGACAAATAAAAAAGAAATAAGAAGTGCTGTTGCTGCAGGATCTTTAACATTCGCATACGATTATATTTTTAATAAAAATTAAGTTGTTCATGTAGAATTAAAAAAAAAAAATATTTGTCTTTAATAAGTTTTCGGAACGTAACACTCCTTTTTGTACTGGCGCTGGGTCTCATGCAACACGGTTTCACACAACACGGCATTTTCTAGGAACCTAACTACCGTGTTATAGGAGGGTTACCTGTATTTACCAAAATTTTAACACGATGCATAAATTTCGGGAACCCTCCTGCAACACGGCATCCTACAACGCGGATTCGCTCTAACACGATAAGGAAATTGCAAAAACCTTTGTACAACACTGCACTTCAAGTAGCAACAGTCCAGACTATTGAGAAAAATGAAAAAGAGATAAGAAATGCAGTTGCTGCAGGATCTTTGACAGCCGCATAGATTTATATTTCTAATAAAAATTAAGTTGCTTATGCAGAATTAAAAAAAAATAAAACTGTGTTTAATAAGTTTTTGGAACTTAACCCCCCTTTTTGAACTGGCTCTGGGTCTCATACAACACGGTTTCACACAACACGGCATTTTCTAGGAACCTATCTACCGTGTTATAGGAGGGTTACCTGTACTTTGTTATGTTAAATGTTTCAGCTAAAATTAGCGATAGATTTATGTATGAATCCACACGTCACTCGTTTGTGGGTGACATGGCACTCAAAGTGTTAATCGCTTTCCCTCCTTCGGAGAAGAGCTAAGAATCAGTTATTCCAAGTTCATAATGCATGACTCTAAAAAAACTCCAAAAACGAGTTTCTTATCTCTGCGTATATTTATCAATATCGTATTTCGGCGATAGAATTTGATGTTCTTGCACACTTGACCGGTTTCACCACCACACTATATCGTTTCTACAACCCATCTTAGACACCCTGTTTGTACCATATGTTGCACAACACTTTCGTCTCGGTTCGTTTTAAATGGCAAATGGTGTTCGCCTCGAAACGACACCAGCTGGTGAATAAACAAGCGTGAATTTTTCTGGATATTTGGCAGCCGAAATCTGTTTCGTTGCCAAGTCCCCCGTGACCCAGTAAGTACGTCTCGCGAATAAAATCGTATTAGACTGGTACGAAAGAATTGCTTACTCGAACGTTGCGATTCTTCAAGATGTAGTTCAACAACGTTTAACATGTTGACTATCGGGTTACAAATTTAATTCAATAATTTAAGAATGGAAGGAGAAAGAACCCGATGACATGCGAGTATCGTGGAATTATGTTCGATATGATTGTCAATTTTTGATAATTTGTAATAATTATTGATGCTATTTATTCGTGACGTTGACGAACTTGGAAGTTTAAAGAAAATAATAGCGAACTCGTATCATATATATTCTTAATATACATTAAGTGATTATATGGCAGAATAGTGATTCAATCATTTACAGTTTAACGTTATTCAGCAGTTATGTCATATTTCTGCCATTAATTTTGTCATCAATGTCAGACTCTATTCTTTCAAATCAGTGAGTGTTTTCTTTAACCCAAAACCAGATATTTTATATAAAAATTTCTAAAAATATTATACTAAAATGCTATCAGAAATTTCCAGTATGAAAAACTGTATATTAAATATACAATATTAAAAATACAGGTAGATATTAAAAGTACAATATTAAAAATATAGGTAAATATTAAATGTATAGTATTAAAAATATAGGTAAATATTAACTATACAATATTGTAAGTATAACTGAATATTAAAAGTATAATTGAAGCATTGTTATCTGTTTTAACAAAAATTGTACATTTTTAGCAAGCGTTATCATAGAAATACAGTGCATTGTCTTTCATCAAACTTTAACCCTTTGCGGACCGTGCTTTCTTTTAGCTACGGCTCCTATATTAACACTAGATTTAATTGGGAATTTGGGGAGTTGGGAATTTGGGGAATTGGGAATTTGGGGAATTGGGAATTTGGGGAATTGGGAATTTGGGGAATTGGGAATTTGGGGAATTGGGAATTGGGAATTTGGGGAATTGGGAATTTGGGGAATTGGGAATTTGGGGAATTGGGAATTTGGGAAACTGGGAATTTGGGGAATTGGGAATTTGGGGAATTGGGAATTTGGGGAATTGGGAATTGGGGAATTGGGAATTTGGGGGATTGGGAATTTGGGGGATTGGGAATTTGGGGAATTGGGAGTTTGGGAAACTGGGAATTTGGGGATTTGAGAATTTGGGGATTTGAGAATTTGGGAATTTGCGAATTTCCAGATTTGGGGAATTGGGAATATGGGAATAATAATGTGCATTGTCTTTCATCAAACTTTAACCCTTTGCGGACCGTGCTTTCTTTTAACTACGGCTCCTATATTAACACTAGATTTACGGAACCAGTCAAAATGACGGACCTTAGATTTCTAATTTTAAATTAGATAAATTAGTAACAAGCTTTTATCAAAATTCACCTTACCCTTCATAAAAATAAAGAATGATTGCATGAATTTGTTCACGCGTTGTCCATTATTCACTTATCTTTATACCTTCATTTCGATTCAAGTATAAATGGTCATTCATCGCTCGTAAATCTAGTGTTAATTTAGAAAAAAGATCAAGAAGTGGGTTTACAATGAAATGTATTATAATTATGCAGAGTGCATAACAAACATATTTTTAATTTATTACAAGTGGCAAAGGAATGAAAACATCTTCAAACCAATCTATTTATCTGAATTCTTTCTACGAGCCAAGAGAAACGCGATGACGAGCGTATCTCGACATTGGACCGCAAAGGGTTAAATTTCAGCTTCACCCATCATAGCTGTTTAGCAGTATTTTATGTCATCAAATTGTGTCATACTATCGACATCATAAACACTTATCAAATTGTTGAACTTCATATGGTTGGAAATCAATTATTGTTTTTGGTCATGGGTTAATGTTAACAACACGATGTTCTCTAAAACTAAAGAGGATATCAGCACTGGTTATTTTACACATACAGTCGTGGACGAAATTAAGTGGACAGGTATTATAAATAACAAAGTTAATTTAATTTAACTAATAATGCCTATAAATCAAAATTTGATTGCACAATTATATACATTAGATAAATAAATTGTATATTAAATAAATGTTTTTTTCAAGTCTACAAAAACATTTCACGTTATAAATTTAACATTTATTTAAAACATTGTAATAAAACAAAAAATTTTGTTACATTTCTACAGTGTCCACTTAATTTTGTCCATGACTGTATTTTTATTATTCCATTAGTTACGCGTAATTCGGTCGAGTTTTGTGTCAGTACACGTATTCGTTCGATATCGGATTATTTGAAAAAATTGCAAGAGGTATTATTGTCGGTTCATACGTCGCTGAGCGTTCTTAGGTGTTGTGGGTGTTGCGGACTTACGAATCGAAGTATGGCGGTAGCGGATGCGGAGCTTCCACCGCCAATGACTCCGGTTGTGAATGGCGGTCCGAGCTTTGAAAGCATCCTCGCCACCAGCCGAGACTTCCGGTTTTCCTCCTTTAAAAAAGCCGACGTGGATATGTGCCTGGCTTATCTTCCACCATCGCGTCGTTCCGTCATCAAACAATCTCATCTTTTTCCAACAATGCCTCTCGACACGAGATCTCCTCTCTCTTATTGCGTACTTTTTGTCTCGACTTTGACATTTCTTGCTTTATATATGGCGACGTGAAAATAGTCTCGGGAATTCACGCCGACGAAATATTTCACATGTATGTATTTAGAACGGGACAATACGGATAAACAAAATATGGCCAATTCTTTGCCGAACAAGTTGTTCATTGCAATAATATTTCTATGTAGATGTTAACAAGTGGATAGTACATAAAAATCAAAGGAACAGAATACAATGTTAAAAAAATATTTTAAGTACAAAGTTTAAAAAATTATAAAAATTGCAATATTAAACATCATTAAATTACAATGTTAAAAAAATATTAAAATTGCAATATTAAACAACATTAAATTACGGTATTAAAAAAATATTAAAGTTACAATATTAGAGAGATATTAATAAGATATTTTTGTATAATGATACTGTATACAAATATCTGATGTTATATTATAAATTGCAGGTATTTTGTTATTGCGTCTGAATGCCAATAAATGCTTTTGTCACCTTCTAATACCTGCTTCTTTATGCAGAATCGTTTGATAATTCGAAAAATATAATTGCATTTAAGAAAATAAATATACCAATATCAACAAAAACAACAATTTGTAAGTTATTTCGTACGTTCGTGAATTTCATTTTTGAGTTAAAAATATTTCAGGAATTGGTCACTTCTTTAACATAGTCCTCTAATACTTTCTTATAAAATAAACAATCCATGAAAAAGAATACGTAGCACTATTTTGCAAAACTTTGATCTTTACATTGTTATGAAAAACAAAACAACAGTAAATTGATCGCAGTTGTTTACTCTGTGAATTAGTCTGCAGATCGTTCAAATTTTGTATATACAGGGTGTCCCAAAAAAAGTGTTTACACTTTAACGAGTTACGAATATTTAATTTCGATCATGTTGTTTACCGAAAAATGTATGGGCCTAATAAATTAACAAAAGATAATGAGTCGCTGAGTAGATTAATCTGTTCTGCGAGTTGTTTCATTACTGATCTGTAAATTATGAATAATAATTTCTGTATTATCCATCTGTTAGTGATGATAAGTAATACGTTGTTTTAAACGTATTATTGCATATTACAAAGACACTAATTTTTTCTAACATAGCCAATAACTTTAAACAAAATGTACAGTCGTGGACAAAATTAAGTGGACAGGTAAAAATAACAAAAGATTAATTTAATTTAACTAAGAATACCTATTATTCAAAAATCTATTGTACAATTATATACATTAAATAAATGTTTCTTTAAGTTCACAAAAACATTTCACGTTCTAAATTAAAAATTCATTTAAAACACTGTAGTGAAACAAAAAATTTTTTTACATTTCTGCAATGACCACTTAATTTTGTCCATGAGTGTAGGTCACGTTAGGTGACTCACCCCGTATTACAGTGAACTTCTTAATATTTTCCGATCCACCGTGTACTTCGTAGGGGAAAAAAAAATATCGGACAATAAAAAGAAAAATTCAGCGAATTATAGACATATGCCGTTGCAAAACGATTGAAACCTAACCATTCGATTTGAGATATCGTAAAATTTTGATGCGTATTTCCTGTAACTTGGATTGAACTGCACTCGTGATTGGTCGAAACAACGTATTTGGGCTCTCTGCAAACTGCCTCGGGTTTATTCTAGGATTAAAGTTTCGAGAAGAAAGTTTTTCAGCATCGAACTAAGGAAGCTCGTCGAGATCTCGTGTCGTTGAGAAGTTCTGCTTTTCTACAACCGGCGTACATTTTTCTTTGCCCGTTCCGTTTCTTTTCCTCTTTCAATTCCACGGCATAACTTCTTAATACAAACGAAAATTCGAAGCCAATTCGCTGTGAAACAGTCTCGTACGTGATGCAGCGATAATACACTATCGATCGTGGGTTTGAGACCATTCACCTAGTTGGTCTAAATTTTCCTACCCAGTGAAATCACCGAAAATATCATGGGATTGAAAAATGTTCCGATAAAAATTCACCTGTGAAATTGCGAAATAAAATGTTTGGCCATTCGAGGAATCTCGTAAATGTGCTCCGAATATGGTAAAAAACTGTATTATTAAATTTCTACGTAAAATTCCGTCGAACTAAATTGACACGTCTCTATAAAACGTCATTGGACTTCGATTAATTGCCGGTTGAATTCAATAAAAAGTGTTTAAATTACAGATTTCTGTAGAAGATATATTTTTCTACAGAATTAAATTGAAGTTAATATTGGATAAATTTTGACTTTTTTGCAACAATTCAAAGTAGATAATTCTAATCACTAGTTGTTATCCATATCTACGTCTATAAAATAAAAATTAGACCAAGTGGTATTACTCTGTCCAAATTCTAAGAAATAAAACGGAAATCAGTATACTAAACTAACATAAATAATTATGGAACCGATAAGATTGAAAAAGATCTACGTACACAAATAACCCTTTGCACTCGAATACATCTCAAAAGGATTGCAACTGATATTTTTTGCAATATTTTATGAATTTCCATACATTAAAATTTACATAAACTAAATTCATTCGAAATTTTAATCAATTTTTTAAGAAATTAATACTTTAATAAATTCATCATTATTTCTAATAAAATATTATGTGCACCATTCGAATAATTCAAAGTTTTCATGACGGTGACTTCAATAATGGTAGAAATTTATTTAAAGGAATTATATTTAAAGGAAAATACCGTTTAATCATTTTACAAATAAAGGAATGAGTCTAACCAGTACTTACTTCTTTACCTACTTCCACGATATCTTTACAGGATCTTTGAATGCAAAATCATAGCAATTAAGGTCTGAATTGCTGAATGAAACTAAATTTGGATGCAAAAGGTTAACAATATATATCTACGGTACTTAACATGAACTTCTAACAATTTATATTTAAGTTTGAGGACTTCGTCGAGCAATTGATCGATTTTACAAGTTCAATTCATCATACAGGGTAGTCTCAAGCTCACGATCGTTAGTGTGCATAAAGAACGACGGAAATAGACAAGAATATAACGAGAAATGAACGATACGTTCGTGCCGTTATCACGATATTAATATACATTTCGTACCTGTGTGTATATACAAACGTATATACACACGTATATACAAACGTATATACAAACGTATATACACACGCATGTACGCAACTGCTTCAAAAGTCTTGGGACACTTTGTCGCATTTAATAGAATGTGAAATTCTACTGGTTTTAATGAGTTTTGAACTTCTATCCTAGTCATTAACGGTATGGAAACGTGGACAATTGTTTTCCACAATAATGACTCTTCATACGTGCAAAAGTATGTTAAACTTGTTTAAAACATCTGTCGTAGAACTATAATTATATAGAAAAATTGTTTATAACGAACTGGAGGAATTCTGCCGAACAAAAGTATCGACGTAATAATTTCATTGTGATAATTGTAATAAAACAACGGAACATTGTTGTAGCATACATTATGTTTTTCATAAAAGTATAATACAACTTAATTATGCAATAAACGTAATATGATGTCTATTTCATAAAAATGCGATTGCAAAAGTAATTCTCAAAGGTATTAAAATCTTTTAAAACTTTGATACGACATAAGCAATTTCGCTTTATACTTTTCTTTAAAATTTTGTAACTAATTTGTAAATTTCAAAGCGAGTAGCAAGACAATACGACAATGAATAGAGTTTTTTGGTTGTAATGAAAACTGCTTTTTCAAATTTTTAATAGAAACATGTAGACAACTGATTTTACTAATTCAAGGTTTTCTTGATGTTTCAAGGATTTTACGAAAGCAAATTTGTACGTAAATATTATGTAAAGATTATGTACGTAAACAAATGAACGTAAATACTTTGTAAATGAAATCTAAATAAATAAGTATGATGTTAATGTTGCGTGAAGGATTAGCATGTAAATGTATACAGGGTGTCTCGTAGTAAGTGTAAGACCCGTAAAGGGGTTGTTGGGGAGATGATTCTAAGTAACTTTTTCCTTTGCAAAAATGGAGTGTGGGCTCTCGTTTTCGAGTTATTAAGGAAAAACAGCGACCAATCAGAACGCACGGATAGCCGCGAGAGTGAGGCCCGAACATACGGCCGATTGCGGACGCGAACAAATAAGCTAGTATCGTGCTATGTTACGTCAAAGTTAAATCGCACATAATAATGTTCAGTTATATATTTTTACTGAATAAGGGATAAGACAATTTTATGTGCGATTTGGGGAAGTTGGGGACTTGGGAATTTGGATAATTAGGAATTTGGGGAATTGGGAGTTTGGAGAATTGGTAATTTGGGGAAATGGGAATTCGGGGTATTGGGAATTCGGAGAATTGGGAATTTGGGGAATTGGGAATTTGGGGAAATGGGAATTCGGGGAATTGGGCATTTGGGGAATTGGGAATTTGGGAAATTGGGAATTTGGGGAATTGGGAATTTGGGGAATTGGGAATTTGGGGAATTGGGAATTTGGGGAATTGGGAATTTGGGGAATTGGGAATTTGGGGAATTGGGAATTTGGGGAATTGGGAATTTGGGGAATTGGGAATTTGGAGAATTGGGAATTTGGAATTTGGAATTTGGGGGATTGGAAATTTGGGGAATTGGGAGTTTGGGAAACTGGGAATTTGGGGAATTGAGAATTTGGAGAATTGGTAATTCATGGAATTGGGAATTTGGGGAAATGGGAATTTGGGGAATAGGGAATTTGGGGAATTGCGAATTTGGGGAATTGTCAATTTGGAATTTGGGGAATTGGGAGTTTGGGAAACTGGGAATTTGGGGAATTGAGAATTTCCAGATTTGGAGAATTGGGAATATGGGAATAATAATGTTCAGTTATTCATTTTTACTGAATAAGGGATAAGAACATCGGCCTTATGTTCGGGGCTTCGCTCTCGCGGCTGAGCGTGCGCTATTCACGCGCTTTGATTGGTCGATGTTTTTCCTTAATAACTCGAAAACGAGAGCCTAGACCCGATTTTTGCCAAGGAAAAAGTTACTTAGAATCACCTCCCCTACAACCTCTTTACGGGTCTTACATTTATCACGAGACACCCTGTATACATATTAATGTTGAGTGAAGAATTTGCAAAGAATAGGTTATGTAAAGGATTTATACGTACATAAAGGATTTGTAAGTAAATAAATATTGCAAAGAGTTTGTACATAAATAAATATCCACACAAATTATATGTAAAAGAATTGTGCGCAAAACAAATACGTTATGTAACGGATTTGTAGGTACACGAAGGACTTGTAAGTGAATAAACACATTAATGTAAAGAATTCGTACGTGAAAAATATTATCTGAAACAATCTTAGTACCATAATTCTCTTTCAACCTCTTTAACTTCAGTTTCCATATAACACACCATATAATACAAAGTTTAGTTGCTAAAGTGGACTATATTATTATTAATCATTAAATATGAGTCACCCTGTATAACAGACGTAATCCTATCTCGATAAGCTCGAATATCTCCGAAAAGAAAAAAGAGGTCGTGCAAGATTTTCATCGGAATCGAACGCAAGTGTCAAGATTATTGCTGAAATTTTCGTAGTTTACACGAAAGTCAATATGTCCCAGGACTTTAGAGCAGCGGCGTGTATTTGTAGATAGGTGTGCATGCTGTGCGAGCCAGGCTCCAAGTGACGTCAGAAAAGTAGGTCAGGATTTAAGCTCGATTCGCACGTAGCATCGTCATGAAATTACGCCCAACCATGGCCTTAATTGATCGACCCGTTAATTGTCCGACCGAAGAACGTGTTCTAAAAACGTGCGACACATTGCTCGAAGGGCACACAGTCGTCTTTATAACGAATCGAGTCTGAATCCTTGAAACTGTTACGAAGGACAGGTAAAATAGCTATGCAGTGACATGCATGGGTCTCTCGTCGCGGGTCCATTTCCGCTTTCGCGAGTCTTCGTGATTGAAGAAAATCCGCAATAGGAAAGGATCACGGAATCTTCGGAAACAAGCAAGGTATTTCGTTCCGGAAGAGTATGTCGAGTACTAGGATGGTTTCGTAGGTAAATATTAGAATAGTTCATTTTCTTTTTCCGACAAATCGTTTCGTTTCATTGTTGGAGTTTGTCCGGACAACACGATGTTCCGGTACGAATTTTATTGCCAATTCTCAGAACGGATTGTTCAAGATCGTTTACAGATCCGAAGGTGCCAAGTAAGAATACTCTCGATCGTGGAAGATAAAACTCAATCGAATTAGGGACTTTACGTACTTGGCATGGCTAGGTTTTATTCCGTGCGCTTCCAGGTCCTTCTCCAGCTGCCTTATCCTGATCCTCGCCATGTCCAACTCGTGTTTCACCTTCCACAAATGAGTGTCGCAGATAGGGTCCCTGCACCTGTGGTACCTCAAGATGTCCTGAGCCTCGTAAACTGCTCCCCGAAACGTTAGCGATTTTCCCATACTCTTTAAAAAGCGTATTTAACATTCAGGCTCGAGGTATTTGAATATATTAGGCTGGGGAATAAATTCGTAGCGTTTTTACATTTTCTATTATTTTACAACGATTTTTTTGCTGTTTGACAAAGTGTATTATATTCATTCGATAGAGCTCTTTCTGCTCTAAAAAACTTTGCTAATTGTCGAATACATAATTGATTAACAACTAGATTTATCAGACTAGTCAAAATGATTTACAATTTCAATTAAAAATTCCTATTGCATGTGACATTTTTTAAAAATAAATAAATACTTTTTATTTAAAAGTAAATAAAGAATTGAAATCCCACCAAGCACTTTTTCTAAACACCAGTCAGAATGATTGGTTTTGGTAGAAATAGGTATACTCACATACCTGTTATTATGTTATATATATATTATATATATATAATTTATTATAATTATTATATATACAATTATAATTATATTATATATAATTATATGTATAATGTATCAGTATATTATATATACTGGTAAATATTTTGTTTAAATAAGAGTCTTTGATAAAAATGCTACGAACTTATTCCCTGGCATAATACTTGAAAATTTAGATAAATTAAATAGAAAAAATTTGCACGAAAATGGAACGGAACTTGTATAAAGTTTGAATGAGATTTGCACAAAATTTGTGCGAAGTTTGTGCACAATATACTTGCATTAAATGTACAATAACTATTCAATAAAATGCCACTCTTGCATCAAGTAAACAGGAGTATAATTAAGATATGAAATAAAGCATTGAGCACAATGAATTATTAAACATAAATGCAATCGTTGTATATAATAACCATTTCAAATATTTAACAACTGGGAACGGTGAAAACATTCTCACGTTATTGATCTATTATGAACGAATTTTTCCACCATAAGAATGCTTACTTAAATATGTACAACCAAAACTACGTTCAAGAAGATTAAATTTGCATTGCAAGTCAGATTTAATGAAGTTTAATTAAGCTTGAAGAAGCTTAATCGATTTTCATTTAAATCTCACTTGCAATTCAAATTTAGTTAAGCTTAATTAAGCTCGAAAAAGCTTAATTCGAACAGTTGTATACCGTTCTGATCCCTGTTGAATGTTTCGGATGATTATTTGTTTGACAGAAGAGATCAAGTAGTAGATTTTGTCATCGATCAGACAATCGATCGATCTTTCATTCGTTATCGACCTTCTACACTAGTGGAATCAATTCTGGACACTTTGAAATCTTTCCTTAAATTTCGCACTTAATCAAATTATTCAATATATAATTGTTTATATTTTATATTGTAATCAATGTTTTCTAATTTTGGGGCGTAACTATAAACATTATAGCTTACAATAAAAATATTATGGTATAAATTTAGCGTAGCGGTATACACATATTCAGCTCAAACATGAAAAAGAGAATATTTATATTCAAAGTGTCCAGAATTAATTCCACTAGTGTAGCATGGAGAGGTACGAATTATTCGGCGAAAGTCGATCGACAAGAATTGCAGTATATTGCGTATAATTGAATAACAAATAAAAGTTTCGACATGGGGGCGATTGGTTTTTGATGTCCGATATTCCGAGGACGAGATATAGATTATGCAGGCAAGAAATAAATTTACCAGGCTGAAAAGTGCGCAACAGCCGCCACCGTCGCTTCGCGCCAGATGCTGTCTGACATATTTGAAATACAGATGTTCGAGAAGTAAAAAGGCAGCGGCTAGAAGAATTCCCATCATCAGCAAGAGAAACGCGGATAAGAACTGTTCCAGTGCCAAGGGATCGCTGCTCTTTTGAACCTCTTTGCCCGGCTTACAGGTCCCAGTCATCCAGTACCTCCTGAGACGTTCAAGGTCCCCTGAAATTTCAAATATTTCCACCTTCAGAATAATTTGGTAATGTGGTCCGGGAATAACGTGACGGTCACAGTTGTAACAAGGATATATATTTGTAGGATGAGAATATTTCTGCTGAATGTAATTAGGTGTGTTTGGGAAAAGCGAGCGATGGAATATTTTCGCGACTGTAAACAGCGTGATTGCGTGCGACTGAGTACGAGAGGCTGAGGTACGAAAGAAAAGTGTTTGGAAGCATATGACAGGACCGAGCGTAGCAGGATCGTGTGAACGGAAGACGATAAGGATGGTGAACGTGATCGCGAGGATGTTTGGAATGGATGCATGATGAGTGTGAGGGGAAGAATGTATAGTTTTCGGGGTGAATGAGTTAGTCTTCAGCGAGCAGTTAATAGTGAATATCAGAGAGTCTTTAGCGAACAGTGAAACAGCGTGTATCAGAGTTTTGAGCGAACAGCGAGTATCAGAGAGTGAGTAGCGAACAGCGTGAAAGAGAGAGATAGCGAATAGCGAACTAGTGATAACAATAGACATTATAATAAAGTACATTCTATGTTTTTATTCCTTTTAATTGAATCGAGTATTTTTTCACCCCGAAACACCAATTGCCCTACAAATTTGGGGGCTCGTCCGCGATTGAAAGAGTCAGTGAAAATATTGTGAATTCAAAGTGACTACTGATTAAGTCGGACAATAAGTGAGACATTCTAAAGTTAGTGCGTGCTGATGAGCGAAGTGAATTTTGATACTGCATCAAGCGGAAGCAGCGATATGCAAAGTGAATCAGCGATCACTGCTCTTCAGCGAGCAGTGTAATAGCGTATATCAAAGTCTTGAGTGAACGGCGAAATAGCGAGCGTCAGAATCTTAGTGAACAGTGAAACAGCGAGTATCAGCGAATAACAGTGAACAGCGTGAATGAGAGAGAGTGTAACATCTTCATCAGATTACCTTAACAAAAATGAGATAATACAAATGTTACCGAACGTTGAAACGAAATCTATAGGAAAGAATCTTCCATTAACGAATTTCGGATGTCTCTGTAGTTGGTCAATTTCATGTTTGCGCGCATAAGTCTTTCCGTTTCAAGGTTTCGCGTGTAACATAATACAACTCGAGGAATTCTTCATTTATTTCCGTCGAAACAACGAAAAGAAGACGTACCATTGTCTCTATAATCCAGTAGACGTTTGTTGAACATCTGCAAGTATTTGGAATTCCTGGAGAACGCTAAACCGTATCCAGTCATGGCGTACCACGATCCAACAGTCAGTAACCGACAGTCCTCGTTCTGCGCCACCAAATAATCCAAAACAGTTCCGTCGTAGATGAACGCGTCCATTTCCCTGTTGGAAAGAAAAGCATGTCGTTCTGTGAATTGAGAAGGAAACGAAGGAAGTTCGGGAGAAATCATCAGCTCGAACGGATCGTACGGTCGATCGTTCGATTTCTTCCTCCGAAACTTTCATCTGGTTTATTTTCCTTCGCGATCTCCTCCGCGCCCAATTTGTTCGAAGTTTCAAGAAAAATCGTTCGGGAAAATATCGTTTTAAAAAGGTAGTTCATTGATACGCGGCAAATTGTTACAGATACACGGTAAACGTTCCTTTCCTGCCATAATAATTCAAAAGCAATCGTTTAACGTCATTGTTGAAGATTCAACAGTTTAATAACACCACTGGCGTCATCTATATGCGCCTGTGGTGATTAATGAGCGTCTGTGACGATCACGCGTCGATTAAATACCAATAGCGTCATCTGTGAGCAGTCATAATGATTCGCGTTACGATTAATCGATATTTAGATCGATCGTAACGTGAAGTCAGTCGTCTCAGAGTCTTCTCAATGGTCTGCTCGTGTCGGTTACGGTCTGCTCATGTGCTCGCTCGTACGCTCCTTATGTTGTAAAGTGTTAATGTACGCTCAGAATTCTCATGAGAAAAGACTCCCCGAGTGATTAATATAATCACAGACTGCTCATGAGATCAGTAATATCTCACAAAGTCCGTTCCCGGTCAACTCTTTGTTCGCGTGCTAACACGTGCGTCGTTACGGTCCGCTCAACGGAAGAACACTTTGTTCGGTGTTGTATAGTAAGAAAGACTTCTCAGAACGCGTAATTGTCAATAGAACGCTCCGTGCATGATTAATATAATCACCGTCTGATCAGAGATCAATAATATCTCGAACTAAACTCTGAACACTCACGACCACGTGTCGTATACAACGATTGTGGTCAGCACGCTCGTTAGAATAACTGTTCTGTAAATACTCTGAGATGTGCAGGGACTGTATATTTTTGATTGTTACTCGTTTACTTGACTCTGTACAATAAACGTTGTGCAGTAATTCACGAGTCATCGTTAATATCCGAACCACCCTGTCCGAACACCCGTACGCAACGACGAATGCGTGAAAATCGTTACAATCATACTCCTATAATTTATTCTCATTTAACACCTTGAGTGTCATCCTGAAACAGTTTCAATTTCTTTTAGGAAGTAATTTCATTTTCGATAAATTTTATAGACAATTTTCATAATATTCTACCCTGGTTTACTCGATAAGATTTCATATATTTAACAAAAAATTTGTATACTTTAATGTCGAAGTTAGGCTACTTTTCTGACATTAGCCGCGAGGATAGGTCTGACACAACAATCTTCTGGGGGCAGTCACCTTAACCCTTTGCACTCGATGATATTTTTACGGATAACGGATAGCAACTCTAAAGCATTTTGGTTGGAAAATTTCATGAATTCTTTCGAAGTTATCGTTCTATTATTAATTGCCGCTACTGTTTCATTACGTTTATACATCACACGTGCAACATTACAGATTTAGTTAAAAAATACCTATTTCAAACTGTTGTATTAAACAAGGTGGTGAGTGTGAGTCACCTTTTAAGTGCAAAGAGTTAATAATGCGAACCTTGCACTATCCAGGACTGCATCCCCACTTGAACATTGGTCATTTGATTCGACGACCTACAGGGTGTCCCACAATTATGGTACGAGCCGAGAAGGGGTGGTATGTGGCGCTACTCTGAACAACTTTTTCCCTTGCAAAAATATCTGATGATGTTTCATTTTTAAATTATTAAGGTAAAACACCGACCAATCAGAACGAGAGAATCGCGCGCGTCGTGTGTTGGATTGTGACCACGGCCAATTAAAACTCGTGCCTACACTTCTGCCTCCTAGCGCGCGCGATCCTCGCGCTCTCATTGATCGGTGTTTTTCCTTAACAATTTAAAAATGAAGCCTCATCCAATATTTTTATAAAGGAAAAAGTTTTTTAGAAATAGCCTCACCTACCACCACTTTCCGGCTCGTACCATAATTGTGGGTCACCCTGTATAAAAACCTCTAGGAGCCACTGGCCGACGTCTTTTGCTCGTTAAGAGTCAGCGCAAGCCAGTATATGCATTTTTTCAACCTCTGTGCGTGGTAAAGTAACCTACGAAAATAAATGAGCTATACTAAATAACGAGTAGTTCTTCAAGAAATCCTGTCTTGCCCCTTATTGCGGCATAACAATAGTTTGTTATGTTAAATATTTCAACTAAAATTAGTGACAAATTTATATGTGGGGTGGTAGAGCGTGAGTGTGCTGTGTGAATGCGCATGTATGTATGGATATAAGATATGATTAAGCTGAAGGCACTCAAGGGAATGAATGCAGCGGGTTGTAATTTTAACTCTTTGACTACTGTTGGCGACTATTGGTGTCCGACACATGTTGGCTTCCCGGTACTGTAGGCGCCAATTGGCGTCCAAATCGAATTTCGCTTGTTTCGCCCGTCTTAAAATTTTATAATTGCTCTTATGGTGCTTCCTCAGAAATGCATGTCTAACGAAAAATTTCGCCGTACCCAGTGGACGTCGCGAGTGAATTTGTACCGTACCGTACGGCCAGTGCGTGCCAAAGTCTGCCGTAGTCAAAGGGTTAAGTGACATGTTTCACGTATTACGTGGTTTGTTTTAGCCGTGTTTGTAAAAGGCGTTGTATTCAAATCCGTTACGAATAAACATTTCTCTTAAATATTAAACATCCTACATGTATGTATGTATATGAATTCACACGTCACCCGTACGTCAACCCGGTGACATGGCACTCAAAGTGTTAAATCCCATTTATACTTTAAAATCGTAACTATGTTTATACAAAAATTTTCGGTTAAACTAACGCGAAAGTACAGGTATTTTTAAAAATCCACGGATAACGTTTGCTGTTCTTTTCGATAAAATCGGGAAAATTTCATTTGGGAGATAAAATGGAAATCATATTTAATTTACATCGTATATTTCATCGTTCCGTGCTTCACATCACGGATGAGTATTTTGATACGTACATTCAGCGAGTATTTCCATATCGACGATCGGGTATTATCGTATTCACTGAAACACGCGATCAGCATTATAACGTAAAATGATCTCTTTACTTGTTTTATATTCGTCCCGTACAATTTTCGTTTTTAATTAGACGCAGAAGTTCGATGTAATTAAAAGTAGCGGAAATATCGTCTTCGAACAAAGTTCGTGAATGTATTCGAGAACTTGGGAATACGTTTCATACATTGAACCAGCCTTCTCGCAGTTAATCAGAGTTTACCAAACTCGTGTTTCGGACTCCAATCCCTGTCTTCGTCGAGACAGTGCCATTATCACGAGCTAAGCATGGCAACAGAGTAACGCTAATCAAGTAGCAAGTTCAGCTAGATAGCAATAATCATGACGAAAACGAAGCAAATTAGCTTTCGCATTAGGCACGGGTCGAACAGCTTAGTTCGCAAATTTTGATAACGAACTATGTATGCATTGTCGCGTAATATTCGTGCATTAACCACCGAGATATTCAAATTGCAATAAACGAGAAAAATTGCACGCATTATACCTTCAAAACGGTCCGCGTTAAATTCTGTCATTTATATAACAACCTCTACTTTGGACGAACATACTTCTGCTATAAATTTTATTGAAAATTTGCGTGCCAGCAACGAGCTTCATAAAACTGCCGAGGATCAAATGATAAACGAAATGAATTTATGTTACCGCAGCTTGTTTCGTACAATTATTTTGCGGTAGTATAAATCTGCTGAATTTTGTTCACGTTGTAAAATATATTTTATAATTTTATATTCTAATTACTTGTATAAGGTACACACTAGAAGTTTATATTATATTTACGTCCACTGTACATTTATGCCAAAATTATTTTATATAATTTATTATTTGCACGCTACGAATTATTGTTTAGAACTAGGAACCAGTTAAAATGACTTCAAGTTTTATATTTTATATTACAACATTTTGTGGTGTTTTTAACAAAAAGTCTATCGTATCTTGTCGAGGTAAAATCATGCGGATTGATGTCTCATAACTGATTTATTTTCCCACGTCATTTTTAACTAGAAAGTGTGCATGTAACGCTGGTAATTCTAGTGTTGAATAATATTGGCCATAATTTTTAGTCAGTACCTCGGATTAATAGAAACAGATCGATATATCATCCACTTATGTTAGTACTTTACGTTTGTGTGTTCGTCGGGACTCAACTTAATGAACCACGAACTTACTTATTGTTAGATTGTGGAATCGGTGAATCCACTCGAAAGGCTAAAATAACCAAACAACTGGCGAAGGTAAAATGTGTGCTTTATTAAAACTAAAACTTGATTTAGTACTTAAGAAAAATAGTAACACCTCGCAAACTGATAATGGGCTTTAAAGATAAATATAAATTTGGTTGTGTAGTCTTAGAGAATTATTGGAAATCAACTGAAGAGAAAAAGTAATGTTGTCTCCAGAATAAAGTATGTAGTGGGGATTGGAGTGCTGCTGGGGGTGAACAAACGACTGAGTTAAAATTAAACTATTTCATTGGTTGTGGAAAATTTAAGGCAAGAATCATTCCTGCCAAATGCTCGTCACGAGGTCAATATGACCCCAGGTTAAAAGTACGAAGTCCTGTGTCACCTAACGGTTCGACACTCATAAAATAATAAACCGTGCTGGCTCTCGAAAATCATGCTAAATAAAAAAAGTTTAAGAACATAAATTGCACGTTGTAAAGAGCTGCAAAGGGCAGTTGTTGATTACCCGTGAATTTCCTAAAGTTAAAAATAAGCCCAATGGCTTTATGATTCTACGAATGCGCCGCAACGACGTTGGTATATGTATGATTACACTGTACAACAGACAAATGATTTTATCATTGTTTAAACATATTTAAATGCTTACAATGTAATAACAATTTATATCGTTTCATTCTTTAAAGTTCACAGACTTTTCTCGCGTAAAAGGCTACTGAATAGCTGCTATGATCAAAGCACAAAAAATTACCAAAGTTGAAAATTTGCAATTTTTTAAAACATTAATTTTCTCAAAAACTGTACGTCCTAGTGAAAAACGGATTGCAGATTCGTATTCAGCTCGTAAAAATCTATAAGAATTTCATAGTGGCGGTTATGAAATCATTCGGCTGTTGTACAGTGTTATTGGAGAACTATGCGTGAACCTATTTTACTGTAATTGGTATTTTAAGCTCACCCGCTTATGACCGTCTCGATTCCTTCGGCGACGCTGCTCTTGTTGAACTTCTTCATATATGCGTGCATGTCGTAGAAGTGCTTGGCGAGGGTGCTGTCTGTGTGACTCCAAGGTATGGTGCCGAATTTGAACATGGGCTTGTGGGAAGTGGGTGCATTCAAACGGGTATCATTCACCCCTTTAAATTCGTGGAACTCCTCCCTCGTGATCATGAAAGCGGCCAGGTTGGCAGTGTAAATGGCCAGGAACACCACGGCGAACAACGCCCACACGTTCGTCATGAATCTGAATTAGACGTAGGTGCGGTTCTATATTATCCTTCTATGAATCACGCTTCAAATTTTATTTTTCGCAATTATAAGCCTTCGAAAGTTTAGCTTTAGCTTGGATGTCAGATTTATCGCTCCATACGTATGATAATGTATATGATGTTTGATTCAAATTTAGAAATTAAATTTAATTCAAAGGGGCCTGTTCTTCAATTTCAGTACTCGCGATTTTTGTCTCCAAATATGAATCTGAATTAGACGTAGGTTCGATTCTATATTATCCTTCTATGAATCACGCTTCAAATTTTATTTTTTGCAATTATAAGTCTTCGAGGATTTAGATTTAGATCATCGGACCAAAACATTGGAAATTTTGCTGAAGTCCAAGCCATTCTTTTAATCCCTTCGAGCTTTCTACGTACGATAATGTATATGATGTTTGATTCGAATTTAAAAATTAAATTAAATTCAAAGGGACCTATGCTTTAATTTCACTGATTGGGTTTTTTGTCTGCAAATGAGAATTATATACAAATTGTCATGATATTTGGAACAGATTATTAGAAAATTATATTGTGCAGTAAATATTAATAAATGCATTAATTAATATTTCCTCGATTAACTATTCGATATAGTTTTCCTTAAATTTAAAATCTGATGGGACTTTCTGAGAGATCGAATTGTAATAGAAATGAATTCTATAAAATATTATTTCGATTTTAACGGTGCGATGACATAATCAGGAAATGACTTTGGAGTATTATAATAAGCTCATCCAAAATTCGATATAATTAATTTCCTTGTTATACGATTAAATTGATGTATTTTTTAGATACGGAGAGAAGCAGGTCTCAAGGGGTTATTTTCTTATTGTATAGTTGATATTTAATACCTTGAGTGTCAACTGTGTCTTAAAACATGCCCTCAATTAGAAATAATCTTTGAAAGGTTAACAATTTAATTCACAATGTGTTTTGATATAATTAAATCGCAATAAATTATTCTAGGCGCTTTTATTTACTCATTTTATTTACATTTTATTTTACTGACACATTTTGTATGCCATTTATCTTCTAATTTGTAGTAAAGTAATAAATTCAACTTCAAATTTGCACAACACCAAATTAAATGAAATGAAAATCAATTCCACAGCTAATTTTTTTATATCAAATAAATAAATGGGTAACATCTTTTATTAATCTTGCACAGAATTTGTTAGTAACATATGATTGAGACAAATATAAATATTTTTCCAGTACTTCAAACACAGTGTGTAAATACGATTGCACTTCAAACATAATTTCTGTAAAAATTAATAGAAATGTTTGAAGAATCAATATTTATATTCGCATCACGTTTCACATTACGCCATGTTTCTTTAGAATACCTCCTTATTAACAGACAAAATAAGAATGTGTCCGTAATTAATAAATATATTAATGAAAAGAACATTTTTAGAGTATTAATTAACTTTCGAAATTTTACTGTAAACTGTATCATTTCAGCAAAGTTTAACGTCAATATATCAGTTATTCACTGAAACGTGGTATAACGCAAAACAACGCCAAAATAAATATTGGCTGTCAAAAAACCGCACCAGCTATGTCGAAAATCAAATTTTTCTGCCGAAGTTCTATTTGCATACCGTGTGCGAGATACAGAAAAGTAGAGCACTCTTTTTTTTAACCAAGAAAAAAACATTATAGAATGAATTCTACGGAATTGAATTTAGTATTTAATGGAATAAAACATTTTTTTGTAATGGTTTGACAGAAGTATATTACACATAGTTGATTTTTCCTATGTCTTGGTATTAGGACGTAGAAGCTTCGACGATTCGAAAGATAAATTAAAATGTTGCCTTTCGCATTTATAAATTAGGTATGACTACGGAGACTAAAATAACTTGCTCCTGGACTCCAAATTTTAAGTTGCACAATTTTTTAATGTCGCTTTTATGAAGGTGTACATCAATTTTGGAAAATAAATTATAATTATACTTATGTTTCGTTTCCTATTTAATTGATTCTATATTTAAATATCAATTTAAATATAATTTGACAATATACAATGTAAAAATTGATAGGCAGTTATAGTATCAACACCGATATACACATAATTCCAACTTCTGCGAACTTAAGAAATTGAAATATTAGATTTATTTCATCAATTATTTTGAGCCTTAACGATACTCGAAAAACAAAAAATTTTTAAAATCTTCTATTTGCGATCTAAAAATCTCCCAAGTTTGAATACGAATTAGCAACAACAAATTAATACATTCATGTATTAATACATACATAATTAATTCGAAATTATTTATTATTTATCATTGTTTACTACGATTGATCACAATTACCAATCCATTTTCAGTTAAATTCTTGAAAATTAAATGTTAAGAAGTTAAACACAATTAAGTTAAGGGGGTTAGGTAGGTTTCAAAATTTCAAAAAACCGATTTTTTTGTTGTCTTATTAAATAGTACAATGTGTCTAGAATATTCTCCCGAAATTTGGAATCGATTAGAGTAAAACTCTACGAGGTGGACCCTTAGGAAGTTTTGCCCATCAGGCCACGCAGCCTGTCGCGTCGTTCTTCAATCGCGTTTTTCTCGAAACTCTATTTTTGAAGTCGGTGGACATGATTTCTCAAAAAGTTATGAACCGATCTTGTTCAAATTTCGCACACTTCTTCAAAATACTATTATGTAGTACTTGAACGAAGGATTTTTGTTTTTTGTTTATCACAACTTATGTTACGAGGAAATATGTGGTGAAAATTTGACCGAAAAATGGAACTTTTTGTTCATAACTCCGCCAAAAATGCAAATTTTAATTTGTTTTCGTTTCCTTCGTTCAATTACGAGCTTTATACATCTACTGACAGAAAATATTTGGTTTTTTAATTTCTGATGAACCAGTCATAAGTTATCGTGTCCACGCCGAGAGCACTTTTTTTGAGAGGTCAACGGAAATGAGGTCTCAATGGCTGAATTTCCAAAATTTTTAAATAAAAATTTCACAAAGTACTTGTTAAATATCTTTGATTTGCTAAATTGTTTGCAATACATATTTCATTTGATATATTAAAAAAAATCAGCAAAAATACGCTTCTTTTAAGCGTCTGAATCCCACCTAACCCCTTAAATTATCTACCACCGAAAGTCAATTTTCAGCTTACACTCTGTACAGTGAACCATCACTTCTTAACACGCAAGATATTGTACAAAATTCTGCACTTTTTATTACAATTGAAGCACTGATGTTAATCGGTCGAGGTCCCTCGAAGTTAAATAGATCGGAATGAGACCTCTATCGGCCCGTAATTGCAAATGTAACACACGGGAAGTCGTCAAAGAACCATTCACAATCCTATCTTCGACGCTCGTAAAACGGAAAGGAAACAGAAAAGCTTAATGAGCAATGAAAATGTAGAAAACGCGTTTTCCAGCGACAGATCGTATCGCGTCGAGTGTTCGATCACTCTTCGATTCCTTCTCTCGTCGCGGCACAGCGAAGTGAAAATACGTTAATCAGATTATTTTCTTTATCTCTGTTCTACGAGCGTGCCACTGCAAATATATTAATTCGCGACAAAGATTTTAATTTCGATAGAAATTGTTTTACCGACCTGGCTGTGAATCCCCTGGGAGAATCGATATGGACGGCTGCCTGAAATAATACTGCCCAGACCAACCAATACGTCCGACAGAAAGAGAATCGATGGTTGGGTGATGGATTCTTCTGTAACCAGCGAAAAAATAAAACAACGACCTTCGTTTTCGTCCATTTTATGATCGTGTTCGCGGACGGCGTTGCGATAATAATGCAATAATAATAAAACGTTTCGTTCTCTAAAAGGAATGGGTTACATGCGAGTACGCGTACGGGGTTGAAACAGAGTAAAGGGACGAAAAAGAACTCGGATGAATAACCGATAAAACTCGAACAGTTCAGAACATGTTTTATCGTATCGAAACCTTGTATATTTATTAACGTTTTGCTAGAGGTTATATTTCGATTTTGACGTTCAAGATTTTACGTTGCTCTGCTTCATTTTACTTTTATCTATTTTTGTTAATGGATATTGGTGCATGTTCCAGTGAACGGAACTTGAGCATAATACTATTCATTTTTGGCTGGATGGTAAATGTTAGAAGTACAGAAGGCAGTGTACAGGAAAAAATGAATAAATACCCTATATCAACCCCATTGAGATTTTTAATTATAGCGTTGATTTAAAGAACGAGCCATGTAAATATGTAACAGTACTTGCGGATAAATTAATAAATAATTTTTGGAATATTTCCACACCAAAAGAAGCAGAAACAAATAGTAATTTTTCTTAAACTAATATATAAATTAAAAATAAATTGTAATTAATAAATAAATCAATAACATAATTACTACGCGAATGAATGAATGATAATAAAATAGATACCTGAGTAATCAATTGATATTAAAATATATGCGTAAATAAATGATTGATATTAAAATAGGTAAATAAATGGCTGATAATAAAATAAGCAAATAGATGATTTATAACAAAACAAATAGCGAAATAGATGCCCAATAATAAAATTAACTATTAATAATAAATAAATGTACAATATGCATATGTAGATACGGCAATTGTTTAAATAAAGCCATGCATACAATTTGCACTTGAAACTAAAAACTTTCTATCAATGATAAAGAAAGAGGCAAAACACTGATACGACGAAATGAAAATGGCGGAAGTGTGCAAAGATAAACGTCCCACAATTAATTTCTTTTTTTTTTATCGAAGAGTGCAGTGTCACTGGAAGTAACATTGTCCGGTGTATAATAATAATTTCTGGGTGCTGTTAGGTTGAGAAAGTATACACAGCTCTAATAAGAAGCGAAATTAATAGTACCGGTTTCTGAGCAGCGCCTGAAGGGTTTACCTTCATGTTGAAACCGGATGGCGACAACCATTCGAACAGCAGTATCATGATTGTGGCTATGTGGATGGCCACAATGCCAACCAACATCCAGGATGCGGTGTCAAATGGTTCTGGAAACAACCATTCCATTGTTCAAACTATTATTTTCAAACGGAACAATAGTCCTTTTCACCTGTACTCTAACTCAAACGAGGAAAAAATTGTAGAGCCGGAATACAGAAGATTGTCCCCAAAACTATGTTTCTGGAGAAAATAATTTTTTATTATCGGGAACCTTCGTGTTGTTTCTTGATAAAATGTACAAGTACAATGAAATTTACATACAGTCGTGGACAAAATTAAGTGGACAGGTATTACAAATAACAAAAGGTAAATTTAATTAACTAATAATGCCTATAAATCAAAAGTTTATTGCACAATTATATACATTAAATAAATGTTTTTTCAAATCTACAAAAATATCTCACGTTATAAATTTAAAATTTATTTACAACATTGTAATAAAACAAAACATTTTTTACATTTCTGCAATGTCCACTTAATTTTGTTCATGAGTGTACATAAAATTTACGCGATATTACGCAAACTCTGATTAATTGTAATATTTTCAGACATTTATAAAAAAAAGATACCTTAGAGCAGTGTTTCCCAACCTTTTTTGTGCCATGCCCCACCTTAGCCTTTCTGATATTCTTATGCCCCCCTATGTAAAATACATCATTTTTAATATTAAAAAATTGAATTGTTCACTTAAGAAACTTAAATGATAGGTTTTAGGAATAAATCACTAGGAAATTGTTAACGAAACACAGTAAGTAAATTTTCAAAATATATAATGAAAAACTGAAATTCAAATTCCAAATAATTATAATAAAGATTTTTCTATATTAATTTATTACTTTAATTTAGTGAGATCCTTGCGCTTGATGCTTGCTGCACAGAATTTGCTTTTTTTCGTTAAATTTGGCACCAAAATTGCACGGAGCGAAAGGGTTAAACTCGTGTCAAGTTCATTTTCGAATTCCCCCCTCCCCCTATGATCAAATTGCCCCCCTGTGGGGCGTGGGCCCCACATTGGGATTCACTGCCTTAGAGTTACATAAACGATCATTTTTATCGACAATTATAATTTCCTTGGTTCCCATTACAGTAAACTGTAACTGCAATATTAAAATAAAGTTGAAATGTCGTGCTTTGCATACGTCGATTTATAATTATTTAAATTACGATCGTTACTGAATGCAAAACTCGATTCTCCTGCAAATACGATTTATGTCAGTCACGTGTAAACCGTATCGTGTGTCAGGAATCTGATTGAATGTTTCAAGAGATTGGTGATCCATTTTGGTTACTAATTGCGTGCATTATATGTGCCCATAATTATGAAAGTGGTCTATGTCACACGTTTCTTGTTTCGAGATATTTAAGGGATTACATTTGAATGGATTAAACAATATTTTTATATCATGCAACATTTTAAAATAGAATTCTATTAGTCTCGATTAATGAAAATTTATTATGAACATGAAATTTTGTATGATTCTCGTACAAAAATGTTGTTTTTATATTTTTAATTGACTTAGACTAAGAGTTCAACACTACGATCAAAAACTACGAGTTTCGCTAGAAACAATAATTTCAATGACATAATTCATGAACATTTATTATTTGTAAAAAGTAATGCATTTTTATCATTTTAGGTATGTAGCATGAGTTTTGCGGTTCTTAAAATGTTCCTGAAGAACTGGAGGGATTAGTTGACGTGCATAATGGAAGTAATTAAACATTTCCGTATATCTTTGATGCGATAAACTCAATTTGCTTGATTTTCTGACTTAGACCACTTTCATAATTAATACTAAATGAGTTCCATATAATGTCGCAACAACAACCACTATCTAATGGTTCATTTCTGACGATATAGCAAAAATTGCATTGAATTAATTTAGTTTAAAATACTCTGCTGTGAAATCACTGAAACTTGTTTTTCTTTTGTAATTTTGACTTAGACCACTTTCATAATTATGGGCACATACACTCATGGACAAAATTAACTGGACATTGCAGAAATGTAAAAAATGTTTTGTTTCATTACAATGTTGTAAATAAATTTTAAATTTAGAACGTGAGGTAGTTTTGTAGACTTGAAAAAACATTTATTTAATGTATATAATTGTGGAATAAACTTTTGATTTATAGGCATTATTAGTTAATTGAATTTACCTTTTGTTATTTATGATACCTGTACACTCAATTTTGTCCACGACTGTACATATGAATTGTATATTTACCAAATGATTGACAAATAAATAATCGATCAAGAATGATTTTGTTATCAACGAGTACATTTACCTCCAAATTTTCAGAAAGAGTAACACAATTTTATCGATAGGTCATACGTATGTTAGTGTTAGTCGACACGCGATAAACATAATTATTACTCACCAAGAAAGGCAGTAGGAGATATTATACCGGTCCTCTTCGCCACCACTATAGCGATACCAGTTTCCATATATGGCACCGTAAAGTCAACGACCGCTTCACGTTCGGAATTAATCGTCAGGGACGTCATCACCATGTCCGTCTTCCGATTTACAAGGTCCGCAATCAATCCGTTCCATTTTCCGTTCTGCGTATGAACGAATGTGCCATCAAATTTTATGTTTCGTTTGATCGCCTCAATCTGTATCAAGTAACTACACCATAAGGAGCCATAATATTCGCTTGATCGGCTATTATACTGCCGTTCTACCGATCGTTTTCGTAGTTCGGAAATACGTACTTAAGATAAAGGTGATGTGGGTGCAACGAAATGGAAGGTAGAAGGTGTTTTTTAGCACGAGTTCGCGAGACCAGCTTATGCAATAATATCCGAACTGTTTCGTCTTCTTATCCCTTTCACAGCAGTAAGGATATTAATCCTTTGCGGTCCTATGTCGAGTGTGACTCGACTTGGCGTTTTTCTTGGATCGCAGAAATAATTCAGATAAATATTTTGGTTCAGGATGTTTTCATTTCTTTGCCACTTGTAATAAATTAAAAATATGTTTGTTACACACCCTGCATTATTGCAATACGTTTTATTGTAAACCCGCTTCTTGTTATATTTTGTAAATTAATTTACAAAAAATTAATTACTTGTAAATTAATTACTTGTTATATCTACTTGGAATCGGGAAAAGTTACGTGATTTTTAAGAATTTTTGTTACCATTTTAATAAATATTTTTAATAATTCACAAAACACTATCAAAAAGTTCATATTTTAAGGTATATGTATAAATTTTCGTATGAAAAAATATTAAAGAGCGACTGAAATATAACTCGTCTCGTAGATCGCCAGTTATTTTTATATCGCTTGCGGTGACTACGATATCTTCGAAACGCCTTATTTGAAGTAAAAATCCAAAAATAGTGCGTTAGTACATAGCGTTAAGAAGAGCCTGAACGAAGGGTTTTGTAAAATTTTGATTTCTACAAAAATGACAACAATTTTACGAAAAAAACAATGGTTCAAGGTGGAGAGATTTTGTTTTTTTTTCCAATAAAAAAAAATTTTGTAATCAAAATGAAAAATCCTGCGTTCAGGCCCTTCGTAACGCAATGTACTAATGCATTATTTTGGGATTTTGACTTCAGATAAGGCGTTCTGCAGATATCGTGGTCACCGCAAAAATACTGACGACAAAACAGTTTATTTAACCGTCAATAGTCGTGTCAGGGAAATCAATAATTGTTAGGTCCGTCCGAGTCGAGATCGTGTTTTTGAATGCCTCTTTCCGTTGCCTCTTGAGCCTACCCCCGCAAACCGGGGGAAAACTCAAGAGGAGAAGTTGCGAGGAGAAGTCGTCGAAAAAGGGTCTCATATGGCCGGCGAAAGTTTTATTGTTTTCGGTACCTGGAGAATGTCCAGGCCCCGAAAACATCGACTTGTAGCGAGGAAAATTTTCCGCTGCTCGCTACAATACTTACGACCGCAAAGGGTTAATAATACAGAGATATCTTCGAAATGTAAGCGTCAGGATTAAAAATGCGGACTCCGGGAATCGAACCCGGGACCTCAGTTTACGAGTCGTCGACGCTCTCCCTGAGCCACTGGCCGCCGCTACCTTCGGGTGTTTTCGGGCGCTTCTTAAGGGGTAAAACCACTCTAGGATTTTCAAAAAATCGATTTTTTTTTGGGCTTAAACTATACTTTAGGGTCATAGAAATAGAATGCCACTTGATTTGTAGTAGAAAACAAATTTTAAAAGAGTTAATTATCAATTTTACCGCAGCTTCTCAGAGGTGCGATTCATCGCTTCTGTATTACTTTCACCACTTAAAATAATAATTTTTCCTGTTACCTACAAAACATACGTTATTAGGATTCTTGGACAGGTAACTAGAATATGATAACATTATAGCAAACGTGTTATGATAGAAAGGAATCGCAGATAGGAGGCAAACAAGAACTACAAGGATTCAATACTTCGTAAAACTTTAATCGCGTTTTTCTCAATACTACTTTTCTCATACTGGGAGGAAGGATTTCTCGGTGACTATTGCATGGATCGAATTGAAATTTTTACAGTAGCTGCACAACAATATTCTCTTTGGAATATTGGCGTAGCCGTTTTTTGATTGAATACAAACTTTTTTTTTTTATAAACAATTCAATGCTCGTTTTGAGTACAAAAAGTCGATTCATTTCTTAAAAACTGCATAACTTCTACAAAAATTGATTAATCAAAAAACCCCTACGTACTTCCAAAGTCAATTATATATAGATTATAAATCTTTTTGAGTTTTTATTTGAGAAATCCTTCCTCCCGTGGCGGTGTTTCTACGAAAGTTGTTTCCGCCGATGGGCTCTGTTGCCTCCATTTTGTACATAAATGCCAATGAAAAAAATTATTTTTTGTAGTTCAATATGTGTTAAATAAACCCTCTCAAAAGAAATTCCTTGCCGCTTGTCGTACTTCCAAAATAAATTGTCAAATTTAGGTCTTTTTTTCTGGCTCTAGAGTGGTTTTACCCCTTAACGTTCGGGCGTGCAAGGCTCCCCACCACCGATCCTTAACCGGGTACTATCCGACCCATTTTCATAACTAACTTAATTAAACTCCTACAGAAAGAATTCACGAAACTTTTCAAGCAAACAATTTTAAAGTCGCTATCGGTTACAGTACCTTTGGGTTAGTACTGTCAGTAAATAATAAATAGTAGTTAGTTGCGTGAGTAATATGAGATATCGAATAGAAGCTCGTGAATCGATACTTATTATAGCTATCGAGTGTATAATTGGATTGATCCGACAATTACCGGTTGAAATTCGCAGGAACTCACCTCTAGTGTGCCCCACTTGCCATCTTCCACCCTGACAAGCTCGTAAGTGAAGCCTATCTCCTCGGAGAACTTTTGAAGCAGATCGATGCAGAAACCACTGCAGCATTGATAAAAGCTCTCGTTCTTCTGCGCCGATTGGATGTCCACCCTGCAAAACGACAGCTACTGAGCAACATTATGGTTCGTTTCCTCAAGAGAACGTTTTATTACGTCCTTTCGACACGTCAGGGAAGGGTGGGTCGTCTTTCGATCATTCCCCGAGCGAAACGCCACTCGAATCTCCCGTGAAAACACTTGTTCGATTATCGACAACTATTTTGTCCTCGTGATTAGCGATAGCAATTACTTGGCCAATGAATTAGCCTCGAAGACTTTACCCGTTGTTGCTCAAATGCCTTCTTTTCCTTCGCCGTCGACAGGTTGAGGATTTTGGAAGTGTAGGAATTTGGAAGTTTGGAAAGGTGGGGCCTTGGAATTTGGATGTTGAGAATATTGGAGATTTAGGAGTTCGAAAATATAGGAAGTTTAGGAGGTTAAAAGTTTAGGAATTTGGAAGATTAGAATAGATTACATTAGATTATCTTCTAAGTTGTATTAAAAGTTGACAGGTTGAGGATTTTGGAAGTGTAGGAATTTGGGAGTTTGAAAAGGTGGTGTCTTGGAATTTGGATGTCGAGAATATTGGAGATTTTGGAGTTCGAAAATATTGGAAGTTTAGGAATTTGGAAGGATAGAATAGATTACATTAGATTATCTTCTAATTTGTATTAAAAGTTGACAGGTTGAGGATTTTGGAAGTGTAGGAATTTGGGAGTTTGGAAAGGTGGGGCCTTGGAATTTGGATGTTGAAAATATTGAAGATTTAGGAGTTCGAAATTATAGGAAGTTTAGGAGGTTAGAAGTTTAGGAATTTGGAAGATTAGAAAGTTGGAGATTTAGATATTGGGAGTTTTAGAAAATTTAAGATTTAGGAATTTGTAAGTTGAGGAAATGGGAGATTTAGGAATTTGGAAGCTCAGGAAATTGGAGGTTTAGAAAATTGCAAGCTTAGAAAATCGTAGATTTTGGCATTAAAAGTTTATGATTTTGGACGTTTAAAAACTTGAAAATTTACAAATTTGGAAGTTGAGGAAGTTGGAAAGTCGGAAACTTAAACATTTAGAAATTTGGAAATTTACAAAGCTGAAAATTTACGAATTTAGAACCTCAGAACGTCATAAGTACAAGAATTTGTAAAGTTAGAAAGCTGGAAATTTACAGACTTTGAAGTTTATAAAGTTGAAAAGTGAGAAAATTCGAAAGTGTTAAAATTACAAGCTTAAGATCTTCGAAATTTATGAAGCTGAAAATTTTGGCATTTAGAAATTCAAAAAGTTATAAGTACAAAAGCAAATTTTGGAAGTCTAGGAAATTTAAACATCGAACAAACGCTATCTATGGACAGAAACAACATAACTTCCCGATCACTTCAAACATTTATACAATAGCTTCTTTTCGATCGTGTCGTACGAATTTTCCGTGTACTACAGGTGCGATGTAATTTATACATCGTGTATTTGATATGGCAGATGAACCATGACAGTTGATATGGAGTCTTGTAGCATCATCATCAATGGCGCTTACAAACAACAACAATATTAATCCAGGCAGGAATTCACGCGCGACAGGTATCATCGATCGCCAAGCTATGCTTGCTGATTGCAAGATGTCCGTCCAACGGGAATGTATCCTAATTAATCTAACAGGCCGAGTGTAATTGTCGAATAAATTTGCGGGGAAACAGGCTTTAATGACGCACGCGTTGGACAAACGAAGAAACAACGGCTGCCCACGGGGCTATTATGCCCGAATTCAGCCACCGACAAGGGCCGGTAATATCGCAATAACTGCCCTCTGAATATACAGACCAAGACAGAATTATATATACATCTCCTGAATTCAGAATTTAGATAACAGTCCTATGTTGTTTTAGCGATAACTGGACTGAGTCCATGCATTTATACCGGGTCCGAGTGTCTGTATTAATTTTGTGCACTTACGCGAACGTTTTACGAATAAGAAAACGAGATAAATTGGTCGGAAAATGTGATAAACGGGAAAATTAATATTACAGCGAAGTTGGGAGTTGTTTGAAATAATTTTATAACGAAAATGTTGAACGAGGTGAAGATATTTGGAAAGAAAGAGTAATTTATTTTTGGATCAAACTTTGTTTATAATTCTCGGGATATTTGAGTCATATGGAGCAGTTAAATTCGATGAATAATTTGCATTTTAGAAATATAAAATACAGGGTGGTTCTTTTAAGAAGGCCACCCAAATATCTCTTCTGGTTACATAACGTGAACGGTGTCAATGGACCAATACCTAGCAAGAATATTTTTTTTCCGAAGTTATCAAAATCATCGGCGTTTGTTGATACATAACTACATTTTCTTTGCATCTTTTCTTCAGATCTGAAAAATACATTCAGATGTATATAATAACATGAATGACCTTGAAATAATACTGATCTTCGAAAAGTTTCACATGAAATTGATGTCTGTCGAGATCGCAGGTTTTGATCAAGACTTGACAATTAAGAGCGTGAATGTAAATATGACGAACTCTCTGAGGATAATTTAAGAGAAAGTGAGTATTGCCTTAATACTTCTGGTGATCAACTTCTTGGTGATAAAAATTTATCTTTCCATTCACAGGTTCAAGAGTCTTGGATAAAGATATTCGACATCAGTTTTCCGTAAAACTTTAACCCATTGACTGCCAACTACGAGATATCTCGTAGTAAGCGTCTGTGCCAAAACTGCCAGTTACGAGATATCTCGTAGTGAGTGCTGCAAGTACAGATTGGCTACAAATGGTTATTTGAGGTAGGAATTATTAGAAAGGATGAATGCAAAATGTATATAGTGTAGAGAACATATTGATTATCAATTTTTATTATTGAAACTATTAAAATTACAACTAAGGCGATTAGATCATATTTTGTAAAAGTTCATGGTTTCTTTAAAATAAAACTGCGGCACCCAGGGCAAGGCGCACTAAATTTGCATGGCAGTCAATGGGTTAATTTTCGAAGATTCAAGTCATTTTAAGGTCACGTTATTATACATATCTGAAGGTATGTTTCGATCAGCTACTCGCTGCAATTAAAAGAAAATGTAGTTATGTATCAAAAAACGCCGATGACCTTGATAACTTCGGAAAAAATGACATTTGGAAAAAAATATTCTTGCCAGATATTAGTCTATTAACAATTTATTATTCATGAATAAAGAATAATTCAACAATTATTCCGAGTTTTCTGCTTAATCGGCTTTCACCTAATAGCTCCCTACTACACCCACATCTTGCGTTACCTATCGGTTACCATTGGGTGACCGAACCGCTGAGTTACCATCGCGATGCCCATAAGTTTGATCGTGACCACGGTCAACTGTAACTCGAGCCTACACTCCCGCCTCCGAGCGCGCGCGATTCTCGCGCTCTAATTGCTCGGTGTTTTTCCTTAATAATTTAGAAATGAAGCCTCATCCGACATTTTTGCAAAGGAAAAAGTTGTTCAGAATGACCCCGCCTACCTCCCATTTTCGGCTGTTTCATCATTTTTGGGACACCCTTTATATTGTGAATAAGAAAAAGAGAATTGGTTAGAACCAGTAAAAAGTGGAAAACGAGAGAATTAGGATAATATAATAGTAGAGTCAGCTATTATTTCTAATAATTTCTTCTAACATAGATGACGAAACGACCTGAAGAGAGCTCGGTCATTGATCTTTTCTTAATTATTCTCAACATTCTTAATTATTCAAATTGTAGAGCGTCCGCAAACTATCTCGTTTTTCTTGAATATCAAAATTAATAGAATGTGAAGTACGATAGAAATTAAAAGGGTTGCCAAGGAAAGTGAAAAGTTGGTTGGAAGACTATTTTTGTTCTCTCACTTATTCTACGTGAATGGTTCACCTTTCGTTTTTATCGTGAAACGCTAAGAGCAATTAAGTATCTTTCTTTTCTATTGGCATTCTGCCACATCGGCTCCACTCGAAGAACAAAGAGATTCCATCACTATTCTACTCTTTACTTCCAAAGAACTGTTTGGCACACTAAGCTTTTTCAACTGTATTTCCACATTGAATCATAGAAGAACCGACAATCAAACATCCGAACGAGTTATATCGAAGAGAATATTACTGAGGCTATTCTACGAATTGATTTCCTTGGAAGAAATGTTAATTCGTTTCTTGCTTCTTGTAATATCTACATTGCAGCTGTTTAAAATACTTGAAATTAAATGCGTGTACAACGATGTTCTGATTTCTTGAAAATCGACAAGCTTGAACGAAACTTTCTTTCTGAAAGTTCTTTGTATCTTCCTGCATAGAACTCTCTTGAAACTTGATTGTTGTTAAAACAAGAATTATTTCATTCGAACACAGTTGTTTTATGAAGGGGTTGAAAGTTAACCTCAAAGTCAAATGAACGAGGTTTTAAACATAACTTGTAAAATATCAATCATAGATGTTTGCTTTGTCCAATTATGATGTATACTTGGAACTAACTTTAAAGAAGAATACCTTATCATTTTAAAGCAAACTATATAACCAAACTGTATAACTGTATAAGCGACTGTAATTTACGGATGTAACTGCAGACGCAATTGTATAAACAATCATAACTTACTAATGTAATTGCATAATTAGTTATAATTTCAATTGTATAAACAATCAAAATTTGAAGATGTATAATTAGTCACAACTAAAAGATGTAGTGCACAACCATAATTTGCAGATGTAATTATGTATGTAACAGATAATAATTGAAAGACGCAATTTTACGAGTATGACTACGTAACTAATATTACAATTTTGAAGGGTTTTATTTTGTGTCCGCAATTTTGACGTTATTTAGCCTTGATTGTTTTATTTTGTCCTAGATAACAGAGTAACGTTAAAAACATGTTGTACTTGTGTAAACGTTCACGAGTAAATAGGGAAAGTGTGATCGACAGAGACATACCGTTAGAAAACCGCTATCGCCTCAAACTCCATAGAACTCGGTTAGGGTTGCAAAGTACTGGACTAAACTCGATTCACGCAAAATCCAGTTAGCCATGTAGAACGTGCCCTGACATTCCGGATTGACATCGTCAAAGTTCGACGAAACTTGCCCGACATTCGTGGAACTTTGACAGATGTCGCTTAAACTACGGAGACCGCCTAAACCATGTTTGCATTCGATCCAACTTTTTGTGTGTACATTTTTCCCATAGTTAAACACGCGTATTGCACGATTTGATCCGGTCATTCATGATTTTGATCATTTGATCATCATCAAACTTTAGAAAACAGAAAAGATTGAGAAAAAACAGAAAAAGGTAACGCCGCGTGTGGTGCCATGGGTGCCACACTATAACCAATACTCGAAGGACTACTCCAAGGTTTGGAGACTCTACAAAATGTTTCTGACTATGTTACTATTCGAGTCGAGCTTGGACTTATGTTCGAGATTCTAAGACTTGTTCTTGTGCTATTCTAATTTCCAACTATGTTTGTCAACCAACTATAATTCAACTATGCTATATTTCAACTACAATCCAACTAATTTCAATCTTCACGTCACCACGGACAAGTAGTCTTGATGAGGGTGAATGATTCCGATTGGATGAGTGAAATCTACAACTTTGTGGAAGGGAAGCAGAGGTTTACGCATTTTTGGGCCCCTCCACTCGCAAATATTACACGTTTCTTTCTGTGGCGGCACGTGGGTCGCAGCGTTAAAGGAAATAGCATTGACCGCTTGCAGATGCTCAGGTATATGCAATTAAGCCCGTCCTAAAGTCTGTAAGTTGGCGAAATTATTTTATACTGTAAGCATTTAAATTTTCGCGGCCTAGCGGCATATTAGCGCCGATAGCGGATCGTCACCGCGACGCGCCGGTGCTCCGAAGCGGCGATTGCGATTCGCATTCGGCAGCGAGCGTGCAAAGACACCTGTCGAATAAACGAGACATACCACAATACTTTTTAACACGTGTTTAGCTGAATAGGCTACCCTTCATAAACGCTGCCAGCTATGTACCGTCACGGTTAGTACGGTCGCATGACCATCGCATCCCAAGGATTATTGTACACGTGATGACCACCTTTAGTTTATTTCGTAAAAGATGGAAGAGGATGCTATAGTAGAACACTTCACAATACGACAAACCTTCTACAATAAATATTATGTATTCATTTCTATCAAACAAGGAAGGTACTTATGTGGACCCCCAAAATATGAACAAAAGCTTTAACACTAGATTTACAGACGTTTAATGACCACTTATGTCCAAATCGAAGTTGAACTATAAAAATAAGGAAATAATGGATAATACATCTATCAGTTTATAGAATGATTCTCTATCTCGACGAAGGTTAACGTGCACCTTGTCACAAGCTTCTTAATAACTTTCGTAATCGAAAATATAAAATCTAAGATCCGTTATTTTGACGGGTTCCGTAAATCTAGTGTTAAATAAACTCAGAAATTCCAAATATAAAATTTTAAACCAGCTTTTTCATCAAAAAGCTGGACTCCATTATCGAGTGATACAATAAATAAATAACGACTTAATCGTGTAAAAGTATCCCCTTCTGTTTCAACAGATCTTTCAACGCTTACATCCGCAGTTAACCCTTCCGGATCAGTATAAAGCGTCGTTGCGAGACCCTTTAAACGCGGAAATAAACGTTGAAGCACAAGTAAGCTCGTAAACGTCGATCGCAGTAAAGCACCCGTGTTAAACGCGAAGCTTTTTTATGTAGTCACGTTTTGATTCTTTCCGGCATAAACGTAAACAGCGGGCATAAAATTGACCGGTGACTAACGATCTCCCTCGACGGCGGCCATTACGGCGACCTATCTTCGAAATTCTTGGGTTACACTTTTGTGAGCGACGTTTTCATTAAATGAAAACCGGTAACATCGTGGGCTGTGAACCGGGACGAACATTGCAATCAAAAGCCGAAGAAAACAGGTCACGGTATTTAAGTGGCAAACCATTCCCGCCGCACAGTGAACGAAATCTAAAAAAAGTGATAAAAAAATGGATAAATCAATTAATTGTGAACAAAACTATTTGAAACTTGGTATGTGTAGGTTTCTTGGATCGGTAATTTCAAATCGCAACTTAAAGAATTGTCAGATTTATCATTTATACACTCTTTTTTCTTATTTTTGTTCATTTTTGTATATTTTGATTCTAATTTAAAGAAACACATTTTTGTAACACTGAAACTATCGAAGTAGTCAAATGACCGTTTTATAAATTTCCTATTTTAAATTATGTAATATGCTAAGATATTTTTCTTGAAATTTCTGCTGATTCTCATCTAGATAAAGAATTAACACGTGTTATCGTTTATTCATTTATTTTTCAACTTCATTTTAAACTTCGAAGTAAGTGTGCATTACACGATGCTGATTTTAGTGTTTATATGCATATGTATAATCTATTTTTTATATTTTTAAACAATTTTTGTTAAGTTTTGTTTTATTATTTAATTAAAAGTAATATTAATATAAGCATCATAGAATGCAAAAAAGGTATTGTTGAAACTACTAATTGAACAAAACAAACAGAATAAACGAAATGAATATGTTATTTACAGGTTTATTAAGCTCTCATCACTGTCTGATTCTGTCAAAGAATTATCATCGTTTTTTTCCATATTATTAACTTGGCCGTCATGTTATTGATTATCTATTAACAAATTTTTTGTGTCCGTTGCTAAATATTTTGTTTTTTCATCCTTTAGAACACTTAAATTACTTATGTCTGGATCAGATGATACTAAAAGATGATGCATAATACATATTGTAGGGCTTGGTGACAAAAAGGACTTGTTTACAGAAAAAGATATATAATATATATAAAAAAAACAAAATACAATACGCGCTCACACAATTTCTCTCTTTTTACTCTCAATTCTCATTCTTAACTTCTCACTTAATTCTCACGATCAACCTCTGTGTTTTAACTCTCACGCTCAACTCGTCTCTAGTAACTCTTTCGCTCAACTAACTTCCTTGCATCCTTGCAACGCTTTTCTTCGCCCAAAACCACTTACACACAAACACACCCGCTGACCCATTCGCACCACACGCATTCCCATTGCGAAAAACTGTCACTCGGTCCAAACACTCTTTATTCACACTCTCGTTCCAAACACTCTACATCCGCATCTCGCTCGAACGTCTATATCTCACACCCCACTATATCTTCGTTATTAACTGTACGTGAAGATTTCCTACTATTGTGGGCTCTTGCAGCTTTGAGTATTTTATTTCCTGCTTTTTGAGCCTCCTCGGAAAGGCATCCGATAGAAAAATAATTTTTTTCATGATTGCGCCACCACGGATAAAAACCTTACGTACGGAGGGAGGCATCTTGTACCAACCATACGAATGAACAAATAATTCAACGATTGCGTAAGTATATTTTTCAAATTTATCACTATCAATTTTATAATTACTTGCTACAATATACAAAATATTGCGAAATCTTTCTATTAACCTTTGATAATATTAATGTTTTCTCAAGGAAGCACACGTTCGACCATATGCGAGCACGTTTATAATAATAGTTATATAACAGTTTATAACTTGTGAAGAGGCGAGCAAAATTTTTGTTTAAATGTTTTGCACACTTTGAGGAAAAGTTGTAGCCTACCTCGATGTAGTCTCATGCAGTCTCATATATTAAATCATGTATCGAAAGATCGAATTCTTATTCTATTTTAATCGCTCAAATTAACACTTCGTTTATTAATACTAAATGCAATAACATTTTTCGAAAATTAAATAGGACTAACATTTTTGTATAACGTACGCTCAGAGCTAACAAAATAAATATTTGCAGATTTTTTCGAGTCTCTTATGGCTATTTACGAGTATGAGTTGAAGAAATAAAAATATACTCAGGAAAAAAAGAACATGGAATTACTATTAATCTTTATAAATAAATTCTATATTACATTTGCAGAGTTTTAGTATATTTTACATCGTTTTGTGTACTTTAAGATGTTATAAAAGCGAGAGCGTAATTACTTTAATCAATTTTAATACATGTCAAATTTGATTTTTGAACACTTTTTCCGAATTTCGCCCCCTGTGCGCCGGTTGGACAATTCTTTGGATAGCAACAGCCTACGAGTTTATATGTAAAATGGTAGCAGCTGGGAAGCTGTACGCGAGAGCTCGTAAAAATCGATCACCGAGGACTTCCAATCATTGTATTCCCCTTTCGCGATGCTTCGGTGAAATTCAATCGAAGAAGCTCTTATGCCGATTGTTGCGTTGTCGTTCGACTATTATGTTGTTCGAGGAGCTTGTATTCTGCGCTGGATCGTGATTCTAATATTCTGTGTCGCTCGACATCGTACTAATTTTCTTGTGGAAGGAAATAAGTATTGTTTTGTTGGTGCTGCGCTTGTGTTAACAGAACGTCTGATTTGATGTTGATGATGTGATTTTATTGTTTATGGTTTGGAGCGTTATTGAGACATAATTTAGTAAAATTTTTAACTTCAAAAACTTACAAATTTGGAAAATTGACAAGTTTAGAAATTTGGCGAGTTGGAAATTTAGGAGAGTAGAAACTTGAAGTTGAGAACTTAACAAATTTAGAAATATGAAAAATTTAATTTTGCAATTATTTAATTACTCAACCGTTCAATTATTCGATTGCTCGATTATTCAACTATTCAATTGTTCAACTGTTCACCTATTCAATTGTTCGATTGTTCCAGCGTTCAATTATTCAATTATGAAGTTTATAAATATGTTAATTTTGAAGCTTAGATAGGTGCAGAATATGTCAAATCAGCAGATTTATCAATGTTAAAACGTACAAACTTACAAATTTAATCCATTGCTAATTTGAAAATTCGTAAACTGAGGGAGTTGATTATTTAGACACTTGAAAAGTTGGAAATTTATTCTATTTTTAAATATAGAAACATCAAATTTTCAAGTTTCTGGATATACAAATTTTCCAGTTTGCCAATTTTGAAGTCGTGAAGTATGTCAAATTGAACATGTTAATATACGCAACTTTCAGATTTATAAATTTGTGAAATTTTAGAAATATGATAATTTAAGAATTTTAAAACTTGAAAATTACCCTTTTCACAGTTCCTAAATTAAAGAATCAGAATGCTGAAAATGTTCAAGATTTAGAGACACAGAAACGTCCATTTAGAACTGCAATTCATTTATAAATATATAAAAAAACGATAGATTTCTAAATTAGTAATCCATGAAAAATAATATGAAACGTGCAGATTAAAAGGAGCTCAAATTAAAAAATCTCCAGATTTCAGATGAAAAATTGACAACCAATCAACGTGTACGATTTATGAAATATAATACGCAGATGTTGAAGAGCAATTTTCTGTGCAGACGAGTAAAACAGACAGGTTGATTACTACATTGCATTTAATTAATCGCGAACGCGCAATTCATTACCAATTCAAATACGTTACAAGAGCGAAGTATTATTTTGCTGAATTGTTTCACGAGACTGAAGAAGCGAGCGATGGAAAAGTAACACGAGACTGGAAGATCTTCATTCCATATGCATCCTGAAGAGTAACCACTTTTTAACACATCTGACGCGTATCTCACGTAGCCGAGGAACGAAGAAAGATTCAGATTTATACTGAAAACGTGAACGGCTTCGCCAATGTTAAAGTGTTACACATTACTTTCGTATATCACGATAAAATTGTAGGGAAATTGGTATTTCGGGGTGAATAACACTTGATTTAAAATAAACAAATAATATTATACTTTATTATAATGACTATTGTCGCTGGTTCACTATTCTCTCTCTCTCTCAATCACGCTATTCGCTCTTATTCGCTGATACTCGCTGTTCGCTATTACACTGTTCGCTCAAGACTCTACTACTCTATTCCACGGTTCGCTAAAGACTAACCTCATTCACCCCCGAAAACTGTACATTCTTCCCCTCACACTCATCATGCATCCATTCCGAACATCCTCGCGATCACGTCCACCATCCTTATCGCTTTCCGTTCTCACGACCCTCGCACACTCGGTCCTGTCATACGCTTCCAAACACTTTTCTTTCGCGCCTCAGCCTCTCGAACTCAGTCGCACGCACTCACGCTTTTTGCATTCGTCTAGACATTCTGTCGCTCGCTTTTCCCAAACACACCTAATTACATGCAGCAAAAATATTCTTATCCTACAAAATTGAGTTAAATGCAGCCAAAAAGAATGATAAACGTGATTCGTCCGATCTTAACCGTTTTAGTGCCACGCAGCGCGATCGCGCTGTTCACGTACTGTGGTGAACCGTGTCGCTATTTTTTCTATTAGTTCAGAATGTATCTTGTCGCAAGTCTGTCAGAGTTTCCTCTCGTAATTACATATTTCCTTTTAAATAATCGTAAAGAACCTGCATAATTAGCTGTCTTTCTTTAACACATTGAGTGACAAGGTTTATTTTTAACAATAAATGAAGGAAGCGCTATCGTGCTTCATGGCACAATTCGACACGGATTTTAAAAAACCCCTGGCACTAAAACGGTTAATATATTAAGTTTAAAAGAATGTGTTTATTCAGAGATCTTATTCTTTTTTCAATTTACAACGAGCGAATAACGAGCTTGTTATCGTTTCATACTACTGCAACGTCAAAGAAATTTTTAACAAGGTACACCGCTTATTAATTTTGATTAAAAGCTTCGGACAGATGGTTCGTTACATAATGCTTGTTTAGTACGAGAATTTACTCTCTCATTAAATTACAACCTTAATGAAATCACGATTTATTCCTGTAAATGATCAGGGAAGTCGGACAAATCGAACTACGGCGGAAAATTTTGCTTTATGTGAACGGGTAGTTATTTGGAAGCAAAATTACATGGAAGCTTTTTAGGGAGGGAGAATTAAAATCATGCTAAATTAACTCTGATAGGTTTTTACTATGATCGAAAATTACCTGTATTTTATATGGGTTTAAATTTGTTTAAATCTGTCTATTAGATTTTCAAATTTTCGAACTTGTACATTGCTATATTTGAACGTATTTAAATATACAAATTTGTAGGTTTGTAAATTTTTAGGTAGATAAATATTCGAATTTTTAATTTTCTAATTTGCTGGGAATTTGGATATATAAATTCGTAAATTCCTAAATCTTTAGGTATTTATATATACAAATTTGTAAATTTCTAAATTATTAGGAATTTAGATATACAAATGTTTAAATTGCTAAATTTTTAGGTATTTAAATATACAAATTTGGAAATTTCATATTTTTTGAATTTCATAATTTCAAATTTTACAGTTAACAAACTATGAGATTTTTCAAATTTATTACATTTTCTATTTCTCAATTTCATATTTCCTAACTTTGAAGACTTTTAATTTCAGAATTACTAAATTTTCTAATTTCTGAAAATTGAAGTTTATAATTTATCAAGTATCCAAATTTTTCAATCTCAAAGCTTGAAATTTCAAATCTGTCCACTTCTTAATCGCTCAAATTTTCGAATTTACCAATTTTCAAGCTAAGTTCCGAACTTTCCGATTTCTTGAGTTCCCTGATTTTCAGATTCTTAAATACGTAAATTTCAAAGTTCTCAAATACCAAGGAGCACCGATTTTTAAATCCTCAGGTTGCAACGTTTCCAGATCCCTAAATTCCACAATTAAAAAATTTCACCTGGATTTACAAGTTCCGAGATATAAATAATTAAAATTTCTACTCTCAAACTTTGAGGGGATTTTTTCACACCGCACATAAACTTTACAGAATATATAAACTATCTATTAATTTAATAACGTATATTTAATGTACATATAATATTTAATCTCACTCTTTATTTCGCAGCAAGTATGCATTATTTTCTGGTACGTTCTATATCAAATAAAAATCTATATCGTTCGAATAAAAATACAGTGAACCCTCGACTTTCGCACACAATTGCTTCCTAAAAGTGTGTGCGAATGTTGAATGTCCGAAAGTCGAGGGATGTAAAAAGCTATGCACCAAAAGCGGTATTGTAAAGTGTCTATTTATTTATTTATTTAGCTTTCTGGTGTTTTCTTTATGAACTTGTCAAGAATTAGTTGAGTACCTCTTTTTTTCTCTTTTCCTGATCAAAATTTCTATAACACGCAGTGTCTTTTTGTATTGCCCTACGTACAGTCGTGGACAAAATTAAGTGGACAGATATCATAAATAACAAAAGGTTAACTTAATTTAACTAATAATGCCTATAAATCAAAACTTTATTGCACAATTATATACATTAAATACATGTTTTTTCAAGTCTACAAAAATATTTAACGTTATAATTTAAAATTTATTAAAATCATTGTAATAAAACAAAAAATACTTTTACATTTCTGCAATGTCCACTTAATTTTGTCCATGAGTGTACATGAGGTATGCGTTCTCCATTGGGATCGCATTCTTCCATAATAATTAAAAATTTGTCTAGATATACAAAGGCTTCATTCATATTTTTAATTATCAAAGCCTTGACATTGAAAGTTAAATACAAAGTTGAAATTTTTTAAATGTACAAAATAGCGAATTGCGCGAAAGTAGAATGTGCGAAAATCGAGGGTCGCCTGTAACCGAAAAAACCCTGACAGATTGAAAGATACAATTTAACCAGATTCTTTTGTCTCGAACTCTTCGCGAAATGCGATGTCAAACGGCAGAATTTCGTTTTACCCGTTACATGCGAACACGATCGATCGAACGGGTACAATTCCCTAGGCGTTCGGTATGACTCGGCATAAAATGAAAACCGATCTATAGAGAGGTCGAGTTGCATGAAAGAACGGACGCAGAAACCGGAAGAGGAAGTAGCCTGGCGCTCATATATCCACGTTGCTGAGCCATGGTCGATGACGCGGAATTTGCAGCCAGGAAGAGCCTCGAGGAAACCGTAAAGGACACTCTGTGCGAGTAAAATGGAAATGGAATATTGAGAAGCAGGTTTCTCGGTTGGAGGATTATCGAAAATACATTTACTGCATAGGGTGTCCAATTTTTACTTTATTACAAAGTGCAGTTTGATGTCGTTCGCCTATAGTCGTAAAAAAATCGTTCCTGAAACAGCTTACCGTATCTCTTAGTTTCACCTTCTGCATAAGTGCATTTCGAATTGTACAATAAAATGTGTATAATCTTTAATAACACTATTTCTACCACGATTTTGTGTATACCTATTTCAACCAAAAGATGTCCTGTGACGCCTTTTGAATACAAATCATTGCCGAAACTGGTTTGGATTTCAAATTATGAGTTAAACGTAGATAATTTAAGGAATATATTTATTGATACACTGATGTGTATTTATTGGAGATTATTTAATTTTTCAAGCTACAAAATATTAGGGTCATACAAGTTTCTACCTTTTTGTAATATGACACAAAATGGAATAGCGAGATAGAGAAGGTACAGCTGAACAATTAATGCAACGAATCAACTTTGAACTATAAATATTGTGTATGAATGTCAATCAAAAAAAGGAAAGAACTTATGGGACACTCTAATATACAATCAATGCAGTGGTGTACACTAAAATGCAACAAGGGAAATTAGCGAATATTAGCTGGAGAAAAATGATATCGCTGAATTAATTTAACAATCATTGTATGAAAAATAAAGAAATTAATTGTGGAGAAACGATTCAACATAGAGAATAATTTTATGTTAAAATTTGAAAGGTATCTTTTGACACCTCTTGGTAGAAATAGTGTTAATGCTTGACTGATTCCAAGGCGGATCCCTCCAGCAACCGAGCCGCCGAGTATAAAATTTCGCTTCCACTGTCCCTCACAGTGCACATTTCGATTCCGGCCTCCGCTCCACTGTGAGCGCCTTTACTATATTTCACCATATTTAGAACTTATGTTCTCCCTTCGCTTGCGCCCTTGGCGCATTTTGATGACGTTAATAAATACAGGAGCTTTCCCGGTAATATTCGGACTTTGATCACAAACAGTTAATTAGAATGTATAACATACATAATATCATAAATAACATGTAATAATCACATTGTCATTAATTAATTTTAATTAGGAAATCTCTGTAACAATGAAGTCTGAAATTTCTATAACAAACGAAGAGCATACGTACGAAATATCGACTATGAAAGAAAACTCGAAGAACCGGCGATATAACAAGAGTCGGCTACATCGCCGTGAGATGAAGGTAAAATTGCAATCTAAAGACCTGTTACCGTTGCTGGCATATATAATTCCGTTCGACAAAAAACCGTCACGTGTCAGAAATTGAATAAACCGTGTAATTTATTCCGTAACTTCGTCGAAACGTAATATCTTCGATCGCGAGAACTTCGGTAAGCACCTTAAGTGTTCCGCGCGACAGAAAAATTTTGCGACAAAATCGTATCGAAAGAGTCGTTCGACGAACACGCGAAAGTTCGTAACTCGACGCGACGTCCCGTCTTAAATTTCGCGATGTTTATTCACTTTTTCTGCTTCTTTTTGTCAACGGTTTTCCGCTGAACCGGCGACACGGCATCAACGTAAATTGCATACAACAACACCGGCGAAACGGGAGAAAGAGCTTCGTTCACGAAACTTCAATACACAACAGCTGCGACCGAGACTTCTTATGGCCGTCATCGTAAACTACTTTGGTCACTTTCTTTACCTTGTTGCTGTCCGTTTTGACCGTTACGATGCAACTTGAAGCGGAAAGCTCTTTCAACCGAGGAAAGTAAACCTTTGCCTGCTCGATTTGTCGCCACGATAAATATCGTTTGACACAGACGTTTATAGAACATTGGGTTTTAGGATTTTTTAATATTCAATCCCCCGCAGACGGACTAAACTGTTTATGGCACTTCGCTGTTTTAACTTGTTTTTATATCTGACAAATGTTCTGAGACACTTATGACGTCTTTAAATCTAATACATGTTATTAGACACTTATCAAAGTTGTTAAATCTGTTAAATGTTCTGAGACACTCATTAGAGTTTTCAAATCTGCCAGACGTTCTGAGATACTCGTCAAAGTTTTCAAATTTGCTAGATGTTCTGAGACACTCATTAGAGTTTTAAAATGTGGACAATGTTCTGTGTCGCTTGTCAAAGATTTTAAATCTAATAAATGTTATTACACTCTTGTAAGAAAATGAGAGAACAACGAATAATCGAAGCAGGCCATATGGGTCATTCCACGCCGAATCGATCACTTTTCGACCTCACCATCTGCGATTTTGTTGTAATCAAAATATGTTATAGTCTATGTGAAATTAGTGCGAGTATAAGTCATCATTTTTCTGATTTCGAATTTGTTTAAAAATTACAAGCCTTCAAAATTTGCAGTTTTTCCCTATTTTTGAGAAAATAGACCTCACTTACGATTTTTTTCTCAAAAACTACTAACGCGAATGAGCTAAATTTTTTTTGTTTTATTCATAAAGGATTGGGCTACTATAAAATATTTTTTCTGACTTCGTTAATTTGTTATATAATATGAAAAAATTTAAACAAATTCTTTTTTCACGTTTTTCACTAAAAATTATACCTGATTAAAATTTGAAAAAAATATATTATATTCCCTGAAGCTACCCCTTTAAAATAAGCCCTTCAGAATAATGGATAATCGAAAATTAATGTCACAATAAGCTGGAAAACGACGCGGTGTACCTCCGTTTCAGGCAAGCGAGTCGTGCAATCCGCGTTCACTAGCGTTTGTGTTTGATACGACAGTGTCAGCTAATGATTCTTCTTTTTTTGTTTAAATAAATATAACAAATGCTCCTCTTAACATGCCGAGCCTTATTAAAATTAAAGTATAAACTATACGTGTTATGTCGTCAAGAAAAATTGGAATTGAACCGTCAAAAAATTTAATTTCAATTGTATTTCGATAGGAAATCTGTCTTACGGGAGCTACGTTTCTCGATCCCCACCACTCCTTATCCCCCCACTACCACTACATCACTTCCCCCACTCCTCGCTTCCTAAAAACAAAAAATATAAACAAAGTGCGTCACGAGTGTAACTCGTTATTATAGTGCAAGGGGTTAAAGCATGCCTTATCAAATTCCTTAGATAGGCAGTCTTTCTATTTGACAGAATATATGACTGCGTTATCTGAATGTTGAATCCTGCACAATTAATTCCAACCGTTATTAATCATACATGCATGCGTACATGTGGAAGTTATACGGTAGAACGACCATTGTTGTTACACACGATCAGAGTTTTTTATTAAAATCCGAACCCGTGTGTCTCTACAGCGTTTTACGGATATAGAGTGATATGTTGTTAAAATAAACTGTTGTATACTTGTTAAAGTTCAATAAAATGTTTAATGTATTAACACTTAAAACTAAATTTACAGTTGGTTATTCTAAGTGTAACCGTGTTGTGTAAAGAATACTGTGATAATGTAGAATACTGTCGGATATACGTGAAGCTGCAGAGATGTTGTTACTGTTAAATGTTGGTTAAGACTGATTTCCTCCAGGAAGAGTTCCTGAGGAGGAAAAGTAGGAAAACCGGGTGGTTGTCCTGATTGGCTTACTGTTTTGCCAATCACAGTGTGTAAAATTAGGCATCATCCTACCCCGTGCGACCTTAGTGCAGTCCGCGCGGAGTAAGATGTGTCGCGTGGAGGCGGTAATAAGAGAAAACGGGCCTAAGACAGAATTTCCTTTGGGTGGTCGTCAAGGGGGTCCTGGTTACTATCTCCGAGGCCCTGTCCTCGAACCCTCCGGAAACTCACATTTATGGCATTGCAATAAACTGTTGAGACCGTCGAAAGCACTCGAACATAGAACTCGTGAAAGAGGAAATATATGAAAGGACTCTCAAAAACAGCTATGGTCGTTGCATGCCATGAATGTGCTAACAATGTGCAGGCCAACTGTTGTTCCTGTGTACAAATTGCTAGCTGCCCTAATTACCGTAACGATCCCTTTCGATAGTTAATAAATCAACTCTAGGTCTGTAAACAATTGTTTTGTACGAAGTAATATTGAAACAATCAATCATCCAATCTGCGGAATGGAGAACAAAAATGAAATCACAGTGAAAAATGGAAAGAACGTCAGCGATGAGTGTTTATGGGTTTGAATTTCGTTTCTTTTTTTAAGGTTTGGGTAATAAATAGATATACAGATTCAATTATTATATATTCATTGTTAATAATTAACTGATTTATAATATTCTATTAACTGTCATCATATGATTGATAGACGTTTACATTACCAAATAATCGAATATTTTAAATACTCAATTTATAAATTCAACATTTTTTAGATCATTAAATTTCATAGTTTATAAATTTTTGAATGGGAAAGTTTCCAAATTTCAAAATCACAATTGTTTCAGATGTATATTTTTTAGATTCCTAAATTTTTTAATTTCCTATTTGACGAAATTCTGAATTTTCAGCTTTCTACATTTCTACGTTTTTCGATTTTTAACTTCTTGAATGGTCAAAGTCCTAATTTCTTAAACTTTAAAATTTTTCAATTTTTATGTATTGAAATTTTCAAATAACGCGATTTGTAACTCTAAACTTCCGAATCCCCGTGCATGCAAAATCTTGAACTCCAAAACCCCTAAATATCCACATTTTCACATTTCCATAGTCCTAACTTCCGCAATTCAAAACTTTCAAATCTTCGAATTTTCAAAATCTTAAATTTCTACACTCTCGAATTTCTAATTCCTTGAAATTTGCACAGTCCCAAATTTCTAAACTCGAATTTACCAACTCCACGAATATCCGAAACCTCGAATTTCCAAATTCCTACATCTCCAAACCTTCAAATTTCAAAATTTGTAATTTTTCAAAACTCCATATTCCTTGAATCATTTAACAAAATAATTCTTAATTAAGGTACAACATCTTTTAAAGCAACGAGCCCCATATTGAACGATTTGACAAAACGTATTGTGCTGTTGGATCGTAAAATTAATGTCAAACGAATTGACTATGAACCAGACTCGTGTAATATTGAAGAAAATCAGAATTCTCGAGGGTGTAGTAGCCCAGGACGTTAATATGGTAAGGTGAAACGAGGCGTTCGAGCGATCACGTTTACTGGAAATTTAATGGTCGCCCGAGTAACGCGGTTCTTTTGAAGTACACGCTCCCTTTGTGGCCATCGCGCGGAGAATACCGGTGAAATTTTGCGTGGGAAACGTTTCCGGCCATAAAACCTTTAAACTGCGATTCGAACAGGAGAATTTCTATTCAAGAGATCAGCGAATATCGAACCTGCGCCATATCTGCGGACAATTAAAAAGGTCCGAGCATTGTGGTCTCACCATTATGCCCCGACGGCTTTATACCATTTCCATTGCTGACGTTTTTCACTCGATTTTCAATATTTAATTTATTAGGTCTACCGGAAAGTCCTGTCCGATAACTTCGTTTCAAGTTTGAACATGTATACGCATTCTCTTTTTGAGCCACATACGACTAATTTCTTTATAACTGCGTTTACAAGCGTGTGCCCTTCGAAAGTAACTATGGCCAAGATATCTCGTGTCATTATTAAGCTGGACTTTGGTTTTTAAGTTTACTTAAAAACCATATTTGACCTTGCATGACCTTGAACGATAGCTTGATGAAGTCGTCTCAGCACCGACTATCACATGGTGATAAAAAAAACATATCATTCCATTTAAAAAAAAAGGTCATGACCTTCAAATCTCCTCTATGCCTCCACCCAGGTAAAAAATATATGTATCATAATATGTCCCCCTTTGCACCAATCAAGTTTTGTATATGACATTTTTTCATATTATTACAAAGAACGACAATATTCAAGGTGGACAAAGTTATTGCCCCACCCTGTATATTGTTATTACAACTATGGCCGTCACGTTACTCCCGAACCACATATGATAAATTAATTCGGTTATATTAATTATTAATAATACATTAAAAAGATTAAGAGCTGACATAACGTTCGTTCACTTCTTCATGAACCTAAATATAACTGAAAAAGTATTTTCACGATGAGGTACAGTAACATTTGTTCAGCTACTTAATATTATAAAATAATTATTAAAAAAAAAATATTTTCTTTATTTTTGTACGAACATAAACCATCGTGTGAAATTATATATTTCGTTGCAGCGAAGTTACTACCAAATAATAACAAACGAAGATTTGTCACTGTCATAAAAGTACAGGGTGTCCCAAAAGTGTTGAAGGAGCCGGGAATGGGAGGTAGGTGAGGTCATTCTGAACAACTTTTTTATTTGCAAAAATGTCATGTGGGGCTTCATTTTTAAATTATTAACGAAAAACACTGACCAATCAGAGTGCGAGAATCGCGCGCCACGCCATTCGATCGCGACCACGGCCAATTATAACTCGGGCCTACACTTCTGCCACCGAGCGCGCGCGATTCTCGCGCTCTGATTGGTCGGTGTTTTTCGTTAATAATTTAAAAATGAAGCCCCGTATGACATGTTTGCAAATGAAAAAGTTGTTCAGAATGACACTACCTACTTCCCATTTTCGGCTCATTCAACACTTTTGAGACACCCTGTATAATAGAAACAAATGAATACTCGTGAAAAATAAAAAAAATAAAGATCGATGAGTAATGAAAATGTAATCCACTAAAATGTTCAGTAGTTTCGCCGTGGCAGCGGAAATGTTAAGATATTTACAACAAATGTTCTCTAACCTCGACAGGAATGTGTTTCCCGACATTCGTGTAAGAGGACGTATTCGATTTATCTTCCACTGAACATTTTCCGCTACGACCGATCAAGAAAGCCATTTTCAGGACGAGTGGCATCGAATTAACGTTCTCTGTGTCCCTGAGAACCAGAAGACTCATCGTTCGTCCATTAAACTTTATCTGTTTTCCGCATCTGCTTTCTCGCATCGGTGTTTCACTTGCTCTATGCACACCCTATACAACGTTAGAAAACGTTTCACTCGGAGGGAACGTAAACGCAAGGAAAAACGTAGAGGATTCGATTTTCCTTTTACGACAATGGTTACTAGATGCAATGATCGAGAAAGAGATGTAGGTTGCGATGCGGTGCTTTACCTTCGGGAAAATGTTTTCCCTTCGGGGTTATACAATTTTATGAAACTTTTGCTATCAATCGTTTACGATACTCGGCCGTTTTCTTGGATTTTGTAGTAACACGATTTTAATTGTTAGATACCCGAACTTTAACACGTTGACTGCCACACGGAAGCAATTGAAAATTGCACTAGGCAGTACTTACAGTCGTGGACAAAATTAAGTGGACAGGTATCATAAATAACAAAAAGTAAATTTAATTAACTAATAATGCCTATAAATCAAAACTTTATTGCACAATTATATATATTAAATAAATGTTTTTTCGAGTCTATAAAAATGTCTCACATTCTAAATTTAAAATTTATTTACAACATTGTAATAAAACAACATTTTTTACATTTCTGCAATGTCCACTTAATTTTGTCCATGGGTGTACGTTTTTAACTGTTGGAATAATATTATTTAATTAATTTCAAAAATAAATCTTTATGTTGAGAAGCATTGCGTATTAGAAAAATGCAACTATTAGTTTATATTTAGAAACACAAGCGACAGTCGTTGGTCGCTGAGCGACAATTTTCTTTTATTTTTTCATTGCATGCATTTCCAGAAAGTCCCATTCGTAATCAATCTATACATTAGTAAAGACATCTGTACTTCTTATAAATAAAATCGTTATAAATCGTTATTTCGTGATTTCTTATTAGTTTATAAAAATCCCATATCCCATTATTAACAAATCTTACTGCTCGGACTTGTATATTTTTAGGCTGCTGTTGTAAATGTACACGTGCAACGCAGAGACTAGGATTTATTGTTTGCAAGTCTATAATTTGTTACAGTCGACAAAAAAGCAGAATTCCAAATGGCTCTATTGGTGCCATAGATCTAGCCACGTGCACGCAATAAGGGTGGAAATATTCGTACAATGAGGAAATATTCGCATTTGTAAATTTAGACGTTTAGTACCTTGACACTTAAAGGTTTTGGAAAATTTATAATACGAAATTTGAACATTTGGAATCCTCGTATCTTTGTAATTTGTGAGTTTAGGTATTTAGAAATTTTGATAACTTAGAAAATGGTATTTAAGAAAATTAGAAATTTATGTTTAATGTAGGTACATCAAATACCCAAAATACCAAACTGTTAATTTAAGAAGTTCAGAAAGGTAAAAAATATTGGGACTGGGATGATGAAAAATTTACAAATCAAGTAATTTACAGATTGGAAATTTCTAAATTACAAAATAATTAAAATATCACATTATCTAATTTTACTGGTTCTTTGATAATTTAGTAATTTGGTCGTTTGGTTATTTGGTTATTTAATAATTTGATAATTTGATAATTTGATAATTTGATAATTTGATAATTTGATAATTTAGTAATTTGAAAGATCGAAGATTGAGCAATTATAGTTTTGAAATTTTAAAATTATTAAGCATTTAGTATTTTAGTTTAGTATTTTGAATAGTTTATTCGATCGTCAAATCTTCAAATCTAGACACTTTGGGATTTGAAAACAGGAGTTTGAAGATTATATAGTTCAAATTACGAAATTTTAAATTACCAACATATTAAACTTTTGCATTTTACAATTTAAAAATCAGAAGATGTCACAGTTTAAAAATGTAGAGATTTTGTAATTCTCAAGAACTCAAGAATTCAGAAATTTACAAGCGAGAATTTAGAAATGCACTAGTTCTAAAATATAAAGTTAGAAATATTTGATAATTTTGAAATTTAGAAATTCTGTAAATTGAAAAAATGCAAATCTAGAAATTGACAAATTTTCACATGCCCGACTTAAAAAATAAATTCTGTTCCAAGCCATGACATAGCAGGTAAAATCAATAAAAATCCGAATTGTTTTCACATGAACCAAATACATCAGCCCTTAATACACAAACTCAAACTTAAATTTAGCATGAGTTTAACAAACACACACAAATTATTCTGCCGGCCTCAAATATTGTCGCGATTAAAGGATGCCTTAAACTGTCATAAGATTTTGCCTGGCAGTTTATTGATCCTGAGCAAATACAAGCTAAAAAGAGCAGTCGCTACCACAACTCAGCAATTTCCAAGCTTTTTGATTGCTTCCATTCTGGCTTTCTCAATTACGCGATTCCATCGCTAAGCTTGCAGCGAACGTTTGAACGAATCTCTGGAATAAAATTTTTTTTCCGACACAACGAAAACATTTTCTTTTAGAAGAGCGGAGGACAAGCTCGCTTGACAACCGGAATTTTTAATTACACTCCGGCTGCTGGTAATCTCCACGAATTTCCTCTTCCGGCTTGTAATTGAGCTGCTCTTTTTTTCTGAAGCTGTACAGCGTCAATTTCCATCATTACGCTATTTCAAAATATTATTGCATTTAAGTTGCCTTCACTATTTTACGGCCTCACAATTAAACGTGTTCAATTTCTTTAATTTATTATTATTATAAATATTCGCTAAATAATGGTATTTCCATTAACTTCAATTTGCAGTACAAAAATTTAGCAAAAATGTTACTAAAAACGAGACTGATTTATGTCAATCTAAAGAAGTACTTAATACTGTAATTAAATTATTATATTTTAAATATAATAAAATATAATAAATGACAATTGTAAAAACAGTAAATTATTATATATAAAGATATAGTTATGCAATACATGTGATTGAGAAAAATCAAATTTTTCATTGTTTTATTTAAACGATAACACTATTTATTTTTGAGAAACCAGTTTGATTGACTGTTTGAAAGAAAAACTAAAAACACTAAAACGTAACAATTATTTGATGATCTAAGAATTCAAAGATAATAAAAATATGAAAGTATTTTGATTATAGTAGATATTGTTTGTTTGGATTGAAGTAAATAAAGTGTATACGTAAATTATTAAATGTATTTGTAAATTGTCATAATTGAAGTATACACCTATTTCTTATTCAGTATATATTCTGTTAAATTTATGCTATGTATATTTATATTTTCGTTAAAATATAAAATGTACCATGTTCCTATTTTTGGAAATCAATTAATAGATCTAGGTATGTATTCTTTTCTAAGAGAAAATTACAATTCAAGTTCGTGTTTCAATTTTTTTATTTCAAATCAACTGTATATAATCGAAGAATGCTCTGAATGAAAATCAAAGTTATGTTGTCAAATAAAATTATTATCGTAAATGATCAGTTAAAGAGTTAAAAAGTATAAAGTAAAAATAAAATGTATTTGTAAAAATGTATTAAAAAAAAATGAAATCGCAAGCGAAAGAAATTTTTGCAGATTCTTTTTTCGAAAATTAACATGATACCTCTTATTCAATTAACGATTCTGGCAGAAATTGCTGAAGAATGGGAACTAATGAAGGATTAAACAGATGAGAATTAAAGAATGAATACTTCTCGTGAAATTTAAATTTAATTACTTCTGCATAATTAATTCGCTACTTACGTAAAAGTGCGAAGCTCGGTAAAAATGTTCCGAGTTCGTTGAATTCGGTAATAGATCCAAGTGCTTCGAAAGTTGGAGAGTTGGAAACTTCAGGGTTAAAAAGTTCCATGTCGCAGAGTTCGAAGTAGCAAAACTTTAAGAGAACGATTTCATTTCTCTAATTCTTTTTAATGTCCTTCTCTCTGTTACTTTCCATTTCATCCCGTGAATACTACATTGATCGTTTCTTGTTTCAATACACCATTTTATTATATGAGTCCACTGCGATATTCAAAGAAAACTGCACACTTTTCTATAATACAATAGATCTCGTTTTAAGGGGTTATATCTACTTGGGATCGGGAACAGTTACGTGATTTTCAAGAATTTTTTTTGCCATATTAATAAATGTTTTTAATAATTCTCAAAACACTATCAAAAAGTTAATATTTTAAGGTGTATATATAAATTTTTGTATGAAAAAATATTAAAAAACAAATGAAATATAACTCATGTCCAAGATCGTCAGTTTTGACGATCTTAACATACATGATGAATGCATCTTAACATACACAGTCCTTTTACTAATTTAAAATATTGTTTCGAACGACAATTGAACCTTTACAGGTACATTTGACCGAGAGAAGGAGCGCGCGCTCCAGTTGCTCGGACGCTCTTTTGGTGCTGTATCTTTGAAAGTATTGTGAATTAGCCTCTATAACTTTGGATACATATTCTTAGATACATTAACAATAAATTTAAGCAGTAAAAAAAAAGTCGATTTTTTGAGCCTTCTAAAGCAGGATCCCCCCTTAATGGGGGCCTCAACTGACCGATCTGTAATTAATTATTGCGATTGGGAAATTTTATAATTCGTTAATTAGAAAACTTGAGAACTTGAAAACTCAACAAAGTGGAAGTTCAATGATTTGAAAATTAAAAAATTTAGGAATTTAGAAATTTTGTGTCATGGAAAGATGAATGTTCCGAAATTTAGAAATTTGGAACTTTGAAAATTTTGCAATTTGCGGAGTTTGAAATTTGAAAATTTGAAGAGTTAAAGAAGTGGGAATTTAGAAATTTGGGAATTTGGGGATTTATTAATTTGGGAATTTAGGTATTTGGAAACATAGGGATTTGGGAATTTAGTAATGTGGAGATATAGCGTTTTGTAATGGTCAGAAATGGTTGGTGATTTAGTAGTTTGTGAAGTTAACTATTTTCGACTGTAATAATTTAGGAATTTGGAAACTTGTGAATTTGGAAATTTCGGAATTTTGGGTTTTGTAATTGAAGAATTTACGAACTTTGGTAACTTAAGAATTTTGGGACTTAATAACATGCTCATTTGCAGATTTAGAAATTAGGAAATTTGGAAAGTCAAAAACTCAGATACTTGAAATTTCGTAAATTATACAAATTAGTAAATCTGAAAATGTAAAAATGTAGAAATTCAAGAAATATGAAAATATCAAATGCAGTACTCCTTCAAAATGTGTACAAGATTCCCACTCTTCCATATTTAAACAGAGAATACGTAGAAATATCAAATAAAGTTACTGTGGTTTGTACAAATTTTAACGAGCTTCGTAGCGGCATAAAATGCTCGTGAGATTTTAAATAACATCATAATTTGCATCTGTTGGGATCTGATGGAAAATTAAGCGAGGAAAGTATTCCCAAGTGCGTGTTGCGAGGGAAAAAGCGAGTCGTTCGCATGCAACGAGTAATGACGTTAAACATGTCGCGGACGAGTCCTTTGGGAAACATTTTCCAAACTAAGTAACTACTATTTAGAATAGCCGTTTTCAACGTCCGATAAATTCCTGTTTATCCCTTGATATGTGACTTCGCTATATTATCATATCACCGATCGTTGCATCGTCATCTGATACCGCAATATGTGAAGAGTCACGTACCATTAAAAAATCGTTTCAAAAATGTTCGAAAGACAAACGTTTATTAATAAATTTACTGTAAATAAGTAATTGTCAGAAATTTATTTGAACCGACAACAGGATGATTATGGTTGGGGAAGCTATTGTTTCAACTGTCCAGTTAAATAATCGCGGTTACTAATTTCAATACTACCAAATTTCCAAATTTTCAATTTATATACGCGAAAAATCTCTAAATACAATATACTCTAAATTTTTAAGACCACAATTTCCCAAATTCGCATGTTTTTAAATTCGCAAATTCGCAAATTCTCAAGACAGGAAATTTGCAAATTTGCAAATTCCCAAATATACCAACTTCTCAAATTCACGAAGTCTTCCAAGTCTCCAAATTCCCAAATTGACAAACTTGCAAGATTTCAAGTTTTCAAATTGTTTAATTTTCAAGTTTCCAAATTTCCAGAACCTCAAATCTCCAATTTCCTAAATTTCCAAGTTTCCAAATTCTCAAGTTCTAAAGTTTTCAATTTTACAACTTCCGAATTACTTAAATTTTCAAATTCCTAAGTTCTCAAGTTTTTAAATCTCAAATTCCCAGAATCTCAAAGCCACGAAATTTCAAATTCTCAAGTTCACTTATTCCCAATTTCCGAACTTCCAAAATTTGCAGAACCCCGAATTGTCAGATTCTGTAATTCCAAGATCTACGAGGCCCTAAATCCCGAATGTCTAAAATTCCGAATTTCCAAAACCGTACAATTCAAAGTTCCCAACTACCCAAATTTTCAAACTCCTAAGTACTAAAGTTTCCGAAACATCAAATTTCCAAGTTCTCAAGTTCTCAAATCTCAAATTCCCAGAATCCCAAAGCCACGAAATTTCAAATTCTCAAGTTCACTTATTCCCAATTTCCGAACTTCCAAAGTTTTCAAAATCCCAACTCTCTAGATTCTCCAATTCCAAAATCTACGAGTCCCTAAATCTCGAAACTATCAAATTCCGAATTCTCAAAACCGAAAAATTCCAAAATTCTTAGACAGTCCAAGTAGAAAATTCTGACACGCCATTTTGACTGCACTTAGTGCAAACAGGTGTTTGAAACATTTCGTCGGAACTTAATAGCAGCGTCGGCTTTAAAGCTTCGCCGCGGGCGATGAAAATAAAACGACTTTCCGAAGGATGTGTTCACAGGTTGTAAAAGACCGTCGGGCTTCATTGGCCGGCAAAGATTTCCGAGAGAAAAGGGGCTGTAGAATATTTTCGACTTACCCGACCATGTCGGACTCTTTGGCCACTCGACAGTGAACTCCGCGATCCATCAGACATTTTCCACTCACGGGGTCCGGAGGTGCGAGATTGATGTACGGCGGCTCCTCCAGAAAGGTTATTTTCAAATAAAACTTCTCCGGCACTCCTTGAGGTGGTGTATGGGTGTTTCCAGGCCAGACGATATCCTTGATGTCCAGACCATCCTTCTCCCAAGATTTCCAGACACCGATCTGTTCGCACAAACGAGGATAAAAGGTTGATAAATCGGACCATCTCGAGAAGCTGTACGCTGGTTTCATAGAACAACAATTTTTGATGTTCATCAGTCCCTGAATTTACGAGGAGTATCTGCTCGGCGTAGATTTTACGTGAATGAAAATCGGGTAAATGAAGTCTGTCAGTACAGAAATATATTGGATATAATGTTAGTACGTATGGATGTTAGAAATACGTATCTACTCATTTTATACTGTTTAAGGAAAGAAAATAATAATGTCAAAGTTGTGCCTTTTTATACAAGTCCATATATGTATGATGATCAGGATACTTTTGTACGTTCATATATGATGACTAACACAGTTTTATATGCTTACATATGGTAATTAGTACACTTTTATAAGCTCATACATGTATGATAACTAAAACACTTTTGTAAGCACATATATGATATGATATGATATGATATATGATATATGATATGTGCCTACATAGTATACCTTCTTAAGCTCATATATGACACATAATGCACTTTCATAAGATCACATATGATAACTATTATACTTTTATAAGGTCACATATGATAACTGGTACATTTTTATGCGAAGACTAGTAATTGTTTTTTTATTATATTTTTATTTGCATTTTATACAGAATTAGCGTGTGTCATTATCGATGAATAATGTACATTTTTTGATTATGTTCGTTTGTTATAATATCATGAGAAATATATTACCTGTATGAGTAAATTATGATTTATGTGAAACAAATGTACGTAATCGGAGCACATATGTAACAGTTCATATGGAGTTCATTGAATAACAGACAAACAACTACTGCTTCTTGATGGGATGAAAAATGGAAAAGGAACATACCATCTAAATTACGTGACCTTACGGATGATTTCTACACTAGCCACGGCACAACAATTCTCAATAGAAAAGAACAAATTATAATCAATAGACTAATCACTGGACACACGAATATAACACACAACTTCATTCTAAACAAAACCACCCTTCCAATCTGCGAATCGTGCCAACAAAATTTAACCGTCAAACATATTCTGTCAATGTGCAAAAATACTGAAGAAACAAGAAACCGACTGCAAATGCCAAACCAAATCAGAGAACTATTTAAAAACGAAGAGAACCTGAAGAAAATAATAAAATTTGTACACAAACTAAATATCACACACGATATATAAAATCACCATGTGTGGTCGCTAATAACCACGTAGTTGATGCGACCTTAAACACAGACATAAAAAACTACTGCTTCTTTATAATATACGAATAATTGTCCATATTCATATTCTTTTTAATAACTGTCAATAATGCATTGAGGAGACTATATTCGTATAAACATTCTTTCTTATTTGTACCGATAGAACATGTTAGTAGTGACATAAAGACAAAACGGAAAACCCTATGTGCGATATCAAGCAATAAACTTCGTTGTTGTTTCGTAACTTTGTTGTAACTTTTTAACGAAGTGTTAAAACCGTGTATTGATATAACGTTCTTACTTTATCTTTATGAATAGAATGTATCCACAAAATATGGAACACTATGTATATTTTCAATCTTCTACAATTACAATCATAATATTATCAATAAATACTAATATTGACTGTAATATTATCAATGAATGTTAAGAGTAAATATTAAGAATGTGTGAACTCACACATTTGACTTCATCATTGCAATGTAATACACGAATACAATATATGAATGAAGTCTCGCGCCGTTAATTAAACGTAAACTTGAAGCTACACGAGTGTTGCGCGGTAACAAAATGGCCGCAGGGAAAGACAAGATGGCTGAACGTTTTCGTTCTGAAGGATCGGTTGCTCGAGTTAAGTTGCCACTTCCGTTCATGTAAGTAGCTGCGACGAACAGAAAATTAATGAACCGTCGTTTAATCACGATGTTCATTATCGCGACCACGGCGCTAACGAATCGCGTTTCATATAAATACGTTGCCATTTCATCCGGTATCAAAAGTTAGCTGCAGGGTGACTCGCGAGCGTGAATAACGAGCTCGATTAATTTTCACGTGTCATTTACGGGGTGGATGTCGCGAAGGTGCACCGACATGCGATCCAGTAACAACATACGTACGTCTCTCGTGTGATGCAATAAAGGTGGGATTAATGAGAAACTTAATGGAACTTCGGTGGCTCTTTCGGATACTCGTAAACGAAATGAACCTCTCGCTCGTGCACCAGGAAGAGAAAAAATAAATGGTCCTTCGATGTGAATGAGAGAGTGACGCAGTAAAATCTCTATGGAGTCTCGAGCAAAGAAAGCGTTATGGTCGTACAAAACGTGTAAGAGCGAGTTATGGGAAACACTGAGCAATGGGTGATTAAATTGTTATAGTTAATTTAGATTTATTATTTATTCGAGGTTCATTAATTTTGGTCGCTTTTAAACATTTACGGAATTACCTTTTTTATTGTCCCACACGTTCTTCTCTCACAGATTTTATTTGCAATTTTATCAAAATTAACGTAACGCTTCATTTTCGATTCTCAATAGTTTCCGCATAGTTTTGTAACAACGTAGCACAGGATGTCGGGTTGTAGGAATTTACGGATCTTAAGATTTAGAAACTTAGACATTTGGAGGTCTAAAAATTTGGAGATTTTGAAGTTTCAAAACTCTGGAAAATCCAAATTTGGTACATTTGCTAATCTGTATTTGCAGAAATCTAGAAATGTAAAAATTTTGAAGGTTGAATATTTGTAGAATTTAGAGATTTACAACATTGGATAATTAGCAAGTGCAAAAACGTAGAAATTTAGAGATCTGCTATATTTGATAATCCGCATGTGCAAAAACCTAAAAGTTTAGAGATTTTGAAGTTTCAAAACTCTGGAAAATCCAAATTTGGTACATTTGCTAATCTGTATTTGCAGAAATCTAGAAATGTAAAAATTTTGAAGGTTGAATATTTTTAGAATTTAGAGATTTACTACATTGGATAATTAGCAAGTGTAGAAATGTAGAAATTTAGAGATTGTGAAGTCTGAAAATTTGTAAAATTTAGAAATCTGCTATATTTGATAATCCGCATGTGCAAAAACCTAAAAGCTTAGAGTTTTTGAAGTTTGAAGAACCTGGAAAATCCAAATTTGGTACATTTGATAATCTGCATATACAAAAATCTGGAGGTGTACAAATTTTGAAGGTTCAATATTTGTAGAATTTAGAGATTTACTACATTGGATAATTAGCAAGTGTAGAAATGTAGAAATTTAGAGATTGTGAAGTCTGAAAATTTGTAAAATTTAGAAATCTGCTATATTTGATAATCCGCATGTGCAAAAACCTAAAAGTTTAGAGTTTTTGAAGTTTGAAGAATCTGGAAAATCCAAATTTGGTACATTTGATAATCTGCACATGCAGAAATCTGAAAGTGTAAAAATTAGGAATCTACGACATTTGATAATGAGTAAGTGCAGAAATGTAGAAATTTAGGTATTGTAAAGTTTAAAATTTTAGATATCCGCTACATTTGATACCCCGCATGTGCATAAACCTAGAAATTTAAAGATTTTCAAGTTTGGAAATTTGTAACATTTTGAGACTGAGTAGATTTAGAATTTTGGGTATTCGGAAATTCAAAGTTTACAGATCCTTGAGTTTAGAAATTCGGTAAATTCAAAAACGTGTAAATATGAACATTTGACAAGTAAAATACTTCGAACTTTACATACGTGTAATTAACCAGAGGAAGCCAACGTTGTTGTCGAATGTACTCTATGTATGATCAAACCAGTTTGAAACTTCAGACGATTCCGACCACAGTTTCGTCAATATAACAACGGAATACTCTTTCACAAGGACGCGGCACACAGTGAAAAGCCTCGGACATTATCAATTGTGGATGAAACTTGCTAGAAAGTTTCCTGTGTACCGCATGATCTCGTTAGAAAGCCGTTGTTAATCACGTTCCATTAGCAGTCATACATTAGGGGCGGTGTTATGGCTTGTTAGGTAGTTTATTACTTCACCGGATGGCATGGTGTTTGTAATAGTATATTAACTGCACGAAACTTCTTCCCCGTGCTTTATCGACAATTGCTGTTGCTTTAGCTATGTGCGATATGTTAAACGCAGCTCTTTCGGATAATCAGATTTTTATCAAAGGTTAATGGATTATTGCAGTGGGCAGTTCATAATAGCACCAGACATTTATTGGAATATATTCCAAATTCGACATTCTATGAACTTGGCTAACTTTCTGAAGATTGTTGAATTTGAATCACGTTTATTATAAAACATTTATATCAGATGTTACTTTTGTCGATGAAGCTGCTTTGATAGATATATTGCGAACAAAGTTATACAAATAGCTGCATAGTTTTCAGATGGATCGTTTATGGAAGGAGAAGCTACAAATTTTTTCATTTCTCAATTTCTCAATTTCTCAATTTCTGGATTTCTGAATTTCTGAACTAAATTTGTGGGTTTCTGAATTTCCAAATCTCAAGTACAATTTTTGCATATTCTATATTTCCAACTTCTCACATTTCGACATTTCGAAATTTCCATATTTGTAAAATTTTTATTTTCCTAGTTTCTACATATATGAACTTCAACATTTCCAGATATCTACATTTTTGTAATTTCAGGATTCCAACTTTCGTAATTACTAATTTTCCAATTCTCAAATGTTCTAATTCTTCAATTTTCTAACTTTTCAATTCTACATTTCTCTAATTGTTTAACATATCAATTTTCAATCCTCTAACTTCTTAATTTTTCAATTTTCTAATTTCCCAAAATTGCAAGTTTTAAACGCGCAAATTGCCGAAGTTCCAATGATCAAATTTCGAAATTTCGAAATTCGGAAGTTTCAAGTTTCAACCTTTCCTAATTTCTAAATTCTCGAATTTTCAAGTACTTATACTTCCATCTTCTCAAATTTTGAACTTTTTAATTTTCAATATTTCCTGACCACTAAATTTCAAAATCGCAGCCTCCGAATTGCTCTAATTTCTGTACTTACAAATTTTCATATTCCCCAATTTCCCCATTTAAATTCTCAAGTCTCTTAATTTCGCAATATTCAAATTTCAGTATGTCCTGACTTCTACACTCCTGGACAAAATTAAGTGGACATTGCAGAAATGTAAAAAATGTTTTGTTTCATTTCAATGTTGTAAATAAATTTCAAATTTAGAACGTGAGATATTTTTGTAGGCTTGAAAAAACATTTATTTAATGCATATAATTGTGCAATAAAGTTTTGATTTATAGGCATTATTAGTTAATTAATTTACCTTTTGTTATTTATGATACCTGTCCACTTAATTTTGTCCACGACTGTATATTCCTAAATTTGAATATTTCTAAATCTCCAAATTTCAACATGTGAAGATCTTCAAACTTCCAAATTTCTAAATTTCCATCATTGCAAACTCAAAATCAGACATTTTTTAAACTCCATTACAAAACTCCTGAAATTTCAGAAATCCACCTCTTCACACCTAATTCTGATTGCTACCGTCACCAATATACAGGGTGTCCCGCAACTTTCGTTGGACCCAAAAAGTAGTTGTAGGGGAGGTGATTCTATGTAAGTTTTTCCTTTGCAAAAATGGGGTCTGGACTCTCGTTTTTGAATTATTAAGGAAAAACACCGACCAATCAGAGCGCGAGAATAGCGCGCGCTCAGACGCGAGAGCGAAGCTATACGGCCGACCGCAGACGCGAACAAGCAAGTTAGTATCGTGCTATGTTACGTCAAAGTTAAATCACATAACGAATACGGGAATTAAGAATAATGTTCAGTTATTCATTTTTACTGATTAAGCGATAGAACAATTTTATGTTTGATTTAACTTTGACGTAACATAGCACGATACTAACTTGTTTGTTTGCATCCCCAATCGCCCGTATGTTCAGAGCTTCGCTCTCGCGTCTGAGCGCGCGCTATTCTCGCGCTCTGATTGGTCGGTGTTTTTCCTTAATAATTCAAAAACGAGAGTCTAGACCCCATTTTTGTAAAGGAAAAAGTTACGTAGAATCACCTCTCCTACAACCCCTTTTCGGGTCCAACGGAAGTTGCGGGACACCCTGTATAGGTGAAGTACGAGCGACAACGAGTCGTTAGAATTAACGAGACCTTCAAACGCTTCGGAAGGAAAAGAATACCAAAAGTCGTCAAACGTGCCGGACGAAAAAGAATTAACAGAATTAACGAAACCTTCAAACGCGTCGGAAGGAAATTGAACAATCGAATTGATACTTCAAAACGTTCGGAAGTAAAGATTAAACGCAACGTCTATCATTTCGAAATTCTATCGCCATCGTAAATAATACAGTCCACGATATCGAAAATAACGCAGCCCAAGCGGGTCACCTTTGGACAATCGACAACTCGTTATTTCAAGGTTAATTCCGCGAAATAACACAAATCTCGTATAGTCAAATTACATCGAGATTTTAAGAAATTACATCATTACTACGAGATTTTTCACAGTGTAGTAGATGAAGACGAGAATTCAGAGAGTGAAGAACGAGAAAGAGTGTTAATTGTATCTGTCCCGAACATATTAAAAATCCTACATGACGTTCATGCTTCACGAGCGCAAAAACCCCACAACGTCACTGTTCCTGATCACCGAAGTTTTCCAAGAAACGCTCATTTTTCCCGAAACCGTCGTCCATGAATTCAGCCTTATGTCGCAGAATCGCCCCCACTTTGTATTGCTACCTTGACTCCTGCCCGCAGAGTCAATTCGTGGTCGTAAAACTTCATCCAGAAGTCAGTTCCATGGAGTTCGTTGAGCCTCGGGCAAGTTTCAGGGGAAACCTGATAGACTAAGGGCAACGTTTCTCTGTCGGATGCTCTCGTAACGATTATGGGAGACATTGCCGTGATTGGAACACCGCCAAATGTCGCAACTTCTATCAGCGGTTGCCGGAAGTGCTTTCCTAAATACTTGGCGATGCAACTGCGGTTCACCTTCGCGTGTACTCGTTAAATGACCCGATTATCGCCATACCGAGCTACAATAATAATTATCTGGAACTTCCAAGTTTCGGAACTTGATCTTGATTGCAGTGTTTGCAAGACTAAATTAGGAAGTGTACTTCCTCGGTTATAGTTCGTCCAACAAGCCAAATTCTGTTATAGATTGATCGTTCTATCTGCTAGTTATGTTAGGGGCTAGGGTTCAATAGGAAATACTTGTCGAAGAAAGTTCGTTTACATGGAAGTTCAAAAGTTATATTGCGATTCGGGGATTCCGTAATCTGGGAATCCAAGGATATTTAATTCAATGAGAAAATTCTGATTTTTAATTCAACGAGATTCATTATATTTCTTGTTGTGTAAAGGAACGCAGCACGTTATTTATGTACAAATAAATAAAATGCACATGAAAATCACTGCACCTGTTTACAACACTCATACTTTGTACATAATACTTTATAACATTGATACTTTGCTACATTTGCTCTTTTAATCAGTTTCTTAACTGATAACATTCTTATACCCCCCATATAACATATATGTACATCATTTTTAACACTCAAAAACTAAATTGTTTATGCAAGAAACTGAAATGATAGGTTTTAGAGAGAAATCCCTAGGAAATTGTTAAGGAAATGCAGTAAATGTGTAAACTTACATACGCACATGTGTAGTGACAAATTTTCAAAATATAATGATCTTGAAAATGAGGTACGAAATAATTTCAATGATGTTACGTGTCGGTTCAATGATGTTACGAACGAAAGGATTTATATACTAGTGGAAAGGGTTGCGTATGTGACTATATCCACGGATGGGATGATTTTTTCAAATATTTCCAGGAACGGATGCTGTTATTATTTACATTATCGGGCCTGTCCAGTTTTCGGAAATTCTAATTGCAGATGCACTTGACTAGTCTGTCGGTTATTTAGTTCTAAGTCTAACCTCGGTCGATCTCTTATCGTACAAAAGTCTTCTGTTCTTCGGGAGCAGGGGTCATTGGTCCTTTTTATGCAAGTTGATAGCATGATGATCAGAATACTCTTATACGTACATATGTGATAACTAAAGATACTTTTACATGCTCACATATGATAACTAGTACACTTTTATAAGCTCATATGTGATAATAAGTATACTTTTATAAGCACATATATGATAACTAGTACACCTTCATAAGCTCATGTATGACACCTAATACATTGTCATAAGATCACATATAACTACTATACTTTTATAAGGTCACATATGATAACTAGTACACTTTTATAGGGACGTTCCCTTTCTGATTGTTGGGATGGTTTGGGTAAATCGGTTGGCGAGTGAGAAATTATTTTTATTGGCAACCGTAGCATGGAAAAATTTTTCCATATTACACCTAATTCTCTTTTTAGACGAATTTTATTTAACACGAGTTAAAAAGAAAAAAATGTCTCTTTTTACACGAACTGTTTTGTTTTAACACGAATAAAAAGTGACAATGCATACAATTTTGTTATGTTTATATTATTTTAACTTTTTTTATATTAATGAATTTCAGATATTATTTTCTTTTTCTCAAAGTATACTTTATTTTTTATAATATATTTAATGAATTAAAATGTGTAAGCACGAAATAAATTAAGTGAACTCTAACAAAAATTTTTTAATATTGTTTACAACTAATTCTCCTTTTACACGAATTTTTTTGGAACGATCTATCGTGTAAAAAGCGAATTAGGTGTATTTTAATTATCCTAAGCTATGAACGAGTACATTTTTGAATTGCCTCCCTCGACGATAGGGTTGCGCCCTTGTCGAGCGTGCACGCTACAAAACACTGATATATTATAGTTCTTCCGTAGTTTCCATAGAAATATAACATTATTTACATACTTTTTGCACAAATAATATTTTATAACATCACCTAACCATATTTATACAGTTCTCGTTTACATTTACATCGGTCGGAGTGTTAAGCGTTAAGAAGTTTCTGAGCAACGCGGAATTATACTTCGGGAAACTTTCCCATTCGACGGACTATGCACCGGATACCGAAGTAGGGAGTCCAGAAATGGTAACGTCTGTCCACCAACAGCGCAATGCGAGCAATTTCCTTAATTAGCCCTGGATGCACGTGTGAATCGCATGGCTGGGTTCTGGCGATGCCACACACGCGTGCACGCGTGTCCATCGCTAATAGGTGCGCATAACGTGTCCGTTATCGGTGATCCTTTACGTGCCCACGAGAATGCCGGGGTCGGAGCGTTATTATCGCGACCGGAGGTATCGAGTCAATCCATTTCCATCGGTTGATTAATTGTCCGTTAATCCGACGCGGATTACTACTTTGCTTGCGACGAATTATTAACGGGGTAATCCAGGGATCAAGGAGGTAGCATGGTTGACACGATAACGCACGAGCGACGAGATTTATAGTAACCGTGCTATTTCGCGATGTCGCGAATCACATAATACGAAGCATTGCGTTACGAATTAAATATAGTTGCAACGGGTCGAGTTAATTTAAAGACCACTCATAAAACTTTAATCCTCTTCAAGGAAAAGGATCTCTAAATTTGTACATTTTTGTAAGATTAATACGTAATACGGTAAAATAAACGCATATAGTAACGACTTGTACGATATCGCTAAATGACTATACAGGGTACCTCGGAATAAGTGTAAGACCTGAAAGGGGGTTGTAGGGGAGACGATTCTAAATAACTTTTTCCTTTGCAAAAATGTGATCTAGGCTCCCGTTTTCGAGTTATTAAGGAACAACTCCGACCAATCAGAGCGCGCGAAGAGCGCCCGCTCAGCCGCGAGAGCGAAGCTTCGAACATACGGGCGATCGCGGTTGCGATCAAACAAGTTAGTATCGTGCTATGTTACGTCAAAGTTAAATCACACATAAAATTGTCTTATCCCTTATTCAGTAAAAATTAATAACTGAACATTAATATTCCCAAATTCCCAATTCCCCAAATCTCCAAATTCCCAATTCCCCAAATTCCGAAATCGCGAATTCTCAATTCCTTAAATTACCAATTCCTGAAATTCCCAATTTCCCAAATTCTCAATTCCCCAAATCCCCGAATTCTCAATTCCCCAAATTCTCAATTCTCCAAATTCCCAAATCCCCGAATTCTCAATTCCCCAAATTACCAATTCCTCAAATTCCCAATTCCCCAAACTCCCAATTTCCCAAACTCCCAATTCCCCAAATTCCCAAATCCCCGAATTCTCAATTCCCCAAATTCTCAATTCTCCAACTTCCTGAAATCGCACATAAAATTGTCTTATCCTTTATTCAGTAACAATGAATAACTGAACATTATTATGCATGATTTAACTTTTACGTAACATAGCACGATACTCACTTGCTTCTTTGCGTCCGCGATCGGCCGTATGTTCGAGGCTTCGCTCTCGTGGCTGAGCGGACGCTATTCGCACGCTCTGATTGATCGGTGTTTTTCCGTAATAACTCGAAAACGAGAGCCCAGACCCGATTTTTGCAAAGGAAAAAGTTACTTACAATCACCTCGTCTACGACCCCTTCACGGGTCTTACACTTATTACAGACACCCTGTATATTCTTTAGACGACAAAATGTGGGCAATGTCGCGTTGTCAATGATTCCCCAAAGAATGCCCTTCCTCGAGGCTGCGAAGGCTTTTCTGCCCCTCGCCAATAACTCAAGGGCCTCAGTTGTTTACTGCCCTGACGTCACAATATCGGGTCCCGACTTGGTGGTTGTCGCGCTGGGACCGTATGCGTCCTATTTCGAGTTCGAATGGAGGTCAATTTGGAATTTCCTTACATTTGTGTGGGATTCTGACCCTTGCGGATTGGGAATATATTATACAAGGGAATCGCTGATGATAAAATAAAATAGCAGGGGCAGATGTTTAACCCTTTGCGGACCTTAATTTCTTTTACCTACAGCTCTTTAATTAACTTACAAAATAAATCAAGAAATTGGTTCTCAACAAAATGTGTTGCAACAATGCAGGGTGCGTAACAAATATATTTTTAATTTGTTACAAGTGACAAACAAATGAAAAAGTCTTGAATCAACCAATTTATCCAAATTATTTTTACGATCAAAGAAAAACGCCATGTCGAGTCACGCTCGACGTAGGACCGCAAAGGGTTAACAACTAACAAGAGATAGGTTTGTTAACTGTCGTTTACACGTGTTCTACTTTGGTGCAAGGCGATGACTGCTTCTTCAACCCGGGTCCTCGTCTTAACCCTTTACCGCATATGGGCCCATATATGGTATTGCAGTTTTGATTCAATTTTATTTCCAAATTAAGTATTATAAAATAATTCAAACTATTTTAATACGTCAAATATATATTTAGCAATAATAAAACGCAAAAAAATTGTCTATGATTTTATGACATTTTGAAATAACCTCACTTTTGTGCAAGTGGGTGAAAAAGCAGAATTGAAGTGGGAGTGATTCATGTGATTAAAGAAACGATAACAGAGTAAAACGTAAGTACTTTTTGACAAAAAAAAATATTTTCATGGAGTCGATATAGTCATCTTTCTCGACGGATAATAATTTTTCCGCTTTTCAACTGTCTTCTATACTTCACAACTAGTTTTTTTTCGATTCCACATTTGGTCTCGTATCCAAAAAAAAAAAAAAAAAAACAAAATATAAAACTTTTACATTATTTTTCTTTTAATATGTCTTATTGATAATTAAATAAAGCTATATCCACAATTAAACAAATTTTTTTTCAACGCTTTATTAATTCATGCCGTAAAGGGTTAAAAACTAACGTCTGTTTACATTATTATACCTTACAATATTCTAAATTGTAAATTCTCATATTTTCGAAGTACTAAGTTAAATAATACTTAATACTTAAATTCTTAAGTATTATATTCCTCGAATATGATGCGTGCAAACAAAAGACAGTAATTTATATATTTGTGAGATTCTAATGATTTATAAAAATCATTCCATCAACTATACATTAAAAATGTTAATAATAAAAGCACTGTTTCAAATTGTTCTTCCTCATTTCATCAATAGAGATCAACGTATGACATATCGTCAAAGCATTAACAGATCATGTCAAGAATATGTCAACTCTTCTAACAATAATATCTGATTTTATGCAATATACTGAGTTTCAACTTTCCACGAACATATATGCTACCCAAAGTGCTACGATAAATAAATTCGTAGACAATCGATGTGATCGAAGTTTCGTCGCGAAAAACAATTTTCCCTCGTTTCTAACAAACCCCTTTTGATCTCGTTGACGTCATGCAGGACCAATTTTCGTCGACGTTGGGGTTCGTTATAAACTCGATCGTGATTCGTCCTTGCAAATCCTTTCGTAAATTTGTCGGAAATTTGCATGCATGTTTGAAACTAAGTCCTCCGATCACCCCGATAGTAGTTTTTAATTTTATTTTTTGACACACTGACAAGAGTCTTCCTGTTTACTCCCTCTTCACAATCTCCATTTTCTTTTTCTTCACACTTTTTCAAAAAATCGTAACAATAAACGAAACCTTTAAACACGTAAACAAGGAACAAGGGATGAAAAATACTGAGTGCACGCACCATGAATATGCATATAACGATTTTACATACACATTTGTATTCGTATATATGTATCAGTTTTCACCACGATCGTAAATAAAGTGTAAATAAACACTATTTATATAAATAAACCCACGAAACCAGCTGCACACAATATTATCTTAGCATAAAGAAGAAGTTGGAGAATGTTTTCCATCATAACACTGCCCCTTTCGATATGAAATGGGGTGAACGCTGTGTTTTATGGCTGATTAAAAATATTTTATAGCTGCCGACTGTAATATCGTAATTTAATTCGAACGGATAGGGCGCTTCATCTATGTATATTAATCTTTGATACAGCGAAAAATGAAATTGACTTTTTATAGCTCATTATTACCGTGCAGCGTGTTTCGACCGAGTATGATATTGCAGTTTAATCTTAAAGTAGAAACTACTTATTTTAACTCATATCTGCTTCGATATAAAATAGGGTGGGCTCGAAGGTGTATGAAGTCCTTCATTTTAGAGAATTTCCAAACATGGATAATAAACGTTGACTGGATAATAAAGTTTGGGATGTGGACATTTTTTAATTTGCCCGTTCTGAAGACCGGGCTACCATTTTGTCCCACTAAAATCAATTTCTGTTTACATTATTTTCTGTAACTTCTTTTGTGTACAAGACACAGACTTGCAATTCTATATGCACACTTTTGAAGACATACAGTCGTGGACAAAATTAAGTGGACAGGTATCATAAATAACAAAAGGTAAATTTAATTAACTAATAATGCCTATAAATCAAAACTTTATTGCACAATTATATACATTAAATAAATGTTTTTTTCAAGTCTACAAAAATATCTCACGTTCTAAATTTAAAATTTATTTAAAACATTGTAATAAAATAACATTTTTTTACATTTCTGCAATGTCCACTTAATTTTGCCCAGGAGTGTATCTAATACATACGGTTTATAAAATGTAATCTTGTTATATTATGCGATATACACAAATACAGGTAGCCCTCCTACAACACGGCATCTTGTAACACGGTTTCGCTCTAACACGATAAGAAAATTGCAAGAACCTGTGTACATCATTGTACATCTTCGGCCGCAGCAATGTTTGCCGTCTTAACACTAGATTTACGGAAGTTCAATGACCACTTAAGTTTAAATTGAAAATGAACTATGAAAAGAAGAAAACAATGAATTACACATATACCAGTTTATAGAAAGATTCTTTATCTCGATGATGGTTAACATTCATTTCGACATAAGCTTTTTAATAATTTTCGCAATTGAAAATAAGGAATCTAAGATCCGTCATTTTGACGGGTCCCGTAAACCTTGTGTTAAACATACACTGTTGCAGAAAGCAACAGTCCGGACTATTAAGAAAAATGGAAAAGAAATAAGAAGTGCTGTTGCTGCAGGATCTTTGACATCCGCATACATTTATATTTTTAATAAAAATTAAGTTGTTCATGTAGAATTAAAAAAAAATTTGTTTTTAATAAGTTTTCGGAACGTAAATTGTATTGGCCCTGGGTCTCATACAACACGGTTTCACACAACACGGCATTTTCGAGGAACTTCACTACCGTGTTATAGGAGGGTTACCCGTACCAGTTTATACAAAGATTCTTTATCTCGACGATGGTTAACATTCATTTCGACATAAGCTTTTTAATAATTTCCGCAATTGAAAATGAGAAACCCAAGATCCGTCATTTTAAAAGGTCCCGTAAACCTAGTGTTAAACATACACTGTTGCGAAAAGCAACAGTCCAGACTTTTAACCCTTTCGCTACGGAGCGCTGGAGCCAAAATGTGATCGCTGTGTACGGAGCGCATTACGGAGTAGTTGACACCGAAATACGGAATGCTACGAAGTAATTAGAAGTCATCTATTGTTCTCTAAATTTTACAATGATATTTATTATATTGAGTAATATCATTTTACTTTCTAAAATATAAAAATTTAATCATAATTTATTTTTTTTAATATTATATTATAATGTTCATATAATTTTTTTAATACAACGAAATTACTAAAGTATTTAAAGCCCAATATTTTGTTTCCCATATGTTTGCAATAATTTTCTTATAAGAGTTAAATGAAATTTGGCAAACAGTAATTTTGTCGCAGTTGTTGATTCGAAAAAACGATACGCATTCCACACAACCATGTAGCATGTGTAAAAAGTATTTTTTGTACCATTTTAAACTTTTACGAATACATTCAACCGATTTTAGAACCATATAAATTTTGTCAACGGCTCCCATATTGGCATTATAATCAACGACGAAGATCGGTATGCACATATATGTACGCCCTTCGTATCTGCGAGCCCACTTTTGCAGAGCGTTGTATACGCTCTTCGTATATGAATGGTCATTCTTCGAGGGCGTATATATACGCCCGTCGGAGCGAAAGGGTTAAGACAAATGAAAAATAAATAAGAAGTGCAGTTGCTGCAGGATCTTCGACATCCGCATACATTTATATTTTTAATGAAAATTAAGTTGTTCATGTAGAATTAAAAAAAAATATTTGTTTTTAATAAGTTTTCGGGGCGTAACCTCCCTTTTGTACGGGCTCTGAGTCTCATACAACACGGCATTTTCTAGGAACCTAACTACCGTGTTATAGGAGGGTTACCTGAACATCAATCATCATATTGTCCGGCACTGTATATTCCGAAAGATAATGTTCGTGGAATATCGTGGGTAACAGCGATAAAGTGAGCCAACAGCGAAAGTTAAAATGCACATTTAGTAGTCGAAAATTATCGCATTGGTTTAGTGATTTGCTAGCTATAGTCACGGGCGTACACATAGTGCACGCTTGTTTCAGCCGCAGAGGCTACAATTTCACGTGGTTATCGACAGACCATAAATAGCTCGCTGATGGAATAGCAGGAAATCCCATTTCGGATTTAATTAGTCGTGTCCTGTTGGAACGTAGCTGAAAACGACGATTTTCATCGTTGCCCCAGTTAATCGCGCTTCGTCTCTGATCGACCATGAAATAAAATGTCGATTTCGAAACGGATCGACGCTGATTGGAAATCGGAGGACAATGAAATTGAAAGTCGAATGCTGGACGACAAATATTCCGAGTGGATGCGAATAATCGATCTGCTACGACCGTTTTAGAGCCGTAAATTTCGCTTTTAGCTCGGCCGATCGAGGATAGACCCTATTTGCGCATTCGTAATTACCAATGGAGCGGAAAGGACGAGCGTGGATAAACAATTAATCGAAATTACTAATTTATAGCTGAGTTTGCTCGGTACACGCTGCTCCATACAATGTTATCAAGTATTAAAATGATCCGTATAACCTTTTTACCAGTAAATCAGTACGTATTGGTTGACTCTGTACAAATCTCTGTTTTGTATTGAAGGTTATTAATTAGTGTTTTGTTAGAACAGTAATTTTAAATATATCTTTTTGGTGTAGTTTACTCATTCTCGCGAAGTGTCTAGGTGCATTTTGTGGACTTGTCAGAATATACACTAGATGTGCACACTACAGGACTTTTTGTTAAATGTAGCATGCATATAATTGTATGAATTGTTAACTGCATCTTTTAGACTTATTATAATGAAAATCTATTGGAAATTGATTGTAATTACATAAAACGTTGTCTTTATTTTTGATTCTATTTTATTTTTATAAATTGACTCTGGAAGATGATTGTTACTATGCAAAATACACACACAAAGTGAAATTGCTATCAAATGCATGTAGAAAAATCCGACATTCAATATACTGTGTATCTATTGTTTTTACTGTTACTCCATTTGAAATTATTACTCCATTATTTTTTTAACTGTTATTCCATTTTGAAAAATTGGTTCAAAAGTGTTCAGCTCATTCTGCATTTTTATTTCCTCAATACTTACAATGCATGCATTACTATTTCCTCAATTCTTATAATCCATGCATTCATGTTTCCTTAATCTTTATTTCCAAATTTATGTATTGTGAAATCACTATGCCTGCAAGTTTTGATATTCTTAAAACGCTGCATTCTCAGATTTCAATAACGAATACATATAACGCGAAAAGCATATAATATTCACTTAAAATGTGTTTAATATCGCATAAGTAGTGTCATTGAACCTATAAAACTATTCATTTTAATCACAGAAATATATGATACTATTTCTATACTATTTCCATACTAAAGCAGTTGCGAATTTTATTAGGTAGTCATATTGTTCCTAACAATTCTTACCGAATATTTTCACAATATTTTATTATATGTATTATTTGCAATTTCAAATATTTAACACGAATATTTTCAACTAGATAAACGAACAAATTCTTAATAATCTATACTCGTGGACAAAATTAAGTGGACATTGCAGAAATGTAAAAAATATTTTGTTTTATTACAATGTTGTAAATAAATTGCAAATTTAGAACTTGAGATATTTTTGTAGCCTTGAATAAACATTTATTTAATGTATATAATTGTACAATAAAGTTTTGATTTATAGGCATTATTAGTTAATTAAATTTACCTTTTGTTATTTATAACACCTGTCCACTTAATTTTGTCCACGACTGTATGTAATTGATATGTGGGTGATATGTGATTATATGTACAGTAGCGGACAAAAGTTTAATACGATGATTTGATTTGAAATATTATACGACTTCGTTCCTTCTTTTGTAACTTCGCTACTGAGCAAAATATCAAAATGAAATTTTTTTTATAAGTGTATAAATAAATGTCTAATTAGTTAACACCGAAAGTAGAACACTATTTATAGTTTTTATGAACAGTAAATCAATTATTTATTTTTTCCATTTAGTCTTAAACTTTTGTCCGTTACTGTAAGTAGATAACGTGGCATTGAATGTATACAATTCCGATAATTAGTAAGAATCTTTCGTCAAAATGTTATCCATTAAGTTATCCATTATTATCCATTATCGAGATAAAGAATCATCGAAAGCTAGTTCACGTATTGTCCATTATTTATTTATGTTCATAGTTTAGATTCCTTTTAAATACAAGCAGCCATTAGTTGTCCTATCTAGAGTTAAAAACGCTGAAAAATATTTCAAACCGAAAGTTGTTTATTTCCCGACGAATAAATCGCCGATCATCAATTAACACTTTCTGTTACACGATATTGAAAGCCGAGGCTTAAATTCAACAGAAATTAGTTTCATCGTTCCATGAAGATCGAATAAGTGGTTTCGACCCTCGTATTTCCAATGCTATTTATCATCTCTCGTTCAGCCCTAAAGCTATCGAGTTCGAGAGTTCCTTTCGTGCCGTTTAATTATTTCTTTCAATGAACCAGAAAGCACGTGCCTATCGAAACGGAAACAATTCCACTTGTATCGTAATTTGTCACTGCAATTTCAGCTTACCAGACAGCCAAACGAAAAGATAAAATCCATCATTTCGGTGAAAATTATGAGGACCAATACTAACCCGAGATTTGGATTTTACAATTGTTACTACATATTGATACTTATTTATCACTCATAAATTATTTATTTATATATTAAATACATGTATACAGAGTGTATAAATATACGCATGTATAATACATAGGTACACTCATGGACAAAATTAAGTGGACGTTGCAGAAATGTAAAAAAATGTTATTTTATTACAATGTTTTAAATAAATTTTAAATTTAGAACGTGAGATATTTTTGTAAACTTGAAAAAACATTTATTTAATGTATATAATTGTGCAATAAAGTTTTGATTTATAGGCATTATTAGTTAATTAAATTTACCTTTTGTTATTTATGATACCTGTCCACTTCATTTTATCCACGACTGTATGTAAAAAGAGAAGAACAATTTTCACCTCGTTTGAATACAAAAAATATACAAGATTTGCAGGATATAGAACGTACAATAAATATCCGTAAAAAATAATTCGAAAACTGTTTATTTTCTTGACGAAATTGGGTCACCTAATGTTGGAAATTTTCAGAAATAATTCTTGCAAAAATTATTTAAATGATACCGATTTCTTATAAATCCATAATTGTATGGTGAGGATTAAACGGAATTCTCGTAATATTATTATGAATAAAGTAACATTACATTATACGAAAGGTATAATAAAATGTACCGAGAATTCGTTGCAATTCGTTCAACTATTATAAGTTCAATATATGAATTCGAAATTTGTGTATATATTAGGTTGGGGTATAAGTTCGTAGCGTTTTTATCAAAGACTCTTATTTAAACAAAAGATTTACCAGTATATATAATATACTGGTACATTATATATATAATTATATATAATATAATTATAATTATATATTATATACATACATATATAATATAATATAGCGAATAGTAAAGCGCTACAAGGTGCAGGCCAATATATCGGCTCTGGCACTTCTCGCCAGTGCAGCAAGAGCCGATATATCGGCCTCCGGCACTAAAAGGGTTAAGCACGCTTCCGTAGACGTTAATTAAATATCCAGTAACAGAAACTATTAAGCATGTTCGAGAAAAGTCTTTGTTCCCAAAGGTTGTTCACGTTTCAGTCATTATCGTTCGCGGAGAAAAAGGAAAATACCTATTTACAGTGGGACAAAAGGGAGGAACCGTGGCCAGGCAATTCATAGAGGCGAGAAACGAGTCCGTGGACAAAGGGGAAGCCGTAAAATGGCGGGATCAGGAAAAAATGAGCGAAAAGCGGCGAGAAATCGGAGCTCCAGGAGAGAGAAAAGCCGGGGATTCGGCAGAGGATGCAAGAAAAGCTCGGCGCGCTGGTCATAGTACGTTTACGAATGGATAATCCGCGAATTGTGCTACCTGAAATGGTATCATCGTGGTCGTCGTCGTTCACCGCAATTAAATAGACATTTTTAATCCATCCCGATGGAAATCCTCTCCATTGACGTGGCGCGAGAAACGTTTTACTCCTTTCAGCAAACGAATTCGCGCGATCGTGGAAACATTTCATTGCGCTACCAAAAGGGTATCTCCTTTTTATACGTATGAATTATGTCCGGTGAAATGGAGAAACATAGAATCACTGAATACGTGGTTTCGGAATGAAAACTGATGTGGTTGCACATTTTATAGAATATCATTCGAGCGAAATTGAAAAGCTCTGAATGAATGTTTATGGGCAAATGGTTTATGAAATTATTTGAATGCAGAAAACGTGAATCTGAATGTGTGAAAGGTTTAATACTACTCTTCTTTTTATTACTCTAAAGATGTCTGACGGATGGTTGCGCTAAAAGGAGAAATACCTGTACGGGTTTCTTATGGAATGTTACAAAATTATGTTGAACGAGGGTTAAATCAATTTGAAAGTCTTAAATTGTCGAGTTTGTTGGTTCGTAAGGTTTCAAATTGTGTAGTTGTTGAGTAGTCAATTAGCGAATTAGAAAATTATTTCAAATTCTTAAATTGTCAAATTATTTAACGATTAGTAAACTAGAATATTACCAAACTAGAAAAATGTGAAATTGAAAGATTTTCAAATTCCAAATTGACAAATTACTCGATGAATTGCCAAATCTTAAAATTTTGTTGAACAAAGGATGGATAATTTAACAAATTTTAAATTGACGAATTTGTTGGTTCGTAAGATTTCAAATTGTATCGTTAGTCAGTTTCTAAATTAGCAAATTAGCAAATAAATTTTCAAATTTTCAAGTTTTCAAATTTTGAAATTGTTGAATTGACAATTAGTAAGGTAGACAATTGTTAAACTCAAAGACTATTAAATATTAAATTTTCAAATTCTCAAATTCCCAAATTCCCAAATTCCCAAATTCCCAGATTCTCAAATTATCCGAGTACTGAATTGTCAGATCACAAAATTTTTAATTTTCAAATCCTTAATTTAAAAATTTTCAAATACACAAATCTTCAACTTATGAAATTATTAAGCCTTCAAAATTTTATATTTTCGGATTACTATATTACTGAATTATTAAATGACTAAATTAATAAATTAGTGAACCAATAAGTTACTGAATTACTGAATTACTAAATTACTCATTTATTCAATTTCTCAATTACTAAATTATTAAATTGCAAAAATAATAAATGATTTAAGGTAACAAATTATTAAGGTACTTATTCTTCGTGCCTTCATAATTTCAGATGAATGTACTTCCAAATCTTCAATTTTCAAATATTTCAGAATTCTAAATATGCAAATTATTAATTTTTCCAATTCTCAAGTTTTCCAATTACCAAATCATTAAACTTTCAAATATAAGAATATGACATCAACGAAATAAAAATTGAGACATTCCTCTGACATTTCAATGTTTCAACATTGTAAATTTTGCTCAAACAATCTCAAAAGTGAATCAATTTTGTTTACAATAAAAAGTCAATGCAAAAGAGGGTAGGTAAATATATATAGTTCTCGACAGAATCCAAGTATGTTTCAAAATTATTTAACACACAAAATTTTCACAACATCACAGGAACACAGCAAATGTTCAAATTTAATTCTCCCACAAACAAAGCAGAAAACCGAAATGTTGTATTTTATTTTAACAGAATTACGTGGTATATTCGGTCAGGCCGAAAGCGAATTTCGTTCCAACTCGAAAAAATGAAAACAAAACTCGATATAGTTTAGTAGCAGATGCGTTCGACGTTTGATTACTGTTTCGCAGTATTCCGGCCAGATCCAGCCGATGTTTCTTTCGCTGGCGTATCGTCGAGAATTAATTATTAACAGCAGCGAAGCAGCTCGTACGAAACTGGAAATTATAACGAAGCGGCGGTTTTAACTTCTTCGAGTTCAGACGTTTATTCACGGTTCGTCTGGAACGACATCCTCCAAAGGGAATTTCGGCGGCGCCTCGACAGAACTTGCTGAATTTCATAGCAATTTTGCGGCTCAGCTTCGTAAATCCTCGCGTAAACATCTCACGGAACATTTTGTATGCTGTGCGACTCCCGTCACCTTCTTATCCTTCGACATTTAACCCTTTTCGTGATGCGAAATTGCGGACAGTGACTCTCTATCACCTTCCGCTTCTTCTAATGCATTTCTCATGTCTTTCATTCATTCTCCCTGTTACTTTCTTAATTATTTTCTTTCGAGTGGATCTTTACGAATTACTTTCCGCCAAGAAACAAAACTGTGATATTAATGTAGATTGAACCTGAAGAAGTTAGTGAATGAACTTGAAGATTTAACCTGAAGAAGTTAGTGAATGAACTTGAAGATTTAACCCGAAGAAGTTAGTGAATGAACTTGAAGATTTAACCCGAAGAAGTTAGTGAATGAAGTTCAAGATTTAAACTGACTAGGTTAATAATTGAATGAACTGGACAACGTAATCTGAAGATATAAAATATTTTACATTCTAGAAGATTTTCTCTAACTATGTTAACTGTTCACTGCCAAGAGAACGCATTAAGTATTTAATATATTTGAAGATTAAACTTGACAAGATTAACTACTGAATGAATCTGAAGTTTCAATCAAAGAGGTTAGTTATTGAATGAACTTGAAGATGTAGCTTGAAGATGATTAATATTAAGTCCATTTGAACACTTAACCTAAAGAGATGAACTATTGAATGAATCTAAAGGTTTCATTCAAGAAAGGTAATTATTGAATGAATTTAAATATGTAACCTAAAGATATTAAATGTCAAGGATATTTGAAGATCTAACCTCACAAGGATAACTAGTGAATGAACTTGAAAATTTAATGTGATGAGGTTAATTATTGAATGAACTCGAAAATTGAATCTGGATAGGTTAACTATTGAATAAACTTGAAAATTTAATCTGAACACGTCACCTATACAATGAACACGAAAATGTAATCTGAACAAGGTGACTATTGAATGAATTTGAAAATTGATTCTTAACAAATTAATTATAGAATGAATCTGGAAGACGAAATCTGAAGATTTATCCTAAACAAACCAAATAATCGATGAACTTGAAGTTTTAATCTAGATATTAACAGTTGAATAAAACTGCAGCTTTAACCCGAACAGCTCAAGCACTGTGTACAATATGAACTTATAGATATAGCTCGAAGATATTAAGTATTAAATAAACCTGGTGATTTACAGAGGTTAATTATTAAATGAACTTGAAACTTCCATTTGAGGAAGTTGAGTTCATTAAATGAACTTCAAGATTTGACTGAAAGAAACTGAGTGTTTGAAGTCCACGCAGACTATTTTTACTAAAAATTGAGTATTGAATACTAGATGGACTATCTACTACCAAAATGAAATACAAACAAATCTACCTTTCCCATCATCGTTTTAAATAATGATGAAAGTACCTCTTTAATACAAGTACCATACACAAAATCAAATTACACACAACCAAAGTTCAACTTTCATGACCAATAATATTCAAATAAAAGAACATCATAAAAATATTAGGAGCACAAATTAGTTCGGTCCGTTTTTAAAAGGTCTCTCTGGCTGTTATAAATGTATCATAGCAACAGCGAATTTCGATTGTTTCAGAGACATTAGGTATCTGCCAATAATATTCAGTTTATATCGCTTTGAGTTTCATACAGAAATCTTGTTTTTTACTGTGTTGAATATGTCAAATTTTGTGTTAACTAAGCCGCATTTGCGGAAGGTTTTAGTTTTCTACTTTAATTGGAACAAAAGTGCAGCAAAAGCGCATCGAATCCGTGTGGAAGTTTATGGTGACAATGCTCCAACTGACAAATCATTTAGAAAACTAGGAAGAAAAAACTACTACGCTATGCCTGGTCAATCGTTACCATCGACCTCAATATCAATACCGAAACCGAAAACTCATGGTTCAAAGGTCATGCTGAATATCTAATGGGGCCAAAATGGTGCTATATACTACGATCTGCTACAACCTGGCGATTCCATTACGAGTAATAGAAATAGGCTACAGTTACTTCGTTTGAGTCGTGCATTACGAGAAAAACCGCCAGAATACGAGCAAAGACATAACACGGTTATTCTTCTGCATGACAACGCCCGGCCTTGTGTCGCAAAAGTCGTGAAAACATATTTGAAAACGATCCGTGGGATATTCCTTAAATCGTGGTAGTAGAATGAAAATCCATCCGGACCATCCATATTAAACTTTTTTTCGTCAGTAAATAAAATTTGTTTCCATTTCTTCTTCCAATGAATGTGTTCCTTTGCAAATGTTAATCGTTGCTCTTTGTGGTATTTTGTTAACGGAGGTTTTTGTTTAAATTTCAATCTTTGAATAAATTTACATTTTTGAAGAATACGACGAACACTTCGGACATTTGCAGTGATGCCTGCTTTCTGAGAAATTTCACGGGATGTCAATGTTGAGTTGGAGGCAACACGAATAATAGCCCGTTTATCCCGTTCTGATAATATTGGTGGTCTTCCACAACTTTTTTTCTTTCCATAATTTGCAGGATCTCTTAACAAATTATATATTACTTTACGACTTCTGTTGACAATTTTGGAAATAGTAATGTTCTGATTTTTTAATTCAATAATTCTTGTAATTTCGGTTTCACTTAATTTTTTTCCGCGGCCCATATCTACGTTTAATTTTCACACTCGACACTCACTGTTCACTGCTTGGCAATACGTAAACTATTGAAGGATACCGGCATAAATTTCGAGTGTGCTATCATTTCGCCGCCAGTATTTGTATATTTCTTCTGCTTGCTCAGAAAGGTTGCAATGTCAACCATATTTACTAAGAAGTTCCTTCTCTCTGTAATGTAACAATTAGAATGGTATGTATTACATTAACCCCTTGGGTACATTTGACGTCTGAGACACGTCATTCACTTTTTTCCCCTAAGAGCGGATGACGTGTCTAAGACGTCAAACCAAAAATTAAACTTTTAGGTACATTTGACATCTGAGACACGTCATTCACTTGGTTTCACACTTCCCCGAGAACATTCCGTCAACTAAGTCCAAGCAACACCCTGGAAAAAGGTGCCGTGTTTGTTATAAGCATAATATTAGGAAAGAGACTACGTGGCAGTGCAAACAATGCAAAGTAGCACTGCATTTACCTACTTGCTTTGAAAAATATCACACTCTGCATAATTATTAGTAATTGTTTTTTTTTGATAACTTGAATTTGTTTAATTTAGTTTTATTTTGTTGTTATTAATTTATCTTTGTTTTGCAATTCTAATTAGTTGAAGACATCTTAATACTACATATGCCACCAATATTTTAGAAATAAATACATTCTTACGTAAAATGTACTGCCTTTACATACTACTCCAAGCAACCAAAAATTATTTCCGTTTCACATGCAAATATTTTCTCAAATAAATCCGTACCCAAGGGGTTAAAAAATTCTAAGTAATTTTCAAGAAATTAAAAATAGCACACGTGTGCTATCTTTTTGTCCAAGGGTGTATACCGTATCCGCCGTATTCTCTGGACATTGCTCTTTCTGACTACTGGTTGTTCCAACGAATGCATTACGATTTGGCAGGTCACAGGTTCACTTCTTTCGTAAAAATCGAAAATTGGCTGCGAACTTGGATCGCCTCAAAAGACGTGCCATTTTTTCTAGATGGAATTCGAAAATTGCCAGAGAGGTGGGAAAAAGTAGTAACCAGCGATGGACAACACTTTGAGTAATCTGTTCCTACACATTGTTCTGCAATAAATTCATTTTTGACCACAAAAAAACGGACCGAACTAATTTGTACTCCCAATATATGTCGGTACAGTTCACAATGACATTGTGCACAAGTCACGTAATTGTTTATTCACCAAAAGGGTGTTCCGAATCGATCATTCGCGTAAAAATGAAGTTCAGATAAAATAAACCTGAATAAATTAGGGTTGCTCGCTTTTCTTTTCGCTCGAATCACGAGACTACGATTCTTTTTCCTGTTCTGCTCTTCCACGTGGATTCTTCCATTCAACGAATCTGATATTTCTCTATCCCGATCACTCAGTGAATCGCTCCAGGACTTGCACAGCAGACTTTATGCTGATCTCGCCTAACCCCGTACCAGATTGAATCGTTCGCGTTCAGAACAGAAAATGTGTAGCGTTAACCTTGCGAATTTGTCGGTGACAATTCGCAGATTTTCGCATCGTGTAGCGCCGTGGAATAGATAAAAAAATGACGGAATCTATAAAAAAAAAAAGGGATGGAAATCTTTGACTCACCTCTTCCCAAACGAGCTGTTTGCTTGAACCCGGACGGAGATTCATGATTTTCAGTTCGGCCGCTTTCAAAACACCGTCTTGTGTAAACTCCACCTTCGGTTTTCCTTGGTCACCCTCCACCGACACGTTCTTTAAATATCTGAACAAAGGTTGGAAACGGTTATAGTTCAAACATTCATAGTTTGTACACAAAATTGTATAGCTGTTTTGGGATTTATTTTTTAAAAGGCTCAATTTTGTATAACTTTTTTATTTAATTAAATTTTATCGAAGGTGCACGGTTCATAGCGATGATGTCCATTAACGAGTAGTTAATGTATTTATTTAAGAACCAGAAAATTCCTGTATTTCTAAATTAAGTTCCTATATTTCGAAACCACTTAAGTTGTTAATTATTACATGTTCGAGTTTATATTATATTCATGGAAATTTTCCCGTTAGCGAGTTTCCAATTTTCCAAGTTTTTAAATTTATAAATTCTCAAACTTCTTAATTTCCAAACTTTCGGACGTCTGAACTTTAAAATTGTTATGTTTATAAATTTTTAAATTTTCAGATTTCTAAACTTCTATATTTCCACGTTTTTAAATTTTCAAAGTTCTCATTTCGGAATTTGCGAAGTTCCAGATTTATAAAATTCTAAATTTCTAAATTTCTATATTAACAAATATCTCAATTTCTAAATTTTTTAATTTATAAATTTCTAAGCTTTTACATTTTTAAATTTCTAAGTTTCTACATTCCTAAATTTCCAAATTTTCAAACTTTGCAATTCGTTTTCAAATTAGTAATTGTTGTAATTACTTGAAAAATAGATCTCCAGCGTTCCAGCGGGAATCGCCATAACTTCCTTCGCAGCTGAGCTGTGTATTTAAACTGAGGTGATGATTGTTCTGATTATTCAGGAAATCCTCGACGCCGTATGCGTAAACCTTCACCGCTGTTGTAATCTCGCTGACCAAACTGTTCGTGCTTGTGTCAAAGTGCACACCTACAAATACACATAAAACAAGAAACTGTTATTAACATAATTAAATGTGTCGTAAGTTGACGATCCATAGTGGACGAAAGTTACGGGAATTAAATTTATCGATTGCGAAATTAATTAACTGGCGCAAAATATATGTTGGTTCATTGTTTGGATTAAATTAAGGACAGCAAACAGTGAAACTATGGACATGCTGATGTAATTAACACGTTAAATTCCATGAGAATCGGAGATAACTACGAATTTCACCTAATTAAACAATTAGAAACACAGAAATTAATCAAATTTCATGTAACGTTAATTTTATATTAATTTTATAAGATTGTACGTGTTTTAATTTCGAAACGAAAAGTGGTTAATCAAATTAATAGCTGTAATATCTAATAACCTAATAATATGATACGGTAATTATAATTAAGTTAATAACATTATTATTAAATTAATTAATAATAAATTACTTATTAAATCGATAATATATAAAGTAACATATTTAATAATATAATATTGTTAAATTAATAATAACAATAACCTAATTGTTAAACGAGCAATTCTTGTATGTCTGTTTATCACCTTTATTGTAAAAACGAGTTGAACGATTTTGATCGAACCAATTATGTTTCACGAAATAAATATAGCTAGTTAGTTAATCCTTATTAAATAAACAAATCTGACCAATTCAACCTGACTAAATAAATAGAACGAATTGAAAAATAAATAACTTTAACAAGTGTTATCAAAGTTTTAACAAGGAAGGTTTAATTTAAGTAAAAAGCTAGAATTCAAACAAATAGCGTATTGTCTCAGTGGCTTCAACAATCGAACAATTTGCCCGAATATATGAAAGCACGTTGCAGGAGTGTTTTCGATAACCCCGTTCCCATAAAATGGAATTTTTATTCACGCTGCCAACGATTTTGTGGGAATCGACCGTATTCTGTCGATTTTCCCGCGCAACGAACCCATTGGAACAGTAACAACGTAACAGCGAGTTTTTTTCTCTCGGTCGAAATTATTAAATTTTGAGGCTCTCCCATCATCGACATCGACCACCCGTTCTGGCACAAGGATTTCACGCGGATCTCGTTGTCGAAAAATTATGCGACCGTCGAGGATCATGTGCGCGTGTCTGGACAGGGATGAATAATTTCGAAAGTCTTAAATTGTCAAATTTGTTGAATCGTAAGGTTTCAAATTGTGCAGCTGTTGAGTACCTAAACTGAATTTTGGAAGGGAGACCTTTTTGGGTTCAGAGGTTACTTGTGACTAATTACACTGTACAATAAATTTTAACTTTTTTCGGATTTCATGACCGCCACTATGAAATGAATCTGTATATTTCATCCGAGATAGGTAATTATTGACTGAATTTACATATGTAACCTAAAGATATTAAATATTAAGTATATTTGAAGATCTAACCTCACAAGGTTATCTATTGAATGAATTTAAACATTTAACCTGACGAGGTTAATTATTGAATGAATTTAAAAATACAACTTGGACAGGTTAACTATTGAATGAACATGGAAGCTGATTCTAAACAAGTTAATTGTAGAATGAATGTGAAAGATGTAATCAGAAGATCTATCTTAAGCAGACCAAATAATCAATAAACTTGAAGTTTTAGTCTAAAGATATTAACAGTTGAATGAAACTGCAGCTTGAATCCGAAGAGTTCAAACACTGTATACTTTATGAACTAATAGATATAGCTTGGAGATAGTAAATATTAAATAATTAAAAAAAAAAAACGTAAAAATTTGTGGTACAGTGTTTGTACGGTTTTACAATGCACCGCACAGCACATGTCAATATACCTGCGAGCTTGCCAACTCTCCGAGTACAGATAGCAATTCGAAGCATTATTAAAATTCCAATACATCATCAATACAGTGTTATTATATAAGTACAGTGTTATTGGTGGAGATGTTTTGAAAGTATTTAGCGATGACTAATTGTTATCGGTATTAGTTTCTGTGGTTGGTGGTGATTCGGTGCGTGATACGCGCAAAATGGCAAGGTGTAGAGAAAAAGAAAGTTCAGTGAAAATAAAGAAAGGTTAGCCCCTTGCTGCGGTAATTTCGTTTCATAAACGTAATTACCGTGCGCGGTTCTCCCACGAGGATCCTGAAATTACCCGCCTGAAAAGATCCGTCAGGATATGCAGTTGCTTCGGGTGCAGATTGTTTCATATCGCGCGTAAATTCTGTTCAAGCAAGCGAGAAACGTATGTGAATGTTCGGAACAAAGGTACAGACATGCACTGGTCGCGATAATATGACCGTTAAACGTATTTTTCTGTACGTTGCACTTGCTGTAAAGACCATTAACTTGCACGGGATACACTTTGTTTCGACTTTGCTTCGCATTAGTTAGATTATTCACGGTAGTTGGGTTATGCGATAGATGTGGTTACGCTTCTTCTGCGATGTTGATATTCTCTTCGTATTTGGTGTTTTTACGTAACACGCGACGACACTTCGACTATACGGTTAGTAAGGCTGAAGTCATCGGAGGTCGTAAATCTCCGACCGATTTTCTAATCGACAACTCGTCGCGCGTGACCCTATGACCTTTTTACGGGTATAAGGATAATTGGGGCTGTGGACTCGATTGTGTGTCGAGTAATAAAGAGAATTGGTTTAATGTAACCAAAAATATAATGCTTAATGAGATAATAAAATAACGGAGACTAGTTAACAGTGACAATTACAAGAGAGGATATGTTTGAAGTGTAAGAGATGTGAATCTGGTAGAGAATAAGTGTTTTCTCTCCAGTGAGTTTAAGGTGAAATGTTTAATGGACGAGATTAGATGTTTTCTCGCCAGTGAGTTGTTCGTAACTCCCTTTTCGCATCTTTTGGACTCCGGAGGTAGAATTGAGAATCCACCCCCTTTGTCCGATTGGTAAATTGTTTGACACAATCGTAAGATGCGATCGTATGACCGCTCTCTAGTTTTGTGCGTCCGAAACGCGATGTCTGAAACTAGGAGGAGTCACCGAAAAGTAATGAGAAGGGATGAATTTGACGTCATGGAATTTCCGCCGGGTTAAGGTCTCGATACCTGACCGTCTTGACGGGCATGGTGTCCGTTTTGACGACCCTTTGGAAATGCACGTTTATGACACATGCAATTAGTCGTTGAGGGTGAAGGACCGTGAACTCGAAGATATACAGGGTGGTACTTTTATCTTGAGACAGGTTAATATTTTTTAAACAACATATTTTTGAAAAAAGTGTTTCAGACAAAAGTTATCGTGTGTCAGGGGGCAAATTGGATGATAGGAATGGATTTTTTCAGGGAGTGCTCCTGAAAAACATATGAAGATCAACCTCATTTTTTTAAATGGAACCCCCCATTTTTTATTTCACCATCATATTCTCCAGGAGAAAATAAGTAACTTTTGTCCGAAACATTTTTTCGTAGGGTGTCTACTTCTTGAGATAAGATACTAAATATTTATTCAATAAACATTTTTATTTATTATTTAAGATGGTGCTCAAAGTGTTTATGGCGATGATAGAAGTGTGGGGGACCATGCTGATTGGTTTTTCTCCAAAAATTAAAATCCAATCAGCAGATTCTTCCAAAAACTGCCACTACCCCTACATCCTCCGTCTATTGTAAATGTGCAGTAGTGGCAATTTTTAAGCCACTACTTAATATTAATTATTTGTAATAAGTTTTTTTTACAAATTTAAACTTTAATTTACTTTAATTTAAATTTTTTTTACAACATTTTTATCATTTTAGGCTTGTATCATGAGTTTTGAGGTTTTTAAAATGTTCCTGAAGAACTGCAGGGTTTAGTTGACGTGCGTAATGGAAGTATTATAATTTAATATTTCCGTATATCTTTGACGCGATAAACTCAATTTTCTTGATTTCCTGACTTACACCACTTTTAGTTTAAAATAATGTGGTTTGAAATCACTGATAAATTCGTTTATTTTTGTAATTTTTACATAGACCACTTTCATAACTATAGCCACATATGTATTTATATTAAAATTTCTTGTATTATATTTGTGGAATATGTACAGTCTTGGACAAAATTAAGTGAACAGGTATCATAAATAACAAAAGGTAAATTTAATTAACTAATAATGCCTATAAATCAAAACTGTATTTCTCAATTATATACATTAAATAAATGTTTTTTCAAGCCTACAAAAATATCACACGTTCTAAATTTAAAATTTATTTACAACATTGTAATGAAACAAAACAGTTTTTACATTTCTGCAATGTCCACTTAATTTTGTCCAGGAGTGTACATCTGTCAGGATATGCAGTACTTGTGCAGTACGTAATTATGTTGAAATTCGCTGTACTTGTGTACGGTTGATAATTAATTAAAAGTTCTCATTACACATGTACCCGTTGTTCTGCTTTATTTTGGATGATATATGCAAAAATATTTTATTTTAAAAAAGAAATATAGGTTTGACATGTTTTTTGGTCAGTTGAATGATAAAACCTTGAAAGATAAATTTACACTAGTCTGAAAAGTATATGCGTTGATAGAAATAATATTTTCCCAAAATTACCTGCCATTAAAAACATTGAATAATCACCATCATCGTTATATTTCGAAAGTCATACCATTATAACAGTTGCATGAATCGTGACTTCCACTGATCGCCATCCATATTCAATTGAATCAGTTCCACGTTATCAACGAGAAAATTATTCGCCCACGGAGAATAGAAACGTATTAATCCTTTGCATTCGAAAAATGACTCACTCTTGCTTTTCATTAATCACAAGAAAGTTCAATTAACGATCGAACATTAATCATTAATACAAAAATCCACGATTAACATTAATTTTTAGTTACACGCGATTTTCAAATTATATTTTTATTTTCAATTACATGAGGTATCAGTTGACTACCGAACATTAATCATTAATCCATAATCCCTTCATTAAAATTAACCATCAATCTTTAATTCCGCACGATTAGTTCCAAAATTATAATTTTATTTTCAATCACAAGAAGTTTCAAATATCTATTGCACATTAATCATTAATCTAAAAGTTCGATTCAAGTAAATATTATATTTTTTCTGTGAATTACAGAAAATTTCAATTAACGATTGAGCAGTAATCACTAATCCAAGAGTCTTCAATTAAAATTAACCTTTAATGTTCAATCTAATCCAATATAATCTGCAATTAACTTTTAATAAGTGTATACTCTTGCGTTCTTCGGGATTCAACTTAATGAACCACGAAGTAATTAGGTTGTGGAATCAGTGAAACCACTCAGAAGATAAAATTAACAAAACAGCTGATGAGGGTAAAATGTTTTTTCTTTATTAAAAACTAAGACTTGATTTAGCACTTAAGAAAAATAACACCTCGCAAAACTGACAACGAACTTTAAAGGATAAATATAAAATTGATGTGTACTCTTTGAGAGTTATTGAAAATCTGCTGGAGAGAAAAAATAATGTTCTCTCCAGAAAAAAGTATGTAGTGGGGTTTGGCATGCTGCTGGGGGTGGACAAACGACTAAGTTAAAATTAACACGTTAACTGCCACGTGGGAGCAATTGAAAATTGCATTAGGTAGTATCTTCATTTTCCACAAATTTTACCAAATATTTTCATGATACTTTGTTATATTTATATTTCATAGTTCCAAGTACCTGATGCGACTACCTTCGGTTAGAATATTGAACAAATTTTGTATAATACAGCTGTTAAATCTGTGTAGAAATTTGAGTGTCAGCCATGGCTGACATGGCAGTCAAAGTGTTAAGCTAATTTCATTGGTTCTAGAAAATTGAAGAGAAGTGGACAAGAACCGCCTTACCAAATGTTCCTCGCGAGATCACTCTTTACCTGAGTAACTTAAAGTAAAAATACGACGTCGTGTGTCCCTTAACGGTTCGACACTTATAAAATAATAAACCGCGCTGGCTCTCGAAAATCATGCTAAATTAGAAAAAGTTTAAGAATATAAATTGCACGTTGTAAAGAGCAGCAGAAGGCAGTTGATTATTCAAGAAATTTCTAAAGTTAAAAATAATCCCAATGACTTTATAATTCTATGAATGCGTCGCAACAATAAGTTAAAATTAAAGAATAATTTCAATTACAAATCATGCTATAAGCAATTCAAATTCGATACCGAATTAAAGTACATTTAATTTCAAATGAATACACCATGTTATCAATTAGTCGTTAACTAAATCCAGGAGATTCGGTTAATTATTGGACATTCCGTGTCGAAGTAGCAGACCGTCATTTTATACGAGCAGGAATCCTGAAGTAGCGAGAGTCAACGTTTACCTCGTCTATTTATTCCCGATCGAAATCGGGAAGATACCGGTTTCTCGATCATTAGAGCGTCGTTCGATATTTCGAGTGGGCAACGAACGCGATGAAAAGAACACTCGGGAATGGCGTGAGAATCACGGAAATCGGAAATTGACGCCTTCCTCGAGATTCCTATCCCTCCGCCGACGAATAAATTCATCGGTATTCTGTCCTACGGGAATATATCGAGCGGTATATGTTATACCTCAAATATATCCTGGCCAGGGAAGAAATATTACTTGAAATATTAGTTCTTCTCTTCTCGTAGGAGATTTCTGATGCATAACGAACGGAACGTACGATTGATTTTTTTATGGTTATAAATGATGGCTCGTGTTCGTACAGCCTGTAGTTCAACATTGCGGTGAAAGTTTATGTGCTCGATAGAGCATACATCTTCTGGAAGATGGAATTTTTTCTATATCATTGAAGCGAAATATGTGTGTACGTGTTGTATCAATATGTATATTCCTACATTTCTAGATTCATATATTTCTAAATTCTTAGATTATTGTCTAACTATATTCCTAAATTCTTACGTTTTTGAATTTCCATATTTCTAAATGAATAGAGTTCTAGTTACAGGATTTTCTAAATTAATATAATACATCCCTAGAATCACAAATTTTTAAATTCGCACATAACCTAGATCCATATTTCGTTAAATTATTAAATTCGCAAATCTATAAATTTAACCCTTTGCACTCGAGCGGCGCCTCTCACTCGCCATTTGATTTAATTCAACAATTTTCAATAAATATCTTTTAACTAAATTTATAGTATTATATACCTGGTGTTCAAACACATGGAAATAGACAATATTGGCGATTAATAATAAAAAAAATAATGATTTCCAAAAAATCCATCAAACTTTCCAACTACCAGAAAATTTTACAGATGCTGTTTGCAAAGAATGAAAATGCTTTCGAGTGCAAAGGGTTAAAAATTCGTTGATAATTTGTTCCGTAGATCGCCGAATTCCTATATCCCTAGTTTACTGTGCATCTATGTTTCTATATTCCTACATTCCAATATTTCATTATTTATAAATTCCTTTCTACATACTTCTATATGTAAATATGCCTTTAATTATGTAATTAGAAATTAATTATGTAATAAATCATTACGTCCTTATATCCCTATGTCTCTGTATTCCCATTTTCATATAGCCCTATACATTCTATACCTATATCTTCCTGTTCCTAGATCCCTATTTCCTGATATGCCTAATAAAGTAAATTCTCGCACAGTGCAGCGGAGGCCGGAATCAAAACTGTGCACTGTGAGCATACTGGAAGCGAAATTTGATACTCGGTGTCTGTCCCTTGCTTACCGTGGCTCGCCTTTACCAACCGCCGCTGAGACGGTGAGGCATTTAAATGTCCGACGATGTTCGAACGACGTACTGTCACGATTTGGTATGTCTTTTCAAGCCAATCTGGGGGGGGGGTGCGACGCACTGTCGCGATTTGGTATGTGTATTCAAGCCCATCTGAAGAGGGATACGACGCAAACCGAACGTAGAAAAGGATAGCGATACAAAAACAAAGAGGGACTGAGGTTCGAGACGTTCGGCAAACATGAAAGACTCCTGGGTGTTCTGTCTTCTAAATTCGAAAACCAAAATTCTTTATTTTTGGTTTTTCGTGAATGAAACTTTTACCATCGTATTCGTCTCGTTTTTCTGATTAAAATGACACCAAACACGATATAATTACGATCATAATTACCCGTGTAACAAGCCACAAAAGTTTCGGACGTAAGAATCTAAAGAATTCGTATCTCTGATGTAAATGTAACGTTCGAAACTTGTATGGCTTGTTACACAGGTAATTATGATCGTAATTATATCGTGTTTGGTCTTATTTTAATCAGAAAAACCGCACGAATATGTTAAAAAAGTTTGCAGTCAAAAAAATATAAATATCAACAAATTATATTGCTAAATTGGGAACTGGAGATCTGTTACACCGCATCAAAGACACCGCGGTGAGTGTATCGTGTTACACTTGGACTGCCTCGAGCGAGGCGAACATAAGCGCAGCAATGTCGCACGCATAGGCGCAGGAAGAGACGTTTTGCACTGTGCGAGAAAACCATGTGCTGCACTGTGCGAGAATTTACTGTATCCCTATACTTCTACAGCTTAATCTATGCACTTATAACCCTTACTTCCATATTTCTTCATCCTTATAAACCTATATTCTCAAAATCCGATACCAATTAAAGTATTCTGTCGTATATAAACTCTGATGAACAGTTGTATTCCCAGTAAGGTTATAAATTTCATCCAATTTCAAGTTCTCTGGGTTAACACCGCTGGCATCTAATCAATAAGCAATTAAAACTCGGAAAAGCTTCAGTTAGTAAAAAATGATAGATCGCGAACGCGCGCAACATTTTTCAAGAAACAGATGAGAAGATTTTCTCATTATTTCCAGCACCATTTTCCAATGAACGACCGATCCATCAGAAATTTATCCAAGATTCATTTTCATGTTCGGAAAGTTTTATAGCATGTTTCGAAAAAATTTCACGTAATTGATTTCGATCAATTGGACACGTATCGAAGATATCAATGCAGTTTCTCTTAAATTTATGCATAATCTTAGGTCTTAGAATACATATTGCAGCGAGAGGATTAGACCTCGGTCCAAGTTTCCTGCAATACAATAGTTTAACAGTTTTTTGTTCCTTCAGATACATTTGTAGTTTAGAATGATAGTCTTTATCCGTAGCAGAAATAGGACCCATGGAGTCATTACATTCTAACGAGTTTTTTTTATTGATTTATTGTCATATATCTGGGTGCCAGAACCCTTGGCCTTAACCGTAGACTCTTTTGTTTGCAGTTTCCTATTCACGTCGAGGTACTCCTTAAGTTTATTACTCGCTACGGTCATTTTGAGGAAAGCCCACATAGCTTCATACGTCATTGATATTTCCATTTCCACTCGAATTCAACTAGCCAATAGAAAATAGTGACCTATTTTCCTTCACCAACTTCCCAAAATTTGTACGCCTACTCCGAGTCTTGGTAAAATGCAAAACATCTTCGGAGAGGCACTCTAGAGACAACAGTTAACAAGCACACATCAAAATAAAATCTAGTCATCCGAAGTCTGATCCATTCATTTCGATACAGTCCACTTTTTCGCTTATTGGGAATGCACTGGTTCCGCGCGTTGCATAATCATCAGATAATACCATGACTGCCACCCTAAGACAGTTTCAATATCTTCTAGGAAGTAATTTTATTTTCGATAAATGTTATAGACTAATTTCATAAAAATTTCGATCGTTCGTTGAATTACAGTTGGAAACCGTAAGATTATCTGGGGCAAGCGAATCCACTAAAATCACAAATCCACGAGAATCAAACTTTTGTTCGAAATTACGAATTCAGCGGGATTAAGCTTACGGTGAAATAAAACTCGCCGGAAGAAAACTTTCCGTCAAACATTGAACGCCGAACAGAAATAAAGTTTTCGTTCAGAACCAGGAACCCGTAATAAATGCAAATATTTCTATCAATAACATTTGCGTTCGTTTCGCTGCTACGCATAAAACTGTTGAAATTCGACTGTGTATCGATGGAAATAACAGTTTTGCTCACACGATGCCCGTCAAAGTATACAAGAGTCATGTCTCGTTGATACTTTGAATCAAGTCCGTTTACTCACACTATCAGTGTTGTTCCACGAGACCGATTCAAGATGAAGCTATAAAACGATAGAACATAAAAATAATTTTCTATTGAAGGAAACTGCGTTTTCATTTTTCATCGCGCATCGATTCTTCTGCGTAAAAATACGAAGAGCAATGAACGGTCTACGAGAGTAACGTTCGAAATATCTCGTGAACTTTGTTGATTTGATAACGTGTCTTGTATTTTATGTTCAAAATAATCCGAAGAATCGAGCAGCTTCAAAGAAAATTGAATCCCGTTGGAGATGACCCAGATATGCTTAAGGTGCTATTTCGGAGGCGACGTGTGCATCGCGCGAAGTTCTATTTGACGCCATTTAATTTTACCTAACGAAGTTTGGTCTATCTTCTATAATTTTAGAGATACAGCTTGACCTAATTCGCGTGGGATACGCTATGCAATTACTGCTGTACGGGTTTATCTTAAATGGGAAGGATATGGGGATGAAAGTCTTAGTGCTCGCTCGTATTTGTTTAGATTCATTGTTTTCTGTGACTGAATTGTTTTGTTTCAGATTTCCGGACTTTTTCGGGATTTAGGTTACGTTAAGTAAGGCCAGGGCAGGGTTTAGATAAGGTTTGTAAAGATCTGGATAGAATGTAGAGGTAGCCTATGAAGATCTTATGGAGAATCTGGAAATAATTTATGGAGAACATGTAGAGACAATGAAGCCATATATGTGGAAGATTTAGAAACGTATTGTGGAGAATTCATGGCGAGTAGACTATGGTCAAGGTTTGTGAAGATCCTAGGCAGAATGTAGAGGTAGCCTATGAAGAGCTTATGGAGAATCTGGATATAATTGATTAAAAACATGGGAAGTCTATGAAGCCATAGATATGGAGGACCTAGAATCACATTGTTGAAGGTGTATAGTTGTGGCCAAGAATTCTGAAGAAACTAGGGAAATCATAGGGAAAGCGCGTGAAGGGTTTATGGAGAAACTAAAAGTAGTTTCAGAAGAGTTTGGAAAGAGTTAATGGAGAAGTTAGGAAGAGCTCATAGGAAATCTATGAATCTATGAATTGCTTATAGGGGAATTACAGAAATTTTGTGAAGGACCTGAGAGGTCTGAGTCTAGACAAGGTTTTGTGAAGATTCTAGGTAGAATTTAGAAGTTGCCTATGGTGAATCTGGAAGAGCTCATGAAAATCAGAAAATAACTTACGGAAAACCCAGGAAGGGCTTACCGGATACCTATGAAGGTATTAATAGCTTATAGAGCACCTAGAGGAATGTGCTGAATAATCTACAGAGAGTAGGGGCTAGACAAGGTTTGTGAAGAACGTAGGTGGAACATAGAGATAGCCTGTGAAGAACTTATGGGGAATGTAGATATAGCTTATGGAAAGCCTAGGAAGAGCTTATAAGGAATCTATGAAACCATGAAGGGCTTATAGGACACCTATGAACCCATTAATTGCTTATACAGCACCTAGAGGAATGTATTGAAGGATCTATAGGAAATAGGGTTTAGACAAGATTTGTGAAGAACGTAGGTGGAATATAGAGATAGCCTGTGAAGAACTTATGGGGAATGTAGATATAGCTTATGGAAAGCCTAGGAAGAGCTTATAAGGAATCTATGAAACCATGGAGGGCTTATAGGAAACCTATGAATCCATTAATTGCTTATACAGCACCTAGAGGTATGTGTTGATGGACCTATAGGAAGTAGGGTCTAGACAAGGTTTTTGATGAACTTAGGTGGAACGTAGAGATAGCCTGTGAAGAACTTATGGGGAATGTAGATATAGCTTATGGAAAGCCTAGGAAGAGCTTATAAGGAATCTATGAAACCATGAATGGCTTATAGGAAACCTATGAAACCGTGAAGGGCTTATAGGAAACCTATGAACTCATTAATTGCTTATACAGTACCCAGACGACTGTGCTGCAGGATCTATAGAGAGTAAGGTGTAGACAAGGATTGACTACAGGCTACAGAATGTAGGTAGAATGTAGAGGTAACAGACGAAGAGCTTATAAGGAGTCTGGCAATGGCTTATGTAGACTTCCGGAAGAGCTTAAGAAAAACCTGAAAAGCTACGAATAACGGAGAATTTACGAACTCGTAAACAGTTTAAGGATTTAAAGTAAACCTTAAAATCCTTAAGCTACCAAAAGTAGTTCATGAGCCCGACTTACAAATCTTGGAGTTGATCTAACCTAATATTATACAATCCCACGTTAATATTATTAACATAACCTAGTCTTTAAGTTAGAATTCTTAACCTAATCTCCTGAGGCCCTTAATCCCTCCCTCCACGTGAACCGAACGCAGGCGAAATTATGCTAGACCATCGATCGCCGGAGAACGTGCGTGGGTTCAAATGTGGACGATGCCGGCACGTACCACAACCGGCATGAGTATTATCGCAACAACGCTAATTCGCATAACTCACCGAGCATTCCGACTGGAAACTGGCTGGGCGTATTCAGGTTCTCCATAACGCTCTGCGTCACCACCCACACGTAATTTTCGCCGGTGATCTTGTAATCGCGAGCAGCCTTCAAGATATGTGTGGCCTCCTCCCTCGTCGAATAAAGCAACATCACCCTGGACTCGCTGTTAACCAGCTCGAGCAGATCGTGTGGCTCGGTGACCAGAATTGCGCTCAATATCGTGAATTTGAAGGTGTCCTGCATGTCGGAAATCCTTTCCCGGACAGCCTGCACGAAGTCGTCGTGTCCTGCAATCTGCGAGGTAACCACGCTGAATTGGTGCCATTTGTACCTCTCGAGGATGCTCAGCATCGCGGCTGTTTGATGCTCTAACGAGGGTGCCAACTGCAGCTGCAAGTTACTCTGCGAGGCTCTCTGAAAACAGAAATTCGAGGCGTCTTGTTGAATATCTTCGTGGCAGAGGTGTGATTCGTGTCGAGTGTTTCAAGATATGCTGGAAATTACCTTCTCTGAAGTAATGACACAACACCGTGCACGAAAATACGCGCTTGATAGTATCAGCTATGGAACGCTTATTAGATCTAATTTTAACGTTTCAATTAATTTTCTTACATTCGAAACGCGACTTACACTCACTGCTCGATTTAACAGAATTTGAAATAAGCATCTTCTTGAACGATATTAGTCTTTTCAATGAAAAAAGTGACTCACTCGTTCGGTTTAATACAATATGAAATAATTATTGTTTATACAAATGTTAACTTGTGACGCATGAAATGTGATGGACTCGTTCGATTTAATACACCAATTTGAAATAAGTACGTTTTTTAGGTAAATATTATCGTTTTGTGCTTGATGTGTGATTGACTGCAGTTCAACACAGCAATTTGAAATAAGTATTTCATAAAGTGTGTGTTATTAACCCTTTACATTTGAAAAGAGTCTGACTCAGTCGGTGAAACACAACAATTTGAAATAACAATTTTTTAATCTGAATGTTATTAATCCATTACATGTGAAAATAGGCTGTTTCGGCCAATTAGACACGACAATTTGAAATACGTATTTATTGAACTAAATGTTATTAATCCATCACACGTGAAAAGAGATTGACTCAGTCGATTAAACATGAGAATTTGAAATAAGTATTTATTAAACTAAATATTATTAAACATTTACACGCGAAAAGAGATTGACTTAGTCGATTAAACATGAGAATTTGAAATAAGTATTTATTAAACTAAATGTTATTAATCCATCACGCGTGAAAAGAGATTGACTCAGTCGATTAAACATGAGAATTTGAAATTAGTATTTTTTAAACTAAATGTGATTAACCTTTTGTATTTGAAAAGTAAGAGAAGAAAAGTTTGGCAAGTCTGTTTCTGGGAAATACAGTAAAAGGAGAACGTTTAGGCCAACTCACCCGTTCTAATCCCGAATTATCGGCATTCCAAGCAATTACTGGAATTCCTAAATAACCAGCCAACTGCAAAAAGTATTGAGCACTGGCAGTACTTCGACCGTATTGTTCGTAGTTCATCAGGTACAGAATGGCGGACACGTTCGTCGGCAGAAATTCCTTGCACAGTGAGTGCAGAATTGCTGAAACACACAGGCATTATCGATCGTTATTAACCGTAATTATCCATTTTCAGCGTTCCACATGGAACTCGTCTCACCTTTTTCGCATTTAATGACACATTATCGGAATGAAATATAAAGTACAGAGACAATGGCCGTAGATTTAATAGTTCTTTCCGAGCATTTTTAATTTTTTATGGTCACCTATACATTTATTTAATGTTTGTTGTAAACGTTTCTGAAGAAAGAATAGTGTTGGAGAAAATATAACGAGACACCCTGTATAATATAATAAGTGTAACACCCGTAAACGGGTTGTAGGGGAGGTGATTTTAAGTAACTTTTTCCTTTCCAAAAATCGGATCTAGGCTCTTGTTTTCAAGTTATTAAGGAAAAACACCGACCAATCAGAGCGCGCGAATAGCGCCCGCTCAGCCGCGAGAGCGAAGCCCCGAACATACGATCGATCGCGGACGCGAACAAACAAGTTAGTATCGTGCAATGTTACGACACAGTTAAATCGCACATAAAATTGTCTTATCCCTTATTTAGTAAAAATTAATAACTGAACATTGTTATTCCCAAATTCCCAATTCACCAAATCTCCAAATCTCCAAATTCCCAAATTCACAATGCCCCAAATCTTCAAATTCCCAAATCCCCAGTCCACTAAATTTTCAATTCCTCAAATTTCCAATTTCCCAATTCCCCGAATTGCCAATTGCCCAAATTTCCAACTCCCCGAATTCCCAATTCCCCAAATCTCCAAATTCCCAAATTCCCAATTCCCCAAATCTTCAAATTCCCAAATTCCCAGTCCCCTAAAATTTCAATTCCTCAAATTCCCAATTTCCCAATTCCCCGAATTCCCAATACCCCGAATTCCCAATTCCCCGAATTACCAATTGCCCAAATTCCCAATTCCCCAAATCTCCAAATTCCCAAATTCCCAATTCCCCAAATCTTCAAATTCCCAAATTCCCAGTCCCCTAAAATTTTAATTCCTCAAATTCCCAATTTCCCAATTCCCCGAATTCCCAATACCCCGAATTCCCAATTCCCCGAATTACCAATTGCCCAAATTCCCAATTCCCCAATTGCCCAAATTCCCATTCCCCAAATTCCCAATTGCCCAAATTCCCATTCCCCAAATTCCCAATTCCCCAAATTTCTCAATTCCCCAAGTTCCCCAAGTCGCACATAAAATTGTCTTATCCGTTATTCAGTAAAGATGAATAACGGAACATTATTATATGTGATTTAACTTTGACATAACATAGCACGATACTAACTTGTTTGTTCGCGTCCGCGATCGGCCGTATGTTCGGGGCTTCGGTCTCGCGTCTAAGCGGGCGCTATACGCGCGCTCTGATTGGTTGGTGTTTTTGCTTAATAACTCGAAAATGAGAGCCTAGACCCCATTTTTGCAAAGGAAAAAGTTACTTAGAATCACCTCCCCCACAATCCTTTTGCGGGTCTTACACTTATTACGAGACACCCTGTATAGTATTATGGTATGTTTATAAATTACATTTGGGCAAATTATGTTGTGCTTTACAAATTTGCTTGAAGAATAATTTTATGGTGCTGATAACTTTCAGCATAGTACAGCATAGAATAAATTGTACAAAAGATGTTTTGTGTTTTATAAGTTTGTTGATAATGAAATATGGAAAGCAATCAGGTTACAGTAGAAATACCTTGTATAATATAATTTTATGTAGCATGTTTGTAGAAACACGTAATGAGTATTCAAGCTATTCAATAATTTCAATTTTTTGAGGTTTTTCAATTTTATAATTTCAATGTTCGGGCTCTAAAGTGGTTGAGCGGTTCTATTTAATTAACAATTCTGTCACACCGACATCAAAAATGAAACTTGATATTCACACGTAGATGATATGCTGAATAATGCAATAAAGTGTATAATCATAGCGAATTTAGCTGCCACGTATTATTATTCCTCGTGGAATATTACAATATTATGCAAATTGCTAACGTATACAGTCTACTATAATTCCGACACATAATCCGCGAAGAAAATAAGATTTATGTTAATGCAATCTTCTGCACAGCATTATTGTGCCTCATCACGAATCAGTTACATACAGTAATAATTACACGGTATGTAAACAAGTGTCAAAGAAATTAAAAACATTTTAACGTGTTTAACGAATCTAACCATATTAGATAGATTGCAAACCATCCAATATCACGGCTACAACCTAAAAATATTTCAAGTGAGATGCAGATTTTTTAAAGTATGAATATTTATAATTTATTACGACACAATTGATACGTTAAACGAATTAGATACATGTTATTATGAATTATGCAATGACATCTTGATTAAACGAAATTTATGTACTCTAACTATAGTTTAATTAAATACAAATGAAATATTTTAATTTAATAAAGTAGAAATCAGATATTTTACTTACACAATATCTGAAATATGAAATTTACAATTTATAACATAAACCTATGTTAAAATGAATATGAACATGCATAGAGTTAATTATATTAAGTGTATAATATTTATATCAAAATTATTATCAGTAATTTCTTAATCGCATCTTTTATGAAAGTTATTTGACAAGTCTCGCTCAAATGCATGAATTTCAGTGAAATATAAATTAAATCTTCATCTGCAAATTTTGTCATTTAGCTTAAATATTTAAGTTAATTAGTTTATCATACATTTAACTTAAGCAATTAAGTTAATTAGTTTATCGTTTATTCAACTTAAGTATTATTACTAATTTAAATTGTTAAGTTAATTGAATTAATAAATTATTGAATTATTAAATAGATATTTTGTATCACATCAACGAGTCTGCCATTTTGCAATATTTTTATTCCTTAATGAACTCGATCGCGTTTTTTGCGACACGTTCAATCAAACGTACACTTTCCTCGTTCGAATTGCATAATTTTTGCATCACATTTAAATAAAAGAAGAAGAGTTTAGCATTTTCTTAGATTCACCTCGTGGAATATTCATCGATTCCATGACAGCAGCGACTTTCCATTATGAATCGATCTACGATTAGGGTGGGAAAGGTTTATCGTATTTGCATAAAGTTCTCTTGGAAGTAAAATGATCACTCTAATTTTCCACGGGATTATGTAATTAAAGAAGTTTCTAGAGAAGAATGTGCCAAAGTTTGTTGCTAATGTAGACGATGTTTTAGATTGTAGGAAGTTTACCGTATTGAAGGTTCAACGTAGCAGCAATAAAAGACCAAGGAACCATTACTTTGACCATTAAAGGGGGATCCTGCTTTAGAAGGCTCAAGAAATCGATTTTTTTTTTACTGCTTAAATTTATTCCTAATGTATCTAAGAATATGTATGTAGGATCGAATAAATCGAGGTAGACGGATTTGGTTGAAATAACGATAACAATAAAAAAACTTTAATGAATTAACAATTAAACAAAAATACAGAAAAAGGTTACAAGACGACAACGTGCTACTTCGAGCGTTACAACATGACTGACCCCCCACGCCACGCCGTTTTCCTCGTTCCCCCGAATTCCCGCGTGAAAAACGAAAGACAAACTTTCCCTTGTCTTCGCGCGCGCTACGTTCGTGCCAAAACCCTCGTAGCGCCCAATCACCGCGTCACCGGACATCCGAGTCACCCGCTCGCCGATCGCGCCCGATCGCACCCGACGACTCCCGAACAACCGATCCCTCATGTATCCAAAGTTATAAAGGCTAATTCACAATACTTTCAAAGATACAGCACCAAAAGAGCGTCCGAGCAACTGGAGCGCGCGCTCCTTCTCTCGTTCAAATGTACCTGGAAAGGTTCAATGGTCGTTCGAAACAATATTTTAAATTGGTAAAAGGACTGTATATGTTGGGGTGCATTCGAGCCCTCCTATATATGCACTATGTGCCGTCTGAATTGTACGGGTTTCCTTATGAGTTTCCTCGAGTTTTTGTTTTTACGATTCTTCAGCTGGCGGGCGCGATTGCAAAAAAACTAGACGACCAATCAAACCGAACCAAGGCTTGTTAGCTTCAGTTTTATATACTCTTCTATTTGAACTAAAAAGATTCACGAAAAATAATTCTAAACCATTTTTTTATCAAGTTGAAATGATTTGATTTTCCTGAAAAGGGCACATTTTTTTTCAAACATAAGAAAATTTTACAATTTCACAATTTTTTGGGCTTTTTTTTAGTTCATCTAGAGGAAAAATATATGAAAATTAAAATTCTTTTTGGTTTTTTACTTCAAACGAAAATTACGAACTGCATCTTTCCCGCCGATTGGAGATTACAATTCCAAGGTGTTGCACAAATGTGCATAAAACTCGTCTGCATTTGAATATTTTTCTTTAACAAAAATTTTGTTTTCATGTTCAAATATGTAATAACATTATCTAAAAAGTTGACTAGGCTTACTCTTTTCTTTCTGCCCTAAAAAAATTCCACCAAAAACGCTTTTTTTAGGGCTCCTAAAGCAGGATCCCCCCTTAACTCAGCTGGTATGCGCATTGAACCCGGGGTTGGCGTAGTTGTATTTTTTTCGGTTCCTCATGTAGTTTGAAAAAGTCGAGGCGATCCTTGGATTTATTACCGTTACGGTAATTTATACACAGTCGTGTGCCAAAGGAGCCGCCGGCAACAGTTTGGGCCGGATGACCGCTGGCGGGGAAAATGGGACTTCTCGCGTTGGGGAAAGTCACCCCTTTTCCCACTCCTTGTTTTTTCCTTCCCGGGATACCGGGAAGGTAGATATAAATTGTACGCAAGCGAAGAAACAGTGTCTGTCTTGTTATACTCGCCGAGAAATAAACACTACTACATTTGTTATTTTAATTTATTTGCTTTTCGGCTTATTTCTCATTTTACGTCTACACTAAAAAAAGAAAATCGAAGTACTTTTAAATAAAAAAAAGTACTATATTATTTTAATTGATAAATTAAGTTAATTTAATTTAATGCAGTTGCTCAACTTTGTCAAATCAATTTCATTGTATTGTGAATATGTTAGATAAAATAATGCGGTATAAATTTGTTGTATCTTGTCAAATACAATACAAATGTTGTACACAGTTCATATAATAAGCATTGATATCGTAATGAAAGAATGTTCCTCATTTTTTGCAAATAAAATTTTATGATTTATTATTACAAAAGGGTTGTCAATATTTAGCGCTGTATAATATTTTTTAATAAATTTCTAAAATAGTAGAAATTTCTTTATCGTTATTTTTATACTCACCTGATTTTATTAAATTAATGAATATACTGTAAATACAGTTTCGTAATTTGTTTGGACGCAATGTTGCAAATCTGTGCTATGTAATATTCTTTAATAAATTCCATAAATAAAAGATATTTGTTCATTATTGTTCCTGTACAACTATTATCCATACAAGTTGAAAGGTATACCTTTCTTTCTTTTTTAATACCGATAAAAGTAGACGGCCGAACATTGTATTATATTCAGTAGATTCACCATAACACAAAGCGCAAGTCTTTCAAGTAAAAGTTTCAGGCAACAACTTCTCAACAGGAATTTCCTATTAAAATCACTAAATATTATGATGTTAAAAATTCAATCCCTCTTAAAAACGCTGAAGTAACATGCAACGTCCTCCTTCTTAACTCTTGCATTATAAATAAAGGCACTTTCATCGCACAATGAACGCTTTACACGCTCATAAAACCATCATACTATAATACTCTGTCTCATTTTGTAGACTAGGAAAATCCTCGACATGTTACAGAATTCTGCACTGCATTTAACAATGGTTAACCAGTAAAGTATCATTAAAATATCAGTTATTCTTTTTCAAAAATCATACTAAATTTTGTTTTGTCATTATTCATCGTAAGGATGCAAATAATAAAAAAAAATGTTCAAATTTGGAAATTTTTAATTCAATAACTTAAATATTAATATTTTAATTATCGATCGTAAAAAGTATTATAATTATAATAATTCAAAAATTATTATAACATAAAAATTCAAGAAATACGGGGGGAATTTGAAATATCATCTGTTTAAAAAATCAAGAATTTTCGTATGTGAAGAATTGTAAATTTTTTAATTTTAGATCTTCCAAATTTTTCACACATCAGAAACTTAAATTTTTCACACCTTTTCTCCAATATTTGCTACAATTCTTTCTATTTAAAACTGTCCACACTTATTTAGAGATTAAATGCAATTAGAGTTCTAGATGTCGTGCGGTTCTCTCATAATGAAAATTAATTAAACCCGATTCCAGAAATTCTAGCGGAACTAAAATTTTCTGCAGTTCAATACCTCTATAACTCATTGTATGTTCGTCGTGACTCAACTTAACGAACCACGAACTAGTTAGGTTGTGGAATCAGTGAATCCACTCGAAAGGCAAAAATAACCAAACAACTGGCGAGGGTAAAATAGGTTTGCTTTTATTAAAACTAAAACTTTATTTAGCACTTCAGAGAAATAGCAACACCTCGAAAACTGACCACGGACTTTAAAGATGTGTTGGAATATTTATTTTTTTCACAAGAATAATTTTATTTGTAAAGACAAATATACAACACTCATTATAGGCTTAACTTTTTAACCACGATTGATAGACCGGCATTCTTATGTCCGCCCATACGCGTCATGTATTCCTGCGGCGCGTTTATAGTCGAGTAATTCACTGCTCTTTTCCGCCGTTTCGGCCCCGGGAACACGTTCGTGTTTGAGTTCCGTGAAAAAGAAATAGAATCCGTTTTATTTTTCATCGCCTGTCTTATACCGTCGTTATTGTAACAAGCACTCCTATCGATGTGATTTCACGGATCGCAGAGGAAGATGCAAACGTGACCCACATCGAAGTATTCTCTATAAAGTCTTCCTCCTATCGTTCCAGATATCTCGATTTTCTTTGATACTGTACAATGGTCGATCATTTTTAACTGTTCAACATACAATATTTATAGTAAGGTTCACTGTATCTTATTCTTCTATTTCGTTCCGATGGTTAGCTTATTTTGTAATTGATTGTAGAACGATGACTAAGTCTTTTAATTGCGTTACATTTCGATACAAAATTAAAGAGGAGTGGATTTGACATTGTTTGTTTAAATTTGTTTATTGAAAATTAGCTAAGATTATTTAGAATCGAGTTTGTTTAAAATTCGTTCATATAGTTTGTCGATTTGAAATTAAATGTGTTAAATATTTCCTCGTTTAAAATTAGCTGAGATGATTTAAAATTGCGGTTATATAAAATATATTACAATAAAAATAGTTAAGTTAATTTTAAATTGAGATAGTTTTAAATACGTTCCTTTAGAATTAGCTGTGTTAATTCGAAATTAAATTTACTTAAAGTTCATTACATTAAAAGTAGTTAAGTTAATTAAAAATTCAGTTTGATTAAAATTTGTTTATTTAAAATAAGCTGTTTTAGTTTGAAATTAAATTTGTTTAAAATTCATTTATTTAAAGTTAGCTAACATAATATAAATTAAACTTATGACCTTACCATTAAACCGAGTAAATAAAATTTGCAGTAAATAATTATCTCATAAATTCTGCGCCTTTTTTATTAACGAACGTTTATATTTTCGCGAACAAAGAACTAATTTTCCTGAGCATCGAGTTTCAAAATTATGTGCGTCCCACAGAAATTCGAGTTTAGAGGCAGATTAATCATTTCATATTTGCACTATCATCGATCGTTCCAGATTAATGTTATTGTCCATAACGTGTCACCGTGGTACGGTATGTTTTTCACACGAAAGATTGAGTTTCGTTTATCGTCGACATTCGTTGCAGGTTGGTGACACAAGTCGGCCAAGCTGACACATGTTCGGAATACCGAAACAATAACTGGATATTCATTCTGCTTGACACGATCATTTCGAAATGATCATAGAGTATGCGCGTAGTGAATTGCCAACAATAACAATAGTTTCCCACAATTTACTGCCTTACAGCTAGCAATTTCGGCATTAAATGCAACGGCGTCGGTTGAGAGTTTATTTCTATTGATTTTGGAGAATTATAATTTCAGTTAATCGAATAAAATGTACTTCAACGATCAATTAAACATGGAAATGATTCTGAACACGAACTCATTGCAGCATTGAAATTACTATATAAAACCTCACCAATACATTGCATCGTATAACTTGGACATGTACACATATGTTATATGGTTACACATGTGCGCATGTATCATGCAGTGATTGTATAGTTACATGTATGTACATACATTATAGAGTTATTATTTAATCACGCATGTGTACATATACTATATAGTTATTATATAATTTTAAACGTGTACATATATCATACAGTAAGTGTGTAGTTACAATAAGTGTGTAGTTACTGTATGATATATGTACTATATGCCGTATATGAATATACCATACAGTAATTATAGGTATAGTTACACGTGTGTACGTATATCATATAGCAACTATTAGTATACTTCGATACATATGGGTACATATATCATATACTTATTAGAAACAATTTTCGAATTGCAAATTCTTATTGTCCAAATGAAATTATTCAACTGCATTGCTAATTTTCTTTATTTCGATCGTAGTAATTCAGTAATATCTTACATCGCGTTGTAGAGAGCGAAGAACTTCATAAATTTATTCAATCGCGGAACTTCGTAAACACATTGAACGAAAGAATTACAGATCACGCGTATTATCCGATTACCGTTCCGGCCCGGCTTCATTATACTCGACCTACTTAATGAAAGCCCTTTAATAACTCGTTTCGCGCATGCACGATGTTTCGTTCGACGCGGAATCCGCTTTAATGACAGAATGGCATTAAATTAGCAGGTCGATAGCCTGATTTATTCGATAGAATCCGGCTACGCGTAAGTTCCGTGCCGTCAAGAGTCGGGAAAGAGCTGATAATTCGATTAACGAAGGCTGATAATCAAAAGGGGGATCCATAATTCCGTTAACGCTGTAAAACAGAAACGACGTCACTCGCGAATTTTCACTGTAACGTCAATATTTAGTTTACTTAATTATCCCTTAACGATAAAGTTTAAACGACGTTACGTTCTGTGCATTTCAAATACTTTGGGCATTCGCGAAGTTTGATACTGTTTCAGCCTCTTTACTAACGAGGGAAAATTCATGAACGTGGATTCCAAAATTCGTAACTCTTATGCGCGAAAATAAAATAATAGAATTTCTCTCCCACCGATCATATACATAGTTCAAACTATTTTACGAAATCGTCTTAAGAAATCAAGATTTCTTCATTATTTGTCTTTCCATTCTTTCTCTTCGGAACTTTAGGGCTTCCTCAGCCTGTAACGCATTCATGCTTTGCCACATTCGCTCGTTCAATAAATTTCTTACATTAACACTAGGTTTTCGGAACCCGTAAAAATGACGGATCTTAGATTTTTTACATTCAATTATGAAAATTATTCAAAAACATATTGCAAAACGTATCACCTTCATGGAGATAAAGAACGTTTCTATAAACAGATTTACGCATTCCATTATTTATTTGTTTTTATAGTTCACTTTCAATTCAGACATAACTGATCATTGATCGTCCGTAAGTGTAATGTTAACCGTCACAAAAAACCCTTATGACGATCGAATTAGTTATTTTTCGGATAGCGGAAGGTGTTGAAAAAGGTCGCATAAGTGACAACGAATAACATGCATTTATTAATAACTAAACAGTGTGTTTAACTTTTATGATAACGAGTGAAGTTTAAACTTAGAAGATCTTGTTGTCTTGTCTTGTTAAAAGAATCTTGATTCTATTGAATTGTTTTGGGAATCTGCTGGAATTGAATGTTTAAGAGGATCTGGTGTAATTGAATGTTTAAGAGAATCTGATGCAAGTGAATGTTTAAGAGAATCTAGTCTAATTGAATGTTTAAGAGAATCTGGTCTAATTGAATGTTTAAGAGAATCTGATGGAAATGAATGTTTAAGAGAATCTGATGGAATTGAATCTTTAGGAGAATCTGCTTTTGTCGAGCAACATGCTCTTCGAAAATCACATCGATACAGGTGAACTGATGGGGTGACAGCTTGTGATTGATTAAATTATTATTTTCTGAAAATGTAGCCACGTACAAGCTGATGGGGGTGAAAACTTGCGAATGGTGAACTTCTGTGTTGCCTGAGCAAGGTAACCGTCTACAAACTAACGGTCACCCTCAGATAATGTTGGTAGGTATCCATGTGTTTCGTCGCACGTGGAACAGAAAACGCGAGGATTTCCTAAAGGTTTTTAACCATAAAATTTTTTCATATTACATAACAAATTGTCCAATTTATAAAAAATATTTTATAATAGCCCAATCTGTTATGAATAAAACAAAAAAAAATTTAGCTCAATCGGACGAGTAGATTTTGAGAAAAAAATTCGTAAGTGATGCCTATTTTTGCAAAAATAGGCAAAAACTGCAAATGTTGAAGTCTTGTGATTTTTAAACAAATTCGAAATCGGCAAAATGATGACTTAAACCCCCCTTACTTTCACGTAGACTATAACATATTTTGATTAAAACAAAATCGCAGATGATGATGACATAAAGTGATCGATTCGGCGTGGAATGACCCAATAGTAAGTGACAAAAAGGAACAATTGATGCTAAGACAATCAGACAATAAGATAATAATAAGTAAAATTATTCTTGCTAAGGGTCAGTTCAGAAGCTTTGAGGATGGCTAGACCCATTTACAGTATGAAAAACTCTGAACTGTTTTATTGTGTGTACCGTAATAAATAGAAACTAACGATGACGATTTTTATGTATAGCGCGATTATTTTCTATGTTTAAAATTCTTTGTTTTATAGGTTTGCGACGCAACAATATTTACCTGTTGGGCTCGGTGTGAGTCTCATCATGGTCAACCGCACCGACTCCGGGGTGATGTTGTACATATTCAGAAAGCTGAACCTGGCCTGTTCCTTCATCCTAGCGTGACCCTTGTGAAGGCTGCTGACCGCACGGTTCACGGTCTTCGTGTACTCCCGCACGCCGAAGTTAGTATGCGGCACTATGAGGCCGATGGTCAGGGTCGGGAGCGACCCATTTCGACCTCTCGACGATTCGTGGCCGCCGGAGTCGCCGGTTCTCGATCTCCAGCCACATTCGCCGGAGACTACGAACGCGGCGACTATCAGAAGAAGCTCGATTCGCATCTTCTCCGATGCTCATTCGCGCGGTTCACGATCGACGAATCATCTCGTTGCGCGATAAACGAGATCCTCTCGACGAGTCGACGATCGCGAAAGTTAAATGAAGGATTACGATGTGAGCCGCCTGGTGGATCGTCGATGCTCCTTCGGGAGTTAAACTTCGCTGAAGGATCGATGCAAGGTTATGGCAGCGAGATTCGCGCATCTTTTTCGCGCTGTGCACATGGTTGAAAACTCGCCACGAGCGTATATATTTAATATTGCTAGGACGTCGATCGTTGATATTCGCGTTCAGATAGTATTTATTTTACGATTGAACTTGTCGGATTTGATGGAGCTGATGCTTGTGCGTCATTCTCTGAACACCGACAGTTTTAAGATTGTCGACGATTTAGAAGATCCTACATTGCACGAGATCGTAAGACACTTGATTTGTTGCTTATACGGATTACTATCTAAGCGACGATCTTTATGTTTCGATGGAGGAAGACGACGATTTGATTGCACGGCGGTTTGTTGTTTGGTTGATATATTCGAGGAGCTACGGCTTTCCTTCGCGTTCCTACGTTCCTAATGTTCCGGAAGACGCTGGAAAAGACGAACGTATCTACTTGAATCGCTGTCGTTTAGATTTCTTACGCTTCGTCGACGATGGAGCCTCGAATAAATAGTCGATCGCGATCGTTATCGGGAGAATCGTCGAAGGCACGTTCAGAAACTCGAATGAAATTTGCGGAATTAATAGTGAATTGCCCGGGAACGCGGTGACGTCGAACGTCGGGGAACATTTAGGAAGTTTAAGGTATCGTATCATAATCAAGTTATCATATATTGAAGATATCATGTTATATTCAAGTTATCATATATTTGAGATATCATGTTATATTCAAGATGTGATATATTGAAGATATCATGCCATATACAAATACAAAGTACCATATATTGAAGACATATCATATGCAAGATATTATATGTTGAAAATATTCTATTATATTAAAGGTATCATATACTGAAGATATCATGTCATATGCAAGATGTCATATATTTAAGACATCATATCATATTCAAGATATATATTGAAGATATCCTGTCATATTCAAGGTATTATACATTGAAGATATCATGTCATATGCAAGATATCATATGTATATTGAAGATATGTCATGTGCAAGATATGATAAATTGAAGATATCATGTTATACTCAAGATATCATATATTGAAGACAGCATACCATATACAAGTACAAGGTATCATATATTGAAGGCATCATATCATATGCAAGATATCAAATGTTGAAGATGTCCTATTATATTAAAGGTATCATATACTGAAGGTATCATGTCATGTACAAGATGTCATATATTTAAGACATCATATCATATTCAAGATATATATTGAAGATATTCAGTCATATTCAAGGTATTATACATTGAAGATATCATGTCATATGCAAGATATCATATGTATATTGAAGATATGTCATGTGCAAGATATGATAAATTGAAGATATCATGTTATACTCAAGATATCATATATTGAAGACATCATACCATATCCAAGTACAAGGTAACATATATTGAAGGCATCATATCATATATAAGATGTCATATATTTAAGACATCATATCATATTCAAGATATATATTGAAGATATCCTGTCATATTCAAGGTATTATACATTGAAGATATCATGTCATATGCAAGATATCATATGTATATTGAAGATATGTCATGTGCAAGATATGATAAATTGAAGATATCATGTTATACTCAAGATATCATATATTGAAGACATCATACCATATACAAGTACAAGGTAACATATATTGAAGGCATCATATCATATACAAGATGTCATATATTTAAGACATCATATCATGTTCAAGATATATATTGAAGATATCCTGTCATATTCAAGGTATTATACATTGAAGACATCATATCATATGCAAGATATCAAATGTTGAAGATGTCCTATTATATGAAAGGTATCATATACTGAAGATATCATGGCATATACAAGATGTCATATATTTAAGACATCATATCATGTTCAAGATATATATTGAAGATATCCTGTCATATTCAAGGTATTATACATTGAAGACATCATATCATATGCAAGATATCAAATGTTGAAGATGTCCTATTATATGAAAGGTATCATATACTGAAGATATCATGGCATATACCAGATGTCATATATTTAAGACATCATATCATATTCAAGATGTATATTGAAGATATCCTGTCATATTCAAGGTATTACACATTGAAGATATCATTTCATATGCAAGATATCATATGTATATTGAAGATCTGTCATGTGCAAGATATGATATATTGAAGATATGATAAATTGAAGATATCATAATATATTGAAGATATCATATATTGAAGATATCATGCCATATACAAGTACAAAGTATCATATCTTGAAGACATCATATCATATGCAAGATATCATATGTTGAAGATATCATTTCATATGCAAGATATTATGTCATATACAAAATATCATATATTTAAGAAATCATATCATATTCAAGATATATATGGAAGATATCGTGTCATATTCAAGGTATTATATGTTGAAGATATCATGTCACATGCAAGATATCATATATTAAAGGTATCATATATTCAAGATATACATTGAAGATATCATATTGACGACATCATATTATATCATGTCATAGAAATTTCCAGCGGATCGTTTCGCGTAATTAACATTTTCACAGTGAATCGTGTTCGACCTGCCCGTAACAATGTTTCATTCAGGAACAGGAGAAACTCGAAGACAATTCGTCGACCTCTCAGCAGTTCTAACGAGAAAACGTTCCGCGTTTCCGTTAAGCAACGATTCGGGACGCGGATTCAAATCGGGAGAAAGTTATTATGGTTGGTTGCCGGAAAGTTTCGACGGCACAATCGAGTACGCCTTCCGTGGAACGCCGATAAGATTGGCTGGAAGTAATTACGGGGCCCTCAATTAAGCCGACGCCCGATAATTTCGTGCGAGGATCTGGAGCGTCAGAATCACAACGAAGGTAATTATTGAGATTTTCGTCAGGTAGGCTGACAGGAGCCGCCGCACCGTGTAATTCCAACTTAATTGGTAATTACGGAAACCTATCAAACGGTGGGTTACTTTAGACCGGTCATATCGACCCTTGTTTTCGTCCTTTGCAAAATTCGCTATCCGTTTCGGTCCGTTCTGTTTCGGAGTTTCGTATTAAGGATTATTCCCTGGGTCTAATTAAATGGGGGACAATAATTGCGCCGCGCGACCTAATGCTTCGTCCGTTAATGAGCAAGGTCAAATCGTGTAATACGAAGACCTTTCATAATGTAAGACGAATGTTTCATAATATGAATCATTATCTTCGTTCAGAATTTTCGAATATTGGACAATCGCTGTCTTGTTTTGAAATTAACCATGTATTTAAAGAAACTTATTGTTGAAATTTTTGACAGTATTAAGTTGTATGAGATTTAGTTTTCTATTTTATATTGAAATATTGATTCAATTCTATAGTTCTTGTTATAGTGGGAACAATATTATTTACTGAGAGGTAATTCAATTTTTCATCACATGGACTGAAAGACTGTTTATGTGTGACTATAAAATAGTGGAATAGTGGTATAGAATAACTGAAATATAAGTAGAATAAGTGAATAATGTTATAATATAATATTTAATAATATCATATAATATTATTATGTAAAAATGTAATATTATATCATATTATTACATACACTCATGGACAAAATTAAGTGGACATTGCAGAAATGTAAAAAAATTGTTTGTTTCACTACAGTGTTTTAAATAAATTTTTAATTTAGAACGAGAAATGTTTTTGTGAACTTAAAAAAAACATTTATTTAATGTATATAATTGTACAATAAATTTTTTAATTATAGGCATTCTTAGTTAAATTAAATTAACCTTTTGTTATTTATACCTTAAATTTATTTATCCACTTAATTTTGTCCACGACTGTATATTACAACGTTATAATATAATATGTATTTTAGTTAAATAGTGGAATAGTAAATTTGCAAAACATTTAAGTGGTAGAATAGCAGAATATGTATTGAAGTCGGAGAATAGGAAAATGAAGAATATGAACATAATAGAATGGTATAATAGAAAGATGGTGAATTCATGAAATAATAACACGGTGAAATGGCAAAGTGGTAAAATAATTGAATGAAAATACGACAGAACATTAAAACGGTAAAGTAGTAGAATAATTGGATACTAAGGCGACAAAATAGTACAACGTTAAAGTAGTAAAATAATTGAATAGTATTACGACAGAAAAGTGAAGTGGTAAAGTATTAAAATAAATGAATGAAAATGATGGATATGGCTGCACGATAAAGCAAGAAATTAATAAAATAGCAAAATGCTAACAAATCAAATGATAAAGTAATAAAACAGTAAAACAGAATAATAGAATAGTAAAATAGTAGACGCAGAAATATTAAAGTTGTAAAATAGTAAAACGATTAAATATAAACAATAAAATCGATAAAAGTAATGAAATATTAAAATAGCAAAATTAGAAGGGATAAAAGAGAGACAATAAATAACTTTAATATTCGGACATGAGATTTTTGCTCTCTTGCATCGTAACTTAATTTTTTACAAGGCAAACATAAAACATAATTTGTTACTATATCAACGTACATGCCTAGTAACCATAAGTTTTATTTGCATAACTTAAAATAATTGTTAAGTAACAAAAATAATTAAGTAGATATACTTAACAAGTATAACAATAGTTATGCTTAAAACGTCAAAAACTCCTAATTCCTAATAACAATGATAATTATTACCTTTATTGTGCACAAACCTTAGCTAACAGGAGAGACAACATCGCTAACGGGATGATCAAATATTTATTCATCTAATTATCGACTAATGTCTATTCAACGAAAACTAACACTGATCGGTAAAACAAACCTAACAGGCAAGATAACTACAATCGCAGAGGTCAATCTGACTGTGGAGTATCGGGAATCAATCGATATGGAGCATTCGCGACGGGAATCACAGAGAATCTTGATTGACGGAACGAAACAAATACCGTAAATGAAAATAGCACGTCCTGTATCGAGTTCATCCAGGATTTACGACCAGGAAACTAGCGTTAACGCCGTGAAACTGGCTACCTACGATATCCGACTGTATTTGCTCGGAACTGAGACAAGTTTCCAAACGACGTAGTCGCAAAATTGCCAGCGGAAAGTGGGTCTAAAGTTATACGCCCCGAAAGATAGTAACGCAAACTTTATTAAGAAACTGGCTCTCTGCGGATCATCCTGCCAACTTATGTTCTATATATGGTCAGCAGAAATTAAGCGAGAATTGTGAGTTCCGGCTTGCAGTGTGTAGAGTGTGAAGTTTATGCGGTTGATTTTCATATCGAAAGAATCGTGGATAAAATGGGAAACTTTCGTGAGCTTGGTTTAACGGTACTGTTGTTGGATAATTGCGTTTCAATCATTAATCGATTATTGATTCATGGAATCGGTAAGATGTAGATCAATTTGACCAATTATAAAGCAATTTGAAACATACAGGCTCGTCTATTCATGCATTTTATTCTTATACAGGGTGTCCCAAAAGTGTTGAAGGAGCCGGAAATGGGAGGTAGGTGGGGTCATTCTGAACAACTTTTTTATTTGCAAAAATGTCATATGGGGCTTCATTTTTAAATTATTAACGAAAAACACCGACCAATCAGAACGCGAGAATCGCGCGCCACGCGATTCGATCGCGACCACGGCCAATTATAACGCGGGCCTACACTTCTCTCCTAAAAATGAATAACTGAACATTATTCTTAATTCCCGTATTCGTTATGTGATATAACTTTGACGTAACATAGCACGATACTAACTTGCTTGTTCGCGTCTGCGGTCGGCCGTATAGCTTCGCTCTCGCGTCTGAGCGCGCGCTATTCTCGAGCTCTGATTGGTCGGTGTTTTTCCTTAATAATTCGAAAACGAGAGTCCAGACCCCATTTTTGCAAAGGAAAAACTTACATAGAATCACCTCCCCTACAACCCCTTTTCGGGTCCAACGAAAGTTGCGGGACAACCTGTATATATACATATATACATACATATATATATATATATATATGCTACAGTATAGTGTAATTACTATTATGATATAATATAGTGTACTATAGTATAATATAAATACAACACTTGACGTTACATTCAGAGAATACTTTTTACACGAATTTGTATATCGAAAGTGTGTATGTGTACAACATACAATTTTTAATTAATGAAATATGTAAAAATTCATTCACGACAATGTGAGAGCAGTTAAAATACAGTAGAAATATGGGTAGCGGGAATAGCGGAAATCTCAAGATGAAATTTATTTAAATGCAAGATTATCGGATCTAGCTAATGGCGGCCGTTGAACGACGAAATCGTGGAAAGTTTCGCTACCGATGGTATCAACGACGCCATAATTTAGCCCGGTGGTTTGGTGTAAATAAAAGAAAACCTCCACCACGAGACAGTTGCCAGGTCGGACACGGAGGGTGAATTTTATCCCGATAATCCTGACGGAAAGTCGAAACGTCGAGCAGGCGGCTATCGACGAGTTTCCGTCGAGTATCAACGACGCAACGGGATATCTCGTCGAATCGTGTTATCGGCACTTTATACGAACGCCGGATAAATCCAATCTGATCTATCCTAGGGAAATTGCGTTCCTCGGAATCACCTAGGGGAATTTCATTTGCGGTGGGATAGGGTGCCCGTGCTTCCACAAACGGCACCTCGTTCAAAATTCAAGATGGATACGAATCGATCGCTCTCTTCCGAATTTCTACGCCACGGTTCATGTTTATATCGAAGATCATGTCGAGATTTATGACCATCCGATACTGGTCCAGAAATGGAACATTATTTCTCTGCGGTATCTCCTCCATTTACGAAAATACACACAGTTTCGTATGTGGAGGTATACATTCATACGTGAAGGATACACACGCGTAATGGTTGCTTCATGTTGTATTTTGTTACGCTTTAACCCTTTGCGCTCGAAGATATGTTTATTCGTATCATATAGAATTTCTAAAACTTTTTAGCCCACGGTGATGATTTCTTTCGAAGTCATTATCACTCTATTATTAATTGCCACTAATAGCTGTTCCATTGTGTGTATACGTCGTATGTGCAGCACTGTAGATTTAGTTAAAAAATACCTATTACAAATTGCTGTATTAAACAAAATGGTGATTGTGAGTCACCTTTCGAGTGCAAAGGATTATCACTAGAAGTACTGGCATTAAATGCATGCTTACTTCAAAACTGAAAATAAAGTAGAAAAATAAATAAATAAATATTGCAGCATCACCTAACATATACAACCATTCATTAGCTCAATAAAACATGACAGACATTTTGACAAAAGGACGGCAATAAAATTTTGTAATAAAAAATGTCAAACCCGAAACCAGCCATTTTGACCGGTTGGTAGTTACAGTGTTAATGGATTAGAAAATTGAAAAATTTGGACACTGTAATCTTTGGGAAATGCAACTATTGATGATTTTGTCCTTGAAATGTCGCTCGCGAAAATTTGTATACGGATTTATAATGGAAATCTGGTACACGGTGTTAGGTCTTAGAATATTGTATATTACAGTGAGAGGATTAGACCTCAGTCCAAGTTTCCAGCAATACATTTATAGTTTAGAATGATAATCTTTGCCCGTATCAGAAATAGGATCCAAGGAGTCATTACATTCTAACAACTTTTTTATTGATTTATTGTCAGTCATATCTGAGTGTCAGAACCCTTAGCCTTAACTGTAGAGTCTTTTGTTTCCAGTTTCCCATTCGTATCGAGGTACTCCTTAAGTTTATTACTCGCTACTGTCATTTTGAGGAAAGCACAGACAGCTTCATACGTCATTAATATTTCCATTTCACTCGAATTCACCTAGCCAATCGAATGTAACCTTCCTATAACATGGTAGTTAGGTTCCTAAAAAATGCCGTGTTGTGTGAAACCGTGTTGTATGAGACCCAGTGCCAGTACAAAAAGGGGAGTTACGTTCCGAAAACTTATTAAAAACAAATTTTTTTTTAATTCTACATGAACAGCTTAATTATTATTATTAAAAATATAAATGTATGCGGATGTCAAAGATCCTGCAGTAACTGCACTTGTTATTTCTTTTTCATTTATCGTAATAGTCTGGACTGTTGCTTTTCGCAACAGTGTATGTTTAACAATAGGTTTATGGGACCCGTCAAAATGACGGATCTTAAGTTTCTTATTTTCAATTGCGGAAATTATTAAAAAGCTTATGTCGAAATGAATGTTAACCATAATCGAGATAAAGAATCTTTCTGTAAACTGGTATATGTATTATTCATTGTTTACTTCTTTTCATAGTTCATTTTCAATTTAAACTTAAGTGAACTTCCGTAAATCTGGTGTTAAGACGGCAAATATCGCTGCGGCTGTAGAAGTACAGTGCGGTACAAAGGTTTTTGCAATTTTCTTATAGTGTTAGAGCGAAACCGTGTTATAGGATGCCGTGTTGTAAGAAGGTCCCGCAATTTATGAATCGTGTTATAGCGAAACCGTGCTATAAGATTCCGTGTTGTAGAAGGGTTACCTGTATATTTGTTACGCCATCTGCATTATTAGAATACATTTTATTGTAGATCCACTTCTTCATCTATGTTGTAAATTAATTAAGAAGCTGTAGATAAAAGAAATTAAGGACCGCAAAGAGTTAATATTTCTCCGAATCTCAATTCTAAGATATATCAGATACTGCCCACGAAAGAAGATAAACTGCTAAGGAACCTATTCACGGCTCTATCGCAATAAACGGCTCAATTGCGTTATTTTCAATTGAAATAAGCGACTAGCCGTATAATACGCGAAAGCAATTTCTCGTTCAATAGGATTTACCAAGGCAAACAAACTAGCTAGTATAGAGAACTGGTTCGGTTCGATAATTGAAGGCAGAATCGTCGACGTGTCATGGTTCGTGAGAAATTAAGCATCGTTAATCGATATTTCGCAGACTAGCGGCCATTGCTATCCTTAGAGTGTGTGGCCGTTCGGTGACACGGACCAAACATTTTCGAAGAAAAATGTGCTCGTTACGAACTTTTCTAGCTTCCGGTTTTGACAGCGTCCGACGATATTTCAAAAATTTCCGCTGACATAACACAAGATTACTTTTCACGCTATCCCGCAACTGTAATTACTTTATTTTTTTGAATCATTTTGATCTTTCATTTATCTTCCATTGCGATATTTTGGTTTCGAAACTTTATTGAATTTTAACACCAAACGTACCGAGCGGGGTCAAATGACCCCTTTTGAAAATTTACTTTAAATTCGTGTATTTATTTTTATTTCCGTCGGTCATTTGACTTTCGGTAAATTCACTTGGACGATCCAAATGATCTAATGCATAAATAAAACGAACTCTTATCGGAGATTCACAAACAACGCTCCCTCCAATGAGTTTTCTGTAGCTAAACGAAATAGAAATGCAGTCGTATATTGAGAGTAGCAGAGCAAAGATCAGTTTTAGTTATATTTTGACAATTTCTGTTACATTCAATTGGACTTGTGTTTTACTGCAACCATGAATATGCCCGCACGGTCAGTGAGAGAGTTGGAAAGAATTCGACAAATAGGTGAAGTGAATTCAGGTGCAGAACAAATGTAATTAGTTGATTGTTTTGTTTACAACAATAAAAATGTGTGTTTAATTTTATACGAAATCAAAAATGATGTTGCAAATTATTTCCTTTAATAAATAAAGTATTTTTTACGAAAAATCAATGTTTATTTCATAAGGGGTCAAATGACTCCCGATGGTAAGATTAGGTATACAAAAATGCTGGTACGTTTAGTGTTAACACTAAAACTGCCAAAGGAATCAAATAGGCCCTTTTGCAAATTTCCTACTTCAAATGACAAAATTTGACAAGATGGTTTTCTTAACATCTGCACTGATTATCGTCAACATATGGAATCAATAAGTGTATTCGTTTATGTTTCATCGCTTGTTCATTCATTTTTCAACTTCATTTTTTAATTTAAAAATAATTGTGCATTATACGTCGGTAGTTTCAGTGTTAAACTTGTAACTGTTAATAATAATTGAAGTAACGAATAAATCATGATATTAATTCATAGTAAGAAAATCATTAATCTTTTAAATAATCAACCGATTACACGAATTGAAACACGAATTAAATCGATAATAATTTAAACAATGAATAAATTACAGTTTTATTTCGTCACAAAAGGATCATCGATCTTTTCAATATTCATTGAACCGTCTACATATATTAAAGATTAATTAAATTGCTAATAATTTAAAGGACAAATAAAGTATAATTTTAATGTATCGCGAAGCGGTGATAAGTGTTCTTAAATTGATAAATTTATGGCACTTCGGTTGCCAAAATAAAAATTCACGAAAGCATTGTATTTATCACGAAAATATCAAATTTACCAAAATCTCTGTAACGGAGATCTTTGATATTTTCTCCCGCGTGTTCGATCGCTAAGAGTTAATCATTCGTGAAACGAAGACGAGTGACATACGCGGAAATATCAAAGGAAAATTACATCGCAGACAATTTCCCTGTGGCTTAGAGAAGAATAAATGTCGAGTAAAATCCAGTATTCAACGAACTGCGAGAAAGTACGACCACAATGTTGAACCTTCAAAGGAGGAGCTTTGTGACCCTCAATTTCCTGTCGTGGTAACAATTTCCTTTGCTAAGAACACGTTGGACCGAGGATTGTTGCGTTTTATCAGCCACAATAGATCTCGATTGAATTTACCCCCTAAATCTCACTAACTACTCGATCAAGCATTTCAATATGGCGTTATGCTGGATATCCAACCACGTGAACTCGTCTGTGATTCAGGATAATCCTCCACGATACCTCATGCGACGAGACAAGATGACACAGTGACGTTCAAAGAGATTTTTGGATGAAACATTGAATCAATACGGTCGAATAACTGTTCGGAATATTATTAGTTATTTTGGTACCAGGGAATTTATCAACTTGAAGACCTGGAAATCTGAGGATACAGGAAGTTTACCGCAAATCAGGGAAAATTTTGGACTTCATAAACTACATATTTTGGAAATTTTTTAAGTTCGGGGGACGAGGATTTAAGCATCCGAGGATTTTTGATGTTTAACGAGTCGACAATTTAGGGATTCGACTATTCGGGGAATTGATGGTTTAGGGATTTGGATGTTCGGGGAATAGAGGATTTAAGGTTTTGGATTCGGGGAGCTGAGGATTTAAGGATTAAGGTATGCGAGGGGTTGAGCGTTTAGGGAATTGGATAATCGAGGAGTTGAGGGTTTAGGGATTTGGATATTTCGAGAGTGAGGATTTAGGGTGTTAGAAATTTGGGAACGTCGGGATTTGAGGATTCATGGATTTGAGAATGTGTAGGTATTGGAAATTTGGGAGTTTGGAACCTACAAACATTTGGAAATTAGAGGAATAAATGGTTCAAGGATATGGAAATTTGGAGAGAACAAGATTCTAGGGATATTGGGAATTTAGAAACTTGAGAACTTAGGGATGCAGAAACTTATGTTAGAAAATTTGGAGGATTTGGTGATATGAAAATTTGGAAAATTAAAGATTTTGAAATTTGAGTAATCGGGGATTTTAAAATGCTGAAATTTGAACATTTATAAATTCAGAAATTTAAGAATTAAAAAATTTGCAGAATATAAAAGTATAAATTTTATATTTTTGATAAAAAATCAAAATATCAACAGTTTAGTGTCAGTGTCAAAATATTTTAAAATTAAAATGCCTTGTTGGAATATCCAGCTGCAAAAATAACTCGAGTGTCGAAGGACAGTGACAATGTCTTTTCATAGCCTAACAGTCCTCAGGTCAGAAATTGAAGGCCTGCAGTTTGTCTCTCCGGAAAGGTCCGAGTTGTAAACAACACATGTGCACTTCTCTGAGTTTTCTTCAAGAGGGCCCAATATAGGTTTTTCTCTTCCAAGCTTTCTATTTTATTCTTACTTCGATTTCAGCTTTCATACAGTGCAGACATCCTTCGTGTTCGTAGAATAAAGTTTCAGTTTTATTTAATTTAGTGTGTATATTTTATTTTAAACTATTCAAACCATATCCAAATTCTATTAGCCTCAGAGTTTAGAAATTTTAAAAGATCAAAATGTTTTAAATATTTCTAATGTTTCAGAGTCAAAAATTCAAAAACTTTAAAAATTCGTATAATCTCAAAGTTCGAACATTCTGAAATATCGAAGTGTTGTGAAATCCTAAAATCCGAAAGTTTCAAATATCGAAGTGTTCTAAAATTTGAAAATCTCAGATTTCAAAAACTCCCAACTATCTAAACTACTGTATGCTCTTGCGTTCTTCGGGATTCAACTTAATGAACCACGAAGTAATTAGGTTGTGGAATCAGTGAATCCACTCGGACGATAAAAGTAACAAAAACAACTGATGAGGGTAAAATGATTGTGCTTTATTAAAAACTAAGACTTGCTTTAGCACGTAAGAAAAATAACACCTCGCAAACTGACAACGGACTTTAAATATAAAATTGATGTGTACTCTTTGAAAGTTATTGAATATCTGCTGGAGAGAAAAAATAATGTTCTCTCTAGAAAAAAGTATGTAGTGTGGTTGGCGTGTTGCTAGGGGTGGACAAACGACTAAGTTAAAATTAACACGTTAACTGCCACGTGGGAGCAATTGAAAATTGCATTAAGTAGTATCTTCATTTTCCACAAATTTTACTAAATATTTTCATGATACTTTGTTATATTTATATTTAATAGTTTCAAGTAACTGATGCGACTACCTTCGATTAGAATATTGAACAAATTTTGTATAATACAGCTGTTAAATCTGTGAAGAAATTTGAGTGTCAGCCATATATGGCTGACATGGCAGTCAAAGTGTTAAGCTAATTTCATTGGTTCTAGAAAATTGAAGAGAAGTGCACAAGAACCGCCCTTACCAAATGTTTCTCGCGACATCACTCTTTACCTGAGTAACCTAAAGTAAAAATACGACGTCGTTTGTCCCTTAACGGTTCGACACTCATAAAATAATAAACAGCGCTGGCTCTCGAAAATCATGCTAAATTATAAAAGGTTTAAGAATGTAAATTGCACGTTATAAAGAGCATCAAAAGGCAGTTGTTGATTATTCAAGAAATTTCTGAAGTTAAAAATAAGCCCAATGGCTTTATGATTCTATGAGTGCGTCGCAAGAACTACTATTGCATAAAACTAGTTCACTACCACCACAATACTTAACACTAGATTGACGGAACCAGTCAAAATGACTGCTCTTACATTTTTTGTTTTCGATTACGAAAGTTATTAAAAAGTTTATGTCAAAATGTATGTTAACCTTCATCGACATAAAGAATCTTTCTATAAACCGATGTATGTAGTATCCATTATTTACTTATTTTTATAATTCATTTTCAATTCAGACACAGGTGGTCATTAAACGTCCGTCAATCTAGTGTTAAGGTGTTAGACCACTCTAGAGCGCCAAAAAGTTACCTAATTTCAGGAATTTTTTCCGGACAAACTATAACAAAGATGAAAAATATGTTTACGGGTCTTAATTACCTATGCATCGCAGTGTTAAACTAAATTTTTATGAAGCAATTGAAAACAAAATGGCGGTTCAGGAGCTGGTTGACAGGAACGCTGCTCGGCGGAAATACCTCTGCGGCCGGAACAGATTTTCCTCCGATTTTAAATAAAAGCACTTATAAAATTCTCCGGATTATAAATGATATTGTACCTTATTCTTAAGACCCCAAGGCACCTTTTAAGCGAAAAAAAAAATTTTCAAAAATCCTAGAGTGGTCTAACCCCTTAACACGAAACACCATCGAAATGATATTTATACTACGGAAATCCTAGTTCGAGATCATATTTCTTGCCAAACCCCATAATCTTAATACATTTTTCCTTCTCCACTGTCTTTCTCGACCGCATGAAAAGAAAAAAAGGGCGGATTCCATCCTGGCCCGCTATTACAAGGGATAACGATAGCTGGTCAATTCAAAGGGTTCGATTATTGAGAAACATACTTTCCTCTGTGGCATTCGGCCTCGGAATTTCGACAAGAATAGAAACGTCGAGTCAGATGGGGGGATGAAATCAACCCCTCGGAGAATGCCGTTTTCTGATAGAGCCCGACGTTCCTTTCGCTCGTTTTCTCCAGCCGATTTCGTGAAATTCTTCTAGATTAGTCGTGGAAAAGATGGACGGATAAATCTCAGTCTGGATATTTGAAAGTTTACGAAGGATCTCGGTGGACGATTTCTTTGCTCGCGATCGCAGCTTGAATTTTATCGACCACCGTTTGCATGATTTGCAGTTCTACGAGGAATAAATGGTGCAACGATACCGGAACACGAGCATCGAAAGAATTGGATTGAATTGTTAATGGAAATCGATGAGGCGGCGAGCGAACAGTGTTTGTGTTTCCAATTAATTATATAAAACGGTTACTATCGTTCGTGTTAATTGTGGGAGGGCTTCAATTTTCATGCATGATTCATTGTGGAAATGGAATTCGTTGTGATAAATCAATCATCAATTTCTTATTTTATTGGAAATTATATAACTTGCACCTTTTAAATACACCTAATTCTCTTTTTACACGATAGATGCAGTCGTGGACAAAATTAAGTGGACAGGTATCATAAATGACAAAAGGTAAATTTAATGAACTAATAATGCATATAAATCAAAACTTTATCGCACAATTATATACATCAAATAAATGTTTTTTCAAATCTACAAAAATATCTCACGTTCTAAATTTAAAATTTTTTTTACAACATTGTAATAAAACAAAAAATTTTTTACATTTCTGCAATGTCCACTTAATTTTGTCCATGTGTTTACGTTCCCAAGAAATTCGTGTAAAGGGAGAATCAGGTGTAAACGATATTAAACAAATTCTTGTTAAAGTTCACTTAATTTATTTCGTGCTTACGCGTTTTAATTGATTAAATATATTATAAAAAATAAATTATACTTTGAGAAAAAGAAAATGATTCATGGAATATTGAATATTGAAAATCGTGTTAAAACAAAACAATTCGTGTAAAAAGAGAAATTTTTTTTCATTTTAACTCGGGTTAAATCAAATTCGTGTAAAAAGAGAATTAGGTGTACATTTTAAATTGCACATGCTAATGTGCCAGATCTAAATTGTGAGTATTGAGATTTTTCATTTTGATTACAAAATTTTTGTTATTGCAAAAAAAACAAAATCTGTCCACCTCGAACCATTGACTTTTTCGTAAAATTGTTATCATTTTTGTAAAAATCAAAATTTTACGAAACCCTTCGTTCAAGCCCTTCTTAACGCAATGTACTAACGCACTATTTTTTTATTTTGACTTCAGATAAGGCGTTCCGAAGATATCGTGGTCACCGCAAGTGATATAAAAAAAACTGGCGATCTAGGAGATGAGTTATATTTCAATTGTTTTTTAATATTTTTTCATACAAAAATTTATATATACACCTCAAACTATGAACTTTTTGATAGTGTCTTGTGAATTATTAAAAATATTTATTAAAATGGCAAAAAAAATTCTTAAAAATCTCGTAAATTTTCCCGATGCCAAGTAGATATAACCCTTAACGATAAAACTACTTATCCGCAATTATTTATTTGCTAGTTCGATAACAGGCACGGTTGTAATTAAATTTTATTCGGAATCAGCGTTAATTATCTTGAAATCGGTATTGGCAGATTTTTAGCTGAAAATTAGTGGACCACATTAATGACGAGCTACTTACGCCGGATAATATCAAACTGAATTCTATCGAGGAAAAGATACGCTCGATGAGAAAAAAAAACAACGACATGATGAAATAACCAGGAAATTCTGGCACCGGCAAGTCGCTGATGGGTTATAACCTGGCGAAATCAATTTCGTGGAGTGCACTAGCTCGATATTTTGGTAAGAGTACTTCCGCTTTAAGTTGTTTGCCGAGATTTCCGGGGAATCTGAAAAAGTCGAAACGCCACGATGTTTCGCGTAATGGATGCATGTAAATAATCCCTGGCAAATAAGGAATGATTCATTGTATTCCTGCGCCGCGACCTTAATCCATAATTTATGATACCCCATTTATTAATTGTTCCGTTTCTAGATTAATCAAATTACAACCTTGTAAAGTTGACGAAAAGTTTGTTTGTAGCGAATACTATTTTTTCTTTATGTAAAAATGAATTATTATTGCAAAACGAGTGTTTAATATATTAAACGTAAATTGAATATAAACATTAAATTGAACATATAAACGATAATGTATCGTTTACAAAATAAACATAAATCACATATCTCTTAGATTATGGATTCTATACTTGGTATAGTTAATTTTTTGTTTGTAGATGTCGATTTATTATAAATACATAAACAGCTGCAATTTAATTATTACTATTTATTGGCAATACGCTTTTAAATATTCGAAGAAATCTATGAAAATTGTAAGATTATATTAAAGAAAATTGTAAAACAAAATTTATGTTAATAAATTAAATTGTTACATATCCATTAATATGATCATTATCCTGCAAACATGACAACATAAATTTTTATTAACCTTTCAATAAAGGGAGAAGAAATTCTATTCGCTTTTCTTTTTAATTATTTTATCATTTTTATCATTATTAAATATGTATATTATATATTTATTTATTTTCCTCTTTTCAACATTATTACATTCACCTGTCCTATTAAAAGAAGATATTTTTACATACTCGATCATATAAGCAACTATACAGTTTTTTTTAAATTAAAAACAAGTCAACTTTAGACTCAAAATAAATCAGCCTTAAATCGATCAGGTATCAAATGGTATGATTGTAAATTTTATATGTATTATGTAGTTATAATTCGTGTAACAAATAAGCATTTTATTTTTCCCAGAACCGAAATGTGATACTCGATTTCGCTATATACAATAAATAAATTATAAAAACATTACATTATTAATCGTGAAAGCAACAGATTTAACCTCTGCAATTAAACTTCTCGAAATTTACAACAATCCTAACATCTGAATACTTTTTTATACATTTTCAGTTGAGAATTATCTCCGTTTCCATCCATTTCTTTCTTTCATTCGCAACTTAATTTCGCCCATAATGAGAAGATGGTTCGCATTGAAATCTCCGCCGTTAATACTCATTGGCCGACGATTTCATGGTTCTTGTAATGGGTGAGCTGTCATCGTTAACGCGTTTAATATCGAGATATCGCATCCATGAAAACGTAATGCCGATGAAATTGCAGGCGGAAGTCAGATCAATGACCGACAGCTCCACATTACAGCAAAAATGGGGAAAATTATGCAAATATGGCTAACTAGCCATAGCGTTAGATAAATATAACAAATACTGATGTAATTCAATGAAATTCGTTGTTCCTTAATACAATCGATCATCATATTTTCAGTTCAAGTAAATGCAGTTCAATAATTTTGATACAGTTTTTTATTACGAATATTGTTATATGATACTGTCATCACTCGAATTTATGTTCAATATAAATTTGTAAACTTCTACTCATTCGATTGCAAGTGACAGATTTAGATAAAGTTGCAGGATATTAGAGATAAATTCCTGAATCTGCATCTTATTTATATATATTGTAATAAACAGAGTTTAAAATTTAGGAATGTGAACTAAAGTAAAATTGTTGAGATTAAATTGAAAGAGGGGTTTAAAATCAAAACTAAATGAACAATTGAACATCTATTATAAAATAGTAAAGAATTCAATATTTTCTACACGAAGTAACAAATTTTAATCCTTTGTGAAAATGAATATTTTAAAACCAAAGGAACTTATTATTCCAAATAAATCTTGGAAATATTACTTATAGAATGATAAAAAATATAATATTTTCTACACAAAGTAACAAATTTTAATGCTTTGTAAATGTGAAAATTGATAAAATTAATCGATATTGTAGCGACCGTGTGCGAAATTGCTCCGATCTTCTTTTCACACGTTTAATAATTCCGTTTATTTTTCATTAGTGTACCATTATGATTAAATATATTCTATATGTATGTATATAGCCTATAAAAGTATACCGTTTCGTTTTCTTCCCGACTAAAACCTAATAAAATTTCTCAAACCGAAGGAATTTAATATACCAATTAAATCTTGGAGATATTACATATAGAATGATAAAAAATTTAATATTTTCTATCTACAGTAACAAATTCTAATGCTTCGTGAATGTGAAAATATTTAAATAAAAAAAATGAGACCTCGAACTTCAAACTCGGTATGTGAAATATAAACTTTTTAATTTTCAGTGCACAAAAGTTAAAACAGCGATTTTGTGCCAGGAAATAATAAATAATTTGAGAGGAAAAAAGCGCGATATAACGAAAATTGCTATACATTCAAACTCGAGCAACAAATTTTCATGCTCCAATTCAGACTACTGAATGTTTGTACGATGTTTTCGTGGCGACACGCGAAAATGGAATTCTAGTTTACTGTAGTTGAGACGGCAATGGATATTGCGTGTATTCGAAGTAGGCAATTACAGTATGTCATCTTTCATTTCGAATGTTCTTTTCTTTAAGCGTTTTCTTGTGTCGTCACGAACTGCCCTGTATACGGATTGTGTCTCGTAACTTATCGTATTAGTCGGGTGACCCAAACGTAAGCCTCTAAATGATTGCTATATTTCTTTTTTCCTAATGGGAAAATATTGTTTCGCCAAGCATGGCATACAAATTTTATAATCCGACATTTTCGAGGGATAATTCCGATGCCTCCCTGAATAATTCGAATTCATTTGATTTTTTGCGATTTGATATACGCGACGCGAGGAATTTTCGTTAAGCACTAATTGCGAAATTTAATTTCCGGATTTTCGAATTACGACATTTCCGATTTTTTACTTTTCTACGTTTTCAAGATCTTCAAACGCTAAGTTTCAAAATTTTTAAGCTCCTAAAATTGGTAGTTTCCAAGTTTCTTATCTTTTTAAATCTTTATATTACTAAATTTGAAATTAGTTAATTCTTAAATTTCTATATTCTAACAATTCTGCATTTTTAAATTTCTAGATTTTTAGATTTCGAGGTTTCTAGATTTCTAGATGTCTCGACTTCTAGACATCTAGATACATTGAAAAGTTTCTAAGTCTTTGCATTTTCAAACTATTAAATCTCTACATTCCTACATACCTTCAGCCCTAATACTTATCTGCACATTTTCGAATTTAGGAATTTCTGTATTTGAATATTTTAAATCATTGTGTACTACTAATGCTTTATAACGATAATCACATAAACACGTACAATAATACTTTACAAAAATAGCAACAGCTAAAATTCAGCATACATGTATATCTCAACAAAGACGAATAAAAATAAACAATTTCTCATCGCACAAACGTGGAAGAAACTTCTCGCGCCGAACGTATGCATCCGCTATGGCAAACGTACACTTCGTCATGGTAAACGTAACTCTGAATTTCGGCTGAGCATATTTGTTCACCCGCAGCATCCTATCCGTTACTAGTCTTCCAGGTACACGAATGAGAAAAGATTTCTCTCTAGTATCAAGTACTGCAAAAAAATTACTTCGATGTAACGAATCACACGCTTTCGTTACAACCCTGTTCAACGCGGTCAAAGGACCCTTCTACAAATTTCCTACTTCAAATCACAAAATTTGTTAAGCTGGTCTTCTCGACATTTACGCTGATTGTCATCAGGATAAAGAATCCATTAGTGTATTCATTTATGTTTCATCGTGTGTTCATCTATTTTTCATCTTAATTTTTTACATCAAAATAATTGTACACTATTTCTACCAAGAGGTGTCAAAAGACACCTTTCAAATTTTAACATAAAATTATTCTCTACATTGAATCATTTCTCCACAATTAATTTTTTTACTTTTCATACAATAATTGTTAAATTAATTCTACGATATCATTTTTCTCTAGCTCATCCAAGATCTAAAAATGTACATATGATATACTTATTTCTACCATGAGGTGTCTTTTGACACCTAAGGTTTTTATGACAGTGTCTAATTTTAAACCATTTTGCATATAAATATCAACATCATTTTGCGGCATCATATCAATTATAATCATACTGGAGTTGTGGCATAACTTTAATATTCGCTTATTCCCCATGTTGCATTTTAGTGTACACCGCTGCACTGATTGTACATTTTGTAAATTGATGAATTAAGCTAGAATTTACATCCTAATGAATCTCCAATACATATATATCAATATGTCAATAAATATATTCTGCAAATATATTTATGTCTACACTTAACTGATAATTTAAAATCCCAATAAAAAGGCGTCAAAAGACACCTTTTGGTCGAAATAGCTATACTAAAAATCGTGGTAGAAATAGTGTTAATAAAGATTCAACGCCGTGCAAGGAGAAGAAAGGACGTCGCGTTTATGGACAATCTCGAAAACTTTTTGAAGTATTGTTCGAGCAGCGTTCGCGCTCAATTATGAATTAAAGCCTTCTTGAGCACGAGCAGCAAACAAAATTTACGGGAACGAAAATGAAAGCAAACAGGAGCGAGTTGTCGGAGCAATCAAACATTGGCTACGTGTTTCCCCAACGTTTCCACAAACATTGGGGCGAACGTAATATCCAGCGAACAACGAAATACCTATCTCACGCACGCACGAGAAAGGAATTGTTCCGTGTAAATGAAAAGTCGACTTGCGATTGTCGAGTGTCAGGGAAGCACGCAAGAGTCCATTACAGTTTCACTTGTTCACTTATATAACAATAATTTCAGATGACTCGTATATTTTACTGGTCATATACTGATTTTTATCAGTAATCGTGCGACGCGTCCGCCGCACGATTAACCACGCTACGCTGTCAATAAATTTTCTCACTGCTATCATATCAATGTCTTAATACCAATTCTCTACAAAAAGAAAATAAAGTGTCGTTAAAAATATTCCTGAATAATCGTTTACGCGTTCGGTGCATTTGCCGGTCATTCTTATGTTATGCGACCATCAAAAAATTAAGGTGGAATAAATCGAGAGTTCATTACCACAGTTATAACATCAGCTGTCCGTACAATGACCAATGGATGATCCTGGTTACGTAAATTTGTGTTCATCAAACCTGGTGGATTATTTTAACAATGTTTATTTTTTTTAACTGCATATTATACTAGATACATCACAGTGTTTTATAATATCAATTATCGTTTAATAATTAATATATTCTTTACGATATTAGAGACTGACAGAAATAAATTTATGCTTCTAAAGGGGTCGATTTTTTTCAATTTTTTTTTTTTATAGAATATTAATTTAATAATAATAATGCAAAATGTCACAGTGAAGTGGATTGAGAATTTCTGTGCGATGAAAATAATTTTGTCTACTGTAAGAATCGTCCTGATGACGAAAATTCATTTGCATCGAAACAGGATTATTTGTAAATCAATGGGTAAGTCGAATTCAAATTGTTTGTACATTTCTTCATTGAACGTACGCAGGACTTATTAGTTATTAGATTTAAAATATTTTTCGGTGAATGAAAAAGTTCATTCTCTTTCAGAATGGAAAAATGTATTTTTTCCAGAATGAGAGTTTGTCCTTTTTCATCGTCATAATATTTATCGAGTGTAATTTTCGATATTTTATCTATTATTTCTTTGCGATAACGAACCACAGTATCGTTATAAATTTGATTTACTCTGACTACGTGAATAAAGACGAATTAGTCTATTTATTATTCATGAATGAAGAATAATTCAACAATTATTCCGATTTTTCTTTCAGCTAATAGCATTCTACTGCACGGTCACCTAACAGTCACTGTTACTCGTGCCTACACGACGCCCCTGAGCTCGCACGATTCTCGCGCTCTCATTGGTCGGTGTTTTTCCTTAATAACTCGAAAACGAGAGCCTAGACCCCATTTTTGCAAAGGAAAAAGTTACTTAGAATCACCTCCCCTACAACCCCTTCGCGGGTCTAACACTCATTACGAGACACCCTGTATACTGATTTTTAAAGTGTAAATTGATCGACAAATATTCCATAATCAAACGCTATTTTTAATTATTAATTTGTTCTTTGTACACGAGAAGTTGATCTGCGACTATTAAGTATAGCGGGAACATGGAATAGCCAATTAAAGTTTCACTTCTTCACTGATATAACAATAATTTATGATGATATAACAATATGATATAACAATAATTTATGATGATATAACAATATGATATAACAATAATTATGATGTTTTGCGTGTTTTACTAGGTACATAATAATTTTTAAGATGTTTTCAGTGAATCTACAGCTGTTTAATGATCAAATACTGTTTTTAATCATTCTATTGTTGTTTGTAAATGTCCAGCTAAGATTGTGAAATACTTATGGAGACAGTGATAGTCTCTATGAATAATGCAGGCTAGTCAGTTACAGTTTTACTTTTTCATTGATATAATAATTTGTTAGATTTTGTATATTTTACTAATTATGTAATGATTTTCAATATGTTGTCAGTTAACCAATAATTATTCAATAATCAAACACTGTTTTCAATTAGTAAATTATTAACTGTGAATAAGAAATTGACATTTGATTTTCGAGTATGAAGGAAATACGCAATAGTAAATTACAATTGTACTTCTTCATCGATTAAATAATTGCTGTTATGTATATTCTACTGCTTACACAGTGATTTTTAAAATGCTGCGAATTAACCAACAATTATTCAGTAACCAAACATTGGTTGTAATTTCTGAATTTAAACGCCTTCGCTTTGTGACATTGTGCATAAGCTTAATAGAGAGCATACGTTATAACAAACATGGAGGAGCTTGTTCATCTCAACTATCTAAATCAATTAACCTAGAGCTATTAAATAATTAAACACTTATCTTATAAAAATCTGACAGTATACGTAACTACAAAGGAAAAATATACTTTATATGTCTTAAGAAATAGGGTTTAAATTCTAAATCAACCCCTTATACCTGATATAATTAAAAACTTTCACCCAGCACACGAAGAAGAAGGTCATAGAAGATTAATTTGTAAATAATAGAAGAACAGCGACGAATGAGATTAACTTTTGAACCGTGGTCACAAGGTGTATTTGCTCCCAACACACAAAGGTCAATCCCATCAGAATTACGGATCCTGATGGTGTGTGCAAAGGGACAGGAGGAAAACACATCAAGGAACAAAGGGCTAGACACGTGGGTGTAAGACTCTATCGACCGATATCAAGAGATTAATCAATGTCACCACGATGCGTGTCTTATGAAGCGACAGATAGTTCCTTGGATCTGATAACAATCCTAATTTTCGTCTTCGATGCCTTATTAGAAGTCGGTGTATTAGCAAAAAAGAAGAAATCGAAGATCTTGTTAGAAGAAGAACGTATCTGGTTGAAAGTTAATTATCCTTTATAAGAAATTAGAAAAAAAGAAATATCCTTTAAAGAACTTTACAAGAAAATATTTTTGATAATATTACTTGCGATCAATTTAAAAAGAGCTAACAAAGCATTGTGTATCTTGATCCAATCGAAACATTTGATAAGATACACGTTTTCATTAACCCTTTACGGTCGGCAGATTTTTCGGCTCGGACTATCAGCAAGTCGGGGCGAATTTAGCTCTTCGGAGTCATTGTTCCCTAAGCGATTTAATGTGGATATATCTACATTTAAAAGCACTTGTAATGTTTAATAGGGCTTAAACTACATAAAAACGGAAAGATTTAGCTTTTGTAATTTGACAACGTGTGATATTTTTCAAAACAATCGCCGATATATCATGCCGCCACAGCGGCGACACCGACTTCTACGACAGTTTTGAAATACTGCCACAGCGGCGGCAAAGACCGCAAAGGATTTGTTGCGTACTGTTTTCCTTCACGATGAAGGTGAAACGAGTACAAAATAATTCGAATTTAGTGGACTCTATTTGAAGGTAGTGTTGTGAATTTAGGAGGGATTTTGAGAGGTATTTTAATCAAGGCTCGCTGATTTATGTTAATATCTTTCAAGTTTCAATATATTCAACTTCTAACAATATTCTAATTCTGACAATATCCAATTTCTGTTCAAGTTCTATCTATTTCAATCTATATTCAAATTCTGACGATATGTTTCTGTGTCGACCTATATAAGCGTTTTTTGGTAGGCGTTTACTACATTTTTCATGTTTTCTATTGGTGTTTGTAGATTTTCTTTTGCCAAGTAGAGTGGTGGTATTCTAATAAGAGTGGGGTCTTCGCTCGCGGTAACTCAGGTACCGTTGTACTCCGAGTGTCCCTTCGAGGGTGTCTAAACTTTGACCGTAGTAAGTAATAAAACCAAGGATCGCCTCGACTTCTACCCAACATGTGTAAACTATAAACTTTAAGACTATGTTCGAATGGTCATGCTCACAAAAAAGCTAATAAAAATGTATTTACTAAGTATCGGGTCCTTGGACATTATTGCTGCTACGGTAGAAATGCTTAAAATATAAGTGTACAAAAGCCTATTGAATTCACAGAATTATAAAGAGGGTTCGCGACGCGACAGGGTTAATTATGTTACTTGTAGCTTATTTAAAAAGTAAACTTGTTATACCTTGTAAAACATCCGACCTCCAAGAGAATTATAATATTAAAAATATATTATATGATAGAAAAATAAATTCATTACTAATTGTATCAATCATGATAAATATAGATATATCCAATAAACCTATTGTTTCACTGGAGGTACAAAAAATGTTAGGTCTACCGGAAAGTCCTGTCCGATAATTTCGTTTCAAGTATAAACATGTATACGCATTCTTTTTCTGAGCCACATATGGCTAATTTCTTTATAACTGCGTTTACAAACGTGTGCCCTTCGAAAGTAACTATGGCAAAGATATCTCGTGTTATTATTAAGCTAGACCGGATCATGAAAACATGAGTTCTGAAAAAGTTCATTTTCGACGCTGCATGTTGTATGAATTCTAACAAGATATAAATGCTACAGAAACGTGTCGAAGTTTGATAAAAGTTGTTGGTGCAGATGGTGTTCCGAGCAGAACGTGTGTGAGATGGTTCGAAAAATTTGAAGTAGGTTATTTCGACCTTAGCGATAAGACACGCTCTAGGTGGTCAACTTTGGTGGATACTGATATCGTGAAGACCATAATATGATCCTTTTTGGATAACATTGGATTCATTTTTGATGACATTAAATAACTCGGCTCCATGAATCATTTTGGATCATATACGGAAGGTAGGATCGATAGATTGTTAAATGTATTAAAAACTGCATCATTTTCTTTCTCTTCATAAACGGACAAAACTTTCCGATAGCCCTGATATTTAACGAAAGCATTTTATAGGAAGATAAATATTTCCGTTAATTATATTAATTACAGTAAATACGGGAACAGCTCGTAAACAATACTGTTGCCTGACTTAATCGAAATATTTGACGGGAGAATCGGTACATTCATTAATTAGGTCAATTACAATAAATTCGAGAAGAATATCAAAACACTTGCATTGTTTCGTTAAAAATAAATACTTCGGTAAAAAGTCCTCGTTGAACAAACGCACTCGTCAATCGTTGAAAACAATTTCAACGAATTGTTCTGAAATATTGTAGAAAACGGTTATAGAAATCAAACAACGATTCCATAATAAAGCATCAGAATAGACTATTAACAGAATTTACTGTTTAATGAAGAAGCTTTACAATATCGAGGAACGAAAGTAACGTCGAAGGAATTGCTTTTAAGAGTAAGCACAAAGGATCCATCTTTCTGGGACAAAAGAAGTAACTGCACTGAAAACGAAGAATTAAAAACACTTTCAAGGCGTAATTGCAGGTTCGCCCGTTACTTTATTCGACATGGAACTCGGATGTTTTTAATGAAGCAGCCGAAGACGAATTTTCAGGATAGCCTATTTGTATGCAAACGTAATCCTGTTCTCCCAAAGGTGCTCTAATCTAACACAAATAGATGGCACTCTGCGCGAAATTCTTTGTTTCAGAGTTGCTGAAAGGTTCAACTAACAATTTACAATTAACCCTCGTCTGTGTTATTTACGATAGCCAGTTTATTCAGTAATAAACACGATTATTCACAAAAATTGTTTTTATAACACCTAATACTTGCATAACATATTATGAACGCAACTTCATCTTGAACTAATAACTTTAATATTTTATTGCAGCATATTGTATTCTCCTATGTAAATATAGCCGGCTTTTACGCACAATTTTATACATACCTTAAAATTAATTAATTCTGTAATGTTCTAAGGCATCTTTTATATATTTCTTCTTAGAAACATTTTAACTGATTTTAGTTAAGTTACAACACATTTTGGAGAATGACAGATTATTATTACATTATTATCAAAATATTTTTGATAAATTTGCGAATATTATAAATTGCAAATCCGTGTGTGGGCAATATGGTACATTAAAAAGAGCGATAATTCTTTTCATAGAACTTGTACTGAAAATTGCAATGTGGAATTCGATTAGCTTTTGAACTTAATAAGATATTTTTGCCCTCTATGAAGAATACTAACACGCTTCAAAAAGAAAAAGCAACGTAAACTATAAATGCTAATAATTCAGTACAATTAAAAATATCTATTATCAATTAATAGTACAGAGCTTTCGGGAACAAATAATTAATCAGTTTGTTATATTCCACGCTTTTTTAAAACCCCTTTTAAATATACAGGAACGAACACATATTTTATTATTCCATAATCGAATGAACAATAAACAACAAATTAATCCAATAAACGACACACGTTTGTACGATGATTGCTTTGTAATAACGAATATTAAAATGCCCATCAACATCGACGGAATATGATATTCTTATGATCAATTTTGACATTATAATCGTATCGACATTATTATAATCAGAATATACATATGTTAGGGAAACTCAACAAATTTTATTTTTCCCTCCCACTCTCTAATAATTTTGTGTATGGTGTAAAATAAATCCTCTCGAATTTTGGGATGAAAAATTTGAATTTAAGAGGTCGCTCAAATCAATTTAACGATATACGAAATAAAATTCAAAATAAAGTTTCTTAATAAAATTTTTGTTTATTTTAAAATATATATTTATCGATAGTTATATTCACATTTATAGTTTATAATGCAATAATATACTTATAATTTGATAATATATTTATATTTTATATTTATATAATATAAATTTTGTATAATATTATGTTTTTGATATTTATATTATCAAATAAATATAGATGTATGCACTTTATTGGTATACCTTATTAACATATGAGAACTAAATATTGAGAATTAAAAACAACAATTTTGAACAAGAAAACATTCCTCACATTGTAATAAATACACAGTTCCCATACTCCGGATTGAAATTAAGATCGCAATCAATTTAATTAAAAGCAAGGACCATTACGAGGAACTGTTTTGACCCCGGTTACGTTCCAGGAAGGAAAATGTCTCTCGTCTCGTTCTTATCGCATATTTCAACCCCATCAATAACAACCGAGGGAAGATAGAAATTATATTCCGATAGCAGTTAGGCTCGGAAACGGAAAAAGGGATGAGTCTAATTACCTCGCTGCCATAAAGATGAACAGAAATTTATAAGGGACGAGACACGTCCGACTTTTGGGTTCAGAAAAAAATGCTGACATTGAGAACGGGAAACGCGGGGTAAAAATACTGGCGCCGATCGCAAGGGATGAAAATGAATCACGAACCGAGCAGCGATCCATTAAGGATGTTTACAGACTGCTACGGCTCCGATCCGATACTTAATCAATGCGTCTTTTAATTAGACCTTCGTTAATTCTGCGCCCGACGTCGATTGAACGATGGATGTTTAAAGACTTATACAACTGGGCCCCGAGTTAAATTATGTAATCACTTTCAGTGAGAATGGAGATCATTTCACGGAAAAATACGAACGGATCTAACGGAAGGATTTTGAGCCATCTTGAAATAATATATGTTAAAAAACTGAGTGTAAGGAATTTGTGAAATTACGATTTATAAAGTTGATAATGTGTTTTAGAATTTACCTTTTCATACATGAATAATATAATTGGAAAGAGTTAACAAACATTTAGGAAAATATCTGGTACAGAATCTTGTTTATTTCATGACGTTTTCATGTATTACGAACTTATTTAGGTTGTTGTTATTTAGTGATTTGTTGATGTAATCTTTATACAAAAATAAATATTTGAAGAGAATTTATGTAAAATTTGACGTTGATAAATTGTATACTATAAGTGATTAGAAAATATATTTAAGTCATAACTAAAAAATGTTCATTAATTTTTGTTGCAATTATTAAATTATTTAGTTGTTATGTTATTTAAATGAAATTAAAAAGAAGTAACTGAATTTAATAAATTTTGTGGAACTCAGTACGGTGTAGATATTTTGTTTCATATCTTGTGTACAGGTTAGATGTCTAACCTAACCTGCAAGTAAGATACAAATGGAATATGTACATAGTTTTTACATTAAAAAAATTAATATTTAAGTAGTATTATAATGCGACAATGTAAGAATTAAAAAAAAATGTAAATTCAAAAATTTCGATACTGTCAAATGAACTAATTCCTAAATTACCAAATTTAAAAATTCTGAAGTTCCAGTAGATCGAAATTTTCCAATTCCTAAATTCCTAAATTCAAAAATTTCTAAATTCTCAAATTCCCAAGTTCCCAAATTCCTAAATTTCGAAGTTCCAAAATTTAAAAATTGTCAAATTTTCAACCTCTGCAACGTCTAAATAATTAGACTTCCAAATTCGAAATTACCATCTTACTGTTACATTTTCAAATTTCGAAATTACCGAATTTCTATAATGTCCCAATTCCCCGATTCTGAAATTTTCAGCTCCTCCATTCCCGAATTTCTAAATTTCCAATTTCTAAATTCCATACCACCAAAATTCCCAAATTCTAGAATTCCTAAATATCCAAATTCCTACATTTTTACCTTACAAAATCCTCGAACCACCAAACGACCAAATCCGACACAATTACTTTCCAACACTCGCAAAAATAACTATTTTCGATCCAGAATTCCCAACTTCGTATAAAATGAATATGCACACGAGGAAATAACGTCTCCCACGAGTTTAATCATCATTTTATCCCGTCGTACCAGAATTTGATTAATTACGATGCAGTATAGGTTGCTATCCCGGAAAGTCGCGTATTAGGTTCCCACTCTAATTGACACAAACGAACGTTATGATGCGCGAAAGTGAATTAGGTACCAGAGTTACCCAGCAGTGAAGAAACTCTTGTTCGAATAACAATTAATCCGTGATATTTCAGCGACAGCGCGTGAATGCGTCTCCTTAACACAAAATCGAGTCGGTTGGACATATCGTAAATTGCCGGGCAAACAATATGACAGGGTGAATACGACGTGGCGCGTTAAACGCCGTTGAATCCAGTGGGAACAAAGGGAGATAATAATTTCGTACATCTGTGGCGCACTTTTATACGACACAACCGAGGGAGATAATAGAAACGCCGAGAAGGATGACATGAAAGCATTTAAACTGACAACGTCTATCGTGAAATTGCAATAATGGAATGGCAAAATAGCAAGGTTCGAGGGAACCGTTAGCGGCCATTTTTATCGGAGAATTAGACTCGGTGATTGAAATCCATGGTGTAACCGAGAGATGGAATTATGGATGAGCATTTCATTTATTCTTTCGCCAATTCTCAATTCATTTGCGTGGAAGTGCAGAAATTGCTTACGATTAGAGACTTTATTAATTTCGCATGGATTTCAATTCACGGTAGAGATGTTCAATTGTTTCGACGATTAACCCTTTGCACTCCAAGGTATTTTTTACTGCTGGCGGATAGTAACTGCAAAACTTTTATTGAGAAGTTCGATGAATTATTTCAAAAATATTATTTCTTCATTTTTATGTGTTACCATTAACTGTTTCATTATGTTTATACATTATATGTGCAAAGCTATAGATTTAGTTAAAAAATATCAATTCCAAATTGATGTATTAAACGAAATGGTGAGTGTCAATCACCTCTGGAGTGCGAAGGGTTAATACCTGTCGTCTTTTATGTTGTGAAATATTTGTCGATTAAACATTTGTAAATATTTATATTCGTAATTTGGGAATTAAAAAATTTTGAAATCTTCTGTTTTTCTCGAATTTTAAATTTTCAAGTTTCTAAATTGACAATTTACAAATTTTCCAATTTACTAATTGCTGATTCATTAAATTAAATAAATTGTCAATCGCCAAATTCCTAAATATTCAAGTTTCCAGATCTCAAATCCTCAAATCTTTGAATTTGCAATTTTCCAAATTCTTAGTTTACCAAATTTCAAAATTTTTAATATTTTTTCATTTTCCACATTCTAAGATTCCTAAATTTTTCATTTATTAACTACTTAAACTTCTGAAACATTATTTTCATAATTTTGCAAGTATATGAATTTCTAAATTTCTAACTTAGAAATTTTCAAATTTATTACCAACTAAACAGTAACTTAATAATCTCAATTTTTACAACCTAAATTTTTACGCTTTTGTAAACTTCTACACAATTGAACATTAACCTAGCAATTTTCAGATTTCTAGAAGAGTCCGACTATCACACGTATAACAAAAAGTTGTTCAGAATGATGACCTTGACAACATATTTCGAGGTGATCTAAATCGGAGGTGGCTCCCTTATTCTAAATATTTACCCATTATAGTAACACGAGAATATCACATAATAAAGTATGACGAAGTATATCATTAAAATATGATATAAAATAATATGTGCACATTACAAAAAATATCGCATCTATATTTCCCTCAATAAAATATCACATCAAAATGATTCTATTATGTCACAATTTTCCTTTCTATTTAATCATCGAAACCAAATCAAATACTTTACAAGTATGTTCCAAAGAATACAACTCGCATTTCCAAGAAATGTATGAAACTTGCATAAAAGTGTTCTCGATCGAAGGTTATGACTTTACAAACAAACGTGTACCGTATCGACGAGTTTATGCTACGATTTCAACCTGTATAAAATTTTGTGTTCTACCGGTTGTTCGAACGATGACCTAAATCGTTCGGAACAACAGATGGCACTCGAAAGATTCATGCGTTTTTCCAGCGTGTGAATTTTCGCGTTCCATTTATCGCGATCGTTTCGTCAGCAACACAATTATAATCCGAGATTCGGAGGCCACACCCTTCCCGATGTAAATTTCGGCTGTTTTTTGGAGCGGGGCCGATATGTCCAGAAGGCCTTTCAGGGTGATTTATGGCCAAGATATATATACATGGCGGTAACGAAGGGTCAAGTGCTCTCAACCGAGCATGCAGCTTACTTCCGTCGATTCGAGTGCGATGGGACTGATGGAGTGTAATTCGACAATTTCACGGTCCTCTGCTGATTTTGCTATCGTGACGATTGGCTAAACACTTTATTAGCAATTACTAACAAATACTGATAATTACTAGTTGCCGATTACTAACAATTGCTAATCAGTCACTGATTACTAACAATTGCTAATCAGTCACTGATTACTAACAATTGCTAATTAGTTACTGACTACTTATGATTACCAATTAGTCAATGATTACCGACAACTATTGATTAGTGAGTGATTAGTCAAATATTACTAATAATTACTAACTGACTACTGATTACTAACCATTACTAACTAGCTATTCAATCCTAATAATTGCTAATTAGTCACTGATTGTTGGAAATTACTAACTAGTCATTGATTATTAACAATTGCTAATTAGTTACTGACTACTCGGGATTACCAATTAGTTAATGATTACTGACAACTATTGATTAGTTAATGACTAATAAAATATTACTAACAATTACTAACTAGCTACTGATTGCAAACCATTACCAATTGCTAATTAGTCACTGATTGCTGACAATTACTAACTAGTTACTGATTACTAACAATTACTGATTAGTTGGTGATTACTAAGAAATTACTAACAAATACTAATTAGTTACTGATTACTAGTCATTACTAACTAGTTTCGTAATCTTAAAAATTACTAATTAGTCGCTGACTGTTGTTAATTACTAACTAGTTAGTGATTAGTAAAAAATTGCTAACGAATACTAACTAGTTAGTGATTAGTAAAAAATTGCTAACGAATACTAACTAATTACTGATTGCTAACTATTATCTTTACTAATAATAATGTTATCCTGGTTGTATCAAATATTTATTGTATATAACCGATTGTTAAATATATTCAGAATCGATGCAAGTTGGATTTTCACGATTTCAGCATTACAATAATACACTTGGAATCGTAGATGTTTAAAAACACTGATCAACCGAAAGGGACCTATTCTATTGCATGACAACGCTCGACCGCACGTCTCACAAATAACCGTTAAAAAGATTAATAAATTATGATACTAAACTTTGGCTCATTCACCGCACTCACCAGACCATTCAACAACAAATTATCATCATCTATTTAAACATCTCGACAACGTTTTGCGTGAGAAAAAATTCAACACTCACACAGAAGCGGAAAAGGCATTTGAAGAATTTGTCGGCTCTAGGATACCAGAATTCTATAATAATGGAATAAACAAACTTGTATTACGTTGGCAGAAGAGTATAGAATCGAATGATAATTAATTTGATTAAAAAACATTATTCTAACCTAATATATATTGCTTTACAGTTTACATTTCAAAACCGCAATTATTTTTGCACCAATTTAATATCAACTTTTCATATATTAATTTTCCAATCGACGTGCATCGACGATAATAATTGCGTTTCGTTGCCTTAGTCATGTTCCTGCATGCACTTTAGATGCATGTATCCACGGCGAGGATAAAGATATCTCACAGAACTTCGGTGTTTTTCTCTGGCGTTCATTGCGTTGAACGCTTGTCAGCTCAGGCCGCTTTTTCATGTAAATTGTTGAACCGACACTGAAAATTGCAACCTCCTACAGTTTCTCGTGCTCCTGAAAAATGTGCAACACCCAGCGCAGGATATCAGCCGCAACGTTGTACAGGCAGAAATACGAGTAAGCAAAATTTATGTTTACCAGTGGATACTTTATTCCGCCTAATCTTCGCTACTTTGCATGTGACCACAAAAACAAGACCTATTCCATTTTTAAATAAAATTACATTGTTACTATGACATGTTCTGATTCCAATAAATCATTTACTGCTATAAATTGCACAATTACTACCTCATATTTAGTATATTAATTATCTTACATATTGCACAACCACTACCTCATACTTAATATAATTAATGTCTTACATCCTGTCCAATTACTATCTCACGTGTAGTTAATTAATATCTTACATGTTTTACAATTAATATCTTACATGTTGTATAATTAGTATCACACATTTTGTGCAATTAATAATAATACTTTACACTTTGAACCTATTGTTCGATAAATATTAATAGCTCACACTATATCCGGTGAAAAGAGTTTTTACCAAATTATATAAAAATATTGTCACTGTAATACATTTGTTATGAAATGTGTTATGATCACACGATTGGAAATGACGAAAGCAGCGAAATTTTACTTCTGAATTCAATATATAAATACATATGAAATGTATGTAAGAATGAAATGAGAATTATGCAAAATTAAGTTTAATTGTTTAATTAAATAAGAATGTAATCATCAAAAGGACGTACTGGATGTTTAAGTCACTGTAAGAAGAGAAACAAAAACAAGTTTATGAAAGAACGAAACGGCGAAGAGAATAGAATACGATTGCAAGAGTCAGTATTCGTTACGGAAGTAATGAGTTTTCCTAGCACTTTACCATTTTCAAAAACATTCACAGAAGAAAGAGAAAGAAAGATGAAAGCTTTGTTCAACATAATGTTATTTAACCCTTGAGCGATAAAACTGGGTCGGATGTTAGACATAATAAGTGAATTTCACACGGTAGAAAAAGATTTATAAATTCAAAGAGTGAAAATAAAGTTAAATTTAAATTATAGTGCAATATTGAAATTGTTAGTTTTTGTTGTGAAATATAACTTAAGTAGTACAATAGTACGACATCGTGATAATTGAAAAAATTCTAAATTCGAAAATTCAACAATTTTAATATTGTCAAATAACCTAATTCCTAAATTACCAAATTTAAAAATTCTGAAACTCCAATATATCCAAATTTTTCAATCCCAAATTTCTAAGTTCTCAAATTCTCAAATTCTCAAATTCCCAAATTCCCAATTTCCGAAGTTCCCAAGTTCCCAAGTTCCCAAGTTCTCAAGTTCGTAAGTTCGCAAATTCTCAAATTCTCAAATTCTGAAGTTCCAAAATTGAGTAGAAAAAGATTTATACATTCAAAGAGTGGAAATAAAGTTAAATTTAAATTATAGCACAATATCGAAATTGTTAGTTTTTGTTGTGAAATATAACTCAAGTAGTACAATAGTACGACATCGTGATAATTGAAAAAATTCTAAATTCGAAAATTCAACAATTTTAATATTGTCAAATAACCTAATTCCTAAATTACCAAATTTAAAAATTCTGAAACTCCAATATATCCAAATTTTTCAATCCCAAATTTCTAAGTTCTCAAATTCTCAAATTCTCAAATTCCCAAATTCCCAATTTCCGAAGTTCCCAAGTTCCCAAGTTCCCAAGTTCTCAAGTTCGTAAGTTCGCAAATTCTCAAATTCTCAAATTCTGAAGTTCCAAAATTGAGTAGAAAAAGATTTATACATTCAAAGAGTGGAAATAAAGTTAAATTTAAATTATAGCACAATATCGAAATTGTTAGTTTTTGTTGTGAAATATAACTTAAGTAGTACAATAGTACGACATCGTGATAATTGAAAAAATTCTAAATTCGAAAATTCAACAATTTTAATATTGTCAAATAACCTAATTCCTAAATTACCAAATTTAAAAATTCTGAAACTCCAATATATCCAAATTTTCCAACCCCCGGATTCCTAAATTTCTAAGTTCTCAAATTCACAAATTCACAAATTCTCAACTACCCAAATTCCGACGTTCCAAAATTTATTAGAAAATGGTTTATAAATTCAAAAAGTGGAAATAAAGTTAAATTTAAGTTATAGCATAATATCGAAATTATTAGGAGCGTCTTCCCCGAGTTATACGATCAACCCTTTACAGACCAATCCCGAAAGTAATTCAATAACAGCTTTCGGTGAGTCACGTTTCGAATGTAGCTGAAAATCAAATTCGGTTTCAGCTTTCCGAATACGACCGAACGTCGAATTCAGTGAACCGTGTTCGGAATGTGACTGCATCGCGTCTCAAAAGCTATGCAGTCGTTCCAGAAGTATTTGTCGTAGAGGATAACTCAGCACGATCATAGTTAACTTTGCCTAGGTACTTCGATTGAATATATACGCCTACGTAATTCGATGCGAACGGAGCACGAGATTGGGAATATAGGACAGACCACGGAGGGTTAAATTTGTGATGCTGGTCACCGATGTTCGCTAACGCGTTAACGAGAACCAGCCATATTTACCGAGGCAGTCCACCAAATGTGCCACGAAAGATATCAAAATCGAATTTCATGACGCAGCGTTTAACCTCGATGCATGAAACTGCAAGTGGAAGCATCGTTCAACATAAAAATTTGCATACGGTCCGTTCAGAACTAATTGCTCGGAACCAGCGATCCGCAGAACGTCTATCAACTGTAATCCAAATATAAACCGACACCTATCAATCATCTCAGCCATCCAACCGCAAAAGTCGATCCCGAAAATATAACCGCAGGGGCGGTAAAGACCAGAGGCAGAACACGCTCGAGTGAAACTCACTTTCCCAAAGTGTAATTAAATTAGCAACTTAAAGCGGCCTTCTCGAACGCGCACGATCTTTTACCAGCCACTCGAGAGAGGCTCCCTAACACCTGCATAGTTAACGTCACGCGAGACCGTCCGTGCGAAGAAATCAGCTGAGAATATCGCGTTTCGAGGCTCCATCGCTAGCAAACGAGCAGTTTCGTACGAACGAGAGATTAAGCCACACCTGCGACTCACGATCGTCGGTTAAGAGCCCGTCGTTAGATCGACGTAGCTCGTGAAATACCTCGTCAGGGACGTACAGGATCGTTCACACCGGCTTACTCTGGCAGTGTTATCGCAAGACGACACACACGGTTATCGTCTGTTCCCGAAGCGTGTCAAGGTTCGACGGTTTCGCAATCGATCTTCCTTCTTCCCCGACGAAATCAGGTCATCCCGATTCAAAATCGAAAACGCTACTCCGCCGATTCGTCGGTCGGGTCTACGTAAACACTGGTCAGCCTGCCACCTGGACCGAACACGTCTCGATCTTCGAGGCATTCGCGGAGTGTCGTTAAACCGCTTTCTTCGAGGAAGCGTTACCCCGAAAGCGTGGATCCGCATCGATCGGTTTCACTGTCACCATGACTCCTCCAGGTTGACTCCCGTTCGATCGGTGTCCAGAAGAGGGGCCTGATCGCGCACACGGTAAACAAACATCACCAACGAGCGAGCAGACACGCGGTTACCGGGAAAGCGATCACGATTGCGGTTAATCGATCGCGATTAATCGGCCGAGTCCTCGGAACGGAACGATAGGCTGTTCCACGAGGAACGAGGATCGCCGACTATGGCACCCAGCTTCCTCCCTCTTCGGCGAACCCTCGGTGGTCACGTGATCGGGAAGTTTCACTGGCGCAGCGAAGGACTTCCCGCGATTCCCTCGGGATCGGCTCGGTTTCCCCAGGAACGCACTCCCACGGGACCGATCCTTGGCACCGTTCACTTGCACTATTTTTTGGCGCGAACGAGCATGCACGTGCACTCGCGTAGCTGACTCGGTCGTGTGACACGTGTCACCTAGACGAAGAAAAACAGAAAGGGGGGTGGAAGGGTGGTCGATTGCAGGGCGAAACACGAGAGGAGCCAGGCAACGGGACAGGAAGACGACAGAGGGGAAGGAAGAGACAGAGAGAAAGAGAAAAAAAGACGGCCACTAGCTGTGTAGCCTTCGATTTTTAGGAGGAAAGTGAAGGCTGCAGACACCGCCCAGCTAGCCGCCCGGGTGTGCCAAAGCGAAAAACCACCCCCGTAGTGTGCTCCACAACGGTTGCCCCGAATCCTGGCATTGCCCATGCGCATCGTAACCTTGGTTACCGCTCCCAAGCGCGCCAACTGTCGCCCTGGCGGTGTTTACCGACACTAACACTCTTGGGGAAAGTTTCGCGCACCCCGGTATGCGCGGTTCTTTGCGGAACGAAGCACCCTCCGAGCGACGCTCTTTTTTATTTTCTCGTTTTCCGCGGGTGGGGTGGGACGCCCTCGCGATTACTTTTTCACGGGGACGCGTTCGAAAGGTCCTCCGGCTTACGATGAGTCAGCGATGCAAAATTAAAATACGGCGACGCAGGATACCGACACCGGTCCGAATATAAATTCCGGTTCGGTGCCGGTTTCTTTCATCTCCCGCGTTAGCCGCGAAAGTAATGTCGTTCCGTTCTTTTTCAGGAATTCGAGGATCATTAACGGGGAATTCGTGGCCATGCTACTTTCGGACTTTGCCGCGTTTCGGTACCGAAATATGTGCTTTGTTACTTTTTAAATCGTTACGCTTAGGACGATGTTTGATCGGTCCGACGTATTTTGGAATGTGATACGTACAGATACAAATGGGATTAAAATATACGAGCATGAGATAAAATTTATTGATGTACCAAATCGTTTTTAACGCTAAAACCATCAAATGATCCTTTTACAAATTTCTTATTTCAAATGACAGAATTTGTTATGATGGTTTTGTTGATATCTGTGCTGAATTTCAAGACAAAGAATCAATAAGCGTATTCATTTACGTTTTATCGCTTATTTATTTATTTTTCAACTTCATTTTTAACTTCAAAATAATTGTGCATTATAAGTCGGTAGTTTTAGTGCTAAAAAATGCTTTTGAAGGGCTATGAATTTTAAGAGTACAACGCTATTAATTGACGTGGATATAAGATTATTTGCGAGATACAGTCATGGACAAAATTAAATGGAAATTGCAGAAATGTATAAAATGTTTTGTTTTATTACAATGTTGTAAATTATTTTTAAATTTAGAACGTGAGATATTTTTGTAGATTTAAAAAAATATTTATTTAATGTATATTGTTGTGCAATAAACTTTTGATTTATAGGCATTATTATTTAATTAAATTTACCTTTTGTTATTTATGATAACTTTATTTTTTTTTTAACTTTCGACTTAATTTTGTCCACGACTGTATGTCGCTTTAGCTCATAAAAAATATAGATCAAGATTTTTCCGAATATCCTACATAATACAACCATGGATATTCTTAAAACACGATTACATTGAATATTTTACTCACATTTAATTATACAAACGCTTTACTTCGATATTATTACTAAAAATCACTGTAAACTGACCAGAACTCGCATATGATTGATAATCTTACAATATCATTAAATTCGCTATGAACAAATCAAATTATATAATAAATGAATAAAGTATCACTACAATAACACAATACTTAATTAAAAATATAAAGTATAAAGTACCATTGCTATAACGCAATGTTTAAATAAAATATCAATGCAATAACGTAAAACATAAATAAAACATCGCTTTAATAACAATACTTAAATAACTATCGCTGCAATAACACAATACGTAATCGAAACATCAAGGTCAGTATCTTCGACCCACAGGTATTATTAAATTCATATGTTCGATAAGGAAGAACGGACGAACGGTTGAATCACTTGACAATTACAAATTCAAGTCAAACATTTAGTCAAACTTGTAGGACAGAGACGAATGATCAGTCGGTATCTAGTTCCCTGGCATTAACTATGTTTACTCGAGCAAATAGCACGAGCGCCTAGATACCATGTAGAAATTACTTATGCATCAAGTCATTTCCATTGCTAGGCGTAACGAGGGTGACCCGTATGGGTGGTGGCAGCCCCCAGAGTTGCGGTTCACCCTACTTTCTTCCGTAAGACCAGAAACGTTTTGCCGCCGATGCAGTGTGCGGTTGATCTTCGAGGTAACCGGGGTTTAAGAGCTCCGGTTTGCCTTTACTACGTACATATATTTGTAGTAGCAAATCAACCGAGAACACGCGGTTGAACCTACTAGACACTCTTACTATTTCTTTCTCTTTTCTTACATTAAGCGAAAAGATGAGATGGTTGATCATGTAACCGGGGTTTAAGAGCTCCCGTTTGCCTTTACTATATGTGGGGATCGGTAACGAGCGATGGTGTGTGTGTGTGTGTGTATTTTTGCGTAGTATGATCGGAAGGAAGGATGCAAGATTCGGGTATGAGAGAGAATGAATGCTTGTGACAAAAGAAGTGCGAATGTGAGAATGTAAAAAACGTTAGGAGCGTGGAGAAGTCAGTGGCGACAGACCCGTTGAATAGTAAAGTCATTAATTCTTTTGTATTTCCTTTTATTATTAAAATATATATTTTGTTACTTTAATCTGTTTCTCATCTTCTTGCTCCCATCCTACATACATACAGTGGCGTGCAAAAATTTCCGGCCAGTGCCATTATACACTCCTGGACAAAATTAAGTGGACACTGCAGAAATGTAAAAAATGTTTTGTTTCATCATAATGTTGTAAATAAATTTTTAAATTAGGTCGTGAGATATTTTTGTAGGCTTGAAAAAAACATTTATTTAATGTATATAATTGTACAATAAAGTTTTGATTTATAGGTATTATTAGTTAATTAAATTTACCTTTTGTTGTTTATGATACCTGTCCACTTAATTATGTCAACGACTGTATGACGCATGTACACTATGCGACCGACAAGAAGTCCGGTGAGGAGGTTGTCCTGAAACATAAGACGTACGCGATCTCACCTCCTACCCCCACCTAGAACCGTCGAAGCTCGACACCGATTGACAATCGCAGACTACTGATTGTTTACGGTCTTCGGGTCAACTAGTGTGCGTGACCACGCGACCAATAAATTCCGCCGCCGAAAATGAGTGAGACTCGATGCGACCATCTTCTTTTTTCGGCCAATTACTGCCGTCGCGTCTGAACGCCTGGCCAAACCTCCTCACCGGACTTCTTGTCGGTCGCATAGTGTAACCAGTCATTATATGTACTTACGAACATAAATAATATTCTTTTACTATATTATTTTGTTTACCATATCTAATAATGACATCTCATAATAATTAAAAATCGTTAATCTTCTTTTAAAATAAATTGGAGTACGAAATGTCACTGGCCAGAAACTTTTGCATGCCACTGTACATATATTTGCAGTAGCAAACAACCGAGAACACGTGTTTGAACCTACTAGACACTCTTACTATCTCTTACAATTTCTTTCTCTTTTGTTAGATTAAGCGAAAAGATGAGATGGTGGATTATGTAACGGGGGTTTAAGAGCTTAGGTTTGCCTTCACTCCATACATATATTTGCAGTAGCAAATCGACTGAGGACACGTATTTGAACCTACTAGATACTCTTACTATGTCTTACTACTTCTTTCTCTTTTGTTAGATTAAGCGAAAAGATGAGATGGTTGATCAGTAACCGGGGTTTAAGAGCTCCCGTTTGCCTTTACTCCATGCATATATTTGCAGTAGCAAATCAACCGAGAACACGTGTTTGAGCTACATAGACACTCATACTATTTCTTACTATTTCTTTCTCTTTTGTTAAATTAAGTGATGGTTGATCATGTTTTTTTCCTCGTTCGTATGATAATAGAGATATTCTGTACACCCTGGCTTGCGATAGAAGGCCTTATTGCTATCAAATCTATTGGAATTTTATTCGCTTCATTTATTCTTCTAATTTATTTTTTATCTTTAATTTATTTATCTTTTCAATTGTATTTAGAGTTTCAACAAAGACCAGCGTTGGTTATGTTATTATTAATATTTTGTAATTGTGCTGTATCAATATTTTTCGACATATTCTATACAATTTGTAATTTTAATTTACGGTTTACAATTTACAATTTACAATTTACAATTTACAATTTACAATCTACAATTTACAATTTACAATTTACAATTTACAATTTACAATTTACAATCTACAATTTATAATTCACAATTTGCAATCCATAATTTGCAATCTACAATTTACAATCACCAATTTACAATCAACAATTTACAATCAACAATTTACAGTCAACAGTTTACAATGAACAATTTACAATCAACAATTTATAATTTATGGTATTAATGTACAATTTGTAATTTACAATATTAATGTACAACATGTCATTTATAATATTAATGTACAATTTGTAATTTATTATTATAATTTACGATTTACAATTTATAGTTCTGATTCTCAATGCATATCATTTTATACAATCATTAATTTGAACTTAATTTGAACTTGATCAGATGTTTAATACAAGCAATAACGACGTTACTGTTTAGACAATTATCGTTTTTATTCCAAATATTTTGTGGTTCATCCATTTTCAGGATGAACTGTCGGTGAAAGTCACCCTGTGAAAGTTTCTCTGTGCAGAGGAAATGTGTACACAATCGATGAGAAATATTTAATGAAATCCAGTCTGTGATTTATTGCCGGGCATTTAATTGCATTAAAAGTGAAGCACGGAAATTCGGAACAATGGCACATAATATTGTTTCGATGGTTATGATACCGAACAGCGATGTGATGTTGTTGAAAGTTAATGTTAAATAAAGCGTAGAACTACAGAGATGTTATTTATAACTTTCAGGAAAATTTGCAGTATGCGTTATAATTCGAATCAGAAGGCAATTAATACTACGAGTGATAAAGCGGAGCTCATTAATGCAAGTAAACACATGATTAAAAAGCAACACAAAATATGTGTACCGAGAAAACTGGAGAAGCTTGATACATTCTGAACGAAGAGGTATAAGAATTTTCATAAATAACAAATTACAACGTACTTAAGATGCATTAAGTTACGAAAAATATTAATTTAGTGTAACAGGTTTGAAGTGTGTTAAATATTCACAATTATATCATTTCAGGAACCAAATTAAAATTTAATATTACAAATGAGCATTTGGTGTACTTAATGAAATTTTATTAGCATTATTTTAAATGCAGTCAAATCCTTTCATTTGATCAGCAATTTCATATAGTTTGCTATAAAATAAAAAAAAGAAATGGACCTAAATACGTACATTGTGATATCAATAATAATATTAATGATAGATTCACTTGATTTAAATTTTATAATACACGTGCAGAATTAAAAGAAAAATAAAAGTATGGGATAAACAAAGATCTTTTTGTGAAATAATTTGTATTCATTAAGATATATTCACATTTATTTCTCGTACATAACGTGTACTCTTCAAATTTACGTATCTTTCGGATTTAGTTTAGATATGTAGTCATTTAATTTAGTTTAGTAATATAATTATCTATACAGTTTAATTTGCTTATTTTTTAAATTAAGTTAGTTTTGTGTTATAAAGCAATTTAGGATCTATAAAATTACCTCAATTATGAAACCGAATGAATATGCATAAATAAACAGTTTATGCATAAATAATTATTTAATTTAGTTTAATAATACCAGTTCTCGTTCAGAATAGTCAGATCATTTCTGTATTTATTTCAAAAATTTATTATAGTTAATTCTCGTTTACAGATTTGAGATTTAAGACTTATGAAATACGATTTACAATTTGATATTTATAAAATTGCTTCAGGTATGAAACTGCGTAAATGTAATAAGTAATAACAATCTAACGGAATATGAAATGAAGTGATTTATAGCGAGAAATCGACTGTGAAATGTATTAATATGTCAAGTAATATTTCTTTGACTGTTTTCAACGTGAGACGCAAGAACGTAGGGTTTCGTTGAAAAATATCGGTTAACTTTCGTTAAGTTTCACAGAACTTTGTTAATTCCTGCGATATTCGACGCGGTGGAACCACTTTTACGTCAGTTTTACGAACTTCCAGAGAACTTTCAAAGAATCGTGCTTCTCTGCAGCAATTACTGATATTTTCAACGCCTTACATTTTCGATAACCGGTTATACTTACACTTTGTTCGGAATTAGTACCATTTCAAAAAATTGTTATTAAAAGATTCTTAAACACTGCCATTTTACTCTTCTGAGCACATACTATAGTTTCTTCACTAAAGTTTCAACTACTTATTGATGAAATTTACAAAAGTTCCTTTTTCATTTCAATACTGTACATAAAGTACAATTAAATTTATTTAATGTTTATTTTACATTTATCGGTATAAAATATATATGATTATACTTGTGAGAACCATCGTACTGGTTTGTCCCATTTATATAATTAATTACATGAATCGTCACTTTTATTATTCTAATTTATAATCTGTTACAATGTTCCATAATTTCTTAATTTATATTTAATACATTGTTTTTTATACTGTAACGAAAGCATATGGAATAAAATACATTGTGGTATGTTATTATGACACTGTAATAAACAATTTTTCTGAGTAAACTTTGTAGTACTTTTTAATAATATGTAAAAAATTCGTCCATATAGATAAGTAGTAAATTAGATGTATTAATAGCAATCATATATAGATAAATAATAAATTGAATTTATAAATAGTACTCGTATACAGATAAATAATAAACTGGCTTTGTAAATATTATCGTGAAACTATTATTCTTCATTTTGTATTTTCCTATTTAACTCCATTGATAACTCTACTGATTGCTGATAAACAACTCATCGGGATCTAAGTTTCGAATTGTGATTCTAAATGGATAATCCCTGAATACATGTATTTCAATGTAATCTGAAATTAACAGATGCTCTAAGGAGCACGGTTCTAGGACCAATTATGTTACTGCGAGAGCATCCGAATTTAATACATTGCATTCGGTACTGCAGTTTAATATCTCTCGTAATAAAATCCGAATAGGATTCCAGTAATCGTTGAAACTTTGCTAAACCGAGCAGTGTAATGTTGCTTCCGAATTAAATACTCTATATTTGTAAAATTATACCTAATAACCCGTTTCCAGAAAATTAGATTAATAACAAGTGAAAGTAATGCCAAGGAAATTAGTTTCAATAATATCAAATTATAAAAATAGAATGTAAAGTATAATGAAGTATAAGTAATCATAATAATGACACAAATGAACTTAAAATTACGAGCAATTATATAAAATTACAAAACCAAAATTGCATTTATGTGTTATAGAATTTATGAAAATAAAATAAAAATTATGAGAAACCATAAAAGCTAAAAAAAAAACAAAATTTAATAATACCAGATCAACACGAGATTAATATTACGTTGAAACGAAGAACACACCACCGAATACAAAATATGTTTATAAGAGCAATGCTAATTATTTTCTCGATGCCACTAAAATTAATTAAGTTTCTATTTAACCAGCACAATAACAACTAGTTTATTCCATAACATATTAAAATGCATTTTTCACGTCCAAATGTGTTAATGATTTAACCCTTTGCGGTCGAGCGGCGACTCTCACTCGCCATTTCATTCAGTGCAACAATTTTTAATAAATAACTTACATTTGTAGTATTATGCACCTGATGTTTGAACACAGCGAAACAGATAATATTGGCAATTATTAATAAAAATATGATTATTTTTAAAAAATTAATCAAACTTTTTAACCAGATAGTTTTACAGTCGCTTTTTGCTAAAAGCAAAAATACTTACGCCCGAAAAGGGTTAACAATGATACTGTGCTAGAGCGATAGTTCGAAAAAGTTCAATAAAAACATTTAATCGACTCCGCGTCGATATTCAAATTTTCAGGAATTTGGAACACATTCGAAGCGACTCGCGCAAACGAATGGTCGACGAGAGGCAATAAAAATTAAGATAGTTTCATCCCCCGTTAGCAAACTCACCCCATCTTTCTACTGATCGCGCTAAAGCTACATTATGCGCATACTATCTCATAGATATGAGATAGAGGCACCCCAAAACGTAGAAACCCACCCTTCGCTATCGCATTCGCGCGTACAGTGTAGAAACCATTTTTATGTTAATGTAATAAGCGTTCGTGTCGACATCGAGGCGTCACGAGATCCTTCAACGAGTTTGTGTTAGAGTTGAACGATCCTCGTATTTAACTCTTTGCTTCCAAAGGTTGTACACTCCTTTGATTTAATACATCCCGAAATAAGTTTTCTCTAACTAAATCGATAGATATAATATCCTCTACCGCAAATATGCTAAATAAAGTAATAAGTAATGAATTTGTGTACTTTGTGCTTTATGTTTGTGATCGAATGCTCGTTTGCTTAAAGCAGAGTGCCAGAATATTAAGTCGTAAGTGATAAATAACAGAACATTAATGTATTATCCTATTATCATAATATACAATAATAATCAAGTAATAGAATAGTGAACAATGGCATATTGAAGTAGTAAATGGTACATAGTAAAAAATGGAATATTGAACTAGTAAATGGTAAAGAGCACAAAATAGAATATGGAAGTAGCAAATCGTAAATAGTATAAAATAGAACATTGAAGCAGTAAATGCTAAATGGAATAAAATGGAATATGGAACTGGTAAATGGTAAAGAGCGTAAAATAGAATATGGAAGTAGAAAATCGTAAATAGTATAAAATGGAATATTGAACTAGTAAATGGTAAAGAGCGCAAAATAGAATATGAAAGTAGCAAATCGTAAATAGTATAAAATAGAACATTGAAGCAGTAAATGCTAAATGGAATAAAATGGAATATGGAACTAGTAAAGGGTAAATAACGTAAAATAGAATATTGACGAAGCAAATAGTAAATAGTATAAAATAGAATATTGAAGTAGTAAATGCTAAATGGAATAAAATGGAATATGGAACTAGTAAATGGTAAATAACGCAAAAAAGAATATTAAAGTAGCAAATCGTAAATAGCATAACATAGAATATTGAAGTAATAAATGCTAAATGGAATAAAATGGAATATGGAACTAGTAAAGGGTAAATAACGTAAAATAGAATATTGACGAAGCAAATAGTAAATAGTATAAAATAGAATATTGAAGTAGTAAATGCTAAATGGAATAAAATGGAATATGGAATTAGTAAACGATAAATAACGCAAAATAGAATATTGAAGTAGCAAATCCTAAATAGTATAAAATGGAATATTGAACTAGTAAATGGTAAATAGTAAAAAATGAAAGATTGAAGTAGTAAATGGTAGATAATGTAAAGTAGAATATTGAAGTAGTAAATGCTAAATAATATAAAACGGACTATTAATGTAGTAAATACATATACAGTGAATCTTCCCACAGTGCAACAGAGGCCGGAATCGAAACTGCTCACTGTGAGCATAGGAGAAGCGAAATTTAATACTCGGCGGCTGTCCCTTGCTGGGGTGATCCCCCTCGGAATCAGTCAAGCGTTAAACACGATCGGTTGCCGAAACGACCGAATATCGGTGAGACACATACTAATGCAAGCAAAGAAAAAGATTGCAATTTTCTTATTTCCTATTATTTTTTCATGAAACTTGTACCATCGTATTCGTCAGGTTTTTCTGATTAAAATGACACCAAACATGATGTAATTATGTTAATAATTACGTACGTAACGGGTGAATAAAGTTTTTAACGTGAAAGAGGACGGCGAGTGGAAAAGACAGAGAGGCAGAAGGTTGAAGCGTTCGGCAAACATGAAAGACTCCTGCATGTTCTGTCTTTTAAATTCAAAAATCAAAATTCTTTATTTTTAGTTTTTCGTGAATGAAACCTTTACCATCGTATTCGTCTCGTTTTTCTGATTAAAATGATACTAAACACGATATAATTACGATCATATTTACCCGTATAACAAGCTATAAAAGTTTCGGACTTTAGAATCTAAGGAATTCGTATCTCTGCCGTAAATGTAACGTCTGAAACTTGTATGGCTTGTTACACAGGTAATTATGATCGTAATTATATCGTGTTTGGTCTTATTTTGATCGGAACAACCTCACGAATATGTTAAAAAAATTTGCAGTCAAAAAAATATAAATATTAAAAAATTATATTGGTAAATTTGGAACTGGAGATCTGTCGGCCCGCATCAAAGAGACCGCGGCGAGTATCGTATTATACTTGGACTGGCTCGAGCGAGGCGAACACAGGCGTACCAATAACGTACGCATAAGCGCAGGAAGAGACGTTTTGCACTGTGGGAGGATTTACTGTACAATGTAAAATAGTTCAACAATAATGTATTCCGCAAATATTTCTGGGACAACAATCGCCGAACGTGAAATTCTACTGAAACTTCTGTTGTAATATTTTAAAGAAAGAACCAAAAAAGAAAAGTTATGATCTACAATATTGTCCGTTTTCCGACCACACCCTTCATTTTTCACAATTTGGCTGTTAGTACTCGTTCTCTGTTCGCTTCTACAATACATCTCTCGGTTGTGCGGTATTGTCTTCTTTATATACAGTAATCTATCTCTCTTTCTCTCTCACACACGCTTCATTCGCTCGACTTCACATTCATGCAAGTACCTGCAAATTTTGAACTATCCACACTTCCTTCAAATAAAAAAAAAATCCCGAATAAATTGAGCACCGTTTCACGAATAAGCGATCACATTCATAGAATCGTTCGAAGAAAAATCCGTCGAATATAATACTCGATTGGAGGCTATCGAAGAATTCTCAGCTGGAACAGAATTTACCTTCGAAGTATCGGGGATCGTTCTCGATTGTAGTCTCACGTTTCGAGTCTCACACCCTCCGGCGGCGCAGGGTGTGGATCTCGCAAGGGACTTTCACAGAGGCGTAAGAAAATAGGGGCGTACTTTCATCCAACATCGTGGATGCTTTTATAAAGGAACAGAAAAGGAAGAACGTTGGCTTATCTAGCTTCTCTGGGCATGGAACTCAACCTTTTACGGCCAAAACACGATTCGTTCGGTAGGTCCGACTTTGATGTTCCTTTCTGTACTTCCACGTTACACCCTGAAACTCTGGCATAGCTTAGAACGTAGTGGATGCCTGTTCGTGCGACTAGTAATCTTCAACGAAGAGCGTGTTAAATGCAATCACTATGCGATAGAAGAAAAATGGCCGACTTACATTATTTCGTGAAATAGTGAAGGGTATGGTACTTGTTCGATCATAAGTTGACTTCTTTCTTTAAATATCATGTACTTGCCTAAGGAAGTTATAGCGTATTGGATAAGATACTTAGGATTGTTTAACATACTTTATTCGTATTGAATAAAATACTGTAAAATACTTTATTCTTATTTAAATACAAAGCTTCGAGGTTCTTTAGTTTGTACCGAATAAAATATTATGAAATTTTTTAATACTCTTTATTGGCCCCGAATAAAATAATACAAAATTCTTTAGAATATCTTATTCGAACTGAATGAAATACATTGAAATCATTTCATGCATTTCTCTTGTACCGAATAAAACATTTTCAAGCTCTTTGAAATATTTTATCGAATAAAATAGGTTGAAGTTTTTTAAAATAGTTTTTCGTGCCGAATAAAATATTTTAAGACATTCTGAACAGTATGGAGTTAATTACGGTTCTTGTAGTTGTGAAAATATGTACAGCAAAAATTTTCCTTTACGAAAAATAATTTTTTTAAATTTATATTTATAAATGGAATCGGAAGTTATGTTAACTAATTACGCAGAATGTTATGCCATGCAGAATAATATTATACGCAGAATCCTTAAAATATTTGTTAGCTGCCTTTCAATGTTTTATTATCCCATATTTTCATGTTGGTATGTCACATGTATATTTCACATATCATTGTATTTCATTTCTTCGTTACTTCTTTCTGTTTAAACATTTGTAGTTTATGTATTGTAAATTACTATAAACTACGAGACAGGTTTCATCATCTTCTTTCACATTATATTTTTTTTCGCATAAAAGAGTTTACCGCATAACTGAATAAATAGATACTATGAAATATGAACTTAAATATCTAATTTCGTATGAACGAATTTGGAAGGAATAAAACGCAGACTGTAAAATGCGATAAATACTGGATTTTAATAAACATTAAAATGAAACAACAGTTGGTAGAGTCCGATATTCATCACATGTCACAGAAAATGAAACTTTGAAACAGAGCAGACATAAGCGGATTACAAGCTTTACATCGCAGAAAGGTTATGGTTGCTCCACGTTGATCACAGAAACGAAGTATTCGTCGAAACATTTTAAAAACTAATAGTTCGATAATAATTAAATCACATAAACATTAAAAAGTTTGCCAAAGTGTAACTAATGTGTTAATGAATTGTGATTTCAATTTTGGAATTCAAAATAGCTTAATTTAAGTATATGAATATTTTAGAATTTGGGTATTGGGGATTTGGGGATTCGGGGATGCGAACATTTGGAGACTTGGAGAGTTAAGGATGTAAATCTTTGAAAATTTTGTAGACTAGAGATTTGAAAACCATTTACATTTGACAAACGTAAAAATTTGTCGATTTGAAGATTCGAGAATTTAGAAGATCGGTCGTTTGAAAATTTGGAAAATTAAGGATTTAGAAATGTAGAGATTCGAAAACCTAAAAATCTAAAAATTTAAGAATTTATCGATCAGGAAATTTGAAAATTTTTAGATTCCAGAATTCGAGAGTTGAGATATTTGGAACTCTAGAGCATACAAAATTTTAACATACAGAAATTAAAAAGTTTGAAACTTTGACAATTTAGGGATTTGGAAATATAGGAATTTAAAAAATATTATCACTGGCGGTTGTTATTTAGTTAACTTATATTTAAACCAAACATAAATTGGCAATACAAATATATAACTGGACTGACTTTTGCTGATTAATTTTTAACCTGTATAACTTTGATTATAAGAATGAAACTAGAAAATTAATAGAAACATTAAGATATATAAAATAAAATTAAATAAAAATGTGTATATTTTAACGCAATTGTGGTCAGTGCACGATTAATGACGCCTCGAATTTTTTTGTTTCAATTATTGACTTTCAGTTCCAAGTGCAATCTTTTGGTCGAAGTAAATGCAATTAATTGGAGCAACTGGGTGCTGCACGGAAATTGCTTGCTACAGTTTCCGGCTACGAGTGAGTAACGATTATTGTTTTCGACTTGTGAAAAAAATAAACTAATTGCAAGGTTTCAAGTGTAAAATAGAACACCGTACAACTTCAAGTTTCGAACGCACAATTCTGGCCGCGAGCACCTATCAATTTAACACTTATGGCAATCGTATGATCGGCTTCAATTTAATAAAAGCGAAACGATCGGTGAGATTTTCTGTGAAGTTACTGATGATATAAACGGAAATTGTATGCAAAAATAAAAACAGGAAATCGCAATAGAAGATTATGAAATTCATTGTTTTTTGTTTAAGATGTTATTTAAAAGATGAAGATCTTTTGTCCCTTTTCTTCTTATTTATCTGTAACTTCTAATATATCACTCAATATTGTAATTAAACATTAAAAATCATACTTAATTCTGCTTGCAAATTAAATATCGAATATAATATAATAAATTTCCTTATTTAACTCAATATTAAATGGTATAAATTCTGATTGTTCAGCACTACGTAACGAACAGAATTTCTTTTAAGCGAAACAATGAGAACCAACTAAAAGAATTATTTCGGTCTCCTATAGAATGAAACTATAACAAAGGGTCATTCCACGGCGAATCGATCACTTTTTGACCTTACCGTCTGCGATGTTGTTGTAATCAAAATATGTTATAGTCTATGTGAAATTAGTGGGAGTATAAGTCATCATTTTGCCGATTTCGAATTTGTTTAAAAATTACAAGCCTTCAAAATTTGCAGTTTTTACCAATTTTTGTGAAAATAGACATCACTTACGAATATTTTTCTCAAAAACTACTAACGCGAATGAGCTCAATTTTTTTTTGTTTTATTCATAAAGGATTGGTCTACTATAAAATATTTTTTCTGACTTCGTTAATTTGTTATATAATATGAAAAAATGTAAACAAATTCTTTTTTCACGGTTTTCGTTAAAAATTATACCTGATTAAAATTTGAAAAAAGTATATTATATTCCCTGAAGCTTCCTCTTTAAAACGAGCCCTTCAGAATAATGGATAATGGAAAATTAATGACACAATAAGCTGGAAAACGAAGCGTTGTACCTCCGTTTCACTCCATCCACTCATTTAAATATTAAAAAATGTGCAAACTTCAAAATTAAAAAAAAAATTCCATACAAAAGTCATTAGTTTCGTTGCAATTATATGATCCGACCTGCAATGTATCCAAAATACAATGTACATTTTGTATATTAATTAAGAAAGTAGGTAAAAGAAATTCAAGAGTGCAAAGGGTTAATACCTGTTACAGATAGTCGCGGAGGTAAAAAATAGTGTGAAAGGAAACACGTGAGAGTGGTCACTTAAATAAAATAGCTGTGAATTAATAGAGTAGAAGTATAATGGATCGTCGGGGAATAGTTTAAAAGGAGCATCGTAAGTAAACAAGTGGGGCTTGCGAGGATAGCCGAGCGCGCTTCGTCCCCGACTAGGAATCCGAGGCACCCGAGAATCGAGGGTTCAAGCCCCGGTCCCGGCAATTCGGATTTTTCGAAATTAGAAAAATAAATTCATAGTACAAGGAGCTCGGGGAGGAGTGGGGAGAGTGACGTAGAGGCTGTAGGGACAGAGGGATAGCCGGAGCGGGCATAGGAAGAGTGGGGGTCGAGAATCGTAGCTCCTGAGGCTTGTGGTGATTTTCTGATGACGTCAGGAACTAGAAAATGAGAGCGATCGACCAATCGTGGCCGATCGCGAAACCACGTGATAGAAAATCACGTGACTTTCAAGGCCAAGAAACTAGGAAATCGGAGAAATATTCGTCTGAAATTTGCTTATAAGCAAATTTTCGAGCCTCCAAGGTCGAAGCCGAGGAGTGGGGGAAATAGGTAGTCGTAATGGGGAGATAAGGAGTGGTTGGGGATCGAGAACATAGCTCCTCGCAGGCAGGTTTCCTATCGAAATACAATTGAAATTAAATTTTTTTACGGTTCAATTCCAATTTTTCTTGACGACATAATACGTATACTTTATACTTTAATTTTAATAAGGCTCGGCATGTTGAAAGGAGCATTTGTTTTATTTATTTAAACAAAAAAAGAAGAATTATTAGCTGACACTGTCGTATCAAACACAAACGCCAGTGAACGCGGATTGTACGACTCGCTTGCCTGAAACGGAGGTACACCGCGTCGTTTTCCAGCTTATTGTGACATTAAATTTCGATTCTCTATTATTATGAAGGGCTCGTTTTAAAGAGGAAGCTGCAGGGAATATAATATACTTTTCTCAAATTTTAATCAGGTATAATTTTTAATGAAAAACGTGAAAAAAGAACTTGTTTACATTTTTTCACATTATATAACAAATTAACGAAGTCAGAAAAAATATTTTATAGTAACCCAATCATTTATGAATAAAACAAAAAAAATTTAGCTCATTCGCCTTAGTAGTTTTAGAGAAAAATATTCGTATGTGATGTCAATTTTCACAAAAATAGGTAAAAACTGCAAATTTTGAAGGCTTGTAATTTTTAAACAAATTCGAAATCGGCAAAATGATGACTTATACTCCCACTAATTTCGCATACACTATAACATATTTTGATTACAACAAATTCGCAGATGGTGAGGTCAAAAAGTGATCGATTCGGCGTGGAATGACTCGAAAGTAATTATAGCAATAGCTGTAGGCGATAAAAAAACAGACACTGTAATAAAATATATAGCTATCCTACGTCATTTAATTAAATTAATATTAAACAGTACTGACTTCAAGTAATATTCATCGTTAACTACTGAACAATTAAAAAATCGTATTTAATATATATACAGGGTGTTCAGGCTACTACTAGCCCGCATTTTTTTTAAAATGGTAACTGTGACTAATAGTAACTATCGAGATGCGATAATAACGAAATCGCCAATTACTCACCAATCATTACAACGATCGATTGAACTATTATTACGAATGGATGATCAATATTTCAAGAGAAACGATTTCAATGAAAGTCAAAGTCAAAGGCGGTAACAATCGTTTGCTCGTTGTGTGCTGGATTTCCATGTCGATTTCCGTCAAATAGTTGTTAACTCTGTGGTAGAATGGAAGGGGTAGACTTTTTCTTGACTGGTGGTGGTTTATTTTTTTTACAAAACAAACACACATTGAATATTAAACATCCAACAGCAAACTGTGCAAAAAAATGTGTTAAAAGATGTTTGGATCGTAAACGACTTTGTGGTATGTACCAGTTTCTGTTCAAAAGGAAAATAACGATGTACGCGGCTCAAACATCGAGAACATTGTTCCGAATACGAAAATCAGAAAGGAAATGCTAACAAACGCGAGCCAGCTATTTTTTCAACGATATTTCCCGAAATACAGCAGGATCCGCTTCCATCGCCATTTCTTTGCATTTCGCTGCAAAATCCTGGTTTTTATAATTCCGTTAAAGGCAGTTCTTGCACAAAAGGGTACTTTCAGTGTAATACAATCGATAACACGGAGGATTCCTTGTTAACGATGGGTGTATTGTTTGCACTGATACTTTTCTGTCCGTGTGTGCAGTCATTTATACAAGTGGTGCAAGGAAAAGCTAAAGGGGAGGATGAATTAGCTGAAACGAGTTAAAGGACTCTTTTGTTCGCGCGTTTTTATGTACCAATGATTGCACAAGTACCGGAAGTTGGGGCTCGAAATGAAGCTGAAAGCATCCTAGTAAAGATAATTTTTCCACGAACGTCTGTCGCAAATAGCGGCAGTTCATTTCCATGAAGCAAGATAAACATATTAGATGTACTTCGTAATCTGAAGATTTTCATTAACCTCTTTCTTAAGATTTTTTTCAACAAAACTTACAGTTTCTATGCGGCAATGCTTTTAATTTTAAGCGAAGCTAAATAGAATTTTAAATGAGACGAACCTTCTCAGGACGAAAATATTAAAGACACATTTCGTAATCTGAAGATTTTTATTAAATTCGTTCTTAACGTACTACGCGCTTCAAGAAAAATTTCTTTTGTAAAGTTGTTTTTAATTGCGATTAAAATTAATTGAACGATGACTAGGAAATTGAATGAAATTTCAAATAAGATGAACTATCTCGAGACAAAATATATTAAAAATGTGTTTCATTATTCTGAAAATACTTCTTTATTCTTTCTCAAGATAGAACTCGTGTTAACAAAATTTTTCGCTTTATATGACGAGCTGCTTTCACTAGCGAGCGAAGATAAATAAACGATACCCGGGAATTGAATAAAACTATAAATAATATGCAATCCCCATGATAAAAGACAATAAAAATACATTTGTCGATCTGGAGATTATTTCCCTTAAATTCTTTCTTACGACAGCACTCATTTTAATACAGTTTTACAATTTTACTTTGCAGTTGTAACATTCTCATACAATACAAATTTTGTACACACTTTACCCAGTTTTTTTTTATAAATGTTACAGCTTTCACACAAAAAGTTGTTATCAGAATTATTCATTTTTAGTATGTCTATCATTTCATATTTTATTTTATTGTTTAATTTTGTACTCTTTGAATTCGTCAAATAAAAGTTCTGTTATATTAAATTTCATAGAATGTTATCTATCATTTTGTTCGTTTGTAACAGACCTGTTTTTTCAATTACAAGTTTTCAGCTTACTATAAACAATTTAAATTATTTATTAAAGTCCCACTTTTGGAAAGTCCCTATATTCAAAATTGTCCGACGCATGATTATTAACTATTATAGGTCATCGCAATAAATGTTTCTTTCGTGGTAGATTAACTTTGAGAATTCGCGATACATCACTAGATGAATGCACCCTTTTAAAGCCTTCATTAATTAACAACGAGGCTCGTGGCTTTTCACGGTGCAACACAAACGATGAAAAAATGAAGAAGTACAACAGGTGTGCGATGCAAAAGGCAAGGGTCAGTGAAGGCAACTGCTCCCGTAACATCATTTATCAATGTATGGGCAATAAAACATTATTTCTAAATTTTTTACTGGAACGAAGTAATTCTTTATCATAATATATTGTTCTGGCAAGCAACAGTCACTCTATGTTCTTAAATATTTAATATTACAATCGGACAGTACATTATAAAATCATTATTAATATAAATACAGAGAATAGTATTAAAATAAATAGTATGTTATTATATATAATAATTATATGAAATAATAATATTCTGCTAACTTTAGTAGTATACTATTAATTATTATTAATAACAGGTGTATAGTACACTGTTTAATATTAATAATGTTTAATTAATTTGTGATATTAATAATTTTACAATACATACTATTCAATTTTCATAACACACTATTAATTTATATTACTAATAATTGTACGATATACTGTACTTTTTTAATAATGTGCTATCAATTAATAATTTTATAGTATTTCGTTCAATTTCAGTCATATATTATTCATATAAATTACTAATAATTTTGTAACATGCAGTTCAATTTTTCTAATATACTATTCATCTATGTTACCGAAAGTATTGCAATACACTGTTCGATTTTAATAACATTTTATTAACTTATATCATAAATAATTCTACAATATGTTATTGAATTTCAAACTGAATATTTGTACAGAAGTCCAAAGAAACTGTGAAGTATTTATTGCACGAAAAGGTAAAGCCATAAAACTTTGTCTCAAAGAATCCAAAAAATATACGTCTTGCAAAAAGGTACTTCAAAAAATTTCCAGCTTTTCATCGGACCTTCCAAAAAAAACTTATTCTGCAAGTTCGAACACGAAAATAAAACGGCAATAGTACCGTTAAACGCCGAAATATTGGAGAACGCTTGGACGAAATTGATCGGACGCAAAGTAAAATTGCATAAAATTGCAAATTCCATGCCACAGGGCGATATTCCGCAGGGAAACCGCGGAAAGGTGAAACGCGCAGCCGCGTACGCACGTAGATTCTGGGAAAACATGTTTTCGATTTTTGTATCTAGGTCCACGCGTACGTCGTACAGTGAGCGAAATGTAAAAAAAAGGGATCAAAAATGGACAACTCAATTAACTGGGAAGGAAATTATTCGAAACTTGGTATCTGTAGGTTTCTTAGGTCGGTACTTTTAAATCTGAATAAAAAATTTGCCAAATTTACCCATTTACAAAATGGAGGATTCATTATTGATAGAATTAATCGATATTATACCGACCGTGTGCAAAATGCTCCGATATTATTTTGTTTCTTTTATGCAATGCGTTGCGTACTTCAGTTGGTCATAGCATGCAATAACGATTACACACGCTTATTTCTCTTATTTTCAATTAGTGTATAATTATGTTTAAATATATTCCAAAGTTATATAGTTCATAAAAGTATATTTTCCGTTTCTCTTCTCGACTAAAACCTAACAATTATTAGCATTTTTTTAATTTCCTTTTAAGTTTTATTCGATTATTTAATTTAAAGTAGTATTAATATACGCATCATAGAATGCAACAAAAATAGTACACAATACAGTCGTGGACAAAATTAAGTGGACAGGTATCGTAAGTAACAAAAGGTTAATTTAATTTAATTTAACTAATAATGCCTATAAATCAAAACTTTATTGCACAATTATATACATTACATAAATAAATTGTATATCAAATAAATGTTTTTTCAAGTCTACAAAATCATTTCATGTTCTAAATTTAAAATTTATTTAAAGCATTGTGATAAAACAAAAAATTTTTTTACATTTCTGCAGTGTCCACTTAATTTTGTTCATGAGTGTACATATTAAACAAAACAAACGAAATGAATAATATTATTTACAGATTTATTAAGCCCTCATAAGTGTCTGATTCTGTCATAGAATTATCTGGTTTTGTTCCATATTATTAATTTGGATGTCATTTTGTTGATTTTCTATTAACAATTATTTTGCGTCCGTTGTTAAATCTTTTGTTCTTCTATCCTTTAGAACTCTTAAATTACTGATTACTGGATCAGATGATGCTAAAAGATGGTGCATAATATCTTTGTTTTTGACTGTACGAGAAGATTTCCTACTATTGTGGGCTCTTGCAGCTCTGAATATTTTATTGTCTGTTTCTTGAGCCTCCTCGCAATGACATCCAATGGGAAAAATCATGATTAAAACCTTATGTCATACGCATCCGCGACAAGACCGACCCGTTGCAGCTCGCGACTATGAGGGTCGTAAATCCTCACTCGATTATTCGATGTCGTTAGATAGCGGACAGGTAGCCCTCCTACAACACGGCATCTTGTAACACGGTTTCGCTATAACACGATTCATAAATTGCGGGAACCCTCCTACAACACGGCATCCTATAACACGGTTTCGCTCTAACAAGATAAGAAAATTGCAAAAACCTTTGTACAACACTGACCACTTAAGTCTAAATTAAAAATGAACTATGAAAAGAAGTAAACAATGAATAGTACATATACCAGTTTATAGAAAGATTCTCTATCTCGATGATGGTTAACAGTCATTTCATCATAAGCTTTTTAATAATTTTCGCAATTGAAAATAAGAAACCTAAGATCCGTCATTTTGACGGGTCCCGTAAATCTAGTGTTAAACATACACTGTTGCGGAAAACAGCAGTCCAGACTATTAAGACAAATGAAAAAAAATAAGAAGTGCAGTTGTTGCAGGATCTTTGACATCCGCATACATTTATATTTTTAATAAAAATTAAGTTGTTTAAGTAGAATTAAAAAAAAATATGTTTGTTTTTAATAAGTTTTCGGAACGTAACCCCCCTTTTTGTACTGGCTCTGGGTCTCATACAACACGGTTTCACACAACACGGCATTTTCTAGGAACCTAACTACCGTGTTATAGGAGGGTTACCTGTATTTCCTGACTAGTAAATTAATAGAGTCAGGATAATTCTTTAAGGGATTATATTAGAACTTAGACTTGTTTAAACTTAACAAATATAATTTATTCGTAAACGAGAGTAATGTAAAGTAGAGGATCGTGTCGGAAGTTAGTTTAGTCTGTTTGACTGTTATTGGTATTCTGTCTTAGAGACGCATAAATATCGCAGAGGTAAGCTCGTCTAGGTGTGCATGATGTTCTCCACGATTCGCAGAAATGGAGTTGAAGGTGGAAGTAGAGAAAATCACCTGATTGGTATGGAAATAGTGGTGTGGGGTCTTGAGTGACCGCCTAAATGTGACGTCAGTCGCTTCTGGAAAACCAGGAACTCGTGACGTCGAGGTTTTATAGTTTTGCACCCTTGACCATAGCAAGCAATAAAGTTAGGATGCGCCTTGACGTTAAGAAAGCACATTTCTTAGAATAGCAAAGAATCAATGAACTATTGTTAAGGCCACCAGTGTCCTTACATTCACAATAGATTTAGGATAGCTATACAGCAATTAGAAATAAGTCCGCCGTCCCATCGAAGGGTTCGACGACCGTCCCGTGGCACCAATAAACTCAAGAAGCCATAAAGACCAGCGCGTTTTCTGTGTAGTTTTCTAGTCATTGTTCGCATTTGGTCGACAGATTGACATTTTTACCTTTCGAGTCCGTTATTTCTAGCATGTTAAGTTAAGGTCAGCGCGCTTCTTGACCCTTATTACCTGCCACCGTCCAGGAGCAAAACGTAGAATATTTGCGAGTGGGGGGGGGGGGGGGGGGGCACGTAGGGCGTTAACTTTGTCGCCCTTCCACAATTTGTATATTTGTACTTCGCCAATTAGAACGATGCACCCCCGTCAAGTCTGCCCGACCGAGGTGACATCGGATAAATTTGATAGAATCTCCGGCAGTTAAAAATTGTAGCCACACGAATAGATAGAAAAATGGAATAATAATACACATATAGGAATAGTTAGAATCTCGAACATAGTAACTCGCATCGTATTGAACATAAATAATTGTATAGTCCCGATTAATCGGGTGGTCCTTCGAGATTGTGATAATAAAACCTACTCGGCACACCACGTGCAATATTCACCAAGGCTCGAACGAATTTATTTCTACCACGAGCGTTAACAACTATTATAGGTAATAAACATAGGTAAAACGGTGATTTTAAAGACATCCGCGGAGTTCGTAGTGGCTTCATTAATTTATTGCTGCTATAGAGGGTTTTTAGCTCGCAAGGGTGATGGTCAAGATGGGTTATGGGTTTACGCGGTATTTGTCCGCGTAACACCTCATGTACGGAGGGAGGCATGTTGTACCCACCACACAAATGAACAAATAATTCAGAGGTTTGAACATATTTTTCAAATTTACCGCAATCAATTTTATAATTACATGCCATAACATGTACAATATTGCCAAATCTTTCTGTTAACCTTTGATAATATTAATGTTTTCTCAAGGGAGCAAAAATTTCAGCATATGCGGGCGTGTTTATAACAATAAGTATATAATAGTTTATAACTTGCGAAGAGGCAAGTAGAGGCAAGCAAAACATTTTTTAAAACCTTTTGCACACTTTGAGGATGAATTTTAGCCTAACTCGATTTAGTCTCATGCAGTCTCATATATTAAATCATGTAACGAAAGATCGATTTCTCATTCTACTTCAAGCGCTTAAATCAACACTTTGTTTATTAGTACTAAATACAACAACATTCTCCGAAAATTAAATAACAATAATATTTTTGTACAATATACGCTCAGAGCTAAGAAAATAAATTTTTTCAGATTTTTTCGAGTCTGTTTTGCTATTTATAAGTATGAGTTGAAGAAATAAAAATATACTCAGGAAAAAACGAACAGGGAATTACTATTAATTTTTATAAATAAATTCTGTATTACATTTGCAGTATTTTAGTATATTTTACATCGGTCTGTGTACTTTACGATGTTATAAAAGCGGGAGCATAAGTACTTCAACGAATTGTAATACATGTCAAATTTGATTTTTGATCACTTTTTCCGAGTTTCGCCCACTGTGCGTCGTATAAAGGGAAATATTGCCCGCAGAATGAGTCGCTTCCGCGTTTATGTCTCGTAGCTCTCGAAATTTCAAAAATTCCGCTAGTGCCCTCCGCGAATCCCAATCGCTGACAGGATCCCGTAGCTTCCGGTAGAATTCCAAGCATTCGTGTGAATCTGCCAGGAAAATCGTTTGCGAGAAGGTCGGGGAGATACTACCGTTCGCGAGAAAATATTCCTATTATTTTAACGCGGGATGGGGAATCCGACCGGGATCGTTCTTTCGTGATCGGGCATTACGTGAAAACCCTTCGAGAAAATTCCGGATTAAAATGAAATGATTTTTATCATCCGAAGTGTTGGCCAATGTGATCTAGTTACGAGTGAAGAAAAATACGGCGGTATTAAAAAAAAAATGAAGATCGCATTTATTTAGAAATTAATTAATTAATAAAATTTAGACATATATTGCGGGGATCGGACAGTAATATTGTTTTTTTTTTTTTTCAGTAAAATGAAACAGATAAATTTTTAATACGTTTTTATTTTTAATCAATGATGCAATCACCCGCGTTATCAACAATCTTTTGCCATCTATTGTATACATTTTCTATAGCGGATAGATGAAAATCAATTGATTTTTGAGCAAAATATCTGAAAAAATACGAAAATCGACATGCGTAGAAACATTACTTTCCGACCTCCCTAATACAGGGTATCCTACAATTATGGTACGAGCCGAAAAGGGGTGGTAAGTGGAGCTATTCTGAACAACTTCTTCCTTTGCCAAAATGTCGGATGAGGCTTCATTTTTAAATTATTATAGAATCGGAAAATAAATCGGAGAATTACCAAAGGGATGTAACGGTTTAAAACGAAATATCACTTTGTTCAATGTTAACACTATCGACACATAAAATCACATTTCACATTTCACGAAGAATAGAACTTCGGTTCATATTCTGTTTTTAAAAGTGTTTCCCACAAATATCACTATCTCAAAGGAACGTTTAAAGTTCGCGTCACATCGAATTGGCTACATTTGTTGTCCAGACAAGATGGAAAAAGCTTATCAACGTCTTCCCACCGTTTTATGTATGAAGATACATCGAATTACGCGATACTCTAAGTGATTCATTTTCCATCCTGCACACAATCCACCGTACGGGAAATAAAAATAAATATAAAGACGTCTCCACAGCGACAACTCTACAACCCCCGGTGTGTTGCACCCCTGAGAGTACAACGAATCGATTCAATTTTCTTACACTCGTCTCCCTTTTTCACTTTACGACGTATTCCCTGCTGGTTGCACTTCGGGAAACGTTGTTTATTTTCTGTCACGATCGTTAACATGCACAAGCTGCTGGAGTATCGTGTACGTTATTCCGTACAGCGGTAATGTATTTGCAATTTTATTAAAAAGTAAACTATGCTGTACGTTCAAAAGAGTTTTCAAGTACGTGGATAATAATCAAGTAGGTTAGTATGTAAGATTTTTGTTGTTGAATGCGTGCTATATTTTTATATTGTATAATCGATAGTGTTGGGGTGCGGTCAAGACCCTTAATATTGCACTTCGGTGCCGTCTAATTTCTAGTTCGAAGGACCACCCAATTTTGGACGGAATTGGGACCGTTAATAACACTGTCCAACAGCCAAAAAAAGTTTTAAATGCCACTATGCGATTATTATAGCGTTTCTCGCGCTGATTACGAATCTGCAACCCGTTTGTCTCCAGCGCGTACAGTTTTTGAGAAATTTGATTTTGAAAAAAAAAACACATTTTTCAAATTCAAACTAGTTTTGCGAGGTAATTATAAAAGATACGAAAATTCTGATTATATCAGAAGATTCTATAGACTTTCCTGAATACAACGCTATATATTTGTTATGCGTTCTGAATATTTAAACATGTTTAAACAATCATTGAATGCGAAGAGACACCGATTTTGCACCAATTTTTGCGTATATTTTTCAATTTATCTTAAAAAGTGAGGGTCCAGTTGAAAATCGAACTATATCACGCGATAGAGCAGACTTTCACCTTTAAAAAGCACCCAAAGAAAGTTGAAACGTCGTTTTTTTTACGATACCAGAAGCAAAATAGCAACGCGGGAAACGAAGCGAGGACAGTGGTTCTCACGCCGTAGGGATCGTTCCTTGCATCGTGTTAACATAGGCGGGATACGGAGCGACCGCTCTGACGCGACGAACGAATGTAACAAAAATAACTATTTATTTACTATGATAACAAGCGTGTGTGAGTATTTCTATAACTGTTTGATTCTATTTCTACGTTATAAAGTTCTGTCTGTACTATTCTAAAGTTCTGTTTACTCTTTCTAACTCGAAAGTTCTGTAGATACTAGTTCTGTGCTATCTATTCTGAATCTCTGATGGTACTATACTAGTTTTGGAATTTTTGCCCTATTTAAAATCTCCGGTTAAAAAAGTGGCTGTTTTTCTGCCATGTCGTAAACCTCAATTATATGAAGCTCGAATAGATAGTGTTTTATATTATTTTGTGAGGGTGAAGTATTAATTTATCACGATCGTAGACGCAGAGTTAATTCTTTGCAATCATGCTTTAAAGATATTTTTCTCTTTGTGTCAAATTTTTAGATTCCTACGCAATCCTCCGCATCTCCGAAATTCTCCAATGTTACAATTTTTAATTTCCCAAATTTTCAAACCTCGTGTTTCGAAATTTTAATGTTTAACACGTTGCCACACACTTTTAATTTGACGATCCTGCTTATTTTTTTTTCAAAATTGTTAAAGCATGAAAAATCACGCAAAAAACAATTATCTGGAATGTTACATCTTCTTTTTCAATGTACAAATGTATTAGTACACTTCGTACTAATAATATTTCTTTTCTTATTAATTAAAATGTGCAGGACGGCTATAGTCATCATTTGTGGCAACGTGTTAAAACTCCCCAACTTCTGAACTTCCAAATATTAAATCCAAAAATCTTACCATTTTCAATCATCAAACCCCCGTTTCAAAGTTCCCAAATTCTTGATTCCCGAAATTCTCAAATTTCCATCTTTCCAAATATTCGATCCCCAAAATTTCCAAATATCGAATTTCCTAAATTCCTAAACTTCGAATAAACCGTATCTCTAAATTCTCGAATCCCCAAATCAACAATTGTACTCGACAAACCATATATAATTGTATAGTAATGCAGCACAGTATCTAAAATAATCATAATAAGTAATTCTACATACCATTAAATGGTTCCGAGTTTATTCACCAAACTATCAGCAAATTTACGATCGCACTCAAACACGAGAATATAAACGTCTATACCGCAATTTATCGATTTCCTATAAGGATAAAAACATCGACGCCGATGTACCTACGCGTAGACGCTTTATGCTATCACTATCAAGAAAAAGGAGAGACTACCTTTAGTCGCCGTCGCAGAGTCCATTATCAGAAAACGCGCATAAGTAGTCGAACGATACAGGGGGTAAAGTTATGGGGGCGGGAGGGGCAACACCCAGTTGGAAACCACCATTAACGTCACCGTCTAATTTTCTTTGCTTTTTGTTGTACCGGTACAATCGCGATTACCCTTCTCGCACAGATGAAACCAGAGAAGATTGATCGACCGAAGGATTTGATCAGTCATGGAAACGTTGGTAAGCGATATACAGGGTGCTCTAATAGTGTTTAATAAATAATCGGCGTCATCAAGTTCATTAGATCGAAGAATAAATAAAGAATGGGAACGGAAGAAGATTTTATTAGGTGTATCGCTTTGTGGAATATCTTTGTTATCAATATCTTGTAGAGGAAGGATAATATTTCGTACACCAAAAATATCTTGTAGCGTAAGGATAATATTTCATACAGAAAAAATCTCTTGAAGAACCCGTGTAATATCTAACAGAACGAAAATAATATCCTTATGAAGCGAGGATAATATATTATAGGGAAGAAATAACATTTTATGAAGTGGGAATAATACATTGAAGAACTAAAATAATATTTTATGGGGCAAAAATAATATTATATAAAGCGTAAGAATAGTATATATGTATTGTTTTTATAGTAATATGTCATAAACTATTATTTTGGAATACTATATTTAATTATACTACTTGTTGCAATGATATAATTTAGAAAGGGGGCTAGATATTATTGACACTGGATTTATGGACGAGTAATGACCATTTATATTCGAATCGAAACTAAGGTATACAAATAAGTAAACAATGGACAGTACGCAAATTAATGATATTTTACTTCGACGAAGGATAACTTACATTTTGACAAAAACTCCTTACTGATTTTCGTAATTGAAAATAAGAAGTCTAACATCGGTCATTTTGACAGGTTCCGTAAATCTAGTGTTAACCCTTTGCGGTCCTCAATTTCTTTTACCGACAGCTCCCTAATCAATTTACAAAATAGATGAAGAGGCGGGTTTACAATATGATGTATTCTAATAATGCAGATTGCGTAAAAAATATATTTCTAACTCGTTACAAGCGGCAAAGAAACGAAAACGTATTGAATCAACATATTTATCCGAATTATTTCTACGATCAAAGAGAAACTCCATGTCGAGCCACGCTCGACATAGGACCGCAAAGGGTTAAAATATATCATATAAAGATTTTGATTAATTCAGCATAGCATGATACCCATTGTTCAATTTTATCCTGCTTAGCTAATTGCGAGTAATCGTATTACTTCAGTATGTAGTTAGTATAATTTAGTATATCCTCACACTATTTTAATTCATTTCGTTTAAATAATTACAAATAATTCTCAGTTATCAAAGTACAAATGACTTGACCTAGTACCACAAGCTGCGATAACTTTGTATGGCATACCATTGTCCTAAATCTATGATTTGTGATGCTATTTAGGATGTCTCATACTCTATTACCACTCTGCTTCATATATCAATGCTACATATCTCACTGCTTTATATCTCGTTGTGCCGTAAATTCCTATATTGAAACATGCTGATATTCTCTAACAATTTTCGTCATTTAGCCGTTCACCCATATCATTTTATTAATTTCCACAACAAAGTCGACAGTGATCATTTTTCCTTTTGGACAAAGTAGGTCCAGCCACAGTTATCCCAACTTAAGGATAATTTCTACGAAAAATCAAAAGAGCTAGAGGGAATAAAAATATTGAGACGCAATCAATCAAAGTGAAAGTGTTCGAGCTGTTTCGTCATTTTCGAACACTCGGTACATAAATCATCCATTATGAGCCAACTAAAGACTTCCTTTCAGAATGACCACGATCGAGGATTCCACGTGCATTACTACAGGACTGATTGATTTTCCAGAGCACACTGTCGGCGGATTAAAGCGAGACGTGCAAGAAATTAATCAAACCGATATTTTTTTAAACTAGGATAATGGTTGGACTCGCGGAATAAATCTGGTATATTGGGGAATGGTTGTCAAAGTACATTCAGACTCGATTGCCTCCCATTGATTTGCGCATTTCGAGATCGACCAGACTAGCAAAATAAAGTTGATTGATCGAAATCCGATTTGTTTTCGAATACGGTGAACTCGAGCAGAAATTCTCCGACATTTACCGATCCGAAAACCAGTCATTCGTTAGTTACCTCAATAAGGGTTTTTAATTATGTCGATAAACAACTCTTCTATGTAATCAATGGTTGCGGTTACACCCATTTGTTACTCGGTTACCCCCGTTTGTCGATATCTGTATATTTGTGTCGTTTGTCGTTATTCGTGTATGTGTCTCACTGGTTGTTATTATTGTAATTATTTGGAATAAACAATCGCGGGATGACGATGTTGATTCGGACATTTTGATATTTGTGAACACAAAACCTTAATAATTTGCGTATTCGAAGATTGAAAATATAAATACAGGATTTAATTCTTTATTAACACTTCGACTGCCATGTCACACATATGTGTGTGACGCTCAAATTTCTACACAGATTTAAGAGCCATATTGTTCCAAATTTGTTCACTTCTCTAACTGTAAATATTACTTACATGGAACCGTGAATAACAAATATAAGAAAGTATCTTGAACATATTTGGTAAGGTTTGTTTAAAATGAAAACACTAACCCGCGCAATTTTCAATTGCTTACATGTGACAGTCAACGTGTTAATAGATTAGTTTTAATCTTCCACTATTTGCGTAATCGAGTACGACTTACTCGTTTGATACTTAAATAACAGTTTTTAATTCGGAAACAATCGTTTTACGCCGAGTAAAACGTATATAAATTGGATGAAGATTTATTTGTCGCGATGTGTATATTCGTCTGATTTCTCATTACTTTTACTATTATCTTAATTGAATTAGGGGGACCGGAAAGTAATGTCGTTTTTTAGCACTAAAGTCAAACATAAATTTTTAACACGTTTTTATTTTTAATCAATAATGTCATCACTCTCGTTATCAACAACCTTTTGCCATCTATTGTACAATGTTGCTATGCCGTCTTTTAACTACACAATGAGCTAATAAATAGCAAACGAATATCGGCATGCACAGAAACATTACTTTCCTGTCCTTCAAATAGAAATTAATGGTCCCGGAAATTGATTCGTGGATCTATGAATTCCCGATTGTTATTCCATTTAAAAATTTGCGAAGTTGAATTCGTCATAATTTGGTTGCTCGAAAATTAAGAACAATAAGAGATTTAGTTTCAAACTTCGATCCGGTATAAATACAACTTCTGTGAATCGTTTCTGACATTCGATTATCGCAATTCACCCGTATTTATAACCAGTATTTGCCTATTTTATGAAATATAATTGGCCGTCATCCCCAACAAGGAAGTTCTGAAAAGAAACCAGATAAAATCTTCGAGCGTAAAATTAAAAGTCCTTCTCCCTTCTGTTCTTTTATTCGCATCCCAGTTCCTAAACTGCCATCAATCGCGTTCTTATCTCCTTCTTATTCATTGAACTGGTTGCCCTGGTCGATTTCGGGTTTCCCTCGTCGTGGCAAATTTCACGAGGCGCAAATCGAGTCGAGAAACGGGATGAAAGGAGCCTCGGTTTCATCGAAAGTGTCGTCGTTGAACGTAGCCAGGTAACATCAGATTTTCTTCAATGACCGAACTTCACCGAAAGCGAGACGGAATCTGTCGGTCCGTGAACCATTCACGGGAACAGAATCAAATTTATCCGTAAGGGCGGTAGCTCGTTGAAACAGCTTTTCCGATCGAAATACCCCCGTCCCTTGCGATACTCGACCGTAGATCGATCGTATATAATGTCGCTGATAAGCTCGGATAACAGCCACGGAGAATGGGTGTCATACGCGGAAAAGGGTTTACAAATTTCTTGTCTAAGGAGACTACCTACCGACCTATCTTACGCTCGATAAAACGGTCGATGAATGCAAAGTAGATATTTCGGGGAAAGTCTATAACCCTGAATTTGTTCCGTTTGATAAAATGGAAGATAAGCATGCTAAATAGAGCAGGGGAATTTCAGCTGATACCGACTTCCATACATGTTTTTGGGCACAGTAAATAACTGAGAACAGTAATTGCTGAAATTGATATTAGCGATTTTTAATTGATCATAGCATGAATTTGTATGTTGGATGATTGAGATTTGAGAATTTGATATCATAATTTTTAGATTTCTATATTTCTATATTCCTAGATTTATAGATTTATAGATTTATAGATTTATGGATTTCTAGATTTATAGATTTCTAGATTTATGGATTTATAGATTTATAGATTTATAGATTTATAGATATCAACATTTATAGATACATAGATCAATACATCTCTAAATTCTTAAATTTCTCAATTTTTAGATGTCTAGGTTAAATGTCTGAATTCTCGGAATTTTAAACTCTTAAATTTTTAAATCTTTAAATTAAAAAATTGTCAATCTACCAAATTTTTCAATCTAAAAACTTGGCAATTTGAAAATTTAGAAATATAATTACCTGACATATTGAAACATCCAAATTTTGACTGAAAATTAAAAGCTTAAAAATTAATATTACAATTACTATATTTCCAACCTCCAAATTATCAAATTTTCAAGTTTCTTAATTTTCAACTTAAAGAATTAAAAATCATCAACTAACAAGCATCTCAGTGAAAGCAAAACGCGCATGACAGATATTAATTTATAAAATTTCAAATACACAGATACGATCATTCTTCGATTCCCCTTAATCTCGTAATTGCAATGCTTTTATTTACAAATACTGGAAATGTTCGTCATATAAAAACAAATACTAAAAAATCTTCATGATATAACAAAATTATCATAAAAAGTCTTTATTATATTAAAAAAATAACATAAAAGATCGTCATTATATGAAAGGAATATAATATAAAAAAGACCTTCATTATGTAAAAACCGCGCATAAAATATTCAAATTGTAAATAATTGTATTTAATTGTGAATAATGTCTGAGAATAAAGGTATGACTTGAAATATGAAAGGCCGAGAGAGATTAATTGCAGCGACATTGATCGAAAGTATGAATAATATTAAATCACAAGTACTACCACTTATTTTACATCGTTCATTTTTATTATTATTAGTACACAGCCTAATACTTAAAAAATCCCAGGTAATTTCGAACGGCTTCCGAACACTTCCAATAATACGGTTCTTCATTTCCCCATAATACTTCGGGATAGCGTGAAATTAAAACCACACCCTTAGCATACTTTCGAAGCACCTCGAATACGGATGATTGAGAAAGTTCAATTTTAATTGGAACTTCGAATCGGCTGTCTATCAGCGACGATCATCGACTTTGTCAATTCTCACCGTGCTAACGTTGCTTGGCTATTAGTACACGCAGTATGCGAATAGTTTACGTACTTTGTCTTTGACTGTTTGACATGGCAGAAATTAGATCAGACCTGCATTGATTACATGGCTACCTTGAGCATCGAATTTGACCATGACCACAAGCGATGTAACCGCACCCTACGCAATTTCGTTTAGGCTCCCTGTAAACCGGTCGTAGGAACACAAAGATGACCTACATACATGGTGTCCCGAAAAAGATTTCCGTTATAGAGGATAATTATAATTACTAATTATACACAGGAATTGTCAACGGAAAGGTCGAAGTGACTAAAGGAGTCACGCAGCTCTGTATTCTTTTTAAACACGTATTGTTTTTGAAATTTAGGTGATTAATCCCTCGTTGTGCGATTCTTTCAGTTAACTCTTTGACTACCCATATATGGGTGACACTGAAATTTCTACAACGATTTAACAGCTGTATTATCCAAAATTTGTTAAATTTTCTACCTGAAGATACTCGCATCAGTTACTTGAAATTATGGAAGATAAATATAATAAACTATCGTGAGAATATTTGGTGAGATTTGTAGAAAATGAAAATACTACCTAATGCTATTTTCAGTTGCCCCAATGTGACAGTCAACGCGTTACAAAGAAAGTAAGAAAGTTAAGAGACACGAGAAGTGTCTTCCTGAAGAATATTTGTGTACTTAGTATTTTCCTTTGAACATTAAGGCAATCTCAAAGAGTTATAGTGATTTATGATATGGCACGATCCTTCAAAACGAGCAATATTAATTAACAATCTGCACGATACAAAGGACACAAAAATAATGTACGTAGAGGGATAACAGAATACCTATGTCTTGTATAAAATATTTTATCTTCAACATCAATGAAGTATTATACAACTATACTAATTCATGAAACGATACGATCCTGCAAAATGAATAAAAGTAATCAACAATCTGCAGGATATAAATATCACAAGAATAATAAAAATAGCAGTGTAACATAATACACGTGTTTTGTACAAAATATTTCATCTTGCATATCAATGAAATATTAAACAACTACATATACTGATTAATGAAACAATAGGATCCTGCAAAATGAATAAAAGTAATCAACAATTTGCACGATAGAAATATCACAAGAATAATAAAAATAGCGTTGTAACATAATACACGTGTTTCGTACAAAATCTTTTATCTTGCATATCAATTAAATATTACACAACTATACGCATTAATGAAACGATACGATCCTGCAAAATGAATAAAACCGTTTGAAAATCCGCACTATCTAATGGCACTTTGATTATTTGGTTAATGTACGAATGGAGAGTTAATACACTCGTGGACAAAATTAAGTGGACATTGCAGAAATGTAAAAAATGTTTTGTTTTATTACAATGTTGTAAATGAATTTTAAATTGTTGGATTTGAGCGACCCGCGTATTGCGTCTTCTTTTGTTTAGCGTTACTCTTTCTTGTTGATATGTTGCTTGGTTCAGTATGTTCGGTATGAAAGGTATGTCTGTGCGTTCTTTTTCACAATATGTTTATTATATCTTGTCATATATATTAAATACCAATTATATCCAAATATCGCACATGTGTTCGCATTCACTTGCAATACCAGCTCCTGCTAACATAAATTTAGAACGTGAGATATTTTTGTAGCCTTGAAAAAACATTTATTTAATGTAAATAATTATGCAATCAAGTTTTGATTTATAGGCATTATTAGTTAATTAAATTTACCTTTTGTTATTTATGATACCCGCCCACTTAATTTTGTCCACGACTGTACATGCACATTGTACAAAAATAATTAAAATCTGTGTCAAAGGCCAGATCCCAGATAGATATCCACAAAGTGGTTGTTCCGTTGATCAGATAAAGTTGCAGAAGTAATTCATCGTGCAGAAAAACGTTAACGATCAATTTATTCGCGCGGATTGCGATGGAGGAACAAAGGGGGTGGAAGAACAGCGAGGATTAAAGAGAAATGGCGATACAGAGGTCGGTTCATTCGCGGTTTAATTGGTAATTTGTCAGTGACACGAGCGGACAAAGTGGTTTTGCACACCGCGAGCAAGCCTCGGATAAAATTCAATCCCTGCCTCGATGAAAGGGTCGCGAAAGGCGTATAAATCAGCTAGGGGAACAACGAACTAAGAAGAAACTTGAACGTAACGAAAGAAACGGGAAACTACGATGCTTCTCCGTCGTTTCTTTAACTTCTGGAATGTATCTTGATTTTCTGTCTAGCTCGGAGGAACCGACATAGATAAGAAATTCGAGATAAGTTTCCCGGTTCGAGCGTCAATGCGGTGGCTGATTGAGGCCACTTAACTAATTTCCGTGAATTGCCATGTCTTTTTATGTTTACGTTCATGAATCGTTTGATTTTCCGATTTTCAAAATTTTTATTATTTTCACAATATCCACAATACTTTAAATTTCAAGATTTTTCCAATTTGCAAATTTTCCCATCTTTCAATTTTTCAATTTGATATTATGCAAATTTTCAGTATTTCAATTGTTTGGGTGTCCAATTCTTCGATTTCCAATTTTTTCATTTTCCAATCTACCAATTTAAGTTTTCGATGGTCTACATTTTCCAGTCTTCCAATTTACAGTGTCCGATGTTCCCCATTTTCCTACTTTTCCACTTTCATATTTTCCTATTTTCAATCTTCCCATTTCTTCATACTACCAATTTTCCAGTTTTCCAACTTTTTAATTTTCCAGTTTACAAATTTTTTAATTTCCTAATATTGCAATTCCGGAAATTTTGAAATTCCAATTTTACTAATTTACCAAATTCAAAATTCCTAAATATTGAAATTCCTAAACTTCCAATCCAACGTTACACAACTTGATCATTCTTGTGTTTCAAAATCCAGCAATTCCAAAACCTTACAACTCTGAAATTAAACATTTCCAATATACAATAATTCGAAAATTTTAAAATCAACAAATTACGAAAGTTTCGAACTTTCGAGCTTTTTAAACTCCAACTTCTAAATTTTCAGAGTTCAACACGATCGGAGTTTCGAAACTTACCGAAATTTATTTTAAAAGTTCCAAACTCCTTAAAGGTCTAAATTTCAAAATGCAAAAATTGGAAGTCCAGAAATTTAAAATCTCTCATCGTCTTTCGAACTAGGGATTAAACCACCCCTAACGGAAGCATTTAAAATCACGCGGTACAACAGGGGTGTTTAAAAATGTTCAGGGAGCTTTCGCTAGGTGGCGGCAGCTTGCAAGAACGCTTCATCGTTGGCGGTAACTACCCTTATCACCTCGACATCAAATGATTAACCAGATTTCTAGTAATCAATGATCGCCACACACACAATCCCGTATTATTAGGATAATATCTGGTAGATATTAAAACTTGAAAGGAAAAATGTTACCTGATCAAAAAGGGATTAATTTTAAGAGGTTTAACTCATTAGCTCTTCCGGTAAAAGAATGCAAAGGATAATAACAGTGTATGTAGTTAAAAAACCAAACTACAGATTTCGTATATAATCACTGTAATATAAGTTTGCACAAAATGAAATTTCGTGAAATTAAGTTTTGTTGGAAATCTTTTTAAGAAGTTATTTAATTTTGTTAAATATAAATAAAATGTAAATCAAAATATAATTAAAATTTTAAATTATAATGTAATTTATAGTATGTATATCGAAATGTAATATAAAATATAATTTAAAATGTAATTCAAAATATAAAGTAAAATATAACTTAAAACAGAATTTAAATTGTAATAGAATTATAAATTAAAATATAATTTATATTCTTAAATTGATTTGTACCCGGTTTTACAAAAGAAATGAATGGAAATGAGGTTAAATATTACGTATTCAATACTGAAGTTATTTGGTTATTTAAGCTAAAGTTATGTATCTTTGTTAATATAAAATCACAGTACTAGGTATAGTATTAATTTTTTGTGTTACAAATATCTTCAGTGAACTTTTCATTGAAAAGACTAAAATAGCTGTGAACTATTTACGACAATAAAGAATATGTTTCCGATGTAGCTATTTACTTTACACAATTTATTGTCAATGTATCATGCTCGTGTCATGTTGCAAGTAAACGATCAATCGGTTATTCTTTGCAACAAATTATCCTGATGACTGCTTTTTCAATAATTTCCACAAGCTCTTTATTTACAATATTTCCATGTCTATATGTACCATATATCAACAATAACTATTGTTATATAACAGAATGAGTATTCACAGTTATAAATATATTGAATTAACCCTAAAATCAACTAAACACTTTATATGTTTCTGCAAATCATAAAATATAAAAATTATTTACATGTACCTTTTTAAAACACAAAATACAAAAATTATTTGTACCTAATTTTTTAAATATAATATTTAATGGGAACCATCTTATGAAATTTATGTTAGTTTTTATTGAGATACCGTAATTTTTTATTTGTTCTTCATTTATTTATTTTTCTTTATTATTTGCAATATAAAAATAAGTTTGAATTAAACGTAGGTTCAATGTACGATTGAAATACATTTATTTCTGACGTCCTAATTATTTAAACATGCATAAATTAAAAAAAAAAAACATCTATCGATGTGTTAACATGTTATTAATTTTAATAGAAAAATCTGTAAGTATAATCAGGAAAATTACACCAAGAGCAAAGTATAATTAGTTCATTTCGCAGTTTTCTTTAATAATCTGGTTATTTTAACATTATTATCACGGCTAGTTAAGAATCGATGGAGCTAATGAAACTAATTATTTTATGTTAGGTCAGTTCGGTGGTTAACAAGGTCAAATCGAAATTGCAGATTTCGTTCGTAATTACCTCATTACATTTTATAGCACTGAAAGTATCTGAATAAAACTCGGAATTTAAGGTCGCGCAAAATATTAGAAATTCATAATAAAGTGTATGCCATAGTACAATTAGAAGCATCATACATACAGAAAAAGTTATATGCATCTACATATATACAGGGTGTCCCACAATTATGGTACGAGCCGGAAAGGGGTGGTAGGTGATGCTATTCTGAACAACATTTTCCTTTGCAAAAATATCGGATGAGGCTTCATTTTTAAATTATTAACACTTTAACGACCGCACGTCTATGCAGTCAAACGCCGCCAGGGGCCGGCAGTATTTTTGAAGAATTAATTTAATAGAACTTCATTAAATTCACGAAAAAGTTAACATAAAACAAAAAAACAACAACAAATTTAATATTTCTCCTTTGTATGATAATTATTAAAGCAATCATCTACATGTAATGGTATTTTACATGTCTTAAAATAAGACATAATTTACGTGGTACACCACTGTAGTGTAAAATCTAAAATTAAAAATAGGCAATAATTACCTAAAATCAAAGACGTGGCGATGAAATACGAAGCCAATAGCAATATCCACACTTGTTTACATTCATAAATTATCATACAGAGAGTGTGGTACTGGTCAACAACCTTCGGCGGTAGCATCACACACATGTTACGTGAGCGGTCGTTAAAGTGTTAAGGAAAAGCACCGACCAATGAGGGCGCGAGGATCGCGCGCGCTGGGAGGCAGAAGTGTAGGTCCAAGTTTTAATTGGCCGTGGTCGCGATAGAACATAAGTCGCGCGCGATTCTCGCGTTCTGATTGGTCGGTGTTTTTCCTTAATAATTTAAAAATGAAGCCTCATCCGTCATTTTTGCAAAGGAAAAAGTTGTTCAGAATAGCCCCACCTACCACCCCTTTTCGGCACGTACCATAATTGTGGGACATCCTGTAGAAAAGTTTACCCAGATCCGTGTAAAAGAATCGTACACACAAAACGATATAATATAAATCTTATATTGTATTCATACATAGACAGTAGATTTCTGTTTTAGCACAATATCAACAAAAGTATACGATTTCAATAAAGTTTCAATGTGTGCACCTATCTCCAAATTCACAAGGTACTTTATTCACACGATTTCGCTTTTACATCATTTTTAAAGTAACAGATTTGCAAAAAACTGGTAAAAATGAACATTTTGTAATACCAATGCCAGGATGAAACTTTTACATTTTTGACTTGTTTGTCACGGAACCTTTACCTACAAATTATTATTCACTTTTTTTTATTAGAGCGAGACTAAATAATTTTTAATTTAGTCTACATTTACGAATTTAAATGACGACAATTTTGATATACAGTTTTCTGGTCGTTCAGTATAAATCGGAAGATAAGTGCATTACAATTTCACTTTCATTTTCATCTATATATGCATTTCATCACCACACGCACAAAACAGCCAAGCCTAGAAAAAATTATCAGTAGCCAAAGCCTAATTCAAAACATTCTTACAGTTGTTTCTTCGTGAAACAGTTTATCGGAGAGCGATTACCGAAATACAATCTAGCGAATCATGAGAACGCCTGTTCGATCTTTCACATCGATTAGATCATACACATACCCGTTGTCTTCAACAATCATCCATCATACGATAGTGCCATCTTCTAAATTGACAATGCTATCTAGCCTATATCGAACCAGTGACCCAAAACTGGAACAACACAGCTACCATCACGCTTCATCCTTTCAAACCACATCATGCGATTTCTAACATCGCTCATCAGAGTGACAGTCGCTAGGAGAATATTCCAAGAATTCGTGGAAATACGACGGAAAGGGATCAGTCGGTCAACATTCGGCTTATTTACACGTAAATAAAGTTCAACATTCTGGCGACAGGATATTCTGTACGTTCATTTCGCCACTAAATTCGATAGTAAATAATTGCTTTAGGTTGCAGGGTTTCGGCTCCAATGACATGTTCCGTTTATGTTAATCCAGGTCTACGCTTCGATATGTAATTTATATAAGATCTGCGAGTCTACTCATGACTGTATATAATATTTGAGAACGAATTTATTGATTATGATACTATGGTGCCTTGATTTATGCTTTTGCATTGTACAGAGGAGAATTTGCCAATTTGAAATTTTTTAGTTTTTCACTTTTGTTCGTAAACTTTTAAGTTATCAAATTGTTTAATCTTGGAATTTAACATTTTCTAAATTCTCAAAGTATAATGTTTTCTCAAATTCTTTATTCTCTCATTTTGCTATTTTCCAAATTTCCTACATCCCAAATTCCTCATTTCCAAAATTTTCTACTTCTCCAATTCCATATTTTCCCAATCATATTTCTCCTAAATTCCATCTTTGCAAGTTCCAAAATTCTCAAATTTTCAAATCCCAAAATTTCCAAATTTTTTAAATGTTCTTCTTTTCCCAAATTCCTAAATCTTGATATCTCTACATTCGTAGGTCCCTGCTTTTTAAATTTTCAGTGGTTTAAATTTCCAAATCTCCACGTATCTAAATTCACAAATTCCTGAACTCAAATTCTCTATCTTGCGATTTCTTAAATTTCCAAGTTCTCTATATAACAAATTCTCAAATTCCAAAGTTTCCAAATTTTCAAAATCTCTGTCACGCAAACTCAAATATTTCCATATTTCAAAGCTTATGAATCCCCGAATTTCTAAACTTCCAAATTTCTAGATCCTTAAATCTCCGAACTCACAATTATTAAAACCTTCAAATTTCCATCATGCTGTCACATTTTATCACTGCACACTTGGTGCCCTCTACTACCCGCGATCTTTCCGAGTAACACTTGAATAAAATCTAGCAACAACAACGAAGATGCGTTACGATAACAATTTAATACAGGCATGGTGTCATTGCAACAATTCTTTGAAATTTAATTTATTATAATATATATTTTTATTATTGTTTGTAACACTGTTAGTATTACCGATCAAGGAAAATCGTCTTTTAATATCTACCCTGATAGAAACTGCAATATCTGATAAATGACTATACTGTTCCATGTCACAGCAGAATCTGTCCATTGTGTGTTAAGTAATTAATTCTGGGCGGAGGTCAGGTCGCTGAAAATGTCATCACCGTGGAAGAAGCTTAAGGATGTCCCTTAGACATCCATTTCAGATATCATGTTTACAGATTATGTCTTCAAATACATCATTAAATACAAAATCAAATTCATATTATTTATCGTTACTACTATAGAAGCAAACTTTGCAAAAAGGGTAGTGACTCCGACTTTATCTTCATTTTATTATATATTATTTATTATGTTGTGTTCATTTACACTTATAGCCCATAATACTCATAATTTAAATTATATAGTATATAATAATATTCATAGTTTCTTCATTTGTGGCACATAACATTTTGAAATTTAAATTAAATAATATATAAGAAAATCTTCAAATCTTTTTGTTTGTAACACATAATATTTTGGAATTTAAATCACATAGTATACATAGCCTCTTCATAATTTCTTCAATCGTAGCATAGAATATTTTGAAATTCAAGTCAAGTAGTACACAATAATGTCTTTATAATATTTTCACTTGTACACATACAATTTTGTAATTTAAATTACATACTACTTCAAGCAATTAAATAATAAGGTCCAAACATATTCTTTAATTGACATATACATATGCATCCAGCATCTATAAAATCTTACCATATCAATTTGTGTCTGCATTAACTGCTTATCACGATAAGTAGTAAAATAATAAACTTCAAACATATCGCTCACAACGATTTACACATACATGGTACGTACAAGAAGTGTTGTATTAATTTAGCCCCGTACAATTTCCCTATACAAATTCAGTTCTCATAAAATTACCATCAGCATTTCCACCGAAAGAAGAAGGACATCTAAACTATTTCAAGTATAGAATCGTAAATCAAGATACACATTTCTCGGTCTGCAAGGTTCTTTATGAAACAGCATCGTTCGTCGGGAGACGAAAATGGAAGTCCATAAGGGCTAGCATTATTTTAAGACAACGCCACACCAAGCAGATAAGTTATTTCCGCCCTCGCTACGACTGTACCGGATAGGTTGAATAAAAATTGCCATAATTTCATCCGAAGCACTGTTTTGTTACGTTCGCGGAAGAATTTCTGTGCCCGTCGCGATTATCCCCGCAACGCGATAAACCGATATCGAGGCCAGGTGAATTTATCGCGATCATTCGAAAATTACCTTGAGAGATCGATTCGGTTTGCTGCGGGGTCCCTGTTTCACCTCAACGTCCAATTTGCTCTGCGGTCAGACCATTTCCTGCTTTAGGGGGACCCATGGATACGGACAATGTGTCGCTTCTGTTTCCCGAGATTAATAATCGGGCGTCGTCCAGTTATTTCGGCTTATCGATCTGACCGTGTTAATCCTCATGCCGTAATGATTAGCGCGTTAATTTGAACCGCGCCACTCAACCATTCCACTCGGGTAATGTCAATAAGGATAATTCGAGTCGGGTAATAATAATAAGCATGATTCGAGTCGGGTAATAATAATAAGGACGATTCGAATCTGTTAGATCTTAGAACACATATTGCAGCGAGAGGATTAGTCCTCGGTCTAAGTTTCCTGCAATACAATAGTTTAACGATTTTTTTTTCGCCTCTTTAGATACATTTGTAGTGTAGAATAATAGTCTTCACTCGTAGCAGAAACAGGACCCAAGGAATCATTACATTCTAACATTCACTTCTTACATTCTGACATCATTAACATTCTTCGGTATCTTCTCCATTTACGAAAATACACACAGTTTCTTATGTGGAGTTATACATTCATACGTGAAGGATACACACGCGTAATGGTTGCTTTTGAATGTAGAAACTACCAGATTTTCGAAATCGTGAAAATTCGTAGGGCCAGTCTTTCAAGTACTCAAATTTTCGAGGTCAAAGATTCTGAAATTTTTGGTAAGTTTCTAAATATTCGCGTATTTGAATTATGAAATCGCTGAGACCTCAAATTTTCCAACTTTCAGATCTTCGAATTTGTGATCGTAATTTCAAGATTAACATCAGTCATGCGTGTCACACATATTCAAAATGCGAAACTATTTGTTTCGATGAAAAAATGTAATCAAAAAGGAAAATCGTATCAGAAAAGTGTGAACATGTACACTCAAGGACAAAATTAAGTGGACATTGCAGAAATGTAAAAAATGTTTTGTTTTATTACAATATTGTAAATAAATTTTAAATTTAGAACGTGAGATATTTTTGTAGACTTGAAAAGACATTTATTTAGTGTATATAATTGTGCAATAAAGTTTTAATTTATAGGCATTATTAGTTAATTAAATTTACTTTTTGTTATTTATGATACCTGTCCACTTAATTTTGTCCACGACTGTACATTCGTCTGTAACTTTTTTACGGCCGGTAGATATCGGCTATGCCGGAAAATTACTGGACTAATTTATGATAGCAAGTTAGTTGCACGTGGACGAACGTGAAAAAGCAGCGTCCAGCAGTCGGAGACGTAATTCGCGAGTAATCGAGAAAGCAAAGAACCCGTCAGATGCAGTGAGACAAATTAGGAGACAAAGGAATTCGCGGAGACGTCGCTGATCTAATAACAGCGGGCAAAAAGCTCTACCTTCGTTTGAATAATGCAAGCGATTAACGGCGGTATGAAAGAATGATTCGGGCTTGAATTCCATTTACATGCATTAAAATTTAACCGTACGCGCCCGTCTCTTATGGAACGACGTATAAAAATCTTATTAACACTCTCTGTAACGTGTGCGAATGATAATCACGCTGATAATTCTTCGTTAACGATATTCTTAATGAAATAATAGTTTTTATATCCTATGAATGAAACGAAAGAACTGTAGGTAAGAGTAATAGAATTTCAGATTTGTCTGTTAACACTAGATTTATGGAACCAGCCTAAATGACACATGACACATTTCTTATTTTAAATTAGAAAAATTATTAAGAAGCTTTTATCAAAATGTATGTTAACTTATATAAAGATAAATGATCATTGTATAAGACAGTTTATGTATCTTACATATTTATTTTTTTTTTCTACGTTAATTTTAATTTAAAAATAAATGGCCATTACACGTCCGTAAATCTAGTGTTAAAAATAGATTATCTATTTTACATAATAGATTTATGCAAATTAGAATGGTAGGATGATGAATTTTTTATGAAGCGCGAATTAAATTTCAGAGGTAAAAGATTTGAAGTTATTTTAATCTCATCAGATTTTTGCATATTTTTATATAACTTTTATATAACTTTGCATATTTTTTATATTACTTTGATATATGTAATTTTTTGTATAAAATTCATAAATTATGACAGTTATAACATTTTTAAGTGGAAATTGCAAAATTCTTTTAATCTCAGTAGTTTTACAATAAGTTTGCGTATTTTCATATTAAATTTGTATATTGGAAGACTTGTATAATATTCATAAATTATGTTATTCATAACATTTTGAAATTTTGGATTTTGGAAATTAACAAGTTTAAAAATTTAGAACTGCAAAGCTTTTTAATGGTGAGAGTTTTCAATGTCTGGGAATGAAGAGATTTTGAAACGTTCAAATCTTTTAAATCTGAAATAATGAAATGCCAAACTTTCTAATACTGAACTTTAACAAGTTTGTGATACATAAACTCTAATTTTGGAAATTCCATTTTATCTAGGTTGCATGTTTAGAAATTTAGTACTTCGGAAAATTGATACTTTGGGAATTTATGACTTCAGAAACATGGAAATAGAAAAATTTGGGAATTTGAAAATTTAAAGTTTCATGGATGTAGAGACTTATATGTTCAGGAATAGAAAAATTTATACACTTAGGAATGTTGAAATCTATTTCTGTATGTCGAAATATACATAGAGATATACATAGAAACATAATAATATTACAGAAAAATAGATGTTGAAAAGTTTAGAAACAAAAGAATATGCAAATACAGGGATATAAATAAATATAATAAATATTGCATATATAAATATGCAAATATGTTTCGTAACTTGTGTAGAACCCGAAAAGAGATTGTAGGGGAGGTGATTCTATGTAACCTTTTCCTTTTCAAAAATGGGGTCTAGGCTCTCGTTTCAGACTGATAATTTTTGTATAAATATATAAAATGTGGAAATATAGAAATATACAAATTTAGAAGTCTAGAAATTTAGAAATCTAGAAACCTAGAATCTAGGCACCTGGGAATCTAGGAATCTAGGAATCTAGAAATCTAGAAATCTAGGAACCTAGGAATCTAAAATTCTAGGAATCTAGGAATCTAAAATTCTAGGAAACTAGAATCTGAGAATCTAGGAATCTAAAATTCTAGGAAACTAGAATCTGAGAATCTAGGAATCTAGGAAACTAGGAAACTAGGAATCTAGGAATCTAGGAATCTAGGAATCTAAAATACTAGGAATCTAGGAATCTAGGAATCTAAAATTCTAGGAAACTAGAATCTGAGAATCTAGGAATCTAGGAATGTAGGAAGTTAAAAATAATTAAATACTGAAATTCACGAAGCTAAAAACAGAACAATTCAGAAACGAAAAGACTGAAAAATTTGCAGCATCTAAATTTCAAGTATAAGTATAAATCATCTGATAAAACTTGCATGATAAAATTCCTATAATTACGAATAAAATGGTCGCATACATTTACCCAGCAGTGTATACAGACTTATCCCCTTTAAAGGGTTGAAATGTATTTGCACAGCACTTCCACGAGACCGAAGATAATATTTATTCTGATTTTCCTCGAGCGAAAATGAAGAATATAAATCAAGACGTATCGTTCGAGAGAATAAAACAACAAAAAGTAATTAGAATGAAAATAAAGATAAATAATTAGAGAACTCGATAATTGTCTGCAACAGCATCGGTCGCAACGAGTACGAAAAAGGTGAATAATTTACAATTGATTCGTCAATCCTTTGATTTATACCCTGGCTAACTATAAGAATCATAAGCTCTTTGACTTCAATGCCCAAGTAACGAAGGTGCAAAGTTTTCTTGTTTAATTTGAATACTCTGGCTTTGTTTCTGTTGCGTAAGAGAAAATGCTAGAGGATATTTAAATTATAGGGATGTTTATTGATCCCCTCTGGGGATGGAATATATTATACAGCATTTTCCGACGATGAATAAAATCTTACAATTAGTGTTTTATTAAGTTTGGTTTACACGCTCCTCGAATACTGTAACAAATTATACCAACTTTTCCGTTATATTCGCTCACATAACATTTTCTTGCTAGTGTATTTTGAATACACTGCTGAATGGATTAACTACAATCTTAATGCGTGAATGGAATAATTAAACAAATATTCAGGTATTAAAAAAATTTTAATATTAACTATCATAAATAGTGTAGTACATAAAAATAATATTTATTATGTAAAGTAGAAACAATGTAATAAATAAATGTTACACGTACTGCATGAAATATTAGAAATAATATACGAAGTATTTATAATATAAATGATAGAAATAATACATGAAATACTAGGAATAATATACGAAATATTATAAATATAAATATTGAAAATAATATGTGAGATATTATAAATATAAATACATAAAATAACGTGTGAAATACTAGAAATGCAATTATTAGGAACACTACATTCACTTTTCATTGATCATGTAATCAAAATTCCTTGCCATTTTCTGATTTTCTAAAACATTTTGAATGACGAAGTAGCAAAGTACAATTTATTTTTAATCTCAAACACCAAGCTCCCTAAGAGTCTAATCAATAATAACAAATAAAATAGAACTGGATTGAAAACAGCGCCAGTTAATATTTTTAAATAAATAAGAAAACAACGAAACGCTGCCCGGTAAGTTTCATTGACAGTATTTACTCTGGAATTGATTAACAGTATTTTTCTAACACCCAGCAAATACGAAGTAAATATTGTATATATGAGAGTAGCTGCCCCAGAGGCGTCTGGCTGTCGTCCAGGTTAATGGTAATATGATTTGCGTAAGGTAACTAAACCTTTTTCATTTCTTCCTGATGACGAAACGTGGCGTTCAATCGAATTAAATTTCCTTATAACACAATCTGCAGGAGCTGTCCTCGTTTTACAGCTACATGCAACTAATGGCATTATCGCTAACATAGGAGGTTTCTCAGAGAATAGCTATGTTACCAGCAGCTGGGAATTTTGTTGAAAAAATCGAAATCAAACAACGAAGTATTCATTCCACCTACGAAATTTATTTAATCTGTAACGACTTTATTGATTCTCCTTAGAAGTAATATTGTTATTGAAAGAAAAGATTTTGAAGTACTTATGGGTAATGCTAACTGTTGTTTCATTATGACTTATTTGGTAACTATTCTTTCTCTTACAATTACACGTATTATATCATTCAAGAATAGTTGTTTATATTTTATCGAGGAAAATATGTTCAAATTTTTTAAATCCCAAATTTTCAAATTTTTAAATTTTTGAATACAAGGATATGATGATTTATAAATTTAAAAATTCTGGATTACAGAGACATTGGGTAATTTATGAATGTTTGAATATAGAAATATTATAATTCATTAATATAAAAGTACAGAATCTTGGAATTATGGAAACATGCATTTTTAAATTAAATTAAAAAATGTTGTAAATCAGAAAATTTGAAAATTGTGAATTTAGAAGACTGGACATTTGCACAGCCATTAAATATATAAATTTCTAATTTTTACACGTTTAATTTTATACCTCTAATCGTTTTCGAATTGATAAAATAAGGAATCCACAATTTATAAATTTAGGACATTGGAAATTATAAAATACTCATACGTTATACTTTCAGATTAAAATTTTCTAAATTAAGATATATAAAAATTAGGAATCTTTAAAAAATAGAAACATTGGAAAATGAAAAGACATTTCCAATTTTCTCAATCGTTAAACATTTAAATTTGCACTTCTATAAACTCTTCTATTTTAAACCTTAAGTATTTGATAATTTGAAGATTTAGGATATTGTACACTAAGATATATGTATAACAGCATCCAACTTTTAAATTATACTATTTTTAATTGGTTTATTTACACAATGGAGTTTTGGAACTCAAAGATTTTGTACAGTAAGGGGATTTTAAACATTACAGTTTTAAACATAGAAACCCAATATATTAGGTTGTGGAATAAGTTCGTAGCGTTTTTATCACAGACTCTTATTTAAACAAAAGATTTACCAGTGTATGTATATAATATACTGGTACATTATATATATGTATAATTATATATAATATAATTATAATTATAATAAATTATATATATAATATAATAACAGGTATGTGAGTATACCTATTTCTACCAAAACCAGTCATTCTGACTGGTGTTTAGAAAAAGTGCTTAGTGGGATTTCAATTCTTTATTTACTTTGAAATAAAAAGTAAGTATTTATTTACTTTAAAAATACGTCACGTGTAATAGGAATTTTGAATTGAAATTGTAAGTCATTTTAACTAGTCTGGTAAATCTAGTGTTAATCAATTATGTATTCGACAATTAGCAAAGTTTTTTTAGAGCAGAAAGAGCTCTATCGAATGAAATTTATACACTTTGTCAAAAAGCAAAAAAATCGTTGTAAATAAAAGAAAATATAAAAACGCTACGAACTTATTCCCCAACCTAATGGAAATCAAAGTTTTAAGGTTATGTTCGAAACATATCAAATATAATTATCCAACCAAAACATTTTCAAAATGGCAAATGTTCAAATTTTCATTTACAAATATAACTGTTGGGAGGCACATAAAATACAAAGAATTTGTGTGTAATTAGCTTTAATGTCCTCTCGCTGCGGCGTCTGCATTCGCACTAACGCAATTGGCACGTATGCCGGTTACATTCTAAAAAACAAAATAGCAACGCTTATGTTATATCACGATACTCCTACAATAACAAAACAAGAAATTGGAAAATTAAAAATTTATAGTGTAGGGGGAGTGCAGGCACGAGTAACAGTTGACCGATCCGTTGAGTTACCATTGCGTTACCCATATGTTTCAACCTCAGAGCTCGCGCTCTGATTGGTCAGTGTTTTTCCTTAATAATTTAAAAATAAAACCTCATCCAATATTTTTTCAAAGGAAAAAGTTGTTCAGAATAGCCTCACCTACCACCCCTTTCGACTCGGACAGTAATTGTGGGACACCCTGTATATATAGAAAGACGAAAATTGTTAAATGTCTTCACTCTCACAATTTTTCATTGCCAATCCATATCACCAAATTGAACTATCATAAACCAATCATTGCCGTTGTTTATCGTCACACCGTGCACGTTGTTAGGCGGTGTCCCGTTAAAATTACTACGTAATTTGTGTCTACGTCACGAACAACGTAATCAAAGCACACGATCGGTGAATTTTTGTCACCAAAATGGCTCGTTTGTGGCCACGGGGGGCACGAAACAAGTGTGACCTATAAAAGGGGTGAAGCAGAACCATTGCAAAGTCCTGATAAGCCTTTATCGCGGTCCAACCATCAACTCTTTTCAGCCAGGAAATTTACGATGTCACCTTTTGTATGGACTGAAAATTATCTAAACGTTTGCACGCGAGGCAGTAGTAATATCCGTGAGAGTTGCTTCGTTAGCGATAATTAAATTATGGGCAAAAGTCAGCTACCGTCTCTGGAAGGGAATCAGCAGTCACGAAATATCTGTTTCAAACGAACGATTTCGCGTTGATTAACTGTTTGAGGTTTGTTACTTCGCGACATAGTAATCACGGTTCTCACTGAGGGTAATTATATTCATTCCGTAAATTAGACTATTTGTTCTCAAACTCGAAAGTTATTAAATTGCAATTTCGCGATGTCTTCTAATTAGCGTATTGCTATGTAAAAGTATCATTCCTTGATTTCTTATTAATTAAATATACCGCGGACAAAATGTCAAATTAGCGTACTTAATAATTATTAAGTACTTTAAGAGAAATAAATTGTTCTTAATTATGCTTGCGCCATTGGTTTGAATATTGTGGGCTTTCGATAAAAGTGGTTAAAGAAATTTTTATTATGTCTTTAAATGCATTGGAAGTATAATAATAAATTATTCTTAATCGTGTTTGTGCAATTGGTTTGATATTTATAAACTTTTGATAAAAACTTTTGTAAATGTATCATATTTAATACTTAATTGTATGTAATATTTGCCCTGTTGTAATTTATGACTGCAATTCTATAATTAATGTTCAGGTTAGATATTTAATTTTATATAATGTTCATGTATTCAATTCATGATTATAAACATATGATTAATTTTTAAGTAGTTCATTGTGCCTACTATTTATCATATTATTAATATTATTACACTAAATTCATGACTGTAATTTTATAATTAACTTCCATATTAAATATTTAATCGATGATTATGTTTTTATACTTCTTCATTCATTGATTGTATTCTATAGCTTTTATTTATGATATAATTTTATATTAAGCTTAAATATATTATTTGTAACACATTCTCTATCGTGTTTTAGCGAAATGATAGAAAACTGCTCGATGTGTCTTCTGAAATGACCAACAGACATTAAATTAAAAAGAAAAATCAAAATACTTTCACATAAAACAAAGAAATAAAACGTTTATGCGACAGCTTCGCATTCGCGCGATTTTCGCGTATCTTCGACGGAAAAAAATATGGAATATAGTTTTACTGAAGTAGAATGATTGACAATAAAATAAAAAAGAAATACACGTGGAAGATAAGGAAAAGCTATGATACTTCGTAGAATTCTGAAACAATTGGGATTTTATTAATAATAAAATGTTTGAAGGTTATTGAAATAATACATATGAGTTTGTGTATGCATGAAAAATGTCTGATCTTAATATACGATCTTGCTGAGTTGTGGAAGCATCGATGACGTAAGAGGAAAAATACACTATCGGACAAAAGTTTCAATGTACATTTTCCAACCTCGCAAGTTTTTTAAATTTTCACATTTTTCAATTTTTGGATTTTCAAATCTTGGAACACTAAAATTTTACTTTTGACATCATCAAGTTCTAAATTTTCGAATTTCCAAAATAAATTTCGTACATTTTGAATTTCCTAAATTCATGAAATTCTAATTTTCCAATTTTCTATATTCCAGAATTCTTATATTTCCAAATTCCTAATTTTCAAATTCCAAATTCTCAAAATCTATAATTTGCCTTTACATTTGTAAATTCCGAAATTGTCAAGTTTCAAACTTTTAAACTTTCAAATTTTCAAATTTCTAAAGTGTGGAATTTTCAAATTTCCTATTCATATAAATTCGAAAATTACAAATTTCCTCTAATTTTACAAATGATGAAGTTCTGTAAACTTGAAAGTTTCTAACTCACGTCCGATTACACAATTCGAAACAATCTGTAAACTAATCAATACATATAATTATACAAGAAGTAATTTGTAAACATCAAATTACACTGAACACTTTTCTAAAATCTATCATATTCCAGATCAATGAACTAATTTAAAAATTTAAACTGATCAACATTTAACTAAAAATTTCGACAATAATTACCAAATCATTTCCTAAAAAAATAAAAACAAGCGATGAAAAATGAGTAATTTTGAATAAAGACTGTTATAATCCTGTTTCGATTAGTTGATAATAACATAATTCACGATATATTAGAAGACAGCGGTCTAAAATTTTTGATCAATAGTGTATATTGATCCTTCATTCGCGGCATCCTATATCATCCCCCAAATCCAACGTCAGGCCACAGATGAAGCTTATCTTCGTTCAATTTTTCACCCCCGAACCAAAAATATGGGAAACACGCGCGTGTCGAGCTTACATAAATCAATCGATTACTTAGCTAGCATCGAAAGCTTCTTACAAAGTGACATCGTTGCCCCGTGAATCTATTTAAAATGCTAAAGGAAAAATGCTGTTAAGAACATTATGCTTCCTTTCCTTTTCCTTGAAAATATTCTGTTGCAGACTTAAATACGGCATATTTTTATAAAAAAATGTAAACACTTGAATATAAAAATCGATTGTAAAATCGATGACAAAAGTGTTATATGATGCTGGTAGTTGTTTTTAAGATCTGTCATTTGAAAGGTTGCATAATAATTTAAATTTGCACTTTAATGTACCTTTAACTTCTGGTTTTTCATTTTTCATGATTTAGATCAGACTTTGTTCGTTAATTATTTTAGTATTTTGCAATGTATGTTCATTTTAAATTTATATTATTATAATTTATCACGAGATAATAATTTAAACTTATGACTAGAGAATAGTTTAAATTTATTATGAAAGAATTTGTTTAATACATTTGTTTTCATTAGTTCATTTTGAGGTTTAGATTGCATAATAATGATACATTTAAGCATTCAGTGCAGATTTTGGTCCTACTTCTTCATTCTTGAAGTGAACAACGTTTAGTAATCTTTCTGTAACCGGTTATTGTACGTTCGATTACATAGAAATGCTATACATCCATTTTTATAATTCCGATATTAAAATGCAAAATTATGTGATTTTAGTTAATGGAAAAAAAGTGCAACCAAAATATTATATTAACGTAACGTTGATAATTATCAGATTAATCCACTGTTGTTTAAATTACTGAAATCAAAATTCTGTTACTTAGGTGACAAATACATAAGTTATTCTGTTGCGTATGTTACATGTGCACATTATTCTGTTACATAAATACACATTTAAATTATTCGATCACATACATATATTACATATGCTACACACGTACATTATTTTGTTAGATAAGTACATTTATACATTAAAATTAAAATTTGAAAAATTAATACATATCGCTTCTGATATATGAATTATTTTTAATATCCCGGAACTGCTAGAGATGATAAATTATATAAATACAAACAATTAATTAATCAATGAATATTATTAATTACGTTTGTAACTGTGGATTTGATCGAAGGAATGTGATTTATGACTGCTATATAACAGAATCTGACAGATTCCTGCCGTTGACATGTATCGACGAAAAAGCAAGCGAAATAATCGAGAAACTTGCTGTCGTCCGTTCAAATGACCGCAGATACTGTTTCCGACATTTTTGCAATAAAACCGGTACCTCCATAAAAGGACGTCTTGAAAAATAACCGATCTCTAAGATCATCCTTGCCTTTTATCCTGACACCTGCTAAAATCTCACGAAGATTTACGACCCCTCTGTCACCCATAGTGTACACAAACCAAGATTTTCTGATACCTGAACGAAAACAGAACCTTTTACAGCGACCCTCTCATTTACTTCAAAAATATTCTGGGCTCTTTCTTTCTTTTCGACGATAACGGTGTTTAAATTGCGGTAATTTGAAAGATTAAGCGTTTAATTTTGTGTATTAAGTATTTTCAATCTCGTGGGCGTATTTAGGTCGAATCTCTTTATATTTGTCATAGTAAAAATCGATTTTAAGATTCCTATATTTCTATATTTCAAATCTGTATATTCCTAAATTTTTATTTACGAAAATTTATAAATTTCCAAAACTCTACCTGCATAACTTTCTATTTTTCTAACACTGTACATTCCCACATCACGATACATGCTAATCTACATACAGTTCTAAAATTTTATTTATTAAAATTTCTAAATGCTCACTTTTTTCTCTTACAAATTTCTATACTTTTTAAATACATTTTCAAATCACTATGCACCCGAACCTGTATTTCTAATTGTACTTATTCCGAAATTTCTGTCTCTCATTTTCTATGTTGGTCAAATCTAATTACTCTTCAATTTCTGTTTCCGAATTTGTATGTTTCTCAATTTTTATTTCCAGAATTATTGCATCCTGAACTTTCTATTTCTCGAAAGAATTAATTAAAGAAGCATTCAAATTAATATTCAAAGAATAATAAAAAGGATGTAGTTCAAGTTAAAGTAACAGAAATAAGAAAAGAATTATTAAAATTGACAGTAAAGGCATAATAACAAGAATTTAATATAAATTAAAATAAAAAAAATAATTGTAATAAAGGAAAGAAAACAACTAAAAACTAGTAAGTCCGAAAACGAATTTACAGCCATGAAACATATGAAATTTTAATTTGTTATAAATTTGTTAGGAATTTAAAATTGACAGTAAAAGCATAATAAAAAGAATTTAATACAAATTAAAATTAAAAAAATAATTGTAATAAACGAAAGAAAACAAATAAAAACTAGAAAGTCTGAAACTAAATTTACAGCCACAACACATATAAAATTCTAATATGTTCTAAATTTAAAAAAAATAGCAATTTTAGTAAATTAAAAAATTAAAAAATTTCCAATTTTCTGAACAATCAAACATTTAAATTTGCACTTCTGTAAACACTTCTTCTTCTTCATAGGTATTTTACGTCGCGTCGACTATGAGGTCATTTTATTGTACATGTTGGTTTCTTTCAGGAAATTTATAGTGTTTCTTATGTGGTCTTTAGCTGCGAAGGCTGTGTCCGGTTTTATTTTATATTTTTGTCTTTGTGGTTCGGTTTTTCTGCATTGGTACAGAATGTGGTCTGCTGTGAGAGTTTCGGTGGGGCAGTATCTGCAATAGGGTTGATCAGCTTTTTTTATTAGGTATTCCTGCGTTATTCTGGTATGACCTGACCTTAGTCGAGACACTATAGATTTTTCTTTCCTGTTTAACCCTTTGCGGTCCTATCGAGCCACGCTCGACATCGCGTTTTTTTTTGGATCGCAGAAATAATTAAGATAAATAGTCAGAAAACTGATGAGTTTTCGGTGTCTTTCTTACTTCGATCATTATTTAAACATATTTAAATATTTACAATGCAATAACAATTTATATCGTTTTATTCGGGAAAGTTCACAGATTTTTTCGTGCAAAAAGTCACTGAATAGCTGCTATGATAAAAGTACAAAAAATATCCAAAGTTGAAAATTAGCATCTTTTTTAAATATCAATTTTCTCAAAAACTATACGACCAAGAGAGAAACGGATTTCAGATTCGTATTCGGCTCGCAAAAATCTATAAGAATACCATAGTGGTGGTTGTGAAATAAAAACAAATCAAAATTTATTGTATAATGTAATCACTAATAAATTTCAATGTCCCCTCAGAGGGGACAGCCGAGTGCAAAGGGTTAACTTTTGGTTCCATTTTTGGAACGGGTGACTATAGTCACCCGTACTAGCGAAAGGGTTAAATGTTCTTATTTTTGTTTAAAAACAAGTCCTTCTGTCACCAAGATCCCTACGATAATGATAGTATCCATCACAATGTGAACTTGATCGGTGTCGATTCGTCTAAAATCCAAACATCCGAGGAATAATCACACGATTTCACCGCCTTTGACCGACATTTCGCAGTCAAGTTGAAACTTTTCATGGAAACACGATTTTTCTTTGGAGTTTCGCCGTTAGATCTCGCAGCCGCACTCACTTCAGCGGATTTATTCCGTGGCGAGTTTGGCCACGAGACTCCACGCTCTCGAATCACTTTAGACAGAAGTTTCGACGGAGTCCCGTAGGCTGTCCTTTAAGTAGGATCAAGCCGAAAGTCGTCCCGGAATTTATACCCGTTCGAATTCGGGCGAATTTCATTTAAATTTCCATTTGTCGCGAATTCACGGCGGAAACGTTTCGTTCACGCAAAAACCGGCTCCCTCCACAATTATGAGAGAATTTTTCATTCGGAAATTTGTTCGCGTCTCCGGTGCGTGAAATTCTCGCTCGATGCGTTTAACACTGAAACTTCCACGCGAAAATGACTGGTTTTATAATTTCGTTTTAACATTCTCGCTTTGTGTTTCGTTTTTGCACGAATTGATGTAATGACTTATGCGGCGATAATCAAAGATGTAACGAATTTTATTTTTCTCGCATTTACTCGGAATCAAAGACTTTGGTTTGTTACAAAAATAATTATGTATCGTGGCTACTGTGACCAATACCAGTCACTTTTATTGGTACTTCTTAAATTGGAAAATGATTCTATAACCCGTTTATCGAACCAGAAATAGTGAATTACATATTTAGATATCTTTATCAAAGTTTCCTTACGAAATTTTATCGCATGCAAACTCCCCTTTCGACATAACACGAAGACAAATATGGCTGCGACGTGACATAGTCATTGTTGGAGTTTCATACAGATGAGGTTTACGATATGGCAGAAAAACAGCCACCATAACCATAGAACTTTAGAATAGTACAGATAGAGCTTTATAACATACAAATAGAATCAAACAGTTATAGAAATACTCACACACACTTGTTATCATAGTAAATAAATAGCTATTTTTGTTACATCACCACGTGCCATTATTAACGGTTCCAATTCCGTCCAAAATTGGGTGGTCCTTCGAACTAGAAATTAGACGGCACCGAAGTGCAATATTCAGGGTCTTGACCTCACCCTAACAGTCATTGATGTTGTATCTTACAGTCATTTTGTATACCACAGAATTAGAACCAAAGTCTATTATTTATATAACAATATAGTACACGCACTAAACACTCTACGCTAAAGATTCCATAAAAAATAGTAGCAGGATCCATCTATGAAAAATATGGATGGTTTCAACTTCAGATTACAATTTTATGCAGTTATTTATTCCCAATGTGGTTTAAGCCCATACAATTGAAAACGCTTTGATAAATATTATTTTAATCCCATATCGTTTTTTAGTCTTTGCGTGGATGATAAAAACGCTGGACGGAAATTTTTCGCAGCCACAAAATTTCGAGTACTTTGAAATATACTGTTTCAATCGCTTCCCTTTGACGGTTTCATGCGGAATGCGTTTACTCAGTATCGAAAATATTTGATCACATCGAGGATATCTTGTTTAATATGTTGAACGAAATATTTAAAATTTTTCGCTCATCACTTTTTAATGTTTTGGGTAATACTGTTTTAATCGTTGATTATTTATGATATACATATTTATTTATACTATTAGTTAAGATAAAGATGTAGTTATGGCTCATTCAGGCATGAAATATTTTGTCGCTAATCAATTTTAAATGATTTAAAAAGATATTCTTTTTTATCATTTCTCGTTCCTCGTTTACTTAAAATATATTTGATAATTATAAAAAATGTCCCGGCGCATTAAGATACAATCATTACTCATAAAGAATCAGTAAAATTCATCAAAATTATTAACGAACTGACAGAATTATGCATGTTAATTGTGACGCACACTTTTGTGAGTATACTCGTCAATGACAGAATAAGCGTCGCCGTTAAAATATTGGATCACAAAGATGGGTCTATTTCATAAAATAGACAATTTTATTACTAATATTGACTTATTTGGTAAACCAGATAGCTGTGATTGAGGAGTATACCCGTCATGACACAAAATCCTGCCACTTCTCCATGACGACTATACTCGTCAAACACAGCTAACTGGTTAATATAAAAAGACTATTACTAAATAATATAATATAATACATATATACGGGGTGTCTCGTAATAAGTGTAAGGCCCGTAAAGGGGTTGTAGGGGAGGTGATTCTAAGTAAGTTTTTCCTTTCCAAAAATCGGATCTAGGCTCTCGTTTTCAAGTTATTAAGGAAAAACTCCGACCAATCAGAGCGCGCGAATAGCGCCCGCTCAGCCGCGAGAGCGAGCCCCGAACATACGACCGATCGCGGACGCGAACAAACAAGTTAGTATCGTGCTATGTTACGACACAGTTAAATCGCACATAAAATTGTCTTATCCCTTATTTAGTCAAAATTAATGATTGAATATTGTTATTCCCAAATTCCCAATTCCCCAAATCTCCAAATTCCCAAATTCCCAATTCCCCAAATCTCCAGATTCCCAAATTCCCAATTCCCCAAATCTTCAAATTCCCACATTCCCAGTCCCTTAAATTTTCAATTCCTCAAATTCCCAATTTCCCTATTCCCCGAATTACCAATTCACCGAATTACCAAATTCCCAAATTCCCAATTACCCAAATCTTCAAATTCCCAAATTCCCAGTCCCCTAAATTTTCAATTCCTCAAATTCCCAATTTCCCTATTCCCCGAATTCCGAATTCCCCGAATTACCAATTGCCCAAATTCCCAATTCCCCAAATTCCAAATTCCCCAAATCCCCAATTCCCCAACTTCCCCAAATCGCACATAAAATTGTCTTATCCGTTATTCAGTAAAGATGAATAACGGAACATTATTATATGTGATTTAACTTTGACGTAACATAGCACGATACTAACTTGTTTGTTCGCGTCCGCGATCGGCCGTATGTTCGGGGCTTCGCTATCGCGGCTAAGCGGGCGCTATACGCGCGCTTTGATTGGTTGGTGTTTTTACTTAATAACTCGAAGACGAGAGCCTAGACCCCATTTTTGCAAAGGAAAAAGTTACTTAGAATCACCTACCCCACAACTCCTTTGCGGGTCTTACACTTATTACGAGACACCCTTTATATATGTTAGTATAAACTAATTTATATAAAAGAAAAGTATAAACAAAATAGTACTACCACTGCTACCATGGTAGCAAACAGCAGCCTAGATAGATTTTCGTACCAACACGAACAAATTAAAAAAATGGAAAATGTAAAGAGTTCAGCTCTATCGTCACCGTTTCAATTTTTCGACAGTACCGTAGACGCGTGTAACGTTATGAAAGGTTCAATAGAAAGAGGATATCAAGAGTACACTCTCATCTCGTCTTTTTTCCTCCTCATCTGCCTTCGTATCGAAACGAGGAAAATCGTCGAATTGAGACACTGAAAAGCTCTGCTATATCTTATTTTATATAGCTCGTTTCATTTCGTCCCGAAGGAGCGTACGCTAGAAACGAAACGGTTCACAAGAGTTGAGGGAACTACAGCGAAAAAATGGCTACAGCTGCCTCGTAAATAAGTTCTCCTCGTTTCCCCATAGATTGGTTATCATTCTTCACCTTGTTCCCGTCCGACGTCACATCGGAAAACCTACTTCAACGCGTTTCCTTCACGCGATCTATAGGAGCTCCTCGAGATACGGTTATCTGCATCGGACTTCCGTCTTGTTTGCACACCGAATCGGTGAGTTTCAACAACTTTTGAACGATGGTGCACAGAGAACGAATAAAACGGTGGACAGGTTAACGTCAGATTTACAGAATCCGTAAACGTGACTTAATTCGTAATCTTTTAAATTTATCAGTTCTAATTATAGAAATTGTTAAAAAGTTTTTGCCGAAATGTCTGTTAACCTTTGCCCAGATAAAGAATTGTGTAAGCTAATATAGTTACTGTATTGATATAGTTTACGTATTACATTGTTTATTTATTTGTATGTCACGTTATTGTTTATCTACTTTTATATGATATCATTGTTTATTTATTTTTATAGTTTAATTTGAATTTAAATGTAAGTAGTCATTAAACTGCCTGTGTCAAGAATATAGGATTAGTAAATACAGTTCTAAATCTAGTGAGCCTGGGGTGAAGAACACTTTCTGATATGTACCTGATCATCACGATCCTTTGAACCTCATCAAGTTTAAAAAGTAAAGAGAGAAATGGGTAATTCAACTAAAAATTGAAATAGCTACTTCAAAAATTTGTTGGGAAAGGTAATTGCGAGGTATATAATTTTTACTGAAATGAAAAGTAATCGTAAGTAATCAATGATATAAAAATTGTTTAATAAAAAGGGAACCGATTCGTAACTACTAATTTGTAATTCTTTTCGTTATGAGAAAAATAAAAATTTCTGTCGCTATTTTTTGATATTTACGTAAAACATAAAATAAAGTATAATAAAATTAAGGCATTCATAAATATAATTTATTAATTTTTATATTTTCATACATAAATTTTTATAATAAACAAAATTTATGTACTTATATCAATTATTCCGTGTATATAAATATATTGCATAATCTGCGCACAAATTTATATATGTTTGTATAAATCCAAACACGATCAAATATAATACAATAACAATGAAATTAAGGAACTGTTAATTTTCTCAAAAACGTTAAAAAATAAAAAAGTTGATCTTGTCTGTAAAAGAAAAAAAAATAAGTGGCGAACTTCAACGAGCAATCAAATTTGAATAATTGAATCCGCGACCAGATAGAAGATCCTTGTAACTTTTTTATTTAATCCTTCCGACCAGAAACGAAGCAAAGCTGGATTATTAACTGAGACGATGTTTGAGGAACAATTTTACCCACTTCCAAGATGAAATTCTTTTTATTATAGCCCTCGTAGTATTCCTTCATCGTAATTCAATTTAGCGAACGGACTTAATTGAAGTTCCTCTGCAATTCTTGATTCTTCCTCGGTTTATTTTACTCTCGTTAGCGGGATTATCGAGAGAACAATAAGTCGAGGTACGTAATAAAGGATCTTTGTAAACGGAACAGGTCCTCGTGCGTGGATTCCATTATATTGTGCTTAACAATGTCGAAGCAAGCTGCGTCACGTGCAAAACGTTCCGCTCTTAAATAAATGAAAGTGTAAATTGATACTATTTCGAGTTCCGTATCTAGAATTAGTTTTCCAGAAAACACTCTCGAAATTCTATACAAACGGCGATTAAGAAGTTCTGCCATGGTGATTCGAATTCGTTAATTTCTAAGTAATTGCTTTTTAACTATTGTCACATCATGAATGCGATACAACTATCAAAGTACTTTGTTAGTTTTCAGTGGTAGGAAATTTTACAAGTATGCTTAAAACCAGGTTTACGGGACCCGTCAAAATGACGGATTTCTTATTTTCAATTGCGAAAATGATTCAAAAGGATATGTCGAAATACAGGGTGTACCAAAAGTGTTGAAGGAGCCCGAAATGGGAGGCAGGTGGGGTCATTCTGAACAACTTTTTAATTTACAAAAATGTCGTATGGGGCTTCATTTTTAAATTATTAACGTAAAACACCGACCAATCAGAACGCGAGAATCGCGCACCACGCGATTCGATCGCGACCACGGCCAATTAAAACTCGTGCCTACACTTCTGCCTCCGAGCGCGCGCGATTCTCGCGCTCTGATTGGTCGGTGTTTTTCGTTAATAATTTAAAAATGAAGCCCCATACGACATTTTTGCAAACGAAAAAGTGTTTCAAAATGACCCCACCTACCTCCCATTTTCAGCTCCTTCAGCACTTTTGGGACACCCTGTATATGTTAACCATCATCGAGATAAAGAATTTTTCTATAAACTGGTGTATATATTAATCATTGTTTACTTGTTTTCATAGTTCATTTTCAATTTAGACTTAAATGGTCATTGAACTTCCGTAAATCTAGTGTTAATACGGTTCTTAAATTTTCATAGATGAAAATAGTTGTTATTTGAGCAGCCTAATGCTTCTTAAATATGTCCTAATATTTAAATATTGACATATTGACTGTTTCATTAAATTGTTTCACGATGCAAATTATTAAATAATAATTAAATTGGATTGTTAAATGATAGACTTCGTTAATTTTCAATGTTAAAGTGGCAAATTTTTAAAATATCCTAGTAATTTAAATACCAACATTCCAATTGTTACATTGACTATTGATTAATAATGATGCGATTGATCAATATTTGATGTTAAATATCCACATCATAAAATTATCATAACATTATTAACACAAGAACTACTACATTAAACACAGGTCATTAATGATATAATTTGTTCTGAGACTCCAGATTTTAGAAACTATTTCAATATTTAAGTAATGACACATTAATTATCGTATTGAAATTGTTAACAATATAATTGCTGTATTTTTAATTTTAAGTTCGCAGATTAATACCTTGTATTAACCCTTTTGCACTCGTAAACAGTTTGACTGTTGCTAAATAGTTATTGCAAAACATTCTAATTGAAAAGTTTGATGTTTTTTTTTTTCGAAATTTTTAGTTGTTTATTATTGATCGCTAATATTGTCTATTTGACTATGTTGAAACATCATGCGTATAATACTATAAATGTAGTTAAAATTTATTTATTTAAAATTGCTGCATGAAATCAAATAGCGAGTGTGAGGGTAAACATACCATTAATACCATGTAAACTTGATACTTTCTTTTTATTTTCTAACCGTTCGATGTAAAACAATTTTGAAATGCCAGTCTTCGATAAGATTTATGATACTAGAAGTATTAACAAGTTTATAAATTGCGTGAAACGAATAAAACACTTACCAGTGGGGCTTGGTGTTAACGCCTTCATAGCAACCTTCACGTGAATGTCGTATCTTTCGAAAAACCTTAATTTTGGCCCTCTAGTGCTTTTTTGAAGCGAATGAACAGCTGAGGTCACGGCTTTTGTGTATTCCCTCACACCGAAAGACTTATGCGGCACCACCATGCCCACCTGTTACACATAAAAACACACGTTCGGGTAAGCAAAACAGCACCAAATGCAGAATTAATACGTTCAGATTAGCGTAAATAATTGAATTCGAAATTATGAAAGATCGTTAACAGTAAACCTACCATATTTTAAGTCACAAAGTATGTTAAAGTGTCTATTTGACATTCATGTTGATTTGCACCAAGATAAGGAATTAACGTGAACATTAATTCGTATTGCATCGTTCGTTTATTCATTTTTCAACTACGTTTCTAATTTCAAAATAAAGCTGCATTATACGCTGGTAGGTTTAGTGTTAAGAATTATGAACGCAATGTATGCAGTAACTGATCAGCATTATGCAATACTATCATGTAGAATATTAGCTTAAATAATAAATAACAAACAAAATCTGAACATTACATTAAACGTCATATCAATACGTTCAGATACAACTGGATTTGAAATTATGAACGATCGTTAAGAATTATGAACACGATGTATGCAGTAACTGATCCGAAGTATGTAATACTATAATGTAGAATATTAGCTTAAATAATAAATAACAAACAAAATTCGAACATTATAGTAAAGTCCAAGTCGATTAAAACTTTAAAAACATTTTTGTACGAGAATCATGCAAAATTTCATGTTCATAATAAATTTTTATTAATGGAGTAATAGAATTCTGTTTTAAAATGTTGCATGGTATACAAATATTTTTTAATCTAATCAAATGTAATTCTTTAAATATCTCGACACCTGAAACATGTGACTTGAATCACTTTCATAATTATGGGCACATATGCAGATCGAGACATGTGTTACCGCGTGGGCAAAAATGATCAGATGAAACATGAAAGTAAGACCTTCTTTGAATGTCCACTTTACACGCAGACTTAACGGCGAGTGAAGTATTGTAAAACTGGAAGGTGAAAGAACGCGGTATTAAATCTAACACTTACAATTAGATATATTGAGCAACAAGAATTTTTACGGTAAATTTTACAAAGTTTGTTTGGACGGTCTGTTCAACTTGAGATACAGTCGTGGACAAAATTAAGTGGACAGGTATCATAAATAACAAAAGGTATATTTAATTAACTAATAATGCCTATAAATCAAAACTTTATTGCACAATTATTATATATATATTAAATAAATGTTTTTTCAAGTCTACAAAAATATCTCACGTTATAAATTTAAAATTTATTTAAAACATTGTAATAAAACAAAATATTTTTTTACATTTCTGTACTGTCCACTTAATTTTGTCCATGAGTGTATTTGATCTTGACTGGTTGAACTTTGATTTCGATCTGACTCTCTGTCTGGCTAACCTTTTCTTCGTAGTAAATTTATTTTGGCGGAGGGGTTTCTTTGTAACGTCGCTTCTTATTGGTTACTTGAATTTTTGGAAAAACCTTGGGAAATGGAAAGCCGCTCCATGGGGACTACTATTAGACCCAGGTAGGGTGGTTTGACCTTAGTCAGCGCTGGTTGGTATTAGTAATTAACCAATTTGTCCTTTTCCAAAATGTGCTGGTCACTGAGAATCATAACAAACCTTGCGGACCATAAGTCATAAAAGTTGTTCGTTTTCACTATTTCCTACACGTTTTGGGACTGATCTTTCTACTACCCCTAATAAACGCAATACTAACAGAATATTGTTCTTGTATGTCATACAGTAACAGCATTCAAGAAGCCCCACCACGTTTGACAACGAGCGTAACATTCGAAGAATTCCTCTCCCAATGGTTCTACGTTTGCGCCAAAATTCTGTAACGATTTTGGTTTTAAACATGCGCAAAAACACATTCAACGTGTTCACTTTATTATGGCGAGAACGGGTCAACGAACACCTGTTGCACGGATCGATCGGGTTCAGATGAATGGAGCATGGGCAGAGAATGGACAACGAGTTACATTTCTGCCTATCGCGACGAAACTTTTCTCGATCGGATTGTATCTTTTTACCTCGAAAGCTGCGAACTTTTACCGGCCACCTGCGACCGGTGCCATAATCACGGACGAACTTCCTGAGAAAGTTCGCGGTTAGTCGAGAGGAAGAAACATCGTCCTTTCTTCGTTTCCATATGGTTAATTAGAGTTGTAAATCATTTCTTACGCGCAATTAGCCGGTCACGACCCAGTTTCCGAACAACTATACCGCCGTAATTGCCGCCATTTTTGTCAGATAACTTTAATGTCGAGATGTAAAACGTGGACGTTCCTATTCGCTTCTTTGTTATCATATTTCAATTCACCTTCTTGCAATATTCTTTTAGCTCACTTTACGACAATTCTTTTCGTGTTCTAATTTCTCGAGCGTTAATTTCTATTCTAGTTTCAAGCTTTTATCATCTTCTGATTATACTCGTTTCCTTTATTCGCCTTCTGAGAACGGTTTCTTCTGTTGATTCTTATGAAGACAATAAAGAACAGATGGCACGGAAGAGACATTCCATTTATTCCGAAGTCGAAATATTTCGTTTCAATGGCAATCTGTTTATTTCGAGACAACGTTCGTGTAGGTACAAGTGAACCTCGGAATTTTTAAGTCTACGAATTTCTGAACTGGTTTTTGAATTTTGAATTTTTCATACTTTTAATCTCCCAAATTTCTATGTCTCGATATTATTAAGTTACAAAATTCCATTATCTACAAATTTTTATGCATTGAAATTCCTAGATTATTAAATTCTAAATTCAATGGTCCGTAAATTTTTACATTAACAAATTTTTAGGTCATCAAATCTCTACGTCTTCAAATTCCTAGGTCATCAAATCTCTGAAGTCTCAAAACTTCTGCATTTCTAAATTCTTAGGCCTTCAAATCCCTACGTTTCCAAATAACTAGATTCTCAAGTTCCTGAATTCTCAAAACTCAAAGATTGTTAAATCTCTAGATCTATAAATTTCTATATCCTCAAGTTCCTAGGCTCTAAAATCTTGAGATCCCCAAAATGATGGGTTCTCAAATTCCTAAATCCCCAGTTCCCTGGTTTTCTAATCCCTGAATCATCAAATTTCAATATTTTTATGTTCCTAGGTTCTAAAATTCATGGTACACCGACTTTCTAGGTTCAGAAATTTCTAAGCCTTCAAGTTTCTATGTCCCCAAATATCTAGATTTTCCAATTCCTAAATCTCCACATTTGCGCGTCCCCAAATTATTAAATCCCCAAATTGTTCGATCCTGAAAATTTTACACCACATTACCTTAAACTGAATTAATTCAATGCAATTTTTACGATATCGTGAAAAATGAACCATTAGATAGTGATTGTTGTTTCGACATTACATAGAATTTATTTAGTGTTAATTATGAAAGTGGTATAAGTCAAAAATTTAAGAAAATCGAGTTCATCAGACCAAAGATATACGGAAATATTAAATTACTTCCATTATGCAACACAACTAAACCCTCCAGTTCTTCAGAAACATTTTAAGAACCTCAAAACTCATGATACAAGTCTAAAGTGATAAAAATGCATTACTTTTTACAAATAGTTAATAAATGTTCAAAAATTATTTCATTGAAATTATTGTTTCTGATGAAAATCATAGTTATTGATTGCTGTAAGTCATCTATAGGCGATTCAATTAATTTTGAAAATGGTCTTTGTCGATTCAAACTTTAAAAACATTTCTGTACGAGAATCACACAAAATTTCATATTCATAATAAATTTTCATTAATTGAGACCAGTAGAATTCTATTTTAAAGTGTTGCATGATATAAAAATATGTTTCAATCTATTCAAAGGTAATCCATTAAGGGGTTAGACCACTCTGGAGCGCCAAAAAGTTACCTAATTTCAGGAATTTTTTCCGGACAAACTATAACACAGATGAAAAATATGTTTACGGGTCTTTATTACCTATACATCGAAGTGTTAAACTAAATTTTTATGAAGCAATTGAAAACAAAATGGCGGTTCAGGAGCTGGTTGACTGGAACGCTGCTCCGGGGGAATACCTCTGCGGCCGGAAAAGATTTTCCTCGGATTATAAATAAAGGCACTTATAAAATTCTCCCGACTATAAATGATATTGTACCTTATTCTTAAGACCCCAAGGCACCTTTTAAGCGAAAAAAAAATTTCGATTTGTTGAAAATCCTAGAATGGTCTAACCCCTTAAATATCTCGGAAGAAGAAATGTGTGACTTAGACCACTTTCACACTTATGGATCCAAATTTCACCCGTGGAGCTGATCGACAGTGATATTTCGCTGCAATTTTTCAATCACAGTAACGGTGATTGAACCGAGGGAAAGGTATAATTACTTTCGGAAGCTAGACACACCTTTCCGTACTAAGTTCGAAACGATTACCGTAGGAAATTGTACCTCACAGATAGAGGAGCTTGTAATTAGAAGGAGACTAATATTTCAGTCGACAACGGTGAAAAAGTGGATGCAAAAAAGGTTCAGCGGAACCAACTGGTTGTGTCGTGTAATTAATGGGAAATAGAGATTATTCTTACGAAATTGCATCTGCGTAGCTACGAGTTACACGGTGTTGGTACAATTGCAATCGCAATGAGAACGTATACGAAAACAGACGTTAATCTCGCGTGGACGATTTATCGTGTATCAGAATTACAATTAAAATAATGGATCTTTATGATATAATGCAAATAACAGTGAATGGATGTAATTTTATGTGAGGAGAGGAATATACATAAATGTGGGGTGGTATGAAATAGAAATTGTTTTTATTGCACTTTAGATTAATAGTTAACGAATTGTTAACTTTAGCTTGGTTAATAATTGGTTAAGAGTGTTACGAATTTTTATTAGACAATTTCGTAAGAGACTATTCTATGCATTTTGAGGATTATAAAATTTTTTGATTTTCTAATTGTATAGATTTCTAGATTTAACAGATTTTTTAGTTGGCATATTTCTAGAACCCAATTTGTGACATTTATACATATCCAGATGTCCAAATTTTCAGATGTTAGATTGTCCATTTTTTTAAATTCCAAATTACTAGAAATCCATATTTCCCAGTTTTCAAATTACCAGAAACTCAAACTTCGTAATTTCAACATCTGTGATAGTCCAAATGTCTAAATCTTAACGTTACACATTCCCAAAGACTCAAATGTACAAGTTTCTAAATTTCCGAATTCCAAAATTACCACTATCTAGGAATTACCAAAATCCTTAAATTTCAAAATTTCCAAATTTTTTAGTTCCCAGGTTCTGAATCTCCCAAATCTAAAATACCTAAAAGTATAAAGTTCCAATCTTCCAAATTTGAAAATCTTCAAATTTCCATTTCTTTAAGTACCGAAAAAATTTCCCCAAATTCTCGAATTTACAAATCCTCAAACCCTCGAGTCTTCAAATTCACAAATTCTCAAGTTTCCCGATACCCAAATTTTCAATTCCCCGAATTCCCATATTTCCATACCCCCAACTACTAAATTTTTTAATTTGAAATTTCGCAGGACTTTAAGTTTCAAAATTTACTACCTCGAACATCTTACAGTCCGTAAATTCTTAAACTTTCAAATTTCTGAATCCACAAATCCCCAAATTCCCAAATCAATCTGCTACTTGTGGTCATTTCAACAAATACAATAAATGTAAATTCACAACGAATGAATAAATTTTAAATTTAGAAAATCCACAAATTGAATGAAAGGATAGTATCATATTTAAACCGTGTACTTAAAAATATATCCATCAGATTCTGTGACCCTCGCAACCCATTCGATTCGCAAGAACCTATTATTTATTGAATTGTATCGATCTTCGTCCGATGCAACCAACTATATTCTGCTTCTTCGACGTTCTCGGAAATCTGTTGAATTTTTTATTGCTACTTTTTCGAGAGAAGACTAAGGTTTCGTCGTAAAGTCAGCGAATGTAACGACGTACATGGTAAAAAGGGAATCTCTTTGAGCCAAGGAAAAATTCATCTCTGTTTACTGATAGAAATTCTGGGTCGGGATGTTGTCCTGATTACTGCCACTGAAACTATCGCTAGAACGAAATTATTCGAAAGAACGAGCTACGAAAGCGAGTGCACGAAGGAATAAGGTCACCTATTTTCGTTCGCCGAAAGCTTCTCCGATTTTTGTATATAAGAATGCACAGGAGAGACCCGGAGATGCTAAAAATACAGCGTATACAAATAGAAACCGAACAAATAATCAACATTTATATTCAAAATGCAGAAAATATTTTCGACGTCGATTGCAGGTGATACGAGTCGAGTAAAGTCATTTTGCATTATTATAAATGTTGAAATATAATGAAATATTTATAGCCATAATGCCAATGTGGCATAAATGTTAAAATTTAATGAAATATTCATAGCCATTATGCCAAGTTTGGCATAAATGTTGAAATGAGAAACAGCTATACACATAAAGGATGTATAATATTTACAAAATATTCGAACAGTAATAAGGAAATGTAACAACGATTTTTGCGTAGCGAAAATGAGGAAGAAACTTAATCCTTGGTATCGAAAGGTATTTCTGCTGGTAACTCGAAAACTTTATAATTGAAAACTTTCTAATTATTCAATAGAATAGTAACTCTTCGAGGGAATGGTTAACTCCGCACTTTAATTAAAAAGGTAATCTCAAGAACGGCTAAATTACATCAGTGAACTGACTTGCCGTCGGTTCTGTACTGTAAATATTTATTTCATACTTAACATTGCTGTTAACAGGATCAAAACTAAGATGTTAAATTTCAAAGGGATCGTTACGGTAATTAGGACATCTAGCAATTTGTACACAGGGACAACATTTGGCCTGCACATTGTTAACACATTCATGGGATGCAACGACCATAGCTCTTTTTGAGAGTCCTTTCATATATTTTTTCGTTCAGGATTTCTATGTTCAAGTGCTTTCGACGGTCTCAACAGTTTATTGCAATGCCATAAATATGGCGAGATTGAGTACGAAGAATGAGTACAGAGAATATGTACAGAGAAAGAGTACAGAAAATGAGTATAGAAAATGAGTATAGAAAATGAGTATAGAAAATGAGTAAAGAAAATGAGTATAGAAAATGAGTACAGAGAATGAGTATAGCGTATGAGTATAGAGAATCAGTATAGAGCATGATCATAGAAAATGAGTATAGAAAATGAGTATGAGAATGTGTGTAAAAAATGAACATAGAACATGAGTACAGAAAATGAGTACAGAGAATGAGTGCAGAGAATGAGTACAGAGTATGAGTACAGAGTATGAGTACAGAGAATGAGTATAGCGTATGAGTATAGAGAATCAGTATAGAACATGATCATAGAAAATGAGTATAGAAAATGAGTATGAGAATGTGTACAAAAAATAAATATAGAACATGAGTATAGAAAATGAGTACAGAGAATGAGTGCAGAGTATGAGTACAGAGTATGAGTACAGAGTATGAGTACAGAGAATGAGTATAGCGTATGAGTATAGAGAATCAGTATAGAACATGATCATAGAAAATGAGTATAGAAAATGAGTATGAGAATGTGTACAAAAAATAAATGTAGAACATGAGTATAGAAAATGAGTACAGAGAATGAGTGCAGAGAATGAGTACAGAGTATGAGTACACAAAACGAGTATAGAAAATGAATATAGAAAATGAGTATAGAGAATAAGTATAGAAGATGAGTGCGTCATTCGACAGATGTTAATCCTTAATAAAACCTGCGTACACAATTAAGTGAAATAACATACCTCCAAATAGGTGATGTTGTAACGATTCTTGTCGGAAGATTGCGGCGCTTGTGTTGCTTTCAGTGATGGCGGAAGGCTGGTGGTTGTGGTAGTGAACGGTCGAAATTGCCTGGTAGAATTTGGAAATCTCCCTTCGCCGAGTTTTATTGTCCCCTGTCCACGTCCCGCGAACAACCCCGTTCCCTTTGAATGCGTTCCCCTCTCGCTGGTGCCGATCTGAATCCGGCTACCACCCCTGGTTACACCCCCATTTTGAAGGCTGCACACCACCGACAGCAGCGACAGCAACGCGTACAGGAGCCTCGTCATTTTTTTAAATTCTCTTGTGATTCCCGGAACGGGGAAAGGCTTGTTAGGGAATGATAGTGGCCCTTTTCGCCGGCCTATCGTCTGCTTCTCTCGCGCTTACAACCCTCTTTGTGGCGCCCGATTCCATTCAGGAGGATCTCCGACAGCTCAGCCTCGACACATTGACGTTTTTGCGCTCGAACGGACATTTCTTGCGCCACAACAGCCCTTCATCGTGCAACGGCATTCCTGCAACAAAGATCATTCTTGTTCGACACCATTTTCTGAACAAGCCTTCTGTTTTCCGCGGTGTTCAGTGGTTTGCGCACGGGACTTTGGAAGCGGTAGTGACTACTTTGGGAAATGACAGTGTGGTATATGTTGGGTCCAAGAATCACAATAGGCATGGAGAAAAGTCGGTGCATTCATCGCGTATATGTATATGCATCGCGGAGAAACAAGTACAGGTAGCCCTCCTACAACACGGCAACCTATAACACGGTTTCGCTCTAACACGACAAGAAAATTGCAAACACCTTTGTACAACACTGTACTTCTTCGACTGACGCGATGCTTGCCGTTTTAACACTAGTTTTACGGAAGTTCAATGACCACTTAAGTCTACATTGAAAATGAACTATCAAAAGAAGTAAACAATGAATAATAAATATACCAGTTTATAGAAAGATTCTTTATCTCGATGATCGTTAACATTCATATCGACATAATCTTTTTAATAATTTTCGCAATTGCAAATAAAAAACCTAAGATCCGTCATTTTTACGGGTCCCGTAAACCTAGTAACCAGACTATTAAGACAAATGGAAAAGAAATAAGAAGTGCAGTTGCTGCCAGGATCTTCGACATCCGCATACATTTATATTTTTAATAAAAATTAAGTTGTTTATGTAGAATTAAAAAGAAAATATTTGTTTTTAATAAGTTTTGGCTCGACGTCGCGATTCTCTTGGATCGTAGAGACAATTCAGATAAATAGGTTGGTTGCAGATATTTTCATTTCTTTGCCATTTTTAATAAATTGAAAATATGTTTGTCACACACCCTGCATTATTGCAATACCTTTTATTGTAAATTCACTTCTTGATTTATCTTGTAAATTAATTAAGGCGCTCTAGATAAAAGAAATTGAGGACCGCAAAGGGTTAATATCGTAGGTACGGATAGTTAATTATGTCTGACGCATCTGACAAATAAATGTTACAGCTAGGGGTTAAATTCCGTTGAACTCCGCACTTTCACGCGTCCCAAGCACTGCCCAAAGGTCATCAGGGCACTTTGGTAGTATGAGCAAAATTAGTACAATAATATAGAAAAAAATGTTGGATCCTAGAATCACAATAGGCAGTGAGAAAATTAGGCTTCGACCCAAGGTTCCGTCAATGCAATAGACATGATTTTTCGTCCCTTCGAGTACTTCAGTTTTTAAAAGTCAAGAGGTACGTCAAGCAATGTAAGAAAGCTAATTTTACTATTATACCATCTTTGATCTTCCGTAACCAGGAATGATAGTTCATTGAAGTTATTTCCACACTGGCTATCACATTGTAATAAAAAACATAACATTCCGTTACAAAAATACAGATAACCTTGAAATCTTCTCTATGCCTCCACCCACACAGGAAATGTTTACGTTACAATATGTCTCTTTCTATACGGTGTAAATTTTTGATATAACATTTCTTCATATTATTACAAATAACGGCAACATTCAAAGTGGAGTAATAACTCCACATGCCCCACGCCACATAACCGGAGTTACCACAGGTGAACCTAGAGGATGATGTGCAGCTAGTATTAACGCGATTCAAAGCACTATGTGGTGAACTGTGGTAATACTCCGCCATGATAAATTGTTCACAACCAATGAGGAATTAAATTACGTGCCGAAAATGTAAGAGAAAACTCAACCGCTGGAACTACCGATGTTATGCACGCTTATTCTTCAATTAGAATACCTACTTTTGTAACGCATAAGATTTCCGAAATAGTAACTATTGTAAGCTAGAATATAAGAAAACGTCGAGTACGCTCGGCCGACGTACGACGCAGGTCAGGTCATAAAATCCCTGCGTACACGGAGTTGGGCCTCGCTGATTGGGCGGGTCTAGCTTCTTTTTTTCGTATAAATAGCGGCCCATTTTACAGAAAAGTCAGTTAGCGAGAAGGTGTCCTACGAGTAATTTAGAAGAGCTAGACGACTTGCTGATTGGCACTCTCTAACTTTCGTTAGAGAGCTAGACGACGGTATTGTTCGGCACTCTCTAAATTCAATCCTTCCCTCACCGTGTACCTTAGAGTGCGGACGACGCTTTGTTCGGCACTCTCTAAACTTACGTTTAGAGAGCAAGACGACGGGTTGATCGGCACGCTCTAAGCACGACGGTTTCCCTTCCGTAACCTATAAGAGAGAAGACGACGTGGTGTTCGGCACTCTCTTATAGCGTTCCTAACTCACCCAAATCCTACAAGTCGAGGAAGACGTGGATTCGGCTCCTCGACTTTTCCTTTCAAGAACTAAGAAGAAGACGTCGCCTCCGGTGTACGGCACTTCTTAGTTTCTAAAACCCATCACCTAAACCTTCACCTCTACCTTACCTTCAGCGAATCTTTCGGCGTCGCGACTTTTCAACGTGCGAACTTCCATTATACTCACGGAAACGCGAGATCTTGTTTCATTGTATCCTACTTTTTGTTTATAATAAATAATTTCTTCGTTCCAAACATCTACCGTGTTACACTTTTAAATTTTACATATACATATAATTAAAGCATCAACAGATAATTAAAGACAAAGGCATGGCGACAAAGTTTTGAGATGTAAAATGTGGAATCTGAATCATAATTTTGACTAGTTGGAAGTTCCAGTGTACGTAACCAATTATGTAAATTAATTAAAACAATTGAAACATTCACAAAATCATTCGCTTCAATTCAAAATGTTTATTTAATTAATTTAATAATTACCATAACTAGCTATTTTGTCGAACTTCCATTTATTATGCGGTTACGTAAACCAATTAAATAAATAAAAATTTCTATATAATCATTCGTGAAATAATCGAAGTGCATGTGTAATTAATTAATCGAATATTAATGGCTATTTCGTTGGACGTTCTTTTCGTTATAAGCTTACGAAAATTAAACGGAATATCGAAAATTCAGATGCGATTCATCCGTTCTGTATTTAATGTCTCAAATATTTCATTTGCGGCAGCGAAAATGAAATTTCGATAATCCACAATGTTACATTACGTAAAGTAAGTACACCCGTAGTGTTAATCCCTGTTCCACTTTTCCGTCGATAATATCTTTTAAATTATTAATTAGGGGTACAATTTAAAGGGTAAAAAAGTGGTAGCAGTGGCCGAAGCGGAAATCGATCGACCACGTTCGATATTAATCGCCGCAGACTAATATCGCAACCGTTATTAAATTTTCATCGGTCGAACAAATAATACGCGCAAATTACGCGGATTTATTGCGATTCGGAATTCTGTATGTAAAAGCGAACAAGAATAAAAAAAGTCGGGAAATATGCATATGCGTAAATCTTGAAATAACGAGGCTATCGAACAATACCGATATTGTAAAATCGCCTGTCTATTATGAATTAATTACTGCCTGGTTTCTCCAAGTGTTAAATTGCTTACCATCCACGAACAATGAATATCGTTCGATAACATTACAGAGAAACTTGTCCTGCGGTAATTTATTCCTTTGATCTTTCGCATCGTTAAGTCTTCAGAGAAACTTTGAAAAGCAAACCATGTACAACGACATAATATACTGTTTTGCTAACCATGCATGAAATTACTCTTACTTAATTTATGCAACTGATTATTCGAAGATAAATATTCAAACTGTGCGATGGGTAGTATCTTCGTATTATTTAGGTTTAAAAATTACTCTTTTCGTTTATTAGTAAATAAACAAACATTAGTGAAAGAAATACCTTCCGTAATAATTTATTGCTGAGTAGATTTTCTACAAACGTTAATCAACTTTATCACGTTTAATTATTATTGATCATTGTTATCCTCTAAAATTATAAAGTTGCTATGTTACGATTATTTTGAAGATCAAAAATAAAACAATTTTCTATATTTTAGAACTAGAGAATCTCCACACAATTAGTAATCTAAAATCACAAAGTGTCGAAGTTGCAAATTTGCAAGGTTCCAAAATTTCAAAAATCACAAGTCTTAGAATTCCAAAATCCTAAAACTTGGGAATTAAACAATTGACAAATCTCCATGATCCACAATCTTCAAATTTCTGCACCTAAAATCTTTGAAAAGTCAGACTGTTCCAAAGTTCTCAAATTTAAAAACTGAACAGACCAAAAATCTCAGAGTCCCAAAAACTTCGAAAATAAAAAATTCCAATATTTCAAAGTTTGAAACTTATGCAATTTCAAATCTTATAGATCCAAAGCTCAGAAATTAAGAAATAACATAATTCCTATAGTTCAAAAATTCAAAAGTTCTAATATTTCTAACAATTAAAAGCTTCAATACATCTAACATCAAAGATTCCAATATTCCAAGCACAAAAAGTTCCAATGTTAAAAAGTCACAAGTTTCTTACAGTTCGAAAATTCCAAAATAAGAACACTATCGAGCATCAATGAAGCGGTGTTTCCGCACATAATTAACAAAAATCTTTCAACACTTATTCAATCACAGTCAACCAACAAATTAATGTAAAACTTCTAATTCGTCGAATATTTACAGAAATATGCGTCCCACACAGGCCAACGAACGATTGATGGGTACCGAAAGGTGGAAATAATTGATATTTGTTTGGACTTTCACGCTGTATAGAAAAACCGGTCTATTGTAATCCAAAACGTGCAGCACAGGCACAGAACATTTTTAAGCGTTAATTTATTGCAGTGCACCATAAAACATCGCCAAAACTCAACTCGATAACTGGTGCCATAAATTTAAGGCATCTGCCAACCATAAGGAAGGGTCCTGGAGCGTTCCGACCCAAAGTAAAGATATTTAGAAATTGCCGGACACAACCTTCGTGACATCACCCCGGACACCACCCTACCAGAGAGTGACCAGGACGTTGGGCGTGAATTTTGTCAAGAACTAGGAAGTACTAAGACCGCCTCCTTATCCACCAAGACAACATTACTTGTCCAAACAGGGAAGTCACTCCCATCGACAACCCTGACAACACACTCATAAAATCCAGCGTTTTTTGTAAAGGAACAGAATTTTCAAATCGTACGTACTTGCGATAAGACTTCTCCGGGCGAACTCCTGTATTTACAAAGTATCGAGCGTACTCTCGTACTTATATATATTTTAGTATAAGTTAATTATTACTTTCGATTAATTTACTTATTAACTAATAAACATAACTCAACTGAATTTTACACAGTGCATTTTCGAAGTATTTATTTCAATATTTCCTGGTGCACAAACAATATTCGAATCAGATCGTAATCGACACGTGGAATTTTCATCGCACCTTCGCAGGTTAAGTTTCCATGAAGCAACAGCAAAGTGTTCGCGTTCGTTTGCTTGTATTACCGTGCCGTTTAATGCAAAGTGCATGGGTCTATTGAATTATTCACGATGAGTGGAATTCACCATGATTTCCCGTAAATCCCCGGAATCTCCTTAGAATAAGTGGACCAAGTTGTGCTAACGAGAAGCCCGACGTAACTGTTGGAAACCGATTTAATTCTCCTCCGAAGATGCCGTTGAATAGCAAGAAGGGCCACGTGTTTGCTCCATCTTGTTTGCTAGCGAGATCTCGAACAAAATGGTGCGAAAATTCCTTTGGTAAACATTTCAATAGCGCGGCTGTTTTTCATTTTTCCTGCGAAGCCGATTAAAGGGGAGTGAATCACTTCTTCGAGATACACTCTTCGACATTTGGCTGTTCGTCACAAGAGTAAAAGTGCAACAACTCCTCGAGTTTTATTTTGAATGTATCGATCGATTTCATGACACTAAACGCAATATTTTAACTATATTTCATATTATCAAATATGAAAGATGTGCTCTACTTCCTCCATAAAAGAATCTTATGTTACGGTAGTTTTAGAAAAGCAATTTGTGTTAACTTAATTATGAAGTTTTTATGAAATGTAGATAATCGATTGAGATTATTGCAGCAGGGAGCTGAGGTAATATGTTAACCCTTTGCGGTCCTTAATTTCTTTTACCAACAGCTCCTTAATTACCTTAAAAAATAGACGAAGAAGTGGGTTTGCAATAAAATGTATTCCAATAATGCAGCTTGCGTAACAAATATATTTCGAATCTGTTACAAGTGACAAAGAAATGAAAACGACTTGAATCAATCTATTTATCCGAATTTTTTCTACGATCCAAGAGAAACGCCATGTCGAGCCACACTCGACATAGGACCGCAAAGGGTTAACGATATTTCATATTATCAAATATAAAAGGTGTGTTCTACTTCCTCCATAAAAAATTTCATGTTACAGTAGAAATGCAATTTGTATTAACTTAATTATGAAATTTAGAATTAATGTAGATTATCGATTAAGATCGTTGCAGCAGGGAGCCGAGGTGTCGTGTAATATTTAGCGAAATTTGGTAAAGCGCTACTCGATGAAATTTTCAACGTATTCAGTGTGGTAGTCCACGTGTTGAATCTAAAGTGTCATCGCATCAAACGTGTCTGGGTCACGAATTGCTCGCAACGTCGGTCACGAAATTATGGAGTTCAGTTTGAAAATTTATACCGCTTCTTACCCGCGATTGTTTCAACCCACGGCATTTGCAAGTTCGTGTGAATAATTCCCTTTTACTAGGTGCATACTTCCGTCGGTTTTCCTTGACGAACAAAAGCCCAACGCCGACGGGTGCCGTGAATCTTCGTGAAGTTTCTTCCGACAAGCTGCGAAATCGTGTATTCCCCTTGTTGGAACTTAACGCGGGGTAAATTTTACATCTTCATCGAATTAGGATATGAATTAGCTGCGAGAGTGAATATTCGCCCGAGAAAATCAAGATTTCACGTAATACGGAGGTGGTATCTTACCGAGAAGTTATTATCTTGTATTAAATACCCAAAAGGGAGTTCGAGCTTTGTAGATATTTTGCACGCTTGCCCCTGCGAATTACAACTACTCGAAGGACCACCCGAATAATTCGGAAACTAATAAGTCTTTTTCTACCATGCGTTTAATATCTATAGTAGCGGACAAAAGTTGAAGACGATGATTTGATTTGAGGTATTATACGAACATCGTTCCTTTTTTTGTAACTTCTAATAAATGTCTAATTAGTTAACACCGAAAGTAGAACACTGTTTATAGTTTTTTATGAAGAGTAAATCAATTATTTATTTTTTCCATGTAGTCTTAAACTTTTGTCCGCTACTATATTTCTATGTGCGAGGTAGAGCTTGCCTGTCTAACTAATCAATGTTCTAGCGATGTTCTGTATGTTACTAGCCAATATGTTCTCTTCTATCTACACTGCGGCGCATAACTATAGCACCAACTATATTTCTAGTAGATTCGAACTTTGATATGAAATCAAAGGGTGTAGTGAACAATGAACTTCAGTAAAAGTTTGTTGATATTATTTTATTGTACAAGAAAATATAATATGGAAATTGATTTTTCATCGTTCCATAACTGTAGCACCATATGAAAGAACGTCAAACATATACAGGGTGTCCCAAAAGTGTTGAAGGAGCCGGAAATGGGAGGTAGGTGGGGTCATTATGAACAACTTTTTCATTTGAAAAAAAGTCATATGGGGCTTCATTTTTAAATTATTAACGAAAAACACCGACCAATCAGAGCGCGAAAATCGCGCGCGCTCGGAGGCGGAAGTGAAGGCCCGAGTTATAATTGGCCGTGGTCGCGATCGAATCGCGTGGCGCGCGATTCTCGCGTTCTGATTGGTCGGTGTTTTTCGTTAATAATTTAAAAATGAAGCCGCATATGACATTTTTGCAAATGAAGAAGTTGTTCAGAATGACCCCACCTACCTTCCATTTCCGGCCTCTTCAACACTTTTGGGACACCCTGTATACATATATAAATATGATTTTAATAATTTGTAGAGCCTCCTTGTTTTATTATAAGCTGAAAAATCCTATCTCGCATGCTCTCGATGAGTTTCCAAAAAATTCTTTTGCCAATTTTGTTACTTGCCCTTATTATTACGGTTGCCAATTCTAAAATATTTTCATACTACCGATTTTCAGCATAAACTTTTCTGACAATAATGGCCCAAATGTTTTCCATACAATTTTGGTCGGTTGAACATGCTGGCCACTTAATTCTTATTATACCTAATTTTTATTCTTACCATAATTAACTGGACATTAAATAAATTGTAGTTAACATATTGCAGTTATTGTAGTTAATACATAAATAAAAATAATGATGTTTAATATTTTGTCACACATACACAAATACAAACATTATATTAAACCAAATTGTTGAATGACCCCTGTATCTTTTACAATTACTTTCTGTTGTGACTTCTGAAAATATTGTAAATTCGTGATATTTTTTAAAAATATTTGTCCATTATGAATATCTTATTTCTGTTCTTATTTGAACATTGTATGTATCTTATATTCTTACTCGACCATTAATATTATCTTACTAATATCTTTACTTGGACATTAATATTATCTTATTGATAATTTCAACGGAATATTAATATTATTTTATTAATATTTTCACGTAAACATTCATATTCTTACTTGACTATTATTATTAACTTATTAATGTTCCTACTTGAACATAGATTTCACTACTAACATACATACTCGAAGATACAGTTTTCTTTTAGAATTGAACAAAATTATTTAACAAAGGGTATTTATCCTTTAGCGACCATTAAAATTGAACATTATCGAGTAAATAGCGACCACCAAAATTTAATAGCGTATACGAAACACTGCCTCAATTTCCCTGCATGAAAAATAACATAATAATAATAATAAATAGAGTATTAAAATAAAAATTATAGCGGATTTTTTCGCATTAACCGCCACGTTGATACGAACACGCGCGTTTCTTGTGAAACCCTTCTTAAAAGCGAACGAAAGGCACCCTTTTTTTCCATGGACGTTGCCTCATAAAAACGAAACAGAAGCTTCTTTGAACGAAAGCAGATGTATACACGCGGTGTATTTCATCGTCGATGTGTGGCCGCATGCGCGATTTATCCTGATCTCTGACCAGAGAAAAACGAACAGATGAAAAATGCAGGAAAAACCAGAAAACACGAAAACAAGGAAACGACGCGGGGGATGGAATAGAAAAGGGGTCGGTTCGTTCCATTCACTGCGATAATATAGTGCCGGAAGCTATGCTGTTAGCCGAGAAACGAAATCGCGCCATGGTACGAAATTAAATAAACGAAAAAAATTCGATGGCTACCAACGACCATATTTTTCTTTCGTACTATGCGTGCTTAAAAATTCCTGTAACAGAAAGTTTGTTGGCACGGTAAACATTTGGGAATGAAAAACATTTTGCTTGAAGCGATAATCATCTGAAACAATAGTGTTTCGTTATTACATTTTTATAAATTATTTTCTACGTTTCCTATATTTTAATATTTCGCTGAACTATTTTCGACGCCTTCCGTAAAATAAAATGAAAGATAATGTATTTAAGATAATACGTCGTTTCATATATTTTATACGGTATAATATTTCAGTAAATTATTATATATTATATATTATTATATATATTATATGCTGCTTGAAACGGAATAACAAATATCATGTGAAACATTAAATTGTTTTGTATATTGTATATGTGTATTTTAATATTTCAGTAAACTGTTTTGAACATCTTAGATAAAAATGATATAAAGTAACAAATCATTCATAAAGTAACAAATAATCGATGACTACTAATTATAGCAAGTTATTTCATATATTTAATTTTATTATTTCAATCAATTCATATGAGCATTTTATTTCAAATACATCACATACGAGGTTGTTTGTTAGAATTATTTCGATCACTTAAAACAACAATAACTAATAACAACCTATTTAAAAAAAAACCTAAATTAAATAATAGTATGAAAATTTATTCAAATAGAACATGAAAAATGATTAATAAATGATTAAATATTTTAATGAAAGTTAACTTTTAAATAATTGTTAACTCAATAAATAACAAACTTTTTAACGAGTTCTCACACAGCTTAGGAGGAATATTATGCAGTAACTAATTGAAAGGATGATATCGATTAACAGTCCTCGATACTGGCTATGCAGAATTCAATAGCGATTAATTTGATTGTGGCTAACGTAATCGACCGCATTAAATTTCGATCGATTGGAGAAACGATAAACGTGAATTACGCGGTTCCGTTATTAGTTTGCAATTCGAGTGGAATGTCTCCTGTTTTAGGAACAGCGAACGAAAAAAATTGAAATGTTATTACATGATCAAATCGCAATCTGTTTATTGCAATGCTTTATTACCATCCTTGCTGTTTTTTGTTTCCATCAGCGAAACCTCTGAAAAGCGTCTTCATTGCTTCACCAAATGAATTTCATATTTTATTTGTAGCGAAATCCTGAAGTTTTAAAAGATAATCCTGAAATTTCACTAGTTAGAAATGTCAAAAGATTGAAACACAAGAGTTAGAATTTTTTATGATGGAGACATCATCCATCATTCAAGATTTAAACGCTAAGTAATTGGAAAATTAGATAGTTTCAAGTTTCTGCAATTTTTAAGTCTCAAAGTTCTAAACTTACAATGTTAACAAATTTCAGATTTCCGATATCTCAAAATCGTAAAATCCAGGTTCCAAAAATTCGATTCCCAAATTCTAATATCCTACGGTTGTACAGTCCCATAATCTTAAAATCCTGCAATACGAAATTCCTAGGATCCTAAAATCCTAAATTCCTGAATATCTAAATTGAAAAATTCCTAGATTCCTAAATTCCAAAATTTCTATTATCCTAAAATTCGAATATTCGCAAGGCTTAGAGTTCTAACAGTAAACCTTCAACATTCTGAAGTCCTGAGATCACAAGACGTTGAACGTCTAAATTCTTAATATTCCTAATTTCACATAACTCTGAATCCTAAGACCCTTAAAACTCTAAACTCTTGATGTCCTACGGTTTCATAATCTCCAAATATCGAATATTCAAAATTACAAACTTCCTAAATTCCAAAACACAGAAAATTCAAATTCTCGATGCCCCAAAGATTTAAATCTGTATTTCAAGATTCTAATATTGAAATGCTTTAAAATTACAAATCTTCCATAATGGCAGAAATAAAAAACTTCTAACTCTTAAAACTGTTGTATTCTAAACTCCTATTCGTAATCGCAGCTGTTCAAACTAAAATCATGTGTTCGTCCAAAACGAATCAGTTGCAAATATGCTTCATAATGAACTTGTATCTACCAAAACTTCCATAAACATCGCATCGAAATTAGAAAAGGAAGGAAAGGAATGGTAAGGGACGAGTAATTGCAAATTGAATAGAAATTGAAGTACTCTTCCTTTGTTTCGCGTGACACGTTTGCATTGTTAGAGTTGTTCAACTCGACTACCTCTCGTGTTTCACCTTTTTCTCCCGTTGTGCAGAAGTCATTTCACCGCAAGGATTTAAATATTTACTCTTAACTTAAAGTAAGGCGATTAACTGTAATGGTTTCTGAACCTCTCGACTTGTTTCGCTTAAGCTTTCTATTTCGAACAACTGCATCAACAATTTCATTAACTCTTTAAAAACAGTTATGATTTACATTAAATTTATTCATCGAATCTTTGTGTCGTTAATATAAAATTGACCCAAAATAAAAATCAGTTCCTAATATAATATTTTATTTATTGTATGAAAGATGACTTTTATTAAAAATACAAGAAATTATTTATTTGAGCAAATGTACTTTTAATATTTTCTTATATTACATTGTAAACATTGTCATTACTTATAATATATTATAATTATAATTGTCTTCTAACATTCTGTAATAATTATTGTTATCGATATTTCACATTATTCTACAATTATTGTTGTTCTCTTATGACATTTTATAATTATTGTCATTATTTATTGTTAGGAATATTGAAATTAAACAAGCCGCGTGGTTGTTTTGAGTAAACATAGGTGCGTTTCCAACTATTTTTCATTTATTTTCTGCGCTATATTCATTAATTTCTTTTTGTGTGGCTTCTTGCGTTAAGATTTTTATTATCAATAAAGTGTTTCTTTCTTGTGATCATTTCTCAAACACCCCTTTTTGTGTGTTATAATTCATAGTATTAATAATACTACATTAACAATGAAGAATATTAAAGTTCCTGCTCTAACATTTATAATGCACTATAATTATTATTGTCTTGCAACCTTTTGTAATAATCATTATTATTGCTATCTCATATTATTCTGCAGTTATTACTATTCTCTTATAATGTATTGCAATTATTATCATAGCCTTATATGTATATGCTATAATTAGATATGCTATATGTACATGCTATAATTATAATTATTACCTTAAATTATCACTAGAACTACCAATCAGTCAAAATGACTGGTTTGGTATTTTTTATTACAAAATTTTATTGCCGTCCTTTTGTCAAATTGTTTGTTATGTTTTATTGAGCTACTCAATGGTTGTATATATTAGGTGATGTTGCAATATTTATTTATTTATTTTTCTACTTTGTTTTCAGTTTTGAAATGAACATGTATTTAATGCCGGTACTTCTAGTGTTATAATTACTATCATTATTTTCTGTATACTGTATTACCTTATTACCTCATAATACATTTCCCTTTAGATCACCTGTTCCTTCTTACGATAACAGATCAGTTAGCAATTTTCTCCTTAAACTTACTGCAGTTTTAATAACCGGCGATGTCTTGACAGACGAACAGGGAAATAATTAGGACGCGTAATTCATCACGATCGTTACTAATTGGATCGAGGCTCAACAAAAGGAATCAAATGAAAGCAATTCGTTCTCGTGGTTGTCCAATTAAGTATGAACCATGGAGGACGCCCGATTGTCCCGTTAAGTATCCGGAAAGATCAACCGGGCTATAATGATCGATGCCATTTTAGCGAGGTAAAAATCAGCGGCTGGCATTAACGTGGATTTCTTAGGTATCGGATTTCGGGAAAGTGAAACGTGGATCGTGGCAGGCGATCGTGGTAAACCGAGATCCTCCGTCGAGAATTCCTGTGGTTCGACGCGATCTGAGAAGCCCCGAAGCCCTCTATTAAGGAAGACTGACCGCTCTGTATATAGCAACGTTCACCGGCTTTGCATTAATTAATGAGAGAGACCTGGATCGTGAAACATCCCAACATATTGTACAACAAGAGACCAAGTTAGAACCTGGCTGGCTTAACTGATGTTTAATCCCTTGTTGCGCTTTGACGAACCTACTTGACGCAGTTACAGCACGAAATTACAATGACAAATTCTATTCGAACGTATAACATGCTCCAACTTAACGTTTCTGTGTAATTATAATTTCCATGATTAACGCTAGATTTACGGGAGTACTATGACTATTTACTATTAAATTAAAACCAAAGTAAAAATGAAAATGAATAAAGTACGATACGAAAATTGACTTATAAAATGATCCTACGCCTTGACAAAAATTAACACACACTTTGATAAAAGCTTGTCGGTAATTTTTGTAATTTTGAATAAGAAATGTGTCTTGAGTCATTTTGTCTCGCCCCGTAAATCTAGTGTTAAGGATTACTGAATATAAAGCGGACGTAGCAGCTTAACTCTCTTGATTTGTTTGGATATTTTAGCTGCACTTTGACGAGCCTACTTGACGCACTTATAGTACGAAATTACAATGACACATTTTATTCGAATGTTTAATATGTTTAAACTTACTGTACATGTCACACATAACACGTGTGATAAGAACTGCTGAATATAAAGTGCACAAAGTGTTTCAAGTTTCTTTATTTGTTTAAATATTGTAGATATATTTTGACGAACCTGCGTGACGCACTCACAATATGAAATTACAATGATGAATTCTATTCGAATGTTCAATATGCTGCAGCTTAAAATTTAAGTTGTAATTATAATTTGTGTGATTAAGAATTGCTGCAGATAAACCAGACGTAGCATTTTGACATTTTTAAGTTGTATAAATATTATACCTGCACTTTGAGGAGAGTGATCTAACAAGGGAACATATCCAACACGAATATCTGCGGTATTTCCAATAGTCATTCACGAATCAACTAACAGCATATAAAGAGGTTCATAATATTGTAAAATATTGTAAAATATTGTAAAATATTGTAAAAATAATGATATTTTTAACAAACCATGCCCGATTGCTCCTCTTGATAGGATGAGATTTAAAATGATGTAACTACTAATCCTCGCTAAAAACAAAAAATTCCAAAAACACGTATCCTCTATTTTTGTCCATAGTTTACACACACAAAGTTACAACAAAATAGATTAACATTTAGTAACAAAAATTAAACAAAAATTATAATTTTTCAATATATCTTTTAAACAAATGAGGTTTTTTAAAATTTTCTTTCGCAAAATAATTCCCTATCTGAAGACTCACAATTTAAAAAAAAAAGTTTTTCATTATCTCCTTTAGTTCCGGAGATATTCCCAAAAATATACTTTCAGCCCTTAACTTTGAGGGCTGTTATCACCCCTTCAATGTGAACGATGGCCGATAAAAAAAAATACGTGTCAAATATTTTTTTGAGAACTATCTTTCACATGAGTTCCATCAAAATCGGAGTGTTCGTGGTGGATATGTTCCCTTGTAAGTGATGCACTCAGCACGAAATTACAATGATACATTATTGTTACGGCGTAACAAAAACAGAAAAATATTTTCCTGTTTAAATAACATTATATTGGACGCTTTAGTATATAACAATGAATACACAAATATTGCTAGCAAGAATAACATTTATTAGGGCTAGTTTGAAAGACTAGACCCATCCGTTGAAATAGTTAAAGTGAAACAAATTTTATTACTCATTGTTCGCAAGAAACATTAAGACCGTTTAGATGCGAGCAAATTTGGGACCGGTCAAATCTTTTATTACTAGTACCGGGCTACGCTGAGAAAGATCAATCAACTCAACCTGGTTTTAACGGTAGTCCCCGTAGAACGTATTTCCACTTCTTACATGTTTTGCTAAAAAGTAAAATACCCAATGAGAAGCAGCGTCACAACAAACCCCCTCCGCCAAAAAGAAGTTACAAGGAGAGAAAAATTAGCGACAGCGAGCAGATACAATTCAAGTGTCCAACCAGTATAGACATATTTAAAATAAAACTAGCCGTCCGAACAAACTTGTAAAATTATCATAACTTTCTTGTTGTTCTTAAATATATTGTCTAAGTGTTATATTTATCACTGTGTGTTCACCTTCCAACTTTCCAATAATTCACCCGCCGTTAAGTCTGCATGTGAAGTGAGCATACAACGAAAGGCTTACTTTCAAATTTCTATTAATCACCTTTGTTCATGCAGTAACAATTACATTCATGTATTTAATGTGTCTAAACTTAAAGTTTTTGTGTAGAAATAAATTACAAAGTCTCAGATTGTTGAATATAATGTAGATGTAACATTTTTGATTTTGTTTAACTATTTTAGTATTGTGAATGCGAGTGATTAGTTTTGAATGACGCGTTTAAGTATATAAATTGTTCGGCTCAGGTTTGAGAGTGGATATTTTAATAATAAGTGATTTGGTTCTTTGGTAATGAGGGTGTTCTATCGTTCATACAGTGAATAGTTTACATCAAATTTGTGTAATTAGGTGTTTAAATAGAAAGTTGAGATAATTAATTATTCGTATAGGAAGATATAGTTCATTGTTCAACAATAGTTCATTGTTCGCATAGAAACTTGTTAGAATAATTAATCGCTGACACAGAAGGCTATGAAAATAATTAACTGTCCACGTAGAATATTATTAAAACAATTAATCATTCACATAGAAAGTTATTAAAATAATTAATTGTACACGAGAAATTCACTGAAGTAATTAATTATATGCCTAGGAAATTAGTGAAAGTGGTAATTGCTTACCTAGAAACTTACTAAAATAATTAATTGTGTACATAGAAAATTATTAAAATAATCAATTCTTCATATCGAAAGTTTATCTGTACGTCATCATTCTACTATTATTATTCTGTTGTTTCACATTTTTAATATTACATTAACGAAATCAAACTTCTGTACCTAAACATATAAAATTAGTTAATAAAATTTGAAAGCAGAGTTTCAAGTGTACAAATTTTACTAAAAACACGATAGAGATTGAAGATTGTAAATGACTCTATTTTTTAAACATCGGCTACTGTAGATAAGTCCTTAAATCAAGATAATTCAATTGTTGTAGCTTGTTGTAACAATATGCATCGAATTAATGTTATCGAAAGAAATCTTAATATCCTTTCTCGGATTTAAAATGCATCTTATTGCATTTTTGTGCCTCTTAAATCCTTCAAAACGATATTTTAGAACTGAATTTAATACGGTTCGGTTCTCCAAGAAATTAAATTTCTACCGATCTACAAGTTTCATAAAATTCTCAATTTCACGACTAATTCATACAAAAACGAATCTTTATTATATTCGAAGATTCCGAAACTACACAAAACCATTTCACCGTTTATATTAAAAATATATAAAATAAATTAAACTCCTGAAAAATGAACTGTTAGGTTTTTCTATAAAGAAATTGAAAGTTGATAAAGAAATTTAAAAGAAATTGTATTTTATACAAAATTTTATTACAAAGGGGTTTCAACAAAATTGTATCATATACAAGGTTTGATTGCAAAGGCATTTCAGAGAAATTTGATTACACAGTGGCTCAAAGTTAAACTCGGACACTTGCATATTTGTGTTTCATGAGTAGACTTTCGTTAATGACTAATGTTTCATTACTGTAGAGCACGAATTAAATAAACGATCGAGTAACTTTTATTAAGCCACAGTTATAGGCGTAGAAAAGTGTTTCTTTGTGCTATTATTTCTTAAACTCATTTTTCTTGTGTACTGTAATTCGCTGTATTCATAACATTATAGTAACAATAAACAATTGTAAAGCTCCTGTTACAACAAAATAAATTTTATTAAAAGGCTAAACACAAATTTTATTACAAATTTAATGACAAATTTATTCAACAATAACCACTCGACTGCGTGTGCGATAACGTAACACGTTAAATCGTGTACCTAACCGATACAGAAAATGTGTTACTACTTTTATCTTAGCGTTTTACACAAAACGGTGGTTCAATGCTGAAAAGGTATACCCATTTCCATTCTTCTTTTTAAACGAGACTATCCGTTATCTCGTGCAATGGTTGCACGCGAGTTAATAAAAGCTACACACAGAAGATAGGGAAGTGGTACCACTTGTTTTACGGATATTTATAAGGGGTATTCGATTGAGAGGAAACACGTTATCCGATTACAGCTTGATTAAACTGCTCGCACGGCGAAGACGTTAATTAACGTTGTTACTGCCAACCGCGATTAATGGCCACGACTACGGGCTTCTTCCAACGCTAAATAAACGCCGTAAATTCGCTACTATAATGATTTCAGACACAGCAAGCTTTTTAAGCGCGGAAAAGAACAACTAATTTTTTCACCCGCCATCTTTCGATCCTCTTGTTATTCTAACGAGATGTCAACAGCGCAATTTATTTTCTCGTAAAGTATCGAGGATAAAGGAGAAATTTGAAGGGCGAAAAAGTGAACATTATCCTGTTGGAAGAAATTTTAATTAAATAATTTCATTGACTGAAATCTGATTTATGGACGTTAAATTATTATTTAAATTATTTAAAGCACTGGTATTAGTTTTAAGGGTTTAGTTTGATTTCTGTTTTCTTTTTATTGAACGTGGTACACGTGTGATATGTGAGAAGTATACCACAAATAGAATTTCGTTGCACGTGGTATTCAACGTAGGAATTTTAACGGCAGTTTATCAACTTCTATTGTTCACTTTTTACTAGGATCTTTTAATTACATTAGAACGGGTGGGATATTTAATTTTCGAATGTATTTATGGTATCTCATATTTATGTACTTTCGTATGTATAAATTCAATATTTTAATTATTTTGGTTATAGGTTTTCGTGTTGTTGAATTTTCAAATTTGAGGATATCCAAATTGTTCATTAAAGAAATCATATTATCATATTTCTAAATTTAGAATTACTATGCTCATAAATTTCTGAACTTTTTAGCATCTGAATTTCCAAATATTCGTAAAATAAGTCTCCGAGTTTGCAAATTATCAAATAAGTAAGTGTACAAATTTCTACATTTGAAAATCAAAAAATCAGAAAATGAGAAAATAACATTTTAGAAAATTTGAAAATTTGAGAATCAGAATTACTGTGTATGTCAGTTTTAAAAATATTTGCGAAACTTTATTCCAACGTCAAATAAGTTTATACCAGATTTATTCTGTAAGTTGGCTTTAACAACTAAAGCACAACCTAACTATTTCGTGTTTCATTAAGTTGAATCCCGAAAAACATATGACTCAACATATAATATACATTTATAAAATTACAAATTCCTTAACACGTCATTAAAGGATCGTTTACTCCTCTTTTCATCTATTTCCTTCGGTAATAAACAACCCCTATCACCGCAACCCTTATCGTTCACCTACAGCGCCGTTATCAAAGGCACTTGCCAGATATTCGCTTTCGCGTTGAAGAATTCGAGGTTCACGTGTTAGGAGATTTATCCTTGTAGTTCCCAGACTGTCTGAGTAGATAAGTGGGCATCGAATACAGTTTGCAGAATGCGAAGGTATTTCGAGAACGTGATACCTGAAATACTTCTCGGAGGCATCAAAAGGAGAGCACGAAGGATAAATCGCCCTAGAAACAGCATTCTATTTTCTACCCCGTGCTTCTGTATTAATATATGGAAAACTGCTTTTGTATAAAATCAATTATAGGAAAGAAGTTTGCAAAGTTTTTTCCCATTTTTTATATTATTGATTTTATTAGTTTCGAAACGCTACAGATAGAGACTGAGATCTCTTGAATCCTAGGGAATTTTATTTATGTGTATTCTATGCGGATTGTTATTTGATTTAAGAATTGTTTAATATCATGTTTTTTATATTTATACTGAGCACATCATAACACGACTACAAATTGTTTCGAAGTTTTTGTACTTCCAAATTTCTGTCTATCGATTTCTATATCTCTCAAATTTGTATTGCCTGTAATTCTCTCTCCGAATTGCTTTATATTAAAATTTGTATGCTTTCGTGTATATTTTTAGTTGTCTACATTTCCAAGAATTCTATGTTTTCGAGTCTGTGCACGTTCAAATCTCTATATTTTCAAATCTGTGCAGATACATGCAAATACATATACATACTTTCCAATCTGTGCACATCCAGATTTCGGTATTTTCAAACCCCTGCACATCAAATTCTCTATATTTCCGAATTTGTATATTTCGAATTGCTATATTCCCACTTTGCTGTTCTTTCAAAATTCTACATTCCCCAATCTCTCAATTTTCCTCTGTACATTCTCCATTTGTAATATTTCTAGATCTCTATGTCCCGAAATTTATATGAATCAAATCTGTATATCTCGAGGTCTATGTATATACCAATATATTACGATTTCTAAATATCAACACTCCCAAAATATGTATTGCCCGTTTCTGTGTTTGCAAATCTCTAGAAATTAACGATTCATAATCTTCGAATATAAAAGAAAGAACAAATGGATCAGTTTTTTTAATAACAAACTACGAATTTCCGATAAAAATAGCGTTCTCAAATTATATAACAAAAAAGTGCAGAAAGTGTTTGAAAAATAGACGAATACATTTATTTTTAAAATTAATAGTTCTATAGAAAATATTGTATTTTATTTTTGTCATTTATTCTTTGTATCCATATTTTTTCTTCGCGTTTAGTCTTGACATCTATGTTTCTTCTGATGTGTGAACTTCATCACAGAATTCATTTTCAATTATTCCTCGATATCAATTTCCAAAATGTATTTCTTTTCTGACATTTGTTCTTATCGTCTGTATATAAATATTTCTATATTAACATTCTATATTAATTTTATATCAATAAAATTCTTGACACTCGTTTCTGATGGTACATTTATTATGTACTACATTTTTTTGCACCAATATCTTTTCTTAACACGTATTCTTGATCCATAATTCCCACAAAGTATAACGTTTCACCTCTGTTTCCGCAAAGCTTATCGACAAGTTCGAGTAAAACGTCGTAAATATTACAGCAAGCCCGCTTTCATTTACCTACCATCGTTTGGTATTAAGTTTCCGTTGTTTTATTGGGTGTGTAACAAGATTTGCCGGAAATTGCATGGCCTAAGTTAACAAGAAAACTGTGTTAACCGTCGAACTGTTTTATACGTTCTACGAAACATTTCGAGAACCATTTAAAGGCCAAATCGAATCGAATATCAGTCCAGATATTGCACTCTTTTATTGATTTATCGATTCTCGAAATACACGTTTCGCGTTGCTTTTATATTTAGCTGGAACTTTAATTTTACACTGGTTAAAGAAAATGAAAGAACTTTAGAAGCCGGAGTTATCATAAAACTGGCGATAAAATTGCGGTTGCTAATAGTTTTATGTTATTTTGCGTATATATGACTTTTTTGTGTTTCTTAATAAAATTGATTATCCGATATTGTTCAATTTTTGACGTTTTTTAACCGGTTGTTATATTGCACTGCAAATAAAACGTAAAATAATGCAACTCTTTTATCTTTTACTTGGCAAAAGTCTATCATAAATAGGCTACACAAAGACGTAAATAAATTTTAATAGATCTTACTGTGCTACAATTATTTTACTTAAATTTATGAAATTATTACCTTACTTGCATTTATTAAAATTGACAAAAATGTTTATTTAGGCATTACTAATTATTTGATTCCATATTGAAACCTGCAATATTAATCTTTGGAGGCATCGCAATCTTTCATGCAGCAGATTTAAAATGTGCACCATATTTGTTTAAGGTTACGTTCTTTTTATTATTTTTTACAGTTTAAAAAGCATATTTTTACAACAGAATTTTACTCACGTAAGCTTCATTGTGATTAAACTTGTGTTAGCTTGATTACTTATGTGATAGATTAAACAAGTAAATTAGAAACACGTTTCTATGAATAATGAATAAATATACCCTCATACGATTCTATTTATTGTATAAAATAAAAACAACTTCAAAATCTATTTTTTTATAAGATGAAGATTAGTCGAATACAAGCTGTACTACTTTAACAATTTACGATTAAAATACACTTATTTGCTGTAAGTACGAGTGTATTTGTGAAGAATGAACAAAACAGAACGATAATTAAAGCTTAAAATTTACATTCTGCTTTAAATATTTCTGAATGTTCCTTTCGTTGTCGACTTGGTAAATTATGTTCCAATAGTCGAAGGCAAACGATATTTAAATAAAGGGGCGATAGCAGAATTTTCAATTTCAATTCAGATTTACAGACATTTCAAGTTAAGTTGTTGTTCCATGTTATAAATGTAAAAACTGTTAATGTCTAGACTTTGATTATATTTTATTACTTCTGTTATAGAACTAAATTTGTTTGAAAAAACGCTGTTATCAAAAGTGGAAGTTGAATTTCTTCCATACTTCTCAGGAAACCTCTGCTCCTTTTAGGAATTTTTAATAAATCTTAAAGTTTTCGAAGGGAGGAAGATACAAGGCATAAAACAGACTTCTTAAAATACCGTTATTGCCCAAGGACATTAGAAAATTTATATCAGGATTACTTTTGCACATGCTACTTTTCAAAATCCTTACGAGAAGAAGATCGTACGTATTTTAATTATTAAGGCGAATTTTTGAATTTGTCTACAAAAAAAGATTTGAGAGATTCAGAATTTTATATTCAGCTTCGTCAAACTGTCGCATTAATCTGTTAATTTAATATCACTTTGATTAAATAACAATAGTATCATTCTGTGTATCTACTGTTTCATTGAACAAATAAAAATATTGTAAATAAAAATACGTTTATTGGACCAATATTTATATTATTTGTGCCAAATGGAGTTAAGAAGAAAATATTTAAATAGGGTGAAAAACGTAAAACGTGTACAATAAAATTATTATAACAAAAAATATACTCTGTATAAATCTTTTTTAGAAATGAATAAATATACTGTAAGAATTTGTCTTTGTATAAATGCTATCACTTTAATACGTCAAACAGCGATAAATAGAATAGTAATAGAATTTTAATTCAATATTAATAATCTAACTACCCCGCCTAATCAGCATAGAGATACACTTATTGCCGCAAGGATCAATTCAAATTGTCATAATAAAGAGAAATTCATAGAACATGAAAATTACTAATCAATACCCTGTCCAACATTCGGAACACAACTAAACCTAACCTTTTCAGGACGATGTTAAAAATTATAACGATCAGTCCAAATCGTCGTAAAACTTCAAACGCTCCAGCATTCGTAAAACATGTTAAACATAACTAATTTGTTAAATTTACTTAGCGTATTAACAACTCAGCAGCGGGATTTAGTTTTAAAAATAAAGTTATTAACGTTATAAAAATAAACCAATTAACGAACACAGCGTTTTATCAACCAATGTGACGAACAGAAGACAAATGCCTCTATTATGAATTATTCGAAAAAAGCAAAGGAAAAAGAGTAAGAGTTACCTTTCCATTCGAAAAACAGTTAACAATTTATTAACATTAATTGCATCGAAATGAAGTTGTGGAGTGACACGTATACGCGTCGAACGCAATTAACTGGTTAAATTTTAATTTGACTGGTGTAACTTTCGATTCAACGAACTAATAAAGCTACATGTCCATTCTGTTCGAGGTTAAAAAAAAAACAATGAACAATGACGATAATCGAGAAAAAAAGGCAAAAAATGAAAGTGACAAAACAAAGAGGAATAAAGGAGCTAGCTAGGAAAGGAAAAACAAGATAAGAGAAAGAAGAAAAAAGAAAGAAAGAAGAGATGATCGAAATTGAACAACAGAGAAAGATAGAAAACGGTACAATGATAGCAGGAGAAAGAAAAGAAAACAAAGGGGCTGAAGGTAAAGCCTTCGCGATGGAGGAAATTTCAGATTTAGCCTGCTGATACGTTTGTCAATAATACCGAAAGTAATAAAATCTATGCCTCGGGTATAGGATCAGAAAAATAATTCGAAATATTGGGTTGACACATATGTCATTATCCGCCGTTTATATAAGCACTATTTTTGTTAGTGAAAATTGGCGTTTCGTTTACTTTCCTTTACAAAAATATTCTTCTACGTTTAGTTAATAAAATACTATTAAGAAAATACTATCCGTGTTCATCATGTCATGGTTTACAATTGGATGAAAGGATGGAAAGCTGTATTGTTATTTCACGGTGTTAATGAACTTTTTGGCGATGAAACAATTGGTGAAAGCTTTTGTATGTGCGTCGCAGCGTCAGATTAGTGATGATTAAACGACGTGTGGAACGAGTAGATTCCCAATAAGCGAAAAAGTGGACTGTATCGAAATGAATGGATCAGACTTCGAATGACTACATTTTATTTTGATGTGTACAATAAAGACCCTCACAGTGAAAAAGAGGCCGGAATCGAAATGTGCACTGTGAGGGACAGTGGAAGCGAAATTTTATGCTCGGCACCTCGGATGCTGGAGGGATCCCCCTTGGAATCAGTCAAGTATTAAACACGATCGGTACCGAAACGACCGAATATCGGTGAGACACATACTAACGCAAGCAAAGAAAAAGATTGCAATTTCCTTATTTCCTATTATTTTTTCATGAAACTTGTACCATCGTATTCGTCTCGTTTTTCTGATTAAAATGATACCAAACACGATATAATTACGATCGTAATTACTCTTGTAACAAGCCATAAACGTTTTGGACGTTGTAATCTAAGGAATTCGTATCTCTGACGTAAATGTAAATGTAACATCCTAAATTTCGTTATAATTACATTCATACTTTGAACGTATTTTTGACAACTTTCCCATCGTTTCTCGGGAAAGTGATAAGGATATTTTTTGTTCCTTGGGAGACACTCTAAAAGATCCTGCATGAGTTTTTCATTTTCAGGCGATGCCAAAAATGGGCATTTTTTAACACCCTCCTTTGTAACTACGCTACAAAAATAAATAAATAATGAATAATAGGTAAAATGGGTTGTATAATGATTCTTTGTCTCAATGAAGGTGAATGTACAATTTAACAAAATCTTCTCAATAATTTTCATGATTGAAAATAAGAAATTAAAGATCCGTCACTTTGACGGGTTCCGTAAATCAAGTGTTAAGGAACTGTTTGACGATGAAACAACCGGTGAAAACTTTGTGAAGTGCTACATGCCTGGTTGTTGATATACGATAGTGTATATCTTCCTGGATCATCCACCAAGTTGGTATTATCTGATTTGAATCAGGAAAACCACTCCTAACATTGTTTTTCGCCTGTTCCTTAACCGAAAAATTCAAAGCGATCGCGAAATGAGTATGCTACATTCCGTCCTTTCTTCTAATTATAAAGGACAATATGACAAATATGAAAATGAATTTTAATGCACATTTTTATTAACTAAATATAAAAGAATATTTTTATAAAAAGTAAGTAAACAAAACGCGAATTTTCAGTAAGAAAAAATGCGTCTACATAAACATCGGATAATTATGCATCAACTCAATAATAAGAAGAGTGGCGATGTAATAGAGGTTGTATTTCTTGTTATAAGGTTTTGTTTAATTTTGCAATCTCCAGCGAACGACAATTCTTCATTTTTACGAGATTCTAGCGATTCATTACACCGTTTCCGCAGATCTTGCCAGGCCCTCAACCGGTAAAAATTTAATTAAGATTGCGCCATTATCGCGGGGCTTTACTTGTACGTATACGACATAATCTGAAGAGAAAAAGGAAACCAAGAGTTGTGAGAGGACTTCCGGTCTGGGATAATATCACGGAATAATCCTGAAAGTTGGATAATGTCAGACTTCGTTGGAATAAGAATTGTGCGAAAAATATGAATGGAATTCCTGGAGCAGATGGTTCTGGTTCTTACTTTATAATGCCGAATTTGATATGGAATTTGATATGGAGAATGATTGGCATTCGTTGAAATATGAACATATAGGAAGATTGAAAGATGAATGAAACGCAGAGAACGAGATACGAAACGCGGTTAGGAATTTTCGAATTTTTGAACCCAAAGTTTAGGAATTTTAGAAGATAAACGTTGGAAGATTTATTAATTTTGTTGACTTGGGAAGTTACAATTCACGAATTTTTTACGTTACAAACTTTTCTGTTTACAAGTCTTAAAGTTTATTAATTTATAAATGTACAAATTCACAAATTTACTAATTTACTAATTTGCTAATTTACTAATTTACTAATTTACTAATTTACTGATTTACTGATTTACTAATTTACTAATTTACTAATTTACTAATTTACTAATTTACTAATTTACTAATTTATTCACGAATTTATAAATTTATGAGTCTACGAGTTTACAAATTCAAACATTCAACAATTCAGAAATTTGCAACTTTACGTAATAGCGTAGAAACGAGAAATGGTGCAAAATGTTTCATTTATTGAATCACAAATTTTCAAATTTCTAAATTCTGTAATTCAAAATTGCAAATTCACGAATTCCGCGCACATATTTTTCACAAAAACCGAACGGCTTATTTCATAATTGAAAAAATATTGTACCCAAGTGGTGGACAGTGTTTCACTTACTATTGTCACATATTGTTGAATATAATGTATCACTTTAGTTTTACATGAAAAAATAAAATATTACATTAATAACATTATATAATTAAAAAATTCAACCTGGAAATATTATCACAATTATTATATTATTTTACTAATATTAATTATTAAAATTAAATTGAATAATAAAAAACGGAAAAATAAATATAAAACCTGACTACCGAATAATATTAAATTACAGAATTAAATATTCACATGACTTACTATAATACATAATACTAAATATTTTAATTCCTGTTACAGTCATTAATATTGTATATTAGTTATTATGTGACACCTCCATTCATGTTTCCCAGTTCCAATCTTCGCAATTTTCAGGTTTTCAGCTGGTAAAATGAATCCAACATTCAGAAATCTGCTAAACTTCGTGTATGTATGCATTTCGCAACGTCCTCCGGTAACGAGTTTCTACAGAAAAAAAATTGTGCAGGCAAATAGTCCGTTTCCACCCCGCGTAATCCGATTAAATAAATCATATTCACTGGAATTGTCCTCTGGGAATTTTGTTGAACAAATTTCATCAACATATTTATCGCAACCCTTTGATTTCACAGGGAAAAATTACAATATTCTGCCGGGTACGTCCAAAACTGAGTTACACCGTGCATTTATTTTCTGTTCGCAAAATGTCATTTCTTAATTTAGCGATATTCGATTAACGTTGAACAACGCATTTTACCTTTTCATTTTTCGGTGATAAACAATTCGTGTTATGGATGTTACGTAAAATAAATAACGTTATAGATCCTCCCTCAAATAATTTGTGTTACGGATGTCACGTAAAATAAATTAAGTAATAGATCATACGTAAAATAATTGTTGTTACTGATTTAACGTTAATTAATTCGTGATAACAGATTTCAGTATAACCTCGCACAAGAGGCGTTTAGTTTCATCTTCAAAAGTTGCTTGAGAAAACGAATCGTTCTTTCGAACAGTTTCAACGAGATTGTTTAAGTAAATTCTTCGGGAAATTATTTTCTTTGAATTTACCTTCCAAGCCCTTTCCTTTCAAACGAGCTTCGTGGTAAAATTAATGTACTAATCGAAAATTCTGGTAGACAATGAAAACTGTTTAAGATTGTAACTTTCCCGAATGTCATTTTGTCACGTTCGTTACATTCAATTAACTTACCGCCTTAAAGTCTGAAATTCGTAGACTTAATGGGGACAGACAATTTAACGCAATTATGGAACTTCTTTCTGCCGTTATTAAGGAATTATCATTTGAATTTGTCGAGATCGAAGATAAATTTAACCTATGACTAATAGGTCAAAATACTTTTGACTATGTTAATAGTTAAACAACTAATAATTACAATAAAAATCTTGAGATATTGTTCCCTGATTTCGATTTGACACGTTTTCGAAATGAAAGATCTACAGAGGACTGGATAAAGTGAATATTTTGATATACAGGGTGTCACGAAAGTGTTGAAGGAGCCGGAAATGGGAGGTAGGTGGGATCATTCTGAACAACTTTTTCGTTTGCAAAAATTTCGTATGGGGCTTCATTTTTAAATTATTAACGAAAAACACCGACCAATCAGAGCGCGAGAATCGCGCGCGCTCGGAGGCAGATGCGTAGGCCCGAGTTATAATTGGCCATGGTCGCGATGGAATCGCGTGGCGCGCAATTCTCCCGTTCTGATTGGTCGGAGTCTTTCGTTAATAATTTAAAAATGAAGCCCCATACGACATTTTTCCAAATGAAAAAGTTGTTCAGAATGACCACACCTACCTCCCATTTGCGGCGCCTTCGACACTTTTGGGACACCTTGTATATAAATGCAAGGGTATACTTTTTATATTTTCGGTGTAAATCAGGGAATAAATTTAGTTTAACACTCGAACACGTATTTATTTCATAATAATTTATTGCAGATTATTATTGTTAGATTTTATACTATATACGATATTTTTGTTCCTTATCTTTCAACTTACAGTTATTTTTTATTTTACATGTATATTTTACACGATACTATTAAGAGGTTGCGAACGCGAGTGCACGTAATTCTTCCTCCATTTCTGAAATGGAAAACAACATGGTACGCTCTTCTATTTTGAGTCAACGCTTTTTAATACTCTGACTATCATGCTGAGCAGAGTAGGATAAAAATACAGCTGTTTTTGTAACATTGAAAACTAAAACCTGAAAATTTGAAACGAGATATTTGTGAGATTGCAACAAGAAGGGTCAAAAAATAAAATATTCTGTGCGCGTTAAATAACAATATTAATGAAATAATATTAAATAAAATCAAACGTTTCATTTATAATAGATGTTAAATTAACTTGTCATCATTATTTACTTATAATATATTATCAATCAAGTGTTATTACAAATATTGCTCATTTATAATAACTATTCCATTTGCAATTAGCTGTTGCATTTTTATAAAAAATACTCTATTAATAATTCACTATTGTATGCTTATAGCAAACATTATACTGACAAACTGTTATTGTATATTCATAATAAATATTCAATTAACTATTACTTTTTATAAGAAATATTGTATTAATAATTAGCTCTGACACATTATGTTTCTTTATAATAAACATTCTGTTAACCATTAATTGTTGTTTATTTGCAGTAATTAATACAATTAACTTTTATACCTGAATGCATAAAACTGAGAAGAAAGCTTGATTAAATTTCGGTGGAAAACAAATTCAGTTGAATGAACAACTGAATTAATTTTTGAATCCTCTGTTCCGTGAAGGTCTCCCTATTCCATTTTCTGGAACAATGTCAATCTCGTTCCGCGTTCAGATCGGAATAAAATTTTCTCGTATCAGATTTGCTTTTGTCCGTGCCATGTTTGAATCATTTTTAGAGTAAACACGTATCTTATCCAAGTAGGACTCGATCTACTTCATACATACGTACATCTGTACATGTACATATATTGTCCAACAATCTTTGCTTCAATCTGTTTTATTGAATTTCGATCAAATGGCTTTATTTCAATCTTCGTGTGTAATCACGTAATTTTTTGATCAAACGTTTCGCGATATAGTCTGGTAACACATTCATTCCCGATATTCGATATCCTCCTTTGTTGTTTGTTTCGACGCGGTTGATACGAATTATGTGTCAATCACGATTTGTGCTACGTTATACGCGAATAACGCAGGAATACTATGTACTTTAATTCGATATAAATATTTAGTTCCTCGAGGTTTGTGCAATTCCACGCGGCTATCGAGCGAAACGAGGTTCATTTCGGACTTTCAACATGAGATTGTATGAAATTAGCTTCAAAGTAAAAGATTTTGAAACATCAAAATCTTGCAGTTTATAAATGTATCAATTTACAAATTTACAAAACATGAAATTTTCGAATTGTTACATTCTAAAATTCACGAATTACAAAATTTTCAAATTGTTACATTCTGAAACTCAAACGCTACAAAATTTTCACACTATTGTATTCTAAAGTGGAAATATCACCAAATTTTCAAATTGTTACATTCTCAAACTCAAAAATTACTCAATTTTCACTGTTACATTCTAAAATACAAAAATTATCAAATTTTCAAATTGTTAAGCTCTGAAATTTGAAAATTATCGAATTTCTATTATTAACATCACAATCACGTTGTATCATGAAATGTTTCAAAATTAAACTAGATGTAACAATAATCTCTATACGATAATAAAATTTCAAAAAGATCAGACATATAAAAACGAATTACTTAAAAATCATAGTATTTAATCTGTAAAAGATAGAAAAAAATATTTGTTATATAGATTTTTAATTATATCAATAGAACACCATTTTAAATCTTTCTCGAAAAACTGAACAGTTACAGTATAATACAACCCCAACAAAAATGTGTTACCATTAGTTTCTACAAATGAAACCTTGCAAAACAGGACAAATATGCTCGTTTATAGTTTACACCCCACGTTATACAACGAAACATTTACCTCCCGTTTACTTTAACACTAATTTTACGGAACGTGTCAAAATGGCGCATCTTAGACCCCTCGTTTTATATTTAAAAAAAAAAAGGACTTCTGTCGAAATGTACATTAACTTTTATACGCACGATCGTCGTATGAATTAATCGTTTCATTCAGTATATATTTATGTAGGATCGGTCTGTGCGTAGTTACTGTTGATTGCAAATGTTCATATAAAAATACTAAAATTTATTCAATAGATACGGATATAAAAATTACGCAAGACTCGTTCCTTGTTCTCTGATACATTAAGACTAACTCGCCCACGAACTCTCTCGCCCTTTTAACTTCATCCCTCTAATCATTCCATCCTCTACTCCCATGCATTCTCCCTCGCTCACACTCTATTCATTCTTTCATGGCTAAAAACCTTGCAGTCACGTACGCCGTTCGTTCGGTTTTCCAAGATTCCACACACTTGACAAGTCTAGGCCGCTTGCACTTGAAATTTCCCAAACAGATCGGCGCCGCTTCGTCGCGATCCGATGTCTCCACGCATGCATCCCCACATTTATCCTATCTTATTTTTTTATCAGAAAGCACCTGTACCATCGTAGACCTGGCGCGAATAATGGTATACAACGCATTTCGATTTTCCTACGATAAATTACATCGTTTATCCCATTTCAAACTTTGAACTCGACCGTCACGCCACAATTTCACTAAAGTGAGCAAGCCTTAAATCCCTCTTAGGATGTAGACATTCGTTCGAACCGTCAGTTTTTCTTGCATCCCACCTTGATTCGAAATACTTGGGCCATTTGTCAGCGGGCCGTGGCTCTACGGGGTGGCAAATTCAATGAAACGAAAGCAACCCTCGAATGGAACAAGCTGCACGAAGCCATCTCGTCGTGCTCGCGTTTCGCGCAGCTTTCAAAGGACCCCATCATCCAGTAATGAGAAGAAATCGAATGATCCTAACCACGGTAAAGGGAACAAACGCGATTCACCCGGGTATCAATGCATCGTGTTCCCTTCGTGGCAAGCCAAGAAACACCCTATGGGATTCTAGGTCGATAAAGAACCTTCTTATGCTATCCCTGTCAGCTTGCATTCCGTTCGACGTGGAATTCGAAGGGGGTCAGCTGTCTGTTGGTGTCCCACGATGAAAAACGACGGAAAGAAGTCGGTTTCAAGGTGGGACGCCCGTTGCGAGCAAATGGGAACAGAACACGGCCACGAAAATAAAGATAAATTGAGAACCGCGGAGAAGCCGAAGCGAATTTCAATCTTCGACCAACTTTCTGAACCTATTTCTGTTTTGTAACGCTCGCTCAGTGTATCGTAAGATCAACGATGCATTATTTATAACAATTCATCGATTTGCATACACGTATGAGCGATATTATGGGTTTAAATTTCCATACGAGGCTATCGTTTATATTTTAAAAAATTTGTTTTAATGTAATAACAAGTTTTATTGTAACAAAAAATTGTTTTGTTAAAGGAAACAGTAATAACGTCGTGGTATGAGGATTTTTTGCAGCAAGTGATGTAGGACATCTGGAATTTATTGAAGACATTATGGGCCGATATGAGAATTTAAGTATGTTACAAGAAACTTTAGAACAAAGTGCAGTAAAATTAAATGTTTCGGATAACTATTATTTCCAGCAGGATAATGATCCGTAACATACCTCCCGCATTGTTCGAGTATAGTTGTATATGTGCCTCGCATTCCTAAAATGTGTCCGCATTTATCTACCGTGAATTTGAAGGAAGAATTGTATAGGAATGTCCACAAACGTAATGTAGTCGTTACGTGGGGACGAAAGCAAGCTTTCTGTGACAAATGGGGTTAAAATTGATTCACGCAAGACAGAAAATTTAATTGCATCTATGCCACGTAGCTTTCAAGCCATTATTCAAACAAAGGGATATCACACAAAATATTAAACCTGTTTCTTTTATCGTAATTCAGTTATGCTGTATACTGTACGAATACTTTTATGATGATGATCTTGCTATTGTTCATAAAAAATAGTAATGTACTGATATTCTGTTAACAAAAATAAAGGGTTATGTGTATTATTCCAAAGTGCATTTTATGTGCCTTTCATTCATGTACAAGGTGTCCCACAATTATGGTACGAGCCGGAAAGGGGTGGTATGTGGGGCTACTCCGAACAACTTTTTCCTTTGCAAAAATATTGAATGAGGCTTCATTTTTTAATTATTACAAAATATTAAACCTGTTTCTTTTATCGTAATTCAGTTATGCTGTATACTGTACGAATACTTTTATGATGATGATTTTGCTATTGTTCATAAAAAATAGTAATGTACTGGTATTCTGTTAACAAAAATAAAGGGTTATGTGTATTATTCCAAAGTGCATTTTATGTGCCTTTCATTCATGTACAGGGTGTCCCACAATTATGGTACGAGCCGGAAAGGGGTGGTATGTTGAGCTACTCCGAACAACTTTTTCCTTTGCAAAAATATTGGATGAGGCTTCATTTTTAAATTATTAGGGAAAAACACCGACCAATCAGAGCGCGAGGATCGCGCACTCGGAGGCAGAAGCCCGAGTTATAATTGGCCGTGGTCGCGATCGAACATACAGCGCGCGCGATCCTCGCGCTCTGATTGGTCGATGTTTTCCTTTAATAATTTAAAAATGAAGCCTCATCCAATATTTTTGTAAAGGAAAGAGTTGGTCAGAATGACCCCAGCTACCTCCTATTTCCGGATGTTTCGTTCCTTTTTGGGACACCTTGTATATAGTACACATGATTGTAATTATGTAAATATATATACTGTAGTTTAAAATAGCTCCACATACCACCCCTTTACAGCTCGTACCATAATTGTGGGACACCCTGTATATCGTATTAGAGATAATTATTTCAAGATCAAAATAATACGGATGAAAATATAATTAATTCACTATACGAATACTTTTTTTGCTCACTGTAATTGAAAATATGAGTTTCGAGCAAATAGTTGAGTACATTAATTCGCCGCAGTGACTGCGAATCGACTATACTTCGATCGGAATATCGTTTTTCGCGTCTCGCGTCGGGAGATTAACAAGTGACTCGCTTTCCATCGAAGCGGAGTATTTTACGCGACAAAAGAATACGCTCGGTGTCGCGCGATGGCATTAATTCACCGTGCCACGGAATTTCATTTCCTCTTCCATCGAGATCGGCAGAGAAAGGTAAATTCCATTTCATACGAACGTAAGAGCTCTCACGGGCTCGCTAGACGCAATTTAACGCAATTACGATTACAGAAATTCAGACGCGATCTTCGGGAAAATTTAGCTTAAAAAATGAGACGCCTGACGACGCGAGACGAAGAATGGAAAACAGAGAGCGACGAATTGAGACGGTTCTTTATATTTTTGAACGCATAATTTTCGTAAAAATATGAAGAATATTGCTTGGTAGAATGTGATTTTGCGTGAACACTAGTGGAATTAATTCTGGACACTTTCAAATCTTTCCTTAAATTTCGCACTTAATCAAATTATTTAATATATAATTGTTTATATTTTATATTCTAATCAATGATTTCTAATTTTTGGGCGTAACTATAAACATTATAGCTTGCAATAAAGTATTATGGTATAAATTTAGCGTAGCAGTATATACATACATATTCTGTCCAAACATGAAACAGAGAATATTTGTATTCAATGTGTCCAGAGTTAATTCCACTAGTGTACAAGTAAATTGGAAAGCCGGCGCCTACCTTAAAATTTCATTTCGGAAAAAGTCGAGTTTAACAATTTTACGAAAATATCTCGCTGTTTCGCTATCACGGACAATGTTTTTTTAGAATTTTAACCTAATTTTAAGGCAAATAACGTTGGTTCTAAAAGTCAAGTTTTTAACCTGTTTTATTGGGCTTGAAGTACTATAGGTACATATTCGATGGATAGAGAAGTTAATATGAGAGAATGTTTTACATAATTTTCATTAATTTGTAAGACTAATATCATTGACATTAGGAAGATCACATCGTTAAATTCTTTGATCCAGTTAAGAAAAGAATTAATAAAGGTTTTTATAAAAACACAAAAGAATTCAAGTAAATATACAAAAATGATATTTAACATTTTTAGTCGCATAAAATTAAAATACATATCTAGGTACCTAAAGTAAACTTTAACCCTTTGCGGTCTTAAGTATTTTTACCAGAAGCAAATAGCGACTGTAAAACTTTCTAGTTAAAAGGTTTTATCATTTTTTTTTAAATAAGCCTTTTTTCATTATTGATTGCCAATATTGTCTGTTTCACTGTATTCAAACTTCGCGTGTATAATACGACAAATGTAGTTAAAAATTATTTATTAAAAATTGTTGCACTGTATGTAATGGCGAGTGGGAGCCGCCACTCGTCCGCAAAGGGTCAATGAGTATATAGGCACATGAAAATTGCAGCGCGTGTGAGCTAATCATCATACGTGTGAACTAAACGTCATATGTATGAAATTATCGTCGTACGTGTGAACTAATCGCCATACGCGAGAATTAATCGTCGTCCAAGTTAACTAATCATCATACCGGTAAACAAATTGTAACACACATATAATAATCATCATGTCTATCAACTAAAATTCATGAACTGACTATGTACATACGTGAAATTTATCGTACATATTACGCAAATGAAATACGTGTGAACTAATCGTCGACAAAGTAATCATCATACCAGTATACTAATTGCCATATACAAAAAGTAATCGCCACATCTGTCAATTGATTGCAAAACGCATGAACTAACTGCATACATTAAATAATTATCATATGCATCAAATAAATGAGATACGCATGAACTGGTTGCTCTACATGCTAACTAACGCCAGCTAATTGCCATACGCATTTAATAATCGTTATATCCATCAACTGAATGCAGTACGCATAATCTAACAGCGCGCGCAAAATATTTGTCACACGTATCAACTAGTGGAATATGCATGAAATAATTGCATGAAAATAATTATAAAAAGAATAATGATTGTACATATCAATTAACAACAACAATTATTTTAGTTACGATTAAACGACGCGTAGGGTTAAAGACAATGCCAACAACTAACAATAAGATCAGTAGACCGTATCAAATCCAATGAATATAACTCCGAATAATTATACTTTATTACAAAATGGACTGATTGAATGTATAAAAGTTAGAGTACGAATGTACAGGAACTAAAATGTATGTCAAACTTAGAATGTGAATGCGATAAGTGATTATCGAATGTATACTGTATGAAATTGTAAAGTCGAATGAATGAATGTTTAAAGTCGAATGTTAACTGTATATTACATGAAAATGTAAAGTTGAACATCTGCAACCAACCTATTCATCTGAATTGTTTCTACGATCCAAGAGAATCGCGACGTCGATCTTGTTCCGTCGCACACGGAACAGAAAAACGCGAGGATTTCTAAAGAGAGTTTATGACGGTCTTCTACGAAAAGCTATTTTTGAGATACACATTTTTTGCCGTACCGTAATATTCATTTACCTTTTTTCGAGAATAGAGTTTATATTTTAATTTTCGTTTCGTTCTCAATAGCTGCGCTCATGTCATAAACTCGACGTTCCCAAAGGGTCATCTAGCGATCCGCGAACCTAACAGGACTTGGCCTCCGAGGGGCTACCTGGCGGGAAGGTCCCAAACGCGGTCGGTCTTTGGGGGCCCTCTCGATCGTGGCGGTAGCGCTCCCACCCTCTTCCTAAATGGGCGCGTCCAGGGCGCAAAAGAGGGTGCACACTACCGTCAAGAAGCATGTTGATTGGGAATTAACATAACGAGCGAAAACCAATCAGCATGCTTCAACAACTTCCGAATTTTCGCGGAAGTACGAGCGACATCGAGTCGTTAGAATTAACGAGACCTTGAAACGCTTCGGAAGGTAAAGAATACCAACAATCATCAAACGTGCCTGACGAAAAAGAACTCAATAGAATTAACGAAACCTTCAAATGCGTCGGAAGGACATTGAACAATCGAATCGATACTTCAAAACGTTCGGAAGTAAAAATTAAACGCAACATCTATCATTTCGAAATTCTATCGCCATCGTAAATAATACAGTCCATTATATCGAAAATAACGCAGTCCAAACGGGTCACCTTTGGACAATCGACAACTCGTTATTTCAAGGTTAATTCCGCGAATTAACACAAATCTCGTATAGCCAAATTACACCAGCGGACGCACGAGATTTTTCACACACACACACACACTGGTTACTATAGTGAATAAATATTTTACTTCTTGTTACATCACGTGTAACTTATTAACGATCCCAATCCGTACAAATTGGGTGGTGCTTCGAAACTTTAGACGGCACCAAAGTGCAATAATCACGGCTCGATCCAGAACCCTAACATAATTATTACGCGTATTAACTAACTGCAACACGTGTGAATTAATCGTTATCCGTGCCAAATCATCGCCGTCCGTGGTAACTAATCGCGACAAACGCGTGTTAGTTATGAGATACAGTTTCTACGATCAGCATGAAGTAATTTCGATCGAATGCAACGACATGAACCGACATAAATTCAGCCCGTGGAGGCAAAGTTTCGCAGCGAGGATAAATTTAACGATACTCCGGGTACTCGTTGTTCGAAGCCGCGAGGACTTCGGCTCGCGAGATGTTCACAATGCGTTTCCTTGGGGATATATAACGCAGCTCGGAAGGGTGTACAAGGATTTCGCGTTTCGAAAAGTGGCAACGGCCATGAGTTCGGATTTATCCGCCCGCGGACCTCGACAATAACGAGCTTACGGAGAAGTTATACGGATAGAGGGGACCCCGTCTTGCATTTCCACTTTGCTCACCTCAAAGTAATACGCGATTGCTCTATCCTCGACCCCATCTACCATTAACTCTGCAACGTGCACTTCTTTCGTCTGCGCTTTCAACGCGAACATTCCTTGTTTTTCAAAGAGTTACAGTTCACCGACGCTTTCAAACAACTTGCAAACCCCGGTAACGGCTTTATTTATTTGTGGGATATGCCCAAACGAAGAAATATAATACTATATAAAAGTGAAACGGAAATGTAGGGATCTTGGTGACAAGCAGGAGTCTTTTTAAAAACAAAAGATATTTAATATATATAAAACAAAATACAGTACGCGCTCTCACAATTTCTCTCTTTTTAATCTCTCACGCAATTCTCTCTTTAAACACTCAATGCTCACTCTCGACTTCTCTCTACTAATCCTCACGCTCAACTAACTTTCCTTGCATCCTTGTACGCTTTTCTTCCCCGAAAACCACTCACACAGATATACCCGCTGACCCATTCGCACCACACGCATTCCCATTGCGAAGAACTGTCACTCGGTCCAAACACTCTTTATTCACACTCTCGTTCCAAACACTCTACATCCGCATCTCGCTCGCACATCCTTATCTCATACACCACAGAAATATAATAGTGTACGTATAGTGGATCAAAGTAAAACGCGGGCACTCCCATATTTTTATGAGTAGATGACACTCCACAACAGCCAAATGATTTCGTAACCGCCACTATGATATTCTTATAGATTTTTGCAAGCTGAATACGAATCTGAAATCCGTTTCTCTCAATGTCCTACAGTTTTTAAGAAAATTTTTGTTAACAAAAATTGCAAATTTTCAACTTTGGAAATTTTTCGTGCTTTTATCATAGCAGCTATACAGTGACTTCTTACACGAGAAAAATCTGTGAACTTTCCCGAATAAAACGATATAAATTGTTATTGCATTGTAAACAGTTAAATATGTTTAAATAATGATCAAAGTAAGAAAGACACCGAAAATGCACCAGTTTTCGTTGATATTTTTCAATTTATTTAAAAAACTATAGGTCTAGATAAAAATCTGACCATCGTACGTGATAGAGCAGACATTTCTGAAATCTATAAGAATATCATAGAGGTGGTTGCAAAATAAAAAAAAAAATAAAAATTTGTTGTACAGTGTAATTAGTGTAGGGCACGAATTAAATGAACGATTGAATGATTTTTATTAACCCTCTGTCTACCAAGCGGGTCCATTGGACCCGACTGAATGTAGATATGGTTATTTAAACTTTTAAAATTCTTGGGATCTTGTCATTGCATGACATTGTTACTTTTCTTATTTTTTATATTATTTGTAAGCTTATAATAAAACAAGGAGGCTCTACAAATTATTAAAATCATATTTATATATGTATACAGGGTGTCCCAAAAGTGTTGAAGGAGCCGGAGAATGGGAGGTAGGTGGGGTCATTCTGAACAACTTTTTCATTTGCAAAAATGTCGCATGAGGATTCATTTTTAAATTATTAACGAAAAACAACGACGAATTAAAACGCGAGAATCGCGCGCCACACGATTCGATCGCGACAACGGCCAATTATAACTCGGGCCTACACTCTGCCTCCGAGCGCGCGCGATTCTCGCGCTCTGATTGGTCGGTGTTTTTCGTTAATAATTTAAAAATGAAGCCCCATACGACATTTTTGCAAATGAAAAAGTTGTTCAAAATGACCCCACCTAACTCCCATTTCCGGCTCCTTCAACACTTTTGGGACACCCTTTATAAGTTCAAAGTGAATAAATATATCGTATATTGTACACGGGTTCATTGAACCAGTACGGTAGATAATGAAAGATTTTTTACGTTGGACAGAGGATTAAGCTGCAATTACAGATATAGAAAACCATGAGAAACGAAAACAAAATTACAATCCAACATAAACTTTATGTTTTCAAACGTCGAATTCGATAATGCAAAAAAGATTTGCAAAGGTTACATTGGTTTACAAAATCAGTTAAAGAATAATGCATTTCCTTATTTCTCTACTTGAATGTTATTTCTTTCCCTTCGAAATTTATTGAGACATTTCAGTACAAAGAAACTTTACATTTATTCAAAAAACATTCGTATTTCGCACATGAATGTGTAGTTTCTTTGCATTAAAGTATTCAATCACAAAATTGTATCATGCGTATAAAATGCACGTACATTTATGCATGCTATATGATACGTACACCAGAACATTAAAATTGCAATATACTCCTCCGGAATCGTTCGCACGGAATATACGAGGTCGATAAAGGGCGTAAAATATATCTCAGACGTTAGGAGACCACAGAAAAGTATTAAATCAATGCGATTACTATTTCACAGTCGTTCAAATGACTGACAGTTACAGATAGCAACATCCACGGGTTCTCTTCGTGAACGCACGAACGATTTGAAACGATTTGAATGGATGCTCGCATTTTGTTTGCCGAAGAAAATTTCAACGAGCGAGATTGGAACGCGGTGGATGAGCAAAGAAAATTCGATCCTGCACGATCGTTTTTGAAACTAGGTGTTTAGAGCCGATGCAGTAACAAGCTTGATGGTGATAAAGGATAACAAGATTTAGGAAGCATGGGAAGATTTAAAAATCTTCTCTTTATAAGCAATTTTATAAAACAGTACATTGCTCGATTTTGCGGATAAGAAAAATGAATTATGGCAATTTTTCCATGTTTCTTTACTAATATAATGATAATTTAGTGATGAATTTCATATGAATTGTATATGTATTTGCGGTTTTAGGTAGTTTCTTATAAGTTTTCGATATATGTTGTATCGGAATGAGTTATGTAATGAGGTGATAAATTGTAACGCGTTAAATTACCGCGCGCTAAATCACCACGCACTAAATTGCCACGTACTACATTACCACGTAACATATTCCTGTGTAATCGATTTTGATACTTTTTAATTCTCAGTGTTTCTGAGATTTCAAGTTCGAAGCACAGAAATGATGAAGCTTTCAAACTCACAGCATGCGGAGATATCTACATTTTCAAGAAATTTAAATTTTTCAAGAAATCTTCCGAGATTTCTAATTCGCAAATTCGAGATTTTCAAATCTCAAGTACTGAAGTTTTGAAATTCATAAATCACGAACTCCTGAACAATCAATTTCCTAAATTTTCAAAATTTTCAAACTTCTAATTCTTCAAATCCCCCAATTTGTAGATGACTCGCTTTCAGTCACAATATTTCCAAATTCTCTAGTTTCAAAAGTTCAAAATTTGAAATTTTCAAATCACTATAATGTAAAAATTCATCATTTTTCCTATCTTCAAATTCTAATATTTCAATATTCCGAATTTCCCTAACCTCCAAATTCATATATATTTAAATATCCTAGAATTCTCTCGCCTCCAAGTGTTTCAAAATTCTTAATTTCTCCAACCTGAAATCTTTATATTTCAGAATTCTTAATTTCTCCAACCTGCAAATCTTTATATTTCAAAATTCTCAATTTCCCCATCCTCCAAATCTCTATATTTCAGAATCCTTAATTTCTCCAACCTGCAAATCTTTATATTTCAAAATTCTCAATTTTCCCATCCTCCAAATCTCTATATTTCAGAATTCTTAATTTCCCCTATCCCAAAATCTTTATATTTCAAAATTCATGATTTCCTCAACCTCCAAATCCCTATATGTAAAAATTTTTTATTTCTCTAACCCCCAATCCCCCAAACTTTCAATTTATTTCTCCAGCCTACAAGTTTCCTATATTTCAAACTTCTTCATTTCTTCAATCTCGAATTCTTAATTTCCCTTTTCCAAATATTTTCGTTCCCAGAAATTCCTAGAAATCGCCAAGCGTGGGGGTCTGTTGTCCTTTATTTGCCATAGTTTCTCCGTGGAGGGCATACTAGTTCCTGCCTGTATCCCGGACAAGGAAGGTGCATTAACCCTTTGACTACCGTGTCACCTATATGTGGATGACACTCAAATTTCTATTCAGATACAATAGCCATATTACTCAAAATTCGTTGATTTTTCTAACTGCAAATACTCGTATCGGTTACTTGGAATTGCGAAGAACAAATATGTGAGACTAATTCTTATTTTAATGCTTTGTCGATCAAGGTTCTGGGGTAAGTGCCAAGAGGTCAAGCTTAGTCCTCTTACCAGAAGGCACCTCTGCCTTCCCCACTCCGTGTCCAGATCCTTAAGAAAGAACACCCATATTCGTATAAGCAATGCAACGTCGGGCTGCTTGCTTTTTCCAGAACATTCTCATGCCTGTTTTTAAACAATCAATCCGGCGACACTCGATGGCTACGTGACTTCGAGTCACTGTCCATCGTCGACCGCCTGGGTTGCCATTCATATAAACACTGTATGCTCTTGCGTTCTTCGGGATTCAACTTAATGAATCACGAAGTAATTAAGTTGTGTAATCAGTGAATCCACTCAGACGATAAAAGTAACAAAACAACTGATGAGAGTAAAATGTTTGTGCTTTATTAAAAATAAGACTTGATTTAGCACTCAAGAAAAATAACACCTCGCAAACTGACAACGGACTTTAAATATAAAATTAATGTGTACTCTTTGAAAGTTATTGAATATCTGCTGGAGAGAAAAAATAATGTTCTCTCTAGAAAAAAGTATGTAGTGTGGTTGGCGTGTTGCTAGGGGTGGACAAACGACTAAGTTAAAATTAACACGTTAACTGCCACGTGGGAGCAATTGAAAATTGCATTAGGTAGTATCTTCATTTTCCACAAATTTTACTAAATATTTTCATGATACTTTGTTATATTTATATTTAATAGTTTCAAGTAACTGATGCGACTACCTTCGGTTAGAATATTGAACAAATTTTGTATAATACAGCTGTTAAATCTGTGAAGAAATTAGAGTGTCAGCCATATATGGCTGACATGGCAGTCAAAGTGTTAAGCTAATTTCATTGGTTCTAGAAAATTGAAGAGAAGTGGACAAGAACCGCCCTTACCAAATGTTTCTCGCGACATCACTCTTTACCTGAGTAGCCTAAAGTAAAAATACGACGTCGTTTGTCCCTTACCGGTTCGACACTCATAAAATAATAAACAGCGCTGGCTCTCGAAAATCATGCTAAATTAGAAAAAGTTTAAGAATGTAAATCACACATTGTAAAGAGCAGCAAAAGGCAGTTGAATATTCAAGAAATTTCTAAAGTTAAAAATAAGCCCAATGGATTTATGATTCTATGAATGCGTCGCAACAAACACCCTATCGTAAATCGTCCGAAAGCAAAATAGCGGCAGGCTAATTGCCTTCGTCGACCCATAAAAATACATTGACGCTAACAAATATAACAAAGTATCGTGAACATATTCGGTAAGGTTTGTTCAAAATGAAAATACTAACTAATGCAATTTTCAATCGCATTCGCGTGGCAGTCAACATGTTAAAAAAGGCAATGGAAGAAAGAGAACAATCGGGATAAGACGCGGAAGCTAGAACCATTCACGCCGCTGTAGGCCACCATTTCACCCAACAAACTTCGAACACACGGCTGAAATTTATCAGAAAGAGTAAACTTCTGAGCCCGAGTTCACGGGGAATTACGGGGCATGAAATTCCAACGTCGCAAAATCGGATCTCGTTTGTAGAAGGATCACGTACACGAAGTTATTCGTCGCGTGACCCAAACGGCCACTGTACTTATGAAGGACATGCGCGTTGCGCCAAATATGTCATCATACGATTAAATTATGCCTTTATGAATCTACGTTATCCTACCAGAATTATGAAATAACGGTCGAAATAGAACAAGATGTTGACCCCGTTTAACGACATCGTCGCTTCCTGAAAAGTGACTCCTGAATGTTTTTGTTCTAATAAAGAAGAAAAAGTTGTAGGTTAAATATAGTCACTTAATCGAATATAGTGAATCGCTTCTAATTCAGATTTATTAAACTGGAAGAATAATTGCTTCGTTTATATATTTCAGCAATTATATTGTGCAATTGTTTCAAATTTATTCGTGGATGTTTTCGTACCAGTCGAGAGGAGAAGAGTTATAGATCAGTGTTATTCACCATCATCATAGATCAGTGTGTTCAACCGCATATAATACAGTTTCATTAAAGTGACAGAATATTTTCTTTGTGTACATATTTCAGCAATGATCTTATAAGTAAAATGATACTTCTAAGTGATATTTAAAATTCAAAAATTCTAAAATCGAAAGATCACAAAATTCTAAGATGCTAAATTCTACGATTCTAAGCTTCCAAGATTTTAAGATTCTAAAATTCTAAAATTCTAAAATTCTGAAATTCTAAAATTCTGAATTTCTAAAATTCTGAATTTCTAAAATTCTAAAATTCTAAAATTCTAAAATTCTAAAATTCTAAAATTCTGAATTTCTAAAATTCTAAAATTCTAAAATTCTAAAATTCTGAAATTCTAAAATTCTAAAATTCTAAAATTCTAACATTCTAAAATTCTAAAATTCTAAAATTCTGAAATTCTGAATTTCTAAAATTCTAAAATTCTAAAATTCTAAAATTCTAAAATTCTAAAATTCTAAAATTCTAAAATTCTAAAATTCTAAAATTCTAAAATTCTAAAATTCTAAAATTCTGAATTTCTAAAATTCTGAAACTAAAATTCTGAAACTCTAAAATTCTAAAATTCTAAAATTCTAAAATTCTAAAATTCTAAAATTCTAAAATTCTAAAATTCTAAAATTCTAAAATTCTGAAATTCTAAAACACTAAAGTTTAAAAATTCTAATTAGGTATACAAATTTGTAGATTTTTCAACTTGAAATGAAAGCAATTGTATAGCAACATTACTATATTTCAACGTTATCATATTGTTTCAAAATCTTCAATCCGTTTAAATTAAATTGTAGATGCATCGCCAAATACAAAGGGTCCAAAATAATTGTCAAAGGAAGGTGCTGTACCATAGATTCAGAAACGGAAATTTCAACGTGACAGCAATTAATAAACGTCCTCGTTAATTAATTTTCTACGATGAAGAAATGTGCGAATTTCTATGCTCCGAGTTGTAATATGTATCCTTTTCATAGCTTCGTGACAGACAGTTCGTCCGTATATAAAGAAAAAAAAACGTCTGTCTTTCCCATAAACGACCAGTGAAGATCTATTGCTATAGAACAGTTTGCAGTTTACCGTGATTTGCAAAAATCGTCCATAAACTGGGCTGTCGCTTGTCGCTGTCATCAGTCAGCGGAAAACCGGGTCGCCCATTGTATCACTGAAAACGCGTATGTCTAGGGCAGCGGTTTTTCTTCTATTTCTCGTTTAGATACTACCCTGTCTCGTATTTCGATCAATGCCGTTGGTAACCATGATTCGGGAGTTACTAAACTGGGTAGCACGACAGTTGGAAACTCTGGAAATGTACAACTTCAAAAGTTTGACGCGTATAACATCTAAAAACTTTATTTTTGCAAATTCGAACGTCACCCAATATTTACATTTTGCATTTATTCGTATTCTTTTTCTTTGCATTTATTTTTTGCAATTCTTTAATATTTGAAGTTTTCAGCGTATGAATTTCTGAACTTGTAATTTTCAGGTTTCATAATTCCTAAATTATCAAATTTCGATATGCAAAGGTTTCCAGAAAACCAAATTTCTGAACTTGTAATTTTTAGGTTTCATAATTCCTAAATTATCAAATTTCGGTATGCAAAAGTTTCCAAATGATTAAGTTTTTTAATTGTGTAATTATCCAGTCTATTAGTTTTACGATTTTTAAAATATCTTACTCGTTACATTTTCAGTTCTAATATATATTTCTAAATGTGAAACTTATATATTCCTAAATTTGGAGGTTCCCAAATTTCCAAATTATCAAGTTATTAAATTTTAAAAGTACCAAACAATTAAATATCTAAACTTTGGAATTTCTGTCTATTCGAGTTACCCAATTTATAAATTTTCAAATAACTCAATTTCTTAGTTTACAGTTCTTGATCTCTCTCATTTCTTAATTGTTAAATTGCCAAGTTTCTCAATTCCTAAATATGAATTTTCTATATTTAAAAATTTCTACGTTTTCAAATTTCCGATCCTGTGTTATTCTAAGACTCTGAATTTCGCAACCTGAAAGTTACAAAATTTAAATTTGAAAATTTCAGCATTATCATCCCATCATTTGCGGACAGTGAAAGCACAGTATATGGAAAATAAAAGCGAAGGTTTTAAAAAATTAAAAAATTGAACTTCACTTTAACAAGGTGTCAACGTGAAGAACTAGTAAAAGTATTACATATGTAAGTATTTTAAGAATATTATAAGTATTATAAAAGCATCAAAAGTATACTCCTTCATAAAATATGACAACCATGATAATTCAAAAACTACTCTATCAGTCAAACCTTATACAAATATCGTATAAATTGAAAGCTTAATATTAGCAAACATCATTCACTACAGTAAACAGTACTATGTTAACAACTTACGTAATTTTATATACTACATAGAATAATTAAAGTATGATAATGCTAAGATATACTTTAATGCTAATATGGTAATAATACAATAAGAAATATTATAATATTACATAACCTAAACATATAATTTTCATAATATAAATAATATTATATTTTAATAATCACACAAAGTGACAAATGTATACATCACATAACGAAATATAATCACCAGTTACAACCCCATACTACGGAACGTTACCAAACTTAACCCTTTTAGTGCCGGGCAATGGAGAACAAAACAGGGACACTAATTTTTCTATATTTATTGAAAATTATATAAATAACAAAGGTATAAAAGATCATAAAGAAAGTAAAAGTTGAGTTCTCCCTTACAAAACGTATTCGCACATATGAGAAGTCATCTTTTCATCATAACTTTAAATAGACCATTTATTACAAAGTATATACATACTTTGCATTTCCAATATATTTTGTAACAAGATAAATAATATTTCATAACAAAAATAAAGAATAACACGAAGGTAGTACATGGTAAGCGCCGTATGGATTATCTAAGATTAGCAAAGAGTTAAAACGAAAAACTATTTTTTTGAATTCTCTCGTAATGAAATTCGACCATTTATAACGTATTATAAATTTATTTTGATATAGAGTTCTCTCGCAATGCGAATAGTGAAGTACTACAAGGTGCGGGCCGATATATCGGCTCTGGCACTTCTCGCCAGTGCAGCAAGAGCCGATATATCGGCCTCCGACATTAAAAGGGTTAATTTATATGCGGATAAGCGAAATGCTTAACCCTTTGCACTCCGTAGGCGCCGCTATTGCGCCAGTTGCTTTCAGTGCAGTTAGAAAAACCTGTTTAGTTTGCGTTCAATGACTGACAGGTTCTGTGTTCAAAGTTTCTGCGCACTATTTCTTAGTGAATTTTGAATTTTGTTTTATATTAGATAGATTTACCATTGAGAAAATATGGAAGGAGGAGATTATTGGGAAAGTTTTGAGATCAGTGAAAACGAAAGTGAAAATGAAATTAATATGGAATTTTTTGAAGACAATGTAGTTGGAAATAATACCCAACAAAGTGAATATACTGATACTGATAGCAGTGATGATAGCGACGTAATAGTGCAAAAAAAAACCGGAAAATATGTGTTATTGAGAGTAATACTGATGACATTGGTAGTTATTCTGAAGAAATAGATGAAGATGATGACATTAATTAAATAAATGAATGAATAATAACATTAAGGTCTTTTTTTAGTAAAACAGAAGTTCATTTTTCAGATACCATAACGCAAAAATGTCACGGAGTTGCTGCCCTCTTGAATAAAAAAGCAAAGGGTTAAATTATAATACGGTCCAATTTAGGATGCCTACTCAGATCATCGAACTTTTCCTATCAAAATCTAACACCATCAGATAAAGAATTAGAATCTCCTTGGCGTTAGGCCAATCAACCAGCGTATTTTTCGCGGATCGATAAATTTCATTATCGTTACAAGCATTGTTTACGGCTAATAGACGCTGAGTGGTATTCGAAGGGGGCCCCATGAACGTGGCCGCAGCGTCTGGAACATGGTGTATTGTTTTCAGCAGGACAATCGTAATTCCATTCCATTATCTGGTTCGTGGCAGACGCGCGTCGAGCAACTTTGCATACAGCCGAGTGTCTCTCTTCGGTTCGATACACCGACTGTCACCAAAGCTGGCTCCGTGTTCGTGAGAAAAAATTAATTACATTTACATTTTATTGCCAACGGGAAAGGCTGTCGATCGAGCACCCTCTTTGTCGTCCGTTGCGTCAATGAAAAATTGAAATACAGCCACGAAGTTGAAGAATACATTTGTGTCCATTTGCATGTGATTCTTTTTGGGGTTATCCGTGAAACGAGCAGGCTGCTGAGAAAAAACCTAATAGTCGTCGCTGACAAAAGCGATTCTTCTCGCGTTCGAGCAGCTCGCTAAACAACACCGTCAAAAAATTCATTAGAATTGCGAAATTGAGGGTCACGCTTTCTTTATCGATTTTTCTGACTCTTCTTTTGCATCCGTTCGAGAAAACAATTTTTTAGGTAATATACTTTCGACGCGTACAGATCGTAAATCGAGATTGGAAATGTGTAACATGGTCGTTCTGTGAAGTAACAAATATTTCTGTAACAGATAGTAATTGTTTATGTTTGCTTTAACACTAAAACTACGTATAATGCACAATTATACTCAAGTTAAAAATGAAGCTGAGAAATAAATTAACAAACAATGAAATATAAAGTGACTGAGAAGAGTGTTTGGAACCGGGTGAACGAACTCGAGACATTGGGGGGTACGAGGGCAGAATGTTTTAGTTTTAAGATAAAAGATGCGTGAATGTAGGCAGCGAGTCAGTCGACGACCAGAATTCAGAGAGTAAAGCACGAGGCGAGTATTCAGAGAGTAAAGAACGAGAAAGAGTTGTTAATTGTATCTGTCCCACACATATTAAATATAGACTTATTAAAAAATCCTACAAAATTAATACACGTATGTATCAATTGATCTTGGCATCAGCACAGATTTCAAGAAAACCATTTTCACAAAGTTTGTCAGTTGAAATAGGGAATTTGTACGACGGTCATTTCACCGCTTTGGGAGTTCTAGTGTTAAATCGAAGCGTGGATAGTCATTTTTTATTATTTAGTAAAATTTGGAAGGTACAAATGTAGGGTAATATGAAGCGAATAAATGTATAACTATTGCGATATGTTCTGGTTAACACTATTTCTACCAAGAGGTGTCAAAAGACACCTTTCAAATTTTAACATAAAATTATTCCCTATGTTGAATCGTTTCTCCACAATTAATTTTTTTACTTTTCATACAATAATTGTTAAATTAATTCAGCGATATCATTTCCCTCCAGCTAATATACGCTAATTTCCCCTGTTGCATTTTAGTGTACACCACTGCATTGATTGTATATTAGAGTGTCCCATAAGTTCTTTCCTTTTTTGATAGACATTTATACACAATATTTATAGTTCAAAGTTGATTCGTTGCATTAATTGTTCAGCTGTATCAACCTTCTCTATCCCTCTATCCGATTTTGTGTCATATTACAAAAAGGAAGAAACTTATGTGACGTTACACATCAGTGTATCAATAAATATATTCCTCAAATTATCTACGTTTAACTCATAATTTGAAATCCCAACCAGTTTCGGCAATGATTTGTATTCAAAGGGCGTCAAAAGACACTTTTTGGTTGAAATAGGTATACACAAAATCGTGGTAGAAATAGTGTTAAATATTATCGTAGAATGCCTGACATGTAGAGTCTAAATATGGCCTAATGTCGTAAAATAAATGGTAGAATAAGATTCTGCAGAAGATTAAAAAATGTTTAGACGGGATGGGATGTACGTAGAAATATTTGAAGAGTCACGCTGTAACGTTCTGCTTTTTCATCCATTCGCATGCAAGTCAGTATGCAGGATCATTGAGTTCGTAAGGGCGCATCGAGGAATTCTAATTTTCTGCACCACTAGACTTTATATTTGTCGAGTGTCAGGCGACTGTCGATCCAACTGATCGTGTGATAGGAATAGCGACAAGCGTGAATTATATCGGAGAATGCCAACGACGTTTTTTGAAATCTCATTACCAAGACGAGTATTACCTCTCAAGCATCAATGCGAGAATTAGCTAGACACTAGCTTAGAACTTAAACAGAACTTAACACTATTTCTACCACGATTTTGTGTACACTTATTTCAACCAATAGGCGTCTTTTGACGCCTTTTGAATACAAATCATTGCCGAAACTGGTTGTGATTTAAAATTATGAGTTAAACGTAGATAATTGGAGAAATATATTTATTGATACACTGATGTGTATTTATCGGAGATTATTTAATTCATCAAGCTACAAAATATTAGGGTCACACAAGTTTCTACCTTTTTGTAATATGACACAAAATGGGATACCGGGATAGAGAAAGTTGATACAGCTGAACAATTAATGCAACGAATCAACTTTGAACTATAAATATTGTGTATGAATGTCTATCAAAAAAGGAAAGTACTTATGGGACACTAATACACAATCAATGCAGTGGTGTATAATAAAATGCAACAAGGGAAATTCACGAATATTAGCTGGAGAAAAATGATATCGCTGAATTAATTTAACAACCATTGTATGAAAAGTAAAAAAATTAATTGTGGAGAAACGATTCAATATAGAGAATAATTTTATGTTAAAATTTGAAAGGTCTCTTTTGACACCTCTTGGTAGAAATAGTGTTAAGAAATCGTAACTATCTTAAAATTTCGACAATACTTTGCAAATGTCTTCTTTTAATAAAAAAATTTGAAACAAATAAGCAATACTGTGCCACAAATAAATTTAAAATATCTTATATACTTAAGAATTGGAACAAAACGTGAAACATGTTAATTATCATAGAATTTAGTTAAAAGTTTAATGACTTCATAGGTTGGTCGGATTGTGGCGAAAAAATCAGTAATCAGTTTGCATTGCATTATTTAAATCATTTAATTTATATTTATATCGATATTAATATTCATCTAAGAAATTGAAGTTTTGCTTCGAATTTATTATTATTGTATTACATATAGTAACTTGTTTAAAAAATCAGTAAGGTGTCGAGAATATACGATGTGTTTTAAACGAATACATAAATAAAAAAAATAATAATAAATTTAAATAAATAAAAAAAAGTTACATAAATATTTATCTTATTACTGTATCAAAACAATCTTATACTGAGGTTCCGATCGTGTCAAGAGTAAACGATATTCCCTTCAGATTTTTCAAGTTTTATGCGAAACATTTTTTATATGAAAAGAAAATATGACACGGATGATCGTAAAATCTCGTAAAAAGGATAACCTCAAATTTCATAAAAGAAGTAATCTTAAAAATCTACTAACGGAGTTATGTTCTTCGAAATAGTTTAACGTTGTCTTACGAATACCTTTCATACAACAAAGACGAATATTATGATCGTAAACCTAACCTCTACAGAGTGTCAAATCTAAACAGGAATTTACACGCAAGCTTTGTCAGAATAACAAAAATAACTAACTTCTAAAAAAGGAAATAAGTAAAATCGTTTCTCCAAATTTCTAAAATACATCTTCTGAGGGATGCAGAGTACGTTTTTAACTCGTGCTTATAAAATTAGACACGTGTTAAACGTATTTCTAAACACGTATTTGACAAGTTTTAAATGCAGCCATAATTTCTGACAAAAAATGCTACGCGTAACACTCAGAGACACGATTTTAAAGAAAATAAAATCCCAAGTTGCACAAAATATTTCTTGATATACACTCATGGACAAAATTAAGTGGACATTGCAGAAATGTAAAAAATGTTTCGTTTTATTACAATGTTGTAAATAAATTTTAAATTTAGAACGTGAGATATTTTTGTAGACTTGAAAAAACATTTATTTAATGTATGTAATTGTGCAATAAAGTTTTGATTTATAGGCATTATTAGTTAATTAAATTTATCTTTTGTTATTTATGATACCTGTCCACTTAATTTTGTCCACTACTGTAAAAGCATGGTGGAACAATTTTCATTAAAGATTCAAAGTTGAAGTATATCACACAGTGCGTAGAAAGCTGGACAAAATATGGGACAATTCTAACCCTACCGCTAATGAATTAGACTTTCACACTAGATTTACGGACGTTTAATGGCCACTTATGTCTAAATTGAAAATGAATTATAAAAATAAGTAAAACGTGGCGCGCATGTGCCCGCACGATCGATACTATCGAGGATCGATCGGACTGATTGATCGGAACGCAACGAGGAGTCGGACAGAGAGAGACGGAAAGAGACTCTAACGCGATCGACACGCTGTCGATACAATTATCGTATATTAAGACTATTATAATTATATTACTTAAACTTATCATTAAATATATATTGTTTTTACTATCATGGGTGTCTCGTTATTTCCGGACCACATAAAAAATGCATAATACATACATCTGTTTATAGAAAGATTCGTTATCTCGATGAAGGTTAACACGCATTTTGTCATAAACTCTTTAATTAATTTCGTAATCAAAAACAAGAAATGTAAGATCCGTCATTTTGACGGGTTCCGTAAATCTAGTGTTAAATATATTCCACCGTGCATAGAAAACTACAAAAAATATGGGACAATTGTAACCCTGAACCTGAAGAGGCAAAGTTAAAATACATGCCATCGTCCGTAAAAATGGACCAGTTTTTAACGCACCTAACCTCGAAGAAGAAAAGTTAACGTATATTGCACCATGCGTAAAAGAAGAGAAAACATGGCGTGACAGTTGTTAAGCCTAAATAGTTAGGGTCTGGCCGGTGTCCAGACAAGCTTGCTAAATGTCCGGTGTCTTCAGCGTTCAGCATGGAACGAAGCATTAGATTACAAAGCTGTGCTACACGATTCGCAGACAACAATTCGCAACATTCGGGGCATTCGTCAAGTGTCCTATGCACGCTGGTATTTCCAAGACACCAAAGTTCTGCATAGTCCCATGAATCCTATTCAACGAGGCAGTCGTTGAACAATCTAAATCGTTTGAACGCCTCGATTCAGATACTGCGTGTCGCTTGTTCGTGTTCCCTGTGAACGTCTCGCGCAGAAATCCCTGTCGCCGTTGAATCCCATAAATCCTGGAGAAATATACCTGTTTTGGAACTACGCAACAGATCGGGATACTATTTAACTTCTAATTAAAACTACGTTTATTGTCATTCGGCAAGCTGTTACTTCTATATTATTTCGTAATATAACCATTGTAGAGTACAATAATGAATAAATGAGGGATGAGACATAAATTACTTTGAACAGTTACTCTTTCTATAGGTAAGAGTTAATGAAATTATCGACAAAGGCACCTTGATAATTTCGGTAAACCGAAAAACGAAATCTAAGCGTCATATGGACGTGTAAATAAAATTAATACAGCGAAGCTATGTATCTGATTGTTCTATAGTTCATCGATACAACTTTTATTCTATTTAGGGACAACTGTGTTACCCCCTTTTTTATTTGCATGTATTAACACTATTTCTACCACGATTTTTAGTATACCTATTTCGACCAAAAGGTGTCTTTTGACGCCTTTTTATTGGGATTTCAAATTATCAATTAAATGTAGACATAAATATATTTGCAGAATATATTTATTGACATATTGATATATATTTATTGGAGATTCATTAGGATGTAAATTCTAGCTTAATTCATCAATCTACAAAATGTACAATCGGTGCAGCGGTGTACACTAAAATGCAACATGGGGAATAAGCGAATATTAAAGTTATGCCACAACTCCAGTATGATTATAATTGATATGATGCCGCAAAATGATGTTGATATTTATATGCAAAATGGTTTAAAATTAGACACATAAAAACCTTAGGTGTCAAAAGACACCTCATGGTAGAAATAAGTATATCATATGTACATTTTTAGATCTTGGATGAGCTAGAGAAAAATGATATCGTAGAATTAATTTAACAATTATTGTATGAAAAGTAAAAAAATTAATTGTGGAGAAATGATTCAATGTAGAGAATAATTTTATGTTAAAATTTGAAAGGTGTCTTTTGACACCTCTTGGTAGAAATAGTGTTAATGCGCAAATAAGTGGAAGACTCAGTAATTCTTTATTTTCAGCTAATTTATTTTACTTGAAATTTTGTGAATGTCATCTTCATCAAAATTAAATATTCACAATAGTCATATATAATATATGTACATATGTGTGTAACAGTCAGATAAAGCGTGTGTACATTTTTCTGGGACACATACGTTAATATGTTAATACATTAACTATATTCCTCCAGTTTTTAGTTTTAAAGGTAATGTTTGTAATATGGGAACGTTAGCCAAATTGTAGTTTGCGAGCCAAATGCGGTTTGCTGGACACTCAATGTGTCCCTGACGAGAAAACTGAAACGAAGAGAGAGAGAGAGAACCACAATAGCGAAAAGTTAAACAGTTAATTATTTTCTATTAACATACCAATTTATTGACAAAAAATATCCATTATGTTGAACTTTCTACTTTTTTAAGTAAGCCACTTTCAAATTTTCCCTGATTGGGTAAGTCTTGATTCCTTGGTGGACAAGAAGGCGGTCTTCAAATTTTTAACTCTACCCAGGATCCATCCTTATTGCGTGCACGTGGCTAGATTTATGGCACCAATAGAGCCATTTAGTTTAGAAATACTGCTTTTTCGTCGACTGCAATAAATTATAATTTGCGAATAATAATTCCTAGTTTCTGCGTTGCACGTGTACATTTACAACAGCAGTTTAAAAACATACAAGCCCGAACAAAAATGTTGTACAAGATGTCTCTGCGAAAGCCCATTGTCATAAACGTGGGTAAGTGTTCGAAACGACGACAAACCGATTAGCGTACAAAGCGCAGAACGTCGTCGGTTTCCGTCGACGGTATTCGTTGTTATACACGAACAAACCGTTCACAGTCTTCCGATCGTTCGCTTTCGTTGCCGTGATAATCGAATTCCTGGCATAACTCGAGCCAATCGCGACGAGATTCCGTTTCTCAACGGGATACACACGAATTCACGCTGCCGGCGAATACGAATCCGACGGGGCGAGAAAGAAGCCGACAAGGTTGAAAGGATGGTATACGAAAGAGGAATTTCCATTTAAGATGGTCGTACGTGTTTTATGAGCTGCGAGGATCGGTTAATGCTATTCCCACGACTCCCCAGAGATTTGTGTTTCACAGGAGATATTCAAATTTCACGCTCATGAATTGTCGGTGAAAAACGAACCGTTGTATGTCGGCTTCTTCTACCGTGGCAATTTAACGATACGCCCGTGATTTATCGGAAAATATCGTGTTACTGCTGTGTTTCAAAGGAACGCGGTTTACGTTTTTGGATATTGTTATTTGAAAACACAACGATCCGCTTTTCTGCTCGCGAAACCATATATCAAATTAGGTTAGTTTTATTCGATGTTTTCCATGAGATTCGTAAAAATTTACGTGATCGTTTAGTGGAAATTTTATTTTTCATTGTAATAATATATGAGACATCATTGTTGTTATTTGCTATTATCACGATGTAAATTTGTTTGTATTTATTCGGAATTAATGAAAATATCTAGTATCTATTTATTAAAAAGAAACTATGTTATCTTCTGTACTTCCATGTTTCAGAAATTTCAATTTTTATTATAATAATATAGGAACCATTACTGTTGCTACTTTCTATTATAACCATGTAAATTTGTTTGTGTTTATTTGGAATTAATGAAAATATGTAAGATCTATTATATTAAAGAGACATTACCTCATTTTCTATACCTGCAGGTCCCAGAAATTTCACTTTTTATTATTATAATGTTATAATACACATATAATTATACCGGTATTATTGTGATATTATCTACCTATATATGTAGTGTGTATACATATACATGTATGTTACCTATATATAGTATACATGATTATAATTATGTAAATATATATACTGTAGTTTTGATACTTTCGATATATGATTTTGACACTTCCGAATATTAATATAATCAATTCACAAAAACCAAAATAGTTTGCAAGCGGACATTAAACTTTCACGTTGTTTCTTCCTCTAACAATTAGTCGTAAATTTGAACGTCGAAAGTTTTGGACATCGTTTCATGAATAAATACTTTTATCGAGTTTCCGCGTTGACTGAAAGCTGTGGAAATTATTTCGATTCCTTATGTACCTACAAAATTCCATTGAAATGAGTGCTGACAAAAAAGTTAAAGTGCAAAAAATCTCAGTGACAAGTGGTTCTGAAAATTGCGTACAAACTTTATTGCTTCGAAACGTACTTGCTTTCACTCAAACTTTTTAGCTTTCGTAATTTGTTACAGAAGCTGGCAACGTTCTCTATTTTTATACCCAACCGTGCACGTGAAAAATGTTCGAGAGTGTACGTTAACGAGAAAAACTTAATCGATAGCGACAAACGATGCAGATAAATCAAATATTTCCGTGTACATTACAGAAACCCCATTTATAATTTTATTTCCGATTGCATTACATATTCACCATCTTTTACACAACTTTCTTCAGACTGCACGTTTCATGTAAAATATCATTAATAATGAAAGATTACATTTCAGATTTCTACATTTGTAGATCTGTAAATTACTGATTTTTAGATTTTTAGATTTTTAAATATTTAGATTTTTAGATTTTTAGATTTTTAGATTTTTAAATATTTAGAGTTTTAGATTTTTAGATTTTTAGATTTTTAGATTTTTAGATATTTAGATTTTTAGATTTTTAGATTTTTAGATTTTTAGATTTTTAGATTTTTAGATTTTTAGATTTTTAGATATTTAGATTTTTAGATTTTGAGATTTTTAGATATTTAGATTTTTAGATTTTTAGATATTTAGATTTTTAGATTTTTAGATTTTTAGATTTTTAGATTTTTAGATTTTTAGATTTTTAGATTTTAAGATTTTTAGATTTTGAGATTTTTAGATTTCTGGATTTTGAGATTTATAGATTTTTAAATATCTAAATTCTCAAACTGTCAAAGATGAGCGTACTGACAAAACAAGTTTAAAAACGAAACCTAATCTAAACTAATCAATCCTTCGCAACCTAATATAACCTAACCAATCTCAAACTTCAGACGCTCTGAAATTACAAACTTATAAAACCAAAATGTAAATATTTCCAAAGTTCCAAATTCGGTATCGCAATAAATGACTTTATTTCTCTTTTCTGCGCAACGCAATTCTGCGAAACCAAAAATTTCATGCTGGAACGGATTGGTCAAACATCATCGTCGTCGTGAAACAAGTTTTAAAATGAAAAATCGCAATGTACTCCGGTTACATGAAAGACGTTACTTTAGCTGTCGATTTCTCGAACGATTCGTTACTTAGCCTGTCGTCAAAGGCAACTGACAAACTCCTGATCTTTTTCCAGCCGGGATATTACCGAAGCTTTTCAGATGCTTGCATTTGGTGGATCGAAGGTCTCCTCTAGCAAAAACGCTTCGTTTGTTCACCCTTTCGCTGGCGTTTTCCATTTTGACCCTGTTCAGCTTCTGCTTCAGCTCCAGCTTTTTCCTCTCTCCTTCTTTCTATGAGTTCTTCTTTTTTTAATACACATCATTTTATCGTCTGCTGCATCGTAGTACGCCGCTTTCGAGGCGTGTTCTCGTTTCGTGAAACGAAGACGGAGCGTCGGTGCGCCAGCTGATTATGCGAATCGTCCTGGCAAACGACGTCGTAGCGTTTCGTCCTTCTCTATCTCGTGTTTCCACGTTATGGCTCTTAAAATGCTGGGGAAAAATCTCGAGCATCCACGGCGACGCCGACTTGCTGAACAGTCGAGTGTTTTCTCCGTTTTCGCATTGTTTCCCGTGTTGATTGAGAGACCAAGACAATGAAGAACCCTGTATTGGTAACTTCAAGCTGTTTACATTCCGCTTAAGTATGTTTCTCCGATCGAAGAATGTAGAACGTTTATTTACTCCGATGATTCTTAAATAATTCTAATACACGATGTAGGTACATGTGTTCCTCCAAATGCACTATAATATATTGGCTTAGGTGGTTACCGCTTATATTAAAACATTGCGTACGGGTCACGAGATATCTCGTTTTCATGTACTCAAACGTTGCGTACGGCTCACGAGAAATCTCGTTTTCATGTTTTATTTCGATTCAATCGGCAACGTAAGCAACCACGGCAAATATTTTTGTTACGTTACCAGGGTAACAAAGCCTCTCCCATTCTTAAGACAAATTATGAGCGAAATAATTGAATGTTGACATTCAGAGCATGTAGAAATAGTCATTGTAGCCAGAACATCCGTAGATCTGTACCATCGCCGTACGTACCGTATCTTATAAAGTGTTCTTTTATTGTACGTCTTGGAATTTCCAACTTCATGTTTTAATTTGGTAAGGCAACAGTTTTTAAAGAATCGTCTACATTTTCAACAAGATATTGTTGCAAATTGTATCGAACAACATTGCACAAAGGAGTATGTTTGACCAAATATCATACTCTAAAGAATTATTCAAGTTTGTGAAATAAATAATGGTTAAAATGTAAAAAATCTGACACAATAAATAGGTGTGTAAACGATATATATAGTAATATTTAAGAATAATACATGTGAATATAATACCAAATACAAATTAGAAATGAAGGTATCCGCTTTCTATTGCTCGCCGAGCATGCTTCTACAGAGTTCGGAAATGTGCGAGTTTTGAACGCAGTTTGAGCGGCAGAGCGCTGTACGCAATGTGTTAAGAAAAGTCAAGGTTTTGTAGACTAATATCCACTTATTACAAACGTGTTAACTGATGTGTTGGAACATGCGTTTGACAAAAACCACTCGACACAGAGCGAGTGCAATTTCTGTATATTAAACAGTGTACAACAGAGTTAAGGGACAGAGAGTTTTCTATAGATCCTTTGTCACGCAGTGACTAATTTGGGCCTTGAGCCCAGTTTTCCGTTACGTTAATTCGTCCTCAGATTGCAAAGCATTAAGATCTTCCTCGTGCAGTGTTGAATAAAGAAAGAAACGTTCTTATAATTAAATCCACTGTGTTTTACATTATTTATAACACTCATTTCCAATATGATGTGACTCTAACAATCGATTTACTCCTAACTGAGTATTTTTAACTTTGTTTCTAACTAACTGACTAGCTGATTGGTACCGTCCTGATACGTTGCTTCTAACTCCTTGCTTATATCTGTCTATTTTGGACTCAAGAACCACACTTTGTCGACATCCTACCCCTGCCACGGGGATGATGGAGGCTCAGAAGGCGGTCCTTGAAAAATACGACTAACTAATCAGCGACCAAGATTGTCTCATACCTTCCAATGCGGTCATAGCGCATTGAGTTCCTGGGTGGGGTGGCAACTTGGCCGCTGGTGGGCACATGTTCGAGATATTGAAAAACCCTCGGTAATAAAACGTGTCTTAAAATGAGACCGTCATTCAGCCGTAAAGGTTAACGGGAACTTGAGGTATAACTTTATGATGAGGCCGATTTGGGTTAAACAGGACACTTAATTGCACGGTGCTTACCCAAACCGGCTAATATTGATATCCCTTGACCTGTTTATAGACAGGCATGTGTACCGCACTAAGGAACAAATTTCTATTGCTTTATGTATCTGAAACAATAATTAAATAAGTAATACTGATTGTAGCGTCCCTTATATTGGAGAGACCTGTAATCAATTGTTACACTGTACAGAAATTTGTCGTGACGATTTTACGTGCGGTTCACGCGATGAACTCTACCACACGGCTCCCATGGCGCGGGATTGGGATATGCCAATAAAACCATACTCGTGACTTTACCTATATCTATTGGGTATTAACTACCGTGCCGCCTTCAAAATCGAAAACGAAGAGCACGACAAAACACTGTTAAAAAGTAAGTTGGATAAATCATGTACAATCTATAGTCCAGGCCAGAAACGTATTCAAAATTTTGAACAGATCTGATAGCATTGTCCAACACGAATCTCGTTTTGCGACACCCATTAGGCTATCCTTGTATAGTTTCTCGTCCTGAACAAGAAACTTTGCAACGATCGGCCAATGGGTGTTGTAAAGTCGAAGAGAAGTTAAAATTTGTTGGACAGTGTAGTTGAAGTTTAAAATCAGTTCAAACGTAGTTCGCCTAAAGTCGCAGATTTGAATTTTCAAATGTTAAAGCATCAAAAAAGCAGTTTTAGAATTTGAAGAACTTGTAATTAACGCTAGAACTATGTATCCAATGCGCACTTACAGTTATAAATTTATTTTCCACTTGATCTGTGTTGAATCCCATTGAGTAGTATTTTGTAAAGTTTTTCTGTCGCGGCGCATTCATAAAATCATAAAGCCATTGGGCTTAGTTTTAACTTTAGAAAATTCAGAAATATTCGACAACTGCTTTGCTGCTCTTCATAACGTGCAATTTATCGTCTTAACTTATTTTAATTTCGCATGATTTCCGAGAGGCAGCGCGGTTTATTATTTTATGAGTGTCGAACCGTTAGGTGACAAACGACGACGTATTTTCACTTAGGTCACTCAGGTAAAGAGTGACCTCGCGCTGAGTATTTGGTAAGGGCGGTTCTTACCCACTTCTCGTCATTTTCGATCACCAATGAAATTACTTTAATTTTGACGTCTTCGTTTGTCCACTCGCAGCGACATGTCAACCCCCACTATGTATTTTATTCTGGAGAGAAACATTATTTTATCTCTCCACCAGAATTCCAATAACTCGTCAAGAGTAAACATCGAAATATTAAAACATTGTCGGTCACATCCCGATCCGTCTCTGATACTTAAAAATTATAAATATATTTATTTATTTGTCTTGGGTTGAGAAAAGACTTTAATTTATTTTTTCACCCGACCGGCGTTAAACTCAACGTCGGGATATAACAATCTGTGTTCAAAATACAGTGGAAAAATAAATGAATACCGAAGCATCGACTAATGCATAAAACTATCCTTCGTTTCAACAAAATATAACAGAAATTTCGAATTTTTTAACGTAAAATGTGAAACTTGAATCTACTTATTTAGATAAAAAGAAGCTCAGGATGATTATATTACGAGAAAAATGTAGAATGGCGAAATAATTGTCACAGAAAGTGTTGCACGAAATTATGCAACTTTCATTTCAACCATTTCATGTGGTCCACAATTTACACGTAATTTAGGCAGCACATTTAAACGAATCGCCCAGTATAATATGAATTATTCAATAAATATTAGTATTTCTACTTTAACGTCTTGCCCCAGATAATACTTGATCGTTAGGTTTTATGACATTTTCCAGCACGAAGTTTCTGAGAATAAAGTGTTTGAGGACAGGAACAGGGATATTCTAGGAAGAAGAGCGTGTAATTTCGTCTCGGGAAATGTCATAAAACCCGACGATTAAAGCTGAGTTATTTAAATTATGAACGTTTATCGCAGTATGTATTTCGACATATATTTATATACAGTCGTGGACAAAATTAAGTGGACAAGTATCATAAATAACAAAAGGTAAATTTAATTAACTAATAATGCCTATAAATCAAAAGTTTAGTGCACAATTATATACATTAAATAAATGTTTTTTTAAATCTTCAAAAATATCTCACGTTCTAAATTTAAAAATAATTTACAACATTGTAATAAAACAAAATATTTTATACATTTCTGCAATGTCCATTTAATTTTGTCCATGAGTGTATGTTCAATGTCAGTTGAGTACAAGAAGACAAATGTGTTTAATTGTTCAAACATCTTATTTGAAACGTATTCTTTAAGCAAAACGCCATATTGGAAATGGTTGTATCAATACGCGTTATTATATTGTGTACTAAAAATATTGTGGGATTGGCGGGACCTCCATCCCCGATAAGAACAAAAGGAATACGGAAAGGATGTGTATTAGGCGGACGCCGGTGGCTCAGTTGGGAGCGTCGACGACTCGTAATCTGTGAGGGGCACGGGTTCGATTCCCGTTTCGGTCCGGATATTTTTCCGTATTCCTACAATATGATTATTTAATTTTAAAATTTAAATACAAAATTACTGTGATTCTAAGTCTGCGAATTTAAAAATTGAATACTGCCACAATTCTAAATTACCAAATTTGCAGATGTCTAAAAATGTTTGGAAACTTAAAAATTCTGAATTCTCAATTTCTAAACTTAAATTACTCAATTTCAGAATTTATGATTTTTTTAATGTAGAAACATCTACACATTTACTGATTGATATAATATACAAGCACCTAAATATCCAAATAGCCAAATATCTAAATACGTAAATACCAGTGCATACAAACATTTAAGTATCTCAATGTCTAAATATCTCGATAATCAAATACCTAAATATTTAAATATCAAAGCACCTAAGAAAACACTATCAAAACACCTAGAAATCTCGAATTATGTTGTGTATTTTTGTTGTTTTTGTTGTGGTCCAGAAATATCTGAATATCTAAATATCTAAATATCTAAATATCTAAATATCTAAATATCTAAATATCTAAATATCTAAATAACTAAATAACTAAATAACTAAACAACTAAACAACTAAATAACTAAATAACTAAATAACTAAATAACTAAATAACTAAATAACTAAATAACTAAATAACTAAATATCTGCGTGTCTAAACATTTAAATATCCGAACACTTAAATGATTAAACGTTTAAATTATCATATTACTAAATCCCTAAATATCTTAATCTCCTGCCCAAACACTTCGTCCACCCATGCTAACTAACCTAAATTACATGCAAAAGCGATTTAACCCCGGTTAGAGACCGAGGCATATCAGCTGGTACATCACGTTTGCATACTTTGACAGATCTCAAATGCAATTACATAAATCTTCGGACCGCAAACACGCCGCTATGCATCATAACACTCCGCATCAACTTACACATCGTGAGTAATTGCCACTAACCCTATTCCTTACAATCGCAGCCAGTTAACCGAAACTTAATTAACAAGTTTCAAGCTGTACAATGTCCTTATGAAATCCTTAATACACCTCGTTCAGACGAATACATCGTCATGGTCGCAATTTAATCTCAGACGTTTAATGTTTATCCCTTATGGAAAGCCATAACACCGACAGTAATTCATCGCGTTCCTTATCTATCCGCGTTACCCTCGTCTAACCGGCCTGCTAGTTACTCCAGCGACACGTTGAAGCTAGATTAATACCGAGATAATGAATTGCGGGTATTTTTATCGGGTTAATTCCGACTAGGACGAGCGACCAGGCAACGCGTTAACGAGCGAAACGTTGACCGCCGAACATCGTTGTTTGCCGTCGAAATTGTCCGTCGAGACTAATTTTCCCGGCGTGTAACAGCAATTTTCCGTGAAACGTTCGCTCGAAATTTCACGAACCATTGTGTAAGATTAAACGAATAAAAAACGGTGAAGTGTGGAGTTTATCGAATAAATCGTGTGGCCGTATTTGAAAATACTTTCTTTATCATCTTCTTACGGTCGCCGATGAAAAATAATTTCTCACTTGCCACCCGAAACATCCTGTTGCTGTACAAACTAATAAATCTAAGAATTTTTCATTTAGAAAATTCGCGCTATAAAACAAATTCATCATCGCCTGTTTTCCTTTATTACGGCACACGCAATAAAACAGTTCAGAGCTTTTTATACCGTAAATGGTTCTAGCCATCCTAAAAGATACTGAACTGACCCGTAGAATGAGTTTATGAAGCCATTGAATATTTTCCGTCCTTTACGATCGTCTTAGCGTCAATTGTGCCCATGATTATGAAAGTGGTCTAGCTCACATGTTTCTCGACATATTTAATGGATTACATTTGAATGGATTCAAAAATATTGTTATATCGTGCAACGTTTTAACACTAAAACTACCAAAAGGGGTCAAATGATCCTTCTACAAGTATCCTATTTCAAATGACAAAATTTGTTAAGCTGATCTTCTTGACATTTATGCTGATTGTCATCAAGATAAAGAATCTATAAGTGTATTCATTTATGTTTCATCGTTTGTTCATTTATTTTTTCAATTTCATTTTTAACATGAAAATAATTGTGCATTATACGTCGGTAGTTTCAGTGTTAAAATAGAATGCTGTTAGTATCGATTAATGAACATTTATTATGAAAATGAAATTTTCTGTGATCCTCGCACAAAAATGTTGTTCTTAAAGTTTGAATTGACTTACACCATTTTCAAAATTAACTGAATCACCTATAAAAGCGATCAAGCATTACGAGCTTCATTGGAAACAATAATTTCAATGAAATAGTTCATGAACATTTATTAATTATTCTTAAAAAGCAAACCATTTTTATCATATTAGGTTTTTGTCGTGAATTTAGATATTCTTAAAATATTCCTGAAAAACTGAAGGGATGTGGGGTAGTAAACACGTAATATGCTTATTTCTGTCTTCCGTTACTGGTTTACTTGTGGTGCATAATGCAAGTAGTTTTTTTTTTATACATATTGTTGACTGATTGTTAATTTATTTTAATTTATTTTGAGTGATTGTTAATTTTGTGGGATTCCGAGTATAAGGTAATAATAATAATACGTGTTCTTGAGCGATGAATTTAAGTATTTATTGGACTTCCGCGACGGTTAGTGTAATCGACTCGATGTGACTCCTACAGAAAACTAAATCCCACTGACTGTCCGCCGTTTACATCTCCTCCACGAAAAGTCATTGAGAAAAAAGGAAAGAAATAGATTTAGAGAGAGAAAACTGAGAACGTGGGAAAGGACTGAGAAAACCATTGAGAAATTCGGCAAGGGAGAGACACAACGGAAAAGAGTCGTAAAAATAAGAAAAGTGAAGAGGTTCGCAAGGGCCTAAGAGCTGACGCTGACCAGGCCCCGGAGAGACCCTGTAGAGACGCGGAAAATTAGCGAGCGTAATTCTTAAGAGGATACAAAACAGAAAGAAAACGGAAAAGATTGAGAAAGAACAGAAAAAGGTAACGTCGTGTGTAGTGCCATGGGTGCCACAATTTATTAAAATTAATAAATGTTACGTGGCTTAATTGTCATTTGAATCTCTCGGTGCTTTTCACGCTGTTTAAAGCCCGGCACGTAACAATCTCTGCTCTCGGCGGAAGCCAATACAAGAATGTCTTCAAGGACAACAAACTCGTATCAAGGACACCCCCGTTGGTATGATTGTTCTTTAGGGCATTTAGGCCCGGAGAAACTGCCCTGAGAAGCACTGACAAAAAGCGTATGGCCTGTTTCGACTATTTGTCGATTTCTAATTTTTTAACAATTGATAAGAAGATCGCGAAAGCAAAGGGGAGCTTTACCAAGAAAAAAGGAGGATATTCGTCGAGACGATAAATCGAGCAGTCAGCTCGAAGAAGTTAGGGGCTCGATAGAAAGAATAAATCGCGCGGAGAAATAACGTTTTTTGATTGGTTTGAGAAGCGTTTCGAGTGAACATGTAGGTTACAAGATTTTGTAAGTTCTAAAAGAGGATGCTTGTAAGAAACGTTCGTATAAAGAGTTTGCGAAATTTTCGAGGTAACAGGGTCGCTAGCAGGTTGGGGAGCTTTCGCCCTGAAACGGTTATTGTCCCTTTTCCGGGGTGGAATTTTATTCTTCCGCGTTCCTGCATCCTTTTTTCGGTTGTTTAGAGTCCTCTTTTCAAACGCAATCCGGCAAACTTCGCTCCTTATACACGGTTCCGCGCTGCAAAGTAATTAGCTAATCTAAAGCTGGATTTTATATTATTTGTTCCTCTATTTTTGGACGCTTCGTATTTCTGCTAAGCGAACATGAATGACGAACTGTATATTACAAAGTCGTATGATAATCTACCGCGAAAATCTGAATGTTTTGATGTTTATTGTTAATGCGTATTATACTAACATTATGAATATTACGATTGATGTTAAAATGTAAAATATTAAAATTAATATTATACTGGTTAATGTTACAATGTTCAATTATAAGATGAATGTTATAACATTCAATATTAAAATACATGCATTAGAATGATGAATATTTACATTGATTTAGAATTAAACATTAAAATGATAAATATTGAAAAAAATGTTATTATTTTCAACACTGAAATAAATGTTACAACTGTCAGTTTTAAAAAGAATGACAAAATGATGAATGTTAATATTCATGTTAATGTATGAAATGTTAAAATTAATGCTGCAATGTGAGATCTTGAGATGCATGTCAAAATAACATATGTTAAAATTAATAATAAAACTAAAAATATTCAGTGGAACAAGTGATATATGTAATACAATTTTTATTAAAAACTAAAGAAATATGTATATACATGTATGTATATTTGTATATAGAGCAATTAAACGTATCGACACATTTATACAAATACATATGTATGTATTATTAAATATGTGTATACTTTTATTTGTTAGATACAAATACTAGTTAAACATGTTGAAAATTTATATTTGTGAATGCATAATAATTACATACGTTTATATATTTTTACTTGCATGTATAATAATTAAGCACGTACACATATTATGTATGTGTGAACAAAATGTGTATATTTTATTTATTGCTGATAACAATTGGTGGAGGTGTGAAAGAAGAACTCAAGTAAATAAACAGCGTCTGTGGAATTTAAGGAAGGAGTACAATTGAAATCAGCGGTATCAAACAAGTAAAAAAGAACAAGAAAGTGAAACTAGAAAACGAAGATCAAATAAGAACATTGGAAGAAAAACAACAACGTGACACTTGACAAAAAGAAATCAAAGTAGAGACAGAAACAACGAGAAAGAAAAATACCAAATAAAAACGAAGAATTCCGGTTTATTTTGTTGCCTTGTCAGTGAGGATGTATGCTCAAAATAGACATCTTCGGATGTCTTTTTACTGTATCCGTAATGAAAAGTGAAGCTAATGCCAGAAGATTTATGTGCGTTCAGATAGAAACTAATTTACTCTTTTAAAACAGCTATAAATTCGTGTAATTAAAAAACTACGGCGATGTAATCTCGTTAGGTACGACACGAATTGCAATTTAAAAGTGAAAAAGAAATGTAGATAAATTATTTATCGGTACACAATGATGTGCTGAAATGAAATTGAGTAATTTTATTTTGGTGAGGTTTTTATCATTATTTCTTTGCACGTACAATAACGGTAGCAGAAAAATAATAGTAATTGCATTGATTAAAAAAGTTTCTCATGCACGATTAATTGTTAATGAAGTAAATTGGTAAATTAAATCAGTAAATTAATTTTTGAATATACATTTTATAAAACATTACAGGAAAAAAAGTTTTATTGAGATTTTGACATCTAAAATTATTTCGGTTAACAAAACTAACAAGGAAACATATCCAACACGAACACTCCGATTTTTATGAAACTTATGTGAAAGATAGTTCTCAAAAAAATATTTGACACGTATTTTTTTTTATCGGCCATCGTTCACATTGAAGGGGTGATAACAACACTCAAAGTTAAGGGCTGAAAGTATATTTTTGGGAATATCTCTGAAACTAAAGGAGAGAATGGAAAACCTTTTTTTTTAAATTGTGAGTCTTCAAATAGAGAATTATTCTGCAAAAGAAAATTTTAAAAAACCTCATTTGTTTAAAAAATATATTGAAAATTTATAATTTTTTTTTAATTTTTGTTACTAAATGATAATCTATTTTGTTGCAACTTTGTGTGTGTAAACTATGGACTAAAATAGAGGATACGTGTTTTTGGAATTTTTTGTTTTTAGCGGGGATTATTAGTTAAATAATTTTAAATCTCATCCTATGAAGAGGAGCAATCGGGCATGGTTTGTTAAAAATATCATTATTTTTACAATCTTTTACAATATTTTCACATATTATGAACCTCTTTATATGCTGTTAGTTGATTCGTGAATAACTATTGGAAGTACCGCAGATATGAATGTGACGCGGTGTAGTCATCGCAGCCAGAAATATTGGCTAATATGGCCAATACTACCTTTGTAATTTTACGACTGTAAAACCTCCAAATACAATATTTGGAACTTTTGAAACCTTTGAGATTTTTAAAAAATTAAAAACAGAGTTCTTCGTTCTAAGCTTATGGTAGCTCTGCAAGAAGTTGATTACGTGTATTAGAGAATGTAAGTTACCAAATGCTTTCCTTCTGACAGTGAATAATGTTACTGAAAATGATGGGAATGATAAATATTATAAGCTTAAAACGAAGAACACTCTGCCTTCACTCAAATTTCTACACAGGTTTAACAACTGTATTATTCAAAATTTGTTCAACATTCCAACTGAAGGTACTCGCACCAGTTACTTGGAACTATGAAAAATAAATACAACAAACTATCGTGAAAATATTTGGTAAAATTTGTTAAAAATCAAAATACTACTTAGTGCAATTCTCAATTGCTCCCATGTGGCAGTCAACATGTTAAGGATTCATAAAATTGCAAATTCAAAATTCATGTACGTGCAAAATTGCCATCGTTCGAATTCCGAAATTCATCGAACCGTCGCAAATTAGAAACCTTCACTCAACGAATTAATCATTTCCCAAATTTTCCAATTTGCCGGCTTCCGAGCTCCGCGAAGGGAGCTTTTTGTATATTGTCAATTGCTGCAGCCCGCCCGTAGCAATATAACGAGAGTCAATTGAACTCACTGACGCAGTCTCCGATGCCGTCGAAAATAAAATCGATTTTTGCCCCGGGCCACGCAAGCTCCACCGACAGTTTTGATCGCGTTACTTAAATAATAAACATTATTACATTCCGTAATACGCAGGAAGTAAATTAACCCGAAAATAAATGCAACGGTCTTGTATCAAAACTGTACTGTACAACAGAAGACATTTAATACGATTCGGTCGGAGTTTCGTTGTATAAAAGCGATAAATGAATCTTCTGAAAGTAGGTACACGTTTCCTTTTTTCTTCTGTACTTCTCCCATTTTAAAGAGTTTCTTCAACTTCCACCACTTTTTCCACCTCTTCCAATAAAACTTCATCGTTTTTCACTCGCAGAAAAGTTTTGCAGCCAGATTATCCGGAATCCGGGGATCTAAATTAAGGCTGCATTCTAATAAATCACTCGCTAGGTACTCTAAGTCAGGGTACAATACCAAACTCTGCTGCTTTTGAGAGCGCTTTCCGAATTGTTTGAATTAATGACTCCGATGAACCGTGAAAGTCTGAAAAATGTCGGTACTATGTATGAAAGACGTTCGATTATCGATATAATCGATGCTGTTCTTGGATCATTGTGAGCGAAAACTGTTACGTTTCGATAAAATTAGGTTACTAGGGTGGCGCAAGTCGATATAAACGAACATATTAAGATTTGTTGTGAAAAATCAAGTGTTAACACTAGAAGTACCGGCATTAAATGCATGCTTACTTCAAAACTGAAAATAAAGTAGAAAAATAACTAAATAAATATTGCAGCATCACCTAACATATACAACTATTCATTAGCTCAATAAAACATGACAGACATTTTGACAAAAGGACGGCAATAAAATTTTGTAATAAAAAATGCCAAACCCGATCCAGTCATTTTGACTGGTTGGTAGTTCTAGTGTTAAATATGTAATAGCGATTTTTTATTTGCAACTATTTTATTGCCTTTACTGAGAAGATTAAGACTGAAAAGTTTCCAGGGTCTTTGTAAAATATTTAACTACGGAGCAGTTCACACATAAAATTGTTCTTGTGAGATAAAATAATATTTATTTATAGTTAAATACTTAATTTGATTGAAATGGTGATATAAGTTAAATATTTTATACCTTACTAATTAATTATTTTATAGAGTACTAATTAATTATTTTATAGTCTGTAATATTCGTTAATGAAGACGTCTATAATGTGAATCGTGGTTATAACTTTTTATGTCATCACTATTCTTTAAACTAATATGGAAAGTATGTGCTGAAATATAGTTATGCAAAGTCGTGTCAAACTTTAAATGCCTCAGATTCGATCAATGTTCGATGTATCTGTCAACCAGTCATGTTGTATTAAAAATATTGGTAAAATGTTCACGTAGATCTTTTCGTTAAATTTCAAGCTTTAAATTGATGTATTGTAAGTACTATTTCATCGTACTTTAATATTGTGAAATTGTGTCAGATATTTTAGCACTCGACATCCGTCGTTTGCTCCATTATTGTTACCAAATGCCGGACGTATAAGATATAGAAAATTTAGTACAATTTTGTAACATAGAAGTTCAACAAATATTATTTCATAAATATTTTATTATTATTCTTAATACCGACTGGTTTAAAGATATAAATTATTACACTCTATGATTCTGAGATTATCAAGTTTTTAATGCATTATCCAATTCTCAAATTTGCACATTTATTAAATTATCAAGTTACCATATTTTCAAATTATCAAGTCCTCCAATCCTCAAATTCTCAAACTTCTAAACTATCAAACACTCAAACTGTCAATCCATCAAATTCTCAGATTCTCAGATCCTCAAATAACCAAATTCGCAAATTATAAATTCCTATATTCTTAAATATTCAAATGTCCAAAATACCAAGTTTCGAAATTCTCAAATTATTCAATTTTTTTGGGATCTAATCCCCAAATTTTCAAACACTCAAATTCCCGAATCACCAAGTTCTCAACCCGTGAGATCCTCAAATTTCTAAAAACCCAAATCCTCAGTTTTCAAATTTCCAAATTTCGGCCTAATATTAAAAAATGTCAAAATATTTTAGTAGTATTTAAACTCTGATTGAAATATTTGACACAAAAATTCCTTTAGTAAATTAACCACAAAAATGTGCAATTTAATAATTCCATAAAAATTGCTGAAGCGTGCAGGAATTATGAAAATCTTTCAAATTCTTTCCGCTACAATTTCGTTTTAATTTGTGTTAATTCGCCATTACCACATAAATCGTGCTAACATTTCACTTATACAGAATTATTCTCTGTACATCTGCGTTCCATATCCTCAGTAATGTCCAGAATACCTAGTGATAATCAAAAGTTAACGAGTAGCCTTAACAGGTTTCGTGTTTTACACACCCCCGACATAGTCCCTAGGGTCACGATGAAATTTTTTACTATCTCTATTAAGTATTATACGATTCTCGGTAAGAAGTTCTCATCCCAACGAGAAATCTTCGCAAACTTTCAGACGGTCACGTTTCCAACCCACATTCTTTTCCCCTTTCCTTCGTGGATATTCGAGGAATCTGTTAGCCACGCGAACAGCATACGGAACAGATCGATTCGCTATAAACTGTCTTCGACTTCATCGAATTTGAATTTCTGGACAGTGGATGTTGGAGTACGTCGAGTTTCGCGGCAACCGTTTGAACCATGTATTTGAAGCAAGAAGAATCAAACCGATCTATATGAAGAGGAGCAATCGGGCATAGTTTGTTAAAAATATCATTATTTTGACAATCTTTTACAATATTTTCAAATATTGTGAACCTCTTCATACGCTGTTAAATACTCGCGATTACCCGACAGGGAATTCGAGCCTTGTAGGATTTTTACACGATTGTGCCAACGAAATACAACGATTAACTCGAAGGACCACCCGAAACAGTTCGGGAAACTAAGGATGATAATTTCTATGTTCACTTTCTAAGTATTTATTTCTACAGACGATGTGTAGCTCGTGCGTCTAACTACTACAATTGCGATATTCGATAGTACTAGTCTATGGTCTATTCAAGTTGTTCTAGATGCTTCTACGATACGATTTGTTCTATCTTGTCTAACTATTTTTTATCTGCTTGTCACCTCTGTCGAGCAGTCTTGACGGGGGTGAATCATTCCGATTGGGTACAAAAAATGTCCAAATTTGTGGAAGGGAAGTGAAGGTTCGCGCCCTTCTCGGGCACCTCCACTCGCAAATATTACAAGTTTTTCGCTCGTACCGTGGCAGGTAATAAATATCAGGAAGCGCGCTGACCGTGGCTAAACATGCTAAAAATAACGAATTCGAAGAGGTAAAAATGTCAATCTGGCGACCAAATATGAACAATAGCTAGAAAAATGCAGGGAAACTCGCGGGTCTTTATGGCTTCCTGGATTTATGGCTGCCACGATGCGGTCCTCGAAACCTTCGATGGGACGAGGGTCTTAATACTATTGCTATACAGAAATTCTAATATCTATTTTAACATTAAGGCCTTGTTGGCCTTAACATATGCTGTTAGTTGATTCGCGAATGACTATTGGAAGTACCGCAGATATGAATGTGACGCGGTGTAGTCATCGCAGCCAGAAATATTGGATTATGTGGCCAATACTACCCTTGTAATTTTACGACTGTAAAACCTTCAAATACAATATTTGGAACTTTTGAAATCTTTGAGATTTTTAAGAAATTGAAGGCAGAGTGTTGTTCATTCTATCTAAAGGAACGAAAAAATCTTTGCACTATTGTATTGAAGGAAACTTGGACAGAGGTTTAATCCTCTCGCTGCAAATATGCATTTTACGACCTAACAACGGCACTTTTTCATTTCAAGGTGTCTCAAATACACTAACATGTAAGATCAAAAGGAAAATGGAATGACCGATAAAGTTTGCACTTCACCGAATAAACGTTGTGTGGGCGTATTTAAAAATACTAAGTTCCTTTATTCACTCTGCTCACGGCAAAAGCTAATATAAGAATGTCTTCAGAGACACATATTCGTACCAAGGACACCCTCGTTAGTATAGTCGTTCTTTAGGGCACTAGGGCCCGGCGAAACACGTCTGAGGGAGGGGAAGCGCTGACGAAAAACATATGGCCTGTATCGACTATTCGTTGATTTCTAATTTTCTTACAAACATATATATCCTCCTACAAAAGTAAATTTTAAATTTAATTATATTTTTTTCGCTGAAAAATAAATGAATATAATTGTAGGGTGTGAGGTAGATTGAGGTGCGAATGAAGAGTGTTTATGACCGAGTAATTGGGATCGAGTGACCGAGAAGGATGTTTGTAACCGAGTGACCGAATTAGGGAGATTGAGGTGCGAATGAAAAGTGTTTATGGACGAGCGATAGAGATCGAGTGACTGACAAGGAGAGTGCACGGACTTGGGGACACGGATTTTGTTCAAACTTTGTAGGATGGTAGATTTAGTTTCCCTGATCATGAATATATATGGTTATGGGGGCCACTATTCAATAATTTTTGAGATATTTGCAATTGAAGATGCAACTCACCTTAAATTCAGTTCTGTAGCAAGTATCTACATGTAATGGATTTAGTGTAGATGCAACGGCTCGGTGTTCTTCGTCGTGAGGGAGCCAGGTTCGAGACCGGCAAAGGTCCGAATAATTTTTCTTTTTATGTTTTTTTTTACATATAAAGATACATAATGGAGTTTAAATAAATTGGAAATGAAATGTCTTTAATGATTAGAAATCTTACAAGAGTTTTATTAATATTTATTACAAAATAATGTATGCATGTCGCGAGAAGAACAAGAGAAAAGCCCTTTAAATGCCGGTTACTCGTGCCTGGAAACAATAAATTGTGAAAGGAAACAATAAAAATATTTATGAAATTAACTCCCACGTAGGGCTAGGTCATTATGTATCTTTATATGTAAAAAAAAAAAAACTATTCAAACCTTGCCGGTCTCGAACCTGGCTCCCTCGCGACGAAGAACACCGAGCCGTTACAGCTACGCTAAACCCATTACATGTAGACGCTTACTACAGAACTGAATTTAAGGGAGAGTTGCATCTTCAATTGCAAATATCTAAAAAATTATTGAGTAGTGGCCCCCATAACCATATATACTCATGATCAGGGAAACTAAATCTACCGTCCTACAAAGTTTGGACAAAATCCGTGTCCCCAAGACCGTGCACTCTCCTTGTGAGAAGAGCGTTTGGAACTGCGTGATCGAACTGAAGACATTGGGGGGTGCGAGGGCTGAATGTTTAGGTTATAAGATAAAAAGGTGCGTGAATGCGACGAGCGAGGTAGTCGTAGATGAGAAGCGAGAGAGTGCAGAGCGAAAAGAGTGGTTAGCGAGTAAAGAGAGTTAAAGAGAGTAATAAAGAGTATTTGTCCACACATATTAATAAAGACGTTATTAAAAATCGTACATAATGTATATGTAGTGTCTTAGTTTTTAGGAACTAAGTATACGGGTGGTCCTCTTAAGACTTTTGCTAAGGCAGGAAGAGGACCATAAAAAAGAAAGCGTCGACGGACAAACTCCACGAGCGTACGATGCGTTTTTAGGAAATGAATGAGGGGGGAGAAAAGGGTCCTGCGAGGATTTTCCTGACCGGAGGGTCAGTGTTGAATTGAGAGTTGTACCGCGTTGTTAAAGAATAAGATTAGTTGTGTGTCGTTACCATAATCGAATAGTCCGATAGTATATATTTCATTGTAAAATAATTAACCTTATTACCAATAAACTAAGCACGTTATATTATATATATTTTTAATATATATATATCATTTTTTCTCTATATATATACTGTGGAATATTTTAAAATGATCAAAATTGAACTGCTTTGAATTGGTTAAAATTTCTACTGAAATGCATAACGAAATGAATGATGTTAATGAAAATGCATGCATCAGTCACATACGAGTGTAATGGCATTCAAAATGTTCAATACGAATGGCACGAATCAACACAAAGTGTTCCATAAACACTTTTATAATTTACATTTACGTTTCGCAATTTACATTTAAATTTATAGCAACTTCACTGAAAAATAAATTACCGTAAATTATTGCGCATAAATCAAATACGAAGCATGAAATACGCTCATTCCGTTCCCGATTTGCCTTTAAGCATTATTTTTTTATTTCCTTTCGTCGTCGTTAAAATAACATTTGTCCTTCTTTTGAATTCCACAAAATTACTTTTTCATATTTCTTTCTTTTATCGAAGCCGTATAAGTTTTGCTGCTTGCGGACATAACTTTATATCAGTATCACTCTCACAGACGTTTCAAGTCGTTTCACAAATTTTAGAATACCACGCAGCGAAGATGTTGTATACGTTTTAACCGCATGTTAGATGTAAAACTTTACATAAACCATACCGACAGTTTTATCGATCTTGTAAGATAAATTCTCGCGTTTACGCATGAACTGTATAATATTACGACTTTCAAAATGGCTTCTATACGGTCAACTGAGTGCAGGTCAAATACACGGGGCTCGTTAAATTCGCGCCACGTAATAATTCAATTAAACTACGTTCGAGTTAAATATATAAAGATGTAGGTGTTTACAGAATCTTACCTCGACCTGGATGTTCAACAAACCATTGAGCCTTAAATATAATTTCACCCTCCGTGCATTTGCATAATACCGCATTAACAATAGATCTTCCTGTTCTTAATTCGCTGCTTTCTTTATCACCTGTTCCATTATGCGCCTTTGTGGCCGCGTGAAAACTGTGGCACCTTCCATGATACAGGAACAAGTAATAAAAGGGAAGGGATAAAGTTACGATATATTATTGTTGCTGAAAGAGAATGGATACAGATTACACTCGATAGACTTGATCTCCACTACATCGGGTATCAAAGGGTGGAGCTATGTAATGTGGTCAAAAGTTACTCTTGATACTAGTTAAACTTGTATTAACTTATAGTTAAACCTAATTAGACATCGTAAAGGAAACACTGTACACCGAGCTCCAACCGCAACCACAAAGGGGCTGCAAAACGGAAAAATAAAAAAACTGCAATTCCTGTTACGCCGCTTTCATTTAACACCTTGAGTGCCATCCTAAAACAATTTCAATTTCTTTTAGGACGTAATATTATTTTCGATAAATTTTATAGACAATTTTCATAATATTTCATCCTGGTTTATTCGATGAGCTTTAATATATTTGCAACAATCGTTCACACTCTGTTATGTTAAATGTTTCAACTAAAATTAGCGATAGATTTATGTATGAATCCATACGTCACCCGTATGTGGGTGACATGGCACTCAAAGTGTTAATCGTGTACACAAATAACTGAAGTGATATATTGCAAATTCTATGGTGTGTATGAGGCAATTTATTCGTATTTCCTCCTACTTTTTTCATAATGAATATGGAAATAAATGTTTCATAAATGAAAGTTAATTATCTAACAGACTATTTTCAAGCGGGCAGTTGATTAACAGGTAATTGTCAAACAGTTAATAATTTGGTAGGTAATTATATTTGGGAGCTAGTTAATAATGATGCAGGTGATTATTCGACGGGTAATTATCAGGCAGTTAATAATTTGCAGGTAACTGTTGCACAAATTATTGTGAGACAGTTCATAATTATACAGGCGATTGTATAATATGTGACTGTCAGACATTTACTAATATAATGGGCAATTGATTAACAGGTAATCGTAATACAGCTAACTGTTTCACAAATAATTATGAAGCAATAAATAATCATACGTGTGATTGCGTAATAGGTAATTGCTAGACACTTATTATTCGAACGAATAATTATCAATCATGTGGCGGCACGTGGGTCGCAGCGTCGAGGGAAATAGCATTGACCGCTTGCAGATGCTCAGGTATAGGCAATTAAGCCTGTCCTAAAGTCTGTAAGTTGGCGAAATTATTTTATACTTTTTAACACGTGTTTAGCTGTATAGGCTACCCTTCATAAACACTGCCAGCCATGTGCCGTCACGGTTAGTACGGTCGCATGACCATCGCGTCCCAAGGATTATTGTACACGCGATGGTCACTTTTAGTTTATAACAAATTCTACCCCTACCGGAAAGTCAGGGCGTTGACAGTGTGACTGACAAACTCCATCCTCAGCGTTCTGAGGTGGTTACGCCCTCCTTGCCAATATTATAAGAGAGGAAGAACGTCGCGACTGGGGGAATACTTCAGAATACCACAAGCATAACTTCAAACACAATAACTCCAGTTAGTCAATCATCCATCAGCAGTTTTATATGTGTGTTAAGTGTTATATTTTCTGCACACTAATATTATTCACTTAATAAATTATTACGTTCACGTAAATCACTCGTAACCATCACGCATCCTAATAATTCCTCGTGTCCAAGTCTGCGACTACAATCACTTAATTATCAGATAATTAATAATCGTATATGCAACTGTTTAACAGGTAACACTCAGTGTTCGCCCAGACAACTATCTGTCAGGTATTTCTGAATCAGTTAACACTTTACACTCAAAAGGTGAGTCACACTCACCGCCCTGTTTAAATACAGCAATATAAAATAGGTATTTTTTAACTGAATCTATAGTACTGCACATATAATGTAGAAACGTAATGAAAAAGCTAATAGTGAAAGTTAATAATAGAGCTATAATAGCTCAGAAAGAATTCAATGAAATTTAAAAAAAAAATTTTTAGAATTACTATCTGCTACCTGCAGAAATACTGTTTGAGATACATAAAAGCGATAGGAAATTGTTCTTTAGTACACTCTTCGAGATACATAAAGTAATAGGAATGTGTCCTTTAGTAAGATATACAGGCTTGTCTATAGCCAGGTCAAGGTAATATTAATATTAACCAGCTAATATTAATATTAGCCGGTTTGGGTGAGCACCGTGCAATTAAGTGTCCTGCTTAACCCAAACCGGCCTCATCCCAGGTCTGCGATGAGCTTTATAATTCAATTACGGTATAGTTTCGCGATACGGTTTATTACCAATGGTTTTTGCAGTATCTCGGACATGTGTCCACCAGCGGCCGAATTGCCGTCCCACCCAGGAACTCAATGCACTACGAGCGGACTGGAAGGGATGAGATAATCTCAGTCGCTGATTAGTTATTCGCATTTTTCAAGCACAGCCTTCCCATCCCCGTCATCCTCGTGGCAAGGGTGGGATGTCGACAAAAAGTCGACAAGGGTGGGTCTAGAGTACAAAATAACGAGATACAAACCAGAGTTAGAGACAATGAGTCAGCACAACTAGAACCAGCTAGTCAAGCATTAGAACAAGTTAGTATACTCAATTAGAAGTCGATCAGTTTGTTAGAATCATATCAGCTCAACAGTTACAATAAATAAGCATTACACCAAAACCTTGACTTTCCTTGGTATAAGTGTTAACTACCTCAGTTCAGTACTTATTAGGAGTATTTGGAGGTACACGTGTACACCGTGCGCTAACAAATACCTTCGAGTGCAAAGGTTAATAATGGGGCAGGTAAATACAGGGTGTCCCGCAACTTTCGTTGGACCCGGAAAAAGGTTGTAGGGGAGGTGATTCTATGTAACTTTTTCCTTTGCAAAAATGGGGTTTAGACTCTCGTTTTTGAATTATTAAGGAAAAACACCGACCAATCAGAGCGCGAGAATAGCGCGCGCTCAGACGCGAGAGCGAAGCTCCGAACATACGGCCGATCGCGGATGCAAACAAACAAGTTAGTATCGTGCTATGTTACGCCAAAGTTAAATCAAACATAAAATTGTCTTATCCCTTAATCGGTAAAAATGAATAACTGAACATTATTCTTAATTCCCATATTCGTTATGTGATTTAACTTTGACGTAACATAGCACGATACTAACTTGCTTGTTCGCGTCTGCGGTCGGCCGTATAGCTTCGCTCTCGCGTCTGAGCGCGCGCTATTCTCGAGCTCTGATTGGTCGGTGTTTTTCCTTAATAATTCGAGAACGAGAGTCCAGACCCCATTTTTGCAAAGGAAAAACTTACATAGAATCACCTCCCCTACAACCCCTTTTCGGGTCCAACGAAAGTTGCGGGACACCCTGTATAAGTAAATTAAAAAATTTGCAACATCAGAATATTAATATACGAATAATCGTATTTGAAGTGACCAAACGTAGAATCTGACGGTAGTCTCTATCGTAAATTTCAAGTGTTGGTGCAGTCCAATTGGATCTCGTGACGAGAACGAAATGGAAATTCCTGAAATCCATAGTCAAAAGGATAAAGAGTTCGCGATTAACGAGTCCCTGCTCAGTTTGCATTTTTTCCACTCGTGGTGGATGCGACAGGACGTTGGCGGAAATGGAATTGGATCATTGGAACAGGAACGATACCAGCAGCCAATACTACTCGAAATAAAGGTAACCTTGGCCCCTTGACTCGATTCGACAGGAGAGATAACCACCCCACGACTGCACGTCCTGTCGCAGCTTTCGACGTACAGGATTATTCAAAAACAATATCCATATTTCGTTTTATTCCATCGCTAGCACTTTATTAACACTAGATTTACGGATGTTCAATGATCACTTATGTCTACATCGAAAATGAACTATAACAATAAGTAAATAATGAATAATATATAAATCAGTTTATAGAAACATTCTTTATCTCGATGAGGATTAACATATATTTTGACATAAGCTTTTTAATCATTTTCGTAATTGAAACATAGTATTAAATAATTACGAGTATACTCCTTTATCACTAGATGACGATTAATGATTGATTTTTTAATTTATACTGTTATTAATTATAAATTATTTTGCAGGGAATAGTAAAATGCAGAGTATTGGTCCATATTTTGATGTATAAGTTAAAAGTATTATACTTTGGCAGTATTTCTAGGATAAATCTTTCATTAAGTTGTCCGGCCATGTATACAATTAACAAATTTCATAAGACGAGTAACTAAATACTAATAGTATTTTAATTTTTAAAAATACTACGTAATACTAACTACTATAATTATTGTTACTTCGCGATAAAAATGTAGACAGGCCGATGTAATAATTTGCTCCCATTAACAAGAAACATGTAATTAATTCCTTATTTATCACCAGTTAATATTAAAACGACGTAGAAATATCAGTTATTTAATAACTAATCTATTTTATAACATAAAATGTGAAATACGAGTCACATCAATTATCAAATATTTCTGTTACTTTCGATTAAGGAAGATCATTGTAGTCAATTAGAGCAAATATAATTTTCATAAATAATTTGTCTGCGAATATTCAATGTCACACATGAAAGTTTAATGTCCAAATGCTGCACTAATAATTGAATTTACTTAGAAACTTGAAGAGTTCGACAATCAGTGATGAATGTTTTACACAAAAATAATTAAATGTTAGCGAAAAACGACTATGTGTAGAAAAATCCTGATCTCACATTCCTGGCAATGCAATCGTTTAACTTGTATTATTAAATGATTATCATGCCTTATTGATATAAATGTACTCATTGCATGTATCACACATATCACGTTCGGGACCGCATTTCCATGTTCACACCTGTCCAATTGTTTATTCAATTTTATTCAAATAAAACTGTGATATAGTAGGATTACGATAAATATTTCGACTTGATAATCAAAAATTTGAGTCGTCGAAGGTATATATTATTTATCATTTTAACGACTGTTTTCTTATCAACATATTCGTTAACAGGGGAACAATTGATGAGTCTATGGACTAATTATACTGTATAATTACAGATTTTTAAATAAGATACAAACGCTATTCGTGAATAATCCTGTAGCTACATCGAGGTGCATAACTCGAACGAGCACCTGCATTGTGATCGACATAAGTTCCTAGAAGTTTCGAGCAGAGTCAAGTGCATTGTATCGATTCGTGTTGCTGCACCAATTATGACTAAAACTATTTAGTTATCGACAAATACCCTTTCACCTGCAGCTTCTTGCGGTCAAGAAGTTTGATCGACAGAAACTATGTAACATGAAAATTATTATAATTTTTAAGGCAGACTCACGTTATATTGCCACATTCACGCGGATACGGTGAATTTTTTATCTGGTAACGGAAACACTCTGAGACCGTGATATAAAAAGAAACTGACTATTCCAATAGCATACCAATCTCCACAAGTTTTTCACTTCTACAGTTCAATCAGTGGCACTGTAACAAAAATTTGTAATATACCGACAGATTCTGAGAAGTGGGACAGGCTTTTGTTTTTTTTTAGGTACAAATAGAAGTGATAGAGAACAAAGTTATATAGTATACTATGTTATACGTTTATAGGAACTTGGCTTTTGTGCAGATGCATCGATGCACCCAATAAATACAACTGCTCTTTGTTCTTTAATATAACCAAATTTTTTGATACGAAAGTATAAAATATAAAATTAATTCACAATTATTAACCAAACTAAAATTACAAGGCATATATTTACTAAGTGATCGAAGTATCAATACTTCTGGAAATGTTTGACATTTTATATTTGAAAGGTGTCTGACTGTGTATGTACCTGTATAGCGCACACCTTCAATTTTTTAACTGATACATTTAAGATCGTTTTAATTTTTAATCTTAGAATTTCAGAACTTCTGTACTACTTAAATGTAGCAATGTACTACTTCCCAAATTCTTAAGTGCAGTAATATTTTAATTTTTTAATTTTCCAAATTCAAATTTACAAATCTCCGAAAGTACAAATTTTCCGAGCTTGGAATTTTGTATATAAAGAAATGTAAATACTTAAGAACTTCTTAATTCGCCAACTTTCAAATGTTTGAATTTGAAAAATTCGGAACTGTTAAGTTTCCATACTCGCTCTCGGAACAACAGAATTACATGGCAAGATATTACGTACATATATACATATTCAAACTTTTCAGTACCTTGCGTAAGTTGGCAGTCAAAAGCTATGCCGACTCTATTGATTCAGCTGCAAACTTACCAGTAGCGCATGATAAATATTCATCCCACACAAACACAGGTGGTTACTCGAGAACTTTAGAAGTGCAATCCATAGAACAGCAGGTTATAAAAAAAAACTAAAATAAAATAATTTAATTCCATATGGAAAAAATATATTATAATTCAACATACTCTCACTGTTTTCCTTCAGTAGTTAAAAGACCAGTTCCTAAACGTGTTGAAAATAGTTAAAACGAACAAATTTTATGACTTATTGTCCGCAAGGATTTTTAAAATTCTCAGAGACCAGCGCATTTGGAAAAGGACAAATTGGTTTATTACTAGTATCGGCTAGCGCTGACTAATGTCAAACCACCCTACCTGGGTCTAACAGTAGTCCCCGAACGGCTTTCCACTTCCCAAGGTTTTTCCAGAAATTCAAGTAACCAATAAGAAGCGACGTTACAAAAAGAACCCTCTCTACCAAAATAAAATAACTACGATGGAAAGGTTAGTGACAGAGAGTCAGATCAAAATCAAAGTTCAACAAGTCAAGATCAAATATCTCAAGTTAAACAAGCCGTCCAAACAAACTTTATAAAATTTACTGTAAAAATTCTTGTTGCCCAATCCATATTAAATTTAATTCTGTGTTCTTTCTATTGAGAAGGCGGCCAATGCCGACGATGCGGACCAGCCCTTAATACAGGGACCCAAGCGGGGGTCTTCCGGCCGCGATTCTCTGCTGTTCGCGCGCTTTCCGTGGAGACCATGAGGCATTACTACGAGGCTCCTCATGTGGTTTATTTCCCAGTATTATTATTAAAGTATTTTTGTATTATATAATTTGCCAAAGATGTTCTTAATTATTCACTCATAAAAAGGTATCAATATAATATATAGTTATCCAGTACAAAAAGAGTTGGCGTTATTTCCATAACCCATAACACTTTCACTTTGCAGGTTTCCAATAATTCACTCGCCGTTAAGTCTGCGTGTGAAGTGAACATTCGAAGAAGGTCTTACTTGCATATTTCAGCTGATCATTTTTGCCTACACGGTAACAGCCAATAATAATGCGAACTCATGCTGAAAAGCAGACCCACTCCCACCTGCCTCTACACGTTCCCGAAAGTGCATAGGTCAAACGGATAACAGCGGCTCGTCCGCAAATATTTTCACGAATTCATGATCGATTTTCGAGGCTCGCGGTTCGTTTCGTCGAATTCCCGACGTCGTCCGCGATATTTTCGCTCGTTACCGGCTCCTTGACAAACTTCGTCGGCTCGATTTCCCCATGCAAATGTTTTAACAAGTGCCGAAGAGAACAGAGGCGACAGGCCAGAAGTTGCCGCCCCGGCGGAAATAACGAAGTTCCCGGGAATCCCTAAGGCGACGAACGAAAAACTCCAATGATACGGCTCCGGGCGAAAGTTCGCGACCCGACATTCACCGAACTTTCGAATCGCTGACAGACAAGCTCGTCGACAATGTCAACATCGTATGTTCTCCTAAGTTCCGACTACCCTGATTAAGAGTCCCTTAGCTCTTTACCCGGCAATTTTCCGCGAATTATCCTCCCTTGCCAACGGTTCCTGGTGTTCGAGTTACATAAAGCAATAGGAATTTGTTCTTTAGTGAGGTATACAGTCCTATCTATAACCAGGTCAAGGGACATTAATATTAGTTTGGGTGAGTACCGTACAATTAACCGGTTAAGTGTGTTTCGCGACTATATCCGTCATGGAGATGTGGCAGAATTTTGTGTCGTGACGACTATATCCGTCATGCGTAAAATTTAGTTACCATTGGTTATCTGAATTGTAAGTTTTGCAAAAGTAATTTAAACTGAAATTTGTCGTAGATTTTAAGATGTTTGAAACATTTGGAAGCCAAGACACAGTGAAACGAGCAAATAAAATGTATAAATAATTTGTGATAAATTTATGCATCCCGGAGCTACTCATCGTCGTCGATTTTCACGACACATATAGGTGCACATTCTCGAAAGGGAGCTGTTGTGTCGTGCTCTTCGTATTTAGATTTTTGAAGGCGGCACGATAGGTATTACCCTTTAGATGCGGGTAAGTCGCGATTGTTGATTTCGCGAGTGAAATGATTTGGTAGGCTATATAATATTGGTTTGAACTTGGAGTTTATTGTCTAAGTTCTGATAATATAAATAACCGGTTAACAGTAACTTCTGTTAGAAAGATGAGTTCTGTTAGAAAGATGCTAATGGGATATATTGAATTTTACTAACTAATATTAAAAGTCACAAAATTATAATTTATAATAACGATTTTACTGATGTATGTAACGATAACGAATAAAACATTCTGGAAAAGGCACACAGAAAAATAAAAGATTGCCGCCCGATAACACCGGCGACTTTCGTTTTAATTTCTAAATATAACGTGATAGAATTTTTATTTCTAATGATCAGTGTTTCTCAACATAGAGATTTAGTTTTGATAAATTTTTAATAATATTATTCCAACAGATGCAATAATATCTTGTAGATAAACTCGTGTTGGTGAATATGATGGGGGTGTAGTCTAGGATTCGCGGAAATGAAGTTGAAGGCGGAAATATAGGAAACCACCTGATTGGTGTGAAAATACTGGTATGGGTCTTGAGTGACCGCCTAACTCTGACGTCAGTAGTTTTTGGAAAAACCAGGAACTAGTGACGTAGAGGTTTTTTATAGTTTGGACCCTTGACCGTTGTCAGGTAGACTAAAAATTTAGTTGTTAGGGTTGTCGAGTTTACGAGGTGTCCGTACAATAAATTGCCGCTGGTCAGAGTTTACCTAAGCATGCTAAAATGGTCTTCGGATTTTTTTCTATTGTACATACTGACAATTGTTTCGAAGTGTCCCCAAATAAGAACGCTACAGGAGCGCTACAGTTAACTGGTTAAGTGTCCTGTTTAACCCAAACTGGCCTCATCATAAAGTTATACTCCAAGTCCCTTTTGAACTTTACAACTGAATGACGGTCACATTTTAAGATATGTTTTATTACCGAGGGTTTTTCAATGTCTCGAACATGTGTCCACCAGTGGCCAAATTGCCACTTCACCCAGTGCGCTACGAGCGTATTAGAAGGATGTTTGAAGGACCACCTTCACACCCCCCGTCATCCTCGTGACAGGGATGGAATGTCGACGAAAGTCACTAAGGGTGGTTCTTGAGTCAGATATAAGCAAGAAGTTAGAGAAAGCACGATAACAATCAGCTAGTCAGTTAGAAACAAAGTTAGAAATACTCAGTTGAGAGTAAATCAATTGTTAGAGTCATATGAGTTAATCAATTTATAATAAACAAGTATTAGACCATGAAACCTTGACTTTTCTTGACATAAGTGACTACCACCCAAGTCAATATTAGAGTGTATTTGGAGATACACATGTACACCGTGCCCTGACGCCCGGAAAATATGGGAATCGCTCCTCAAGGCGATCGATTTCCTTCCTCTTTTTCCTAATGCCGCGCTTCTTTTTCAGCCGAGAACGAATGGCGAAATTGAGAGAACGGCTGCAGAAGTATGTTTTGTTCGTCGAGCGTTCCGGAATTCTGTAAATTAATTAGTTCGAAATGAAGGAACGACAGCTTTCAAGGAAATTTCACCAAATTCTCTTGTGCCTTTCAAACTGTTTATGTACGGGGAGTTCAGTTTATCTTGATGTTTAAGGTCTTGACAAATTTTGTTCTTTTTTCTGCATTTAATGAAAAAATCATTGAGAACCAAAGCGGATTTTATTGAAACTTTGCACAATTGCGCGGAGTACTAACAATGCAAAATCGCGAAGCGCAACTATTTATCATAGGGCAGAAATTTGTAATTTGTGTTTAAACAGCTGGGAGTGGTATGAATTGTGAAATTTAATGTAGCCAGGCAGGAAAGTAGCTGGTTTGCTAAATTGAAGGTCGCGTTGAATTGAAGTTTAGAACCTGCAGACTTTATGTCTCCTTTAAATTTGTTCGTCGAAAATTTCAACAAACAAATTCTTGTGGAAAATCCTCAAATTTCTTAACATTTAACTTTCAACATTCTTGTATTACAAATATCATAAATTAAATATTTTTATCACGTTCATTCACTGGACAAATATTAACAATAAATCATTTTTATTTTTGCCGATTTACCTTTAAAAGAAGTAAGAAAAATGTTTACAAATTCTGAAATATGTAAGAAAACATAAAAAATCTTTTATTTTGAAAGGTAATATTATTGTCATCAAATTATTTCTAATTAATTAATTGTTCTAATATATTTAATTCTGATTTACCAATTGTTCTAATAAGGTTAGTTCTAATTAATTACTTTTTCAAAAGAAGGTAGTTTTAATTAAACAATTCTACTAATATAAATAGTTTTAATAATTCTGCCACTATTACCTTTTTCTGATCAAAATATTATTTTCGCATAAATACACTATACTAATAAATGTTCAAATAAAATAGAATTGCACATTTGATAAATTCAAACGTATTTTTGTCTAGAAAAATTTATAAACCTTCTGGAAATGGCTTCACTGAATCATCGATTTTTTTCCTTTCCAGTGAAATCCTATCTTACACATCTGCTCTCCATCCTTTTAACCCCTACCGACATTATACTTTTCCACTCAACATACTTATCGAGATATCCATTTATAGATCGGAAAGACGGTGCCTTGAATGTACCTTTCCAAAACATATCCTGAAATTCTACAGATAAATCATTCATCGTACATCAGCGACCCATGCTTTTCAACTGCAAACACAGATATAAACACTTTCTACCTTATTCCCTCGACGTTCGAAAAAAAAAAAAAAAAAATAAAAGTGAAGATATCTTAAAAAATTGAGGGAAGGAGAGTAGATCCGAACGTCTGTATATCTGGGGAATAAAATATTGCTTTCGAATCCTGGGATAAAGAATACAAAAATTCGTTTTTTATTCAAAGGAAACGAGGGGAATAAAGATAACTTATATACAGAGAAAGGGCAGTAAAATATATCTGTAAATTTCTGTGTGCAGAAAAAATGTGGGCAATGATGTCGAAGGAATGAATAGAGGTAACAGAAATGGTTTTGAAATATATGAGAAAACAAAATGGAAAATGCGTAGGAATTGTAAGAAAAGGGGAACAAGCAATAGCTATAAGTTTGAAGAAATGAATGCTGGTTATAGTTTCGACCCCAAGATATAAAACTTGTCGAATACAGGCTAAAAATAAATGAAAACAGAAAACACGATCTAATCATATTTTCTGTATGCAATCTTTTTTTATATCCAATCTCAGAAAATGTTGGTAATTGTAACTAAACCTAGAGATTCTATTATCAATGTTACGAAATATTATACCATTAGTGTTATTAAAAATTCTCTGTAACATTTACATTTTTGCATGTAGTAACATTCATACACATAATACATACACGTACGATATGTACTTATATGTGTATCTCTGTGTAGAGCCATATATACGTAATGTATATAATGTATACCTTTAACCATGTATACACACGTGGACAAAATTCATGGACATTGCAGAAATGTAAAAAATGTTTTGTTTTATTACAATGTTGTAAATAAATTTTAAATTTAGAACGTGAGATATTTTTGTAGCCTTGAAAAAACATTTATTTAATGTATATAATTGTGCAATAAGATTTTGATTTATAGGCATTATTAGTTAATTAAATTTACCTTTTGTTATTTATGATACCTGTCCACTTAATTTTGTCCACGACTGTACGTCATCAATTCATTCATATTAATGAGTCCACATATGAATCACATATGAATCACATATGAGTCCACATATGAATCGCTACGAATATTGATGTCCTCACAAATTGACAATCTTTACTTCACAATTATTTTGCAAAAATCAAAAAATTCAATAACAAAAATATTTACTAATTTATTGTCACCAGTTTGAGGTCATTCAAGATTTTTCCAAGTCGTTCCCCCGTTTTTCGCTCAATTTAAAGTTAATAGACCTGGCCGCTATAGCGAGACCATCCTTTCTTCTCCGCACTCTTTTGTTTCGTTCATCTTAAATCAAAAGAAACCACGAAGTTACCGCCGCCATCGAGTCTGTTCAACTGGATTCAGCCTCGAACTCGATGCTTCTTGCGGTCGCGCAAGAAAGAGAGGCAGGATAAAACCGACGAAAGTCCTCAAGGTGGGTGAAAATTACCGTGTAACCCGCCAACTGGATGGGCATCATTGGCGAAACGCCAAAATTTATCCATAGATCATACGATCCTTCTTCGCGGTCCGATAAAATGTTCCTCTATTTTTTTCTTTCTTCGCGGGTTGATAAAACGTTCTGATAGGTCTTAGAGTACAATACCATAACGAGAGGATCAGACCTCGATCCAAGTTTCTATCCATACAATAATCCGAGTTTCTATCGATACAATAATATACCGTTTTTAGTATCTGTACGATGCTACAACTCACCTTACACACAGCTCACGATGACTGTGGATTCGTAGACCATCAAGGTCAAAATAGCAATTGGATCATGACACTTAGCATGACAATCCTCCATAAACTACGACCTAAGACATCGCTCGCAACTCGAGCCCGCCGCCCGTTGCGGACAAAAAATTTGGAAAAACCCAAAATTACCGTTTACCGCGTCATCCCTACTGTTAGCCTCTTTGCACCACCTCTTCCCTCCTCCTTTGCCATTTTCCAGCACTGCTCATCCAATGACGGCTCCAAATTTTCCTCCCTTTGCATAGTTCATTCCTACATTCCCACCAATCCATAATAGATTCCTGATCAAAAACGTTTTCATTTTTCGTGAAAAATCCAAGTAATACCAGAACAAATTCATGCACGCGAGGACGCCGGTGTGTGGATGAAAAGAATATTACTTATCAGTCAATCAACAAAATATATTGAACAAACAAACAAAGATTACAGTGAATCTTCCCACAGTGCAACAGAGGCCGGAATCGAAACTGCTCACTGTGAGCATAGGAGAAGCGAAATTTAATACTCGGCGGCTGTCCCTTGCTGGGGTGATCCCACTCGGAATCAGTCAAGCGTTAAACACGATCGGTTACCGAAACGACCGAATATCGGTGAGACACATACTAATGCAAGCAAAGAAAAAGATTGCAATTTTCTTATTTCCTATTATTTTTTCATGAAACTTGTACCATCGTATTCGTCAGGTTTTTCTGATTAAAATGACACCAAACATGATGTAATTATGTTAATAATTACGTACGTAACGGGTGAATAAAGCTTTTAACGTGAAAGAGGACGGCGAGTGGAAAAGACAGAGAGGCAGAAGGTTGAAGCGTTCGGCAAACATGAAAGACTCCTGCATGTTCTGTCTTTTAAATTCAAAAATCAAAATTCTTTATTTTTGGTTTTTCGTGAATGAAACCTTTACCATCGTATTCGTCTCGTTTTTCTGATTAAAATGATACTAAACACGATATAATTACGATCATAATTACCCGTATAACAAGCTATAAAAGTTTCGAACTTTAGAATCTAAGGAATTCGTATCTCTGCCGTAAATGTAACGTCTGAAACTTGTATGGCTTGTTACACAGGTAATTATGATCGTAATTATATCGTGTTTGGTCTTATTTTGATCGGAAGAACCTCACGAATATGTTAAAAAAATTTGCAGTCAAAAAAATATAAATATTAAAAAATTATTTTGGTAAATTTGGAACTGGAGATCTGTCGGCCCGCATCAAAGGGACCGCGGCGAGTGTATCGTGATAAATAAAGCATAATAAAAATGGATAATTGTCGGTAAACATAGCCGACACTATGACACACATAGATCATGCGATTCTTTTTCGCTATCCGATAAAATGTTCCTCCATTTTTCCTCCTCTTCCCGATTCAATGAAAACTTCCTGCTTTTTTCCCTTCTCTCTTCGAGCCCTCTTATACGACATTATTTCGTTATGACGTATATCGTTTGTATATCTTTTTCACGGGAAAGTTTCAGGGAACAAGTTCGCGTCGACTTCGTGAGACAAAGGACACCGACTTGCCAACTCTTAAGAGCTCGTCTCCCCCGTTGCTTCTCTGTTTCGTGTAATTATGTTGGGGCCGAAATAGTCGATAAAGGAGTTCTGATGGCTGAAACGAAGGACTTTCGTACCAGAAGAAGCTAGCTTCTTTATGAGTGTCTCTCTCCATTTTACGAAAGATTAAACTGCGATTCACTGCGAAAACACAGGCACGCTGGTTGTTTTATACTGTACAGGGTGGTTCATATATACAGTTTTATTTCCACAGCTATCAGCGTATTTCGTAATTGAAAGAGAATATTGTCCTCATTATGTTTATTAATCGTATTAAATTATACAAATTATATAGGGTGTCCCAAAAGTGTTGAAGGAGCCAGAAATGGGAGGTAGGTGGGGTCATTCTGAACAACTTTTTCATTTGCAAGAATGTCGTATAGGGCTTCATTTTTAAATTATTAACGAAAAACGCCGACCAATCAGAACGAGAGAATCGCGCGCCACGACCAATTATAACTCGGACCTACACTTATGCCTCCGAGCGCGCGCGATTCTCGCGCTCTGATTGGTCGGTGTTTTTCCTTAATAATTTAAAAATAAAGCCCCACACGACATTTTTGCAAATGAAAAAGTGGTTCAGAATGACCCACCTACGTCCCATTTCCGGCTGTTTCAACACTTTTGGGACACCCTGTATAGTATACACATTATGAAGTCAGGTTTGCTCCCCTGTCGAAATATATATATGTTTAGGTTTTTCCCCGTTCTGAATGCAGGCGTCGCATATTCGAAAAGAAAAGAAGGCTGTCTGTGCGCGTCGTGCGTTGAAGCAACATGCGTTTTATTTTTTGTTACAATGCGTCGATTGTTTTATTTTTATTTTCATATTAAATTGTGTTAAGTTACTTAAATATATATATATCCTTTCAAATATAAAATATATTATTCATTTTACATCCCATTACTTCACATTATGTAATATGCTTATTAAATACATTGAATTGTATCAATTGAGCAATATATTTATTAAATAATATATATTATTGAATACATATTAAATATGAACTTGCCAAATTCCCAAATGACCAATTTATCAAATTTCGATATCATCAGCTTATCAAATTTTCAGATTGTTGATTTATCAAAATTCTAAATTATGAGCTTATCAAATTTCTATATTTTCAACTAATCAAATTTGAAAATTATCAACTTCTCAAGCGTCTAACTTATTTTCATATTCCTTATTTTTATACTTCCAACTTACTTTAAATTACGAACTTATCAAATTTCCAATTTATTAACTTACCAAATTCCCAAAGTATCAATTTTCAAAATTTCCAAATTATTAGCTTATCACATTCCATATTATCAACTGATCGAATTTCCGAATTATCAACTTCTCAGCCGCCCAAATTATAAACTTATCAATTTTCGAATTTAAAACTTACGAAATATCCAAATTGCCAACATATTAAATTTCCAAAATACCAGTATAATACCGAAAACCTAAATAATCAACCTATCAAATTCCCAAATTCTTAATTTACCGATTTTCCAAATTTCTATAGTGGACAATGTGACAACTAGAAGCAAGGTTTATGTCGAGGATCTGCAATGCCTCGGACATGCATCCACAAGCGACCAAGTTGCTATCCTATCCAGGAACACAATGCGCAAAGCGCACTGGAAAGGATGAGAGAACCTCGGTCACTGATTAATTAGCCTTAGAATTTGAGGAACGCCTTCACCGTGCTAGTGGCAGGAGTGGGATGACACCCAAAGTCTACAAGGGTGGTTTATGTTGCGGCGCATTCATAGAATAATAAAGCCATTGGGCTTATTTTTAACATTAGAAAATTCATGAATAATCAACAACTTCCGTTTGCAGCTCTTTACTACGTGTGATTTATGTTCGTAAACTTTTATTTAATTTAGCATGACTTTCGAGAGCCAGCGCGGTTTATTATTTTATGAATGTCGAACCGTTAGGTGACAAGCGACTTTGTACTTTTTACATGAGGTAAAATTGTCCATTTTCCTTCAATTTTCCACAACTAATGAAATAGTTTAATTTTAACTTACTCGTTTGTTCACCCACAGCATCACGCGAATCCCCACTACATGCTTTATTCTGGAGAGAACATTACTTTTTCTCTTCGGTAGATTCAAATAACTCTCAAAGAGTACACAACCCAATTTATATTTATCTTTGAAGTCCATTATCAGTTTGCGTGGTGTTACTATTTTTCTTAAGTGCTAAATCAAATTTTAGTTTTAATGAAGTACACAATTTACCCTCGCCAGTTGTTCGGCTATTTTTGCCTTTCGAGTGGATTCACTGATTCTACAAACTAACTAGTACATGGTTCATTGAGTTCACATAGACCTTCACACATACACTCATAGACAAAATTAAGTTGACATTGCAGAAATGTAAAAAATGTTTTGTTTCATTACAATGTTGTAAATAAATTTTAAATTTAGATCGTGGGATATTTTTGTAGACTTGAAAAAACATTTATTTAATGTATATTATTGTGCAATAAAGTTTTGATTTATAGGCATTAGTAGTTAATTAAATTTACCTTTTGTTATTTATGATACCTGTCCACTTAATTTTGTCCACGACTGTAGATCACCTAGTCAAATTAAGCGCAGCTACTTTATTTGCGATTATGTTTCTAATCGGTCAGAATCCCAATATTTTACGAACGCATATTATTCGACGACATCGTACGAACGCAAGCGACAGATTAAACGTTCGAACGGGGTTTCTCGCTTCAAATATCCTATGGGTGATAAATCGTCCCAAAAATGCGACAGCTCGAGCGTGTAACTTGGAATCCTTCGTGTACGGAAGGGATATCGCGGTGAAGTGAAACTTTTCCACGGTGTGGCTTACAAAGCCGAATGATTGCCTGCCGACACACGACAGGCAAAAGCAATATCGCGCGCCGAGAGAACACAAACGAAACTCGAAGAGCAAAACGGAAGAGTGGACGGTACACGGAAATCGGAAATCGCAACGAATCGGAAAACAACGACACGCCTCGCCACTCCGTAGACAGTAATACAAGCTGTCCAATGAACTCGTTAAGCTTTGTGAATGTGGAAGAAGAATGGACGGGAACGAAGCGAAGGGGGAGCACGTGGTCGATGATCGAAAGTTAATAAAGAAACGTGAACAGAATCCAAGGAAGCGTGTTAAAGGGATGATGTAGGAAATTCTTTTAGCGCGGGATGTGGGGATTTGGGAACTTGGGAATTTCAGGATTTTGAGGATTTGGAAAATTAGAGATCCAGGATGTGGAATACGAAGATTTTCGAATTCAAGAGGCTGGGTGTCAGCAGGCGCATTTAAGGGGTTATATCTACTTGGAATTAGGAAAAGTTACATGATTTTCAAGAATTTTTTTTGTCATTTCAATAATTATTTTTAATAATTCTCAAAACACTATCAAAAAGTGCATATCTTAAGGTGTATATATAAATTTTTGTATGAAAAAATATGAAAAAACAAATGAAATATAACTCATTTCCTAGATCGCCAGTTTTTTTTATGTCACTTGCGGTGACCACGATATCTTCAGAACGCCTTATCTGAAGTCAAAATCCAAAAATAGTGCATTAGTACATTGCGTTAAGAAGCGCCTGAACGAAAGGTTTCGTAGAATTTTAATTTTTACAAAAATGACAACAATTTTACGAAAAAATCAATGGTTCGAGGTGGGCAGATTTTTTTTTTTTTTTTTTTTTTTTTTTTTTTTTTCAATAAAAAAAATTTTGTAATCATAATGAAAAATCCTTCGCTCAGGCCCTTCGAAGCGCAATGTACTAATGCACTATTTTTGGATTTCGACTTCGGATAAGGCGTTCTAAAGATATCGTGGTCACCGCAAAAAAACTGACGATCTCGGAGACGAGTTATATTTCATTTGTTATTTCATTTGTTTTTTTTTTTTCATATTTTTTTATACAAAAATTTATATATACATCTTAAGATATGAACTTTTTGATAGTGTTTTGAGAATTATTAAAAACATTTATGAAAATGGTAAAAAAAATTCTTGAAAATCTCGTAACTGTTCCCGATCCCAAGTAGATATAACCCCTTAAGTAGTATGATACGCGTATTTTATTTAATTGAACACAGAATGCATCGGGTCACGCTCGAAACATAAACAAAACAGTAACGGCTTCGCTAATTGGCGACGTCTAATGGTTAATCGCGATATTCTAACAATGGGAATTCGAGAATTCGAGAATTTAGAGATTTGGGAGCTTGAAGAGTTGGAGAATTTTGAGAATTTCAATATTTCAGAATGATGTGAACTTTGAGAACGTTTGTAGTTTTTAGAATTTGGTGAATTTTGAGAACTTGGATATTAGAATTAAAAAAAATTACAAATTTTCTAAATTAAGTGGATTGAAATTTGAGAATTTTAATGTTCGAAAGCTCAAGAATTTTGACATTTAGAGGTTAGACATTTTGAAAATTGAGCATTATTAACTTAAGAGTTTGGTAATGTCGAGACTCGAAAGTTTAAGAATTTGAGGTTTTGAAAATTTGAAAATTTACGAGTTTGAGAAACTGTCCCGAAGAATTTGGATATGTGAATTCCTAAATAACTTGCAAATTTTGAGCTTAAGAATTTAGCAATTTACGAATCTTGTGATTCAGGGATTAAAAATTAAAAAGTTGATAAATTGTAGAGATTTCCAAAAGAGCATATTTCCAAATTTTCAGGTTCTTAAGTCTAAACTACAAAAATATCCAAATATTAAATTCGAACTTTTTCATATTATCAAATTCGAAGATTTTAAATTGACGATATTCCTTAATTGCATAATTATTACAAGCTTGTAACCAATAATGTAGAAAATGTCCCGTTCTTCGATAATGATTGATAGATACCGTTTCGCCGAAAGAGGGAAGAAAGAAAGGAAATGAATTCATTGAAGAAGATTTGAATTCTTTCGTGCTGAATAAGCCATATATATGTGCAAGCCATTTTTATTGCAGCCCTGCCCCCATTCTTCGCACTCGATGTCGCGCATATTTCTTACACGCCAAAATATTGAATTTCCCATAATGTGCGTAGAAATTCTTTATCCCAATATTTCCTAAATTTCATTAGGAATAATAACAAAAGTAAAATTAAAGCTTTCACTTAAACAAGATTAAGATTAAAGTTAAAACGATTTCATAATTACACCTTTCAAAATGCCATTTGTTTAGGCCCACTATTAAGACATAACAATTCTTATGGCTAACAATGCCTTTAGCATTAGAATAGAGTTTAGAATTTAAATATAGTAATTAACCTAAGACCGTCGACCCATCGAACGGTTCGCGGACCGTGCCGTGGCAGCCATAAACCCAGAAAGCCATAAAGACCCGCGCGTTTTCTATGTAGTTTTTCTAGTCATTGTCCGCATCTGGTCGCCAGATTAATACTTTACCTTTTTTGATCCCGTTACTTCTAGCATGATTAGCCAAAGTCAGCGCGCTTCCTGACCCTTATTACCTGCCACGGTCCAGGAGCAAAACGTAGAATATTTGCGAGTGGAGGGGCCCACATAGGGCGTTAACTTTGTTGCCCTTCCACAATTTGTACATTTGTACTTCGCCAATTAGAACGATGCACCCCCGTCAAGTCTCCCCGACCGAGGTGACATCGGATAGTTAGTTAGAAATAGTAGTTAGTTAAAAACAGTATTTGAAATAGTAATAGCATTAGAATCTCGAACATAGTATCTAGTATATTGTTAAACATAGATTATTTGTATAGTCCCGAGTAATCGGGTGGTCCTTCGAGATTGTGAAAAATAAAACCTAGTCGGCACACCACGTGCAATATTCAACCAAGCTCGAAAGAATTTATTTCATCCACGAGCGTTAACACCATTTGACGTTTAACATTATTATTTAGCTACTAATACACGAAACGATGAATATGTTGCATTTGAACGAGATATTCTACTAGGAATAGAATATATTTATAGTAGACATTAAATTTATAGAAACTTCTATTGTTCCTATAGTTAGTGTTAAGGCCCACATGCCCTTATATTTACAATAGAGTTAGAATTTCTATGTAGCTATTAGCAATAAGACCGTCGTCCCATCGAAGGGTTCGCGGACCGTTCCGTGGCAGCCATAAACTCAGGAAGTCATAATGACTCGCGCGTTTTCTATGTAGTTTTCTAGTCATTGTTCGCATTTCGTCGCCAGATTAATATTTTTACCTTTCGAGCCCGTTATTTTTAGCATGGTTAGTTAAAGTCAGCGCGCTTCTTGATCTTTATTACCTGCCACGGACCAGGATCACAACTTGGAATATTTGCGAGTGGAGGGGCCCGAGTAGGGCGTAAACCTTGCGTCCCTTCCACAAACTTGTACATTTTGCATAGCCTATTAGAAAGATTCACCCCCGTCTAGTCCATCCGACCGAGGTGAAATCGGAGAGTTCTAATAGAATCTCGACTAGTTGAGTTGAAACATGGAAAGATAGTTAAGATACATAGTTGAATAGTTGAAGCCTAGATACATAGTTGAAACATAAATAAATTGTATAGTCCCGATCACATCGGGTGGTCCTTCGAGATTATTATAATAAACCTAGTCGGCACACCACGTGCAATATTCAACAAATCTCGAAAGAATTTATTTTCTACCACGAGCGTTAACACCTAATTAGAACTCCAAATATTAATTTATTTCGGAGTTCGCTAATGCATTCGAGAGCGAGACATATGACATCACATCTCGAATCTTTGAGTTCGAAGAATAAATAATTTGAAAATTGACAAATGCCCAAATACAGAACGTTTCACGGTTACGAAATACACCAAATGCAACCCTATTTTATTAAAATTCTATAAGTAACAGTGCAAGCATCGTTCGGGCCAATCTCGTACGATGTTTGCGGTTAATAAAGGACACATGGTCGACGCACACGCAAACAGCTCGGGCTTATTTGTTTGTCCAAGAACAGACCTATTCTACTTACTTGGCCAAGGAATATCCTCGGTGCTCGTGTTTGACCACAAACGATCATGTTCCAGATGTCTGAGCCTAGCTTGCCTGTATTTCGCCGTATTCACTGACGATCTTGTTCGTGTCTGACCAGATATGCCATTATTCCACTTGCCTGGAGCACAATTCGTGTACTCAACGTCTATCATAAGATTACCGTTGCATTATGCTCGCAGTTCGAACCTGTATTCCGCCGCAACGATTTCGCGGAATCAGATTCCTGAATCGGTTTCGTATAACTAAACTATCGCGATTCAGGATCGGTGATTTAAGGACCGAATATAAATTCTCGTCCACGATCGTAGTATCAATTTTTGATGCACGAATCGTCCCGACAAACGCATTCGTTATACCGTGGAATTGCATTCGTGAATACGCTTTGTAAAAGTAATTTATATCTCCCATTAAGGAACTGTAAGCTGAGCTTCCAGCTTCGGTTATGAATTATTGCGGTATTCCGTAAATCCCCGCGGGGATTCAATGTGCAAATCTTTAACAAAATTACTGTTTCCAGTGAAAGAGGTGATAATAAATGGTTTCGACGGCGTTGGATATAAAATACAAAACAGAATATTAATGTATGGCGGTGAGTGTTTCGCAGGTGTTGTTTTACAAAGTGTTGAGCTTGTTGTTCGTGTTTTTTAAACGACTTTGGTTGTATTAACGCGAGGTAATGTTGAAAAATAGGTAGCCCCACCCGTTGGATAAAAGTTCCTCAAGAAATCATACTAATAGCGTAAGATCGTAGCAAGTGTAGTTAACTGCAGAAAAATTATTATAATTACACTTCATTTAACTGCAAGTTTTCAGAACTTTACAGAACGATGTGGATATATGTGCAATTTGAAAATTTGAAACTTCCATTTTTTATACATAAAAATTGTCTGCATTTCTATCTAATAGAAGTATTCTGAATTTTCTATATTTTCCTATTCGTAAAACTTCCAAATATGTATTCTGCAGATAAAAGTTTCGTAGCGATATTGATGATATTTTATATTTTATGCAATTTTATGGAATGAAAATTTAATTATAAAACTGAAACAGAATAAAATTCATACTAAAATGTTTATAATTTTTCAATATTTCTATAATGAAATTCGAGTGGTTTTGAAGCAAAAGGCAGAATACAATCATAAATTTTGTGGTCGAATCAACATTTTATTGTGTGCGGATTAAATTATTTGCATGCACGCAGAGTTTAACAGCTGGGTCGAAATATCACTCCGTTAAAAATAAAAAAAACGTACAATAAAATTTTCACTCGTCAGTAAAACCTTGTATTGTGTAACAAGCTTTGTCGCTATGTGGTAAAACTTTCAACAAAAATACGTCACTGCAGCTGCAGACTGTAACTTTGCATGACACGATTCTTTGTGCAACACCGAATAAATAAGTATTAAAGTACAATGTTACAAAAATCTTTTTCATGTCGTGCTGTAAACTCTTTTATCGCGAATGTCTCAACTTTTACATTCCCGTAATCAATAAACAGATTTTAATGATTAAATGATCTAATATTGTTAATTTAATGGATGAACTTGTCGAAGAATGAATCCATAACACGAAGTTGCGATATAAGTGAGATCGAGTGGCTTTGAAATGAGGTCGCACGGTAATAAAGAGTTGAATGAGATATTAATGAATGAAGGTGAAACAGTACGATGTGTTTAATTAATATTTACAGAAAAAAAGGTACGTAAAGTTTAATAATGTACTTTCAACAGCCTCTTTACAAGATAATTCGTTTGACACAAAATGAGTCGTCGATTTTCTATTAATTGTGTAAATTACTTTGGAGTAATTTACCAAATCATTTTACAATTTTATCGATACCGTAAACAGTAAATGTAATTCATCTCACAGATACCATAAATAAAAAGAATTATAAGTTACGACAGTTATTGATAATACAATAGCATTTGTCACCGATTAACTTCTTGCCGTGCCATTTATTTCTGATATGGGTCAGTCAAAACTAACTATTCATAGTTTTAATATTAAAAGGAACAAAGGAAATTAAAATGTTGCGAGTTCAGGACAATATCAATGGGTCATTCCACGCCGAATCGATCACTTTTTGATCTCACCATCTGCGATTTTGTTTTTATCGAAATATGTTATAGCCTATGCGAAATTAGGGGGGGTTTAAGTCATCATTTTGCCGATTTCGAATTTGTTTAAAAATTACAAGCCTTTAAAATTTTCAGTTTTTGCCTATTTTTGCGAAAATAGATATCACTTACGAATTTTTTTCTCAAAAACTACTCGTCTGATTGAGCTAAATCTTTTTTTGTTTTATTCCTAAAGGATTGGGCTACTATAAAATATTTTTTTCTGACTTCGTTAATTTGTTTTATAATATGAAAAAATTTAAACAAATTCTTTTTTTATGTTTTTCAATAAAAATTATACCTGATTAAAATTTTAAAAATATAGATTATATTCTCTGAAGCTACCCCTTTAAAATGAGCCCTTCAGAATAATGGATGATCGAAAAATGTCACAATAAGTTGGAAAACGACGCGGTGTACCTCCGTTTCAGGTAAGCGAGTCGTGCAATCCGCGTTCATTGGTCCTGGTCAAGCCTGGTACACGACTGAATGACCCTGATTTTACTTGGAAAAGTATATTAGTAACCATTCTTGGCCAATCCAACCACTCGCTGAGTCCGAATATTAGCGAATAGATCACATTTAGAAAAACCCTTGAGTAAGAAATTATTCAGAATTTAGTAAACAGTTAGCAAAGGTATCCTTGAGTTTTTTATTCCCATACCAATCAAAGTTCCAGTTCTTAACACAATATTTATAAGAACCACTGAATAGACAATGTCAGAGTCTTGCAATTAACCGGTGCAACGCTTTCTGCGACCACTGTAATTCGCGCATAGTTTCGGTAAAGAAGTCGCCGAACTGTCGTTACAAATTTCCGCCCCCAGTGAGATATCTACTGTACGAGCGAGGGTGTTAAATAACCAGAGATAACACTATTCCCGAATGGCCAATCTCCAAGGACGGCTCGTTCTAAAATCGGTTCACGTAGCTCTGTACAATCCTGTCGCATCCATTGGGTCAACGAGCAAGCGTCGTATTAATGTTAATCCTGTTCCATGGCTGAGCACTTTCTGCTACGCCTCTCCATACGATGGCGTTGCGTTTGCATTTCGCAAACTGAATCGCATACAAGGCCCGGTTACACATACGTCCGCGATTAGGCAGTTAGCACGCACGGAAATCGACCGCCGAAACCCAATTATGTTTGACGAGATATCGGGCGTGCACATATCGGTATGGAGCAGAAACCGAACGTATCCTGCGAAATTTTGATTGCCAGCTTAATATTTCAAGTTTCGTAGTGTCACGGTTTCAGGAAACATAACTAAAATAGCTAACGAAACTAAGTTTCTTTTTGATAGATATTATTGTTTCACGGAGTTTCGTACGCTAATTAACCGGCTTGATTGCGAAATTTAGTTGTAGAAATCCCTGGCGGGATGCAAAATTGGGATTAAACGATGACGAAAGTAGGAAAATACTCCTATTATAAATTTTATTGAAATTATAAAATGATATAAAGGAGGATTATGTTTTTGTTCGACGAAAATTAACAATTCGTTAACGTCGCTTGCAACGAAATGAAGTTTTGGATTGTCGTTAATGTACGTAATAAATTAGTTAAGAATTCGGGAATTAAGTTTAATTTTTATACAAAATTTAGCTTAAGGAGAATTTATGTTTTTCGGTATCGAGTTTTCTCTTAACCAGTTAACTGTGGCGCTCACTTTTGTACGTATACTCGTCAATCACAGAATAAGTGTCGGTGTTAAAATATTGGACCAAAAAGATGGGCCTATTTTATAAAATAGACCATTTTATTACCGATATTGACTTATTTGGTGAACCAGTTAGCTGTGATTTAGGAGTATACTCGTCACGACACAAAATCCTGACACTTCTCCATGATGACTATACTCGTCAAACACAGCTAACTGGTTAAGCGAAAGACGTGTGGTTATTCTTCATAGTACAATGTTAGTAGCCTAACCTATCATATATCTACTGATAATACTAACAATATTTTCACATGCATTAAATACAAATTTTGTTGATTATATTTTTCAGACTATCGGTTAACATTTGTTATGTTAATACTTCGAACTTCGTATTAAGCTATGAAATGCTTTAAATTTGTTAAAAAAAAAAAATTAGTTTAATATATTGTGTCAAATTAGACGTACTAACTAACCTCATATATTCACCCACCAGCTAAAGTAAAAAATCTACCACTTAAAACAAAAATATATATTTTTTTTGACCTCCTACAAAAACTAACAATAACGGCACAATAATTAATAAATATTTTCGATTTAAGAAATTTATATGTCACAGAAATAATCCTTTAATCCCTAAACTCCCGTATCTTTATATCTCAATTAATTCATGGCGATAAATTGTCTACTGATTAAATTATAATACATTTGCAAACGTCTTCCAAATTTTTTAAATCTTCCTTTTGCAATGAGAATCCTCAAGAAGCTGTCTTTTAGACCAAAGAACTTTAAGGTTTCTTTTGAACCAAAAAGCTTTAAGAAGGTTTCTTTCGCACGAAGCAATTGTAAAAAACTACTTTATATTATTTTTAATTGAAATTAAAAATTTCTGCCCTTTTCATTATTTTTAATTGAAATTGAAAATTTCTTCTTTTTTACTATTTTTAATTGAAATTAATAAAACTTGTGCTAAACAGCTTACGCGATTTCGTGTTAGTACCTTCAATATGGCGAACTTTTCTTTCAGCAATACTGAAAAGTCATCAAAGTTGTTAATATCGCTTCGCAAAGAATCACTATGCAGACAGCGATGTGTTCTGATCCGTTCATTCTACGTCAAAGCGAAACTTTTCAAACGTAATTTATTCGGAGATGCTCGCGTTTTCCTTTGTTCTTCCATCATCTGAACTACAGAATTTTATGGTTGGTTACGAGTAAAAAATTTCTGCCGTCTTCAACAGACGCTTCGACAATTATGTACCGGCTTTCTGTATTGATAAAGTAAAACGAAAAAGAAGTAGTAATTACATTGATACGTTTCCTGCTTCAGGAATTGTAAAGTCCTTGTAATGTAGTTATTATATTTGAAGTGTAAAAGAAATGCTATGTTACCATACGGACAAGAAATTACAAAACAAGACTTTTATTGGGGATACGTAATTTATTATATAACAATGAGACAAATGTGTCCAGGTTTCAAGACTACATTTTTTAATTTAAAACATATACATTTTCAAATATTAAAATTTTATAAGTTCGAAATGCAAAAATTTTCAAGTTTCTAAATTTCTAGATTTCTAAATTCAACATTCTAAATTTTTTAATTTCTAAATTCCTAAATATCCAAATTCTCACATTTCTGAGTATTAAACTATGTACATTTCATAATTCCGAAATTTCCAAATTTCTGAATTCCCAAATATCCAACATGATATATTCTTAAATTCACAAACATTTCAATTTCCAAACTTTTAAATCTCAAAACATCTAAATCTCAAAATTTAAAAATTTATAAATCTCTAAATTTTTAAACATCTAAATTCTCAAATTCAAAAATTTACGAAACTCTAAATGCTCAGATTCCCAAATTTTCAAATCATAAATTCCTGAACTCCGAAATTCCTAAATTGTCGAGTACCAAAATTTCCAAATTTCTAGTTTACCGAATATCTAGGTTTCCATATTCCTAAATTCCCAAATTCCTAAACTCCCAAATACATCATGTTCCAAATTTCTAAGTTTCAAAATATGGCATTTTCCAAATTCCTCAATTTTCAAATACATCATGACTAAATTTTCTAACTTCCAAAATATGGCATTTTCGAAGTTCCTAAATTGCCAAATATATCAATTCCTAAATTCCCAAATACATAATTTTCCAAATTCCCAAATTCTCGAATATCAAATGCCCAAGTCCCAAGCTTGTAAACACCAAAGTTCTCAACCACCTAGATTATCAAATGTATAAACTCCTAAGCATGCAAACCCGCAATTACGTAAATTTCCATAGTCCCAAATGTCAAATTTCCACGTATAAATTTCCAAACGTAGTTACACGCCGCTACGTTCGGAGTTGAAATCCTTGTCATCGGTCCTCGTAATCTCTAACTCGACGTAAAAAAAAAAGGAACGCCGATCATCCCGACCATATTTTCTTCTCGCAACACATTGCTCTTCCGCTCTTCCAAACATGCGACAACGTCGATTTCGCGTGCACGGTCGAACGATCGGTGACAGAATATTTCTGGCGAGTGTTCGCTCGATCGGGAAACTCTTGTCACGCTCTGACTGAATCATCCCGATTGGAGCTGTTGCTCCATGAAAAATGCAACACCGCCGAGTATCGCCAACGGGAAAATGTCTCGATTCGCCAAAGGTGACAACGACCGGGTGTAAGAATCGACAGATCGTGCCGAGTTTCTATTGCTCGTGTCTCGCTTTAGCCAAAGCAATGTTCGCAGCTCGTGAGAAGTCTTTGACTGCTGTTTGTCGTTTGTCATCGAACCTTGCCTCGTAAAAGTGCCAAGTACAGGCGATATTTTTCGTGTATCAAGAACACGCGTGTCAATGTCTCCCATTGATTTATCGCTCGTTTAATTGCAGTCCGTCGCTGTCGAATTTTTTTCGACGGTTTGACACCAAACCTACCAAAGCGGTCAAAATGCGCATTTAACAAGTTTGTAATTTTAAGTTAGAAAGTATGTTAACACTAGATTTACGGAACGAGCCAAAATGACTCATGATACAAATCTGATTTTAAATTACAAGAACTATGAGGAAGCTTTTATCGAAATGTATGTTGACTTTCATAAAGATAAAGGATCGTTTTATAAGACAGTTTAGGTATCATATTTCATCAATTTTCTTTTCTACTTTAGTTTCAATGCAAAAATAAATGGTCATTGCACGTTCGTAAATCTAGTGTTACGTTTACTTTTTTGAAAATCATGTTGATTTTCACCAATATAAGGAATTAATGTATACATTAAGTCATGTTTCTTCGTTCGATTATTCATTTTTCAACTACATTTTTAACCCATTTGCTACCACGATCCCCAAATGGGGATCGCCTCGTCATACATATAATATATATTTTTGCTCATATTCTTTTTTTATCACTTGCAATAGCGTTATATTAAATACAATGTGTAACCCGTCGAACATTTGCATTATACAGAGTGTCCCAAAACGAACGAAACATCCGGAAGTGGAAGATAGCTGGGGTCATTCTGAACAACTTTTTCCTTTGCAAAAATGTCGTACGGGGCTTCATTTTTAAATTATTAAGGAAAACCACCGACCAATCAGAGCGCGAGAATCGCGCGCGCCCAGGGGCGTCGTGTAGGCACGAGTAACAATGACCGTCGCCGTAAACGAACGTATGAGCATCGTGATGGTACGACACCCCTGAGCGCGCGCGATTCTCGCGCTCTGATTGGTCGGTGTTTTTCCTTAATAATTTAAAAATGAAGCCTCATTCGACATTTTTGCAAAGGAAAAAGTTGTTCAGAATGACCTCAGCTACCTCCCATTTCCGGATGTTTCGTTCATTTTGGAACACCCTGTATAGTAGCCAAAATTACTTTTTGCTTTGATGTTGTCTAACTTATACAAATATGTGCGATGTTACAACACGTACGATAAAATGGAAACAAAAATTTGGCAGTTAACGGGTCAATTTAAAAATAAAGCTGGATTATACCCCGATAGGTTTAGTGTTAACTAATTGCTGTACCTTGCACTGTTATACCGCGACACACAGGAGGAGATTCTTTTGGAGAAGAACTACACTTTCACAATGAAATAACTTTTATTTATAAGGTTCGAAAACAGCGAAGAGGTTCACTGATATAGGTGTAAAAGTTCGAAGATTCGCGTGACAAGCGTCTTGTTTAGAAAATAAGTGTCCTGTTGGTATCATTGGACTTAGTTTACAGGGTGTCCCAAAAGTGTTGAAGGAGCCGGAAATAGGAGGTAGGTGGCGTCATTCTGAACAACTTTTTCATTTGTAAAAATGTCGTATGGAGCTTCGTTTTTAAATTATTAACGAAAAACATCGACCAATCAGAGCGCGAGAATCGCGCGCCACGCGATTCGACCGCGACCGCGGCCAATTATAACTCGGGCCTACGCATCTGCGTCTGAGTGCGCGCAATTCTCGCGCTCTGACTGGTCGGTGTTTTTCGTTAATAATTTAAAAATGAATCCCCATACGACATTTTTGCAAATGATAAAGTTGTTCAGAATGGCCCCACCTACCTCCCATTTCCGGCTCCTTCAACACTTTTGGGACACCCTGTATATGTATACATTGACTAGTGACATACAATTTGGTATTTAGAACGCTGACTGAGTGTTTTTGGATTTTGAAACTATAAAGTAAGTATTCCATTGTTGGGATGTATGAAGTGGGTCGCTGACCTGGTGAATTAACACTTTAATCACCTACAGTCGTGGACAAAATTAAGTGGACAGGTATCATAAATAACAAAAGGTAAATTTAATTAACCATTAATGCCTATAAATCAAAACTTTATTGCACAATTATATACATTAAATAAATGTTTTTTCAAATCTACAAAAATATCCCACGTTCTAAATTTAAAATTTATTTACAACATTGTAATAAAACAAAACATTTTTTACATTTCTGCAATGTCCACGTAATTTTGTCCATGAGTGTATATTGTTAAAAATTTTTTCGTTTACCCAATTGGAAATACTCGTATTAATAAGTTGGAAATATGACTAATAAATAGAACGGGACAGTGTGAACATAGTTGGTGAGATTTATTAATCATGAAAGTACAATACTACCTAGTCAAATTTTCAACTGCCTCAGTCTGGCAGTGTTAATGTTGTGAGGTTATTTTTACAATTGATGTTGGTATGAGTGTTGAATGAGCGAAGTTGGTATAAGTGCTGAGGGAGTAAGGTTGGTATGATTGAGGGGGATGGGAGAGTTTGAATGAAAGGACGAGAGTGAACACGTGGATGTGAGAGATGAGTTATTTGTAAAAAATATGGACAAGCAGTTTATAAATATTCAAATATATAGACATTAAATATTATGATTATGAGAGGCGTTTATTTAATTCCCCCACAAATGTAGGTTGCTTAACAGTACCTTTGAGTTTTCCAAACTTTGATCGTTCATATTTGTGAAATTCGTATAGTTCGCATGTTAACCCTTTCGCGACGACATGACTGAACCCTATTTTTCATCGCTCTATGTATATTTTATGGTTGCTATAAATTATTTCAGTCAGATACGCTATAAACTTCCCGAAAAATAAAGCACTTTTTCTGCATGTATGTATTTTTAGAAGGAATTTTGTGTTGTGTCCATTCCCATAGAAGATTCTTACTGAGACAAACACATTTGTAAAAACAAGTGACTGTTGTATATATATGACTCCCGCCGCGAAAGGGTTAAATGTTCGATATGGGATATCGTTATTGCATTTGCTCAATGTAAAATTATGTATAATGATTTGAAAATTAATCTTTCACGGATGTGATTAATATGTATAGTGATATAGACTTAGAGATAACAAAAAGTACATACACAACTGAATCAACTATAAGAACGTAATTTGCATTAAAATGAACAACATACGCGTTGAAACAACGATCGCGAAGGAAAACGTCAGACTCTGTTTAAAAAATTAATAATTAACGTAGTTTGAATAAAACATAGTGAAAGATCGATTCGGAGTTCGAGAAGACAAATTGAAATTCTTTGGAATGTGAAATCGAAGACCTGGAGAATGTTATAACGAACAGAACATAAAGTATTCGTTTCCAGTTGGCTCCCTAACATTTGATAAAACTTTTTCGATGTTTGAGATTCTTCTTCAACTTCTAAAACTTTTATTCGAACGTCACAAATCAAAACTTCGATCTGGAAATTCTACCGTAGTGCTTGTTCCACCCTTCACAGAAGTAACTTACTCTTCCACTATTTACAACAATATAAAACTCGTTTCTGAGTTAATCACGGTACACTAACTGTTAAATAAGTATAATCGATACAAATTATTCAAATACTGTATTAACCCTAACACTAAAACTAATTTAATTTTCAAATTAAGAATGAAGTTGAAAAATAAATGAACAAACGATGAAACATAAATGAGTACACTTATTGATTCTTTATGTTGATGAAAATCCGTAGAGATGTTAAGAAAACCTTGATAAAAAATCTTGACAAATTTTGTCATTTGAAGTAGGAAATTTGTAAAAGGATCATGTGACCCCTTTGACAGTTTTATTGTTAATACCGTTTCTGAGAAGTATATAAATTATCGGCACAGTTATTTTATAACATGTGCAACTGTTGAAAAATTATTCGAAATTGTGGTTGAAAATTTATTCTTATTCGGATACTCTGAATATGTCGTTTTAACGGATTCAATAGCTACAGTTTTAATTCAAATAGCTACTTGTTTTAATGAAAAAGGGTGAACGCATCTGTATGCAAAGGCGTTCTCATAACTTTGCGGAATTTAAATCACCTCCATAAAGTGTGCATAGTTCAAGGTTTTCCAGTAAAGTATAACAAGTCAGCCCTGTTATTAACTACACTGCCGCAAAGAATTATGACGCGAACATAACCCCTTTCGAGAATTTCTTTCGTAATGACTACACGTATATTCGACACTCCTTTTCGTCAAATAAGAACGAATGGTATTACAGTAAAGAGAATGTATAAAAAATTGTCTTTCCATTTGCAGTAAAAGTAAATCCGAGACTGTCACGTAGTGGCATTAAACTTTGATAAATTTTATACAAGTGTTCTTGAGAGTTCATCATCCTATACCCAGGAACTACCTGGTTCTTTCTGATCTCTAGTTATTCCCTGGTTTACGATTTTCGACCATTGTAGAATGAGGATTTCGTAGTGTCATAATAGAAGCATTTAACGCATTGAAATAATGAACTTGCAAATTCTTTGATTGAGGTCGATATTTCATCCATCTCCGTGTAGTTAATTACAATTCATTTTTTAAGCTTCCTTAATACTAAATTGGCATATAATACGCGATTACTTTGAAGTTAAAAATGAAGAAAAAATGAAACATGAGTTAATATACATAATAATCCTTTACCTCGATAAGAACCAGCATAGATTTCAAGAAAACCATCCTAATAAATTTTGTAATTTGAAATTCGAAATTTGTAAAACAATGATTCGATCGCTTTGGTAGTTTTGACGTTAACATATTTTTAAGTCTTTCTGAGTTTTTTTAACCCATTCTAGACGAGGATTTTTTTCGAACACGGTTCCCAGGAGCGAAGCTAAAATGTGAATTTCGACAATCCACAAAAAATGTTTTTTTTGGTACGCAATAAAACCAATGCAAAACAAGTCTCACTTCGATGACTACTTTACTCGGAATAACATAATTTCTCATTACTGTTATTGCACACACGGTGTGCAGACCGTCTTATAGCCTCGGAAATCCATTGCACACACGGTGTGCAATCGGTCTCGAATGGGTTAAATGACCGAAGACATAGATATTATTTGTTAACCGACTGATACTGTCATAAACATTTCAATTCCTTCCTGGTAAATCAATAATACAATTAATATTTCCTCGTTACATTAAATCAACTGAATTATCTGACTATGGTATGTTGCATAAGCATGAGGTGCGACAATTGAATAACGAGATTGTAAACTTTCGACCAGGCAACAATATTATGGGGAAGTTGTCATTAATAAGTCGTTGATTCTAATACTTATGGAGCAGCCATTCGTAGTTTCGTCTATTTTTCTGCTTTTGTTTTTTATCGACCCCCAGTTTTTTAAAGATCCCCAACAGATGTTTGCTGTTGAATCCCATTGAGTATTATTTTGTAAAGTTTTTCTGTCGCGGCGCATTCATAAAATCATAAAGCCATTGGGCTTAGTTTTAACTTTAGAAAATTCAGAAATATTCGACAACTGCTTTGCTGCTCTTTATAACGTGCAATTTATCGTCTTAACTTATTTTAATTTAGCATGATTTCCGAGAGCCAGCGCGGTTTATTATTTTATGAGTGTCGAACCGTTAGGTGACAAACGACGTCGTATTTTTACTTAGGTCACTCAGGTAAAGAGTGACCTCGCGCTGAGTATTTGGTAAGGGCGGTTCTTGCCCATTTCTCGTCATTTTCGATCACCAATGAAATTACTTTAATTTTGACGTCTTCGTTTGTCCACCCCTAGCGACATGCCAACCCCCACTATGTATTTTATTCTGGAGAGAAACATTATTTTGTCTCTCCAGCAGAATTCCAATAACTCGCAAAGAGTAAACATCGAAATATTAAAACATTGTCGGTCACATCCCGATCCGTCTCTGATACTTAGAAATTATAAATATATTTATTTATTTGTCTTGGGTTGAGAAAAGACTTTAATTTATTTTCTCACCCGACCGGCGTTAAACTCAACATCGGGATATAACATTTGCCATTGTCGAAGAAGGTGATAAAGTCGCGTGCACTCCGTTACTTATAACTGTTCCCAAAAGTCAAAAGTGCATTGAAGGGAACACATTTTCTGGTAGAGTGGTTGAAGAGACTGACAAATGATGTGCTACAGCAGCTCATCGTTTTGAAAAACGGAAAACACGTGTGCAGCGGTGTATAGATAGAGGAGATTATGTTGAAAAGGGTAAAATGCAACTTTATTTGCAATAAATCACATTTCCCGCTTCCGTCTCGTCATTTAACACGTTGACTGCCACACGGAAGCAATTGATAATTGCATTGGCTAGTATTTTCAATTTTAAGAAGCCTTATCAAATATTTTCACGATGCTTTATTATATTTGCTTTTCATAGTTCCGAGTAACTAATGCGAGTGTTTTCAGTTAGAAAAGTGAACAAATTTTGAATAATACAGCTATCGAATCTGTATAGAAATTTGAGTGTCACACATATTCGGGTTACATGGCAGTCAAAGTGTTAATTACCGCACCTCGTATACCAAACCCCCGTACGAAAATTAGTTTCCATGAAAATCAACTAAATATTTACATTAATAGGCCAAATATCTTTTGCATAATTTGTTCACCACAAATTGGTATTTAAAGAATATTGACATAATTTTCAACCGAAAGCACAGATTAATAAAGCGGGTATACGCACCGCACTGAAACAAAATTAGATTCCCAAACGTGGAAACCAAAATTGAATTTGAACTAATGGCACAAAATCCTCAGAATTTCGGACGCGATATTGTGCATTATTGTGTTACACGGCTCTGCTTTATCCTGGCACTAAATTATCACAAATTCAGCAGAGGGTCACACAGGAAACGATGCTCCTGCAGTCCTCACGCTGTTTCTTCCCATCTTTCAAGTCGGACTACATCTGTCAGCGTTTGCAACATATCGTCCTAGTGTCCCCATCCCGTAGGACCTCCGGACTTCATATAATTACGCCTGTACAGCGAAAAGCTTCCGGATACGTCTTCATTGTCTGCGACTGTCCGTTGGTTCCCCGAATAATTTCGTTGTTACGTGTCGTATCAGAAAACCGAGTCCGAGTTAATCGACCCTGTCGCATCTTATACGAGAAACGAGCTCCTGTCTTCCCACGGAAATTAGAATCCACGGTAAAAAAAACTTTTTTCCCGTCCGAGAATCAACCGCGAGGAGTATTCGTTTCGGGGAACGTTTTTGTCGGCGAAACATTGAAGCACGGAATTTCCGAGGTTTTAGCAGATTTGCATTTTGACGAGTAGCTTTTACTTTCGTACAATTTCTGGATCGAAAGGATCGTAATGGAGAAGCAAATGCGGTGAAAGAAACACGATGAGTATCTCGGGAGGCGTTCTCCATTTTTAAAGAAGGATGTTAGGAATTGCCATCTCACGATGTTTAAGCATTGCATGGTTTGTATGTGTTATGTCGTAAATTACAATAAGCGCCGAGCAAATTAGACGACCACCCAAAATTTCCTCGATACAATAGGCATCGGTTTCTTGTCCCTTCGACCACTTTAGCTTTAGAAAGTCAAGAGGTTTGTTTGTCCCGTAGCAGGAATATGATCGAGGGAATCGTTACATTTCGTCGTGAATTTTTCGTGTCTTATTTAGCCACATCTGGTTTTCAGAGTCCTTCACCTTAGTACTAGAGTCTTTGTTTCGTATTTTCTATACATGTCGAGGTATTCCTTAAATTTATTACTCGCTACGGACATTTTATAAACGCCTCTGTCCCTCTCCACACTTCCATTTCCACCTGAACTTGTTTAACGAATCAGAAAATAGTTGCAGTTTCTCCCTCACCTTTTCCCAAAACTTACACGGCCACTCTAAGTTTTCTTGGATTGTAAGAAGCTTCGGAAATTCATTCATTCTTTAGTTTTCATACAGTATACATTCGTTCTTGCATTTTCATTGTATACGAACATGAAGGGGCCCGTTTGCACACGATTCGGGTATGCGACGATGCCGATCGTCTTTTGGCGATCATCGTTACCTTTGCGGCGGATGGAATAATCCGCAAAGTCGCATTATACAGGGTGTCCCAAAAGTGTTGAAGGAGCCGGAAATGGGATGTAGGTGCGGTCATTCTGAAGAACTTTTTCATTTGCAAAAATGTCGTATGGGGCTTCATTTTTAAATTATTAACGAAAAACACCGATCAATCAGAACGCGAGAATCGCGGGCCACGCGATTCGATCGTGACCATGGCCAATTAGAACTCGGGCCTACACTTCTGCCTCCGAGCGCGAGAAATGACTAACTTTTAAAGGTAATAAAATTTGTAATCCTTAATATACTACAAGGACCAACGTCCTGAAATATGGAGAAATTGTTGGTCTTGGATTTATGCGGATTATCGCGTAAATCTTTAGAAGTACAAAGTTATACGCCAAGGAAGCGTACGTTTAACAAAACTGGGTGTAAGTCTTGCTTAAGGATGAAGTATTGGCCTATCGTCGATTATAAAGGTGCTCAAGCTTTCCTTTAATATTTCTCAGGGTAAAAATGTACTTTAGCGTTGCTCGAAAATCAATATTCTTGTTTCTAATTCATATACCGCTTCTACGGTTTTGTTTAATATCGATGCCGTTATTTCGCACTCGACCCACATTTCAGGGGTTAAAATATTCATTGCGTTGAACACGACAAAGTATAGTAATTTTAAAGATTTGGTCGTAGCTGAAAATTTAGCTACCGTATCTGTTTCACCGAACAGAAAATCCGTGAGAATTATGACGCTATTCGAGAAAAATGATAGGTACACGTGTTAATCATATTAATATTATTATGGAGAAAGTCGTGCTGATATTGAGTCATATTAATATTATAAGAGAAAATTGTACTAATATTAAATCACATTAATATTCTTGTAGAGAAAGTCAAACTAAAATCGGATCATATTAGTAATGGTACAGAGAAAACCGTGCTTATGTTAAATCGGACGAATACTATTAAAAAGAAAAATTATGCCTGCAGGATTTTTATACATATAGAAAATAAGAGAATATAATCGAGGGCGAATTGAGTGTAGATTTAATCGACTACAGAAACTAATATTAAGTTAACAAAATTTGTTGGTTATAATATTTTTTAGAGAAACAATGTCAGTAAACATTGTTTATAACGGTGTAATTATGAAGAAGACTGGCGAGCATTTGTATAATAGTTAGGTTTTTATTTGGTATTTTATTTTGACAGCATAATTTTATAAAGTTGAAACGGGGTGCGATATTAATAACGTGAGAGAATTGTATGTTAAGTTTAAATATTTTGCAATATTTGGAAATTTAAATATTACAAAATTTTTAATTTGAAGTTCTGAACATTTGGGAGTTTGAGAATTCGGAGACTTGGAGATCTCAAAATGTTGGAGTTTAAAAGTGCGAATTTGTAATAAATTTAAGAAATTGGAAGTTCGTATTATTTCGGGATGCGAGCATTTGAAAATTCGCGCCTTCAGATATTTGAAAATATAGAAATGTGGAACATTGATAATTTGAAAAATTATAAATTTGAAACATCGCTGATTTGAAAATTTAGGAACTTTCGAAATTGAATATTTGAAAACGATCAACTTTCATATTTACTAAACGATATTTTCACTCGAATAATAAGGATGTAAACTTGTTAAAATTCGAAATACAAAATTTGCATTGTATTGTATTGAAACAACAATTCGTTATCTCAATTTCTATAACAAAATTCTTAAATCATCTGACTTTAATAATAATCTTCATGTAGTAACGAAATACAAATCGTCTCGTTATTAATAACAAAATACAAATGACTTAGTTGTCAGTGACAAAATATAAAACACCTCGCTAATTGTAATAAAATGTAAATCGTTTCGTTATTAGCAATAAAATATAAATCACCTCGTTATTAACACATTCGCGACCGCTGACGTGAATTCACGACTTTTCAAGTTCTATTCCTGGTTACCGCTGATGTAAATTAAAGTCATTTTAAACTCTATTTCTGACTGCTGCTGACGTGAAATCACGACCTGCAATTTTTGTTTCTAAATGCAGTAACATTAGGCGCTTTCGACGCTAAATTAAGTGGACAGGTATCATAAATAACAAAAGGTTAATTTAATTTAACTAATAATGCCTATAAATCAAAACTTTATTGCACAATTATATACATTACATATATGAATTGTATATTAAATAAATGTTTTTTTCAAATCTACAAAAACATTTCACGTTCTAAATTTAAAATTTATTTTAAACATTGTAATAAAACAAAAAATTTGTTCACATTTCTGCAATGTCCACTTAATTTTGTCCATGACTGTATAAAACAAGTATACAAATTATAAGAATCTTTTTATTTTAAACAACACTAAATTGCAACATTGATATTTCAAAACAAATTTTATAATGTTTATCCTTATTTTAACGATACAAGTTTGCGGCAACCAGCTTCAGCATTTCATTATATTCGTCGGTACTCAGAATTAAAAACGGAAAAAATTTGCGGGTCTCGAATGTGTTAATAACGAAATACAAAATCGCCTTGTTACCAGTAATGAAATATTAATTTATCCGTAAAACAAGAATGTACGAAATCGCAACTTCCATTGAATCATTGAACGGCGAAGAAAAGGAAAATTCAATAATACGAATAGTTAAATCCTTCGATAGTACGAATGACTTAGCATTGTCCCAGCTATTCAATGGCGGATTTTCATCGATAACCGGGTGTATCGATAGAACATGGTTGTGGAACGGATGTCAAAGGAACAACGATTTCAAGAATCTCGTTGCCCGTTGTTAGACGCTTCGGTATTCCTAAAATCGCAGCTCGAGATCAATAATTTCCTCGGATTCCGATATCCGAAGCCTCCCCTTTCGCAGTCGACGCGTTTCGTTGTTCGTTTGGAAACTCTAGAACCAACGGAGCAAAAGAGGAATCGCAGCTGTAAAAAAAATCCGAGCAAAAAACCGAGTGAAACGTCGAAAGAAAGATGAAAATCGCGAGGATAAAGAAAATGGACACCGTATCGTTTGTCGGGAAATAATCCGATATCTAAAGTCTAATGTTTCGTCGAACACCGATCGTGAATCTTGCTATTCTCGTTTATTGTTTGTTATTCAACGATTCCATATAATTTTAATTGAAATGCGATACTGTGACCCGATACCGATCGTACATTTAAAACGGTTGCAGATGTAAATGTAAAATATGGGGAATGTTGTGAGCTGTACAATTCGCTTTTAAGGTTAGGAATAGTAAGAACACTTAAATACAGAAATAATAAACTAGAATAGTTCGCCCAAATTTGGATAGTCTTTATTTTTCAATGAGGCCAGCTACGTCTTTAAAATGGAATTAGTTTAACACGTTGAGTGCCACATAAAAGCAATTGAAAATTGCATTATTTAGTATTTTCCTTTTGAACAAACCTTACCAGATATGTTCACCCCATCAAGTAACTAATGTAAGTATTTGCTGGTAGAAAAGCGAACAAATTTTGAATAATATGGCTACTAAATCTGTACAGAAATTTGAATGTCACCCGCATATGGGTGACATGGCAGTCAACGTGTTGAAAGAAGTAGTGTAAGATACATATTTCAAGCTTAAGAACAGTAAGAACATTAAAATGAAGAGAAATGAAGCAAACAAGTTTGACAAAACTAGAACAATCGGTTTTATTTTCAATTGATTTTTGAAGATACGGCAATTTTTGTAAAGCACGTCTTTTGTAAGGTTATAAATAGGAATAATTCAATTAATTTAATTGGAAAATTTAATTATAAACAACAAAAGGACCTTTTTAATTAAACTGAAGGAAATTTTATTTGCTTTGATGACGGTCTTATTTTATGAGGGAAATGTTGAAGTCAATGGCTCTTGCGTTAATCACATATTTTCTATTTAGATTCCTTTCTGTATTAAAATTAGGATTACTGAACAAAATATATTTTGAAGGTACTACAGTGTCTGCAACAAGAATCCCCATTTTGAAACTAGTATAGAAAAATTAACATAAAATTAAATAACATATGAAATACACATATAAAAAAATTAATAATACATTAAATAAATAATAAAAATAAATTGAATGTAGTATCAAATATAAACAATTCATAAAAAGTTATAATAAACAGATGGCCCTAAAGATTAGAAAACTAAACGTATTTCTTTAAAAATACTTGTATACATATAGTCCTCCATTGGTTTTGACATGATCAAGTTAATATTAATTTTAATTAAGATTTCTGACATCGAAAGAATTAATTTCTTAAAATTGTTATTGTGATTAAGGCTAATTATACGATAAGAAAAGAGTGATTCAAACAATTTTAAATACATCTCATTTTAAAAAGTATATAAGAATAAAAGAAAGACAAGTATATAAGAATAATATACTCAACTGAGTCTTAATATTGCTTTCTTCTTTGTTATACTGTAACGATAATGAAGTTAGAATAATTCAAACCAAAAATGGTTTACAGTAAAACTTCTGTATATTGCATGGATTTAAAGTAAAAATTTCTGTATTTTTATATACGCATATACAAATATTACTGCTTCAGAATTTTATATTAATGAGAGAAAGATTGAAATTTCACAAGGAAAAACAGTTTTTTATCAATTTAATCGTTAATTAATGTACACCTTCAAATTACGTTATCGATTTATATCACGAACAAATTTCTCTTATTTCCAGGTAGTTACTAATTTTATAATATAACGAAATCGAATACCGAACAAAAATTAATTAATGTATTATAATATGTTATGTTTAGACAACGGTAAATACACATTAAAGATTTTATCACGAAACGAACAAGAAATGGCAGAGGATATTTTATGAGAGAACCAGTGACTATCGATGTAGATACTAAATGGAGAGAATTAATTGCTTTCTTATCTAAATGTCAACATCTCTTAACGAACTTCTGTCTAACGACGTAATCTTCTGAAATGCTGCGTAATATCCAGAACAGAAGAGAAATCTGTGTTGTATACAATTTAGATTTAGTCATAAAAAGCCTTGCAGAAGTGTTGGTTTTAATCCTGAAACCTTCAGAACTTTCGAATTTACCTAAGTCTTCAAGTATTACGAAACTTTAAGCATACTACTGTATACTATCTTCCGAAATTCGAGCACTCAAAACTGTTCGTACCAGAATTTGTCAGGCTTACAAGATAGACATTTTCCTGTTCTAAATTACTTGATCGTCGTTGAACTTCGTTAAATCTTTGTATATGTACATTTACATTTACATGTAAATGTATGTATACATTTAACTAATATGTTTTAAAGTAATTTGTCAGTATATTTATGTGCACAATGTGTACTGGATGTATATGAATTATATGTTATAATTTATGTTATAAATTTTTTAATTTCGGACACTCATAAATTTTCCAATTTCTATATGTCAAAAATTCTATGTGTATAAGTTTTCTGATGTCATTGGTACTATATGTCGAAGTTTTCATAAGATCAAGTTTCCAAATTTCAAAAATAACTTGTCCTGGCGTATTTAAATTTGTGTATTTTCAAATTTGCAGACTACTAAGTCCTCAAATCTCCAAATTATACGATATTTCCAATTAATACATATCCAGAATTCGTTAGATGATAATTTCCAAATTAAAAATGTTCAAATTTACAAAATCAATTTCCAAGGTCAAAATGTTTTAATTTCAGAATTTCCTTGTTTATCAATAAGTCTCTATATCTTCGAATAACTAAATTGCACAATTTTCAACAATTTCAAAATTAAAATTAGAAAATTCGGCAATAAATATCACATTAATAATCGATAATCGAATGAGTCTTCAAATCAATAAACAATAATCAATAACAAAATCAATCATTAATAATTAATAACCAAACCGGTTATTAATAATGACTAACCAAATCAATTACTAATAATCAATAATTACTAATCAACAATAAAATCATTCATGAATAATTAATAATTACTAATCAACGATCAAATCATTCATGAATAATCAATAACAAAATCATTCATAAATCAATAACAATTAATCTAGACTTCCGTCAGTATGAAATGATTTAATCATTAATAATCAATACTAGAATCAATTATTAATATTTAATATTCAAATCAGTCTTCATTAATTGACTTTCAATTCGACGTTAATAATCAACAACTAGATCATTAATCAAAAATCAATCACAAAAACAATCATTAACAATCAGTACTCAAATTTTTGAATTTCAAAATTTATTTCTCACATAACCACTTTACCAAATTTTCGTCTGATTAAATCCTGACAAGCTACTAAATTATCGATCCAGTCATACATTGAGCAAACTACTAAACATGAACGTGTCCTCAACCCTGAAATTACTAAACCGAAAACGTGACCGGTTCACGTTGTTAAACATATATTGACTCTTATCAAGATACAAAATTGACGTGTACGCAAATTGACATTCCATTATTTGTTTATTTTCAATCGCAAAGTGAATGTTCATTTAGCGCGAACGTGGCGTAAAATCAGTATACAAATTTAATGAATTAGACAAATTACTATACTTAGCCACGAGAAGTACTTAGCAAATTATTGATTTATTTATTTATTAAACATTTGAAGTCTCGCACGAGACTTATGAGAGTTGTGTTATCTAGGAACGTGAATACTTCCACTTAGACTTGGACCCCAGTTTTGTCTTATTACACTAAATCTTAAGCTTACATTTTTTAAAGAAGTTGTGAATATACGAACAAGCCGGTATATGTGACTTGGCGGTTATTGTTCCGTACACGTTTTCCTTCGCGGTTCATTAAAATTCCAATCGACCATATATTTATACATATGTAAATACATTTTTATTAGCTTTTTGTGAGCATGACCATTCGAACATAGTCTTAAAGTTTATAGTTTACACATGTTGGGTAGAAGTCGAGGCGATCCTTGGTTTTATTACTTACTACGGTCAAAGTTTAGACACCCTCGAAGGGACACTCGGAGTACAACGGTACCTGAGTTACCGCGAGCGAAGACCCCACTCTTATTAGAATACCACCACTCTACTTGGCAAAAGAAAATCTACAAACACCAATAGAAAACATGAAAAATTTAGTAAACGCCTACCAAAAAACACTTATATACGTCGACACAGAAACGTATCGTCAGAATTTGAATATAGATTGAAATAGATAGAACTTGAACAGAAATTGGATATTGTCAGAACTAGAATATTGTTAGAAGTTGAATATATTGGAACTTGAAACATATTAACACACATCAGCGAGCCTTGATTAAAATACCTCTCAAAATCCCTCCTAAATTCACATACACTACCTTCAAATACAGTCCACTAAATTCGAATTATTTTTTACTCGATTCACCTTCATTGTGAAGGAAAACAGTACGCAACATTAACTTTTTGCAATTGTTTTATTAGTTTGGCTTTTTATGTATCATGCAGGCAACGCCGTCGCGAAAGTAGATCGAATAAACATTAGCGGAACGTTCTAAAACGATCTCGATTTCTGTTTCCGTTTCGTTGTAACGCGATTGTAATCGAGTTAAATTTCCGAGCAAACTTTCGCGTGGATCGTGGCCGAAGCTTTTACATTCCGTTTACTTTTCCCCCGGGCCGAGTGCGGACCGCTTAATTAAAATTCTCACCCTGGAAATCCGAGCGATCAAATCGAAAGATTACGGATCGCAATTTCTACCCTTCGATTTCATAGTTTCGTTCGTGAGCCGGCAAATCCCATAATCACGATCGTGACACGTAATTCATTAATCGCTGCTACTGGTATCGAATCTTATTTCTGCGTTTCACGTACCTCAATAACGATTCGAAATCGAGAAACGGGGGTGTGTATTGCGATTTTAGATTGAAGAAACTTTAACCTCTGGTTCGGAAACGTGATACATCGCTTTGCTGTACAGTTCACGGATGAAATATTCGATTCGATTTCTACTGAAAGTAATTTTGGAGTTTCGGGGGAAGTTCACATTTTTCCTCTTATTTCGACTTCTTAGTTACGGATCATGTACGAGTAATTGCAATCTCATTAATAATTACGAATGTTCGTAAGTAATATTAATATGTAACAATGTAACATAACATAACAGTTTGGAATTAATAATTATATTTGTGTAATAATATATTTACAATAGAAAAAATATGCCGCTTGTTTATATAACACTCGCCCATATTGCAATAATAATTAACAAATTATAAAACTGTATTCCGTGTGCTTTATATTATATATATATGCTATATATTTATATGCTTTAATATTCTTAATATAGGCTTAATGCTTAATGCATATGCTTAATACATGTGCTTAAGTTATTTTTAATATATATTACACAATAAATTATTCCTAATATAGTATATTAAACAACACATTATTCTACATACAGTCATGGACAAAATTAAGTGGACATTGCAGAAATGTAAAAAAATTTTTGTTTTGTTACAATGTTTTAAATAAATTTTAAATTTAGAACGTGAAATGCTTTTGTAGACTTGAAAAAACATTTATTTATTGTATATAATTGTGCAATAAAGTTTTGATTTATAGGCATTGTTAGTTAAATTAAATTAACCTTTTGTTATTTATGATACCTGTCCACTTAATTTTGTCCACGACTGTACGTATTAAACATTATGTTTACCATTATAATATCATGTAATACTTATACAATGTTTCTACATTGTGCACGTTTTAAACAGTTTTTTATGTTAAAATTATAAATTCCAAAGTCCGGAAGATTAATAACTTAAAAATTCCATTATTTTGATGTCTCAATGTTTTCTCTATACACGTTGCTTGTAATACGTATTTTAAATAGTATCGCGGCCAAAATAATCTTGTAAACCATTTTTTTGCCAAGGTCCCATAAAATCTGCTTCTACGGTAGAATTTATTGTTTTTATCGGTTTGCACTATTTTTCGAATGGCTGACGATATATTGGTTCGTTCTACTTCCACTGTTCTAGCGTTACCCATTAATTACATATGTATACAAAATCAGCAAGCCGAAAGTCGGTACAATCGATATTACATATAAGCAACATATAATTCTAATCCTACGATAATAGTAGTAAAAATGTATTAAATAATATTGTGTAATTAAATAATTTAATATTATAAGTTGTGCGGACTAAAAATTTTAAATAGAAAAGTTGAAGACAAAAATGATGTGTATATATATTAATATTAATGTTTAAAGATAAATAGTACATTGTGGTATAAGAAAATTATTTCGTTTTTTCGTACAAAATATTACGGTTACTTCAGCTTTCTTAAATGGTATTATGTATTTCAAACTTCATATCATTGCATAAAACAAGGTTAGCGACACACAGAATGCTCCAATAAACTGGGTCATTTAAAAATGTAAGAATCTGAAGTTTTAAAATTCGAAATTTAGGAATTTGGGGATCCATAAACTTAAATATTGGAAAATATATGTAAATAGAAGTACAGTAATATAGGAGTTGAGTGATTAATGAAGTCGATAGTTGAAAATTCGTGGATACGAAGATTTCCGAATTTGTGAAATTGAGATATGTAGAATTTTTTAAATTCGGAAGATTTTGTAAGTTCTTAAAATTTAAACACGTTAGAAGATTTTGTAAGTTCTTAAAATTTAAACATGTTAGAAGATTTTGTAAGTTCTTAAAACTTAAACACGCTAGAAGATTTAACACATTTAGAAGATGTGTTTTTTAGAAGAAAAAAAACTATTTTAATAAATATTTTAGAAAATTTAAATAATTTCGAAGAAACTATAAAAAATTTAGAAAATGCAGCAAACGTAGAAAATTTAGAGGCACCGGTGGTCTTAACATTCGTAATCAAAAACAAGAAACGTAAGATCCGACATTTTGACGGGTTCCGTAAATCTAGTGTTAACCCCTTGTCCTGCAACTACGAGCTACGCCCGTGACGCACTAGCTCTTCAAATATGGTAGACATTGTTAATATTTTTAATACGCTTGAATGTTCAACTTCGGTCTAATCGTAATTTGCCTATCCGAGGATCACTAAATGAGAAACAATCTTGACATTCGAACTTTCTTTAATTACTTTAACGGTGTAGCAATTAATAGTTCGTTATGTCTGACGCACTTGGTGAATAAGTCGTAGCACAAGGGGTTAATCACGAATATCATCACTTTCGAAACTATCACGGCCCGCTCACCTTATTCTCTGTTCGATGAATAATAAATAAAACACCGTAACAACTTCGACGTCAAACTTTCCAGCAACGACGTACGTTTGCACCAGTTTAAATAACATTTCAGCCAAATTTCGACGATAAAGGAATAAAATTTCGTCGGGGGTGCGAGAGATACGCGGTGGATTACGAAATAGAGGCCCGAGTTAACGGCGCCAAGTTGGCGAACAAGCATTATCACACGGAAAATGGGTCGTTTGAATGCATATGGACGATAACGAGGTTAAGGAAACCACAGGCGAACAATATTCTTCGGGAAACGAGTCAAAATCGAAAACGAAGAAACACGGGGAAATAAAACGGGGCTCGCGTGCGGAAAAACATCGACAGTTCTCTAAACGGATCTTCACGATACTGCTAGAACGCGAGGAAAAATAACGACAGAGGGAAGGAAATATCCTAGGAATGAAAGAAGAAACGAGAACACCGTTTCGATGGACAAAAGCTAGGGAGAAAGGAACGTTAACCGCGTGGTTTGCCACGAAAAGACGAAGCACCCATTATTGAAACCATCTTGACGCTGTTCGACGACTTTATTTCCGAGCAAAAGCTTGTCAACCACTGACCTGTATGACTTTTTCATCGACAACTATTCGTCACGGAAATCCTCCGAAGCTCTATGATCCAGATTTCTTTGCACGCTCTTTGATTTCTTCCAGTATTTATTGCACGCTGCCCGGAACATTCCGCGCGTACTATAGCATTAGGGTGCCCCATAAATTTTTTTCTTTCTTGATGTGACGTAAAATCGCACTGCGAGAAATATTTTGCAGGTAATCCTCAATAATTTTAGACAGAGTAAATAATCATTTTTTCTTGATTTATCATTTTGATGTTTACTTGCATGTTCGAAGTAGATTGTTAATTCGTTAAATTGAATTATATAGTTTTTGCAGTTCTATGTTTGCAAATGATCAAGTTTTTATATTACCATGTAACTAAATTTTCAAATATTTGTCTTTCCAATTTCTTTATTTTCGGAATCAAAGTGTTTAAATTTAGAAATGTGGCAATTTACATATAATGAATTTCAGTGTTTTTAAATTTGATGACTTGAATATGATTAATTTTTACACTTATAAATTTGCACGTTTGAATATTTTAAATTTCTGTATTTGAATATTTTATATCCCTAAATTTCTAAATTTCCATATTTCCATATTTCCATATTTCCAAGCTTCCAAGTTTCCAAATTTAAACGTATGGAAAGTGAAATATTGGAAAATGCGAAAGTTTCTTATTTGTAATTTTCCAAACATTCAAATCCAAAAATTAACATGTAGATATTTCGAAAGCTTGGGAATTAAAAATTTTTCATTTGCACATTCCGAAACTAATACATTAATATTTCAGCGATTCCACTCGCATTTCTTAGATTTGAAAACTCTGTAAATTGCCAGTAAACGTAACATCACTTTTCTGCAAGGATATATCTGTATTTAACGATAATGATCACTTCCATATCTTTCAAAATGATCGTCAAACAATCGATACATTATACATACATATTGTATATACGTACCGTTTTATTGATATTTCAGTGTGGTCAATATTATTAACCGCGCGAGGGAATAAATTCACATACAGCAATTTTTTAAAATATTAGTCGGGTACTTTAAAACTGTACTATTTTAAAATTACATATATTGTTAATTCGTATGGAACGGACGAAGCAAGTGCAATTAGTATCAAGTGTTGAAGTTCGTAAAATTTTCACTTTGATATTATAAAATTAAAGCATTCTTTTTTTGTATTTGGGGGAGTTAACAATTGAAAGTTAAAAAGGTGAGAATTAAAAAATTTACAAACTTGAAAATTTGTAATGTTAGGAATTCAAAAATTTAGACATTTAATTATTTAGAAATATAGAAAATGAGAAATGTAGAAATGTAGAAATGTAGAAATGTAGAAATGTAGAAATATAGGAATATAAAAATATAGAAATATGGAGATATAGAAATATACAAATATAGAAATATGGAAATATAGAAATATAGAAATATAGGAATACAGGAATATAGGAATATAGAAATATAGAAATATAGGAATATAGGAATATAGGAATATAGGAATATAGAAATATAGAAATATAGAAATATAGAAATATAGAAATATAGGAATATAGAAATATAGAAATATAGAAATTTAGAAACTTAGAATAATAATTAAGAATGACTTGTAGCGGTTAAGTCGTAAATTTATTTCGAGTGCCTGGGAAGTAGGTCCTTAAGGACCCTGGCTCGTTCGAATATTTTGCGCGTAGGGCCTTGCTTGTGTTTGTTAGGGTTGCTCTCGATGCCACATGTTTTCCAACGGGCAGAGAGAGAGTTTTGGAAAATCCTGGCAGAAAGCAACAGGCTCTCGTTCTATGCACATCATGTTTTATTTCCATAGTTTTGTTATTACCGTCATTTAGTACAGACGCCTTATTGTTACATATTGTTGTTATTGTTATCGTTTTATTTAAATATATTTTGTTGTCTGTTAATCTGTGTTACAATTACGTACTTTACCTCACGTTATCCTAAAGACTTAATACCTAACAATAAAATTATTGTATTATAGAATTTAAACCTAATCTGTGTTAATCGCATGTCTATGTTAATTACCCGTCACTAATGTACCAAAGAATCTCATACACCAACAAGCGGCGCATACGGGGGAAGTTTATAACATTCTACTTGATAAAACAAATTAATCAGTAATAAACGAGCTCCATCTATATACCCGAAACAAACTGTTCATACAGCCGTTGCTCGGGAAGCATCCCGCAACAAATTATTATAATTCCAATTGTAACATTTTTCAGAAACTCACTCAACCGTGCACCAAAACCGCCAAGATATAACCGGCGTAACAGAAACAACCGCGTTCCATAAAATTAGTTAATCACCGGCAGAATTGCAAATTATGAAATTAACCCGGTTTATAAAATTACTTCCCGGATATTTGCTCAGAATATTAACGTCACAAACGCTCGCGGCGAAACTGAAGAAAAATTCTCAACGATTTCACCGGAACGGCTGCAACGTGAAATTGCACGACTACGATCGGGTAATTTTCAGGTGTAAATAATTGGTGGCAGGAAAGCAATTTCGTACGAGTAAAACTCTGAGCCCTCTCGCACGTTCCTTCCGACCGATCGTCATCGATTAAAGAACGCCTTATTTTTCCTTGGAATAACGTTCGTTCGTGTAAACACCGGTCTCGATTTCAAATTCAACGTCTCGATTTCAATTTCGCGACTTATTTACATAGAGGTGTATCCGTAAGGATCGCCGAAGCTGAAATCGAATTTTCTAGCTCGCAGGGTTTGTGCATGAACTTAATTTTCGTCGTTAATCGATCGAAAAGCAACAGACGTTCCTACGAATATTGCTTGCAATTTCTTTCCAAAATAAACGCGAGTCGTGAAATTGGCCTTCATTGCGTTTCAAGGAAGTTTCGTTGATTTTTTTAACACTTTGACTGCCATGTCACTCGTATATGGATGACACTAGAATTTCTATACAGATTCAATAACTATATTATTCAAAATTTGATCACTTTTATAACTGAAAATACTCGCATTATTTATTTGAAACTATGAAAAACAAATGTAATAAAGTGTCGTGAAAATATTTGGTAAGGTTCGTTAAAATTTAAAATACCAACCAATGCAATTTTCAATTGCTTTCGTGTGGCAGCCAACGTGTTAATAAAATTTTGCTGCGTACTTCGTTTTGAATATTTTCAAAAGCAATATTTCTGTTTGGAAGCAATTTTCTTACACGAAAGACACAATTATTAATAAAATATTTGCTTCATTTTCCTTTTGTCGTTTTAGCATCGGTTTAAAAATTTGACAATAAGAAAATTTTCTGTTCGCGGTATTTGCAAAAAGCACGTGGATATTGATAACGAGGTATAATATTTGTTTGCTAGTTTTATGTTATAACGCGTTGAAGGAAGTTCGTCCACGGATGGGTCTGTTTTTAATTGAATTGTATTAAATTTATAATTCTTTTGTGCGAGCGGATAAAATTATCTGCAGAAAGTATATTCATTCGCTCAGATTTTAAAATAAATTAAAACACGCATTGAAAATGTGTTTAAATAAAATATAAACAAAACGTGGATATTGAAATATGGTGGATAATTATGTATAAATAAAAATATTTACACATATGTATAAGTGCGCATAAATATGTATACATGCGTACACATAGTAATAAACATGAATTTATATGTACAAATATGTAGAAACGATACACATGTCTAAAATTAAAAACATAACTAAAAGAAAAGGAATAAATATGTATTAATATGTTGTAAATATATATGACTACATGTAAATATGTGTAAGTATGTATTTCATGTATAAATAGAATGCTGACGTATATTATGACATTAGTATTATTCAATAACTGTTCAAGAACTATAAATTTGAATGCAATTAAATTAAATTTAGATTTAAATTCAATTGATAACAATATTGAAATTGGCCAATGTAACAAAACACACGCATGTATAACAGTCTCTAAGTATATCTTAATCGACAAAATGTTTTTAACTGTAAATATCACAAAACAAAGCTAAACAATGTAATTAATATTGAAAATTATTTAACGGCTGATATAAATTTATTATTGTGTATTTGATAAAACCAAAGTGCATTTTATATTCCGTACAACATACATATGTCTCATAATTACGCGTTGAATTGAATTGATTTATAAGTAACTCGTTCATTAGTCTAATTATCTCCATAAACTATATTTCATAACTGATTTTAGCAATTTAAGGATGACTTCCACGCAGTGAATTTCTTCTTAACTTATGGAAAGAATTACGAATATTCTTTTTGAAAATTTAAACAAGACTTATATATTCGTTGATGAAGAATAATTAGCAATTAGCAATAATATATGTTACTCACGTTAATTTCTGGATGAAGTATAATTGCTCGAATCGAGACGCAAAATGAAGCACCGGTTAAGGAGCTACCTGAAAATTAAAAAATTCACACAGTTTTAACTTAGACATATTAATAAATTTACTGAATATACAGAAACCCAAACTTAAAATTACGAATAACTGCAAGTTGCAAAATAATAATTTATTAATAATTGATTAACTCTTTGAGTACCGATTTATTTGGAAATTTTTTTGCCTATGGAATAGATTTAAGTTTTTAATATTTTAATAAAACAAGTACTTTAGTAAAACAAATGTACCCAAGAAATTAATGAACTATTAATCAAGGTTAATTACTCAAAGAAAAGTACATTAATTTATCAGGAAACGGGCGAGAAACAAGTTTTCTTCAACAGTGAGATGATTTTAATAAGTTAAGTTCAAGTAATAAATAAACACGAATAAAATCACTTACTCGTACATTTACGATTTGTTATAAACTCGGTAGAAAATTTTTAGGGTACTCAATAGGTCAGTCGAATCGACTAACAATTGAAAGTAGTACCTGCATACAACTTTTGTGACCATTGTACAAATGTTGAAAGTAGGCCGTCAGATGAAATGCGGGTTTAAATTATGACATAAAAGAACCAACTTTTCACATAAAATTATGTAGTGAGGACATATGTGTTTCCGGTATATTCCAACAATAACTAGTTCATATTAACTTCCTAAAATTGTATATCTACTTTATGTTAACTTTATAATACGGCGTACCTATTCCATATTTGCTTTATAAAATACAGTGCTCTGAATATTAAATATCAATTAAATGTCCTAAATATTGTTCCCTAATACAGAGTACCTTCTCTGCGTTACTGAAACAATTTACCTACTCTATAAAATATAATACCTACTGCATAATAATTCTTTAAAAAAGAGTACCCGCTATTTGTTAATTTTATAATGTAGAGTACGTACTCTACATTAATTTTCTAGAAATGTACTTACTGTACATTAACTCCCTAAAATAGCTTTCCTACTCTATTGACTGTATACATTAGAGTACGTGCTCTATATTAACTCTCTAAAATAGTTTTCTTATTGTATATTAACTGTGTAGAGAACATACTCTATATTAGCTCTCTAACATAGTAGCCACTCTCCATCGATTCTCTAAAGCAGAGTACCAGCTCTAAAGTAACTGTATTCTGTACCGAAGCCCAGGAACAATATATCAGACCAGCTAACATTTTTGTGCATATAAAGTCCGAAACACAATATGTATATGAATTGAAAACAAAACATATCAGTAATAGCAAATCATGGAAAATAAAATTTCGTTTATATTATGTATAAGCGAAAAGTGTTGCAGTGAACATCTATAGAACACAGTGATTCTTGGCAGAAAACACGATTGTAGCCCGAAGCGCTAGTTATTCGTGACGGTGCAAACACGAACACCCCCACAGGAAACCTAACCGACGAATGTCATCCGGCAATTGGTGAGCAATAATTCAGGAAACGCTTGTGTCGCTCGTACGAACAGAATTCGGGATGCACCGTTACAAACGTGAATACTTCCGTCACAGATAAGCGAGTCAATGCATGACTGCACCTCGGGTTAATCATTCGAAACCATGTGCACTTTGATGTAATATAGGCTCTCCTCAACGGGGCCAAGGGAAGATGGGGCAACCTAACATTTAACTCTGTGAGATCTGTATATGCGTCGCAGCGTCAGCGCTATTAAGTGACGATTAAACAACGCGTGGAACCAGTAAATTCCCAATAAGCGAATATATGGACTGTACCTAAATGAACGTGTGACGTGCTTTGAACAGCGTGAAAAGCACCAAGGGATTCAAATGATAATTAAGGCACGCATCTTTGCTTAATTTTATTGTCTCATACACGCTGAGCGGCTAGGATGTATGATAGTGTGAACTGCCACTATTTAGGATCTTTTAGGTATACTTACGTAGCAAATATAGCAACACATCATTTTACAGAATACAACTATGTATTACACGTTTGTTCTCTTACAATTGATTTGGTCGCGAGAATAAAGAATGCGAATGTGTTACTTATTTTCCTTTTCACGGTTTTATCGCACTGGCAATGTGGGGATTCAAAACTTGTGACCTTGAAAACTATAGAGCCTTCAAATTCATACAGTTATCACTTCGAAATCGTTCGAACCGACAGGTTCGTACAGAGGTCAAGTGACAACTTGGTTGGTGAGAAGATTTGACCAGGCGTTCTGACGCGACGGCAGTAATTGGCCGAAAAAAAATATTCTTGAAAATTACATGTCTTCTTTACCAAAGCAAAAAAAAAAATGGAAAAAACTGATGCATACACCTGGTCCTTTATTTTGGAGAGAACATTACTTTTTCTCTGCAGTAAATTTCGGATAACTCTCAAAGAGTACACAGCCAAACGTATACAGGGTGTCCCACAATTATGGTACGAGCCGGAAAGGGGTGATAGGTGGGGCTATTCTGAACAACTTTTTCCTTTGCAAAAATGTCGGATGAGGCTTCACTTTTAAATTATTAAAGAAAAACACCGACCAATCAGAACGCGAGAATCGCGCGCGCCGTATGTTCAATCGCGACCACGGCCAATTATAACTCGGGCCTACACTTCTGCCTCCGAGCGCGCGCAATTCTCGCGTTCTGATTGGTCGGGGTTTTTCCTTAATAATTTAAAAATGAAGCCTCATCCGATATTTTTGCAAAGGAAAAAGTTGTTCAGAATAGCACCACCTACCGCCCCTTTCCGGCTCGTACCATAATTGTGGGACACCCTGTATTTATCATTAAAGTCCGTTGTCAATTTACGAGGTGCTACTATTTTTCTTAAGTACTAAATTAAGTACTAAATAATAAAGCACATACATTTTACCCTCGCAAGTGGTTTGGTTATTGTTGAGAATATAACCGCCTCTTAATGTATGTGTGTACGTGTGTATGGCCGTGGCCAGGTATATCGGGAGAGGGATGCCTACTTCGCCGAAAGGTGTGCGTTGTCTATCTTTTCTTTCTTATTGTCAATCTGTATCGTCCCACTGTATCATTCGGACGTACATAAATATAGCGTAATACAAAATTCACATTGTACAATTACTGCGAATATCCCTGCTCAACAGTTATTTTTGTCGAGTGGATTCCACAAGCTAATTACTTCGTGGTTCATTAAGTTGAATCCCGAAGAACACACAACCACCATCAAAATGTCTAACTACGCAAAGCCTGAAATTCATACATTCGGTAGAAAGGGCAATCAATGATTAGGTCTCTTTCCCTCACACCGGCCTTTTCCCCAGATGATCAAGATTCGCCATTGGCCATACATACTTAATGCGCAACCGTGCTTTCAGCTATGCACTCAACCGGTTAACGAAGAGAACATTAGGTAGCAAGTTCCGTGTCCGTTTCCGGGCCGCGCCGGTGTAAACGTTACACGTGCCTAACTTCGTTCCTGCGTTCAACCCTTTGGAAAACGCACGAGACTAGCCTTCCGGTGTTCCGTTGAAACGCCGTTAAGTTTGTGGTGTTCCATACCGAGGTCATTCCGAAGTTTCGCAGATGGCTCGGTTCGTTGCTCAATTGCGTGCGTATAGAGACTGAATACTTAACACGCTGGCTGGCATTGCGAGAATGAATACGCGAATGTACATATCTGTGTGGAGTAACACATATTGCAACCGTAATTTGGATCCCCGTTATACTCCCTATAGATGCTGATCGCCGAATCGGCTGAAACTTTCGCTTATACATGCGACGTACGTGTTTCGATGTGTCGGACGTATGTTTCTTAGGTTACAGTTACGTCCTTTGAACCTCAGTCCTCAAATTCGTGCACCCCTTATTACTAGAATTCTGTAAACTGATATCTCTAGGTTTATGCAGTTTACGTGTCTTCGTGTATTAAAGTGCAAATATTTCTGCGCTCGAAGTTCATTTATCTCTAGATTCTTATACATACCTCAATGTTCATGTATCTCTGGAGCCTCGTATTCCTACATTTCTGTGGCGCCCTTGGCACCACATACGCCGTTACCTTCTTCTATTTTTCCGTATCTTTTCTGTTTTCTATCCTCTCTAAATTTATATTCTCTAATTGTTCATGTTTTCATCAGGGTCTCGCTGGGGTTTGGTTGATGTCGACTCTTAGGCCCTTGCGAACCTCTTCACTTTCCTTTTTACGACCTTTTTCCGCTGTGCTTCTCTATTTCCAAATTTCTCAACGATTTTCTCGGTCTTTTCCCACTTTCTCAATTTCTCTCTTTAGCTACATTTCTATCCTTTTTTTCTCAACGAGTTTTCGTAGAGGAGGAGTAACCGGCGCGTAGTCAGTTAGTTGGAGTTTACCATGAGGCCAACATCGAGTCAGATACGCATACTCGTTTGCGGACGGTAAAATGAATTTATTGAAGAGCGAAGTTATCGAGCGTCAACCATTATTAAACGTACTCACGATCGCACATTTCTATCTCCCTAAAACTCCTATATATCACTATTCCTACGTATCTTGAATTCCATATGTTAATGATCTGATTCTTGTATTCCAAAATTATTAAATCACCATAGCCTATGATTCAAATATTTTAAAATCTTTGTAATTCTAAATCTTTATATCCCTCGATTTCTATATTTATAAATACATGCATTCCTAAATCCATGTATTTCTAAATCACTCTATTGACAAATTCCTGCATTCTTAAATCCTTATATTCCTAAACTTCTGTATTCTAAAATCTCTGTACTCCCCAAATCTCCACATTCCTAAATTCTTGCATTCTTAAATCCTTATATTCCTAAACCTCATTTATATTCATAAATCTCTGTGCTCCTGAATACCACGATTCTTAAACCACAATATTCTTAAATCTCTGTTTCCCAAATCTCCACATTCCTAAATAATTATATTCATGTATCTCCACATTTCTAAATTGCGACGATCTTAACCCTTTCGCGACGGGCGATTTTTCCGCCGTGGTATTTCTGCTGAACGGACCGCTGGCCAAAAATGTGCACGGTGCAGATGTAAGATAGACACCTTTGTGTCGGTTGTCAGACAAAAAGTGAATTATGTGTCTTCAGAAAGCACTAACCTTATTCGATGCAAACATTCGGATAAAATTCTCCAAACTAATGTGGCATTTTTTTGTAATTTTTATTTTTGAGGAATTTCGTAAGAAACAAATGATAAAAACAATTGGCGACTATAGTCGCCTGTAGTACCCCAGTGGCATTTTATGCAGAGCGACTATAGTCGCCTGTAGTATGTCGGTGGCATTTTGTGCAGAGCAACTATAGTCGCCCGTAGTAAGGAAAGGATGTATCTACATCCTCCCAGAATCCGGAATCCCAATCGTCACAGAACCCTAACCCTCGATCCTCAAAACCCTCCACATAATATTTCTGGTAATTTTGAAATTTGTGAAAGAGTTCGAAAAATATTCTTGCAAGGAACACGGCTCGTGCATTCGAAACTTCTTTTGCGAACAATATCCAGCAACTGGGGTACAAGTTTCGAGAAGAAAGAAGCTACAGTTTGAATACCGTCTCCCGCATAAAAAGGTCGATAAAAATTCTGTTGGCAACAGAAACACGATTCTGCTTGGAAAATTTCTTCCTCCTAAATTTCAGTTCTATTACATATACAGGATGTTCCAGTTCTGCACGGTAACTAAATCTTCCCTAACAACTTCTGTATAAACGTGTCCGCTTTATTTCCAGTACTAAGTATAATTGACAGAGAAAAATTCTTTAGTGGGGAAGCAATTATTATGGCGAACAAATGCCACTTATACAGGATATATGTCCGACAGATTTTATTACTGTGATGTAATAGCTGGAGTCGTATCTAATTTGATGCAGTACAACTGTGCCATTGAAAACGAAAAATTATATGAAACGTAACAAAAATTATTTTACGAACCTTGTATTCGAAAAAAAATTGAAAACGTTTGACGATATATGTGAATAATATAATAAGTTACTGTGGTTTTATAGTAATCACTAAAGAAACAGTGACAACTTATAATTGTTGGAAACTGTTTTTAATTGTGAAAGAGGTTGAAGATTAGACGAATAACTTGAAGTATGAAAGGAAAACAGTATTTGACTATTTAGTATTCTAGTAAGTCTTCTTCCACTTCTGGAGAAAGAATAATACAAATATAAACATTTCACACGTGTCATTGTCAATAAAATATAGTGAAACTTTCCTCTATTTTTTCTTTTATTTTCATTTTTTCTGTACAAGAAGAACAATCGTCCATAAGGAACACCCAGTACGTATTCACGCTCTAGAATCTAAAAAAGCGCACTTCATGCGCTATAGAGGTATATTTTTAACGTTCTCTAAAGCCACAAAAGTTTCACGAAGAGAGAGAGAAATTTTAAGGAAAGCAGCAAAGAAGTTCTGACGAGAAATAAAGTGAAAATACGGTAAGGGAACGGTGAAGTTTAAAATATGAGAGTGACAGTCTAGTTCCAAGAAGCGGTCGCCACTTGAAAAGATGACGAGCACAACGATACTGAAACGGCTGTAAGATGGAACTTGATAGAAAGTTGAAAGGCTAGAAAAGTTAAACATTGTGCCGACCAACTGTGTACTTCACATTTTACGCACATCGACAACCTGTCTCGAGATCGTCCAACTTGAGTAATTCCTTTTTTCGTGTTCGCTTTATTCGAAAAACGCTTGCGTGTATCCAACTTGTCGCAAAACTCTACGATGTGTCGTGGTTGAAATGAACGAACGTCGCACACGGGTCGCAACTACTTTGAATTATTGGTATCATGATTTTTTGACGTGTTAAAATACCCCAAAAGCGATCGTGCAATTTTCTGAAGTACTCTTCGAAGTTTTCTGAGGTGGATGAAGTAGTCGAGATTGAAGCTTGCGAATCTTTAAAACATTTCTAAATGGCTTTCGCTTGGTTTTAGTTTTTAAACTGGATGCGATGAAAAATATTCAAATTTGGATGCGTGCCACTTTTTAAATATTGTAATTCGCGGACTTCTAAGTATTCTAATTTGTCATTAATTAATAATTAACCGACTTTAATTCATAATTAAATGCGAAAGTAATTAATATTCTCACATTCGATAGATTTTACATTCCACAAATTTACGAACTTATGAAAGTTTTCGAGTACGAAATAAATCGAATGTTTCGAATAATAAATAACTTTTGACTCAAAGTAAATTTTTATTAACGAATTCGCAGAACTGAATTATACAGTCATTATTTGTTTGGCCTATTAAAGTAATCTTTATTAAAACAAATATTAATTCAATTAATTTTTATCAAAAAATCATAAAATAGGAAAATATTTATTATTTACAAGTAACTGCACTTCATTTGAAATTTTTATTGAAAATTAGTTGATTACACTTCTATTCGAAACGAATAAAATAGATGATGTTTTTTGTTATCCACAAACAATTACGTTCCATTTCCAATCATTCCTCAAATATTTTTTCAGTCGACTTTTACCCAAAAATTATAAAATACAAAACTGTTTACTACATTTTAAGTAGTTTCGTTTAATACGCAACTTACACGCAAAATCGATTGAACTAAATATGTACTAAAAAGTAACAAAACAAACAATTATTTATTATTGACAAACAACTTAAGCAATCTTTATTAATTCAAATATTACTTCGATTAATTTTATGTCCAGAAATCGTCAAATAAAAGAGCATTTATGTACAGAGTTCAAAGTGAAGTTGGCCCACTTGTGATCGAAACTTCAGCAAACCTAGCACATATCGGACAGCAAAGAGTAATTTCAGCGGTGGCGAAATAAAAGAAGTTCGGAAACCATAAACCAAACCGAATATCAAAGGAAGGAAAGGTTCATAAATCCGGCCCATCAATGAAAAATTGTTTCAGGAAGATGAACTGTCTTGAAACATCGATACTCGACCGCAACCTGCTTGCCCATCGAAACGAACCCGCGATACACAAATTCCGTTTATTGAAATTCATTGTCATCTGCCATCTACAAACGCGAATCGCGTTTATGGCGAAACGGCACGCCTCTCCAGAATGATTTTAACGGTTCGAATAAAAAACGGACTTGAGGTTGAAGAGCATACTTAGACCAAGGACGGAACGATGCACATCTAGGTAGAAATTTATTCCAAACAGTCTGGAACGTTTTCAAGAGCATGCAACGCAGATGTGTCCCTGTTTAGTTGCAACTTGCGGTAAACTCTGAGTGTGGGTCGATTTTGCATGGACGTTCGACCTAAATAAATCAATTTTTGTAACGGACGTGCAAATTGGATTATGTATTATGTTGAATTTGTCCGTCACTTGGGAACCGGGGAAAGTGAAAATACGAGAGTGGAATTAGTCAGTTAGGAAATTTGATCTTCAAGAATATTTGTAATCTAGGAGTGTACTATTTTAATAAAAATGTGATCATATATGTACAATGATATACATGAATATGCAAGGTAAACACATTTCGAACAATTAATGCACAGTTAATTTTGTAATATTTACAAATCCAACTTGACAAATTTATAAATTTGTAAAATTTCGAATTGTTAGGATGTTAGTTTTCTTAATTTTCGGGTAACAAATTTCTTTAGCTCCAAATATTTTAATTTAAAAATTCTGAAAATCTCATACTTCTTAATGTTAATATTTTCAAGTTTCTATGCTTCCAAGTGTTTTATAAATTTCAGTTTCCAAATTTCTAAGGTTCCAAATTACAAAATGCCGAACTATCGAATTTTTAAAATTCGTGGTTTTGAAATTTGTAAACGTTAAAACTATCAAGTTTCTAAACTTCTAATTTTCTATTTTGCTAACTTCTGTATTTCGGCAAACATTTCGAAATCTATCGGTATAAAGTTTCTAAATTCCCAAATTACCGTAGTATTGCATTAGTAAATTGCGAAGTTTCAGAAGATCAGTTTCTACAGTTCTAAACTAGCAAATTGCGGAATTATGAAAGTACAAAATTATCAAATTACCAAAAAACCAAATCATCAGTCCAACAAATTATCAAATTATCAAATCAATAAATCTACAAATCAACAATCACGAAAATTTCTAATTTACGAACTTTTCAAATTACTAAATAATTAAACTAATAAATAACCGAATAATCGTATCATCAATTTACCGCATCTCTAAATTGCCAAACTATCAATTTACCACACTACTAAATTATCAAATGACCAAATTACCAAATGGATAAATTATCAAATCACTAAATTACCAAATGGATAAATAATCAGAACACCAAATTACCAAATGGATAAATTATCAAATCACCAAGTTACCCAACTATCAAATTATGGAATCACCAAATTCTCGAATTCCCAAATAACTAAATTCCTGAATTAAAAATCTCCAAATTTGCATAGATTCTTATGTATAATAATAGCGAAGCTCCAGCAGCACAACGGAAAATCCATACGAGGAAATATTCGCTCAACCAGCAACATACCTAAATGGGCGCAATGCTTGCTATATCTTTCTCTCGACTCTGCTTCACCGCATGCACAATGCACGAAGCCCGACCAAACTGAATCATTATTAAATCCACAAATCGACAAAGTAATGACTTCATAATTCCCGCAAAATATCCAAAAATCTCCACCTCGAAACCGCAATAATACAAACGTCGACAATATAAAACTTTGACCAACATCTTAACACTGGAACCAGCATTCATAATATTTGTCTTTAAATCAAGGATAAAAAAGGAAAAATGAATGAATCGAAAGTGAAACATAAAGTATTATCTATCTTTATCCCATCCTATTATTTCCGTTTACAAAAATTGTCATATATTTCTACGAGAAATAACTAGAAAAAAACTTCCACGGCAAAATCGCAATAATGTAAACGTCGACAATATAAAACTTTGACCAACATCTTAACACTGGAACCAACATTCATAATATTTACCTTCAAATCAAGGATAAAAAAGGAAAAATGAATGAACCGGAAGTGAAACATAAAATATTATCTATCTTTATCCCATCCTATTATTTCCGTTTACAAAAATTGCCATATATTTCTACGAGAAATAATAACTAGAAAAAAACTTCCACAGCGAAATCGCAATAATGTAAACGTCGACAATATAAAACTTTGACCAACATCTTAACACTGGAACCAACAATCATAATATTTACCTTCAAATCAAGGATAAAAAAGGAAAAATGAATGAACCGGAAGTGAAATATAAAGTATTATCTATCTTTATCCCATCCTATTATTTCCCTGTACAAAGCCATATATTTCAACGAGAAATAACTAGAAAAAATTCTGCTATTTAAATTATGAGACTCGGGGGAAGTAATTTTAACTTCCTCTGTGATTATAGCATTAAAAGGCGCTATCAAAACGAAACGAAGACACGAAAGAGCGAAAGTCGGTCCTCGTTAATCCATGACCGAGTGTTACAAAGTAAGCGAAACTTTTTCAATCGTTTTTAAAAATTTTCGAGAAATTCAAGGAAACGCGAGCGGCAGGTAGTCCGTTAATTAGTTGCACTTCCGGCGATCGCGAGTTCCGCGAAAATTCGAAACCGGTCCATCGACACCTCGTTAGATCGTCAAAGTTCGCAGCAAGTTTTCCACGTTGACTCTACACCTATATTACACTTTTCTCCGGTTTCTTTCCATCCCGTTTCACCGTAGTGGTCGTAAGTACACATACAGCGTACACGACGAATTTCTGGCTACTTTAACGACATGGTATTTACTCTTCCTTTAAGGAGTAAGCCACAACCGACAGCGGACAAAGTACATAACGAGCTTTTCCTTTTAAGACAGAGCCGATACTGCTCGCCCGTAAAAAGAAAATACGCGAGAACTTTTCGAACAGCTATATGCTGGCGTATTTACTTCTCCTTCGAATCAATTTGTCGCTAGAATAGGATTTATGTTGGTTAAGCGTAAGAAGAATGCGACACGAAAGTGTATTTGCCTTTTCATTTGCGTGGTTGCGTTTAATGACTTCGAAGAGACGGGATTCGAAAGTTTTACTAACATTTACTTCGTGTTTGATCACTTTACGAAACGCGCAGTCTGCTGTTTTAGGGAGGGAAGTGTGATTGTGAGAATGTCGAGTATAATCACTGCACTATATTTTTTTATGAGAAATTTGAAACTTTATGAACGTAATTTGGTAAGTGGGAAATTGAAATGCGAAAAAATATAGAGACGCGTAAAAATACATACGGAGATGTAATTTGGAAATTTGAGAATTTAGATATGTCGAAATGTGAAAATTTCGACACTTCGGAACTTAATGTGAGAATGTAGAGAGTTAGAAGTACGTAAATACAAAAATATCATGTTTTTAGATTTTCGTAATTTAAAAGTTGAGTAATATGAACATCTAAAACCACTTCATTACATAGATAATATTATAGACAATTCATGTCCAGAGACTATATAAGGTAGATAATATAAAAATATAGAAATCTAAACAATTGGAAATTCGAAAAAATAGAGATTGAAAATGTAAAATTGGATGTGACACTTTTGGTACACTGAAAAATGAAAAATTTAGAAACTATGGTAGTTTGAAAATGGTTAAAACTGAGAAATAGAAAAATTAAAAAATTTGAAAATGGAGAAGTATATGAAGTAAGAAATTTGAAGTAAAAAATTCTAAAATATGTAACCATTAAATTTGGAAATTTACAAATTTAAAAATAAAAAAATGTTAATATATCAAACTTTGTAATTATTCCATTAAAAAAATCTAATACCATTTGAAATGTAGAAAGTGAAAAATTAAGAAATATTTTGTGAATTACAAATAGAAAAATTGATAATACCAGAATGTGAAAATTCATAAATATAAAAATGCAAAAATCCAAAGATTTCAAGTTTTCCTACTCGAAAATCTACACATTTTGAAGATTCATAATTTTTTAAGTTAAGAACTTAAGCAATTAAACAATTTAATAATTCGAAAATTTGAAAACTAAGGTATGTAGCAATATCCAGCATTCAAATGTACAAATTTATAATTTTATTAATTCCAGAACTGGAAAATTTTAACTTTTTGGAATTTGAAAGTTGATGAACTTAGAAAAGTGAAAGGATAAAATATATTTTCCTTAGTACATAAACTGGTAATTACATGCTTATAGTATTGCAGTATTATATTATATAATAATTACTATAACAATACTAATATAACTCTATTATTAAGATTATATTATTTTATGATGCTATACGAAATCATGATACAATTACTAATAATATATGTTAATTATAATTATTAATTATAGCATTACATCATATGAATAATAATTTAATCTAATTAGGAATTTACAAATTTACAAATTTACAAATTAAAAAATTCAGAAATTCAGAAATTCAGAAATTCGAAAATTTAGAAATGCAGAGATTCAGAAATTTAGTTAGAAATTTAGAAATCCACAAATTTAATTGGGTAATTTGAAATATGCAAAAAGACCAATTAAATTAAAAAGAAATTAAACAGCAAACGTAGTTTAAAAAATAACATATGTTAATGCAAATAAATTTGCGATCATCGACAAATCAACGCAAGAAACAGCATTTCTCTCGAACAGAGAAGTACCTCGAAGAAAAATAGTAAAATCCGCATGTTTACGTGAAAAACAGACGAACTACTTTTCAAGCGTAATCACTTAGGGTCACTCCGAGAAAACCCTCGCTCTTTCCAAAAGGTCCAGATTTCGCGAGGGAATATTTGTGCAGTCGCGGTCCGAATCAAGCACGAATCCGGATTTGCATTTATGCAATCGTAATCCCTGAATGGCCACTAATCCGTGATTTCTTTTTGGGTCAACCTATTTTACAAGACAGCAATTAAAATTGTAACGAAGTTAATAATTAAAATGAACAATTGTGTTGCGTGAACTGCGCGAATTCGGGCACCCTACGCTAGTTCTGAATGAACCACAATCTAATGAGCCTGAATCTGATTGAATGATAGTTTTTATTCGATTCGATCGCGATAGTAATACAAGTGCTTTTATTCGTTAGTTACATAAGTGTTCGTGTTGTAATATTGTTAATGTTAAGGTGGAAGTAGGAGAGGCAAGATGTTGCTGCTAACGAGTGATTTATTAGAATGAACAAAAGAAAGGCAAAATGTAGCTTCCTTTACAGTAGCCCGATGTTAGTCGCTACATGAATGCAACTGCATATAATAACATATAAAAAGTGTAGAGGCTTCTCTCATATATAATATACAGAGTGTTCCACAATTATGGTACGAGCCGGAAAGGGGTGATAGGTGGGGCTATTCTGAACAACTTTTTCCTTTTCAAAAATGACGGATGAGGCTTCATTTCTAAATTATTAAGGTAAAACACCGTCCAATCAGAACGCGAGAATCGCGTGCGCCGTATGTTCGATCGCGACCACGGCCAATTAAAACTCGGGCCTACATTTCTGCCTCCTAGCGCGCGCGATCCTCGTGCTCTCATTGGTTGGTGTTTTTCCTTAATAATTTACAAATGAAACCTCATCCAATATTTTTGCAAAGGAAAATGTTGTTTAGAATAGCCTCACCTACCACCCATTTCCGGCTCGTATCATAATTGTGAGACACCCTGTAGACTAACAAATATGATACTCGACTCGTATTTTAAGTTGTTTCGCGTTCGTGTTTTAAGTTGTTCGGACCCAAACGATCGTGGAAGTGAAGAAGTATAAGGTGAGAGGAAAAAATACTGGTTTTATTAGTGGACTGTATAAAATGTTGGACGCTTGAATATTAAGAGACTGTCCCTTCGTTAAATTACAAAAACTGTGTGTCCGACGGTCGGAGCAACACTTGTTAGCACTGTGCTAGTCAAAATCAATCTGTCTGAAAATCCAAAAAGAGCAAACTAACTCCCGTAACTTCTCCTTCCAGGTTTCCTTGCAATGCGCGATCAAGGTGGGGTTGACGACGATTTTCCCATTTTCCGTGAAAAGTGCCTTCCGCATAGCTGGCTGCTTGTAATAAGTGCGCGCGGTTTATGACACCCCTGTCCTCGGATTTAGCCCTGGTACCGACCCGGACCGATGGTCATGTCATAAACCGATGGACCTTCTAATGCATTCTTAACATAAGTCGTTCGTAATATACTTTGTTCTGTTCGTGATGTTAGTTTTTTTATTCTTTCTCGTTCGTGTTATATTTTATTCTAACGTTTGTCGCAAAAATAACCATCGACGTCACCTCTGATTTGACAGCGTTGAAGGGAGTGAGGGATACGATTAGTCACACGACATTTTGGAAGTTGCCACCCTCGTACAAGTGATGGTCACTTCAGAAAGTGCTAGCGACCAAGGGGGTGACGTGGAACGGATGTCCGCGTGTTTTTGGAAAAAAAACCGTAGCAGGTAATAAGCTGGAGAAACACCCTGACCCTGAGTACGATAGTTGAAATTAACCAGTTAACTGTGGCGCTCCCTTTAGGAAGTATACTTGTCAATCACAGAATAAGTGTTACTGTTAAAATATTGGATCGAAAAGACGGGTCTATTTGATAAAATAGACAATTTTATTACTAATATTGACTCATTTGGTGAACCAGTTAGGCGTGACTGAGAAGCATACTCCTCATGACACAAAATCCTGCCACTCTTCCATGACAAGTATACTCGTCAAACACAGCTAACTGGTTAACGGAATCCAGGATTTACATGTTGGTCCCAAAGTAATAAACTTGAGTTGTCGTCGCGAAAGTATTTTTTCTAAAGAAAGGTGGTCAATGGTTTCATAAACTTATTGCTGTTATGGGTCGGTTCGGATTTCTTTGGCTAATGCCATACAAAATTAGAAATTCGAAGTCTTGTATAGTTATTAAAATTTAGAAAACTGATGCATCGCCCTTTAAAATGATGCAACAAATTAGAAATACTAAATATGAACAATTGAAAAACATCTCTTTGTTAGTAACAAATTAGTACTTACTCAAACTAGTTAACACAAATTATTACTTGCTTCAGTTACGTAACACAAATCATCTACTCACGTTAATTCACACAAATGACTACACACAAATTATTACTTGACAAGTTATTAACAATAAAACTGCCAAAGCTGAATGACCGTTTAACAAACTTTCTATATCAAATGATAAAATTATTTAAGAATTAATTTACGTTTCATCGTTTGTTCATTTATTTTTCAATTTTATTTTTAACTTCGAAGTAATTGTGCACTATACGACCGCAGTTTTAGTGTTAATAACAAATTATTTTTCTCCTCAAATATTATACATTACAATGTTTCGTATCCTCCGAAAGAAATTCTTAAACAATCAAACTAGTTAAATTGCTCATGAAACCTTAATAACAACCGCAACAGAAAAGGGTCTAGCCGAATAAGGTAGTGAAATGTGCCCTTGAGTCAAATGAGAAACCCAATTCGTCAGTCGATAGCATATCTAAAAAAAACATCTCACACCAAGTTTCAACCCCCTATCTCATCCGTGGGGGTAGTAAAAGGGAAAAAACGAAATTCCGGTTTTTGGCCTATTTTGCCTATTTAATTTCGTACAAAAATTCTGAAAAAATTCTGAAACATTAAGGTCCGTATAGCGCATATTATAGAATTTTTTAAGATTTTTTGATCCCAAATTGTGGTTGTGAAAAATCAAAAACCGAAAAAAAATCAGAAAAAATGCGATTTTTTATTGAAGATGTCGGGCGGCTACTTTTATATCAATGTGGTAGTTAGGTATTGATATAACTATTATCCCCTAATTTTTTCAGATTTTTCCGTAGGGTGCGCCGTAGTTCAAAAAATCAAAAACTGATTTTTTCGCGCGAAAAACAAACTTCTGCTTTGAATTTTTATGCCCTTTTCCTATAAAATATGTATTAAGTAATTTTAAGAGGATTCACGTTCACACAAATGATTTAAGAATTACAACAATGGAATTAACTTAATTAATTAATTTTAAGTTATATCATCTATATACTAGAATGTTGAATGATTTTTCAACAGCATCGGTGGCGCAGCGGTCAAGGCTCCTGACTCGCGAACCGCTGCGCGCTCTTTTTAGCGCTGGTTCGATCCCACCTGAATTTTTTTTTTTTTTTTTTTTTTTTTAAATTGTTATTTGCCTTTTATTCTGATTATATAGCAATGGATACTACTTATTTGAAAACATTTCTAATGTATCTTATGCATAATTCAAGGTTTGTTTTTTATTTTTTTATTTTTCAGTGGGGGAAATGCATTTACGCACAGTCCTGGTGTTTTCGGACTAGTGTGGGACTCCTACGTTAGTCGCAGACTACCCACTAAAACCCCCACTACAGCCCCCACTACCTATTGAAATAAAAATAAGTTTCAGTATTTTGATTACATGTCTGAATTGTGCTACGACTTTATATATTTTTAATTTTAAATGTTTCATTTTTCGTAACTTACCACTTTCCATTGTGGAAGAAATATTATGCCTACGGTATTAATCATCATCGCTGTCTTCATTTATGACTGGTATCACTTGCTAAGTTTGAAATATTTTACTTAAAATCTCTGCAGGTCGTATAATCGTTGACAAGTACCGTGCATGGCTTAAGTAAAATTCCTATTTTTGATTTTTCGTAATTGAAACTTTTACCATCGTATTCGTCTCGTTGTTCTGATTAAAACGATACCAAACACAATATAATTGCGATCATAATTACCTGTGTAACAAGCCATAAATGTTTCGGACGTTACATTTACGACAGAGCTACGAATTCCTTAGATCAGTAATTATTAAAGTTGTCAAAGTTCTTCAAAGTAAAAAAAAATAAACCTTGAATTATGCATAAGATACATTAGAAATGTTTTCAAATAAGTAGTATCCATTGCTATATAATCAGAATAAAAGGCAAATAACAATTAAAAAAAAAAAAAAAAAAAAAAAAAAAAAATTCAGGTGGGATCGAACCAGCGCTAAAAAGAGCGCGCAGCGGTTCGCGAGTCAGGAGCCTTGACCGCTGCGCCACCGATGCTGTTGAAAAATCATTCAACATTCTAGTATATAGATGATATAACTTAAAATTAATTAATTAAGTTAATTCCATTGTTGTAATTCTTAAATCATTTGTGTGAACGTGAATCCTCTTAAAATTACTTAATACATATTTTATAGGAAAAGGGCATAAAAATTCAAAGCAGAAGTTTGTTTTTCGCGCGAAAAAATCAGTTTTTGATTTTTTGAACTACGGCGCACCCTACGGAAAAATCTGAAAAAATTAGGGGATAATAGTTATATCAATACCTAACTACCACATTGATATAAAAGTAGCCGCCCGACATCTTCAATAAAAAATCGCATTTTTTCTGATTTTTTTTCGGTTTTTGATTTTTCACAACCACAATTTGGGATCAAAAAATCTTAAAAAATTCTATAATATGCGCTATACGGACCTTAATGTTTCAGAATTTTTTCAGAATTTTTGTACGAAATTAAATAGGCAAAATAGGCCAAAAACCGGAATTTCGTTTTTTCCCTTTTACTACCCCCACGGATGAGATAGGGGGTTGAAACTTGGTGTGAGATGTTTTTTTTAGATATGCTATCGACTGACGAATTGGGTTTCTCATTTGACTCAAGGGCACATTTCACTACCTTATTCGGCTAGACCCTTTACTTGAAATAATCAGATTACAATTATTCCACCAATTTCGCCGATGAAAATTTTACTGATCGAACCTCATTGCAATCGAATAATGTTAACCACCGAGTGCAATTTGAAAGAACATTCGGAGAAGGAGCTTATGGTTATCTCGATACTACCTCGGACCCAACCTACCGAGGGTAACGGTTGGAGGGGAAAGGATGTTAACATTCTGAAATCGATGTAAGTTCAATCGGGGATGTAAACCCAAAGACTACATTGAATCCCGAAACAGAAGTTCCAAAACTTGCAGAATGCGGTTTAAGGTCCATTTAATTTCGATGTTCGTGATCCTTATCGAGCATTAACGTCGATAGAAAGCAACTGAATGTCGTCCATTTGCAATTAGACACGAAATGCTAAGAGTTTACGTAATGGTGCAGGTTAGTTTGACTAGGTACAGAAAGTTATAAAATTTCAAGTATGTAAATTCTATCATCGAGAAAGACATTTTGAATATTGATTTGTTCAAATTGTCCGATAGTTAAATTTTTTAATTTCTTGATTTTAACATTTTCAAGTTTTCTAACATTTAAATTATCAAATGTTCAGTTTCAAGTTTTCAAATTTCTAAATCTTCAAAATTCTAAATTTCAAAGTTTCTAAGTTTTCAAATTTCTAAATTTCTAAATTTCTAAATTTTCAAATTTATAAATTCTTAAATTACCAAATTTGCAAATTCTAAACTTTTAATATTCTTCAATAACTGAAATTTTCATATTTCAAAATTCTGAAATTTGCAAGATTCCTTTATAAATCAAACGCTCGTATCTCTAAATGGTCCACTTTGTAAGTTTCGTACATTCCAAATTGTTAAAATTATAAAATTCCTCAATTTTTTAATTAAAATATTTTGAGTACTTCTGAAGAAATTACTAAAATTGTAAAGTTACAATATGATAAGATTCCTACACTTTCAAATTCTGAGATTACGAAAATTCTAAAATTAACAAATTCCAATGTTTCCAAGATTATGAGTTTTGAAATCATCTAACTTCTAAACTTGTAAGTTCTAACATTTCATGAATACTCAAGTTCTAAAGTTATGAATTTATACATTTCGAAATTTAAGAATTACCAAATCTTCAAGTTTCCAGTTTCTGTAATTTCAAAGTTACTAGATTCCCAAATTTTCAAAAAGTACCCAGATTCACAAATTTCCCAAGTTCCCAAAATATTCAAACTTCAATTTCTGTATTCGCAAATCTCCACATAATGTAAGTTCCCAATTTCCAAATTCTTAAATCTTCAAAATTTCAAAAATTTTAAAAAGTCCTAAACTTCCAAAAAATCAAGAATTCTGAAAGTTCTGAAAATTCCCACAAGTCTCGTAATTCCCAATATCCTCTAAAATACCCAAAATGAACAACAGCCGTCGTTTACAATGTGTTATATTTCCAAACACTCCTAATCGTAAAACTTCGAAATTCATATATTTTCCAGGTTCTCAAATTCACGTTATCGAATCGTGTCCAGATTTACGTTGCTAAAACCGGCCACTTGATACGTAACGATCCAATAACTTCTCATGAATTGTATCCAACAATGTACGATATAACATCGACAGCGATTCGATAACGGTTTAACATTTGTAGTACAGTATTCTATAATTCATCCTAATGGCAATTCCAGCCGGATTCCGGAAGTTTCGAGGGGAGTAATTCATAGGATTACGATCAAGAGAAGTAATTCATAGGATTGCGACAATCTCCTATAAGACATGATCTCCTTAATACGACGTATCAGGTATTGGTCAAGTAATCGAAACGATTTCTATTGAAATCGTTTCGCTGAGAAATTCCATTCAGTGCAATTTTATGCTGGTTAAACGCACGAGAAACTTTCTTAAAGCGCTATTATAGTTACACTAAAAGTACATTCAATGAATCATGCATTTATTCCTACAAATCATAACGTTTATTGGTGCTAGAAACGATATAATAATTATAACAACATTCTGATCAATAATTTCATCAATAAATGCAAATCACTATCTAATCAAATCCGTATTGCGTAAAGAATTTCGTAGAAAACGTTCATATTTTTCAGAAAATATTTTTGTTGGGAAACTGGATTCGGAAATAAGATTGTTTAACTCTTTACCTCTTAGGCACGGCTGAATTTTTCGCGGGGCTGTTTCTCTGTACGACAGAGTTCAACGCAATTTACGCGTAAATGATACGGCACTGCAATGTGCGACGGATAATGCTGTTCTTTACACGAGTATATTGGAATGAAGTGTTTGATGATTAAATTATAATTTTTCTTAAAGATATGATACACGCATTTTAACTTTAACAATTTATTCTAATAATTAATAATACAATTCAGATGACATCCGCGAAAGCCACTATAGTGGCGCGTCGTACTGAAAGATGACGTCCGCGAAAGCCACTATAGTGGAGCGTAGTGCCTAAGACAGTGGTCGGCAAAGTGCGGCTCCAGAGCCGCATGTGGCTCTTTGGCTCCTTAACACGTTCCCTGCCGCGTGGGGCGATGCGCCCCACGCTGAACTTTCCGTTCAAGCCATTGAGTAAATTCATTGTACGATGTTGATTTTCAAAGAATGTATTATAAAGTCAGTTATGGCCATCTTAACACTTTGGTAACTACTCACAACAAATCCGTATAGTACCAAGAACAATTGTTACTTTCCGCTGATACATAAGTTGTGTGAATAATCATTAAAATATTAAAACTATTGTTGCTTCAATTGATTGATTGTGGGGCGTATACGCCCTACGCGGCTTGAACGGAAAGTCTTCAGAAAACGGTTCGGCAGGGAACGTGTTAAGTGCGGCTCTGGCACAAATATCCACGGAAGGCGCAATAATATTTTCATTTAAAAAAAAATCTTTTTCAAGCATCAACATTATCGAGAGTAACCTGAGAAGTCGTCTTATTGATGAGAACTTGGAATCATGTCTAAAATTAAAAACAACATACAAACCTGACTTACTCAAATTTTCCAAGGAGATGCAAGCACATTGTTATCATGAATAAATATTTATTAAGTATGAAATTTAGTTTTATTTAGTGTAATAAAAGTTTACTAAACAAACAGATTTGGCTCCCAATTTTTTTTTAAATTGTTGGAATGTTCATATTTAGCTCTTTGGCTAATAAGTTTGCCGACCATTGGCCTAAGAGGTTAAACAAGTTAATTTATTGTAACACAACTTAATCCTACTCTAGTTCCTAACTGTAAAATAATCAACGATGACCAGCTCGGTGAAGTACTAAATGGAATCTAATTTAAAAACGAGATTCACATTCTAGTTTGACATACAGTCGTGGACAAAATTAAGTGGACAGGTATCATAAATAACAAAAGGTAAATTTAATTAACTAATAATGCCTATAAATGAAAACTTTATTGCACAATTATATACACTAAATAAATGTTTTTTCAAGTCTACAAAAATATCTCACGCTCTAAATTTAAAATTTATTTACAACATTGTAATAAAACAAAACATTTTTTTATATTTCTGAAATGTCCACTTAATTTTGTGCATGAGTGTACATTTTAGTTCTTGTACATTCATACTCTAATTTTTATATACACTCAATCACTCAATTTTGTAATAATGTATAATTGTTACTTGTAATTGTTCGCAGTTACATTCATTCTATTTAATACAGTCCCTTCATCTTAGTTGTTGGGATTTCCATTAATCCCACGCGTCGTTTAATCGTCACTAAAATAATTGTTGACGCTGCGATGCACATACAGCGAACATGATTCTTCAATTACATTTGTCTTCTGCGCTTGAAGCTTTTCAACTTCCCTCTACGTTCGTAAATCATGTTTTTCTCGTCGTTCGATGTGTTAGTACATTTTTTGTGACACCCGCTGACGTAAGTACGAAAACAAACGCACGAAAAGAATTTTATGAAAAAGTTCTTTCGAAAGTTTGAGCAACGGAGTTTGCAGCGGTGCTCGGTAGCTAAATGAAAATTGCGAACGCGAAGATATTGATATCCAACCGATCCTTCTAGAACTTCGAAAGATCAACGACGATACTTTACGGACGAGAACGGTGTTGAATTCCCGATTAATGAATGCGGTGATCGAGGAGGATCATTAGAAAAACGCTTTTCCGCAACAAAAAGAGCTCGTCAACAGGTACGTATAAATTAATTCAAGATTCTTGTAGTATCTTGGGGACACTCATTATTCACAGTTCAAATTCTGAATATAAACTTTCACTGCACTGTGAATTTAAGATATCTAGACAATTTAAAAAGGGGACAAAAGATTTACGCTTTTTATACTTAAAGGTGCAAATTTATATTTGTATTTTTGATTATATTTTATTCGTTTAAGGTAAATTAATTTGAGTAATAAATCGTGTAATTTTAGGATTAAACAGATGCAAAGGTTCATGTGGCAATATGAGCTAATAATTATTGTTTATTGAACTAAGTAATGTCAGGATTAAATAAAGCAAAAGGTTCATGTGGCAATATTAACTAGCCATTATTATTTATGAAGGAATGCGAGAGTGCGTGGATATACGTGAGAACAAGTGAGATGAGTGCGTGAACGTTGTAAGAGAGAGTACGAACGATTGCAGATGAACGTGTGTGTGAGTGAGAGGGAATGCGTGAAGTAACAAAAGAATGAAGCGGACGAATTTCAGTCTAATGCATGATGCGACGCGAGCGATCACGTTTTTATTAATTATCCATTATACAATCTCCTTTTATTTAGTAAAGTTTCGTTATTTTCGACGAGTGCGTGTATTTTCATTACACCTCCCGCTGGCCCCATCCTACATTTATTAAAAGTTATTAGATTTTTGTACCCGCACACCCCTATTCCACAAAATATCGCGAAGAAAATTATACGGAATACTAATTACAGAAATGTCAGAAAAATAAAATATTTAAAGCAAAAATTGTATGTTTATTTTAGTTTGTTTCGTATTAGTTTAGTTTGAGGTTATTATTTTATATTTCTTATGATCATTTGAAACATCTTTCAGGATTTGTTCTACAATTTCATCACCAAAACGTTTGTTCTACGTCTGACCCAGGTTTCACGGGTTTTCTGCAACATTTTAATACATTCTCGGGGCGATATAAATAAATGCACGGGTCGTTGTACGTCCATCAGCAAAACAACAGTTCTGTCGCAGTTTGCAGGGGACAAAAACTTGAGTCAAGAATCTTTTGAACAAAGAATCGCTTTGTTCGCTGGAGAAAACCATTCTTACATCATTCAGCTCACGTCCTTGAACCTCGTGCAACAATGTCGAACAACGTTTTCAAGAACAGTGTACGCCGCAGTACAAACGAAAGAAAAGCTGTTGCGAGTGATCGAAGAGGTATCTGCATAATGATCCGTTGAAAATGAGCGCGATGGCGATGTTGAAAGGTGGACAATGGAGGATCCGGAAAAACGAGAGCATCGTTGAAATTTCTTTTTCTGTCGTTGCCGCGTTTTTCAATCAACTTTATTTAATACGTGAACGACCAACGCGGGACCCGAAAAATAAAATACAGTGGAAATGAATTTTCGCCACGAATTCATCGAAATTGAAAACTTTTACGAGCAACGCGTACGAATTTCTCAATCTTCATATCCATATTTGTGCCCATAATTATGAAAGTGATCTAAGTCACACATTTCTTGTTTCGAGATATTAAATGGATTAATAAATATATTTTTATATGATGCAATATTTGAAACTAGAATAGAATATTAGTCTCGATTAATGAAAATTTATTATATACATGAAATTTTGTGCGATTTTCGTATAAAAATGTTGTTTTTAAAGTTTGAATTCACTTGGGCCTGTAAATGACATAACGCAATAAAAAAACTACGAGTTTTATGAGAAACAATCATTTTACGGAAATAATTCATAAGCATTTATTTATTTTTAAAAAGTAATCCATTTTTATCATTTTAGGCTTTTATCGTGAGTTTTGAGATTCTTAAAATGTTTCTGAAAAACTGGAAAGATGTAGGGTAGAAAACGCGTAATATCCTTATCTTTTTCTTTTGTTACTGGTTCAGTTGTGGTGCATAATGGAAGTAATTTAATATTTCCGTATATTTCTAATCCGATTGACTCAATTTTCTTAAATTTTTGACTTAGATCACTTTCATAATTAAGACTAAACGAATTCCATATAATGTTGAAACAACAACCACTATCTAATGGTTCATTTTTGACAATATAGTAAAAATAACATTGAATTAATTTAGTTTAAAATAATGTCCTGTGAAATATCTGAAAAACTCGTTTTTTTTTTAATTTTGACTTAAACCACTTTTATAATTATGGGCACATTTACTTCGTGCTCTATACTAATTATCAACTCATAAAACAAAAATATGCAAGTGTCCAAGTTTTACTTTGAGCCACTGTATATGTAGTTATGTGTGTTTTAGCATATATGTACCGGTAGATATCTAAACTGTGAATCCTATAACATTAAGCTTTGTAACTCCAAACTCTGTCCCTTACTATTAAATCCTGAAATACTGAACTTTGTTACATTGACTGGCATTTCTAATACATGAACATGCAATCAAGTTTCATGAGAACAGAGAATTACAGAGTATCTCTAAAATGAAACTATAACTAACCGACAATGTGGTAATTTCCTCCGACAAAAAGAAAACGAATCGAGAATATGATGTACAATTTTCATGTAAGTGACTTCTTTTTGGAGAAAATTGAAATCGTAAATTCTTGAAACGGTTAGGAAGAAAATTCATTTTTGGTCAAGCAAATGATATTTTCAGTTACTTTCAATGTATTAAAAGCTACTTAATCGCTTCGATGTGTGTATAAAAGTTTGTTTCATTGTTTTGGTGCCTTTGCGTCGAATGTACTTGTCGCTTAAAAATGATAAAACGCGCAGATATACGTTCTTGAACTTAAAAGTAATACTGTTAGAGGGTTAAGAGATGTTATAAATTGATAAATATGGACATTACTATTGTGTTGTTAATCAATACACTTGAAAATTTATTAATTTATATACTGGGATGTTTATAAATTTTTAACTTCGTACATTTGAAAGTTTGTAAATTTTATCATTTGAAAGTCTATAAATTTTTAAATATTTGAATATCTTTCTTTTAGTATCTTTCTAAATTTGGAAGATAGTGAATGTTTAAATATTTTAATTTGAAAGCTTTTAAATTCATAACTTCCCAAATTTCAAAAATTATCCATTTGTCAATTCTGTAATTTGAAAGTTCGTGTATTCGCAAATTTTATAAATTGCAATTAGAAGATTTATACATTTATGCATATATTTTAAAATTTTTTACGTAACATATTAGTTATGTTAAACTGCTGAATTTCTGAATAAAATAAAATTGTTAGTTTCACAAATGAAAAAGTTTCAAGCGAAGTGTGAATAATAATTATTTTTGTTAGTTGTTTTTTGTCAAGATACGAATGTCATATTGATTTTTCTACACAGATCACTTAACAATTTATTCTGTAACTTAAAAGAGTACTAAATGCTAAATAAATAGTTATTACATTTTCACACATCGAATGACAAACTTCGAATTGTAAAATTATACTACATTTTTATATTAAACTAAATAACTTGTTCTCTAAAACAATCTTGTTAATAAATTGAATAAAACTTTATTTGCAACGAGAAATATTTCTGTACGTAAACATTTATGTTTTCACTTATTATACGAATATAATCACTTATTATAATATGTAAATACATTATAATAAAATACATTACTGCATTAATAGTAACGAAAATGTTCGAGCGTGAAGTTGGATGAATATGATATTTCATTAGAACTTTTAATACGAAGCAGTTTATTGTTGGTTACAGCAAACAATGATCAATTTCAAATGAATGGCGTCTGGTACGCCGTCAAATATTACATATTCTGTTTAGTAAAATCTATTTTGCCTTGAAAATTTCAATACATAAACAAACTAACAAAAAATATTGATTCAAGGTAATTCAATTCCTTTGAGTTTTAGGAACCAACATTTAATTCCAACAATTGCATTTCGACACAATTATGTTACACAATTGAATGTTAGTTTACTTTTCTTAAATTGAATTTCAATTTATATTCCTTATATTGGATTTCAATTATTTATGGAATTTTATATAACAAATATTCGTCATAATTTTAATTTCACCTATAATCATTGTCTAATCTAGAAATTGTTCCACAAATGCTGTAAGAGTCGAAAAGGGGTAATAGGTGAGGCTATTCTGAACAAATTTTTTCTTTGCCAACATATTGACTGACAAATATTTTAAATCGAATAATTAATAAATGTAACAAGTCCTCTAAACGATAAATGAAAAAATGTACAAACAATTTGAATATGACTTACCCATTAATTCACAAGTAGTCCTGCCTCGATGTAAAGGTATCATCGTCATTAGGCCGATCCGTAAATCCTTACAGTTCGAAAAAGTAATTCTGACTGCACAGAAACTTTAAATTCACTTCACTGTCCCCAATTACTGTCACATTTCATTGTTACCACTCATTTTTGTTTATTCCTACCACTTTTCATTAAATAATAGATATCAGCCCGACACGTAAATAGACCGAATTAAAATCAGCGAACGATTATTCACAAATGATAGACCGTCGAATCGAGCGTAATTACATGAATAAAAGACGCTGTAAATATATCACGAGGTTATTCGAACGGCAGACACGACGAGACTGGTTGCAAAACAAAACAAACCAGATCGGCAACAACACGACGAAATGTCGACCTGCACGGTCACGTACGCAACAAACGTTAACACCGTAACGGTCGCGCAACTGCGTAGAAAAGAAAACAAATGCAAATTTGACTGTACCCACACTGTACAACAGCCAAATAATTTCATGACCATCATTATGAAATTCTTATAGATTTTTGCGAGCTGAGTATGTAGGAATCCCGGGGACCGGTTTAAAAAAAAAAAACTACCACTCTAATTACTTTTACAAGATTTAATTCGTCCACTCTCTCGCGCTTCCTTGTACGTTCTAACATCCATCCCTAATTCGCCTACCGTCTCTCGCATCCTCTGCCTCTTTCGCACTCATTTTTTCTCGCTCACGGTCCTCATCCTTACCAATCATACAATCGTTTCCAAACATTCTATCCATCACGCTTCCCGATTCGCGCTCCTGAAACACACACTCATACGCACGTCAATCGCGCATCACATTCGCGACCGGCGCGCAATTTCAATGCCGCGACTACGAATCTGAAATCCGTTTTTCTCTGGGACGTACAGTTTTTTAGAAAATTAATGTTTAAAACATTGCAAATTTTCGACTTTGGGTATTTTTTGTACTTTTACCATTGAAGCTATTCAATGGCTTTTTATACGAGAACAATCTGTGAACTTTCCCGAATAAAACGACATAAATTGTTATATATCATAAACATTTAAATATGTTTAAACAATGATCAAAGTAAGAAAGACCTCAAAAACGCGTCAATTTTTTCTAATATATGCTAAAATTAGCTGCTACAAACTAATTACTCGTGAAGTAATTAAAGTTTAAAGGAACAGTAAAAAGTATGACATTCTTAAACACTTCAACTCAAGTAAACATTACTGATTTCAGATCTCATATTTCGTGTTACAAAACTCTGTAATTTCGTCGAAACATCGGTCTTATTTTATCCAGATAAAAAATAGATATACATGTTAATTGACGCTTCGCTAATTACTTATTTTCTCGCGTCACTGTATATTTAACACAAAGTGTACATTTGAACGCATTCAACCGTTAAATAAAGTACAGTGAAAGAAATTTAATCAAATTCGCATACAGAATAATGTAACTCATGGACCGAAAAGAAATAAGAATTTAAATTAGAAATTATCTGCCTGCAAGATTAAACGGCGCGTGTGCTGAAAAGGTTACCAGTTGCATTAAACCATTTTCGCAGTACGAGGACGGCATGTAATTAACCGGTGGATTATGTATGATAGGAGGTCAGAAAACCATAAGTTTCGAAGTCGTTAATCACGGTCCTTTCGTTTATGCGATATAGCGTGTTGTGCATCGATTAAAACTTTCGTTCGTACGTTCGTATAATACATAACTTGATGCATTCAATAACTTCGAGCATCTGTAATGCGCAACACAAATGTGTCAGCTACAAGTGCAACCAAGTATTTTTCAACACGGATTAAACGTTAAACTCTTTACGAGCGTGACAGAATTTATGGGAATCGTAGCGCGACGTGGTTCGGATCGATTTCGATTTTGTATAGATTGAATGTAATTTGCGGTATTGGAAATAATAATATATGCAATAGAGTGTTTACTGATACTCGCAGCATATTTAACGGTATCTGCATCCACGATAACAGAACGTGGAGAAAGCATTTATGATCGGATTTATCTAATAGATTAATTTCAAACTAATACGTTTCTACTGCGTATTTAAGACATGTTGAGTTTAATGGAAAGTTAAGTCCAATGGCTTTATGATTTTATGAATGCGCCGCGACAAAAAAACTTTACAATATAATACTAAATGGGTTTCAACAACATTAATTCCTTATTTTGATGAAAATCAAAATAATTGATGAAAATTAACATATTTTGAGTATTTCTGAAGAAATTGCTAAAATTGTATAGTTACAATATGATGAGATTCCTACACTTTCAAATTCTGAGATTACGAAAATTCTAAAATTTACAAATTCCAATGTTTCCAAGGTTACGAGTTTCGAAATCATCTAACTTCTAAACTTGTAAGTTCTAAGATTTCATGAATACTCAAGTTCTAAAGTTATAAATTTATACATTTCGAAATTTAAGAATTACCAAAACTTCAAGTTTCCATTTTCTGTAATTTCAAAGTTATTAGATTCCCAAATTTTCAAAAAGTACCCAAATTCACAAATTTCCCAAGTTTTCAAAATATTCAAACTTCAATTTCTGTATTCGCAAAGCTCCACGTAATGTGAGTTCCCAATTTCGAAATTCTTAAATCTTCAAAATTTCAAAAATTTTAAAAAATCCTAAACTTCCAAAAAATCAGGAATTCTGAAAGTTCTGAAAATTCCCACAAGTCTCGTAATTCCCAACATCCTCTAAAATACCCAAAATGAACAATAACCGTCAGCTCAAAGTTAAGCCCAATGGCTTTATGATTTTATGAATACGCCGCGACAGAAAAACTTTACAATATAATACTAAATAGGTTTCAACAACATTAATTCCTTATCTTGATGAAAATCAACGTGAATTGAAAAAAAGTCACCTTAACATACTTTCTAACATAAAATTACAAACTTGTTAAATAGTCATTTTGACCGCTTTGACAGGTTTAGCGTTGAAAACGCAGTGTACACGTAACATGACAATCCCGATGTCTAAAAGCAACTATACCCACGGCCGCGTACGTGTATAATTAAAAGCTTTCGGAGCATCCTATCTCTTATCATTTCATCCGTCGTTGTAATCACAGCGAAACAATTCTATCCGTGCAATAAACCAAAATAAATTAAGGTCGACCTCGAAATGTCTTTGGCAGGCCTGGTTAATTGAAGTCCACCCTCAAGCCGTCCACGGTTCAATTTCCCGACCAACCCGTGTTTCCCGTGCCCGGGCAATCAAATTGCCCCTAACGATCTGACGTTCACCTTTTTTCTTTTTTTGCTCACGTGGTCCAGTTCCACGGATCGAGAGGAAACGAAATCGCGGATAAAACCGCAATCGTTGTCCACGGTAATAACACATCGGTCCAGAACAGCGATCGTTACGGCCAGCAAAATGAAAAAACAATAAACGGCGAAGGAAGAACGATAGAAAATTTCGTGGAAATCCCGAAACCCGACGATGTTCCGTTCGTTTCTTCGCCGCAGAAACGATTAAATCGATCAACTGTCGACCGATAGACGCTCTGCTATCTTTGAAAGCGTTGTCGTTTTGAGCGACCGACTTTTACATAGTGACGGTGATCTACCGTTTATTTAGAAAGATTGTGCCTATAATTGTTGAATCAGGAAACAAAGGGATAATTGGCATGGAATTTTTGATGGAGCGTTTGTGCACCAGGAAATTTAACACTAACGCTACGAAAGGGGTCAAGTTGGCCATTTAACAAGTTTGTCATTTTAACACTAGATTTACGAGCGATGAATGGCCATTTATACTTGAATCGAAATGAAGGTATAAAAATAAGTGAATAATGGACAACGCGTGAACCAATTCATGCAATGATTCTTTATTTCGATGAAGGATAAGATAAATTTTGACGAAAGCTTCTTAACAATTTTTCTCATTTAAAATTAGAAATCTAAGGTCCGTCATTTTGACGGGTTCTGTAAATCTAGTGTTAAGTAAGAAGGTATGTTAAGTTGACTGTTTTTAAATTCATGTTGATTTTCACCGAGATAAGGAATTAATGTGTGCATTATTTCATGTTTCATTGTTCGTTTATGCATCTTACAACTACAGTTTTAATTTCAAAATAAAGCAGCATTATACACCGGTAGGTTTAGTGTTAAAATGAATAACACAAGTGGACTGTGTAAAAGTATAATTTGAAGTAAAACTTGTGAAAATGAAAATGGAAAATGAGTCTAAGTGACAATCGGATAGTTAGTTGTTATGTCGTAAGAAAATGAGTGTAACTGACAATTGGATAGTTACTAGTTACATATTTGCACGAGAGTTCGTTCGCACAAATTCAAAAGTTGACAGGAGTATGTCTGGAGAAAATATTATGTCGTAAGTTCGTACGACATCTTTACAAAGATACACCTAATTCTGTGAGATAAATTGTTGTGGGATTAATTGTTGAAAATAAAAGCGATTAGAAGTTTGGAAGTTATTTGGAAAACGTAGAAATTCAGAAATTTTTTACACTGAATTTTCAAGCTTTATATTTGTTGGAGTTTTAAATTTGTAAATTCTCAAGTTTTCGGGCTTAAAAATGTAAAGAGGACTATTTTCCAGTTAAAAATCGTACATATATATTTATTCAAATATTTGGAGATTTAGAAATTTAAAAAGCGAAATTTTTAAACTCAAAATCTAACATATATATATACAATATTTATATATACAAGATTTCAATTTTAAATCGTTTTCTCTTCTGTTGGATTTCAAACTTATAAATTCCAAATTTTTTAACTTCACTATTTTCAAATATTCAAATACTCAAACTCTCAATTTCTGTACTGTCCGGTATTCACAAATTTATAGAATTTTAGATTTTATTTTCCAAAAATTTCAGATTGATTTGTTTACAACTTTAGAGACTTTGTAGTTTACACGTCCAGAGATTTTGTAATTTAGAAACTTGGAAATTTTGTAACTTACGAGTTCACAGATTTTGTAACTTGGAAAATTTAAAAATTTTGTAATTTACGAGCTCAGCGATTTTGTAACTTACAAAATTTAGAAATTCAGCGACTTAAAAATATAACAATATCAAGTCGTTAAATTCCTTTGTTTAGACATTTTTAAACATAGGAATTTGGAAACCAAGATCTATTAATTTCTGGGATTTGGAGGTAACCAAAATTGAAGAGATCGAAACTTTGAAGTTCCAGCAGTTTCAATTTCCAATTCTTCAAATTACTAAATTTAAATCCTTCATAATTTGAAAATTACGACACAAAAGGTGAAAATTCAAAAATATTGAAATACTACATTTTGGAATACACAATATTAAAAATCCACAAGCTAGAAAATTAAATTAGTTAAAACCGTAAAAACATAGAAACATCTAAATTTTGAAATTCCGAAATGTAAAACATTTTTTTTTTATTTGAAGCTGTTTAAACCTTTACAGGTTTATTTAGCTTTACTATTACATCAGGACGGAAATTACAGTGTTAAATACATACAACATTTCATTTACATAGTAATTTAAACATGCAAGTTACATTCTTTGAGAAAAGATAAAATGCGCATACATACATCTATGTTGGGTGTCGCTATAAACATATCAATATCTAACGGCAGTTGGTAACCTAGTCTAGATAACGAATTTATTAGTTTAGGTCTTTTTGAATTATAGAGTTCGCATTGCCAGACAACATCGTTTAACGTTTCGTAGCTTTGGTTGCATTTACATTTCGGATCACTAATAATACCCATGCGGGCAAGAGAGGCGGCCAAATTGTAATGATCTGCTCGCATTCTATTAATTGTGACGATCAAGCTTCTACTGAGATTTTTGTGTGCATACCAAGGTAAAGGACTAGCATTGAAAAATTGTTGGAAGAACTTTTTGCCTTTATATAGACCTTGGTTTTTTAAAATCTCATTAGTTTGCAGTTTGGCTTGCTCTTTAAATTTTGCATATAAATCAGTATAAGGGACTGATGGGACGTCTATTACATGTAAAACATTTATCACATTTTCTGGTTCTAAAATTTAGAAATCTGCTAAATTGCGAATTCACAACTCTGAAAACCAAATTCGCCAAATTATCAAATTGAATTGAACCACTTATTCACGGACCATTGTAATTTCTTATTATTTTTTCTTATCATTTTTAAGCGTATAACGCAGCAGACGCTCGTGAATATAGATCGGTGTGGGTGGAAAAAGTTGACCTACCTTCTCAGAATATTTCATAACTTGACAGAAGCCCGGGGTCTGACATCTAGCGTATCGCTGTGATTCAAGAATTCCTTAAACTTTTATGCGAATATTTTTCAGCCTCTATTTTCCTTTTATGATTTTGTATCCAGAAGCAAGCAGCAAGGGACTTTGCGTTAATTATTCGCCGTTTCCACAAAACAGCAGAAATGACTCTGAGCATCGCGCAGAAATTCTCTTTTTTTATCCTCCCGGTATGACATCATAATTGTTCCTGGAGTCCTTATCCCTACAAGCTTGAGAATTATTGTTGCAAAAGCCTGTGGATGCGACCTGAATAGGATCGCGCGTGTACGTGCATGAAAGCTAACAAAAATGTGGATCCCTTTTTCTTTCCCTCCACATTTTCCTGTTCACCGAACGGCGAGCATTTCTCGTTTCGTCCTCGTTCGTGATTAATGCGTTGTCGTTTAAACTGCATTTCCCTCTGTTATTTACGGCGATGGTTTCGCGATACTTTTTCTTCGAAAATGTAGCACACTTGTCGATGACGATTCAAACAGGGATATAATACGTTCCGAGAAAATTATGGCCGTCATCGCGGATCGACGTATCGTTCGACCGATCGGTATTTTTCGAAAACTTGTACTGCATGATAAATAACTGAGGATATGCAAAATCGTTAGATGTTCTTAGGTATTTTTTTTTGGAGACGAAATTTGAAGAGTTGAAATTTTTTAAGTTTGACTGGAATTTCCGTTTTTATGCGATGTTTCTTTCAATTTTTAGATATCTGATTTCTGAATATACGAAGAAATTCCTAAGCTCCTAAATTCGTAGATTTCTAAATTTCTAATTTTTTAAATTTCTAAATTTCTAAATTTCTAAATTTATAAGTTTTTAAATCCCTAAATTTCCACATTTTCAAATAACTAAACTTTTTTGGACTTCTAAATTTCGAAAATTGTTTAGTTTTTAGCTCTAATATTTTAAAATTTCTAAAGCTTCTGAGGTTATAAATTTGGAAGTTGAATATTTATATTCTTATATTTTATATTTTTATATATTTAAATTTTCAATTGTACAAATTGTTAAATATCCATATTATCAAAGTTCTGAGTTCTCAAATGCCCATACTATCAAATATGTAAACTTTCGAATTACCAAATAATCTAAGTTCCAAGTTACCAGGTCTCCAAATATCAAAATTACTCCATTTAAATTTCTGAACTTGCACACCCTTTACTACTCTATTTCCAAACTTTCAACTGTTCAAGTTGGTAAATGTGTGATTTTGTAAATTAATGACAACTAATGCTTACAAATTTGTAAGTTTTTTAATTCTGCATACACGCAATGTATCATTGTATTAAATATAATCAAATAGATGAATGTGTTCAGCAAATAAACGAGTTAAATAATCATAACAAGATTCGTAACACCTGCAAACACACCTTTACTGGCAAATATATTGTCGAAACGCGTAAATGCACAACACTCGCAACGTAATTGTAATGCACGTTACGCCATTTTTCTGATTATAATTAGAGAGAAATGTTACTGGGTAGAATGTGGGTGGTTCAAAGTATACTCTAGTTTCAGAACCAGCTACATCGCATTCGCAGTTGCAACCGGTGCATACGCGTTTCACGAATAAACCATTTTTAAATAAAAACAAAAGCTAAAACACAAAGGGAGCAAAACATTGTGCGGTCATATTTTACTGATTGCAGAGAAGATATCGGAAACGAGTTTCCAAAACTGAAAGGAAATGGGGAAGAGGAAAATAGTATTAGAATATCAGTATGTACCAACCATATTTGTTTCGAATCGTAGAATTTTGTTAAAACCTTTCTATAAAAAAAAAATAAAGTACGATTCGTGACAATAAATAAATCATACTTGTTTCACATATATTCGAAAATAAATAAATCGTTCTTGTTTCGTACGTATTTGACAATATCAGGAGAGATCTACATAAAGAAGTCATACATTTTTCACGTACGTTTTCTATCCCAACAACAAATATATACTTATTTACATAAATTTTATGTTGTATCAGTACGTACAGTAGCGAACAAAAGTTTAAGACTAAATGGAAAAAATAAATAATTGATGTACTGTTCATAAAAACTATAAATAGTGTTCTACTTTCGGTATTAACTAATTAAACATTTATTTATACACTTACACTCGTGGACAAAATTAAGTGGACATTGCAGAAATGTAAAAAATGTTTTGTTTTATTACAATGTTGTAAATAAATTTTAAATTTAGAACGTGAGATATTTTTATAGCCTTGAAAAAACATTTATTTAATGTACATAATTGTACAATAAAGTTTTGATTTATAGGCATTATTAGTTAATTAAATTTACATTTTGTTATTTATGGTACCTGACCACTTAATTTTGTCCACGACTGTATAAAAAAAAATTTCATTTTGATGTTTTGCTCAATAGCGAAGTTACAAAAAAAGGAACGAAATTCGTATAATATTTCAAATCAAATCATCGTCTGAAACTTTTGTCCGCTACTGTAAATGCTATTATGTTACGCAGGAATAAAATAGACTGAATTTTTTTTAATAAAATGTGCACATACTTCGGACAAAATTAAAATGTATAAAATACTAACAATGCTATAAAAATCTTTCCTTTGTGTTCATTATGACCCGTTTTTGAAACACAAAGTAACACATTTTAATATTATAGAATATTTGTTACGATCCAATAGTATAAGCGTAATATAAAAAAAGTACTTAATTATAGAATTTAAAATTTAAATCTTCGATTATGATAAACATTTTTAATATAAATTGTGTAAATCTTTGTTGGCACGTACAGTTCATTGTTCATTAGTACAAATTGATTTATTGGTTATTTATTTCAAAGAGGAATGAATGGATTTGTGTAAACAATGTTCATCAAATATTTATACGTTTATTGAGATGAAAATAAAATTAAGTGTAGATTAAACATTCCATATCGATTCTCGTTATTTTTCGTTATCTATAATCAAATTAATTGAAGAGTTTTCAACCTACTTTGATTTATGACGATGCACGTACATACGAACGTTTGTACAATTGCAATAAATGGTGCATAAGGACAAGTCTTGTACTCATGCTGCCTTTCGTATAAATGATAACTTGATAGCCCTGTGTGTAAGATAAGGGAACTGCAATTGCAGAAGTTTCTGCCTTCCTGGATCTCTTTATACATTCCGTTTACTGCTAAGCACTCAATCGGAAATTACCATTGTTTGCATACGTTTGAATTTCTATGATCCGTAGAGAAACTTACAAAAATCGTGTAATACTCGAGTATCTAAACTTCACGTTTTCCGAATTCGCACATTTTTTTTCAAATGTTGATATATTGTAATTTTCGAATTTTTAAATATTCGAACAGTTGAATGGTTGAATTTTCGAATCACCTAATTCTTAAATTTTCAAATTTCGAAATTTGTGATCTTCGCATACAAGTTTACACTTAGATAAGTGGATTGTCAAATTTCAATTTCACAATTGCTATGCCACAAATGCTATACCCCCCAAATTTCCAGTTCTCTTAATTTTCATATTCCAAGATTTCTAAATTGCATATTTCGCATATTCTTAGACCTTTAAACTCATTGGTCTCCAAATCCCTAGATTCAAAAATTTCAGCGTCTCCAAATACCTATGCCCCCACATTTCAAAATCTACTATCCCATACAGTCTCTAGTACCAATATCCTCAAATCCCTAGATCCACAAATTTTTACATCCTTAAATTCTTAAATCCACAAATCCTTATATTTTATCGAATCCTACCCTCCCAAATTCCTAGATCTCCACACTCGTTGGTCTCTAAATTCCTAGGTTTACAAATTCCGACAACCCCAAGTCTAAAAAATTCTCAAATTCCTACAGACTCGAATACCAATATCCTCAAATCCCTAGATCCATAAATTTTTACATCCTTAAATTCTTAAATCCTCAAATCCTTATATGTCCGAATCCCAATTTCTCAAATTCTTATATCTCCACACGCGTTGGTCTCTAAATTCCTATGTTTACAAATTCCGACGACCCCAACCCTCAAAATTCTCAAATACTTACTTTCTCGAACATCCACATCCTCAACCCCCAAAATCCACAAATTTCTAAATCCCAAAATCCTTGCATGTATTTACAAGCCCTTGAATCGACTATTGGACCACCAAATGCTGTTTACTATGGCACGAATATGCCATATCCGTAAAACCCCGAATCCGAAAGTATCCAAATCCAAAAGTCCCCAAATTCCACAACCCGCAAATCTCCAAATCACCTAAAATCCCTAAAAATTATAGTACGACGCGTCCCTCTTTAATTGTTCGTCATATTCCCCGTATAGAAACTGGATTACGCGATACTGGTACCGCATTTGCCCGAAATTTATGACTCGTTTGAATAAAACGCGTATTCCAGCAAAGTTTTGTATAAAAAACTATTTTAGCAAGCTAATTCCACCCCTTGGTTCATGTTTGCGAAGACTAAAAGCACAGTTTAATTACATTGAAAATGAAGGAGATTGATTCGATTACAACGCAGGACGTGTTTTCTTTTCGAGCATGTTTATACCAGCAAAGGAACGTTATAGTGCTGTTACGTCAATCCCGTCGTTATTAAACGGATGCTTTTAGTAATTCGCTGTATGCGTGAAGTAAATAAATTATTCATTAAGTTCTAGCAATTTCGTTGCTGGTATCCTGCAGCCGACGTCACTGCGAAACAGCTGAAAACAAGGTGTTTGGATATTCATGTGTCATGAACATGGTTTGAACGTCACTAACAATCAAATTCTTTTCCAAAAGTCAAATTTTGTATGCCAAATATTATGATGCATTAGGGTGTTCCATAAGGTTCTTCCTATTTTATACAAAATGAGTACGCAATATTTTCTGTTTAAAGTTAACTTGTTGCATTAAATATGAACTGTTCTGCTCGATCACATTCTATTTCTCGGAAAACCTCATTATTTCCCCTTTCTAAAATTAATGGGGCTTACTTGCCAAATATTTCATATCAACAAAGGAAGAAACTTATGTGATATCCCTGATAAATACATTTACAATACAATTATAATATATTTATAATAACAGGAACTAAAATATGCTAACCAAAAAATTATGATTGTCATCACTAAAAAATTCCGCCATCGCTGTTACAAATACGGAATACTATTTAGTTAATGAAAGTATAAAAATGCTAAATAATTTTTCTAATTAAATAACAGTTAAACTGTATGATAATATTCGACTACAAATTTACGCGTTCTATTATCAAATTGTATATTTACATATTCTATTATAATTTCTACATATGTACATATAATTATATGTATACAATTTTTAATATATTCCTGCATGTTACAGCTCGTTTAAATAATGACTAGGCGTCATTTAAATATTATACTTGGCAAGTTTCTATTTTTTTCTATACTTCGCGAAGTCCATTTCTTATGTTAAGACTTTATGCTAAGACACTATATACCTAGACTATAAATATAATACTAGTACTATGTAGTTATTGATCCATTTCTAACGAACAATCCAAAACTTGTTTCCAAAATATCTGTTTCGTGTGAACATCCTCAGGATACTTTTTAACCTTTTTCACTGCGCTGTCCCCTCTGAGGGGACATTGAAATTTATTACTGATTATTTGGAATCAACTTATTTCGACAGAAATGCATGTTTCCCTAAAGTTTTCCATCGAAGTGGCGCAAGAAATCAAATAAAAATATGGTATAATTACTATGATATATGAATGAGTCTCATTATACATATATGTATACACTCATGGACAAAATTAAGTGGTCATTGCAGAAATGTAAAAAATGTTTTGTTTTATTACAATGTTGTAAATAAATTTTAAATTTAGAACGTGAGATATTTTTGTAGCCTTGAAAAAACATTTATTTAATGTACATAATTGTGCAATAAAGTTTTGATTATTAGTTAATTAAATTCACCTTTTGTTATTTTTGATACCTGTCCACTTAATTTTGTCCACGACTGTATAGCGATAAATGCACTATGATCAAAATAGACGTTTATACAGACACGTTAAAAAAATAAATCCAGAGAAAGAAGAAGTGGAAATCCTATAGATACTGGTAGCAATATATGTAGTGTAGGAGAAAGGACATCGAGAAATGATAACATATTGTCATGTGAAAAATGGGAAGACGTCATTGAGTCAGATATTCCTCCAGCAACAATAAATTTTGTATTTTTTTGCAAATATATGTTCCTCGATTTCTACATATTCGTATAAACACCATATCATTATAATATTTTACTTGGTCCCAAAACTATACTGTGTATACAGGGTGTCCCACAATTATGGTACGAGCCGGAAATGGGTGGTAGGAGGGGCTATTCTGAACAACTTTTTCCTTTGCAAAAATATTGGACGATGCTTCATTTTTAAATTATTCAGGAAAAACACCGACCAATCAGAACGCGAGGATCGCGCGCTGTATGTTCGATCGCGACCACGGCCAATTATAACTCGGGCCTACACTTCTGCCTCCGAGCGCGTGCGATCCTCGCGTTCTGATTGGTCGGTGTTTTTCCTGAATAATTTAAAAATGAAGCATCGTCCAATATTTTTGCAAAGGAAAAAGTTGTTCAGAATAGCCCCACCTATCACTCATTTTCGGCTCGTACCGTAATTGTGGGACACCCTGTATAATATGGGGTATTTATATACTGTGTATTTAGAATATTATAAATGCATATGGTAAAGTAGCTGGTACGTTACGTCCGGAATGGTTCAGAGTGCAAAGGGTTAAAAATTTTATTGGGGCAAGCAATTTCTTAACCTCTTCCTCTGCGACATCGTATCACGCTCGTGACACACATTATAGTTCGAACGCGATAAACCAGACTCGTATTTTCACTGCAATTGAATTTTCGGTTCAGTACTGATTATAATCTGCATAATCGAGGATCGCCAAAACTAACAAATGTACCCAAAATGTATATTTTTAAGTGAAAAATATAAGTTGGAACAGAATATAAAAAACGAATGAAATTGAATGATCGAAAGTAAGACTTATCTGTTTTAATCTGTAAATATGATGCAATATTGTAGGATGAGAATATTTTTGCTGCATGTAATTAGGTGTGTTTGGAAATAGCGAGCGATGGAATGTTTGGACGAATGCAAACAGCGTGATTGCGTGCGAGAGGCTGAGGTGCGAAAGAAAAGTGTTTAGAAGCGTATGACAGGAACGAGTATAGCAGGATCGTGTGAACGGAAGACGATAAGGATGGTGAACGTGATCGCGAGGATGTTTGGAATGGATGTATGATGAGTGTGAGGAGAAGAATGTATAGTTTTCGGGGTGAACGAGTTAGTCTTGAGTGAACAGCGAAATAGCGAGCGTTAGAGTCTTAGCGAACAGTGAAACAGCGAGTATCAGCGAATAACAGTGAACAGCGTGAATGAGACAGAGTGAATAGCGAAATAGCGTAGCTACTAGACATTATAATAAAGTATATTCTATATTTTTAAACTGAATCCAGTGCCATTCACCCCGAATCACCAATTTCCAATATCTGTTATATGTGCGGCTAAGTGTGAAAACTCCACAACAATTAAAGTGATCTAACTGAAAACTCCACAACAATTAAGTATATTGTATTTCTCATGTGCTTATCTTGTATCGATACATTTTACTGTAATATAGGGCAGTCGGCTAAAACTATTGAAATTTATGTGGTCGAACAAAATTCGGGTCACGTTTGCGTTGGCATGTAATTTATCCCTTCAGAAGACAACAACGAGGGCAACGAATAAGAATCGACGATTAAGTTAGAATGTTACATGAGAGCATAACATTGCTTTCATCAGTGTCGACAGCCGGCGTAATTTAACTGCCGACAAAAAAGCTGTACACGAAATTGCATCTGTACGCGACAGACGTTCTTGTAATACACCCGCTGCGCCGGATATCAAAGGTTCGAGAATAAGATTTCCATTTCGAGACCAAACGGAAATTGGACAGCGCAGGAAACGCGCGGCACCCTCGATGGGAAGAGCTTCGAGCTACGCTTAAAAATAGCTTAACACTTTATCTAGATCACGGTGGTTTTCGTATTTTATACACTTATCGACCACCAAGGTATCTACTAAAATAGCAATTCCGAATGTATTTGTTTCGTTTATATTTTTCGAATTACCTTCATCTGTGGCGTAGATATGCGGCTGCCACGTCCCTGCCATAATCTAATTATTTCGTCTAGCTTTAACACTATTTCCACCACGATTTTATGTATACCTACTTCCACCAAAAGGTGTCCTTTAACGCATTTTCGTTTGAATACATATAATTGCCGAAACTGGTTGGGATTTCAAATTATTTGTTAAATGTAGATAATTAGAGGAATACATTTATTGACACATTGATGTGTATTTATTAGAGGTTATTTAATTAGGTTGTAAATTCTAGCTTAATTTATCAATCTACAAAATATACAATGAGCATTGCGGCGTACACTAAAATGCAACATGGGAAATAAGCGAATATTAACGTTATGCCACAACTCCTGATACTTCGTTATAATTGAAGTCCGGTTTCTCTGATCTGATTATGATTGATATGATGGTGCAAAATGGTGTTAATATTTATATGCATAATGGTTTAAAATTAGACACTGTCATGAAATCCTTAAGATGTCAAATGACACTTTGTGGTAGAAATGAGTATACCATATGCACATTTTTAGATCTAAGATGAGCTGGAGGAAAATGATATCGCCGAACCAATGTAACAACTATTATATGAAAAATCACAAAATTAATTGTGGAGAAATGATTCAACGTAGAGAATAATGTTATGTTAAAATTTGAAAGGTGTCTTTTGACATCTCATGGAAGGAATAGTGTTAACACTTTGACTTCCATGCCACCCGAATATGGGTGACACTCAAATTTCTATACGAATTCAATAGCTATATTATTCCAAATTTGTTCACTTATCTGACTGAAAACACTCGCATTAGTTACGTGGAACTACAAAAAACAAATATAACAAAGCATCGTGAAAATATTTGATAAGGTTCGTTAAAATTGAAAATACTAACCAATGCAATTTTCAATTGCTTCCGTGTGGCAGTCAACGTGTTAAGATAGTGGGTGAAAATGAGATGGATAAATGAGTCGAACGCGTAAACGTTTTCTGAGTGAATACTTGAAGCGTTCGCGTGAGAACGTTTAGATGATCGGTTTGAGTGTCGCGTTAGGTGATCTGGTTCCAGAAATGCCTGAGAATACGCGTATATTGTTGAACGATTGATTTAGAGTGAAAGCAACACGGTTTGAAAGAAGAAAGAATGATTATGGGTGAGAATGCGTTGGAGTGCAAGAGGGTAAAGGTAAGATCGTATAAATGCAGTTTGAGTAGTTTAGTCATTAACCAGTTAACTGTGGCGCCCTCTTTCCAGAACGTCCGCCTATATGTGTCGTGAAAATCGACGATGACGAGTAGCTCCAGAATGCATAAATTGATCACAAATTATTTATACATTTTATTTGCTCATTTCACTGCGCCTTGGCTTCCAAACGTTCCAAACATCTTAGAATCTACGAAAAATTACAGTTTAACCCCTTGCCCTACAACTACGGGCTATGCCCGTGACGCACTCGCTCTTCAATTATGGTAGACATTGCTGATATTTTTAATACGCTTGAATGTTTAACTTCGGTATAATCGTAATTTGCGCATCCGAGGATCACTAAATGGGAAACAATCTTGACATTCGAAATTTCTTCAATCACTTTAATGTTGTAGCAATTAATAGTTCGTTATGTCTGACGCACTTGGTGAATAAATCGTAGCACAAGGGGTTAAATAACTTTTGCGAAACTTACAATTCAGATAACCAATGGTAACTAAATTTTACGCATGACGGATATAGTCGTCATGACACAAAATTCTGCCACATCACCATGACGGATATAGTCCTCAAACACACTTAACTAGTTAAGTCGCTGCTAGTCGTGGGGGTCGGACAGACTTGCGGAATAAATTGTTCGGAGTTATTGGATCACGCAAGTGTATTAATTCGAACCTTGCCCGTCCTTTCATTCTCATAAATCAAAATAGATGAAACCTGACTGTATCGATCATAACCCATTCATCAAACGTAGTAAATCATTCGACTGTAGTACAGTTAAATTCTTCTTCTTCTTCTTCTTCTTCATAGGCGTTTTACCTCGCGTCGTGTGTAAGGTCATTCGCAACTAATGTGTGCCTGTACTCTTTATTTTTCTTGTTTGTTTCTTTGAGGAATTTTATGGTGTCACTTATGTGGTCCTAGGCTGTAAGGGCTCTGCCCGGTTTCGTATCATACTTTTGTCTTTAAGGTTCAGTTTTTCTGCACTGGTGTAGGATGTGGTTTATTGTGAGAGTATTGGTGGGGCTGTATCTGTAGTAAGATTGATCAATTTTTTTTTTTTAGTTCATGCGTTATCTTAGTGTGACCTGACCTTACTCGAGACTTTATAGATTTTTCTTTCCTATTTAAATTGCAGGTAGGAATTGATTGGTAGAAGTTTTGTATTATCTTATGTATTTTTGTTGTGTTCCAGATTTTGTCCCGTTTTATTTTTATAATTTTTTTTTATGTGGTTTATGAGATCTTGATACTGGATGGTTGTTTCGGTCGGTGGAAGGGTTGCTCCTTCTTTAGCTACCGCATCAGCTTCCTCGTTTCCTGTTATCCCTTGGTTTGATTTTTGTTATGATCTTATGGATTTTGTTCCTATTAGGGGTTTCTAGGGCTTTTGATCACACTAATCGAATCCGAGAAAATGGCAATGTTTTTGAGGTTGTTGATGCTGGCATGTTTCAAAGCTTCTACTATTGCGTATGCCCCAGCGGTAAAAATCGATGCTGCTTTGGGGAGACTCTGCTTTATTGTCATATTTTCGACGACGATGCTGTATCCTGCTCCTAAACCAGATTTGGTGCCGTCAGTGTAGATTTGGTTACAGTCTGCGAAGTTCCTTTTCAGATTTAGGAATTTGATTTTATGTGTTGTTCGGTCTATTTGATTTTTTTTTTAATTTCACGAAATTATTCGTCCAAAGTGTCATAGAAACAGAAGTTTCTCATAAGTCAGTTCGAAAAATTATCTTTACTATACTGCATACAGTTTAACGAATCTCTTAAAATTTACAGTGTAATTATAGAAGAGGAACACTGTGATCTCGCATATGTACCTCGTGCGAAAACAAGAAACTGAAGTAAAGTAAAGTAAAATCTGCTTAATAATCATAAATAAATATAATATTAATAATTATGTGAAATTCGTCATTCAGAGTTTCATGAAGCTTCATGAAGTGTTTCGAAAGTTTCAGTTTTCCTTATTATACAATACATAGTGTAAGATATCTCTTACAATTTACAGTCATCCATATTTATAAAACGGCAGCATCCTTACAACTATTTATTTGACAGGAAAATAGAATTCTAACCACTCAAAACTTAGCAATTGCACAAGATTCATCGTTCAACGTTTCATAAAAACACAAGTTTCTCATAAAATAAATTAAAAAAATTCGGTATTCTTCAACATGGAACGTAGCAACTACAACTATCCGTCTTTATAAAATGGCAGCATCCTTACAACTATTTATTTGACAGGAAAATAGAATTCTAACCACTCAAAACTTAGCAATTGCACAAGATTCATCGTTCAACGTTTCATAGAAACACAAGTTTCTCATAAAATAAATTAAAAAACTTCGGTATTCTTCAGCATGGAACGTAGCAACTACAATTATCCGTCTTTATAAAATGGCAGCAGCATTCTTGACGCCAGCTCGGCGCAATTGCGCGTTTAAAACCGTAGCTTTGTCGCGACATTTAATTCCGTACGTCGGACGTCTCGAGACAAACAAAAATCAAAGGCGTCGTGTACGTTTAATTGAAAAGTTCGTTCGTCCCGACATGCTCGAATGAATTATGAATATCGCTCGAATTGCAGGTTGATTTCATCGCTGAAGCAAGATCGAATTGCACCCTCCGCTACGGATGCAATTAACTCGGCGGAAACAGGATTACCGGAAATTTAGCGGCCCTATCAGACGGAATATCGTCTGTCAGTATACCAGTGGTCCTGTAATTGTACATGCCGCTTTTAAAGTCGTTAGATTTCGAGGTGACGAGGCGTTGATGACCAAAATAGGAACGCGCCGCGGAATGAATGGCAGGAAATGAAAGCAGTTTGCAGCTTTTCACGTGTTTATCCTTCGTTACGTGTGACACGCGCTAAAGCGAAACGTGCGCAAACTGAACCCTCGTTTTGCGAAAAAGTCGTTACCGAAATGCGTGTTAGTATAAAACGACACAAATTTAGCGAACTCGCGGCCTCTAAGTTGATTGCGAGAGGAAGAAGAAAAATGAGAATAATTGTAAACCATTAAAAATATGATTTCTGTTTCTTTTTATTAGATATTTAATTCTGGTAACCTTATATTTTGGGTTTATTGCGAGCCTTCGTATTAATTATTTTGCTGCGTTACAAATTTCAATTGCTTATGTTTATTCGTTGACATTAAAATTGTTTTGGTGTACATAATAAGTATTTGAATTTTACAAGGTATGAGTTTTTGATTTTCCATGAACAATTATTATGACACTAATATCGGGATAGCTAATATGCCTTATTTCCGATCGAAGATAATACTGATTTATAGATTAAGTTCCTCAAAAACAGTACAATGGACGCAAATGACTTATAGTCACTTAAAATTATAAATTTTGAACTATGGAACAGTAAATGTAAATATAAACGTTAACAGTAGATACAAATGTAAATGTAAACGTTTACAGTAAATACAAATGTATATACATATGAACGTTAACAGTAAATGTGAAAGAGTTAATGAGAACATTTTTATTTTTTATGACAAAGTAACACACTATGAGATTACTCATTGTTCATTGAAAATATTCTTTTTTTGTAAACGAATGTATAATAGACCCAGTAAGTTCCCTTGTTATAAACATTTGTATATGTAGGCTTGCCAAACAAAAAAAATTTGGATAAGTTCAGATAAGGTTATATCAGGTAGAAAAGTCGCACAAATTTTTTTTTTTTTTTAATATTAGTAGATGTCATAAGAACATACATATGTTTGTAATATGTATAATGTTAATACTACTAGTAATATAAAGTTTATTAAAATTTTTTTTTGAAATTTACATATATTTTTCTTTACAGGCTACATTTCATATTATCCTTGAATTATTTATATTTTTATTTTGTTTGAATTATAGAGGTGAATATTTATTATGCGCTAAAGATTTGTTTAATATTAATTTATATTAAATGGTACTTCCGATGTTAAAATTAAATAAGTATAATAGTAAGACAGAACTGTATAACGCGCTTAAGTATTTTCTTGAATTTTGGGATATATCGTGTAGTTGTTTGGTGAAGGGATGTTATATGTATAGGCTCATTATTTGGAAAATCGATTCGTGGTTCCAGTGGTTCCTGTTTGATGTTTGACGTGAGTTAACGACACATCAATCACATGGGAAAAGATTTCAGCACCCTTTAAAGTCTAATTATAATAGAATTCGATGCATTCCTGTCTATAAATAAATTACACACGTTCTTTAGAATTTTGGAATTTGAAAATAGTATAATTGAATTTCACGATCGTGGGACGAGTATAATACTTGATTGTGGATTGATTGTTTAGTAAAGTCTATGGTTAATAAGTCCACATCTTCAACAAGTTATTACCTAACTTGGTAGCTTAATAATTTGATAATTTGGCATCTAATAATTCGATATTTGCTAATTTGCTAATTTGTTAATTTGCTAATTTGCTAATTTGCTAATTTGCTAATTTGCTAATTTGACAATTTGATAATTTGCTAATTTGCTAATTTGCTAATTTGCTAATTTGACAATTTGATAATTTGATAATTTGATAATGTGATAATTTGATAATTTGATAATTTGATAATTTGATAATTTGATAATTTGATAATTTGATAATTTGATAATTTGATAATTTGATAATTTGATAATTTGATAATTTGATAATTTGATAATTTGATAATTTGATAATTTACTAATTTGATAATTTGATAATTTGACAATTTGATAATTTGATAATTTGATAATTTGATAATTTGATAATTTGATAATTTACTAATTTGATAATTTGATAATTTGATAATTTGATAATTTACTAATTTGATAATTTGATAATTTGATAATTTGATAATTTGATAATTTGATAATTTGATAATTTACTAATTTGATAATTTGATAGTTTATGATCTTGAAAAATAACAAATTTAGAAGATTGATGAATCTGAAATCCTACAAATTCAGGAATTTAATAATTTGATCATTTGGAAGTTTAACAATTTGTGTCATCTTATAATCTGTGAAATGGCATTGTATGAGAATCTGTCATTCGATAAATTCGCTATTTTTAACGATAAATTTGCGAGTAACGAAATAAAATGTCCGTATTTTGGGAAAATCAGTGACACAAATTCCTTTGGAAGTTCGCCCAGTATCGCGAAAATGCGTAATAGCGTTTGGAACAACACGTGTAGATGAATTTCGACTTGATTAGAAGGGAGTTGTTACCAGAACAAAAGTTAGTTGTACGATAGTTGGTTGGATACTGGCTATCAAGGAGTTAGTAACCAACATTATACAACACAGAGAGCCGTGTAGTTTGTTATTTTTAAACACGTGTACAGAGTCCTGCGAACTTTTATACTTATTTTTCGATTTGAGAATTCGTCTAATTAACACTAGATTTACGAAAGCTCAATGACCGCTTAAGTCTAAATTGAAAAGGAACTATGAAAAGAAGTAAACAATGAATAATACATATACCAGTTTATAGAAGGATTCTTTATCTCAATGATGATTAACATTCATTTCGACATAAGCTTTTTAATAATTTTCGCCATTGAAAATAAGAAACCTAAGAGCCAAATCTAGTGTTAAAATCAGACTATGTGTGACGTTTATGTTTCTCAAAATCTGACCAATGGCAAAATGATAAAAGATTCTTTCAATATTATGATTCTGTTAGCACCCTGTTCGGTGGTATGTGAATTTTTGGTTTATAGTATAAACTTTACAATTATTATTTATAAATATGTAAAAATTCGTGTTTTTAACTGCATGCCTTTAACTTACAACTTCAAGTTTTTTACAGTAATTTTAGGATTTATTAAACTTTTTACGAAACGTACAAACAATAGCAAAATATCGAACAATAGTATTTATAATACTACAGAAGATTTCAATTTATAGGTTTAAGAATTTGCATTTCGAGAAACACTTTCATTTAATTAAACTAATGTTATAATTAAATAAAGTTTTTATTCTTGCAAGACACTATCATTAACAATGTATCATATACTGGTATTTATAGTGTAATAAAAAAGTTTTACTTTATACGATTATCAATTTATCTCATGAGCAATTCGTTTAATAAATTGCAATAAAGTCGAAGATAAAGAAAAGATCTTTAAGGGACATGCAATTAATAGCAGAATATCGAACACTCCCATATACACGATACTAATAGAAAATTCGAATTATCACATTTAAGAGCGTTTCTACGAAGTTTTTTCCTTTAATTACAATAATATTATAGGTAAATAAATTTTCAATTTGACAAAACGTAAAAAATTAATCTTTCATTTTAAAAGGTTTATTCCAGAACGTAAAAGAAAAACAAGGAGCAAATTCATTCCACGTCTACCAAAATAAACAATATGTAAAATAAATAATAGTTTAATAACATCATAATGTTAAAATCATGTAAGCACAACATATGAAATATCTCAATCGATGGAAGCCCCGGTTATTATGTCCATAATTTTATTTTAAAAATACATAACATATCACTACGTTAAAAGCAAAAAGAAATACGATCGAACGTATCGTTATAATAATTATTTAATCTTTCCGTGTAACATCATTACGAAATAACTGCACATTAAAAATTCTTTAGACTAAATAAGAATCATTTAATCCTTCCTTGTAACATTTTTATGAAACAGCTACACATTAAAATCCTTTAGTCGGTAATAAAACGAACAACAATACTGCCCGAACTTACACCGTCTTAATATTAAAATTATATAGAGCACAAAAATGTTAAGCAAATGCAGCAGAAAAGATATATTTCTGGTGCTGAGCTAGTAGTATAACCAGGGATTAAAGCGGCGTTAGCGGCGTCTAACAAATAACAGTGAAACGCGACAGGAGTTAGCGAGATTACGCAAAATCTTCAGCGTAATCTCGTTTTCACCTGCGCACTTGTACCTGAAACAAGAGAGAAGGATGGAATTGCACGATCAAATAACATTTATCCGGAAAGTCGATCGGGCATATTGTCAAATTGCCGAATTTCTAAATTTCTAAATTCTTAAAATTCTAAGTTTTCAAATCCTCAAATTCTCAAATACACGAATACCCAAATGTCCAAGTTCCCAAGTTTCCACATCCCCTAATTCCAAAATTCCAATATTCCAAAAGTTCCAAATTTCAATATGGTCAAATTGGCTAATTTCTAAATTCCTACATTCTTAAAATTCTAAATTTTCAAATGCTCGAATTCCCAACTTCTCAAATTCCCAAGTTTCCACATTTCCAAATTCCAATATTTCAAAAATACTAAATTTCAATATTGTCAAATTGCCTGATTGCTAAATTCTTAAATTCTTAAATTCTTAAATTCTTAAAATTCTACATTTTCAAATTCTCAACTTCTCGAATTCCCATCTTTCCAAATTCACATATGTCCAAATTCCCATGTTTCCAAATTCCCAAATTTCTAAATATCGAATTTCACAAACTTTCAAATTACCATATGTCTGAATATTAGAGTTTTTATATTAGCATTTGTCAAATTTCCAAATTCCCATATTCCTAAGTCACAAATTCTCACATGCCCAAACTCCAATTCCAAAACAGTTCAATCTCCGAATCTCCAATTCGCCATATTTTCTAATCCTCCAAACATCTAAATTCCCAATCTTCAAAATTTCCAGATATGGTACCTAACACGTTCAATTACGCAAAATCTTCAGCGTAATCTCGTTTTCACCCGCGTACTTGTACCTGAAACCAGGGAGAGGGATGCGATTGCACGATCAAACAACAGTTACGTGGAAAATCGATCGGGCATGCTCGTAGTCTACGGTGATGGTTAGACTTCGTATTTAAACCGATGGAATAAGGGTTTCGAACTAGTCCATAATACGGTTGAAGTTTAATAATCGGTGAAGTAGAAAAATCCGAAGAGATACTCGACTTCATTATCTAGCTCGTATCGCGTATACCAACGATGGGCTCATCGAGTGTCAGTCCAAAGAGCTTGCGGGCACTGGGCTACGCGAGGGCATACAGCGATTAATATCCACGCGGGTTCGATATTCTTTCATTCAGACATGTTGGATTAATTTCCAGAAACGTGTCGATGATTTGACATTGTCTTGCCTGTTAGAATTATTCTAATGCGAACACAAATTTAGTACCAGATACGAGGTGTGGCAATTAAATAATGAGACTGTGCACTTTCCACCACGCGACGGTATCAGGCGAGTGTGTCATTAGTATGTGTTGCGACGCATTCGTAGGATCATAAAGCCTTATTTTTAACTTTAGAAAATTCATGAATAATCAACAATTGTCTATTGCGGTTCTTTACAACGTGCAATTTATATTCTTAAGCTTTTTTTTTAATTTAGCATGATTTTCGAGAGCCATCACGGTTTATTATTTTGTGGGTGTCAAACCGTTAGGTGACAAACTACTTCGTATTTTATCGCAGGTCATACCGACTTCAGAACGAGCATTGGGTAAGGGCGGTTCTTGCCCACTTTCCTCAAATTTTCCAGAACCAATGAAATAGTTTCATTTTAACTTACTCGTTTGTTCACCCCCAGCAGTACACCAATCCTCACTACATACTTTATTCTGGAGAGAACATTATTTTTTCTCTTTAGTTGATTTCCAATAACTCTCAAAGAGTACACAACCAAATATATGTTAAAAATTTTCGTTTGTAAAAGAATAGTACAGTTCAACGGTTCTGGGGTAAGTGCCAAGAGGGCAAGCTTAGTCCTCTTACCAGAAGGCGTCCCCGCCTTCCCCACTCCGTGGCCAGATCCTTAAGGAACAACGTTCCTATTCATTTAGGCAACGCAATGCTTAACTGCGTGCCTTTTTCCCGAGCGTCCAAACAGACAAACAAACAGTCCTGCGACAGCCGATAGCCACGTGACTCCAAGTCAATGGGCATCGTCTGTCGCCTCGCCTTCTCTCTCAGAGACATCCTCTGCATTTAGACCTCACACAGTCCATCCCTATCATAAATCGCTCAAAAGCAAAATAGCGGCGGGCTAATTGCTTTCGACGACCCTTAAAAATACGTTGACGCTAACATATATTTATCTTTGAAGTCCGCTGTCAGTTTGCGAGGTGTTACTATTATTCTTAAGTGCTAAATCAAGTTTTAGTTTTAATAAAGCTCGCATTTTAGCCTCGCCAGTTGTTTGGGTATTTTTGCCTTTCGAGTGGATTCACTGATTCCATAACCTAACTAGTTCGTGATTCATTAACACTAGATTTACGGAACCCGTCGAAATGACGGATCTTAGATTTCTTATTTTCAATTACGAAAATTATTAAAAAGCTTATGTCAAGGTGCATGTTACGCTTCGTCGAAATAAAGAATCGTTCTATAAACTGATACATGTTTTACACATTATTTTCATATTTTTATAACTCACTTTCAATTTAGACATAAGTGGTCATTAAACGACCATAAATCTAATGTTAAGGTATCTACATTGAAGGTGGCCGTTAGTTTGTAGGTGATTGCCTTACTAGAGTAGTACATAATTTCGCCAATCACAGATTTTCAGCCCCATAAGTCCACCTTTGCCGAAGTGATTATACTTTTCATAATTGCGTCGGAGTCTTTAACACTAAAACTACCCAAATGACCCTTTTACAAATTTCATATTTCAAATAACAAAATTTATTAAGGTGGTGTACGGCACGTGGGTCGCGGCGTCGAAGGAAATAACATTGACCACTTGCAGATACTTAGATATAGGCAATTAAGCCTGTCCTAAAGTCCGTAAGTTGGCGAAATTATTTTATACTTTAGTGGCGCCGATATGCGGCCGCCACGTCCCTGCCGTAATATAATTATTTAGTCTGGGTTTAACACGTTCACGCCGGGGCGAATATTTACGTTTGGTCGTGTGAGACGGAACTCCTTATCTCGACTTATTTTCTGAAAACAAGTAACCCACCTATGATGTACGTCGCTCCACGAGATAGTTAAGCGTGACCACCCACCAGTGGGTCACACCGCCCCACGAAATAGGCAAACGTGACCCAGCTGTGGGTCACGCCGCCTCACGTAACAGTCAAGCGTGACCCACCGGTGGGTCACCCCGGCATAAACGTGTTAACCCATTAATGCCCAGTGCCCTCTTTTGAGGACATCTTGTAAACATATTTCTAGTTTGCTGATGCCTTGTGTTGTTCTAATTTTAGGTACTAAAAAAAAAAAAAAAAAAAAAAAAAAAAAAAATGAGGACAGCCTATATTTCCAAAACTAGCTAATAATTTTTTTAAATTAATGCATTTTATTTTATTTTAAACATTTATAAACCATATATAGAATTTTCACACAAAAATTCGCAGAATAAATAAGTTCGGCGTTAATGGGTTAAGATAGCGGGTGAGAATGAAATGTATAAATGAGTCGAACGCGTGAACATTTGCTGAGTGGTACTTGAAATGTTTTCGCGAGAACGTTTGGAAAATCGGATCGAGTGTCGCGTTGGGTATTCGAGTTCGAGGAATGCCTGAGAGTACGAGTGTATCGTGAATTATTGGTTTAGAGTGAATGCGACTCGGTGTAAAAGAAGAAAGAATGATTTTGGGAGAGAATGCGTTGGTGTGCAAGAGGATGATGGTGAGATGGTTTGAATGCAGTCCGAATGTTTCTTAGTCATTAAGTCGCTGCGTGTCGAACGGGTCGGTTAGACCCCGCGAATAAAGTGTTCGGAAATTTCTCGGCCAGTCAGAGTTATTATTTTGTCTTGCCCGCTTACCTTTCAATCCCATACTTTCTAGCACGTGTCTAGCTGAATAGGCTACCCTTCGTAAAACGCTGTCAGCCATGTGCCGTCCAGGTTAGTACGGTCGTTTGACCATCACGTCCCAAAGATTGTTGTACAAGTGATGACCACCTTTTAGTTTATAACAAATTCTACCCCTACCGGAAAGTCAGGGCGTTGACAGTGGTGTTAATAACTCTACCCTCTGCGTTCTGAGGTGGCAACGCCCTTCTTACCAATATTATAAGAGAGGAAGATCATCGCGACACAGCCAGAATACTTTAGAATAGAACCAGAAAACTTTAGAACACTTTAGAATACAACGAGAATAACTTCAATCGGAATAACTCCAGTCCATCAGTTAGTGTCAGTTCCGAACAGTCTTCCGAGTCTTCCTCTCGCACTTAGTCAATCGTCCGTTAATAATTCTGTATATTTGTGAATAATTATATTTCTTGCATACTACCTTATTTATTTAATAAATTCTATCGTCTCACGACAATCACTCGCGTCTATCACGCATCCTTAACAACATCGCATATTCCAGCTCTGCAACCACAGTGGTTTTCTTGGAATCTTTACTGATTCTCATTGAGATAAAGAATTAATAAGTGTATTAATTCATATTTCATTATTTGTTCATTTATTTTACAATTTTATTTTCAAGTTCAAAATAATTGTATCTTATACATATATTGGCAGTTTGAGTCTTAAATAAACCTAAATATTATATTTCGAAATATCCAAACTCTTCGCACAATGAAACAATCATTCATGCAATTAAGGTAAAATAAATACTTTTATCGCCGTGTCGATTCTGTGAATTTTCATGTTCTCCGAATACAGGTTTTAATTACAAGTTGAACGTTTAATTGTTTAATCATTTAATTGGAATTTTTAATAAGAAATGGTAGTTCATTGAAATCAACGCAGCATTGTATAAGGTTTGAAAACTGGGCAGATCTCGCGTTCATTAATCGTGAAATTAATTATCAAAAGCAACTGAAAGCTGCCTACCAGCCAAGGTACACGAATTCGAAAGCTATCACGAATTTCAACTGCAGACAATATTTGATACTCGGACCGAAGGTGTTTTCCATTTAAAATTTAGTTCAACCGGATGGATGTTTGATCGATTCCAACGAGTGGCGTTTAATTAGTTCCGCCGGTTGACTGGTTTCAGTATTTTTTAAAAACACATGTATGTGCAATATTTAGGTAAAACGGTTTGGATGAGGAAAAAACTGTTGACAAGTTACGTTGTCAAATAAAGTATTTAACGTGTTGGAGAATGATAACTTTGATCTTCATCAATTAATGAGTAAATAGATTTAACCTATTCAGTCCTGAATATATGCAAATGTACGGGTGTATTAAGAATAACAAATTTGTCTTATTAATACTACTATAACAATTACTTTATTTTAGAAGAGGTACATATTTAATATTTACGTTTATTTACAGAAGATTAAAGTAGTATTTTGACACAATCACGGGGAATGATCAACTTTTTGCAAAATTTCTAAATTGTTTATTTTATACATTAGCAATTTTCAAATTATTACATTCTCAAATTATGAAATTTCCAAATTCTCGAATTCCCAAATTTCCAGATTTCCAAATACTAGAATTCTCAAATTTCAAAATTCCCAAGTTTCCATATCCCCGAATTCTAAAATTCCAATATTCCAAAAGTTCCAAATTTCAATATTGTCAAATTGTCTAATTTCTAAATACCTAAATTCTTAAAATTCTAAATTTCCAAATATCGAACTTCCCAAACTTTCAAATTACCAAATGTCTGAATATCAGTGTTTTTATATTAGTATAAATATTAGTATATTCTCATATTATTCTCATATCATCTTATATTAGTATAATATTAGTATATTCTCAAATTTTTTAATTATCAAATTTCCAAATAGCCATATTCCCAAATTTAAAACTCTCATGTGCCCGAACACAAATTTCAAAACAGTTCAATCTCCGAATCTCCAATTCGCCATATTTTCTAATCCTCCAAACGCCTCAATTCGCGAGCTCCAAAATATTCGAATACCTAACACGTCCGATTACGGAATCGTCGATCCCCGAAAATTCGAATCTGCGAACTCCCTCGAACGGTTGGATCTTTTCAAACGCAGGAAGCTGCAAATTAAATATCCCCCAGGAGTACATGAAATTGCCCGTTCGAAATGTCTGCAACGAAGCTATGAATCAATAGCAGAAAAATTTCTCGGTGAATCGTGACCGGAACGCAAATTTCGCTCGACTTTCATCAGGAATGATTGAAAAACGAAGATTGATGACAGAACAAAGAAGAATGAAGAATACGGTCGTGCTCTCTTTACTCCATCGTTCGAAATTAGAAATTCAGACAGTGCGAAACCGATTGCGCGAAGGAGCTGATCGCATGAAAAATCGTACGATAATTAAATTTGAATGGTGTTAAGGCGTACAATGCCTTTAGACTTCGGATAGATTTAAAATTTCTAGGTAGTAATTAGCCATAAAATTGTCGGCCCATCGAAGGTTTCGAGAACCGCTCCGTGGCAGCCATAAACTCAGGAAGCCATAAAGGCCCGCGAGTTTGCCTGCAGTTTTTATGTCATTGTTCACATTTGGTCGCCAGATTAGTATTTTTACCTTTCGAATGCGTTATTTCTAGCATCCTTACAAGGAAACATATCTAACCGGAACACTCCGGTTTTAACCTCTTACAGTCTATGCGCCACTATAGTGCCTTTCGTGGATGGTATCTCTATGTACGACGCGCCACTATAGTGGCTTTCGCGGATGTCATGTAAATTGTATTATTAATTATTAGAATAAACTGTACATTTACAATAGACGGAGGATGTAGGGGTAGTGGCAATTTTTAAAAGAATCTGCTGATTGGATTCTAATTTTTGGGGAAAAACCAATCAGCATGGTCCCCCACACTTCTATCATCGCCATAAACACTTCGGGCACCTTCTTAAATAATAAATAAAAATGTTTATTGAATAAATATTTAGTACCTTATCTCAAGAAGTAGACACCCTACGAAGAAATGTTTCGAACAAAAGTTACTTATTTTCTTCTGGAGAATATGATGGTAAAATAAAAATTCGGGGGTTCCATTTAAAAAAATAAAGTTGACCTTCATGTTTTTCAGGAGCACACCCTGAAAAAATCCATTCCTACCGTCCAATTTGCCGCCTGACACACAATAACTTTTGTCTGAAACACTTTTTTCAAAAATATGTTGTTTAAAAGATATTAACCTGTCTCAAGATAAAAGGACCACCCTGTATACTCATATTCTTGTTTCATTATTAAAAGACTACTTTATTTAACTCCTGACACCCTTAATCTACTACAATAAATAAATATTGCAGCATCACCTAACATATACAACCATTCATTAGATCAATAAAACATGATAGACATTTTGACAAAAGGACGGCAATAAAATTTTGTAATAAAAAATGCCAAACCCGAAGCCAGTCATTTTGATTGGTTGGTAGTTCTAGTGTTAAACGCAGCGTGGTAACAGTGTTATTAGTTCCCGAAGTATTCGGGTGGTCCTTCGAGTTTAGATTATTGTAATTTGTAGGCACAAGCGTGCAAAACACCCACAAAGCACGAACTCCCTTTTGGGGTAACCTCGAGTATTTAACAAATAGCAATGAACGCGTCACGAACATCGGCTCGATCTTTCTCTTTCGCGTCGGTAATTAGATTCTGGCATCGAAACGCCGGTCACGTTTCACGGTTTTATGATTCGACGTGCCCCGAACGTTGGACCGCGAATGCGGATGGGTCAGATTTCGACCTCATCACTAGATATCTCGTCGAAAAATCAATCGGTGCCGCTCATTAACGCGCTCGTCCGCCGTCCTGTCGTCGACATTTCAATTTATATTAATTAATTTGCGTCGATCATTAACCGGCAAACACAAGTTGTCAAATTGTAGTGATGCTGTGTTACTTCGCAGCTTAGATAACGAGTACCGTTATTTTTTAATAATAACATTTATGCACTGAGCGGTGTGTAATTTATTTCGAAGAGTCGATCACCGGTTTCGATGAAATTTAGCAGTTTTTATGTAAGTGCTGATATTTGAGGGGATGAAAACGGACCACGCAGTTAGACGTGCAAAACATATTTTGTTGGATATATTAGGTTGTCCCATAAGTTTCTTCCCTCTTTGATAAAATATAAAAACGCACTTCGAGGAATATTTTGCAAGTAATCAAGGAGTACATAATATTTATTGAGGAATGAAAAAAGGGCGATACAGTAGAACACCTTATATTTAATGCAACAAATATTGAACAATAAATATTGTGTATACATTTCTACTAGAAGAGGAAAGAATTTACGGGACAACCTAATATTATGGAAACTATTAACACTAAAACTATGGACGTATAATTCACAATTATCTTGATGTTAAATATGAGGTTGAAAAATAAATGAATAAACGATGAAACATAAATGAATGCATTGATTGATTCTTCATTTTGATGAAGATCAGTACAGATGTCAAGAAAACCATCTTAATAAATTTTGTCATTTGAAGTAGGAAATTTGTAAAAGGGTCATTTGACCCCTTTGGTAGTTTTAGTGTTAAAGATAGAGGGTGAATTGGAATTTATGTTTTTGAACGACGAATTTGATAACGCAATAAAACTTACGTAAGTTTTATTTGTTTACAAAATATGCTTAAGCATTTGCACTTCAGTAACGCCCATTCATCATTTTGTTTAATATAGCAAATTGGAATAGGTATTTATTACACACGAGGTATAAACATAATGAAAGAGGTAATAGTAGTAATTAATGACAGAGACGTAAGACAGAAATTTGGAATAATGAAACATAAAATATTCAGTTACATTTTAAGTGTAAATACGTGAACAAATAATGTTTATAATGCTAAATAATACAGCATCATAAGATGAAGTTACTTGTATAGTTCGTAAGTAATAACGAGTAAAAGTTGTTAATATAATTTATTAATATTATGGTAAACCTGACAGTGACATATTTCACTACATATTGTTAATAAATATAAAAAAATTCATAAACTTGGAAACCACATGTTATAGATACTCAACAAAAAGGAATTATCATAACAGTTATTATACATTTACATTTTTACTTTAAAGACTTTTTTCTCTAACATAAAACCAAACAAAACGAAGAGATTCGATTCCATTAAAATATAAAATGAAGAAACATAAAATTAAACATACGATAAACAATATTGGTTTACGTATCGACCGAACACGATAGAACGGATAAACACAAACGATTACTACGTCGTTCCAGCACACCTTCTGGAATTATGTGTATTTTGTAGGGAGTATCTTTCAATTTTAACTTACTGACACTTGTGATTGATAGAGGGGAGTACGATGTCAAGGTCTCAATCGGATGAAGTATGATTTTATCGTCCTTGCTTACAACGTTCTTACAGAGGAGCATTTAAGATATGAGTGATCAGACATCCGACTGACAAGGGAGAACAGAAGATTTTTTGCATACCAAAAACAATAAAGTTTCGATGATTAATCATGTTTCCATGATGTCAACATTTAACTATTTGAAAAATGATTAATAACAGAACATTATTTCAAGTGGCGTTGAAAGTTTTTTTTCATCCGGTTGGAATGTTTCTTTTGCAAAATTTTGTACAGCCATGATTCATTTTCTATGCACGTATAAAGTATAATTAAACGTTCGAATTTTTATGTTGAAATTATAAATGAATATTTAAAATTTGATCTTAAAGGCGAACGAGAAAATGTTTCGCAGAATGATTTACATCTTTCAATGTGCGTAAACACGTTAAAAACTTAACGATAGTTTATATTATATTAAACAATTACTTTCTACAATTATTTTATGATTTATGTTATACTTTTTTGGTATTCATTATTTCGCATAATTTTTATTGTTCTTTATTATCTTAGATCGTTTATATTATTACTTTTTGCTGTTTATTTTCTCAGATAATTCACAGTATTACTTTTCCTTATTAGTGATAAATGAAATATGTTCATAACTAAAAAGATTTAATTATGAATATAGGTCACAACCTGCAGAACTTGTTGCATTCAGTTGCAAATCTGCTACATAAAACAACACGCTATGAATATCGGTTTTAATAATTAATGAAAATCTGCATAACATTTTTTAAATTCTGTAATTACAATTTTCTGTTCCACTTCCGCAACATATTACAAATTTTCAACGTCACATTTTTCTTTAAATAATTTGTTTTTTTAGAAAACGTGTGCTTATTTATACTATTTATCAATCTTCGCGTTATTTATTTAATCATATAAATAAATAATTTTACCAAAAATTGCGTTGATTTAATGAAATTACGAGGCTTCAAAGCCATACATACATATTTATTAAATCCTCAAGAAAAATGGTGGGAAATCAAGAAGGACAGAGAAGAAGCAACCCTTGCGTTAAGTGTTAAATCTCTCGCGTTAATTTCCATCAAATATAACACTTCAGTTTGCCCCTAAATCGGACATATCACGACGTTCATCAAACGTTGGAGTAAACACCATTGATATTTCTTGCTTTCTCGCTGGCGCGTGTTATTGATTATTGATCGATATACTCCACTAGCGCGTTAAAGTGCCGTACAGCTTAAAGTGGTTACAATAACGTTGAACTACGCGAAACAGGGCTTCGATTAAATCGAATCATACGAGAGGAAATTGTACAGGGTGCTAGAATTCATACACAACTGTGCCGTTACCTTAAATAAGTCCCTTAGGCATGATATGATCAAACGAGATTCGAGGAAAACAACTTCCGGCAACTATCTTACTGTTCCAGATTTCTGATAACATTACGACTGTACTTATTGTTCCCTGGATACATGAGATTTCTTATACCTATTACAGTTTTATTATATTTCAGACAAGTACACTAATTATTTACAAAAAAGAGTAACTCTTGTTTGGTAAGAATAATTGAGATTAGTGCTACGATGTAATGTTAAAAGAAAGTGATTTAATTTTGAATTTCTTTTGATCGTGAAAAGATAGATGTTTATAGTAATTTGTAGGATATTTCTAAATTAATTTTTTCCCGCGAATATTTCCATATTCCTAAATCCCCAGCTCTACATACCAATAATTTCTGCATCCCCTGTGCTCCATATTATAAATTGATTCAAAAATTGTCATTCTTTTTAAAATTCATAACAAAATTAACTTTCTATCTGCAAACAGAAGGAAATTGCAGTATGGAAGAAATGATGATACGAATTCGAGAAAATCGAACAGTTCGAAGATCAATACTTTTAATCATGACTAAACTTTAGCGAAACATTCCGCAAGATCGAATTCTGGGACAATACATTTTTCACCCGGAAGATTAATGTTTCAAATACCGCTTAAAGACAAAGGCTCCCGTGGCGACAGTGAGAAATCATTTGCTACTACATGAATTATTGCAGCAAGTTTTAACTGCCCGTAGAATACGGCCCATTTGAGGATCAATAACGATTCATCGTCAACCGGTTACACTATCAACAATTATTTATGGTCGCCTTGTTATAGGGGGATCGGACATTTTGGCCCGCGTTTCAGGCCCAATGGATCATAAATACGATTGGTGTGACCATAAAATTTTAGATCTGTATTCATGGAACCATTCGTTTAGACCGTTGTCATTGATACAATAAATTATGTTACCCTTCGCACGAGGATATTAATTCACACGATTAAAGGAATTTTTATTTCCTTTTCGAAATAAAAATTCAGCTATTTAGCACATGTTATAATATTAAAACATTGAATAATTTTTAAGTAATTGATATTGGAGTATTCGAGATTTTAGTAAGTTTGTAGTAACTGAAACTTAACTACTTAAAATTTATATCATTTTTTAGTAACCGAAATTTAAATATTTTGAAGTAACTGAAGTTTTAGTATTCAAGATTCTAATAATTATTAAGTGAAATTAATCTGTTAATATAGCCAAAATTACATGAGTTATTTATTGTTTCTGATTATACATTTTACTCTCCATTTATCTGTTATTAAATAATGATATTAATATTATAATTTTGTATATTTATAATTTAGGAAAAATTCCTCATTAAATTGCGTACTTCAATCGACGAAACGTAGGTGTACTCTGTGTTTATAATTTGTTATTTACTATCTTATTTGTTCTAACATTTAAGTAACGAATGTTAAGAGGTATATAGACCGATATCTTTTTTTGTATAAAATGTCCGATAAAGAAAAATAATTTATCTGTATGTATGATTAAATACTGTATTGTAACATATTATTAAAACAGATGAATGTCGATGATTAAAAGTTGGATTAACATGTTGCATATCAAATAAACGACTTCGAAACAATATCACTCAATATCATTGGATATAAAATTTGCACCGAAAAATTGTATATTTCAGTAGTATTGAAAAATTACTCCATGTTTTAAACATTGTAGAATCTGTAAAACGATATTACAATGAAAATATCTATAAATCATTTACTTCCATCAAAACTAACAAGAAAATTGTTAAACAGTCATTCCCCTAATGAATTTAATTTCAGAATAACATCATAGTATTAAATCACAATGTCGATGTCCATTATAACATGTTCCACAGTAATTAAGTACATAAAGTTTAGTGTAAATAATCTATACAATATCCTTGTGTTCAAAAGAGGCCACGAACGTTTCAGCGAACGCTTTATCGAAATTTTCGTGGCGAACCACTGCGAGCGTTACTCGTGTGAAACTATCGGCGAATTTTTGACGGAAATTGCGATTATCAGGTATCCGAGCTCTAATGAAAAATACTGAGCTGGTTAATTTCCGTGCCCGCAGATTCTTGTGGAAATCGATGCGCGATGCGTTTGTTGCGTACACGTTTTCCTTCGCGGTGAAGATTAAACACGTACAAACTAGCTCGATATTAGTGGACTGTATTTTAATGATTGCACGGTTTTACATCACCGTACAACACATGGCAATATACAGGGTGTCCCAAAAGTGTTGAAGGAGCCGGAAATGGGAGGTAGGTGGGGTCATTCTGAACAACTTTTTCATTTACAAAAATGTCGTATGGGGCTTCATTTTTAAATTATTAACGAAATACACCGACCAATCAGAGCGCGAGAATCTCGCGTGCTGGGAGGCAGTCGTAGTGGTCGGCTTATGTGGTGAGGAGCGAACACGGTCAACCGTGCGCCAACCAGTACAACTGCCTCCGAGCGCGCGAGATTCTCGCGCTCTGATTGGTCGGTGTTTTTCCTTAATAATTTAAAAATGAAGCCTCGTTCGACATTTTTACAAAGGAAAAAGTTGTTCAGAATGACCCCAGCTACCTCCCATTTCCGGATGTTTCGTTCGTTTTGGGACACCCTGTATATTATTATAAGTAAAAATACAATTTGGGGTACTTAGACATTAAATTATAATTTTTAGTAATTTAATTGAGAATGATAAATTCTAAAACAAGGGTCGACGCAGAGACCTACATTGCAATTTTGGCATTCGTATCTAGACTCGCGTCTTTTGTCGTTTGCGCTGCAGACAACGCACCTTCTCTTTCGGTTTTTTCTGCCGCCTATAGGCGGCACCCGTAATGAAAGGGTTAAGCTCGTGCGTTAGTGCGATGGACTGTTCGTATTTACAATTGCTGTTTGTATGTTGTTTATTACTGACTATTTCGCGCTCGATTTCGATCTTTTAAAATTGTACGGTTTTACATCACCGTACAGCACATGACAATATACCTGCGAGCCACCAAACCCTCGGGGTAAAGATAGTAAATTCAATACATCATTAAAATTCCAACCGATCATAAATAGTCCCAAACCTCGAACGCACCCCAAGTCCGCGGCCCGTTGCAGGCCCCTATAAAAAATCTGGAAAGTCCAAAAAGTCCCGTTCCTCTCGCCATCCCGACTGCCAACTCTTTTCCACCACCTCGTTCCTCCAATTTTTCAACCTTCCAAAGATCCCAGTCCAATGATTAATCAATATTTCCCACTTTCCACCAAGTCCATTTCTACATTTCCACCAATTCACCATCGACTTCTACCCCAAAATCATTTACCTTTTTTGAAACACCGACAATCAACGACAGTTCAATCTCAACCACCACCAACTAAACATTAAGAACAATCTCAACCACCACGAACTAAACATTAAGAACAATCTCAATCATCACCAAGTACACACAGAGAACAATTTAAACCACCACCTAGTACACACTAAGAACAACTTTGAACACTACCAAGTACACATCAAGTACAAGTTTCACCACCAACTAATAAACACTTAGAATCATTCGAACCACCACCAAGTACACTCGAACACTTTGACATTATTGTTAAACTACTAAGTATTGTTAAATAAATTAAGTGTTATATTTAAACATAACGTTATATTTTGAAATCAAAATTGTAGTTGAAAAATAAATAAACAAACGATAAGACACAAATTAATGTACATATCGGCTCCTTATCTTGGTGAAAATCAACATGAATTTAAAAAAAGCCATCTTAACATACTTTGTAACTTAAAATTATAAATTTGTTAATTGGGCATTTGACCGTTTTGTTAGGTTTAGTTAATAAAACACACAGTTTACCGTCGCCAGTTGTCTAGTTATTTTTGTCTTTGGAGTGGATTTACTGATTCCACAACCTAACTACTTCGTGGTTCATTAAATTGAATCCCAAAGGACACACAGGGTTAAACGCGAGGAACTCCGTGTCGTTCGATGTCGTAATATTTATAAAAGAACTTTATGTTAACCAGTTAGCTGTGTTTGACGACTATACTCGTCACGGAGAAGTGGCAGGATTTTGAGTATACTCCTTGATCACATGTACCTCGTTCACCGAACAAGAAAATATTAACAATAATATTGACAACTTTATAAAATAGACCTATCTTTTTGACCCAATATTTTATCAGCGACACTTATTGTGTTATTAACGAGTATATCACAAAAGTGGGCGCACAGCTAACTGGTTCAATAATTGCACAACACCAATGCGTGCTTTCTACTTATTTTTAACGATGTTCCAAAACTGAACGACCGCGTGTCTATACATGTATCCGATGTTGTTTCGAAGCGAACAATCTTGTATATACATACGTATTCGAGGTTGTTCTTTCTGGAAAAACCTCGAAAGAAAGAACAACCTCGTGTCTATTACGTGTCTATCTGTTCCGCTGCTTATTTCACAAGATGAAGCCTCGGTGTGGGCGTACAATTTTTATGAACAAGGCCGGGGGATACAGTTCCTGGTTTCTGTTGGGTACACGAATTGGGGTGGAAATGGAAATCCGAGTGACGTATGCGATGGGTCTGAGTATTCCCCAAAAGGTGATCGTAGCGAGTAATAAAACCAAGCGATTCCCCGACACGAATAGGAAACTGCAAATAGAGGACTCGATTACTAAGATTAAAGAATCTGGAAATCAGATGCGTATGATAATAAACTAAAAATCCTCGATAGATTGTAACGACTACTTGGATGTTATTGCTTCTGCGAAAACCTTTTTATATAAATCTGTTAGCGAAGCACTTTTCACATTCACTAGATAAAGAAAATGAGTTATGAGAATACAAAAGATGCACAGAATTGTTGCTAACAATATAAATCACAAGAAATTGAGCTATATTGTAAAAACGTTATGTAAGAAAACGCTATAAGACAACTAAACGATGGGCAACGATCTCTCTCACGCATACACGTACACTCATGGACAAAATTAAGTGGACATTGCAGAAATGTAAAAAATGTTTCGTTTTATTACAATGTTGTAAATAAATTTTAAATTTAGAACGTGAGATATTTTTGTAGGCTTGAAAAAACATTTATTTAATGTATATAATTGTGCAATAAAGTTTTGATTTATAGGCATTATTAGTTAATTAAATTTACCTTTTGTTATTTATGATACCTGTCCACTTAATTTTGTCCACGACTGTACATACAGCTAAAGAAGGGTAACAGCACAATATTGAATCGTGGCAAATCGGCGAACATTTTTATTCCACGTACATGTTTCTTGTCTGTTATATAACCATCGATACGTACTTATATATTTTACGAATTCGGTAAGGAACGAAAATATAAAGATTCGATCCGTCATTTCGTCTAGCGAACACGCGCTAGGAAAAGATAAGGATGTTTGCAACGAGGGTGAAAGGAGATAAGCGTAGAAACGTTGAAAAAAGATGAGAAAAAAGTGGAAAAGAAAATGTTTTCTTCATCGACGCTAATACAAGTTTGGTATATACAATCGGAAAGAGACGAGTGACCAAGGGATAATTCGAAAGTAAGGGGCGTGTCCCTTTGGGATACGAGCAAGCATTATCCAGGGAAGTCGAGGACTAACATTTTGATGGAAAAAAGAAACGCGCTTTCGTTGGTGAAAAGAGAAAATTCATTCCTCGTCCTGATTACACGCTTCATGAAAATTTTATATTCACTTTCAATGTTTTCTTGAAACAATAATGCGAGGAGGAAGGGAGGATAAATAAGAGAGAGAGGTGCTGGGTAAGTTATGAAACATTGCAAACTTTCGAGGAAAGGGGGACAAGATTGAAATATCTTAGAATTTTAATTATTATTATTAAGGACACAGTTTGTACGCTCACCGGTTAAGGAACGTTTGAGAATAATTAATTGGTGAACAATTTGGGCAGAAGGATTTTTTCGATTCTTGAATTTAGAAATTTAACAATATCAAAATATTCTCCATGCTCCCAAATTTCGAGTTTCCAAATTTTCAAGTTTTCAATTTTCGATTTTTAAACTTAGAAATTTAACAGTATGAAGATATTTTCAAGTTTTCAGTTTTCGATTTTTTCGATTCTTAAACTTAGAAATTTAACAATATCAAAATACTGTCAAGTTTTCAAATTTCAAGTTCTCGAGTTCTACAATTTTCAAGTTTTCGAGTTTTTGGGTGTCGAAATTTTTCAAGTTTTCAATTTTCTATTTGTTCGATTCTTAATCTTAGAAATTTAACAATATTACAATATTTTCATGTTTACACATTTTCAAGTTTTCGAGATTACATGTTGTCGAGTTATTGAGTTATTGAACTTTCGGGTTTTTTAATTTTCGAATTGTCGAGTTTTCGGGTTTCCAAATTTTCAAGTTTTCAATTTTAAATTTTAAATTTCTTTTATTCTTAAATTTAGGAATTTAACAATATTAAAATATTTTTAAGATTTCAAATTTTCAAGTTTTCGAGTTTCCCAAATTTCAAGTTTTCGGGTTATTGACTTTTCGAATTTTCGAGTTTACAACTTTTCGAATTATTCAATTATCAAGCTTTCGAGTTTCCAAATGCTATAGGTACAAACTATGCTACTTTTTATATGGCAAACTGCAACAACGCTGACTGCAGTATAACTGCAGACAATTATATTAATAGGAACAACATGGCAACTCCAATTTGCAATTAGAAAATCAGACATTCAGCGGAGTATCACGCTCGTATTTATTGTTTGCAATACCGAAATCGCGCTCAAACGGGCTGTTGATCATAGTTTACCATAATGAGATTAATCTTCAAAGTGATTAATCAAACCGTGCAGCATGGGAAATAAATCGCGTCGCGTTGCCAAATTCGATTAATTTTGTCACGTTTTAAAACCGTTTCGCCATTTATTTCCAACGACGATTGTTTAACATCAAATCGGAATTAATGAATTTAATATTACTTATAACAATATTCGTTCATAATTTCATCACGTTTTAAAGTCATCTCGTTGTTCACTTTGAATAATAATTATTAAACGACAGATCAAAATTAATGCATTCGATACTATTTCAATTTACAGTGAGAATTTAGAAAATTGAGAATTTAGAAAACTGAGAATTATTAAGTTGAATATTTGAAAATTTGAAAGTTACGGAATGTAAAAATTTAGAAATTTCCGTATTTATTAAATTTACGAATCATAAAATGAATAACTTTAAAAGTTACAAAATTTGCAAATACTGAAATTTGAATATAGAAAATCCCTGTCTAAAGTACTAAAAACGAATATTCATCGTCTTTCTCGTCGGTAAACTGATTTTCGTTCCCCTTCGCAAAGTGAATTAATAAAATACAAATAAACATGTCAAACAGCTCACACGATAATAAAACTCGATAAACATCGTTGGTATCCAGTGTCCTCTTATTATTTTAACATTTCGATGTACCATTTCACATTGTTACTGCAATTTCAGTGGAATTCCGAATTTTCTTCGCTGAGCTTTTAATTATTTTTTCAAACTGAACACGCGGTATTGATCATCGATAATCGATTGCGTGATCATCAAGTTAATATCCCATTTTATTCACTTTTTTTAAGCGCGTTCGTACCGTTTCCCATTCTCGTTACTTGATATTGTAACAACGTATATTTTCATCTTTTGAATCAAATTTGCATTCCCATGTTATCGAACGTACATCAGTGATACTGTGAAATGCATGATGTATGAACAAAAAATATTTCAGTTTTTTCACCGAATATTTATGATATAACGATTTTAACGAACGAATAACATGTTTGCGACCTCTATTCTTGCACGTTTACTTATAATTAACAAATAGAGAACTCTGAGATGCAATTTTTATACTGTTATAAATACTATTAAAGCCATTAGTTTTTATTTGTCCTTTGACAATCGTCGATGAAAAAGAACACTGGGGTTGTTTTTAAACCTGATCAAATTTTAAATTTATTCTGCTATACATTCATAGTGTTGTAAATAATATTAAATCCATTAACTCTGATTTGTTTTTTACCAAATCATCGTCGTTTGTCGTTGATGATGGACAATGGAACGTTTTTAAAACACGTTGAAATTATGAACTTATACTGTCATAAATCTAAAAATTTCAATTTCGTAAATATTGAAGCTTCCAAATTTCGAGTTTCCCAAATCTCCATATTCTGAAGATTTTAAATGAGAACATTTACATATTAAATTTATAATATGTCCAACGTTCAAATTTACGAATTTATAAAACTTTATTTTGGCAAACTTGTAAATGGAGAAAAGTAGAAAGTGTCTCATTATCATTTTCCTAATACTTCCAAATTTGTTAATCCCCGAGCTACCGAATGCAAACTTCTAAACGACTTTGACCAGTAAATACGGATGCTTTTACTCGCCCGAGCAATTTAGCTCCAACTTGAAGAACACACGAACGTCTAAAGAACTAAGTATCTACGGTTTTGCAAGCAATCGGGCAACCCTTGAAATAGATGGATCCTCAGGTGCAAAGGTTGTACATCAATTTTCTAGCTTTTAGACAGAAAAACCGAGAGAAATTGAAGAAAGTAAAGAACTCGCTCCCCACATCACAAAGTTCTTTGAAATGTACCTTCAGAATTTTGAAGAGTACATCTAACTTGATACATGTATGTATATACTAATAATTATTGTTCCGTCGCACATGGAACACAATACGCGAGGATTTCCAAAGGGAGTTTATGACGGTTCTTCTACGAAAAGCTATTTTTGAGATACACACTTTTTGCTATACCGTAATATTCATTTACCTTTTTTCGACAATAGAGTTTATATTTTAATCGTCGTTTCGTTCTCAATAGCTACGCTCATGTCATAAACTCGACTTTTCCCAAATGGTAATTTAACGATTTGCAAACCTAACAGGACTTGGCCTTCGAGGGCCTACCTGGCGGGAAAATCCCAAACGCGGTCGGCCTTTGGGGGTCCTCTCGATCGCGGAGGTGTCGCTCCCACCCTCTTCCTAAAAAGGCGCGTCCAGGGCGCAAAAGAGGGTGGACACAAGTCCCGAGGCATGTTGATTGGAAAATAACGTTCCGAATAAGAGCCAATCAGCATGCCTCAAAAAACTTCCAACTTTCGCGGACGTTGAGACGAGAGCGACACGTTAGAATCAACCCAAACTTCAAACGATACGGAAGTTTGAATAAAATAGTACTTCAAGCGTTGCGGAAGTCTGAGTTATACACATCGTCAATCGTTGCGGACGAACAAGATATTTATTAAAATCTACCACCTTAATTACTCTTACCGTGTCAACGTTCGGACACGGTTTCCAACCACTGTCCAAAGGATTAGTTTCCTTTGAACAGAACCGCGTGCGATTAAATTTGTACCACTGGAGAATAAAACATTTTTATCGTAACGCAGTGCTGATTTCGTACGTACGTCAGCACAATTATGTAACTAATGATTATGTAATAATCATTGCACGTATCTAATATTCCATGAACAATCTAACAATCCTTGAAGTTGGTGAATTTTCAGATGCAAAGATTGTACATTAATTTTGTAGCTTTCGGTAAGAAGCGAGGAAAATGGAAGGAAGTAAACAAGTGACTCACCACATCACAAAGTTCTTCGAAATTTATTTTCAACATCTTGAAGTGTACACCTAATGTAATATCTATTTCAAGAGTTATGTGACGTACCACTGTACGTATCCAACAGTCCACGAACCATCTAACAATCCTTGAAGTAGATGAATTTTCAGGCACAAAGGTTGTACATCAATTTTGTAGCTTTCGGTAAGAAGCGAGGAAAATGGAAGGAAGTAAACAAGTGACTCACCACATCACAAAGTTCTTCGAAATTTATTTTCAACATCCGGAAGTGTACACCTAATGTAATATCTATTTAAGGGGTTACACCACTCTAGGATTTTAAAAAAATCGAAAATTTGTTTTCGCTTAAAAGGTGCCTTGGGGTCTTAAGAATAAGGTACAATATCATTTATAGTCGGGAGAATTTTATAAGTGCCTTTATTTAAAATCGGAGGAAAATCTTTTCCGGCCGCAGAGGTATTCCCGCCGAGCAGCGTTCCAGTCAACCAGCTCCTGAACCGCCATTTTGTTTTCAATTGCTTCATAAAAATTTAGTTTAACACTTCGATATATAGGTAATAAACACCCGTAAACATATTTCTCATCTTTGTTATAGTTTGTCCGGAAAAAATTCCTGAAATTAGGTAACTTTTTGGCGCTCTAGAGTGGTGTAACCCCTTAAAGAATTATGTGACGTACCATTGCACGTATCCAACAGTCCATGAACCATCTAACAATCCTTGAAGTAGATGAATCTTCAGGCGCAAAGGTTGTACATCAATTTTGTAGCTTTCGGTAAGAAGCGAGGAAAATGGAAGGAAGTAAACAAGTGACTCACCACATCACAAAGTTCTTCGAAATTCAACATCTTGAAGTGTACACCTAATGTAACATCTATTTCAAGAATTATGTGACGTACCATTCCACGTATCCAACAGTCCACGAACCATCTAACAATCCTTGAAGTAGATGAATCTTCGGGCGCAAAGGTTGTACATCAATTTTGTAGCTTTCGGTAAGAAGAACCGAGGAAAATAGAAGAAAGTAAAGCACTGTCTCCCCAGGGAGTCGGTCTCGGTTACAGGACGTAACACGAAAGCACGTCTCTTTCTCCCCGGAAGTAAAAAGCCGCTACCGTGGAAAAACCGCGTAGAGTTAACGACCACTTCCCTGGTAACCCAGAATTATCCTGCACGCGTTATCGACGTTAATTGATCGATCCTACTCAACCGGGGAGATTAATGGACCAAATACTTCCGTCCGATGCGGTTCGCTGAACAGTGTCGCGAAAAGGCTTCGATCATCGTGTCGAGATTCGGTATCGTTCGACGAAAGTACATCATGAGATTGCATTACCGCTACTCGTTAATGGCATAATGCTTGTTCGACATATCACTTTACTTTTTGGTTACAACGACGTTTTGGACAGGGAATAAACTTTCGAACGTTTGATGAATTTTATTCCTTGAACTGAACTCTTCGAGGTAGCGATGCCATTTTGTGTTTTGTCACCGCGACTGGCTATAGAAGTGGAAGTAGTTAGCGAAGTGTGTGCCGAGTGCTCGAAGTGATTAACGTAGAGAAGGATTGTTTGTTAAATGTGTTACTCTTTTGTGTTAGTGACATCCGGTAATCCAGTGTAATACAGTTATTGTGATCAAGGATAATGTTAATAGCGAATAATCCTAAAACACTTTATTTAAGATTGCTTTACATAATTTATCAATTTATAATCATATTTCGGTTATTGTTATTGATTGTAATTTTACTTTTGTTAATTGTAATTATATTGTTATCAACCGCAGTTGCATTACTCTTAATTGCAATTTTGTTATTATTGAATGTAATTATATTGTTATCGATAGTAACTGTATTTGTATAGATTAGAATTGTATTATTATCTATTCTAATTTTATTATAATTGCAATTGTATTATTATGAATTGTAATTGGACTGTTATCAACTGCGATTTTGTTGTTGATATTTTATTGTTATCGACTGCAACCATCTTATCAATTGCAATTGTATCGTTATCAACTACAAGTGTATTTGTTATTGATCACAATTATACTGTTGGCCATTATAATTGAATTATTATCAATTGCAGTTATATTGCTATTAATTGTAATTTTATGTTTTATCGGATGCAATCACTTCTTTATATCTTATTATTTAAATCATATTTTTGTGTTCTTGTATATTTTAATTGTATTGGTATTGATTGCGCTTTTTGACTATGGATTGCAATTGTATTGTTATCGATTATATTTTAATTGTTATCAGGCGGAATTATGTTGTTATCAGTTTTAATTTTATCGTTGTTAATCGTAATTTTATTGTCCTTAGTTTTAATTATATTGCTACCACCTTTGATTTTGTTGTTAACAAATTCAACTATACCGTTATCAATCGTAATAGTATCATTATCAATTGTAATTGTACTAGTATCAATTATATATTTATCATTATTAGTTGCAACTGTGTTTCTATAGATCGCAATTGTATTGTTATATTATTGTTTTGTACTAACAAAATCATTTCCCCGAGATCTACATTTATCTTTAAATTTACTTTGCGTTAAGTTTAAACGATCATTCTTCAAATATTTCGATTTAACATTTAAAAATTATCGTCAATCATACAATCTTTCAAAGTTATATTTTTCAAACAAGTTCTGAATAGAAATTGATCCAAATAAATAATTACAATCAGAAAACATCGATCAACTTAAAATCTCTATGGTCCGACACGTGGTCAAGAACATGTGGTCATATATCGGGACATTACTATAATTTCTTATCATAACATGATACAATTCAGTTACAGTAAATAGTTATTCAAATGTATTCAATAATCAAACTTCCAACTAACATGATAAAATACGAGCACACCCGTGAAATGGTTTTTAAAAATAAATACTAATAAAACATCGAACGCCATGAAATTCGTTTTATTCAATCTCATTTGTACCAACAGAGACTGCAAGTCCGAACGAGGTTTTAAAAAATTCCCTACGATTTTAATATTACACGAATGAATGCAATTCGCGAACTGGCTTTTTGTGCCGTTTCTATATTTATCTTGAAAATGTGCCAATTTTGTCCATTCACGGAAATTCGTATTGCACATTGCACTATTTACGCGGACATAATGCGTCCCAGGTAACCCAATCGATTTTGCAACGTTTTACCTCTGATCGGCTCATTAATATCTACTTCTTCGATTCATATCGAAATAAAATATTCTCGATTTAATTTCTAGTTTCAATTGAACTCAACGACGATCAACGGAACGTATTATGGCGCTGGCAATATTCCATTTTTATACGAATGAACGCATTTTACATTCAAATTTGTGCGAGATAAAACCATGAACTGCTGTTCGTTAGTATTACATCGATATCCAAAGGATTAATTTAATCCTTTGACTGTGAAAGGCGTATGGGGACTCGAAACGCTTTTAAATATAATTTATTTATTAATACCACGTGATCTCTGTTTGACTGAATTGATACGTCGACTTAAAATGTTTAATCGCGGTAGTATAAATATCATAATATTGGTAAATGTGAATTAATGTAAATCAAATTAATGTAAAGTACATTATTGCTTCTCTTTTAACGTATGCAGCGTACTATATATGTATTTTCAGCAATTTTATTCCAGAAACTTTAATCAGATATAGTTAATTAATGAAAAATCTATGACCTACTTCCACCTATTGTTAAATAAATCTGTAAAGTACAAATCGTGCGAATTTTATTAACTGTTGTTACTTACATGTTCACGAAAATATCCTGCAATTAAAAAAGCTTTAACCAGACAAATAATTTACTGATCAAATATCTCTAATCTACTTCAAACTATTGTTAAATAAAAATGTGAAGTTCTAATTGCGCAAATTTTATTGAACATTGTTGCTTGCATGTCGACAAAATTATCCTGCAATAGAAAAGAAACTTTAATCAAAGCAATAATTTACTATTCAAAAATCTTTAACTTCCTTTCTCTTATTGTTAACCCTTTGCTGTCCAAGGTATTTTCACTGGTAATAGATAGTAACTCTAAAACATTTTGGTTAAAAAGTTTCATGAATAATTTTTGAAGCTACTATCTCCCTATTATGAATTGTCACTATATGTTTCGTTACATTTATACATCATATGCTCAATCTTATAGATATAGTTAAAAAATGGCTATTCTAAATTACTGTATTAAACAAAATGGTGAGTGTGAATCATCTTTCGAGCGAAGAGAATTAAATAAAAATGTGGGCTACTAATTGCGTCAATTTTATTAAAAATTGTTGCTTGTCTATTTACAAAATTATGCTGCAATCGAAGAAAAGAAACAAATAATTTATTAATAAAAAACCTACAACCGCCTTTCGTCCATTGTTAAACAGGAATTTAAAGTACTAGCCAGTTTGAGCAAAAATTAATTAAAAACCGACTCGATTGAAATAAATATACACTCATGGACAAAATTAAGTGGACATTGCAGAAATGTAAAAAAATGTTTTGTTTTATTACAATGTTATAAATAAATTTTAAATTTAGAACGTGAGATATTTTTGTAGACTTGAAAAAAACATTTATTTAATGTATATAATTGTGCAATAAAGTTTTGATTTATAGCCATTATTAGTTAATTAAATTTACCTTCTGTTATTTATGATGCCTGTCCACTTAATTTTGTCCACGACTGTACATACACCTTATAACGCGTATACATATGTAAATACTGAAACGTTAATAATTATTTACATTGTCTGACATCATACAGTTAATAGATAAAAGTAAACGTTGATCTAACGATGTCACGAGGGTACGTACAAAGTAAATGTTTGCGTAATAAAATTGAAATCGTGCATACAACTCGTGTGTATACTACTTCAACTTGTCTATTGCTCATGAATGTTTTGAAAGAGCGCAGCGTTCTTACAATAAAAGTATCATAAGAGAAGGATATTTCGTGAAAAGAAACGGAAAACGAATCTCTTTCGCGAATACCACGTGGAAATTTGAAACATCGCCAGCTAGGCGCGTTTAATTCCTCGGAAAATTAGTATTCACGCGATATCCTCTGGTTCCCTGGAGTTATTATCATATCATCGAAACGTTTATGTTCCGGAAATTGATTTATTAAAGCAACCGATAATCATACATTGAACGCGTAAAAGCCAATTTACCTTATCCATTCCGACACGAAATGAATAACAGAATAGATGCGTTAAGACAAATATTTATGCGTTTGTTTGAATATTAAAAGTTGGCTGTGGATACATAAAGTTTAACGAATTGTTTTCTTTATAGCAATAGTAGATATGAATCTCATTCTTTTTAAACCCCTTCCTATGGTATGGGTGTCTGTTTTTTGCATGTCATAGAATGATCTTTACATATTATTTATACATATCTTATATGAACTACTGAAGATAATGCAACTAAAACTTTTATATCAATTTGACGAAAACATTGTAAACTTAAAATAATTCTTCCTAATAACCCTAATGTATATTATAGACGTATGTACTTACATACATTCTGCATATACATCGGACATATTTAATTTTGTAATGTAGCATAAGTATGTATGCTTGAAAATCTTCGTATTTGTTAGTCTCAGGTTTTGAAATGTCCAAATGTTCAGATTCTTTCATTTTCAAATGTTTGAAGTTTCAAGTATTTAAGTTCTTTCTTTAGTCAGTTTTCAAGCATTCACATTTTCATATTATCAAATTGGTCCATTTCTAAGTTTTAAAAAATCCAAATTCCTGTCTTCTCCAAGTTATCTAGAGTATAGATTTTCAAATCCCTGAATTCCTATATTTTCAGGTATTCAAATTTTCAAATTTTTACTTTCTTAAATGTCCAGGAATTAAAGTTACTAAATACCTGAGTTTCTAAACTTTCAGATATTGAAATTTTCAAATTCCTGTTTCGCCAAGTTTTCAAAGAACCAGATGTTCAAATTCTAAGTTTCTAACTTTTCAAATATACAAAGTTTAACTTTTCCAGTTATCCAACAACTCAAATTTTCGAACCTCTGCATTTCTAAATCTCCAATTGCTCAACTTTTTAGATGTTCGATTTTGTAACAACTCAAATGATCGTATTATCAAATTACGAATTACGAGATTTTCAAATTATCACGTTTTCAAATCCCTAATCTTCTAAATTTTCAGATGTCCAATTTTTCGAACCACTGGCTTTCCAAATTTGTAAAAACTCAAATTTTGCATATCATTAAATTTCCAAGTCTTCAAAGTTCTATAATGCTAAATTTATAAATTTTAAAGTTACCTGATAAGTAATTTACCAAATCTCCAAATCATCAAATTACTAAATTATTAAATTTACTAAATTACTAAATTACTAAATTATTAAATTACTAAATTACTAAATTACTGAATTACTAAATTACTGAATTACTGAATTACTAAATTACTAAATTACTAAATTACTAAATTACTAAATTACTAAATTACTTAATTACTGAATTACTAAATTACTAAATTACTAAATTACTAAATTACTAAATTACTAAATTACTAAATTACTGAATTACTAAATTACTGAATTACTAAATTACTAAATTACTAAATTACTAAATTACCAAATTGCGAAATTACCAAATGACAATTTCTGAATTTGTGAAGTTCTAACATATTAAATTTCTAAATTCCTCAATTTCTAATTTTCTGAATTTTTAAATTCCTCGATTTCTAATTTTCTACATTGCTAAATTTTTAAATTCAGACATTTCAGCAATTGACACACTGTTTATATTCTTATACATTTGAAAATGCGATGGATCTATAGTTCTAATTTGTAATAATTTCGGTTTCATCGCACAGACTTAACGTGTAATTAGGCTTCGCAGCATCTCCGACGTACAAACATCAAAGCACTTTTAGAAGAAAATAACGCGTTGCAAACAGGTCTTGTGTCGAAAGTAAAAAAGCCGAAAGAGATGAAACGAATTGGAGAGCAGCGAATTGTCGTTTGAACGCTCGTCCGGAACCAATGTGTTCCGTTCCGAATCGAAATTCCACTATTTCGCAACGACTGGAAGTGCTGGAACGATTCAGTAACAAATATTTCAACTATGTTAATCGACTTTATACGTATAGTAGTTTCCATGTTGGACGTTCCACGTACCATGTCAAGAACGTTCGATAAAGTTCGATTAAGCGTCTTTCATAAAAGATGATATCCTCGTACTTTAGTTTATTCGACAGATAAAATATGTAAATGAAATCGAGATAGAGGACGTCATGTTTAAGTTATAGTACAAGATTTCTTCCAAGATAAGTATCTGAAATGTGCCTCACATTTTTACGAGTTTTTGTATCTCGATATTTTATACTATTACGAATGCTACACAGAAACAAATATGTACATGATTTTTACGCTATTACGAAATCTTAGTTTAACCTTTTTACTTTTCGAAGAACACGGTTGATTACTTTCAACAAATAAAATAAGGTCGATTATTTTTCAATAATAAGGCTGATCACCGAACGATATGTATCTTATTTAACGCTAGAACAATTGAAACAAGTCATTTGGAAATAAGTCAATGACTTGTTTCAGGATTCACATCTTATGCTATAAAATATCGTTATTCATTTGTTACAATATCTACCATATTTTGTCGATATAAAGAATGAACTTACGTATTTGTTTTCTCATTGTACATATTAAAGTTTTCCATGAGTTTCTTTAACATCATGTAAAAATGCACTTCGAGAAATATTTTATTAGAAATCCCCAATACTTCTACAATGAGTAAATAATGATTTTTCCTGAAAGATGGAAAATGCAATAGAGTAGAACAGTTTATATTTAATGCAACAAATCAACCACAAACAATAAATACTGTGTATTCATTTCTATCAATAAATGAAGAAATTTATGGAACACCCAAATATTGATTTTTAATTTAAGTTCTAGTGTTAATCAGAAAATAAATGTTTTGTTATGGATGATTATATATAGTGTAAACGAAGAAAAGAATAGCTCCATATCGAAAATCACAAAGTTACAAAACAAAATGACTATTTAGGTACTATCAAGGAACTATCAATGGGACTAGGTATTATCAAACTATTTTCACCTGCATCGTTGGGATAAATTACTCTGTACAAGATATGTATTTACTATGTACATTCCAAACATATAGAACCTAAATTGGCTTTTAGCGCAATTAATAATATAGCAACCTTTTAAAATCCGCTGCTTCCTAAATCAGTGAAATATCGAGCTAAAAAAGAAATCAATAATGGAAGCATTTACTCACTCGTTCTCGAACGACGACTATATTCACACTGCTATAGTCCATTTCCAGGTAACTGTTCTGAAAAAGAAACAGCTTGTTAGTATTTCTGATGTTATACAGGGTTTTTAATTAATTTCTTATTTCGTCATTAACCTATTAACGCATAACAACGTCGTTATAATCCTTCGCGAAATTTAATATGTATTTTCTTGTACAAATACATTTATAACAACGCAGATAAAATGTTTTGCTTAACAAATGCACTTAAAAAAATATACATGTAATGTTATAATTAGTATAACACTTATCAAGATAATACTTATATTAAGTATAAATATACAAGGTAATCTACTAATGAAAGAAATAATTAATTTCTTTTTTGTACGTATCTAGACATAACAGCATGTATTTGATTTCGTAAATAATTATAACAATTTTATGAATTAAATTTAACAAGCTAAATATGTGTGTGCATATATACATACACTAATGGACAAAATTAAGTGGATATTGCAGAAATGTAAAAAATGTTTTGTTTTATTACAATGTTGTAAATAAATTTTAAATTTAGAACGTGAGATATTTTTGTAGACTTGAAAAAACATTTATTTAATGTATATAATTTTGCAATAAAGTTATGATTTATAGGCATTATTAGTTAATTAAATTTACCTTTTGTTATTTATGATACCTGTCCACTTAATTTTGTCCACGACTGTATGTGAGTGTCAGTATACAGCATAGATTAAATTACGATAACCCTACATTTATTATACGGCAGTTAGACATTTGTTAGAAATTAAATACTTTGTTGATCATTTCTAATAACTCAAATCCTAAATCAATGAGTAACATAAAAATTTGTATTTACTTACTCATACGTAGCAAAAAACAGTTCATAAAATGTATAACAAATTCAAAGTATTTTTATGAAGAAAGAAACCTTCGAATAACAGAATCGTAATTGACAGGATTCTGACATATGAAATATTATCTACCGACGTTCCAACTAAAATTAAACAAACATATCTTTAATGAAAAGGGTTTCAAATAAACGAAAAGGGTTTCACGCCGAACAATAATATTTCATCTAAATTTTTAGAGAAATGAAAGTCGTTCTCCTTAAAATTTTGTGAAACATAATTACAAAATTTATGTGAGTTAATTAAATAATTCATGCGACTGTGAATTAAATAATTTTGGTAAATTAACGAAAAAAATGTAAATAAATTAAATCAAATAATCTAAGTAAATGAAATCAAATGAAAAAATTTAAACCAACTAAATAATTTGTGCAAATTAAATTGTAGAATTTAAACGAATTTGAATAAAACAATTTCACAGAATTGAATTAAATAAATAGAAACAAATAAGTTAAACAAATTTAAATCACTGTTGTCTTCACAGTGCACTATGCAACTAATCATAATTAATCACTTCCATATTTACTTTTTCTCCTGTAAAAAACCAAAATACATCCTTCCACTTTCTCCAAAATGAAATAAGAACACAGATAAATGACCTAACAACGACCCCACAAATCCTATTATATTATACAATCTCTTCACCCGACTCCTTTCTCTCCGCATCATAACCGACAACATTACGCTTGTCTACCACTTCGAAAATTCCATTTAGTATTCAACAAAAGAAACATTAAAACGAAATCGAATATCACGCAGAGATATTGCGAAGAAGATTCGAGCCGTAAATCCGCAAAAGGCAAGCTAACTTCATAAACCAACAAAGTCGATAAGAGTCGTCTTGGAAATTTCAGCGGGAAAAAGTAGTCGCGTTCGCCGTTTTCGAACTTGTTTTTTATCGTGTTCGCACAATGTCGCGATAGGGTCCAACCGATCTGGTAAGGATCTAGCAGAATTCCGTTAGAAAGAGCACAGTTCGGTATCCTCTTTCGATCTCGTTTTTGTCCGTCGGCAAAAAAAGAGTGGACCGGATACGAGGGGAACCGTGCATTCCAACCACGTGTCGACCTATTTCCGCTGATTAACAACTGTTCACCCCAGTGGACTTCCTTATATTGACTGCGAAATGGCACGTCGGCCACGTAAAGCCTCGTGCCTATATCTCAAGAACGTCGATTAGCATCGAACGTGCCTGAACGACGAGCGAGAAAAATTTCAACGGATGTTATAAAGACGCTATTGATCGCGTTAACTCTTTGGGGCACGCTGGGATTAAAAGTGTCCCACCTTTTTGATGCGCGATAATTCATGGTGGGACATCTTTAGATCCAGCTCGATATAAGTACCATTCAAGAACTCATGCGGCACCATGGGACAATTTTAATCCTACCCTGTAACAACATATTCAACTGAATTATTATTTCTTTATGTTTTTATATTATGCGATTTCTTTGGTAGCACTTTGCCACGTCATCCACATACGTATACACGTATGGGCGACGCTTTTATTTTCATTAGAATCAATCACATATTTTTTTTTTTATTCAAAACTGATTAAATCCCTGCGGGTTTATTTACCTTTATGTACTATGATGTGAGAAAAGATATTACAGCGTTGTATACATATACACATTCCATTTACATAGTAATTTAAATATAAAGGTTACTGTTGGTATCCTATTCTGGATAACGAATTATTAACTAATAATTAATAATTATTTATTAATTATTAATATTAGTTTAGCTCTTTTCGAGTTATAGAATTCGCATTGCCAGATTTAAGGTTTCGCAGCTTTGGTTACATTTACATGTGGAGTCACTAATAATACCAATATGGGCAAGAGAGGAGGCTAAAGTTTAATGGTCTGCTCGCATTCTATTAATTGTGACGATCAAACTTCTACTGAGATTTTATTAAGTAATTGTTGGTGCGACGATAAACATTTCAAAAAGGTCCGATAATAGTATCCTTCTACATTAAAAACATTTGTTTTAAGATACTCTGCATTGGGTATAATATGGATGGTCACTTTATTATGCCAGTTACTGTAACTATATTAATACACACGTTATACTTTCAATAACGATACATATAATCTATGTACAATATAAATACATACAATACGTATAAAATATAAGTACATATGATACATATACAATATAAATTCATATAATTATTATTATAATAATACATATAATATACGAATGATTATAATAATAATAATAATATACGCAGTGCTACATATAATTATAATTAATGTAGATGAAATATACACATGATCAAATATTTCAGCGAACTCCGACTAACAGTTCACAACGAATACATAAATTAGATAGCGAAGATCAAACACCGCTCATTTACGGTGTATTTATCTTCGTTATTAAGAGTCAAAACGTTATTCAAACCAGCGTTTTGAAACATCTCACCCTGCATATTGACACAAACAGGCTATACAAAAATGAATGCAGCGAGTATAAACGGCCTTAGAAAACGTCCTAACAGAAAACACACAGAAATACATTAAATATCCACGGTGTGATGTATCGTTTTTGCGCTGTGCTCATTTACTATCCGACTTATTTATCGCGAATTACAGCGCACGTCGAGAAAAACTTCACATAGCCATTCTAGCAACCGTAAAAACGTCGGCTTCTCGAGCGAGTAGCGCAATTAACCTCGCCAAACCCAAGGTTATATTCGTTTCACCCTTCTGTGCCGGCTCGGTGTCGTCAGTGGATGGCTTAAAAGGGTTAGCTGACAATTTTTACCATCACAATAAACTACTCGACTCGATAGACCCGGTTCAACGAGCACCGGATGAATTTATTTGCCACAAAATGCAGTAGTTGCTCGATATATTCGTTTGAACAACCTCCAATAAAGCGTATTTTTCGTAAAAAAAATTGTTCCACTAACATACCTACCCGTAAATTTTGTGGAACAGGTTTGAAACAGTAACTGTTTGAAACTAGTACCCGAAAACATGTTATTTTTTCGGGTGAGGTTATAAGGCAACGCACCCCTCCCATCCCAACCCAAAAATGCATAAAAGATCCGATTCGGCGTTTCTCTAATTAGTCTTAGTTCCACCACATCTGTATTTTCTTGTTATCTGTCATTTCAACCAGTGCGAATAATAAAAGTGTTAGAACATTCCACGAATTGTCGATCCTTAATTGAATATATGTACATATTAAGTGATCCCCTATTCCTTGGCTTCGATATCGAGGTATCTAAGTAAACCGGGAATCACACTGTGTACAAATTGCTAGCTGCCGCAATGACCGTGACGAACCCTTCGTGGATCTAATATTTTAATTTCGATCCTGTTAACCCTTTTGCGCCGAGCGCCGCATATATGCGACATCCACTCGACGACCTGTGGGTACGAGCGCCGCATATATGCGGCATCGAAATTGTGGCGACCACGCATGCAACGCCATCTGAGCGAGTGCGCTTCATAGTTAATTTTTTTTACATGTTTTTTACGTATTATATTTACATTTTAATAATTTTCGTCTCGTTATTAATTATTTATATTAAACATTTAATCGTTAAGCTTTGTAATTATATAAATACCTATGTTACCTATAATTTTATATTTTATAAGTCTTTTCAAATTAAAAATGTAAATATACTTATTACATTAGAACAATGATTGTTTTATTCAGCACAGTTCCTATTTAAGACTTAGAACAACATACAGTCATGGACAAAATTAAGTGGACATTGCAGAAACGTAAAAAATTTTTTGTTTTGTTACAATGTTTTAAATAAATTTTAAATTTGGTACGGGAAATGCTTTTGTGGACTTGAAAAAACATTTATTTAATGTATACAATTGTGCAATAAGTTTTGATTTATAGGCATTGTTAGATAAATTAAATTAATCTTTTGTTATTTATGATACCTGTCCACTTAATTTTGTCCACCACTGTATATACAGAAACCACGCGTACTGTGCATATTTTTTGGCACGAATTTCCGTTCAGGGACGGTACTTCGGCGGACGGGGTGCTCGGCGCGAAAGGGTTAAACAATCAGCAAAGGATATTTATAAGAGTACTTCGCCGGTTTAGCGAATCGCTTATATCATCGGCGCGCAAACGACTGTGATACAAGTGCGAGGAACCCTTTCACGATCGGTGGATATTCAGAAGATGAGATTCCCACGAGTACAAAGTAATTAATCCTCGCAACAAGCAGGTTATTTAGTGCGTCCCTTTGTGCTTGCCTCTCCGCCAGTGATTCGCGTTTAATTAACAAGCCGATCTCGTGTCCGACGCACGCGAAACGAGCAAAAGGATAAAGAAATGTTTTCAAGCGAACCTTACAACAGTTCGCTAAACAATGCAATGTTTGAGCACGAAATACCATAAATAAAATGGAGAAGCGTGTATAGCGGAAATTTTTATAAATCAGAAATCATTATGACGTATGTCCCAACAATTTTTAATATTTATTTGCTTTTAGCACTAAGTTTACGGAACTCGTAAAAATGGCGCATCTTAGATTTCTTATTTTCAATTAGAATTTTTCTTATTTTCTTATTTTTAAATATTATTAAGAAGCTTATGTCAAAATGTATTTTAACACTTCATCGAGATAAAGAATCTTTGTATAAATTGGTTTATGTGTCATCCGTTGCTTACTTATAGTTTATTTTCAATTAAGGCATGAGTGATGATTAAACATCCGTAGATCTAGTGTTAAAGCTAGTCACATTGAGTATATTAGCGTGTCTAGTAAGTTTCTTCCTTTTTTATTATGATATGAAAAAGCACGTCACGAAATACTTTGCAAGTTATCCCTAATAATTTTAGAAAGAGGAAATAGTGATGTTTCCTAAGGGATGGAAGAGGATGAGAGCGGTCAAACATATTCTATATACAGGGCGTCCCGCAATTATGGTACGAGCCGAAAATGGGTGGTAGGTGGAGCTATTCTGAACAACTTTTTCCTTTTCAAAAATGATGGATGAGGCTTCATTTTTAAATTATTAAGGAAAAACACCGACCAATCAGAACGCGAGAATCGCGCGCGACTTATGTTCGATTGCGACCACGGCCAATTAAAACTCGGACCTACACTTCTGCCTCCAAGCGCGCACGATTCTCGCGTTCTGATTGGTCGGTGTTTTTCCTTAATAATTTAAAAATGAAGCCACATACAATATTTTTGCAAAGGAAAAATTTGTTGAGAATAGCATCACCTACCACCCCTTTCTGGCTCGTACCATAATTGTGGGACACCCTGTACAAATATAGAATGTAAATATAGGTACATATATTCTATCAAAAAAGGAAAAAACTTATGTGACATCCCAATGTAAATCAATGTAAAAGGTTAGACTTCGAAGGTGTGGTTTTTTAACACAAAAACTACTTATGCAGTTAAACGACCGTTTTACAAATTTCTTATTTTAACTTATAAAATTTGTTAAAGCGATTTTATTGAAATATGCGTTGATTTTAATAGAGCAAAAGAATTAATGTGTATATTACTTCAGGTCTCCTCGTTTGTTTCGTTATTTGTTAACTTCAGTTTTAGTTTTACAGAATATATTATACGCCGACAAGTTTAGTGTTAAAGTTAGGTAAGGTTTTTTAGTAACCAAAGATCATTGCCGACGTCGAAATACTTTGTCCCTTATTGTCAATTGTTACTAATATTATTAATTGTTGTTCATTATCCACATGAAAATTGACATATGTAGTCAGACACTCTATAATAAATTATTAAGTACTCTTAATTTCAATTTTTATAATTTTTAATCATAAAAAGCGTCCTCATAAGTTTCTTTCTATTACTTTTGGAAAATTCATAAAATGTGGGAAGTTGAAATTAGGAAACTTGTAAAGTAAGGAAAATGGGAATTGTAATATTTAGAAGACGCGGGAACCTTTGAATGCGAAGATTTAGATGCTGAGATATTAAGAAATTTGTAAATTTATTAATTGCAGTACTCGGGAATTTGGAAATACAAAAAATTATGAATTTGGTTATTTCGAAATTTAAGAATTTGAGAATTTCGAAGTAGAGACATTTAAAAACTTAGGAATTTGTGAATTCGGAAATTTCTGAATCGGAGTATGTAGACATTCAGGAATTCATAAATTTGAAAATTTGTGAATCTGAATATTTATTTGAAAAATTTGCAACTTGGTAATTCAAGATCTACGAAATTCAATAATTCCAAAGTTTCAGTCTTTGGAACTGTAGAAGTTATAATGTTTAGAAAACTATACAATTTTAACATACGGACATTTGGTAACTGTGATATTAAGACATTTGTAAATTTAAAAATTTTTGTGCTTAGGAATCTGGAAATACAAAAATTTATGGATTTGGTTACTTCAACATTTAAGAATTTGAGAAATTTAAAAATTAAGGAATCAGGATATTTAGAAAATTGAAGACTCAGGATATTCAAAAAATTGGCAATGCGGATATTCGTAAATTCATTATATATTCAAGAATTTAACAATTTAAAAACTCGAAAATTTGTGAATCGGAATATTTAAAAATTTTGAAATCTGCAAAGTTTGAAATATAAATGTGTAGGTATGCTAGAGTGTTCAAACATCAGTATTTAGAAAGAAAAAACCTGAAAAAATTAAAAATATTTGCTTCCTCTGCACTTTTAATCTATAATTGAACGCGTTACAAATATTCACCGTCTGACATTTTAAAATATTTCACTTCTATCATCAAAGATCATCAAATATTTCACGTTCGTTGCGATGTTCAAGATCGGATATGTATGTCTATATACTTGACCGCGGATATAAATAACGCTTCGCTGTAAATCATTATCAGTTCTCAAGCAGAAGTAAAAATTAATTGGGTCAAAGAGTTTAAAAGGTGAGCTCCGTTTTTGTATGCAATTAATGATGGCCTTGTTTGTCTTCTGTTACTCTTATTAATCTGTGCTCGTCCGAGTGTCACTATACCGGAAACAATGCAAAACAAGCGTAATTACAGAACTCGTTGAAAGAAATAAATCGCTGGATGTTGTGGAAATGGTATATTTTTCTTTTGTGTAATGTGATTATGATGTTTAGGACGGAAATTCGACAGAGATATGAGAAAATTGTGAAAAACTTCAAGTAGCATGCGTTGTATACTGCACACAAGTCGTAAATTAAAAAAATGATTGATACATATCATGAAGATATGTATTAAAAACATAGAATTAAATTTTTGTATTTAGAACCACAATAAATTACATATTTTATTTTGCAATTAAATTGCCAAAATATTTTTTATCTTCTATAATTATAATTCTGTGTTGTAGTTTTCACTGTGCTGAAAAAATGCCGTATAATTTTTCTTTAAATAAATTTAGAATGTGGTAAAAAATTCATTTATTATTATTTTTATTGTTATCACTTTTGAAAGTTAGAAAATATGTTTTTCATTCAAAATTGATGAAATTATGCAACGAAGGTTAATATGTACATTATTCATAATGTACTGTATTCTATTATGACGCAAATATGTTAAATAAAATAGTGTTCTATACAATTCTTGTATTTTGTCAATGATAAATGAACGCGAATGTAAATTTCATTATGAATTAACTTAGAATCTGAAAACTTTCAAAATTAGACTATATTGTTATAATTATTTGAATATTTAAATTTTAGAAAATTCGCTTTTGGTGACGTAACAAAAATATATAGTATCATTTTTATAAAATACACTTCTTAATTGTATAAATACTAACGAATTTACTCAGTAAATAAAGCATAACCCTACGGATATAGCCTGTCTTATGTGAAAGATTGTTTTTAATTGCGAATGAGGTTTAAGATTTCTTTGATTGTTAAGCGAGTAAATTCAGTGTTTCATTGAAGTTATTTATAATGTTATGTTAAATATATTATCAGCTAAAATGCAATTTCATTATTTTATTATTACTTTTTACAACACCTTGTGCAATTTTTCTGTCATTTCAAAAAATTCGTATTCATTGTTGACCAATTTATAATTTGAGACAATCGAACCATCTTAAATGCTTTGAAATTGATTATTTTATTTTATAACTAGCAAGCAGCTATTTTGTACTAATACCACTATATGAAACTTTATGCAACTTTTGCATACATTATGCGAACTTGAAGCTTAAACCAGATTGCCATAACTTCTATTCTCCGGTGTATTCACATCATAAAATCGCGCGTTACTATCACCGAAATCGGATATTTGAAATATTGTAACCGAGTAGCATTAAAACCGATGTGATTTGTAGTTAATTACCGTTTGCTGCTAACAGCAGCCAGCCATTTTATATTAAGCACATTACGGCGTAATTTACAGAGCTTTATCACACTTTCTGGGATAGTAAATGGCTCATTTAATATGCAACAACGTATAAATCATATTACAGCGATAAATATTAATCAGTTTTGCTTCATCATGGATACTATTTCACAAAAGAACAATTAACGCCCCGTGAGTTACGTGATGTGCAAGTTGCAGTAAAGATAAAATAACATAGTCGTGGTAATTGGAGAGTGATATAATGAACAGCTATTTAACATAGCAAAATTTATTTACCATTCGGAGGACAATGAACGCTTTGGACTTAACAAACAGCACATATAAATTAAACCAACGCACGGCCAGTGGAAACGTTCAGGCTAACCGCGTTAGAATTTCCTGTCAAAGTGTTACTTCAAATAATGTACGCATTGATTTTGATCTGGACTCCATGTGCAGTAAATTCCTATTCGAGTTCAGGGATTTTTTGAATTCGAAAATTTATGAAATTTGGGAGTTTGGGAATTTGAGAATTTGGAAACTTAAGAATTTGAAAATTTGAGAATTTTGGAATTTAGAAAATTGGAAATTTGAGAATTTGGGAATTTAGAAAATTGGAAATTTGAGAATTTGGGAATTTGGGAATTTGATAATTTTGGAATTTGGGAATTTTGGAATTTGGAAAATTGGAAATTTGAGAATTTGGGCATTTGGGAATTTAGGAATTTGGAAAATTGGAAATTTTGAGAATTTGGGAATTTGGGAATTTGGGCATTTGAGAATTTGGGAATTTGGGAATTTGGGAATTTGGGAATTTGGGAATGTGGGCGTTCGGAAATTTGAGAATTTTTAACTTTAGAAACGTGGACATTCTGAAATTTGAGGCTTTTGATTTTGGACTTTTGGACGTTAATAATTCTGGAATTTCGAAATTTATGAATGAAGGAATTTACGGATTTGAAAATTTTGTTATCTCGAAATCTGGAGAAGTACATTTGACATTTTCGTGCTTCAGAACTCGGGAATTAGAGCATTAGAATTGTTTATGTTTAAAAATTGATGAAGTGAAAGATTTAGCAATAAGTAAGTTTTACAATTTGGACATTTAGAAATTTAGCAACTTAGAAACTTTACAATCTAGACATTTCAAAAAATGACAATGTCAAAATTATAAATTTGCACATTTGGAAATTTAAAGATTTGAAACTTGGTATTCCGAATTTTCACAATTAAATGATTTAAATATTTAGAACTCGAAAAAAAAACAAAAATTTGTGTATTTTGACTTCCGTAATTTACAATTTACGAATTCAATCATTGAGAACTATGCAATTTAGAAAATCCAGCTATTTAGAATTACATGAAAAAATGCCAATTAAAAATTGCGAAATTTAGGGATTCATCAAATTATTAACTTAAGATTCTGATAATTTGGAAATTTAATAACTAAAGAATTTTTCTGTTTGTATATTTGTAGGTTTTATAACATGAACATTTTATAATTTACATATTTGAAATATTATAAATTTAGTACTTGCAAAACTGAAAATTTGTTAGTTTTGAAAGAAAAAGTATTTGTATGTTATAAAATATCAAAATTTGCAAATATGAAACTTTACACTTAGGAAAATCATATATAATTTCCTGTAATATGCCAATTAACACTGGTCTTAACACAATACGCTTTTCGTTCGAACAAATCCGAAGCTTGATTTCCTGTTCGAATTAAATTGCAGTTAACTTTCGTTGAACGAAAGTTTCCAGTGTAATATGATGTACGCGGAAGTTCCCTGTTTGAATTAAGCTTCTCGGACTCTGATATACCAATTTCTGCCAAACGTCACGTTCCTTGGGCAACATAAATATTTTTCACAATTTTGAGATGATCAGAGGTGCAGGTGGAGGTAGAAAGTTGCGAATTAAGATACATATGGCCGAGTGAGAAATGAGTGAAAAGGATGACTCTCGAAAAAAAAGGATCCGCCGTTAATTAGTTTACGCTTCCGGTAACTCCTTGTTGGAACTCGGTTAATTAACGTTGCAATTTTGCAGACAGAGCTGAATACGACCAGTATAGAACCACTCGCAGTTAATATTACGATTACATGAAGAATTAGTGATATTTTGTTTCGAAGCGAGTGTTCGTTGCTTCTAATTGAATAATTGCTTGATAAAATGCAAGTACCAGGCGTATGCATAAGTTCTTTCCGGTTGAACTAAAAGATGGCTTGAGCGAAAAGTACGCTACGTATTAATTCGAATCATGCGTCATTATGTTCGTCTGACATTGAACAACAAGCACGCACAAGTTGAATGCGCCAAAATCTAGCGTCTTTTCTTTTATCGTTCAGTAATCATGGCGAACTTTGTACCCGAAAAAGAGCATTAGCGACACGCATTGCTTTTCTTATTTAATCCAAAGAAAAAGGCTATTGAAAGTCGCTTGCTGGTAGAAACATATAGTGAACACGCTCCATCGATTAAAATATGCGAAACATGGTTTCGTCAATTTTAAAGTGGTGATTTCAATATAAAAGACAGTGAGCCCTCTGGTAGACCGCAAAAGCGCGAAGACGAGCAATTGCAGGAGTTATTGGATGATAACCTGGCGAAACCGTTAATGCACAATGCTTGAAAAATCTCGTACGTCCGCTAGTGTAATTTGACTGTACAAGATTGTTGTTACTTCGCGGAATTAACTTTGAAGCAACTATTTGTAGCTTGTCCAACGGTGAATCCGTTAGACTGCGTTTATTTTCGATATAGTGGACTGTATTATTTACGATGGCGATAGAATTTCGAAATGTTACACGTTGTATTGAATCTTTACTTCCGAACGTTTTGAAGTGTCGATTCGAATATTCGTTTCCTTCCGAAGCGTTTGAAGGTCGTATTAATTCTAACGACTCGATGTCGCTCGTACTTCCGCGAAGATTCGGAAGTTGTTGAAGCATGCTGATTGGTTTTCGTTCGTTATGTTAATTTCCCAATCGACGTGCTTCTTGACGGTAGTGTCCACCCTCTTTTGCGCCCTGGACGCGCCTTTTTAGGAAGAGGGTGGGAGCGCTACCGCCACGATCGAGAGGACCCCCAAAGACCGACCGCGTTTAGGACCTTCCCGCCAGGTAGGCCCTCGAAGGTCAAGTCCTGTTAGGTTCACGGATCGCTAGATAACCCTTTGGGAAAGTCGAGTTTATGACATGAGCGCAGCTATTGAGAACGAAACGAAAATTAAAATATAAACTCTATTGTCGAAAAAAGGTAAATGAATATTACGGTACAGCGAAAAATGTGTATCTCAAAAATAGCTTTTCGTAGAAGAACCGTCATAAACTCTCTTTAGAAATCCTCGCGTTTTCTGTTCCACGTGCGACGGAACAATGCTATTGCCAACAAATAATTAGTTTAAATCACGCACTGACCGAAAGACGACCGGAATGGGCCTACAGAACATGGCAAAGTGATTTTGTTACACGACAATACGCCGTGTCACACAGCAAAACCAGTGAAAGACACCTTGAAGTCACTTGGATGGGACACCTTCCGCACCCGCCGTACTCCCCAGACCTGTTGACATCCAACTATCACCTCTTCGCATTAGTGGGACACGCACTCGCAGAGCAGCACTTCAAAAATTTCGAAGAAGTTGGAAAATGGCTCGACGAATGGTTTGTTGCAAAAGACAGGCAATTTTTCTGGCATGGCATTCATAAATTACCTGAAAGATGGGCGAAATGTGTAGAAGCCGATGGTCAATACTTTGAATAAAAAAAAATTTAATTTCCCTTGAAAATTACGTGTTTTCTTTACCACAAAAACCGGCAAAAACTTATGCATACTCCTGGTATTTAATCGACCACGGTGTTATAGTGAGATTTCGAAAGTTTCAGGACGTTGAACGGCAGAGAAGAAATATCTCGAATATGGATTTCGAATATTTCTAAATTGAGAAGTTTGAAAATTTCGGTCCTCGAAGTTCGGTACTTCGAAATTTTAGCACTTGAAAATTTGGTAATTAACGAATTTGTTCATTCGGAAATTTATGAATGTGGAGATTTTAAAGTTTGGAAGCTTACGGGACGATATTGAAACTCGGTGATTATTAAATTTGGATGTTTGTTTATCTGACGACTTAATAATCTGGAAACTCGGTGATTAATATATTCAATTTGGTGTTTATTCGTTTGGAAACTTGATGATTAATAAATTTAGATATTTGTTTATCTCATAGTTTGATAATATGGAAACTCGGAAATTGTTAAATGTTGATGTTCGTTTATCTGACAGCTTAATAATCTGAAAACTCGATGATTAATAAATTTAGAAATTTGTTTATCTGGCCAATTTAGTAACTCGGAAACTTTATAATTAAAAAATTTGTAAAGTCGAAAATTTACGAATGTAAAGATTACTAAAAATTCCCAGCATGAAAGTATGAAATACTGAAAGTTCAAAAGCAAAAATTCAAACATTTGGAAACTGGAAAATTTCTATTTCGGGAAATGAGTTAAACAATTTGAAAATTCGGGAGTTATAGTAATCTGAGAAGTTAGTAACTTGGAAAAGGTGAACATATGGCAATTATGTTTAAGCCATTCAATTATTGAAATGAAAAAATTGACAATGCGAAAATCTGCTAATGACCCTTTTCTATAAATTTTAATAAAAGAACTACAAATTAATTCAACGATCAATTACCCAATTACTTCAATTAACACTGAACACACAACGTATAATTGATGCTTAACTTCAAATTAATAATGAAATTGGAAACTAAATAAATAAGCGACAAAGCATAAATTATTACTCAAGTTAATTCTTTATTTCAATAAAAATCAACGTAGATTACAAGTAAATCACCTGAACAAATTATGTAACTAATTAGCCCGCTTTGGTAGCGTCAGTGTAAAATAAATTGATGAAAATATGATAAAGTTTATTTATCCTGCATTATCAAATATGGTATTTATTTATTCCATGGTATCAAGTGCATTAAACAAACTGCCAGATTGGACGTATCAATAACCGAGTCGATAAGAAATAACAAGATTTACCAACAAAGTCGATAATTGTGTCGCCTTGCGAATGGCTTTCAGGGAAGGCACACAATCGAGTGTAGCACGGCGAAGAAATCGATACTCGATTGTCTCGGCACGGAATGGTATTGAAACGATTATGGAAGCCATAATCAATCAGCTGTTTCGCGTTGTTCGCGACAACGTTAAATCTGTCTTATCGAAAACGTATTTACAGTGGTTCGCACGTTCTGTTGAACATTTTCATTTGTTTCAAATAAAAAACAAATACCAGCGTGCAAAATAATAACCGATGTGATTTTAATAATTCACCATTCCACACCAAGATGATCGCTTATCCTGTCCACAATCCTTTCCATGACAATTATTAATTATTATAAATACTGCAATTTATTGAAATTTTTCGTCATCTCGTTACAAAAATTGGTGTCTGGTATTTCGGAGCCAATGAATTCCAACTTTGAATATTTACACATCAAAATAACGATAATATAGAAATTTGTTTTTAAATTATGTATAAATATATGTTTATTAGGGTGGCTCACCAAATTTTTTCTTTCGCTATCACCTCCTAAAAAGTTAGTATGTGATATAAAAAACTCCTGAGAAAGTTTGAGATTAAAAAGTTTAATTCAAGAGTTTCTCGAAGTACTTTAAACGTTTACACAATAAAATTAGAAATAAAATTTCTCAACCATTTTTTTTTTAATTTCAAACTATTTATGTATTAATACTTATCTTTTGTATTAAACAATTGTAGCTACTCTCTATAGAATTTATAACAGAAATATACTAATTTTTTAAAGAGTAATAGTAAAAGCAATTTTTGTTGAGCTGCCCCAACGTGTATATTTTATGTGAAGATTATTTTGCATTATTTAAGACCAATTTTGCATTACAATTATGAGATTCAAATTTGTGAATAGGACGAAAAGAAAAACACACGAAAATGTGCTAATTTCACTTTGTAAATTTGCATTACTTTGATAAATGTAGTTATTTATAGATTTTTGATTCTTGAAATTTCCCTATTGTTCTATTACCAACATTCTGAAATCCGCTATTTGATACACAATTACCAAATAAGCAGAGGAAAGTCTGTTCCGAAATTTATTGCAACGAGTGCAGTGAATTCTGTTAAGGGATGCTTTCGAGCGAAGATTTCTTATACCTTTGCACTATCGGGATTCGTTTCGGCAAATAAAATTACCATACGCGTAAGGATGAAGGGTTTATGTCGAACATTTTAGGGAATAAAACACCATGGTTTTTGCGAGTTCGCCGTTCGATCACTTTTCATCAGTAAAGAAAAATAACCTTGGGCCGGTGCTTAAAAGTTCTCGAAAGTTTGAATGCATCTTTAGAAAGCAGGGAAATTTCTTTCCCGAAAGAGGTAATATTGAACAACCCCTTTTTCCACTGGTTGATGTTGATACGGAGGTATTGAATTTTTAACGCGGCTTTATCTTCATCTGACGATGAAAGAGGGAACACGCAATTAATCCGGTTAATCAAAAAATATAAATCAACGAGAGCTATAGAGAAAAGAAATAATCTCTCGGACGATATATTAAGTCAATCGGAAAATTCCGTCCGTTTTTTCGCAAATCGTACAGGTTTATTTACGAAACAATACCAAAATTGTGGGGTGTGAGATAAGGATGTACGAGCGAGATGCGGATGTAGAATGTTTGGACCGAGAGAAGTGTGAATGAAGAGTGTTTGGATCGTGTGACAAGTCTTCGCAATGGGAATGCGTGTGGTACGAATGGGTCAGCGAGTGTGACTGTGTATAAGTGGATTTGGGAAAAGAAAAGTGTTGTAAGGATGGAAGAAAAGTCAGTTGAGCGTCAGAGTTAAAGCAGAGCGGTTGAGAGTTAGAACAGACAAGTCGATCGTGAGAATTAAGGGGTAAAACCACTCTAGAGCTAGAAAAAAAGACCTAAATTTGACAATTTATTCTGGAAGCACGACAAGCGGAAAGGAATTTCTTTTGAGAGGGTTTATTTAACACATATTGAACTACAAAAAATAATTTTTTTCATTGGCATTTTTGTACAAAATGGAGGCGACAGAGCCCATCGGCGGAAACAACTTTCGTAGAAACACCGCCACGGGAGGAAGGATTTCTCGACATGCGCGAGTCCTAGATTAAAAACTCAAAAAGATGTATAATCTATATATAATTGACTTTGGAAGTACGTAGGGGTTTTTTGATTAATCAATTTTTGTAGAAGTTATGCAGTTTTTAAGAAATGAATCGACTTTTTGTACTCAAAACGAGCATTGAATTGTTTATAAAAAAAAAAGTTTGTATTCAATCAAAAAACGGCTGCGTACTTCCAAAGAGAATATTGTTGTGCAGCTACTGTAAGAATTTCAATTCGATCCATGCAATAGTCACCGAGAAATCCTTCCTCCCAGTATGAGAAAAGTAGTATTGAGAAAAATGCGATTAAAGTTTTACGAAGTATTGAATCCTTGTAGTCCTTGTTTGCCTCTTATCTGCGATTCCTTTCTATCATAACACGTTTGCTATAATGTTATCATATTCTAGTTACCTCTCCAAGAATCCTAATAACGTATGTTTTGTAGGTAACAGGAAAAATTATTATTTTAAGTGATGAAAGTAATACAGAAGCGATGAATCGCACCTCTGAGAAGCTGCGGTAAAATTGATAATTAACTCTTTTAAAATTTGTTTTCTACTACAAATCAAATGGCATTCTATTTCTATGACCCTAAAGTATAGTTTAAGCCCAAAAAAAACAAATCGATTTTTTGAAAATCCTAGAGTGGTTTTACCCCTTAAGAGAGACAAATTGAGTGTGAAAGTCAAAAGAGAGAAATTGTGCGAGCGTATATTGCATTTTGTGTTTTCTATATTAAATATTCTTATTTTTATTAAAACGAGTCCTTCTGTTACCAAGATCCCTACAAGATGTACATTAACCCTTTCGTTACCTTTGACGAGATATCTCGCGACCCGATACTGGCCGATCAACGCTTTTGGCGATTATCTAGCTTCTCGCTGAACACGCACAGTTTTCTTCCGTGTCCTCTCAAAAAACCAGATGTCGCAAATCCTTAAAATAAACGCCGTAACCTTCGCCTCGGCTGTACATGGTCCTTCTTAACTATTCTATCCTACATGAATTTCATCGGAAGATGCCAAAACAAAACAATAAATACCACATTAGTCGTTACAATTAACGACAGCTCTGGATTCAGCTTCTCGACACAAAATATGGACGGAACTTTCCGATTAACCTAATAACTGGAAAAGAAAAGGGTAAATTCATAAAATCCGTCGACTGCTCGCAGTCTATGAGCGCGTTTTTTCCTTCGACCCGAATATTTCGTCGACCTGATGAAGGAAAGAGGAAATCTGAGCGACAGAGATCGCGACTCCTGTCACGTATCGAAGGATAAAGGTGCCAGGAAGTACGCAGCTCTTTCACCAATCGATAGAGACATTTTTATCTGTCCGAACCAAGGGAATCTAACTCGACGACGACAACGAATAAAAACATGTACGTGTTCGATGGATTTTAGCGCTTAGTAAAATATTATACTTTTTCTGATCTACGGAATAGATCGTCGCTTGATGGATACGCGAAATTTGTTCGAGTCGAGTGTCCTTCGTTATTTATGGAGTGGTAATTTTCAGCCTCTCGCGGGTCATTTTTACCGTTTGGGTTTGAAGTTTTATGGAGGTAAAGTAATGTCCACCTTTCTTGTTGTTAGTTCTGGATCAGTGGCGGGTAACTGCGTGAGAGGGAGGGTGCACGGACGTGCGAGTGACATGCTTTCATAGACTGATGGATAGCCAATTTTTCGATTGGAAAAATTGCAGTTTTTATGTTTTTTCATTTTTTTAATTGCGGGCGACTAAAATGAGGAACTTGTAAATTATCGGATTTATACGTTCCAATATTGTCCGATTTATACGTTTTCAAATTAATTAATTTATATATTTGAAAATTAATGTTTTGAATCTTGAAATTTAGAATATTCGGAAACTCGAAACGTGGGAAATGAAAGCGTTTAAAAATTCAGATTTTCCACACTTCCAAACTCATGAAATTTCCAATTTTTCAAATTTCTAATCTTGAAAATTTGGGAACCTGATAATTCCGAATTTTTTAATTCTTAAATTACCTATATACATATGTATATAAAGTTCCCAAGTTTTTAAGTTGTCAAGTTCTCAAATTTACAAACATGAAAATTCCCTATGTTTCAAAATTTCATATTTTCATATTCCCTATATTCTAAATTCCCAAATATGGAAATTACTAAATGTTCAATTTCCAAATAACCGATTGCTAATTTTTCAAATTCCCAAATTCACAAATATGCAAATTCCCTATGTACCAAACTTTCATATTTTCGTATTCCCTATATTCTAGATTCCCAAATTTGGAAATTTATAAATGTTCAATTTCAAAAATTTCGAAATAACCGGTTGCTAATTTTTCAAATTTTCAAATGATCAAATTTTCTATATGGCAAATTAGCAAATGTTCAAATTTGTAAATTTCCAAACTTTCAAATTACCAAATTCCCAAATTCACAATTACTCAAATTTTCCAGTGTTCAAAAACTACTGAATTCTCTACTTATCAAATTTCCAAAGTTCCAAACTTTCAAGTGTTGAAAATTCAAAATTTCCTATATCGCGAATGCCAAAATGCCTAAATTCCTAAATTTTTTAAGTCTATGCACCTCAAATTCCGAATTTCTTTCGCTTCCAAATATACGAATTCCTAAATTTTGAAAGAATTCGATACTCTTGGAACTACATATAAACGTATGTCCGCTGTTATCGTGTTTAGCATCGTCACATTTTTTTCTGAACCACACTCCATCTGTGGAATACCCTCTCGAAATTTATTCGAGTGGAATTCGATCGTTTATGAATTGGCAATTTTCAGCGTTCGAGGGGTTATTCCATTCTCTAAATCCAAACTTTAGCACCGAGGACACTAAAATGATATACGAATGTCGCTAGGTTTTGCTGCTTGGTAACACATTGTATTTCTTTCAAAGTACACTTCGCTTGAGAGATACTTCAAGATTATCCAAGTGAAAATCGGTCATTTTTGAATTGGAAATTTTCAGCTCCCGAGGGATTATTTTATGCTTTCAAATATTGGCTATGTACGTTAATTATATGTGTAGGTCATATGTTGATTGCATCTTTCGACCATGAACATTATACATATATGCATGTCATATGTTGATTGCATCTTTCAACCATGAACATTATACATATATGTATGTCATTTTCATACGTCGATTGTATATGTAGAACATACCGATAGGTTATATGTATATGTTTGATTGCATTTGTGAATTATATACATTGATTATACATACATATATGGAATTCACATATATATTTTGTAGACTGTGTATCTAGATCATATGCATGTAGATTATAAAGTTTACAAGAAGTATCGAGATGAAGCTCGTTGTATTATTGTTAAACTGTAATAAAAATACTATTTATTTGAAAAATACTTCGTCGCAGTGAAACTTGCCAATCACAACCTTTTTGCTACTCTCAAAAGGTTTGAACGGTTCTTTCAGAAACTAGGAGTTGAATAAAAATTATAGTAAACTCATATTTTAAATTAGAGTATATGTATAGGAATATAGTGGAAGTATTTGATATGTTATGAAATATCGATTATCAAACCTTTTGTTTCCCGTGCAAGTACCGCGTGCGCACTATGAATATGCAATAATTATAGAGGCATAGAATTCATGTAAACAATATGTGGAATATATAATAACCAGATCGAGAATGCCTCACGATTAAAGCCTGTTTATTGTTTGATCATTGTAATTAAAATCTGTATTCCATGAAATTTGCAATGAGTATTAATTAATGATGTCTGTTAGTTCACATTAATTTATTGAACAATTGTTGTACTTCAAATATACACCAATTGTTTCCTACCTTCCGCATCTCGTTTATTATTCAATGTACTAATTTAAGGCTATTTTATTTCTGTACTACACCGATGGTACCAAATTTTCGAATGCAGTCATTTTTTTCAAATTTGCAAAACGCGACAATAATCTCCATCCCCCGTATTTTATCAAACACCACGCACGCGAACAGTCGTTTAAATAGCAATCTGCATAATGAACGTAATCCGAGCGCTATCGCGAACTTGCTGGTCTTCAATTTGGTTCTTCTTGTAATCGTTAGTTCATCGTAGGTAAGACGCGAGACTCGCGTTCGTTAAGTAACGCTTACACGAATATCTCCCTCGGGGTTGAATCCCGTCGGCTTTGTTTCGCGACGAAGAGATCTCAGCCGATGCCTCTTTCGGGGTTGAAGTGCCGGCAGTTTAACGCGGGACGCCGAAAAGAGGACTTCCGGCCAATGGATCAAAGTTCGCGTGCAAAGACGCCAAGAAAATTTAGCGACTCCCGTAACCATTAATAATATAGTTCCCCGTTAAATTACGCCTGACACCTGAACGAACCGTGGCGTTAATCGCGAAACATTCCCGAAACTTGTAGCGAAATTACGACGCTTCTCCGTTAGCTTCTGGAATCCCTTGTGTGCGAATATGCTCGAAAGTAAGCTCGACTTCGACGTGGAAATTCGTGTAACGATGTGAACGGACTTCTTACGGGGAAAATCGAACTCATATATGTGTTCGAGATTCAACTTAACTCCTTCCCATACCATTTATTTGTCAGATGCGTCAGAAGAAACCACCTATTCATAGCTGTAATATTAAAACGAAGAAAGAAAATTTAGATGCTATGAATATTTTATATTCAGCGAGCCTTGATTACACGAATTAGGATTGGACCTAAACTACGTGTTGAGGAGTATTAAAAATTTAAGTAAAGTTTGTCGCATTTGATGTGTGAGTGAGTCACGAGTCAGACTCGTCGAAGTACGGCAAGGGGTTAATCTACTCGAAAGGCAAAAATAACCAGACAACTTGCAAGGGTAAAATGTGTGCTTTATTAAAACTAAAACTTGATTTAGCGCTTAAGAAAAATAGTAACACCTCGCAAGCTGACAACGGACTTTAAAGATAAATATAAATTCGGTTGTGTACTCTTTGAGAGTTATTGGAAATCTACTGAAGATAAAAAATAATGTTCTCCCCAAAATAAAGTACGTAGTGAGGATTGGCACGCTGTTGAGGGTGAACAAACGACTAAGTTAAAATGAAACTATTTCATTGCTTCTGAAAAATTTAAGGGAAGTGGGCAAGAACCGCCCTTACCAAATGATGGTTCTAAAGTCAGTATGACCTGAGGTAAAATACGAAATTGTTTATCACATAACGGTTCGACACTCATAAAATAATAAATCGTACTGACTTTCGAAATGATGCTGAATTAAAAAAAAGTTTAAGAGTATAAATTGCACGTTGTAAAGAGCTGCAAAAGGCTGTTGTTGATTATTCATGAATTTTCTAAAGTTAAAGATAAAACCAACGGCTTTATGATTCTATGAATGCGCCGCAACATCATTCAAAGAGTATAACCGAATGAAAAAGGTCAAATGTGCCCTTGAGCCGAATGAAACTTGCGATACGTCAATATGTCCAGAAAAATTTTTGGAATGAAATATAGAATATATAGAAGAAAATACAGAAAAAATATAGAATATATGGAAAACAAAAATAGAATATCCACAAAAAGCACCACATTTTAACTCCTCGTCTTAATCGAATGGTGTAATAAGGACAAAAACTGAAATTCCAGTTTTTGTCCTGTTTTCAATGACGTAGAAATCTTCGTAGAAATCTTGGCAGAGTATTTGAACGCCATTAAATGGGAAAAATGCAGCATAAACTGGAATTTCAATTTTTCATGATAATTAATGTATCTTTAATATTATTATTTGTGTTGTTACTTGTTTGTAGTATTAGCTGCATATAATATTACGTGTAAGGAAGTAATAGATCCCAGTGATAAAAAAACTTGCATTTTTCTAATTAGTATTACGCATCCGATTTAAAATGGATAGTGAACTTAACGCAGCAATCATGTTTAGCACTAAAACTACAGACTAAAAATGAAATTGAAAAATATATGTGCAAACGATGAAACACAAATTAATACACATATGATTTCTTAGCACTAGAAAGCATTTTTATTGTTGGCAAATAGCAACTATAAAAATTGCTAGTTGAAAATTTTGATGAATATTGTTGCAATTATTATTTTTTTATTATTAATCGCGAATATTGTCTATTTCGCTATAATAAAGCGTCGCGTGTACAATATTATAGATTTAGTTAAAAGTTCATTGAAAATTGCTGCATTACATCAAATATCGAGTGAGAGTCTCCGTTCAGGCGCAAATGATTAATTCTTTACGTTGATGAAAATCAGTACAGATTTCAAGAAAACTTAACAAATTTTGTCGTTCGAAATAGGAAATTTGTAAACTGTCATTTAGTGATTTTAGTGTAATATTATTCTAATCGAGCATACTTCAACAACTTTTCTAGCAATATAACGAACGATCTGAATGTTTTTCTTGTTTCGATAAATCGATCCCCAAGTCAGCAGTTCCAACAATTGCTGGCGGTCATATAACAGGACAAATTCGCTGTCATATATCCGGACATTATTATAATAGGACATCTTGACACTCTTACTTCGTCGGATTCAACCTGCTCTCGTACAAAAATTTGAAGACTTAGCACATAGAAGTCCCTGCTTAGGGGATCAATATCTATAACGTCTCAAAAGTTGGAGCAATTTTATCTTTTCCCATAAAAAGTAGTTCTATGAAAGCTGATCCACTTTTAATCGATATTCGATCGAAAATCGATAAAAACAGATCCGAAAGTTTCGTTAATTCGCGCGTTTCGTGCCCGTGGAATAAGTAACGCGTAATCGTAAAATGTGACTTTAATTCCTACGCGAATTCGTGTCACCGCTTTTTTTTTTTGGTTACTGGCTTTTTGTGATGGCCTGACACGAGTTGCAGTTTGACTGGAATTTCATGAAAGGAGATCACGTAGCGATGAAGTAAAAGCGAATTGGAAATACACGGTTTCGCGCTTGCGAAGGGTCGCTTCTATGGAGGTCGCCGGGTTATCGCCGCTGCAAATTTAATGTAGATGAGATAATTAAGAAAGAAAGGGCAAATGGGATGAAAATGTGGAATATCATTACTGTCAGATATGGTAAGAAATAAGGTAGCGAACTGTGAACTTCGGATCGATAGTTTGGCACCCAAATTTTATCGTGAGGAAAAGTTAATAAAAAAGAAAGAAAAATATCGCTGGAAAAATTAATAAAAATGTAACAGATTATCGATTCTTTATCGATTGTTGCGGCGCATTGATAGAATCATAAAGCCACTGAGCTTATTTTTAACTTTAGAAAATTCATGAATAATCAACAACTGCCCTTTGCGGCTCTTTACTACGTGCAATTTATGTTCTTAACCTTTTTTTAATTTAGCATGATTTTCTAAAGCCAGTGCGGTTTATTATTTTATGAGTGTCGAAACGTTAGGTGACAAAGAACTTTGTACTTTTTACCGAAGGTCATTACCTTAGTCGTTTGTTCACCCCTTGCAGCACACCAATCCCCACTACATACTTTATTCTAGGGAGAACATTATTTTTTCTCGTCAGTTGATTTTGCAATAACTCTCAATGAATACACACGAAATATATTTATCTTTAAAGTCCGTTATCAGTTTGTGAGATATTAACATTTTTCTTAAGTGCTAAATCAAGTTATAGTTTTAACACTAAACCTACCGGCGTATAATGCACATTTATTTTGAAATCAAAAATGTAGTTGAAAAATACATAAACAAACGATAAAACACAATTTAATGTACACATTAGTTCCTTATCTTGGTGAAAATCAACATGAATTTCAAAAAAGCCATCGTAACATACTTTTTAACTTGAAATTAGAAATTTGTTAACCCCTTACTACATGACGGTTCATATCTAAGCCAATCCACGAAATGATCATTTTCACCGTTTTGGTGGGTTTAGTGTTAATAAAGCACACATTTTACCCTTGCCAATTTTTTAGTTATTTTTGCCTTTCAAGTGGATTCACTGATTTCACAACCTAACTAGTTCGTAGTTGATTAAGTTGAATCCCGATGAGTTTAAAATTGTTATGTGACAAGGTTTAACGAAATTTCTTGACATAAAAGACATCGTAATTGAAGTTATTGACGTAATGAATTCACAAAATAATTAAGCAAATAACAGAAAATATGTTACGTTCCGAAAAATTGGTAAAAATATAACATTCGATTACTGATTTTTTACCGTTGATTGTAGGGACTGAAGAGTGTTATGTACCAAGTTTTGATCATTTTGCTGCACGAGTAATTGTAGGATTAGAACTAAATTGTCAACGCAGTAAATTTACAAATTAATTAAACGAATAATAAAATAAATGATTAAGTTAGTAACCCCTTGTGCTACGATTTATTCGGTAAGTGCGTCAGACGTAACGAACTATTAATTGCTACAACATTAAAGTGATTAAAGACAGTTCGAATGTCAAGACTGTTTTGCATTTAACGATCCTCTACTGCGCAAATTAGAATTAGACCGAAATTGAACATTCGACCGTATGAAAAATATAAACATAATTTACTATATTTGAATTGCGTGTGCGTCACGATTGTAGCTCGTAGTTATAGGGGAAGGGGTTAAGCAAGTATATTAATTTTCATAAATACAAGCACTTCGAACATTTCCTAAATGTATGAAACGCTTCAATAAAAAGGACTTAGATGACATTTGACTTAAAATGAATTTAAAATCAAACAAATTAAAGAAATTTGAAATATAACTCTGCAGTCTATCGATATTTGTTGATTCGATCGTTCTAATGTAAGTGACTGCTATAAATTCCAAACATTCCTGCGATTGAAATTACAATAATTGATATTTAATTGATTTTGATAACTGTGAGCTGACCGGATTAGTTGCAGTGCATCAGTTAAATCCGATAATCCTTGTGAATACAAAACGTAGCTATCGAATCATTATTAACATCGTTTTCATCAGTTCGATTATACAATAATTCATGATATGCGAATGGTTCCATGTATTCCATCGCTACTCATGGTATCAGTATATATCGAACCGTGTTACATTCACAACTTCGTAATTAGTCATCGTAATTAGTGCAGTAATATCATCGGAAACGGAGAACCATCAGACATTATTATTTATTTATTTAAAATAAGAAGAAAAATTCTGTTTTACTGAACAGAGACAGAACAATAAATACAATTATAATAACAGTATTCACATCAAAAGAAATTATCATTACACTTTAATAGGTGATTCAAATAAAGAGTTATGTATATAAATTTTACACAAGGTGAATTTGTTTTTTGTCTTGTTTTTTAAATAAAAATAACAAGTTGGTAGTAATAACTTATCACTCCGATCATCATTCCACCATTTTTATCTTATTCCATGTTCGTTAAATTATGACTGTCCCTGACGAATGAATTAAATTAACTGTTTATATTTATTTTACATACTACTTGATTATATTTATATTTATTTTACTACTTAATCAAACCAAGGTACGAATTATTTAAAATCAAATTTTTCGAACTTAATTACAATAAATTTGATCACATATATTAAGCTGTTAGTTTAACTTTATTTCAAGTTCGTCAAATCAAATCAGTAGCAAGCGAATAAATGAAACAAACAAAAACGTTCTAATAAATACTATAATCGAATACTCGCCGCAATTAACTCGAGTATAGAATTATTTAAACGTGGCAAAAACCAAAAATACCTTCTTTTGTATAATTTCCAGGACGAAAATAAATTAATCGTAACACTATATTATCTGAAACTGTAACTTATTTCATTTCGAATAAAATATATCCAAACTTCGTCGGTAGACGCGATCGATAATTATTTTAAGGGTATCGGGAAGAATCCAGCTCCGTTCGGAACAGAAAGAAACGAATTAAAAATAATTCAATAACAGCGGCAATTAGGGCAATCGAAGATCGAACTTTCGTCCGTGATCGGCAACAATCGAACCTGCGTTTCCCGCGGCAATTCGAAACGAAAAAGAGAACGAGTCCGACGAAGAAAAAATCTGGATTAAAATTAATAGAAGCAGAAAATCGCGAGCGCTTCAGCGTGTCGCTGAACAGGAATTCCATTAGGGCTCGAGTGCCAGCCAACTTGGTCACTGCAAAACCGTATCTACTTCGTTTTTATCGAGATTTCAGCCGCATTTCACCGGCGACGATTGAACGCTTTTGCTTTTTATACGGGTTCGCCTAACCCGCGCCTTCTATATGACGCGATCAGGCGCCCGCTCGCGAACTATTTGCCCGCCTGTGGGCAGAAATCGAAGTGCGAGCAACATAGTGCTCGTTTATTGCATCCACGTTCTGTCGGATGGAAAGATCCTGCGCGTGATGTGATTAAGATATAGACAATATTTCTATAAAGCACTTTTCCTAGAAAAATCGTAAACGTCGCTTTTTGTATACTATAATTACCAATTTGTGTTTTCTCATACGTTCAAAATCAGCAACAATGTATGGTTTTTGTAAATCAATACAATGGAAGAAAGAATGTACCTATTTTTACTTTTTGCTGGGTTTTCTTAGAAAATGAGCTCATATTGAAATTCTGTTGCGGCGCATTTATAAAATCGTAAATTAGATTTATTTTGAACTTTAGAAAATTCATGAATAATCCACAATTGCCCTTTGCGGCTCTTTACTACGTCCAGTTTATGTCCTCATCTTTTTTTAATTTAGCATGATTTTCGAGAGCCAGCGCGGTTTATTATTTGATGAGTGTCGAACCGTTAGGTGACAAATAACATCGTACTTTTTACCTGAGTTCACAACCAATAAAGTAGTTTAATTTGAACTTACTCGTTTGTTCACCCACAGCATCACACCAATCCCCACTACACATTTTATTCTGGAGAGAACATTATTTTTTCTCGTCAGTCGATTTTCTAATAACTATCAATGAGTACACGATCAAATATATTTGTCTTTAAAGTCCGTTGTCAGTTTTCGAGGAGTTACTATTTTTCTTAAGTGGTAAATCAAGTTTTAGTTTTAACACTAAACCTACTGGCGTATAATGCACGTTTATTTTGAAATCAAAATTGTATTTAAAAAGTAAATAAACAAACGATAAAACACAAATTAATGTACACATCAGGTCCTTATCTTGGTGAAAATCAACATGAATTTCAAAAAAGCCATCTTAACATACTTTTTAACTTGAAATTAGAAATTTGTTAACCCCTTACTACATGACGGTTCATATCTAAGCCAATCCACGAAATGATCATTTTGACCGTTCTGGTACGTTTAGTGTTAATAAAGCACACAGTTTACCCTCGCCAGTTGTCTAGTTATTTTTGTCTTTGTCTACTGATTCCACAACCTAACTAGTACGTAGTTCATTAAGTTTAAAATACTTTTTATAACATATTTTAAGTTTTCATATTTCTTTACATGTTTTTAGAACACAATATTATTTTAAAACTGCTTCTTGTGACCAAAACAAAGACGGCATTTTCTAGATCTTCGTTTTAAGAAAAAGCGTTTTTTTAAATACCTGTCATAATATATCTTATGTTTTCATATGGTTATGAATCTTCCTTTCAAGAAAAAGCACTTCTTTAAAATCCTTTCCATAAGATAATTTAAGTTTTCATCTTTACCTACGTTCTTCACAATGGAATTTTATTTTAAAACTGATTGTCAGTGCTCTGAAAATTCAGAGTGAATAATTTTATATGATAGAATAATATGTTGGTAATGGGAATAATAATAATATAACAAAAGTAATAATTAATAAGTTTTACCATGCTATTATTTACTAAAGAAAATTACCGATCCGTTTCAGAATATCAAACCATTGGTTGCGAATAATTATCCTAAGTTATGAACAAGAAGGAACACATTATGTTACTGGTATATTAACCGTAGCAAAGGGTTGCCCCTTGAGTATAGTTTAAGTAAAATTCTGATATTTATCGTGACATTAACTTCATTTCCTCTAGGACTAGTTATGAGACATCACATAATTTGAACTCGATAAATTTATCGATCAATTAGATCTAACGAATTTAACAAATCAAATAAATGCACCATAAGTAAACAATTACAACAAAAAACAGTAAAAAATGTAGCGAAAAAGAAATGTTTTAAATACCGTGAAAAGTATAATAATTATTCCCTCGTTAATACTGCAAATATACCGTGTAGAATAATGCAGTATGATCTTAAATTAAACTGTCGGATTATGTTAATAATCATGATATTCTTTTTACCAGACTTTAATGACACCAGTAATAATAATTGTACTAAAGAATATAATATTGCATTACTATGATAATATACTTTGTGTTCTTAGTCATGTGATAGAACGTACAATTATAGTTCATCTATTAGTATTATTCTTCTGGAAAGTTCAAAGATATTCTTCCAATCGAAACAGATAAAATGAACTGCCGAAAAAGTTAAAAATATTAAACTTTGAGCTGCAATATGTACCAAATATTATATGACATTCTTGTATTTATATACACAAATGAAATTATCGATAAAATCGTAAAGGTCGCTTTTTGTTTACTATAATTACAAATTTGTGATTTCTCATACGTTGCAAATGAGCAACAATGTATGATTTTTGTAAATAAATACAATGGAAGAAAGAATGTACCTAGTGTTATGACCGTAATATAAACACTCAAAAATGTTCAAAGATCTACTTCCAATCAAAACAGATGAAATCGTGTAAGGAAAAGGTTAAAAATTACCAACCTATTCTTCCCTATAAATTTTGAATAAAATACTCTATAAGACTCTTGTATTTCAATAAAAATATATAAAATTGTTAACAAAATTATGAAAACAAGATCATCTCCAATTTCCAATTTGTATTCTACTTTGTCAATCGAAGATCAAATATTCGATTTTTCTGAATAAACATAACGCAACGAAGAATATATCCATCATCGTCATCTGTTACTGAAAAAAAGTTCAAAAACATTTTTCCAATCGAAACAGCCAAAACTGTGCAACGAAAATAATCTTAACAGAATACCGAACGAAGTAAACGATTCAAAGAATACGTTCTAATGTTCCCAGGATCAGATTGCATCCCGTGCACAGCTGTTCGTACAACGCCAGTCGAGCAAAACAGTGTCGCATCATAGATTTCCGAATCGGGCGGACAATCATAGTCGCATCAAGGACAAGCGTGCAAAGGACAGAAAGAATTTCCAAAAGGTCCGTGCCAACGAACAAAAGCATTGTTCAAAGGCCGGGATCGGTGAGGCACGTTAAAAGGATTTCACTCGTTCGATCGACAAACTCGCTACTTTTCGCGGGCTGTTGAACCTCGGCGAGTTCTCTTATCAATCACTAAAAGGGTGCACTCACGATCACGTACATGCGATCCATGCGCGGTCCCCGGTCGGACGCAGCTGCCGCTGAAATTGCACGAAACCTCACTTGGAATTTCACTGGGAAAATCGGAAACACGCACGAGGACCGATCGAAACGGGATCACGAACGATGAAAAAGAGCCTCGAGGCGCGGATGGCCAGTCGCGAAACGCGAACCAAACCCAACTGAAGTGTGACGTTCCTGTGCCCGCGACCGCGCCCCCGCCATCACCCTCCACAACCCCTGATCACAACCACTTGCGCACGCGTTGCTCTCCTCAACTGGAACAGGAGCTCGATCGCGTTTTCTTCATGACGATATCTACGGCTTCGACACCTGGACATTTTACAATTCTTTCAACTTTTTATTCGGACAAAACTTTCTGCCGATGGATCAAACGCATCGGGAACTTCGGCACCTGTTATAGCTAGCCCCCTTTCGTTTTCTTTTTCTAGTTTCCAAACTGAGTTACGTCAAACATCGCGCACGATATTCGGTGATGCGTTACCTATTATAAAGGTACGGATATTGTATTAGATCTACCGGAAAGTCCTGTCCGATGATTTCGTTTCGAGTTTGAACATACAGTAGCGGACAAAAGTTTCTGACGATGATTTGATTTGAAATATTATAAGAACTTCGTTCCTTTTTTTGTAACTTCGCTCCTGAGCAAAATATCAAAATGAAATTTTTTGTATAGGTGTATAAATAAATGTCTAATTAGTTAACTCCGAAAGTAGAACAGTATTTATAGTTTTTATGGACAGTAAATCAATTATTTATTTTTTCCATTTAGTCTTAAACTTTTGTCCGCTACTGGACGTGTGCAGACTCTTTTGAGCTATATATGGTTGTGTTTCTTTGTAACTGCGTTTGTACACATGTGCCCATTAATACATAGTGCCATGTCACCCACGTACGGGTGACGTATGAATTCGTGCATAAATCTATCGCTAATTTTAGTTGAGACATTTAACATAACAAAGTATACAAAATTTTGGTACATACATTGAAGCTTATTGAATAAAGAAGTGTTGAATATTATGAAAATCATCTATAAAATTGAACGAAAATAAAATTACTTCCCAAAAGAAATTGAGACTGTTTTAGTGTGGCACCCAAGGTGTTAATACGTTATTAATACATTATTATTAATATTGTTAAGAATATTATAATTGCATAAACCGCCTTCTTGTTTAGAGTAAACATAGGTACGTTTTCTTCCATTGTTCTTTTGTTTTTCCGCGCTACATTCATTAAGTTACTTGTTGTGTTACTTCTTCTTCCGATCTGTGGCTCTAAATGTGAACCACATAGTTCAGATTTGAATACCAATAAAGTATTTCTTTTGTGTCATTATTTCTTAAACTTATCTTTCTCGTGTATTGTAATTCGCAGTATTAATAATATTATATTAACAATAAAGAATTCTAAAGTTCCTGCTCTAACAAATATTATATAGATTTATATATTATATGTATAAATTATACATTTATGTTTAGGGTAAATTGTAAATCCATTAGAAATAAATTTATGAATGTATACAAAATCTATACATTGTGTACACGTATCTATCCGTTTATTTCAACCCCCATTATTTTTCTGTACTTTTCACTTCACTATATTTTTGTATGGACATGTCTGTCCATATACTACCTATTATTACTGAAAATTTCCATAATATCCAATAAGACCGTTATTAATCATGCATTTGTATTACTCCAATAAAGCAATTAATTTGTTAAAATTCCGTCGATCCATTGGTTACTGTTCAAGAAAAATTCGTTCATTAAGAGTTAAAAACTGTATCATTTTCTTCCTCTTTGTAAACGGATAGAACTTTCCGGTAGACCTAACATATGCTTTGACCTGAGATGGAAATAATGTCTCGATCGCAAGTGCCTCAGCGAACTCCAAAACAAATTAATGGTTGGAGTTCAATTTAAGAATGTTCGTGACATATGAAATAAGTAGACAGTTTTTAATAAACATTGTGATTTGTCATACAGGTTACTGAAATTTGGAGCTGTCTGAACAATTGGACATAGAGTTAACTATTAAGAGGTACTTACTGTGAATGCGTCCTACCAGACATTGCGATTGTTATTAGAAACTATTACAAGTGTTATGGAGCGGTGTCAACTGTTAAGGGTGCTTCGTTGCACGTCTTTGATCTTTCACAGGCTCGAGGTTCAATTAGAATAACAGTGAACATGACCTTAACCTCTTCCCTTATGATTTATTTGTCAGGCGCGTCAGCCAGAACTAGCTAATTACAGGTCCAATATTAAAGCAGATAAAGAAAGTTGAAATGTTTTGTCAATTTTGTATTCTGTAATTCTTGACAACGCAGATCATAATTGGACTTGAACTGCAACGCAAAACATATTAAAAATTCGAATAGTATTTATCGCAATTGAAGTGCCAGTGAGCCATGCCAGGCTCGTCAAATTATGGTAAGTAATTAAGTGATATAGTACTTATGTTTGCTATTTATTATAGACTGCAATTGTTAATTGGAAGTATTGGAAGTGTTATAGAACAGTGTCAAGCGTCATGGGTCCATGTTGGATATCTTTGATGTTTCACAGGTTCGGAGCTCAATTAGAATAACACAGAATATGATCTTAACCCCTTAACTTACGATTTAATTGACAAGTGCGTTAGAAAGTGCGATTTAACACTAGATATACGGACGTTTAATGGCCACTTACATCTAAATTGAAAATGAATTATAAAAACAAGTAAACAGTGGGTAATACATAAACCAGTTTACAGAAAGATTCTTTATCTCCATGAAGGTTGACATGCATTTTGACATAAGATTTTTAATAATTTTCGTAATTAAAAATAAGAAATCTAAGATCCGTCATTTTGACGTGTTCCGTAAATCTAGTGTTAATTATTGTTGCGACATTAAAACGAGCGAAGATTATTCAAATGTTACGGGTATTCTGGATACCGCGATCATTGAGTGCACAGATTATAATTAAAATTATGCTCGAAATTCGTTCCTTGTGAAAATATCAGCGAAATTTGTCGCGTTTCGACAGTTCTGTGTGACGTATGGGAGACAATATTATAAGGCAAGGAATTAAGTAATATGGTACTTATATTTTAACTACAAGTGTCTACAAGTTTACAAGTTTCATAAAATATTTACAAATTGATAGGAGTGCGCTGCTGGATACCCCTGATGATCTTCCTGCGATTTGGAGGTATGTGTGAACAATTGGACTCAAAGTTAATTGCTAAGAGATATTTATCGTGAATGCGACTTATTAGACGCCGCGATTGTTATTTGGATGTCTTTCAAGTCTTATAGAACGATGTTAATTGATATTGTTATTTCGCAAGGTGGTCTTGTTTGAATTCTCAATGGGTCGGAGATAAGTTATGGGTTGGCATTTTCTTCGCGACGATATTCAGTGCCTCGATACCTGGACATCTTATAATTCTTTCGACCTTTTTTCGGACAAAACTTTCCGCCGATAGATCAAACCCTTTGGGAACTTCGGCAACTGTTATGTGTAGTCCTATTTCATCCTTCGCAGGTTCGGAGCAGGGTTACATAAAAAATTGGACATGATCTTAAGCGATACGGCACTTATCATATTTGCAATTTATTGTAGATTACAGGTGTTATTTATACGTTCTAGAAGTATCATAAAATATTTGTGCGCTGTTGGGTGTCCTTAATGATCTTCCTGAAATTTGAAACTATGTCGTGTGGATAATTGAACACAGGTATAACAATTAAAACACTTGTAAATGCGAGTTATTATACGAGATTTATCTTGACATTCCGCAAGTTTTATATAGTGCGTTAATTGATGCATGTACCCCATTGGGATATCCACTTTAATCTTTCTCAGGTTCGAAGCTGAGTTAGATACAAAATTGAACACGCTGTTAAGTGTATATAATATTAAATAGTATATACATATTTATGTTCACGATTTGATGCAGATTGCGCTTGTCATTTGCAGATTTTATGTTTTGTAGAATGTCTATAAAAGTATTTGTAGAATATTTGTAGACTATTTGACTACTGCTATAAATGCGCTGAATCTTATTTGATCTTCCTAAAATTCGATATGATGTTAAGTATCAAGCTACTTATATTTGCAATTTTGTACTGTAAACACTCATTGTTACAGCAAAGTTCCTCAAATTCTACATAGTGGAAATGCTTGTGAATTGTTACAGGTACGCTCAATATCTGGACACACAACCTTTTCGAGTCTTATATCTACCGTGAGTTTACACAGATAGAACCAACACTATAGGAACTTCGATACTTGCCATGAGTACACTGTTGGGTAGCTTTGTTTGAACACTTGGCGCTGGTTCGGAGAATACGTTAAAGTTTGCACGTGATGTTAAATGTTAACAGACTACGTTTGCGATTTATTATGAATAATGATTATTATTTCGAAGTTTTATGAAATGCAACCATTCGAAAATTGCCACGACTGTTGACTTTGTTTGATTTGTATAAAGTAAAAGATTGAATATAATGTTAACTATGACACTTATGTTTTTGCAATTTACTGTAAACTATTATTACTGAAAAATAGTACAAATTTTGTAACATAGATTATTTAACACTAGAACTACCAACCAGTCAAAATGACTGGTTTCGGGTTTGGCATTTTTTATTACAAAATTTTATTGCCGTCCTTTTGTCAAAATGTCTGTCATGTTTTATTGAGCTAATGAATTATTGTATATGTTAGGTGACGCTGCAATATTTATTTATTTAGTTTTCTACTTTATTTTCAATTTTGAAGTAAGCATGCATTTAATGACGGTAGTTATAGAGTTAAAAGCGTACATTCTTAGCATAGATTGTTATGATTATATGTGATCTCACTTCGAATTTCCAACATTGAAAAATACCTCAAACGACGAATTATCACAGTATAAACAAATGTGTTAATGTCGTGTATAGAATTTATCTTACGTTCATGTTATTTAGGATGTTTGCAGGATGTTTACAGAAAAAAGTTTCCATCATAAATCAAACATGAAAGGATGTGATATTTATAAATTGCTGTGGGTTGCGCCGTAGGGTGGTCTTATTTGAATTTTTTTAAGTATACCGAATAAGTACACGTGTGTATATCGAAAAAGTGAACATGTGTGTTAATGTACTTATTGTGTTTACAAAAATCGATATCTCGAATTTTTGCAAGTTTCATGGTTCGGAGGAAAGTTTCCTCTGATGAATTCAACATGAGATAATATGAAGTTTGTGTGTTGCTAAGGATGTGCTCTTAGATGGTCTTACTCGAACTTTATATCCCTTAGAAGTAGGCGGAGTGAAAGGTAGATTGGACCGGTGCGTTAACATACTTGCTGTGCTTACAATTTATACAGAATTGGAGTCGTCGTTCAAAAATTCTGCTAGTTTTATGAAGGGAAAGTTTCTGCAACAACTGCTGCCTTGCACGATTTGTAGTTTGTAAGTTTTTAAGGGTGCTCTGTTGGGTGCTCGCTTGGGTGCTCTTTGAGCCTCCCGATTTAGCGATAAACCAAGCGAAAGACTGATTGAGGGTATAAATTTTCAAATTCATAAGCTATCAATGATTCAAGTATTTCTAAATTTCCAGTCCCTCGAATTCACAAATTCACAAAATCTCAAAGCTGCGAATCTCTAAATTCGTTAATACTAAAATTTCTACGTCTCTAAATTTTTAATTAACAAACTTTCCAACGTCCTACATTTTGATCGATATCAAAAGGAAGTTATGCTGCGAGCTTATACTAGCACAGTGGTGTTAGAGTGTTCTGAATAGCTGGAGGAAGTAGAAACTAATATACCTGAGAAATATAGCCAAGTTTCTCAGGAGTGTGCCGTTAGACGGTCCTTTGAACTTTTGAGCTTGTTGAGGCAGGAGGTGAAAGCCAAATTAGAGAGATGCGTTAATATGCTTATTTTGAATTAGTATCATTAGTTTCAGGCAGCAACAAAGTGAAAAGCAGATTATAGAAACGCGTTAATGTTCTCGCTACGCACAATGATTATTGCGAATTGTTATGCTGGTAAGCACATTCGTGACTGTTCGCGTATTTTATTTGGAAGTCGCAGAAAGACTGAAAAAATATCATAAATATAGAGAATAATTATTAACACTAATGACGTTCATTTTCATAAAAAATTTCCGGCTTAGCGAATTTATGTGTAAAGCTAACATAATTATTCATTTTGATGGAAGGAATGGTGATGTAACGTTAGGAATTTGATAAAAACAAGTAAAACTACCACATTAATGTAATATTATAACGTGCGGTACAATATTAATAACCTAAACATTAAAAGTATTTTGAATCACTGAAAATAAAAGAGCATCTGCAATTCACAAAATTATTACACCCACATCTCATTTCTTACTAATGTCTTATTGCGATTCTTCAAAATCTGAGAAATGACAAATTTGCAAGCGTACAGTATTCTTTTTTAAATAATTTATTTTAATATAAAATGTTTTGCTTAGTAACGTATAATAATAACGGAGGTCACTTTTTCTTAAACTAAAAAAAAAAATGCAACTAGTGACTCAAAGTATGTTACATTATAACAATAATTTATAACAATCATGCATTAAGTGCAAACTGAATACCAACAGAAATTGAATGCATTTAACGCGAGTACTGCAAAAGTGAAATTTAAATACAGATAGAAATGAAAAAGTGTTTCATTCTGGAACTGCACAGTTACATCGTAAATATAGCTGAAAAATATCTTCTTATAATGTAAAGTGAAGTGCAACTGGTCGTTCATTTTGTTTTTTTGACCTGATATCATCGAGTTACTTCGTAGCTGTTGCATAAGCTCTTGAACGATAAAAATTTAATCACTGTACCTGGTTGAAATTTTTATTACATTTGTATTCACCCTCTTCACGTGTTACATTTTTAAAGAACAGCATCAAATAACTACCGTACCCGAGTGCGTTCTAATAAATGTTAGTAGATTTTACGCAGATAACATTTTTTACTGAGAAATTTAACATAAACACAAATGAAATCAAGATTTGGTCACATTCAACTCAAACCTTATATAAGAATTAAATTATATATGGAAGATTAAACTGAACGAACCCACAAATATTTGTAACTCTCTATTGCATGTTTCTTTTTTCAATGTTCAAAGCTTGTAGCTAATTGCAAAAAAAAAAACGAGAAATATTTTCACTACCTTCGTTAATTATGAAACATGCAATTTATTTATGGTTCGTCAAAGTGCCAAAAATTGTAAAAGTGTAATTAAAAGTCAGGAAATTAAAAATAGAATATACTATTGCAGAAATAAAAAAATTCCACGAGAAACACGCGACTGTCAAAGTACTAAAAAACTTTTGAAATAATATCATTTTTAGAAATTGTCAACTTTTGACAACGATAGAAATGCTGGAGCTTTTTTCGTTCCAAAACTTTGTAATTTCATCAGCATCTAACTACATACATCACTATTTTTCTAACTTTATTTCCGTCCAACTGCGCGACATTTTTTAACTTTACTTCCAGAATTACTCCATTTTACAGCGACATTTCTACCTGCATAAAACCGTGACACAAGTACACATACTGTTCGAAATTACAACGATTCCACTCACATCCACATATGGAATGCAGTAAATACCAATACAAATTTATGACACTCTTCCATATGTAAGTACCAAGGATCAGGAGAATCAGGAAGATGGTAGTCGTTGAGAAACCATAACAGAGTGCAGTCATGCAGTCCTACCCTATTGCCTAAAGTCCATACAGACATTTTAAATCACCATTCTTCATTTAATTCACTATTTTTATTTTTTGCATTACATGCACTACCACTGCGTAGTATTTATACGAATAAATCGTTCCAGAATAAATATTCCAACATGTATTACAAATTTCTGTCCCAACTTGTTTAACTTTTCCTCTTGATAAATCATAGTCAACTTGGCCATTAGGAGCAATAACGACTTAACTCCGAAAAGAAAAAAATGCTTTAACGAAGAAGTAAAGTGATTTAAGTGATACATAAAGTGACACATCTTTCGGCCAAACATTTTAATTAACTTCCACCAACTTGTCGATCGAAGTAGGCAACTTTGAGGATTTCGTTAATTTCCCGAGGAAACTTCACGAGTACGTTGCTGCGAGATAGAACTACTCGAGTCGTAGCGGAAAACTCGATAACGCACAGTTACGAAGTGACGAGCATGACTTCGTACATCTTTCGATTTTTTCCGAAAGTGCATCGATCGGGACGTTCGGTTTCGAATAGTGGACCATTCATTGTGCTTTGTTATAGCGACACCATGATGCGATCATGAACTTTGAACAATCGTGTCATCGATGACGAATCAGCGGTGATCGCCTAAGATCGGGATCCACTCCCAAAGGTTTATATATTAGGTCATTGTTAACGCTCGTGGATGAAATAAATTCTTTCGAGCTTGGTTGAATATTGCACGTGGTGTGCCGACTAGGTTTTATTTTTCACAATCTCGAAGGACCACCCGATTACTCGGGACTATACAAATAATCTATGTTTAACAATATACTAGATACTATGTTCGAGATTCTAATGCTATTACTATTTCAAATACTGTTTTTAACTAACTACAATTTCTAACTAACTATCCGATGTCACCTCGGTCGGGGAGACTTGACGGGGGTGCATCGTTCTAATTGGCGAAGTACAAATGTACAAATTGTGGAAGGGCAACAAAGTTAACGCCCTATGTGGGCCCCTCCACTCGCAAATATTCTACGTTTTGCTCCTGGACCGTGGCAGGTAATAAGGGTCAGGAAGCGCGCTGACTTTGGCTAATCATGCTAGAAGTAACGGGATCAAAAAAGGTAAAATATTAATCTGGCGACCAGATGCGGACAATTGCTAGAAAACTACATAGAAAACGCGCGGGTCTTTATGGCTTCCAGACTTTATGGCTGCCACGGAACGGTCCGTGAACCCTTCGATGGGACGACGGCCTTATTGCTATTAGCTACATAGAAATTCTAATTCTATTGTAAATGTAAGGGCATGTTGGCCTTAACACCGGTGTAAGTCAGAAATAAGGGTATTTAGCAAATATTTCGGACATACACCAACCGACTATGTGAATGTTGACATTCACCGGTGAAAGTCGACATTCTCCAGATTTCGGTGTTTCACTGTAACATATACACTCCTAGACAAAATTAAGTGGACATTGCAGAAATGTAAAAAATGTTTTATTTCATTACAATGTTGTAAATAAATTTTAAATTTAGAACGTGAGATATTTTTGTAGGCTTGAAAAAACATTTATTTAATGTATATAATTGTGCAATAAATTTTTGATTTATAGGCATTATTAGTTAATTAAATTTACCTTTTGATATTTATGATACCAGTCCACTTAATTTTGTCCACGACTGTATACCAGCATTTTTCCCAAAAATTCAGATTTCGTACAGGTAGTTCGTACTATGCAGTAGACCACTTCGTCACGAAATAAAGTATTATCAAAGTCTCTTAACAAGTTGTTGAATATAGGTACGAAAACAAATTGGAAACACAATTGAATAAGAAAAGTAAAATATATTTGAATTAATAAAATGATTGAACAAACACGTGGTTACACATCGCGCGCGGGTTTTTCTAACAACAGAACATCGCAACAAACAAACGCAATAGAAAAGAGGGCGCATTGATTATAACGCGCGAAATGCAATTTCAACGCAAGTGTTGAACTCAATTCTCCTTACCCAGAATTCAACAACTGAGTTTCATTTGACCTGAGTGGCGACTGACATCAATCGAAGATTTCACGAGTGCATTTGGAGGTGCATATGCATCCCGTGTGCTAACAATACTATCGATATGTTCGACGATACGCGACGTAACGCGTCGATGGATGTAAGCAGTATGGATTCAGGGATTTTTAAACTGACGTTTCTGGGACGCGTGCGTTCGTACGAATGCAAACGCAGGAGTCAGAGTCACGATTAAATGGGAAATGGAAGTATAATTTCAGGAGTTTAGTGATGCGTGGACGGGAACAGCGAGAACTGAATTCTGATAATTCTGAAAGATATTCAGGATGTAGTGGAGCAATATGGAGCTTCGCAAGTGTGCCATTGCACACACAAGGGCGACGCATTACAGTGATATTGTGGTCTAAAATTTGGATATTCAGAAATTTGGAGTTTTGGGACGTCGTAGATTTGGCAGATATAGAAATTTGTTATTCTGGAAATTTGGGAATACGAAAACTTGAATCTTTGGGGAATCGAGAATTTGGGAATATGAAAATTTGAAAACTGGAAGATTAGAAATTTGTAATTTCGAGGATTTGGGTATTAAGTAATACAGAAACTTGAGAATTACAAATTTGGAAATTTGGAAATATGGAACTTTAAGAAGTTAAGGATTTTGAAATTTGAAAAATCGAGGATTTGGGAAATTGATTAAGCTGGAATGAAAAAATTGGGAATGTGAAAGTCGACCCATTTAAACAAGCCATTTTTTACTCACTTGTGTAAATATAGTTTGAAAATGTAAAAATACTGAATTAAAAATTTTGTAAAATTTCAGTAACCTTTAAATTTGAAAATTTATAAATCAAGAAATTCAATTCGTGTCAACTTCAAAATCTGAAAATCTAGAAATTTAGAATGTTGATAATTAAAAAATGTTGAATACTATATACAAAACAATTGTTCGAATCATTATAATTTGGAACAACATTTAGAATTTTCAAACTTTTGATTGTAAACGATATAATAATACTTAATACTATAAGCTGTAAGTACCTATCTAGTAGGTACTCATGTTATTCGCCATACAAATCGAGCGGCAACATTTGTATTCCCACCCGAAGCTACTTTTTCCAGCGCCAACGATAACAAATGGTTTGTTTATCTCCATAGCCACGTTTATGCCACTGTGTGCGACAGAAGATGTTGTTTAGCCAGGACGACTTTTTTGCTGTTTTTCAAAAATTCGCATCAAAACTATTCACGTAAAATTTTTTACTATTATAGTGTCTTTCGGCTGAAGTTCAATTCTCGAAGTACAAAAGAGTTTCGGAAACTTTTTATATATTTCAATTAAATCTTTCGTATGCGTTAAAATGTCATGATATTAAAAGTAAGCGACCATTATGAAATCTAAGTAGTTTTGGACTTGTAAATGCAATTAAGTTTTTGAAGAGGTAGTCTAATTGTAAAATGCATGATATGTTGGTACAAAATGAATATGTTTTTAAGGCATTGAAATTAAATTTTTTGTTTTGAAACTTTAACTATATTATGTTACTTTTTAATATACTGTTATATTATATACAATATACTGTTATATTATATAAGATATCTATATTTATCAAGTTCTTATGACTTGTAAGATGCTTACAATTTCTGAAATATTTGCAGCTGGAAAGATTCTTATATTTTATGCGTTACTTCATATTTTTTCAGAAACCTTCTTTACAAACATATTCAGCAAAACTAAAAATGTGCTATTCTATATAAAATAACTAACGTAAATACGAACCTGAACAAATGGTAAATACCGAAGATCCAATAATTTTTATGAAAACTTTTCTCCAATCATAAAGTATGCATATTTTACAACCGCATCACGAGTACTCGGCTATCATGCTCCCAACAGAATCAAAAGAATGTAAAAGGATAAACCTCGACCGCCATTTTAATGGAATTTGTACGATAAATTCCTTAACGTCGAGCCGATAATTACGCTGTGCAAGAATATATTGCACTCAAACAATCTGTGAACAATCGACGGGTGAATGGGTGAACAATCACCCATATGTGGGTGACACTCAAATTTCTATACAGATTTACCAGCCATATTATTCCAAATTTGTTCACTTTTCTAACTGTAAATACTTACGTTAGTTATTTGGAACAGTGAAGAATAGATATAACAAAGTATCGTGAACAGGTTTGGTAAGGTTTGTACAAAATGAAAATACTAACTAATGCAATTTTCAATTGCTTTCATGTGGCAGTCAACGCGTTAACACGTTGGACGCCACCCAAAAACAGTTTCAATTTCTTTTAGGAAATAATTTTATTTTCGATAATTTTTATAGACAATTTTCATAATATTCTATCCTGGTTTATTCGATAGGCTTTAATACATTTACAAAAATTTGTTATACTTTGTTATGTTAAATGTTTCGACTGAAATTAGTGATAGATTTATGTATGAATTCATATGTCACCCGTACCTGGGTGACACGGCGGTCAAAGTGTTAAACAACGTGTGGAAACAGTAAATTCCCAATAAGCGAAAAAGTGGACTGTATCGCAATGAATGAATCAGACTTCGGATGACTACATTTTATTTTGATGTATACTTGTTAAGTGTTGTGTCGAGAGTGTCTATGCGATGATGTTTTACATTTTACCAAGACTCGGAGCAGACGTACAACATTTGGAAAGTTGGTGCGAGGGAAAACAGTTCACTATCATCTATTGGGTAGCTGAACTCGAGTGGAAATGAAAATATCAATGACGTAGGAAGCTATTTAGGTTTCCTCAAAATGATCGTAGCGTGTAATAAACTTAAGGAGTACCTCAACATAAATGGGAAACCGCAAACAAAAGACTCTACGGTTAAGGGGGGACCTCAATGTAGAACGCTGAAATTAAGCCGATTTTCAATAATTTTTTTGAAGGGTAAGGAGTGAATAAATATTTTGATGGTTTTGAGGACTATTTAAGTAATACTTCTACTTCATTTTGGAATTTCTTTGTGGAAATAAAATATAAAATGGCGGAGGTACAGCCTGTTGTGCTAGAAGCATCATGAAGCGACTTCCAAAACGGTGTACACTCTAGCGTCGGTTCTTATTATCCGAAACAGCCAAAACGAAGAAATTTTATTAGTAAAATTCCCCCTTAAAGTAAGGGTTCTGACACCCAGGTATGACTGACAATAAATCAATAAAAAAACTCGTTAGAATGTAATGCCTCCTTGGCTCCTATTTCTGCTACGGGTAAATACTATTATTCTAAATTACAAATGAATGTAAACGAACAAAAAAACCATTGAACTATTGTATTGCAGGAAACTTGGACCGAGGTCTAATCCACTTGCTACAATATGTATTCTAAGACCTAACACGGAGGTCTGTGCATAATTTTCTAATGAAACATGATGGTTTTCCCCCGAAACGCGCGTCACGTTTTTTAATTTTCCGCCGTGTCTGTAGCAGAATTCATATGAGTATCTTTTGTTCAATAGAATTTCAAGAAAATCCGCTAATCAAATTTACAGCTTTATACCCGGAAGAACTAAATCCGATCGACGCGCGTAAATAAACGGTTCTCTGCTGCAATCAATTTTCAGGATAAAACGAATTCATTCATATCGAAGTACCGGCTTTTCGCGAGGAAAACGGTATTGCTGCTCTTAAAGGAACGTAAACATTTTGTATGAACGCGAAACAAACAATGTTTACCTTTGCTACACCGCCGGGAAATGGATCAATCGAACGCTTGTAAATTTCTAGTAAACGTGGCTGGAATAAATATTTTTCTGTTGGCCATGGAATACGGGTCGTGGTGTGTGTGCAATTCAAATATGTTGGGAGAATAGTGTATTGAAATGTTTTGCTAGTTATTATCCGGATAAAGGAATATTTGTTAAGCTTCGACGAAAATCAATAAGGTATTTGCTTTGTTTGATGTGTGCGTATTTTTAAATAATTTTCCTCCCGTGTTAGCGAAACGAATCGGAACACCGGTGACGATGAAAAATTCGTTGTGAATTAAATAAACGGGGAAAAGAATGAAAATATTATTGAATTGTTCCGTTGTTTTAGAACGTAGGAATATTGAAATCGTTGTTATACGTTCGGTTAAATATGTATAGAGAAAATATATTTAGAAATACGCTATTAGAAATTAGAGTCGAAGTTAAATTAGATTCACGCGTTTGATACGAGTAGTATAAATTAAGTTTCTGTAAAAATTTAAAATAGGATTTCAAGAAATGAAAGAAAAGTAGTTCTTGTGTAAACATAAGTCACAGTGATAATTAAACATTCAAACTGAAGGATTAGAGCATTTAATAATATATTGTAGATCATATAATATAATAATATCATCGTGTGATAATAGATTACATATTCTAATATAATATTTGAAAGTTTTTCATAATTTTTTAATTTTTAAAGCTAGAAATTTCTTAATTTGAAAACGTGCAAGATTGCAGATTTGAAAACATAATTTTTAATAGCATACAATTTGAACATTCCCAAGATTATAAATATAGAGATATCAATTTGAAAATGTTCAAATTTCTGAATATAGCAATATCAATTTGCAAATGTTCAAATTTCTAAATACAGAAATATCAATTTAAGACAGCCTAACTTTTTAATTACAAAGATATCATTTTGAAAATTTGCACATTTCCGAATCCCGTAGGAAGTCATCACATAAAATTTGCAAATTTGAAAATATAGCTCCTTAAAATCGACGGCCATATAGAGAAATCACGCTGTGTATCAGTATTGTTCTCACGCTATTCTTAACTAATTATCGTCCGTTTCTGCATAAACTTTATCGTAATAACGATATAACATAAACTTTAAAAATTATTTAATAAATACGACTATTTAAAGGGACACAGTCACCGAAATAATTTTCGCATGATTTCAATTGAGAATTTTTTGGCTTGGAAGCTTTCAATTTTATCGTTCAAAGTGATTGACGCAGACCTCGAATAAGGTCCGATCATTCGTCCATGGAAATTGTTTCAAGGAAAGAGACCAGATGAAAAACATTCCACAATATCCGCCCATTTTTCCACAGTTTATCTCTCGGGAAATCCTGGATTTCCCTATCACTCATCTTCGCAATCTAGCAATGTTTTTATCTATTTTTTTTTTGAGTCGGTGCTCTTTGCAGTCTCTTATAATCCCGGTAATTTAAATCAATCGTTCACTGATATATTTACCACGAATTTCCCAAACCTATATTAGGATACAGCGAAAACTTTTCCAACAAACATAATTCTGTGCTTCTACTACAAATCGAGAGAATTGAAAATACATGTATTGATTTTAAAATGTTATTTTTCCGCATACTCTCTTGTTTTGTTCACGAAACATTTTTTTAGCAATAAAATAGGGAAAATTTGCTGAAACAATATTTAAACATTATTCTCGACATTATCTCGACGTTATTGAAGAATAAGTAAAATAAAATTAAATCATAATAAGTAAACATGGGGTCATAGCGTCACATAGCACCTACATTTTATAAAAATTGAAGATAATTAAATGCATGGTTTATGACACATACGACTCGCTATAAAATAAAAAGTTAAGGAATTTAAACAAATGTAGAGTCTTACAATTTTGTCTCGGAGCGAAAAATAATACATTATTACAATGAAAAAAGATACACAATTTATCTATAATAAAAACGAATAAACGATCAAGAGAAATTAACAAAATTGGGTGATAAGCCATTTATTGCAAAAAGTATTTGATAACATCGAGTAAGGAAAGTATGACTAAAGTGTAACTAAAGTATAAACATAAGTAACGTTATCATGTTATTTTACGTCAACAAAATCTCGGTTTTGGGAGTTAAAGTTGAGACGAATACGTAGTAGATAATATCAGATAATTTTTCTGTTTAGAGGCAGTAATATGAACCTCAATGGCGAACAAAGGGAATAACAGCACATCTCTTAAACATAAAATATACCGGTAAGCTTCTTATAAAAGTATAGCGAGAGAAATGTTACGGTAAACTCGCCACACAATACGGTCGCCTGGCCGGAAATGCAAAGAAAGCTGAGGAAGACATTCTGCGCGGGGAAAACAACAAAAGATATTTTTCTCCGAGTGTCATCTTAGCAAGCGAGATAGTTCTTATTCATGGTGCCCTTGGTACAAACTTACCCCTCCTATTCTTGTACTCCATATTTCCATGTTCTCGGAAAACACTGTAACTTATCACAGGACGTATGCCATTACACTCATGAATATTGTATTAAACAATTTCGAGTATGTGTTATTAATACGAATTTCCATATTTTCTTGTTCTTGCAACAGTTTATAACTTACCTCGACAAATATGACACGGCATCGCAAGGATATTTTAAAGGATACGACGTAGACTTCATTTGAGACACGTATGGGAGCTTGATGACAGGTATGTGACATCGATATAGGTGCGTACGTGACCTCAGTAAAGGCAAGTATGCGAGCTTGATCACTTTAAATTTTTATACATCGGAGTGTCCAAGTTTTCGAATCTTTGGATTTTCAGATTTATAACTTTCCATGTTTTGAAATCTTATGTTAACAAATCTCTCGTTAATTTAAAACATTAACAGCTGGAATATTCGCAGGAATGTGTATCCATTCTACTATTCTACGATTTACTATTCACTACTTACTATTTACAATTTACGATTCTCTATGTACTAGTATTTACTATTCATTATAAACTATGTATTATTTACTGCTTTACTATTTACTATTTGCTATTTAGTGTTTACTATGTATTCTTTACCACTCACTACACCGGGGGGCAATTTGATTAAAGGGGGGGGGGGGCAATTCGAAAATGGACTGGACACGAGTTTAACCCTTTCGCTCCGGGCCATTTAAATGCAATGCTAGATTTCGGTGCCAAATTTAACGAAAAAAGCAAATGCTGTGCAGCAAGCATCAAGCGCAAGGATCTCACTAAATTAAAATAATAAATTAATATAGAAAAATCTTTATTAAAATTATTTGGAATTTGAATTTCAGTTTTTCATTATATGTTTTGAAAATTTCCTTACTGTGTTTCGTTAACAATTTCCTAGTGATTTCTTCCTAAAATCTATCATTTAAGTTTCTTAAGTGAACAATTCAATTTTTTAATATTAAAAATTATCTATGTTACAAAGGGGGGCATAAGAATTTCAGAAAGGCTAAAGTGGGGCATGGCACAAAAAAGGTTGGGAAACACTGCTATATACTATTTACTAGTTACTATTTACTATTTTAGTATTCTAGTAAATACTATAGCACATACTGTAGTTATACAAAAGTATGTTAAATCACTTATGTACAAATATACAGAATAGTAACTGATAGTACAGTATAGTGCCCTACAGAGTTTCCTAAGTATACTAAAGCATCTTACGAATATCAAAAGTCACTGTAACTATCGAAATAATTTATAGTAATAAAGTTGTGGAAGATGTAGACCTATGAAGACAGTTTGGAAGAAAAATTGAATGTAAAATAAAAAATATCCTTCAACAGACTCTTGTTTATTCACAAACTCTAAATCTGAGAGTGCACCGTAAAAAATGATGGAAGCATATAAATTTATTATACCGTGAATGCGTTTATTTACTTGTAAAAAGAAAAATTGAAGAGGTAAAAGAATCTTTTAGCGATTCTCCTTTAAAATTATTTTACTGAAAGTAGAATTTTAACTTTGACTGAAATTATACAGAAAAGAGTTTTTCCGACGTAAGAGACTATGGAATAAATTAGAAATCAGGTAATTTTTGTGAGAGAACTTTCTTTTCGGATATAAATTTCTATATCCCGAGTTTAGTTTACCACCGACTACAGATTCCTCCAGGGAACCGTTAAACATGCGGTAAAAGTTCATATATGTAAATGGTTTCTTTTCTAAAGAGAGTTTCTGCGGCTTTCGTATTTTTACTAATAATTTTAATGTTGAAAACGTAGTCGGAATGTAGGTGAATATCTTGAATGCGTATGCAGGAAAGGGAAATTGGATTTTGCAAAAAGACTTCGAAGTTTAAACGTTAATGTTTGAAGTGGAAGAATAAAAATGGCATTAAACAGATACTTTCACGTTTTAAATGGAGAAAAATCAATTGTATTTTATTTTACCTTCGATTGAGGTATAATGTTTATGGAATAAGTTTTTGAAGAAACCGTTTGTGGTTAGAAATAAACACGTTGGTCATTGCGAGGAAGTGATTCGTATTTCATAAATTTTTGCATATTTTTCAAGCATTACATATAATCGAAATCACATTCCCAACTTTTCCAATCTATATATTTCCAAATTTTATGATTCGAAAATTTTTAAATTTGTAAGTTCAGAAACTTCAAAATTTATTAATTTATAAACATTCAGATTTCTAAATTTCCATATTACCCAAATTTTCTAATTTCCAAATCTTCATTCTTGTTAAATTAAAAAGTTTCCCTACTGCCAGATCTCAAACTTACAAATTTCCTAATTTTCGTATTTCCCAGACTTCTAAACTTCTAAATTCTTACGATTTACAGAATTACTAAACTTCTAAATTTCTAGAATTTTCCAAATGATTCAATTCCAAAGTTATCATAAATTCCCAAATCTTGACATTTTCTAAATTTCTAAATTTCCAGGTTCTCAAATTCCTATATTTCCCTAATTATTACATATCCCCATTTGTATATTGCCAAAATTGTAAAATCCCAAATTTTCACACGTCCAAATTCCGAATTTCCCGTATTATCAAATTGCTGAGTTTCCAAACACCTTATACTCTGTTATTTCCCAAATTACTACAACCCCAAATTTCTACATTACTCAAATTGCCAAATCTCAATTCGTCTCATTTTGAGATCCTATGTTTCCGGAATTATCAAACTTCTAGTTTCCCAAATTTGAAAATTTCCGAATCTTCAAAATTAAAAATTCCCATGTTTCTCAAATCATCAAATCCCGAAGTCTTCGCATATCCAAACTTCAATTGTCAAATTATCAAATCTCAAAATCTTCAAAGTTCCAAATTCCCATACTTGTCATACTTTCCAGTTTCAAGATCCCCACATTCCCCGAATTAACAAACTTCTAGCTTTTCCAATTCTAGAATTTCCATATTTGCCAAATTTCCTACACTTCGAAATGCCATAAACACGACTTTCTGAACTTCTGAACTCGCTAATCAGAAATCTCCTATCCTAAATCGCCATAAAATCTCGCCATACCCAAATTTCTCAAAATAATAAAAATTATTCCGTAAATAATTTTGCGTTATACATTTCCGCTCCTCTAATAATCTGTATTTTAATTCTCCCTTCAAATTAATTGCTGTATTTCGAACATGCCTGTCCATTTAACCCGTAAATTTTTAATTGGCTTTAAATCCGGTGCTTTTATTAATGGACGTAATACGCGGAGGGAATTACATAGCAGGCGTTCCTCAATTATTCAGGCTTTATATTTTGAATTATTATTTTGATCAAATTATTTAGGCATGTTTCCAATATTCATTGGAATTACATTTGTTACATTCATCGTATTACGTACCAATTGTTTACTATCACGTACAAATTATCTATAATTATATGATGTAGTAAATTGATAGAGCGTTATAGAATCTGAATATTAAAAAGACTCACTGTATATGCTTTATATTTTTCTCTCCTTCAATAATGTAATTAAAGGTTTATTATTATACCTCAGCTTATACGCGTAATGCAAATAGTTAATTTTTTAGTAAACAGTTTATTCATAAATGTATTTAAACACAGTTGAAACGCAGATCGTAGCAGGGCTAAAGTAGAGAAAATTATTCTAGTATCATTTATTTAATTACATTTAATATCGTATTATATGTTTATTATAATTGAACTCATGGCCCAACTCTGTCAATGCGAAAATAAGGCGCCATTGTTGTTTATAATTGCTCGATACTTTCACGTGGCATGTTTTTCTCTAAATTGAAAGCATATTCTCGAGGTAAAGACACAATGACCTTATTATTTCTTGAATAAGCTTCTTTGTTTCGTGCAGTTTGCTCCTTCGAAGTTTTATTTTTTTATATACGGCACACGCAAACAATGGAGGCTCGACTTCAGGGACATACAGTACTCATTAAAACGAATAAGGAGGTCACGATAAGGATGTAACCAAACATCATTATTTTTGAATTTGAAAAGATTCTTCGACGTTGTGCGAACTGCGTGCACCGTATCAATATTATACTGTACACATGTCTTGATCAATTCCGTATACACTAATGTATACGTCGATAAATAACATATGTGAAAGTCGCTTCGGAGGAAATCAATATTTGTTCGCGAATAAATAAATAAACATAGTATCTGCGCAAGCATTTTCAGTGAAGAGTTTAACGGTAATTTCGTTGTATCGTAGTTCCTGAAAAGAATATTAATCTCTTCAGTGGGTAAATCGAGTCGATACTTGTGATCTTTTATTCACGTGTAGTCGATGTCGCGGAAAACGCTTTTCTACGCGAGGAACATTAATTTCCCACTGGACCGCTCGCATTTTACAAGAATACCTGGCCGTAGCCGAGATTTTCCTATCTATTTACGCGGTGCACACCCGTTTCAACTCGAGAAGCAAAGTATTTTACAGATTTGTCCCGAGGACGCATCATTTTCTGACGAAACGCTAAAATTTTCATGGTTGCTGATAATAACTGACGGGATTATTAATAAGAGCTCGTGCTTGATTTTGAAATCTCTTTTTGGGTCTAAAAGTCGATAAATTTCCGTATCCTATAATTTCAAATACCTAGATACCCCAATTACCTATTAATACCTAGATCTGTACATCTCAAAAATGCTAATGTCACATCTCTATATTAGTACTCTACTGCCATACCTCTAGTCTAGAGTGCCTAGATTGCTATATTGCTACATTTCGAAGTACCCAAAATTCCAAATACAATTGTACACAAATTCCTAGATCACGAATTTCTAGATTCTCTTACTTACACATTTGTAAAGACAAAAATTCAAAAATTTCTATGTTCCGAAATTTCTAAGCCCTCAATTCCCATATCTCCACATTTCCAAATCTCTACATGTCGAAATTCCTACATTTCTAAATACTTATATCCTCATATTCCTATATTAAAAAATCTCCAGAATCTCAAATTCCTACATTTTCAAATCTCCTAATATCTATTTCCTTAAATTTCTGTGTCCTCGAATTCCTGTGTATCAAAATTCTGACGTCCCCAAGTTCCTAGATCCCGAACCCTAAATTCCTATATTTCTACATTCCCAAATACCTAAATATCCAAATAGCTATACTCCAAAATTCCTAAATGTCCCGGGTCCTTACAATCCCACATTCCCAAATCCCTAAATCCTCAAGTATCTATTTTTTCAAATTTCTTTATTCCAAAACTCCTATGCCCCCATACTTCCATGTTCCGGAACTCCTATGTCCCCAAATTCCTACATTCCGAATCTCTAAATTCACATACCACTACATTACCAACTATCCAAATCACCAACTACATATGTTCCCAAAGGAGGGTGTTAAAAAAGGCCCATTTTTGGCATCGCCTGGAAAAGAAAAACTCATGCATGACCTTTTAGAGTGTCTCCCAAGTAACAAAAAATGTCCTTATCACTTTTCCGAAAAACGATGGGAAAGTTGTCAAAAATACACGAATTTTTCATTTCCAGGCGATGCCAAAAATGGGTATTTTTTAACACCCTCCTTTCTACATTCACAAATTTTACGGCCATCGAATTTCTACATCCTCGAATTCCATGTACCCCAATGAAATTTGAAATTCCCCGAAATCTGTAAAAACGAACGAATGGATGATATCCATCCACTTTGGCAAGTTTTCTCTAGAAAATCGAAACTTATCCTGGGTTCTCCGCTGCGACGTTAATCGGTGGTTTTGCTATTATGGCAGCATATTGTGTACTTGATTACACCCAAAAGAGATGTTGCGGCGCATTCATAGGATCATAAAGCCATTAACTTATTTTTAACTTTAGAAAATTCATGAATAATTAACATCTGGCTTTTGCAGCTCTTTACAACGTGCAATTTATATTCTTAAACTTTTTTTAATTTAGCATGACTTTCGAGAGCCAGCGTGTTTGAGTGTCAAACGGTTAGGTGACAAAACGAGTTCGTGCTTTTTACCTGAGGTCATTTTGACCTCGCGACGAGCATTTGGTAAGGGCGGTTCATGCCCACTTCCCTTAAATTTTCCAGAACCAATGAAATAGTGTAGGGTGCGAGGGAGATTGAGGCGCGAATGAAGAGTGTTTATGACCGAGTAATTGGGATCGAGTGATCGAGAAGGATGTTTAAAACCGAGTGACCGAATTAGGGACATTGAGGTGTGAATAAAGAGTGTTTATGGACGAGCGATAGAGATCGAGTGACTGAGAAGAGTGTTTGGGACCGGGTGAACGAACTGGAGACATTGGGGGGTACGAGTGCAGAATGTTTTAGTTTTAAGATAAAAGATGCGTGAATGTAGCGAGCGAGGCAGTCGAAGACGAGTATCGATAGAGTCAAGAGCGAGACGTGTATTCAGAGAGTAAAGAGCGAGAAAGAGTTGTAAAGAGTGTCGGTCCCACACATATTAAATATAGAGTTATTAAAAATCCTACAATATTTTCATGTAAGATTAATACGTAAAACGGTAAAATAATCGCGTATAATAACGACTTGTACAATATCGCTAAATGACTATATATTGTTTAGACGACAAAATGTGGGCGATGTCGCGTTGTCAATGATTCCCCAAAGAATGCCCTTCCTCTGGGCTGCGAAGGCTTTACTGCCCCTCGCCAAAAACTCAAGGGCCTCAGTTGTTTACTGCCCTGACGTCACAATATCGGGTCCCGACGCCTTGGTGGTCGTCGCGCTGGGACCGTACGCGTCCTATTTCGAGTTCGAATGCAGGTCAATTTGGAATTTCTTTACATTCATTTTAACTTAGTCGTTTGTTCACCCCTAGCCGCACGCCAATCCCCACTACATAGTTCATTCTGGATAGAACGTTACTTTTTCTCTTCGGTGGATTTCCAATAACTCTCAAAGAGTACATAACCAAATTTATATTTATCTTTAAAGTCCGTTATCAGTTTGCGAATTGTTACTTTAGGACAACGTGAGGTAAAAGTACGTAATTGTGAAACACAGATTAACAGACAACAAAATATATTTAAACAAAACAATAACAATAACAGCAATATAATAACAGTTAGGCGTGTGTACTAATGACGGTAATAAAGACTATGGATATAACGCGATGTGAAAGGTACGAGAGCCTGTTGCTTTCTGCCAGGATTTTCCAAAACTCTCTCTGCCCGTTGGAAAACATGTGGCATCGAGAGCAACCCTGACGGAGAAAAACGAGGGCCTACTCGCTAAAATATTCGAACGAGCCAGGGTCCTCAAGGACCTCCCAGGCACTCGAAATAAATTTACGACTTAACCGCTACATTACTATTTTTTCTTAAGTGCTAAATCAAGTTTTAGTTTTAATAAAGCACATATTTTACCCTCGCCAGTTGTTTGGTTATTTTTGTCTTTCGAGTGGATTCATTGATTCCACAACCTAACTGGTTCGTGGTTCATCAAGTTGAATCCCGACGAACATACCAGAGATGAGAAGTGCGAACCGACGAATCTCGCAAGATGATGTATTTATACTTAAATCGGAAACAACAATCTTACCTGATTATCATAACAGCAAGTCGGCAGAAGAAGGAATTCTCAGAAAGCGATCTGTCCGAAACAGGCAAGAAGTCCCTTGATAATTGCCCCGATATCAAGCTGATCCTTTGAAAGTAGACACCACGGTACTGGTCGTTCGTTATCAACATTTGTCAGGGAGGAGTGGCTCGTTTCCTGTCGGCAAAAGACGCTTTCTCGCATAAATGGTCGGGTGGACGTCGTCCTATTCGTTTCGTTCATTCTTCTTCTTTTTTCTTCTTCCCGTATAGGCACATGTATAGACGCACGGGGTGGATACGCGTAGCGATACAATCGAAGAGAGACCGCGATAAATATCTTGTTCCGAGGCGTGGAAACCGTAATTGCGTTCGAACTGGAATAAATTAGAGCGCTCACGGTGCTCGTGGAACGGGAAAGTGACACGCGTGCTTCGAGCGATGTTCAATTCCGACTGAAGCCCGAGACCGTACGGTTAAAGTGAATTAGTGCGATACGAAACGAATTTATGCGAGATCAAACGAAGTACGACGAACACCTACGATTTCGAGGTCGGAGAGGTCGCGAGTGTCGTGCCGATTTTGTGCACGGTGTTGTCCGATCATAATTGGATAACGGGAGGCGGACGGACGGAGTTTGAGGACTTTATTGTTTTGAAATTTTTGAAGTTTCAGGTTTCGGAGTTTCAGAATTTTGGTATTTGAGAATGTAGCGGTTAAGTCATAAATTTATTTCGAGTGCCTGGGAGGACCTTGAGGACCCCGGCTCGTTCGAATATTTTAACGAGTAGGCCCCCGCTTTTCTTCGTCAGGGTTGCTCTCGATGCCACATGTTTTCCAACGGGCAGAGAGAGAGTTTTGGAAAATCCTGGCAGAAAGCAACAGGCTCTCGTACCCTTCACATCGTATTATTCCCATAGTTTTTTTATTACCGTCATTAGTACAGACGCCTAACTGTTATATATTGTTGTTGTTGTTATTGTTTTATTTAAATATATTTTTTGTTGTCTGTTAATCTGTTTCACAATTACGTACCTTTACCTCGCGTTATCCTAAAAGAATTTAAAGATTTCAAATTCTAGCGGTTGCAGAATTAAAGAATTTGGGAATACGAGAGTTTAGAGAGTTGGGGGTTTATAAGTTTCGGAATTTGGAAATTTGGGAACACGAAGGTTTCGAAATTTTGCACTTAAGGGATTTCAGAATTTGGAAATTTGAGAATATGAGAGTTAGGATTTTGAGGGTTGTAGAATTTAATAATTGGGGAATATGAGAAAGATATTTGGACCTTGGAAGTTAGGGAATGTGAGAATTTAGGGGTTCAGTCCTTAAGGTATTTTAGTTTACACCTTTTTTAAGGGTTTATAATAGAAATTCGAGAGTTTGGAAGTTTGGAAATTTGAAAATTCAGTAATTTAATAATTTGGTAATTTGAGTAATTGGTAATTTCGTTATTTGGTACTTTGGTAACTTGATAATTAGGTAACTAGGCAATTTAGTAATGTATTATTTTCATAATTTGGGAATTTAGTCATTTGGTCATGATCATTGAAAAATTTGATCAACTCCGATTATGAAGTTGAGAATTTAAGAGTTTAAAATTTTATAAATTGCAGTATTTCTTTGGAATGTTTGCATTTTTCAATTCAGCCTTTTGGAAATACGGCATATATGAATTTTATAATTTGGAAGTTAAGTTTTTGTTTGAGCATTTGAAAATTTAGAAATTTAGAATTTTGAGCTTTTTAGAAATTCAGAATTTTAGAAATAGGAATATTTAGGTACTTGGAAGTTTAAAAATTAAATATTTAAAAAATTAAAAATTTGTTAATTTGATCGTTCAAAGATGAAGGAATCTCAGCTTTGAGGAATCCGAAAAGTTAAAAATTGGAACATATAAAAGAACTTAAAAATTAAAAATCTTAGATATTTGAAAATCTCAAATTTTGGAATTTCGATATTCAAGTGGTTGAAGATTTGAAAATTTTTAAATTTCATATACGAGCCTTTAAACATCTAGATATTTCAAAAGACTTTGCAAGACTTGGTAATAAATCTTCAAAAATACAATAGTTCATCAAATTCAATATGATACACTTTATTAAACAACTATTTGGATCGTAAATATCTTCAAAAATTTTAGAAGCAATAAAATATAGGTGTAGTCTTCGTTAATTTAGTGATACAGAATTTTGAAAGGGCAAATTAACAGAGTAAGGTCCAAATCAAACCCTTCACACCGGTATCAGTATTAACGCCCTTAGTTAATACAGTCGAAGACGAACTTCTGTACGTTCAAACCAAATATATATAATCTACAATTTCGAGGAGAGTTTCTACGAGTTAGTGTGTGTAGGGTGCGAAACAAATTTCTAGGACTGCAAGTGAAGTAATACAAACTTTCGCGGTTTGAATAAGTTTACGCGATTTGAAACAAGAGTCACCGAACTGGGCCGAACTGAACAGTGAGTTCTTCGGACTTAAAACGACTTTATACATACACAGTATGTCTGAAAAGTAACGGAACTTTTTAAATAAAAAAAAAGTATTAGTTATTTTACCAAAATTAATTTTTTTTATTCAAAATACATCCCTTCCGCATCAATACACCGCTGGGCACACTCAGGCAATGTTAACATAGATGTTTTTATGTCGTTTTGCGGAATCGCTTCAATCACCCTTGTCACAGCTGCCTGGGCTTGTGTAACAGTGTCATAAAACGTTCCTTTCATGGCTAATTTCAATTTTGGAAAAGGGAAGTAATCGCATGGAGATACGTCAGGCGAATACGGAGGATGTTGGAACACACAGATTTGTTTTTTCGCCAAAAATTCTGATCCTCGCAATATTCAACGCGAGCAATTTGTTGCTCTTCATTTAACGAATGAGAAACGAATCGAGGACAGACTTTCCGCTTCTTCAAATCCTTTGTCAAAATTTCGTGAATGATGTTTTTGGATGTATGTAATTCGTTCGCCATCCATCTGACAGTTAATACTATTTCTACCACGATTTTGTGTATACCTATTTCAACCAAAAGGTGTCTTCCTACGTCTTTTGAACACAAATCATTGCCGAAACGGTTGAGATTTCAAATTATCAGTTAAACGTAGATAATTTTACGAATATATTTATTGATACATTGACGTGTATATATCGGATATTATTTAATTAGGCTGTGAATTCTAGCTTAATTCATCGATCTACAAAATATTAGGGTCACGTAAATTTCTTCCTGTTTATAATATGACACAAAATGGGATAGAGGGATAGAGGGATAGAGAAGGGTGATACAGCTGAACAATTAATGCAACTAATCAACTTTGAACTATAAGTATTGAGTATGAATGTCTATCAAAAAAGGAAACAACTTATGGGACACCCTAATATACAATCGTGTAGCGGTGTACACTAAAATGCAACAAGGGAAATTAGTGAATATTAGCTGGAGGAAAATGATATCGTTGAATTAATTTAACAAACATTGTATGAAAAGTAAAAAAATTAATTGTGGAGAAGCGATTCAACATAGAGAATAATTTTATGCTAAAATTTGAAAGGTGTCTTTTGACACCGCTTGGTAGAAATAGTGTTAAATTCGCGTCGTAGGCAATCATTTCACGCACTTTTTTCACCAACTCATCGTGATTTTCCTTTTTTGGCCGGCCTGGTTTTAGGTCGTCTTCCAAAATATCACGACCCTCTTGGAATCGTTTATACCACTCGAACACACGTGTACGAGATGAACAATCGTCACCATAGACTTTTTTCATTAATTTAAACGTTTCTGTAAAACTTTTACCGAGCATGAAACAAAATTTAATATTCGCTCCCTGCTCCATCGTGATTTTATGACACGGTGACAGAAGGTTCTGTCGCTTTAACCGCTATAAGTTTGCAATTCGTTGCTCGATTCTAATAATGATTGTTTTGTTTTGTAGGGGAGGAATGCTGTTTTCAGATATCATATTGTTTTAAAAGATAGTGCTAGTAGTTTTCCTTGAATTTAAAAAGTTCCGTTACTTTTCAGACATACTGTGTATAAAATACGAATAGTGCAGGAAGCAGGCGCTTTGCTCCTTTTTGCGTACATGGTTGAGCGTTGCCCGTTGACATCGCTTACATCCCGTCGACCTCCGCAATAATAAATAATATGGGTACGAACCGTCACTCCAACGAGCAAATTTAAAACGGGCATCCAGAATGTTCGGGCGGTTCCGAAATATAAGAAAGTGTATAGGTCATTCCCCACCGAATCAATCACTTTTTGACCTCACCATCTGCGATTTTGTTTTAATCAAAATATTAGGGGGGACCGAAAAGTTACGGCGTTTCTGCGCATGCCAATATTTTTTTCAGATATTTTGTTCAAAAATCAATTGATTTCTATCGATCCGCCATAGAAGACTTGTACAATACAGGCTGCGCCAACTGTAGGTACTATATTTTGAACGCTAACACAATTGCTATTTGTAAACATTTCGAAGAACACGTTATACCATTCGACAGGCAATTTTATACCATTATTATTCACCATGAACAACTTAACGCCAGCAGAAAGGATTGACATTGTAGAAGCATTGTTAGGGTGAGGTCAAGACCCTTAACCCTTTGACTACTGTTGGCGCCTATTGGCGTCCGACACATGTTGACTTCCCGGTACTGTAGGCGCCAATTGGCGTCCAAATCAAATTTCGCTTGTTTCGCCCGTCTTAAAATTTTATAATTGCTCTTATGGTACTTCCTCAGAAATGCATGTCTAACGAAAAATTTCGCCGTACCCAGTGGACGTCGAGAGTGAATTCGTACAGTACAGTACGACCAGTGCGTGCCAAAGTCTTCCGTAGTGAAAGGGTTAATATTGCACTTCGTGCCGTCTAAATTACCGTCGAAGGACCACCCAATTTTGGACGGAATTGGGACCGTTAATAACTGGACGTGGTTGTGTAACAAACAATAACTATTTATTTTCTACGTTAACTAATGGGTGTGAGTATTTCTATGTCTATGCTACAAGGTTCTGTTTGTACTATTCTATACTAAATCTCTCTTGGTACTATGCTCTCTGTTCTACATCTCTCATGATACTATATCGCTTTTGGCATTTTTGCCCTATTTAAAACATTCGTTGCTCCCTTCCATTGCGCCCTTAGCGTGGTACCTTTCTGGAAGGGGAACGGGTTTCCTACACGCGGGAGGATGGCGGATGCACGCGGAAGTTTGGGTTGGAAAAACCCAAATTCCGTGACGTATGTCTCACGGCCCTGGAAGGTAACGGTTTCCAGGACCAAGTTACCCTTCGAGGTTTATGGCATGGCCTGTGCCGCTGAAGCCAGAAAGGACTCTAATAGCGATTGTTGCATGAATAGATTTGTTAAACTAAAATATGTCACGTACCATCGTACTCTTGGTATACAGATGGTATGGATAATAAACTAAAGCATTTCAAAAGTGGCTGTTTTTCTGCCATGTCGTAAACCTCATCTGTACGAAACTCGAACAAGCATATTTTAGAGAAGGGACCTCCGTTATCAAAACATTACGCGGTATGAGGCGGAAGTATCGACGCAATTTTAACGTTACGTGGAAAACTGTATCGAAAATTGTTGATAAGTTTCGTGATAGTGGTAATGTTCGTGACCGTGCAAAGAGTGCAAGACAGCGTCCAAAGAGCAGCAACAAGAACATTCAGATTGCTCGGGCCGATGTTGAGAAGAAGATTGTTCCCGAATCGCTTAATTTCGAAAACTGGCGATTACGAATGGCCTCCACACTTTTTCCTGTAGGGATATACAGGGTGTCCCGCAACTTTCGTTGGACCCGAAAAGGGGTTGTAGGGGAGGTGATTCTATGTAAGTTCTTCCTTTACAAAAATGGGGTCTGGACTCCCTATTTTGAATTATTAAGGAAAAACACCAACCAATCAGAGCGCGAGAATAGCGCGCGCTCAGACGCGAGAGCGAAGCTATACGGCTGACCGCAGACGCGAACAAGCAAGTTAGTATCGTGCTATGTTACGTCAAAGTTAAATCACATAACGAATACGGGAATTAAGAATAATGTTCAGTTATTCATTTTTACTGATTAAGGGATAAGACAATTTTATGTTTGATTTAACTTTGACGTAACATAGCACGATACTAACTTGTTTGTTTGCATCCGCGATCGGCCGTATGTTCGGAGCTTCGCTCTTGCGTCTAAGCGCGCGCTATTCTCGCGCTCTGATTGGTCGGTGTTTTTCCTTAATAATTCAAAAACGAGAGCCTAGACCCCATTTCTGTAAAGGAAAAAGTTACGTAGTTACGTATCACCTCTCCTACAACCCCTTTTCGGGTGCAACGAAACTTGCGGGACACCATGTACAAAGTCCAAAGTGTATATTAATGCACCACGGTCCCTCCAGGAACTAAAAGATGCAATTCGCAAAGAAGTTGTAGCGGCTGGTCATAAATCTGTAAATTTGTAAAGAGCATCGAACGTGCAAACGACCAGCACGGTTTATGACACGGACGACAGCGGAGCTGTTTTTGAGGAAACCGTTTTAGGATTTTTAGAGAATGCATGTCCGTACTTAGAATTTTGCTAATGGTCTCGACAGTAAAACGCTTAGTGTCATAAACCCTGAGTTTCCCTAAGGGTCTTCATCGCGAGGTCAAGCGACCATCGGCCGGTCACGTAGCTGACCGCGGGCCCTGGGAAATTCCGCTGCGTTGCCACCTTCACCAGCAAACGCTACCCCCGTCGAATCGTACCCCCGCTTCAAGGAAGCGTGCTTCGGGCACAAGAGGGAGGTTCTACGATTTGGCGGGATTTTTGTTGCGATAATTGGTTAACCCCACCTTGTCGGGGGTTGGCCAAAGTCTGTGACAAGATCTTAAAAGATTAGAATGGAGCGCAAAAATAGTTAGTAAGCAATAGCACACGTCACGACTTGTAAGATCAAGGTTTCACACTGACGTACGCGCTAAATAAAGAAAACAAGAAAAACTAACGCTGTGATCATCCTTTTAATATCACGCAACCCTATCCTTTAAAGTAACGGAAATAATGCCGGAAACGTTCAAAAAAATAATGGAAAATGGCCAAAAACGAGCATTTCTTTACGGTGTTCACAGAGGAGACCATTTGTCCGATATTGTATTCAACAAATGAATTTTTTGTAATGGTATAAACCAAAGTAAATAAATATCGCGAACTGAAGTCTATGTAATTATGCTTTCATTATTTTATAAGCATTTATCATATGGTACCTACAGTTGGCGCGCCCTGTAGATGGCAGAAGGTTGTTGATAACGAGCATTATTGCACCATTTATTTAAAATAAAGACGTACTAAAAATTTATCTGTTTGACTTCACTGCAAAAAAACGACATTACTTTCCGATCCTCCTAATATATTATAGTCCATGTGAAATTAGGAGGGGTGTAAGTCAGCATTTGTCGATTTCGAATTTGTTAAGAAATTAAAAGCCTTCAAAGTTTGCAGTTTTTGTACATTTTTGCGAAAGAGTGGTTACTAATATACTCCTTAAGGTATAAACAGGGTCATTTAGGCGCGTAATGTACAACAATTTATAGACAAAGCTATTATATTTTCATAATTAAGATAAATATCTTTATTAAAATTTTCTTAAGTAATACATATACAATAGAACTGGAACAATGTTCTCTTCGTCATCAATATACACTATTAACCAAGAGCGATTTTCCTACATTCAAATCAGATAATGTTTGTGTTTCATAGTTTTTATTACATGTTACGTTGTACCACGGTTTTTTCCCAATTCTCGTGCCGTGTTAGAACGAGTTTGAGCATCGTGTTATGTGATGCTTTCCTGCATTTAATTCGCCTAAAATAAACCACAGTGTATCTAGTTATTCTACTTAAGTTGCGATATCGTTGACATTAAGTCTCGACATTACATAATTGTTTTCATGCCACTTCTAACACGAACCTGTTAATCACACGACCTCATATGTCTGTTATTCTTATATCACTATATTCTCAAATTTCTGCACTTGCAAGTTCCTAAATTTCGAGATACTTATGTGCTCAAATTCCTGTCTTCCTATATCTTTACATTGCCAAATGCCTAAATTTCCAAATAGCTATATTCCTATATTCTTAAATATCCGAGATCCCTACAACCCCGTAAGCTATACCCCTCAATCCCTAAATCCCCAAGTATCTATGTCCCCACATTTCTATGTTCCGAGCTTCTATGTCCCCAAGTTCCTACACCCCAAATCCCTAAATTCCTCTACATCCACATTTCCAATTACACAAATCACCAACTACTTATGTTCCCATATTTCTATATTCCTGAAGAACTTAAGTTCCCACATCTCTATGTTCCGAAACATCTATGTCCCCAGTTTCCTAGGCCCCGAATCTCTAAATTCTCACATTTCTACACTCATAAATTTTCTACTACTTATGTTCCCATATTTCTATATTCTTAAAGAACTTAAGTTCCCACATCTGTATGTTCCGAAACATCTATGTCCCCAGTTTCCTAGGTCCCGAATCTCTAAATTCTCACATTTCTACATTCACAAATCAACAACTACTTATGTTCCCATATTTTTATATTCCTAAAGAACTTAAGTTCCCACATCTCTATGTTCCGAAACATCTGTGTCCCCAGTTTCCTAGACCCCTAATCTCTAAATTCTCAGATTTCTACATTCACAAATTTTCAACTACCTACGTTCCCAAATTTCTTCTATTCGCAAGTCTCAAGACCGTCAAATCTCTCATTCAAGTACTGCTGAATTCGATGACGAGCCATATTGAACCACGCGGGACATAAACTCTGCTGACTCACGAGTCCATGATGGACGAGATTCACGTCCATTTATAAAAATCACGTTACCGTCGCTTGGTGAGTGCAGGAACTTTTGCTTCGGGTCGTGGACGAATAAAATACAGTTAACACAGAGGGAATCTTTTCCTAGCACGATTCGCAGTTCGATTCTCGACACGCAGAAAGTTTCTGCGGGCGTTCGAAATCCGTTCCAAAGACACGACTATGCTTCCGGCGTGTACGGAAACCAACGCAAAGATAAAGCTTGTCCTCCAGCTACGTTATTCCTCTCACGGAGAACTCCCTATCAAGAAAATATCGCCTGAAATAGGTGTGAATAACCATGGACCACCCTTCCGAACGTTTGTCATTGTCACCCGTCTCCTTTCTGGTAGGTGGTTCCAACTTTTCTGATAGCCCGGCAGTTTGCTTGCTCATAACTTTCTCATCGAATCGAACTTTGCTCGTTCGAATTGATCGTTGATCGCGATCGAATTTTATTTATCGATCGTTGCTTACGATTCTAACGAATACAATAACACTGAAAATCTCCACATTCTTGTATCTCTATATTTTTAAATTTCGAAAATTGCTTCAATTTTTTTCATCTTTATGTTTATTCGTGTCTTTACTTTCATGTTCATATGTGTTTACATTTCTATGATCTTAGACGATCGTGTTTCTAAATACATTGTATCCAAATTTCTGTATTTCCGCATTTCGACGTCATCTAAACATCTGTGTTCTCAAATGGCTTTATTTCCAAATTTATTTACTTTCAGATCTACTTTTCTTCAAATTTCTATATTTTTTGGATGATTACATTGTGCAAATGCCTATATCTCAAAATTCCCGTATGCCATAATTTCTTTGTCTTGCAAATATCTACGTTCTCACATACCTTTACTTCATTTGTATGTTTGTAGAGCGCCACATTTTTATATCTCTACCTCGTAAAAACTCTTGACCTCTTAAGTTTCTATAATTCCTAAATTAATACATTCATCGATTTCCGTTTCACATATATTTCTACATATGTACATCGTCAAATTTCTGCATTCCCCAAACTTCGACATTTCTCAGTTTTGCGTAATTAATCTTTGCGATCCAAGAACTAAAAATGACCATTTCCCAATGTTTCGAAAACTCAAAATTTCAAAGTCCGCTTTCAGGAATAGATCCGTAAATTCCTTTGTGCTGTATTACACAAAGGAAAGGAAGAGAATGCAGGGTACAGAATGCGCGGGAATACAAACGCAGAATACAAAGTACAAAATAGAGAATGCAAAACACGAAATGTGTGCTAGCTCCGAGATATCATAGAATTCGTTATTCTTGTACAAAAACATTCCACAAAAATATTTAATGGGACAATATTTTGTTGACCCACTGTACATCTACCTGTTAATTCGAGTAAGGGATATTTCCCAAGGTCGATGAAATGCCCAGGAGACACAATACGGACAACTATAAACTAGATGGAATATGTATACTGTATAACTGGACGGAATATCCACAATTTCGATAGCACAGAGGTCTCCGAAAAGGGTGAACATATGAAGGTTTCGAACGATGTAACAGATCGCCAAGAATCCCTGGAATTTTAGTCTCTTCCAGTGATTTTGCATCTGAAAATACCTGTTGAAATTTGAAAAATTCCAACCATTTCGGAGAACTCTCGGAATTTTAATACGTTGAAAGACCATCGACGGAAATATTAAACCTCGAACGAAGCTGGGTGAATCGTGACCCTTGGTCCGCGAACGGTATTGACTGCTTTGTCGAATAGAATTGGAAGCAGTTATTTTTAAAGTATTATGCACATGAAAGTAATATTCATAAAAATAGTGCAAAATTTGAGAATGTAGCAATTTCAAATGTGCAGATTTATGAACCTTCTAATTGTCAAATTTTGGGATTTATAAGTGCAAGAAATTATTAATTTGTAAATTTCAGATATAGAAATTTGGTAATTTGTAGATTTGTAAATGTAGGAAATTGTCGATTTGTATACATATTTGTAATCGTAAAATCTTGTTATTTTGTGAATTTGTAAATGTATAAATTTTTTAGCAATGAATTGACAAATTTATTAATTTGTTAATTCAGTAGCTACATATTATTATCCAGTATTTATTTAAAAATATATGGAATTAATTTTAACTATGTCCTCACAATTCCGCCGTTCAAAAATTTGTTGGGTTTTTGGGAAGAAAACGTTAGAAACTTTATATTATTATATAATACTATTATTATAAACTTTGCCACGTGCGCGTATATCATGCGCCACTCTTCGCCATTACATCACTTATAGTTTAACAAAAGAAAAACGCTCACGGCTGCCAATCCATCTCTTGGCCAGTATGGACAGTCTAATAATTATTTATATAAAAATAAAAATAAAATAAACTAGAACGTATACGCAAATCTCCACAAAATTAAAAAATCCCAAAATACTTTAAAATTCAAGAACTATCAAAATGTTCCAAAATTTATTATAGGAAAACGTTAATAAACCTTTGAGACCTCTCATTACTCCCACAGTTTCGTGTGTCCGGGAAGTTTCTAAGATATTCGTATCTGACAAGTTGCAAAATGAAATTGAAATATTAATTTCATTTAAGTGGAATTTCCGAATTCTAAAATTTTTGTTATCATTATTGATCGAAGCTTCTACAATTTCGGAATTAAATGCCATTGAATTACATCAATTGAGAAAATTTCTACCCCATTCTGTAACTTTAAACAAATAATAATTCTTTCAACTATATATATTACTGTCGTTATTAGGTTTTACACAGATTAGATCCTATTTTCCCGTGGTCACAGAGTGCAATTTCTTTTCATCTTTGTCAGGATGGTTCAAAGCCCCTTTAGGACAACTCAGCGGTATATTTCTTTGGCACAGTTCGTGTCTATTGTGGCTGGATGTTTCATCTTTTCACACGTGATCATACCACACAATAACACACCACTTTATGAGACGTGACAGGAAACTGATTGGACGGAACGAGACACTAGATAAAAACTGATGGTTACTCATTAAGAAATACAAGAAACGTTGCAACGAATGGTCACAGTACCTGATGAAATAAAAACTATATAAATATCTTAAATAACTTTTATGCCATACGCTGTTATTACCTAAAATGTCAAATGTAGATGGCTGAACAAATGAATATTGTATTCCTTAATTAATATTATATAATACATACTGGAATATTGAATTCTTAAACAATATATACCGATCTTAAACAAAAAATTCTTAAACAAAATGTTTCTTTTATTATTAAACTATTTTTACACTGGGACTACGTATCTTGGCTGCACATGATTTAATTGGTATAATTTTATTTGTATGTTGTTCATCAAACCTAGGACTATTCCTAAAATTTATAAAGAATTTACAAAATATTATGAAATATTCGAAAATTATTATTTGGCAACAAAATATCATTTCCAAATTACGACAGAACGAAAATTTTTAGTGTTCATGAATTGTACATCTGTCCTACATACCGAGAAATTATAATAGATCTGCGTACGCCACCGTAACTATAATCGAGAGGATAATTATACATATATATGCTATAAGCGAAGTGATTAATACGAGTATTATTCATAATGGCCGACCAGTATGTATAATGCAAATCTGGTCGAGCATTATAAATAATGACCTATTAATCATTTTGTCTATCACGCACAGCGTACGCAGTTATTTGAGGTCATTGATCTTTAATAAAACAGGTACAGAAAATTATGGACAAGGTATATGCACTTCAGGCAAATTGGAGCAGCTAAATATTATCATAATAATTTATATATTACGATATCGGGGCCCGACGACGCGAAATCAAAGCCGTAAACTACCCCGAGGCCCTTAAGTTTTTGCGAGGGGTTAGAAAACCATATGACATCGCCCATAATCGCCGTCTCATTTACAAAATATACATATCTATATACATATCCGAACATTCAGAGGAATTGTTACATTACATTTTTCTTCATTTCAGCCTTCTTCTAACATACCGATTCTCTTTATACAGAATAGCAAAATATTATCATACACAATAATTCATATATTATTTATATGCTACACGTTCTTCTTATATAGAATGGTAAAATATTATCGTACATAATAAATCATATATCATTTATATGTTACCCATACTTTTTATGTAGATCAACGAAATGTTATCATACACAATAAATCATATACCATTCTTATGTTACCCGTTCTTCTTATATAGAATAGGAAAATATTATCGTACATAATAATTCATATATCATTTATATGTTACCCATTCTTTTTATGTAGATCAACGAAATGTTATCATACACAATAAATCATATACCATTCTTATGCTACCCGTTCTTCTTATATAGAATAGGAAAATATTATCGTACATAATAAATCACATATCATTTATATGTTACCCATACTTTTTATGTAGATCAACAAAATGTTATCATACACAATGAATCATATACCATTCTTATGCTACACGTTCTTCTTATATAGAATAGTAAAATATTATCGTACATAATAAATCATATATCATTTATATATTACCCATACTTTTTATGTAGATCAACGAAATGTTATCATACACAATAAATCATATACCATTCTTATGCTACCCGTTCTTCTTATATAGAATAGTAAAATATTATCGTACATAATAAATCACATATCATTTATATGTTACCCATACTTTTTATGTAGATCAACGAAATGTTATCATACACAATGAATCATATACCATTCTTATGCTACACGTTCTTCTTATATAGAATAGTAAAATATTATCGTACATAATAAATCACATATCATTTATATGTTACCCATACTTTTTATGTAGATCAACGAAATGTTATCATACACAATAAATCATATACCATTCTTATGCTACCCGTTCTTCTTATATAGAATAGTAAAATATTATCGTACATAATAAATCATATATCATTTATATGTTACCCATTCTTTTTATGTAGTTCAATGAAATATTATCATACACCATAAATCATATACCATTTATACGCTGCCCATTCTTTTGCAGAGAACAGCAAAATATTATCATACATAATACAATATATTTTTTGTATTACCCATTTTTATACAGAATAGCGAGATAACAAAATAGTAAAACGAAAACAGTGGACATTGTGAAATAGTGTAACCAGATATTGTAGTCGCGATATGTAATAAACGTTTTCAGTAATTACATTGTGTATGGAATGTGATATTTATTAATGTTTGTCGAGATACAAGAATTTCATAACGCTATATATTACGTAGCGTATTTATAACAGACTACAATGGAGAATTAACGATAACGTAGCTGTGGGATAAAGTAGAAAATTAAATATCACGAAGCAATAAAGAAATTATTACGGTACGGTGACATTTTTAATGGCGGAAGATCTTCCACTTCGAAATGGATTTCATTTTGCGTCGATACGACATTCCGTTACCGAGATATCACGCTTTAAAACGAGCCATAATTTTGAACGATTCGTTATCATCTTCTCACTATCGTAATCGTACTATAACGTCATCGCTGACCTATCTTTTAGAGTGTTTTGCGCGGTAATGGATGCTGAATTATCGTTATCCTTACATTTAATACTACAATACCCTTCTGATGCGTGAAAAGATTATATGGTAGATTATGGAATTTGATAAAATTTCGCGTTCGTTCATTTACTTGAATGTTTATGAAATGTAAATAGCCCAGTTCCAAGCACAATATCCTTTGAATTAAATAAATTGTTGAATTCGTATAAAAATGATTAATAAATTGTCATGATATTGCTTCCTAATATGAACCTTAACCTTACCTCCATGGAACTTTTGAAAGTAATGAAATACTTTTTTATTTCTTAAATAATAATCGTTCATTTGCGTTTCACCTGAACAGGACTTCAGCTAAATTAAATAAATTCTGCTTAATTAATGAACACATATCTGTAAACTATTTAGGAAGGTTTAGGAGTGGTTTGATGAAGCTATGCGAGCTAAGTATTGTTTAATCATTTTCATAAACATATAATGCAATTTTGGTTATATCTGGTTATAAAGTGAATGCAAGAGATGTTAACAGATAGTTTGATATATGTGTAATACATATCGATACCGATTGATATTATTATTATTATCAAATTAGGCTGATTATTGCCGAACATAATGCAGCTACAGGCCGCAATTTTGAAGTTCTTGATTTGAAATGTGGAGGATTGTCTCGCGAAACACACCAAATTTGCTATCAAGGTTTTGATGGCAATTTGATGACAGGTGCCTGTCGTCATCGATATCAATCTCCGCTGAATCGATAAAAACACCATGTTTTGCAACCGTTTTCGATCATTTTTGACACAAAGAATCGACTGGAACCACGTTAACACCTCTGTAACTGATCGTCGACGACAATACTTCGTCGTCAAGTCAATAATAATCGTGTTTAGTATCGTTATCGTTAGTTTCAGATACGTTTAATCGTTTGGAACGACTATAAAATATCTGCATCTCATTCTATACTTTTGCAGTAGGCACTCTAAATTTTAAAAACAAATTCGAACCTCATGAAGGACCTTGTCCACAAATCCAGCAGAATAGTAATTGTATTTAATAATTATATTTATTAACGCAATAATCACATTTAATTTAATAATGAATATATTAACGCGGTTCACGTAATATCCTGCTGCTGTTATTATATTTTTTGCTTCAATTTAAAACGCATTACAAAACACGTTTCATTATAAAACGTTCATAACGAGCCATCCGAGTATTATTACTCATAGTACAATTAATAAATGATGTGTTATATGACATGTAATTTTCTGTTGTCGTAAACATGACAGATTATAGTAGGTGGTATTAGTGTATTGAACAATGATTACATAAATAAAGCGGCTTTGATGACGCGAGTTAACAGAGATAATCAAAGGATTAACGATTGCTGTATATGATAATGCGATATTTACTCGTGAATACCTGTATGATGCATGACTGTAATGCTAACGGAGGCGTCATATGGTATCGTGCATGTACCTAATGCGAGATTCCTCACGAATATCTCGCACTACACGCGACTGGGTTTATGGAAATATCGATCAACAATTCTACATTACTGTCAACCATCAATCCAAACCTCTCGATTTCCGGCGTTGCAATATTGCAATTAGTATTCTCAGTTTTCCGATGTAATGGATAATTTTAAATTTGGAAAAAGATTTCCCAAAATGATCTAAGTATTGTCCATTTAACCTACAATCTTTTCAGCTTAAGATAAATAAAGATAAATAAGATGAATAAACAACGTTAAAATTTTAAGTATATTTCGAATTTAGCAATCTTCGATTAACACTAGATTTACCAGCTATTTGAGTATACCTATTTCTACCAAAACCAGTCATTCTGACTGGGGTATAGAAAAATTGCTTGGTGGGATTTCCAGTCTTTATTTATTTTTAAATAAAAAGGAAGTCCTTATTTACTTTAAAAAAATGTCACATGCAATGGGAATTTTGAATTGAATTTGCAAGACCAGTCATTTTGACTGGTCTGGTAAATCCAGTGTTAAACAAACTGCAAGTAGTATCGAACTCGAAACTCGATCTTGATGCAAATACGATTTAAGTTTGTCACATTTGAGCAATAATGTGCATCACAAGTGTGACACGATGTTATAAGCCAAAGGTCTGATATGAGAATGTAATACTTCATTAAAATGTAGGTACTCAATTGTTAATGCACAAGTGTAATATTTTGTTGAATATGTTGGTATTTCGTTATTAGTATATGTGTATAAAATTTTCTGAAATATATAGGTATTTAATTATTATTATGAAAGTTTAATTATTAATATGAAAGATTTTATTAAACATATAGGTATTTAATTATTAATATAACAAATTTTATTAAACATAGGTATTTAATTATTAATATGAAAATTTAATTATGAACATAAAAGGTGTCGTTAAACATATAGGTATTTAATTATTACGAAATGAAAATTGCATTATAATACATCAATGCTTCCGAACAAATACAGTTCTTAGTTCATAAATATCTCACGGTCGGTGAAGTTCAAAACATAAGCAAAATCGCATATATTTACCGTCTTTTATAGTGTACACAAGTTACCGTGGATATTCAAAACCGAAATGCACAAAGATGTCAAGGAACACGAAGAATTATCGAGGTGTGAGATATTTTTACGAGCCATAACATTTCTGATTCGTTTTCGACGGAAAAATTTTTGTCAAATGCTTCAATAAACTCGGAACACGAAAGCACAGAAGTTTCGTGAGAGTTTGACGTTTGAAAAATATTTCACAACTTTCGCTATATAAAGTGCTTTCGAAAGAATTGCAACACTTTCGGAGGATTGTTTCGAGGACAAATTTTGCTATAAACACATTTGACTATCGATGTGTGCGAAGTTGCGGCAATCTAAGGAACAGTCAAATTCGTCGGCTATCTTCGCGCCTGAGTTCTTAAAATATTTGTCTGTGATGATTAATAAGAAACGAAATTTACGAAATAAAAGTAAATAGAAGAGACAAATTGGTTGCTCGTGTCAGAAATTACGTTGTCATAAGAGAACATAAAAGTAACCAGCATTAATAAAAGCACGCATTGTTGCGAAGAGAGTTAAAAAGTGTACGACAGTAGATGATGAGATTTTTTAATAACTACTTCGATAATCAAATTATTTTTATATGAATGTTTTTATACGAAATAATTCATAGTCCCATTTCCTGAATTATTTACTATCCCTCCTGTGACATTCTGTACATAATCTTCTTTCAATAGTGATACAATTGCACTGTCGACTTTACGTAGGAAATTCCAGTAATGACTCATTAGATTCTTACATAACTATTAATTCATTGTTCGTAATTAAAAATATGCACAATACTACAATTACACGAATATCTAGAAGAACTATCACGCTGTGTTCACAACACAAAACCGAATATTTTTCGTGTCAGTAATAATAAAGAAATGTAATATAATTACTATTTACTACTAATCACTACTAACAATGTAATTATTGTCGCTACTGTAACATGTACGATATACGAAAAGAGTTAAAAATGGATCAAATTAAAATTCGAATAGCATAGATAACGAAACAGTTTGCAACACAGAGTGATGGAAACTGTCTTTGGACCAATAGTTTTTGGAAAAACCAGGAACTCGTGACGTAGAGGTTTTATAGCTTTGACCCTTGACCGTTGTCATGTAAACTAGAAATTTGACTGTTAGGGTCGTCGCGTTTACAAGGTGTTCGTATAATAAAATTTCCGCTGGTCCGAGTTTACCTACAGCATGCTAAAATGGTCATCGGATTTTTTCCTATTGTACATAATAACAATTGATTTGAAATGTACGGACGCTACAGTTACCAAATCGGAAATAACGTCAGAATCACTTCAGCATTTAAATCTAAAACTTCAACATTGTTAAGAATGTATTAGAGGGTACATCAGTTAATGACTTGACCATCGGTCCGGGCCGGTACCAGGGCCACATTCGAGGACGGGGTGTCATAAACCGCGTGCACTAAGTACAAGCGGCCAGCTACGCGGAAGGCACTTTTTGTCTTCCGTAGAAAATAGGAAAAATCGCCAACCCCACCTTGACCACGATTGCAAGAAATTCTGGAAGGAGAAACTACGGGAGTGAGTTTGTTCCTTTTTAGGTTGACAGATTGATTTTGGCTAGCACTGTGCTAGGAAGTGTTGCTCCGACCGTCGGACACACAGTATTGTAATCTAACGAAGGGACAGACCCTTAATATTTCAAGCGTTCAAAAATTTATACAGTCCACTTAATAAACAGTATTTTTTCCTCTCAACTTACATCTTCATTCCACGATCATTTGGGCGCGAACAAACATATTTCAACCGACGCTGAACAAAGTAAATCAGTAATTTACATACCTTGCTTATTCTTTTAAACCAATCAAAATATTGGGTGTGAACTGTCCAATACAAATACCAATACCAATATCGGGTGTAAACTGTCGCGTTGCCTTCGAAATATCATTGAGAAGAGCATACAACAGCAATTAGAAATCAATTAGTTCGTAACAAATCTCGCGAGTTTCCCGAGAAGGGAAACGCAAATTGACTATGAAATTCGGCCAATTTCAGATAAAGCGGCCGATGTGTTTGCGGTGTACGGCCTTGAAACTAATTGCGAGTCACAAAACGGATTCGGATTATCTCCTCGGTGGCCATGAAAAGCAAACTGCTTACAGAAGCATCGTCGTTGGCGGTCGTGAAACGGAAATGCGTTATCTGTGTTGGGAGCAGTGAATCTATGAACAGGCGAGCCGTCACTTGGGAATCAAAAGCGTCAATTATAATAGGAATACTCGAACAGCGTTGCTTGATGTTGGCAATCGCCGTCAATAAGCGTGCCGGGGAACAGGGACGTTTCCATCTTCGCTGCTTGTGCATTGACAGCTCCGCGGGGCTAGTTATTGCTGGCTCGTTCGACTGAAATTGACTGACGAGATCAATCATCGTTCGATGACTCGAGTAGAAATTGCGCGATGCCGTGGAAGACCAGGTGCGACTCGTAAACGTTAGTTATATTGCGATGGAATATTAATTAATTCAAGAGACGCGCGGGATTTATCGTCTACGGCTGCAACACGCGAAATTGTAAATGCTGGTCACTCGGAATTAACCGGGGAACATTAAATTATTAAAAAAATATCGTCGATGGATCCAATACGTAAAAATGTAAATGCTGACGATTCAGGGTTAATCGGTGAAAATATTGGATGGGATAAATTATTAAAAAAACATCGTTGAGAACTTCTATATCTGGAAAGGTACATGTATGCGTGTCGTTCGGGATTAATCGATAATAATTGCATGTAGGATAAAATATCCAGGGTATATAATTAAAGATTCTCATACGTGAAAACTTCAGGTCATTCATAAACTGTGAAAATTTCAGGTAGAGTGAAACATACAACTCTGATTAATCGGGGTACAATTATTTAATTTTCTGTGACTGAATTTTTTTACTGTATCTGAAGTGTAGAATGTAATGTTATACACTCATAACAAATATTTTGCTCATGTTAGTCACCTCTTGCTCATCCAAAACCTAATCGCGAAACAGTCACCAAATTTGTCATTACTCATCCCTTCGCCTGCAAAACAACCTTCTCCTTCTCATCTAAACTATCCCATCCCGAAAATACATAAAAAAACCCGAGTCGGCGTTCCTCCAGTTAGTCTTAGTTCAACTACCTCTGTATTTTCTTGTTATATGTAAATTCAACCAATGTTAATAATAAGAGTGTAGAACATTCTGCGAATTGTCGATTCTTAATTAAATATATTAAGTGATACACTATTCCATGGCTTCGATATCGAGGTATCGAAGTAAACCAGGCATCACAGTAAGAATATGTACACAGGAAAGTCTCGGATATAATGCAACATAGGCTTTATTGTCTACAACATCCGGAATATACAAGAAGGTTGTTGAAACTATACGTACACGATTTTCCCAAATAAAATGCGGACAAACATTGAACACTGCGGACGAAAATAAAATGACATATTTGCCTGGCGTTAAAAATGAACTGTCAGACTGAAAGTAAGCAAAAAATTCGTCGTGGGAAAATAGTTGACCCTTTGAGGAACGCTGACTGGCGCCAGCACAAAGGAATTATTCAAATAATGCCTTTGCTCAGGCTCCGTTCGTCGATCCGGTAGAAGCGGGAACAAAATTTCCGGACACTTTTGCTATGCAACTTAAGATCACACGGAATTCGTCCAACATAATGGTAAGAGGAATTTTCGTGGGGAGTGGGAACAGTGGTATTTAGGGAAGCGATCTTATGGAGTAATAAGAGAAAATGGAATTAGAATTGCGGTTAATTCCAATTAATGTTGACCGGAAGTTACGATTGAGTCGTTGCTTTCGTTTGGAATTTATACATACTAATCATCATTATATACAGGGTGGGGCAATAACTTTGTCCACCTTGAATATTGTCGTTATTTGTAATAATATGAAAAAATGTCATATACGAAACTTGAACGGTGCAAAGGGGGACATATTATGATACATATATTTTTTACCTGGGTGGAGGCATAGAGGAGATTTGAAGGTCATGACCATTTTTTTAAATGGAATGGTATGTTTTTTTTATCACTATGTGATAGCCGGTGTTGAGAAGACTTCAACAAGCTATCGTTCAAGGTCATGCAACGTCAAATATGGTTTTTAAATAAACTTACAGATATCATAGAAGGTGTTCGATGTGGTAAAATGATCAGGAATGATTTTTGCTTCATTTCTGTTCATAATTTATTATTTTTCATTCTCTTAATTTGCTGTAAATGTTAATTTGTTTACAGTAACTAACACCATGTTGTACCATGTGTACCCTGTGCATTGTAAATAATATTACACAATGACAGTAGATTAAAAACAAGTAAAAAATAACAAGAAATAATTCATAAAATTCTAGAAGTAATAAAAATGATTTTATATATATATAATAATCGAATAAAGGAAGAGAAGAACAGATTTTTTAGAACTTTAAACAAATATCTGTAAATTTTCCTTGTTTGCATATTTATATATTTGATTATGTAGTTGCTTATGTATTTACGTATTTATTTCAATCTTCATGTATTTGTTCATATATTTATATATTCATTCCATGTCCAAAAAATAAGCATAAAGAACCTTTTTGCGGAAACAGGAAATTTCGAAACGGTCTAATTATAATAACGGACAGAAATAAATGTATTTTTATGATCGAATCCACTTAGTCGTACATGATGATACATTAATCGTACTATTTCAGAAAAAATCATGCCAAAGGGAAAATCACTGAGTTCCTATCATATTATCTGAACATCCCAGTTATCTCAATTATAATTCCACCCCGACGTTATTACTTACGTTAGTTACGTTAGAATTCCTATTTCATAAATTGAGCAACGAGATTTTTTTACGATGTTATTTTGCTAGTACATTTCCAACAGATCAACGAACTATCGAACAAACGATGAAAAGAAGCATTCGAAAGAATTGCTCCCCTCTTGAAATTGAAAAGAGGGATCTCTTCCCGTCTTCTTTTTCCGCTCTTCTAGTTTCTATCAACGGTACCAACAGATGTGTCCATTGTCACCTTTTTCTGTACCTACCATTTCGTGCTCCGCGTTTCAGTAACCACTTAGTGTCAATCGGACCGTAACCACACTGTCCTTTATCACTTACAGTACAGAACTTGGGAAAATGTTGAAATCTGGAAATGAAAGTAGCTGAAGGTTTAGAAATTTGTGGCATTGCTAATTGAGGATTCGAAATTTGGAAAATTAGAAATCAGGTAACCTGATAATCTGAAGATTTGAAAACTGGAAAATTCGAAATATGCAGATCTGGTAATCTGAAGATTTGAAAATTGAAAAATTAAAAATCAGCAATGTTCGTAATCGATAGATGTAAAAATTTTAGAATTAACGTATTTGGAAAACGTAAAATTTGGAGATTTAGAAATTTGGAAGTTCGAATGGTGGATAAGTTGGGAGCACAGGAACTTCAACATAGAATGTTGGGAATTTAAACATTTGAGAGTTTTCGACATTGGGATATTTCGAAAATTGACGAGTATAAGGTTAAAGAACATAGTAAGTGGATAACCTTGGGTTCTATTTAGTGGTATTTAGGTTCTAAATTCACTTCAGAATATTGGGAGCTCAGAAACATAACTTATATGGAAATTGGGCATTTGAGGAGTTTGAAATCACGAAATTTAACAATTACGAAAGTTGGAGATAAATTTGAAAATTAAGAAATTCGAAAAATACAAAATTTAGGTACCTGAAGGTTTAGATATTTGAGAACTCTAAAATTTAAGAATTTACTACATGAAAATTTGGAAACTATGGAATTAGAAACATTGAAAACTTCAAAATGTACAAATTAAGAAGCTTAGAAATACAAAAATTGCGGAATCAATGAATTCGGGAATAAAGGAGTTTCGAAATCTGGAAATTTGGGAATGAAAAAATGAAGAAATTAAGGGGTCAGGGAATTGGACAATTCGAATACTTGATAATTTGACAATTTAGAAATTTAGAGATTTCAAAGTTTAGAAACTGTGAAATTTAAAAATCAAAGAATTTGGAATATTTTGAAATTTGAAGACATAGAAACTTGAAAAATTAGAAACTCGAGGGCTTGAAAACTAGAAAATTTAATTTCCCGCAAACCTGAAAACCTTTAAATGCTAAGAACGTGGTAATCTGAAAACTGAAGAACTTGTAAATTTAAGAACATGAAGACTTGAAAACCTGAAACCGCAAAATCCAGAAATCCTGAAAACCTGAAAATCTGAAAACGAGAATACCTTAAAACTAGAAACTGAGAAAATTCTACACTCCAAATACTAGATGCTATCTGGAGTATAATATTCCATATTTAGCAGAGTATAGTTCCCCGTAATCCTCATCTAATTATACGCATGTTACCGGACCAACTTGCATGCGAATCCTATCACAATTCGTTAGCTTAAACACGGAATATCTGTTTATCCCGTATAAACGTTTAAGGAAGTAAACACAATCAGCGATTAATCCTTGTTAATCTCGAATCTGGATCGCAACATTTCGATGATAACGTACCCACCGATATCCGTAGCAGTAATTTCCATTTTAAGGGGGGCGCCGTTTCGCATTTAACCAGTTGTAATAGCCATTTTGGTTATTCCGTAGCAGTTAGCTGGTACAAGAACATGAACGAGCGTTGAAGGCGGATCGCAGCGGATTATTAAGTTCAACCAGGATATCCGGCGATTCATCTGTTTTCCTGGCGTGTCCTTAAGGAGATCACAACTCGTAATCCCTCCTCGACACGTTCGAAATACGCGGATACCAAAACATTAGGTTGCTTTATGAAGTCACGTTCGGCTATTAGCGGTGTTCCTCGAGAATTCGAGAGAGAACGCGAGACGCGACAGAATTACGAGCTAACGAACAATCGGATCAAGGACTCCAGGAAATTGGACCGACTGTCTACCACCGTATATTTACTCTTACGAATTCGATTGTTCCTATATATTTGGAAATTCAACGTCCACCAGCTTTCCTCTTCGTTAACGAAACTTTATGACGAGATCTATTTTTATTTTCTATATCTCTCGCTGAGAGATATCTCTTACAGAGAGAGTCGGTTGTCCATCAAAGGAATTGGACATTTCAAAAAGTGGCACGTATGACATGTGGTATTTGAACTGGGGAAACTTGGGAACTTGCAAATTTACAAATTTGAGAAGCTTAAAAATTGATGGGGTTAGGAATTTAAAGAAGTTGAAGTATTTGAGGAATTTGAAAAATTTGAAGAATTTGAGGAATTGAAGACTGAAGAATTTGAAGAATTCGAGGAATTTAAAGAATTTAAAGAATTCAAAGAATTCAAAGAATTTAAAGAATTTAAGGAATTTAAAGAATTTAAGGGATTTAAAGAATTTAAGGAATTTAAAGAATTTAAGGAATTTAAAGAATTTTAAGAATTTAAGGAATTTAAAGAATTTAAGGAATTTAAAGAATTTAAGGAATTTAAAGAATTTAAAGAATTTAAAGAATTTAAAGAATTTAAAGAATTTAAGGAATTTAAGGAATTTAAAGAATTTAAGGAATTTAAGGAATTTAAGGAATTTAAGGAATTTAAAGAATTTAAAGAATTTAAGGAATTTAAAGAATTTAATGAATTTAAAGAATTTAAAGAATTTAAAGAATTTAAAGAATTTAAAGAATTTAAAGAATTTAAAGAATTTAAAGAATTTAAAGAATTTAAAGAATTTAAAGAATTTAAAGAATTTAAAGAATTTAAAGAATTTAAGGAATATAAAGAATTTAAGGAATTTAAGAAATTTAAGAATTTGAAGGAATTCAATGATTTTAAGCATTTTATGAAATTTAAGGATTTTAATGAATTTAAGAATTTTAAGGATTTTAGAAATTTTTTGGATTTTGAGGGATTTAGGTACTTACTCATTTGACCATTAAGGAAGATTTGAAATAGAGAAATTTGAAAAGATAAAAGTTTTAAATCGAAGAACTGCAGGACTAAGAGTTTGGAAATACAGAAATATAGGAATTTAGAAAATCGAGAACTCCAAAATTTGCGAACATAGCAATTGTTCACATATGACAAAATTTACAAATTTGAGTATGCAGAGCTTGTAAAAGTGTCAAACATTCTGAATCTATTATACACCCTCTGTCCCAAAAATAACCGGAATGGCTATACAGAAACAAAGGTAGGTAAAAAATCTTGGCAAAAATCATTTTATTTATTCAAAATATTTTCCCTCTGGAGAAATGCAGCGATTTGCGCGTCCGAGAAGTACGTTAAATGACTTTTCTATATCGCTGATTGGAACGGTGTTAAGATTGCTCGTCGTTGCCCGTTGAATCTCTTCAATTGATGCAAAACGATTTCCTTTCATTGCCAAATGCAGGTTTGGAAATAGGAAATAATCGCAGGGAGCCAAATCGGGTGAGTACGGTGGATATTGAAGGAAAAAAACATGATGTTTGGTTAAAAAATCAGTCACAATTAGTGAACGATGAGCAGGTGCATTATCGTGCAACAATCGCCGACTGCCAGGTTCTCGATATTCAGGACGAATACGATGAATAACAAACGTTTCAATACTTCAAGATAATACTCGGCCTTAACTGTTGTAGCACTTGGAACGAATTCTTTGTGAATAATCCCCTTGGAATCGTAAAAAACAATATTCTCCGCGGTCATTGCCTCAATTGATCGGTCTGAACGTTTATCGTCATCCACATCCTCTCTGCCCTCTCTAAATCGTCGATGCCACTCGAAAACTTGTGTTTGTGATAAGCAATTATCTCCAAAAGCGATTTTAAGCATTTGAAGCGTTTTCATAGCACTTATATCGTTCTTAACACAGAACTTAATGTTGACTCTTTGTTCTTTATACATTTTTTGACCGGCGTACAAAAATTATTATTACAAAATGCGTCGCACTTTGGATTCTAATGTACGTAATGTCATGAAATTTTTACAGGTTAGTAAAGCAAGCTGACGATTAATAAATCAATCGCCAATTAACAGATGGCACCAATATTTTCGTTAAGCTAGATCTATTCCGGTTATTTTTGGGATAGAGGGTGTATATCGTCTAGCACGTCCTTAACACTAACACTACTGACTTACAATGCACAATAACTTTGTAGTTAACTATGTATGAGTCCGTGTAACTTTCAGGTCACATTTTAATTTATCGATATTCTACCAAATATTAAAAGAAAGTCACATAGTGAATACATCGCAATAAAATTGTTGAAACTGAAATTTTTTTTTCATTTGAATATATAGGTTTATAATTCTTGATTTTTCATTACCGCGATTTTTTCGAAAAATTCGGCCCATAGGGAGTTAAGATCGAAATTGAAAAATAAATGAACAACCGATGAAACATAAATTAATACACATATTAATTCTTTATCTTGATGAGAATCAGCTCCGATTTCAAGAAAACCGTCTTAACAAATTTTGTCATTTGCAGTACGAAATTTGTAAAACGGTCACTTGACCTGTTTGGTAGTTTCAGTGTTAAATAAATGGACTACTTTCTACTACGCCGCAAATGAAACAAAAACAATTTTTTATTCAACGTCCTCGATTCCTTCGCCGATACAAACGTCGCGTCATATTATCGGTAGATCGATACAAAAGGATCTTTTCGATTGAAGTTTCAACGAGAGAGGAACACTTTCGAAACAGTTTCAATCGTTCAACATCACGCTTGAAATGCACGTTCTAAGGAATCTTTCGAATTCCGTAACGCGTTACGAATTCAGACTGCGTACTTTTTTTCTTCCCCCGATACGATCCAGAATAGATTAAAAGTTTCCTAGGAGGAACTTGCGCAAACAGTGTCTTTTATTATGCGCCGAACTCGCGGTATCGTGTTCTTTGATAAGAATCTCTTCCGCTCTTTCCAGCCCATTTTTCTTGTTTGTCTTTCGTATGCTTCCTGTTGTTCCGCCCGCGGATTCCCACGGGGTCTCAACGAAATGCAATGTCTCGAAAACTTGTTACGAGTTGCCAGCAATTACAATCCCTAACAAATTTCAACTTTTCCCTGTTGATATTTTAACGCCCGATGTTCCTCGAGATTAGCTGCGATATCAAAACCGTTTCTCCCAGGCGTTTCCAATTTTTCCGACATTTAATTAAAAAGAGACAATACCTTGCGCGCTATCGAAACAATTTTCCGTCGTCGTTATTAACGTCTCGTGGCTGCTGTTTAAGAAGAACAATTCTGCAGTCGAGTGAACCAGCGTCCATTTTGTTTTCGCTGTATCCCGAAATGGACGGAGAGAATGTACAAATAAAATGTTTGTTACGATCGATATTTAAACACGGTAAAAGTATACGATCCTTGTCTTCTTCCTACTCTGATTAATGTTATATTTTCAACTAGTTTAATTGATTCAAAGCAATTTTTATGCAATTTTAGTCTTAGTTCATTTTGCGAAATAAAAAATGGAATTTTAATATAATTTACACGTTTGTATTTATATACTTTCAGTAATATTAATGTACGAATGTGTATTCATATTCTTATATTTTGACTGATATTAATACACCAATTCATGCCTAAATTAATCATACATACTATCGAGACTTTATCCGGTGATAAATAATTTGATTACACGTTCGAAGATTCGTAATGAAAATATATTAGGGAGACCGGTAAGTAATATCGTTTCTGCGAATGTCGATATTCATTATTTTCAGATATTTTGCTCAAAAATCAATTGACTTTTATCGATCCGGCATAGAAAATTTGTTCAATACATGGCAAAAGGTTGTTGATAACGGAGGTGATTACATCGTCGATTAAAACGTTTTAAAAATTTATCTGTTTGACTTTAATGCAAAAATGACGACATTACTTTCCGGTCCCTCTAATATATTAACGAATTGCTTTTGGTGTAAATAAAACTGTAGTTGTTCGACATTTTCTGTGGATTTAAGGCGGAATACTCAAAGTGATAAATAAAGCGAGTACACAAAACATTTGGTAAGATTTATGAAAGGAAATAGCAAAGCGTTAAGTAAATTTCCATCCGTTTTAAGCAGCTGCTGATGAAAGCAGAAAACAAGTCAGGACAGCGAGGGAAATGAATACATAGGATGAATAAATAAAGGTAAACGGGTGCGGCTGCTTGGGAGAAGTTTAAAAGGGACGTTGGGTTGAAGATAATTGAAAAAGGCGCAAACTTTTAAGAATCGATTTCTGCGGCCAGAGAACACAGAACGGTGATTCGAAGGAAATTACTCCAAGTTTTTCTTCTGACGAAATGGTATGGCCTCTTCGTGACGAATTTTATATAAGCGAATGTGCAGTTAAAGAAACTTAGGGAATGGATTTGTAAAAATTTATGAAATTGGGAATTTTAGAAACATTAAGAATGAAAAATCTAGGAACTGTGATTCGGAGATTTGGATAATTGAGAATGTAGGGAATTTACGAAAGTAGTGATTTGAAAATTTGGGGATTCAAGGATTTGAGAATTCGGAAGTTTACAAATTTGAGAACTTGCATAATTTGTGAATTTTTTATGCTCGTGAATTTGTAAATTTTTGAACTTAGAAATTTAGCAATTTAAAAATTTAGAAACGTAGAAACTACAAACTAAAAATTCCTAATTTCTACACTTATAAATTACAAATATCTAAATTTACAAATTAAAAAATTTAGATATTTTGAAATGTAAATACTACAAATGTAAAAATTCCGAATTCCTTGGTTTATAAATTCTAAAATTCTAAATTGATGATTAAAACGTTTACATTTTCAAATGTGGACATATTTATATATTACATTTTTAAAGTTAGGAATTTAGAAGTACTACATTCAAGCATTTAGAAATATTTAATTAAAAAATGTTTAATTTGAGGTCATTATTTAGAAATATGCATTCATTAAATATAGACATTTCAAATCCACGAGATACAAAACTTAGAGTTACCGAACTTTGTTAATTTACAAATTTAAATATTTGTTAAACTTCTAACCAGCCTGATAATATATGTATTCCATGCATAAAGAGATCGTGCAGTTGTGACAAATTGTTTCCGATACTTTTTGATACATTTCCATCACAAAACATGTATATCTCTTTCTTGTTGTCCTTTCTACGGAAAGATATAAAGCCGTTCTAAAAAGGTTTCTTTAGTAACGAGAAAACCACTTCTTGCTAGCGAGAAATAGTATTTTTCACACCTCGAACGATCAATTTCTTGGCAACGCTTACCACAAATGTAAAGTCACGTTCTGATATAAATTTTATTTCCCGATAATACGTTTCCTATCACAGCTTTCATATGGTTTACAATTTTAATAACAACGTCACGTACAACTTTCGTTTTTTTTTCACAATATTTATCACAAAATTCCATACTTTAATTTTTCGATTTACAAACTTATAAACTCCCAAATTTTCCATTTATTAAATCTTAAAATTTGTAAGTATTTAAATTAAATTTTCAAATATACTACTCAAAATCTATAAACCCTCAAATTTTTAGCTTAAAAATCGCCCAATCATTAAATTTAAAAATTCTCAAATTCCCAAATTCTGAAGTTCCTAAATTGTCTTACCTCCAAATTTTGAAATCTTCCAATTCTCAGATCTCCAAATTTTCATACCCGAAAGTCTTAACTTCCTAAATTCTCATATCCCTAAATTCGTATATCTCCAAACTCTCAGAGTCGAAACTCGTAAGTTCCTAATTTCTCAACTCCAGTAATGCTCTAACCCCAAATTCCCGAGTCTCCAAATTTTCAGACCCGAAAGTCTTAACTCCCTAAATTCGCATATCCCCAAATTCTCAACACCCCAAATTCGTAAATCTCCAAACTCGCAGAGTCGAAACTCGTAAGTTCCTAATTTCTCAACTCCCCTAATTCTCTAACTCCAAATTCCCGAGTCTCCAAATTTTCAGACCCGAAAATCTTAACTCCCTAAATTCTCATATCCCCAAATTCTCAACACCCCAAATTCGTAAATCTCCAAATTCCTCGGAGTCGAAACTCGTAAGTCCCTAATTTCTCAAGCCCCCAAACTCTGAAATCCCCAAATTCTCAAATTCCTCAATTTTCACGTGACCAAATTAAAAGAATGTTGATCAAAAAGTTTGTCACCCTTTCACACATCTGTTGTCCCTGCTCCCGGTATACCTAACCCACCGTTTTGCTAACTGCGCACATGTGTACCATTTCTTTTCTCTGTCGCTGTACGTTTAACTCGTCGCACTTTAAAGTTTCTTTGGAGACATCAATGTTGCTTCTTCTATTTCCCAAACGAAAATGATATCCGTGGTTCAACGTCTACGTTTCTTAGACGTCGTTTCTCGCTTATTTTTCCCATAGGAAAACTCGTGGTTTTTCTGCCGCACCTATTTCTGTTATTTTTATTTCAATAGTTCCATGGAGGACAGTTGATCCAAAATTTAACGCGACACGTTAACGTTCGAACACAACGATCGTTGCACGATCTCGAAATATTGTTTCGTCTAATCGATGAGAAACAATAGTAGGTGCCGTTTCTGGTGTCGAGAAACCGAGATATTTACCCTCAATTTTCTGTTGGAGGGCGAAATTTACAAATTTATGTAGAATTTGTACATATAAATTTATACACAACTTAAAAATTACATGTTTCATATATATTTATATGTATTGAAATGTATATATAAATTTTAAATAGCGAATCTGCGAAGTCGGAGACATTAAAATTTAAAGACTTGTAAATTTTGTTTTAATCCACAGAAATCTAGAAATGTACAAATTTATTGAGCTTTTAAGTTAATAATTATTGTATTAAAGACTTAGGTATTTCGGCAGGTTTCAAATTATTAGCTCCTTCAATCTAGTATTTCAGAAATTCAAAAATTATAAATTCTGAGATTTAGAAGCTAGGAAATCTTAAATGTGCAAACTTCTGAATTCTGAACAATTCTCAAATGGAAAACTTAGAAAAGTATTTTGTCCTTTCTAACTTTAAAATTATCAAATTTACAAAACATAAGTAAATAACTAAAACGTCTTGAAACTTTTAACCTTTAACTTTTAAATTGTCAAATTTATCAAACATAGATTCATAAATAAAATATTTTAAAACTTTCAACTTCAAATCATCAAATTTACCCCGTTCATAAATAAATAGACAAATATGTTCATAAATAAATAGACAAATATGTTCATAAATAAATAGACAAATATGTTCATAAATAAAAGCCTTTAATATTTAAATGAACAAATCTATCATAGATAGGTGCACAAATAAAAAAGCGTGAAACAAGTCTTCGAAATGAGAAAATCATATGTTTCCAATTCCCTCCAAAAAATCAATAACCTCCATTATTTAAAACGCTACAAAACCAAACCTCTTACCGTATTACCAATGGTTGCAACATCAATTGCACTCGTCGTTGTGACCACGAACATAATTTTAAGTCTAGCAACGTCGAAAACGATGTCGATTTTAGCCCAGGGTCCCAAAAACCCTAGCATCGGCACTGAGAAACAACCACCCGAATTCCAGGCAATTCTATCTCTTTCTTCGTCGAGCGAAAAGGGACGTTTCTTTGGTCTCATTTCTTCTACCCTTCATTCTCGCGGAAAGATTTCGTTCACTTGTTCCCTTAAAAATCTGCTCTTCGATACAGAACGGTCGTTCTGCTACTTTCAAGAGCAATTAATTAGCAACAGAGAAGCGTTTCTTTTTGTTCGCGTGCAGCCACCATGCTGTTACATGACCATTTGGATCGATAGCGATCGTTTCTAGCGATAGTAGACCGCGCCAATTACTGTCGTACCTTTTAATGAAAATGATCGACAGCGATCAATTGAATTGATCAACTGAAACGTACCCGTTGCAAATGCTCTGACGTGATCGCCACTCGTAATTGTTCGTCCGATTATTCTATAAGTTGGGTCCTAGAATTACAATAAGAATTGCGAAACTTAGGCGTCTACCCAAAGTTTCGTCAATACAATAGACATGGTTTTTCGTCCTTTCGAGCAATATACAATAGTTTTTAGAAGTCAAGAGGTTCGTGAATCCGTAGCAGTAATAAGATCCAAGGAATCGTTACATTTCGGTGAGAGTTTTTAGTGTCTGGTTTAGTCCCATCTGGTTTTCAGAGTCCTTCACCTTGTACTAGAGCAGTGGTCCCCAAAGTGGTCCCTACCGACTCCCAGGGATCCCCAGTATCATTCAGGGGGTCCTTAGAAGATTAAAAATGATTTGGGGGTCCCTGGACAACGTATGGGGGGTCCGCGTAAAGTTTAATATAAAATTTTCATCCTATGCTTTATAGTAGCTTTTTCATTCGGGGATCCGTGCAGGCGCGGTTTACAACAATTGGCGCCCTAGGCCTGATGAAATTAGCGCCCTCCGTATAATGGTAAAAAAATATAAGGCGAATTAAAAATTTTTTTCTTTTCCCTTGTTTTTTTTTTTTTTAGTTAATACTTTCACGACCGGCCCCCCGTGGCGCCCTACGCCCGGGCCTAGTAAGCCTAGTGTGTAAATCGGCCCTGGGTCCGTGGACAACTTTTGAGTATAAAAAGGGGTCCATGGACAAAAAAAGTTTGGAAACCACTGTACTAGAGTCTTTTGTTTGGAATTTTCTATACATGTCGAGGTATTCCTTAAATTACTCGCTACGGGCATTTTGGAAACGCCTTGTCCCTCTCCATACTTCTATTTACATCCAAATTTGCTTAAGCAATCAGATAATAGTTACGGTTTTCCCTCACTTTTATTCCACACTTACACGCCCACTATTAGGTTTCTTGGATTGGAAAAAGCTGCAGAGATTCATTAGACTTTCGTCTTTCATACAATAGACATTCGGCATTCGCTTATCGCATTCACATTTTATTGTCATACATTTTAGTTGTTATACATTCGTACTCTAACTTTTACACACTCAATCAGTCAACTTTGTAATAAAGTATAATTGTTACTTTAATTGTTCGAAGTTACATCCATTCATTTAATACACTCCACTAATCTTAGTTGTTGGTATTGTCATTAATCCCACGCGTCGTTTAATCGTCACTAGAATAATTGTTGATGTTGCGACACACATACATACAACGTGGGTGTGCTTATGTATGAAAACATACTTTAATGTAGGAAGTGAGTATGCGAGAAAATTAAATATCTTGTGCAAATCTGCGGAGATGTTCCATGGAAAACTCGCCTTCGTGTTTTCGGAAATATGAATACTTATAGAAATTCATCTTGAAAAATGGATTTTATATTTTCAGATGAATATCGTAGAAGCACATTTCATATTTTCGTAGGAAAATCATAGAGATCACTATCGGAAATTATTCGGAGCATGATAGATAAGGAGTATATCTTGTTAGTATAATCTTGATTTGTCAAAATTGAGACAATCGGGCCTGACAATTGTATAATTCCATTAAATTTCGATGAACACTAACATTTTTGAATGGATGCTTCTTTCATATATAGAACGTATTATGTACTATAATATTATATCTAGACTATGTTATATAAGTATAATATTATGTCTTGTATGTTTTATAATAGTGTGCGATTACGCTACTATTGTATAATATTTTGCACAAACATATAATGGTATTATATTATCTAATGTTTAATATCATCACCTGGTATTATCTGTTGGATTATTAATGATTTGCAAAAATGAATTATGGCCATGAGAGCCACTGTTATTACACAAAATAAAGTTTTTCATTTACATATAGTTAAAAAATAAAATAATAAATTACTTCCTTCAGAACCTTATAAATAAAAGGTCTTGTTGCAACATATTAATTTGAGTTGTTCAGTATCAATTAATTATATATATTCCAATTTTATCTTTTCAGAAATTATATTATTGTTCAGAGATGATCGAGATTGACATGGTTAAGATTATTGTTCGAAGGTGATCGAGATTGAGATGTTTGAGATTATTGTACAAAGATGATAGAGATTGAGATACTTGAGATTATTGTCCAAAGATAATCGAGATTGAGATGCTTGAGACTATTGTTCAAAGATGATCGAGATTCAGATGCTTAAGATTATTGTTCAAAAATGATCGAGATTGAGATTATTGTTTAAAGATGATAGAGATTGCGATTCTTGAGATTATGATAGAAATTGTAATGCTTGAGATTATTGTTTAAGAATGATCGAAATTATGATACATGAGATTATTGTTTAAATATGATCGAAATTGAGATTCTTGAGATTATTGTTCAAAGATTATAGAGATTGAGATACCTGAGATTATTGTTCAGAAATTATTTTCTCGCAATTTAACGCTTTGATTATGTCGCATCTGGTTGGAACGATGCACAAATGCACAACGTTCAAGTCCGAAAATGGGGACGTAGCAATTTTTCGGTTCTTAATAAAATCCAACCCAGTGTTGTCCTTGAACAGCAATTTACCGGGTGTAATAATCCCGATACAGAAGTTGTACCGCTATTTAATAGCGCACTGCTACCTCGTTATGTGTCCTTTTTATTGAAACGTCAGCTATTTCGCTTACCAGAAAACCGTGTGAATCGTTGCAGAAGCAAGCGGATAATTGGGCAAATATTTCTTTGCGATTGGCATTATTACGTCGAGAATCGATACGAGATTTGTGCGTAGACGTTGTACTAACGTATCGACAAATATACCACAAGATTTGCAATAATTTTCGCTCTAAAGCTGTAGAAGTCTCAACTATATCGAGGTCATAGGTACTGCAATTTCAGATTTTTTAATCGTGCACGAAATGAAAATGTTTTTAACTTTTCTTGACGCTTCATTTGTATTACGAAATATTCTTACGAAGACATTTGAATTACTAAATATTCTTAGGCAAATGGTGATTAAACTAAGTGAAAGTTTCGAAATAATTCAGTTGTGAACAAAAATTCAATCAACCGATTTTGGAGGAAAATGCATTGTACAGAAATTTTATTGATATGCAAGAATAGACGTCATGAACGCGATTTAATGCAAACGACAAATAACTAATAATGATAATTTTCGACGTTTCTTGACATTTCATTTGTGTTATGAGACATTCCCATATCTGTTAGATGAGTATAATAAAATGTTAGTTACACATATCAACTTCTTATAATAAGATTTTAGTCAGATACATTAGATTCGTATAATAAGATTTTAGTTCAATACTTTAGATTCGTATAATACATAAATTAAATATAAATTTGCACAATTTTTTGTTAACTTTAAGTCATTGCAATCAATTTAAAAACTTTCTTGGTGTTTTATTGGCGATAAAAACTTATGAAATCAATTTTTTTTATTGGAAAATAATTATGTTATATGTATAACACAAATGTATCACTGTTCACGTCACCACACTGCGGAAAGCCGTTCACTGCGTACACGATAGCAGCTTTTTTTCTGAAATATATAACTGAAACAAAAAAAAAATTTTTAACTTCCTGACTGTACCTTCTATTTGAACTAAAAAAAACATTAGAAAGTTGACAATTGAAAAATTTATTCAATGTTGAAGAAAATTATTACTCTTTACTAAACAAATTTAATGATTATTTACAAAAAAAATCGTTGTATAATATTATATTTTACATAATATTTTTAGTTTAAATAGAAGCTATACTAATAATTTTTAAAATACTTGAAAAACTTCCAAAAAGTGAATGTTTTGGACCCTCCAAACCAGGTTCCCCCCTTCAAAACCGATAAAACTTTTTGGCGAACCCGATAGAACGCGTTTCAATCAGGAATAAACGGACGTTCAATTTGCCCAAGAATATTCTCAAAGAGATTGCCAAATGTAAAGTAAAAAGTGGTTGGAATGTAGCATAAAATTGGAGAAAGGAGTCCCGAAGGATTAGCGTGTCGGGACACCGTATCGGGTTTCTGTTCTTTTTCGCGGTGACCGTACTCTCGCACCGCAGCCGCATATTTCATAACGAAAACAAGCCCGAGGACGTCGACGACGCCGACATCGTGACGCAGAGAAATGAGAATGGAAGAGTCGTTAGCGCGAAACAGAGGAGATCATTTCCATCCACGGTCTATTTTTCTCCCGCGAACTTATCGCGATAACGAGCACTTCCACGAACGGCTTTTCGTCGATTTTGCAAATACTTTAACTTGATCATCGAGTCCCACTTTACTCCGTCTATTAGTCACCGTAAGAAAATGGTACCGCTGTGGAATAGGGTTGCGTGAGATTATAATAATCACAATGTTGGTTTTCTTATTTTTATTAACCCTTTCCTTACGGCAGTCCGCTCCGCTGGAGTGACGCCACTGAACGGGTTACCGCGCTGCGAAGTGTGCACTTTGCTCGTCAGTAGTCTTCGATATTCGGACTAACGTTTTTCAACGCCACTTTGTGATTGTCTTATATGTACATTTTTTTAAGAGCTACACAACAACTGTTTCATCGTATTATAGGAAAAACATGAAAATGAGTATATTGTACGAATATTCAGTTATTTACATATTTACAAATTTTGCTATTACAGTGTGTCCCGAAACGAACGAAACATCTGGAAATGGGAGGTAGCTGGGGTCAATCTGAACAACTTTTTCTGACACGTTCTAATTGAGAATTCTATAACACAGAAAGTCAGAAATGAAAATTGTATTATTCAAATCTTGGGATGCATTGTTGATGACACGATGTCCCATATTTCAGCTTCAGAGAAAAATATATGCAATTTTGTTTAGGAGGTGCAACGTTATTTAAAATATTCGTGTAACGTAACATCATGCGATTTAAAACGTTCACTGACGCAGTGAAGGCGGACGCGTCTAGCGAGACACATTAAGAGACTAATTATGAAGCATTAGTAGACGAACGTGATTAAGTTACAGTACATACAAGGTTACAGTTCTCTGACGAATTAATGTTCTGACGAGTAGTGTAATGTATTCACTACTGTAATTTTTTCGCTTCCTTGTTTTTATTTATTTGTTAGAAAATGATGTCACTGTTACCACGGTTTAACAAGTTAATCAGAGATTCCGGTGATGGATATAGTTTAGTTTTGAAGTAAGTTTTGAAAATATTTAATTCTATAAGAAATCTATTGGATTTATTGGATTACAAGACAATTGTTGGGTTATATTTAATATTAACTTTTAGAGTATTGATTGGTAAGTGAAAGCACTCAAAGATCAGAGCGATAAAGATCATATCTTTCTATGACATTCGGTGAATGATTAAGATGTTGTTAAAGATTTTCATACGTTCCTCAGAGAATATTGTAATGAGTAGTAATAGATTGGGAAACAATCGATAAAGAGAATTTTACAAAATTTCTGATTTGCAGTATCAAAATCGCAAATTTAAGTATCTGGAAAACTGGAGATTAGAAAATTGGAAAACTTGGAATTTAGAAATTGTAAGACTAGGATATTTAGGACTTTGTAAACTTCGACTTTCAGAAGTTTGCTGGTTAGTAAAGTTGCTGGTTTGAACATTTGCAAGTTTGAGAATTTGGTGATTTGAAAATTTGATAATTTTAGAATTCGAGATTGGAAATTTTAGTAACTTGAAGTTGAGAATTTAAATATTTAGAAATTTTGTAATTGTATAATTTTGTCATTTTTATAATCGGATCTATGAAACTTTTAAATTTCAAAATTGAGGGACTACAGAAGTTACTAAATTTGATCATTTACAAACTTAAAATTTTAAGAAATTAAGTTCCGTAATTTGAAATTTGTAACTTTGAGTCTTCGATAATTTACAAATTTGACGTTCATGAATCTCCACATTGGTCTGTAAGTATTCCAATATTTAATATTACAGCATTACAACACAAAAAGCTGTACGCGTTTCAACTTTTATTAACCTCAACTGCGCCAGATTTCCCGATAATACAAATAAGACCTTATATTTCCTTTTTGCAATTACCAGAAATATCTACGTGACCAATATTGCATGTGCATCGCTTAAAATATACGTACGTGTTGCAGTATCTCACCTTTTAACTACTTTTATTAACTTAAATGCGACAAACACAAGGATTTCGTATTAAGAGGAAAACGGAGGCAAGCAATCAAATGCGTTTTAATTACAGAGGGACACAGAACGTAAAGATTGCTGGCGCGTGTACGATTCGTTCTCGATGAAAAAAAACCGTTCGTTCACGTAAAATTAAACGAGAGGCATTAATTGCCGTGCACTCGCAGGTACTCGACCAAAAGGATGCTTTTTCCAGTTGAATATGGCCCATTGAACACGTATTTCCTTTTTTTATCGATTAAACGTATCGATCGTCTTAGTAAAACGATTCTGTTAAACTTCTCAAACGATATGATCGAACCAAAGATTGTGATGACAACTCGATAGAAAATCAATCGCTATTTAACCTCAATCACGTTTGGAATTGTTTTCTGGTTTATGGACCGAAATTATAAACTGGTAATATCAGACTTTTAGTTATGTTCTTGATGAAAATGTTAGACGATGTATTTATTATTTATAGGTTAATTTGCGACATTTATTTACATTTCGTAAATCATTAGTAAGCAATTCATTTACATTTCTTCCTATTAAATTAAAATTGCAGAATCATCGAATTGTTGGCAAACAATTTTCAGGAAGAGTAAGAAGTAGAATCCTTATGTTCCCAAATTAAAAAATTTCGAAATTGTGTATTTTTCAAATTTTTGAATTGATGAATACATAAACCATCAAATTACCAAATTTTCATACACTAAAAATCTCAAAATTTGAATCCCAAGTTCGTAAATTTACAAAATTTCAAAATGTGAACCTCCAATTTTCAAATTTACAAAATCTTAAAGTTAGAATATTAAATTCAAAAGTTCTCAAATTCTTAAGAAACGAATGTCGAATTCCTAAATGTACAAAATTTTAGATTCCCAGATTTATATACTCCCAAAATGTAAATCTCAATTACCGAATTCACAAACTCTAAAAATCGAAGTTCTGAAATTCTCAAATACAAAGACTCCCATACTTCTATATTCTTATACCGCCATCATAATTCTCTACCTTCTTAAATATCCAAATTCTCAAATATTATAGTTTTTCGATTAAAAAAACCTGAAATCTATCAATTTTGAAATGTTTACGTTCGTAAATTTCCAAGTTCTTGTATTCCACAATTTCCAAATTTTCAAACAGCCAAGTGTATAATTCTCATTTTTCCATATTTCCAAGTTCTGACGATCATAAATTCTTTTATCACATTTTCAAGATTCCATATGTCCGAATTTCCATTCCCAAATTTCTTAATTCACATATAGATTCAAAAATGTTCAATTTGTTACATTCCTAACTCCCTAAATTCTGGAATTTCCAATTTTCTGCATTCTCTGGCTTCCCTAATTTCAAAATTATCCTGTTTCCAAATCTACAAGTGTCCACATTTCGAGGTTCACATATTCTTCTGTCATATTAAATTTTGATATGTCCAAAGCCCCGAAAAACAATTTCCAAATTTCCAAATTCCTTGATTCCAAAATTTTTGTATCTTTCAACCCACCTGGGCGTAGTTTGTAAATGTGGAAGTATCTAATATCGTAAACTTTCAAATATCTCAATGTCTGGACACTTCGATTTCCAAATTCCCAAATTTTTAAAGCCATAAATTCCCTAGTTCCAAAATTTTCAAATTCTCCCACGCTCGCAATCTGCCTGATTTTCAAATCCCCAAAATTTCTAAATTTGTCCAACGCGAGACTGCCAAATATTTCCCGAAGGAGTCCGGATTCGCTCTCGAGCGTACACAATTATTATACCCGATCGAATGAAGAAATCGTAAACGATAAGATTCAACGATTTAATTACCGCCGCGACAAGCTTGGAGTGGTTTCCTCCTTAAAACGGCAAACACCCTTCTTAAGGGGTCTGTTTCCGGGATCGGGATCGGTGACTTAATTAAAGTAATTACAGGTAGGATGGAACAGAAGCAGCGATATCTCGAGGAGCAATTGCAAAGGAGGGAATCAGATGACTCGGAATTGCGTCGAGATTTCCTTGAACTCCGAGCGAAATTTTTCCAACTTGAGCAAGCTTTTCAGCTCAACTTGCAACTTCAAAACCGCCAAGAAATCGAGTTTAATCACGTAAAACTGGAAAATCAGGGTAAGTACCTGCACGAGTTACCCAGTGTTCGCTGTTTCTCTTATTATCCAACGACATAATCGCGTACACCGAACGACATACAATCGGGGAATCGTTTAAAGTAGAATATTGAATCGTTTCCCGTCTTCGAACAGGCATTATTTAACCGTTTGTACGACGTAAACGTGGGGAGAGCACTTCGATAAACTGCCGGTGAGTTCAGTTGGACTTGTTAAAAGTAACCAGCAGTTTATCTGAAGTGTACTCAAATTATCTCCAAGTATCGATACGAAACGAATATATGTATATTCCAGTGGGAGGACAAAAGTATTCATGGAATTCAATATGCTCGTTAATCCACTCGTCAAAAGCATGTAATTGTTTTCATACGGCTCAATCAGTTTTATTGGATCACTGTACATCAAATGGATGATTTAATTAGGAAATCGACATTTTCAACGATCGTTGTCCCGCTGGAAATAATATTACGGTCGCGTCAAAAGATGCACTTTTTAATGCGATTAACTATTCGGAATTATATATTTCGAGTGATCTTGATTGATAAGTGGAATGAACTGTATGCTTCTTTTGACAAAAATTGATTTACTCCGTTTCATGTTCCCGAAGTTAATATCGTATAGTGTGCAGAGGCTTAGTGACAACATTAAACTAAATTAATTGAAGTTACATTGTACAATTTCGACTTACCAGCTGTAAACAAGGTTTTGAAAGTCAAATTTGGAAAGAAATGTGAATATTATAGCCGGATAATTGGTCAGAAATTAAAGTTTAATTTAGATATCGACTTTTGCACATTCCCTTTGAATATATTGGATCAAACTAGAATGTATGAAATCTCAGATTTTGTCTTTGAATTTATAAAGAATTTTTTTATCTTCAGCCTAAGAATGAAGTTACTGGTTTAACTATAATTTAATGATAGCACGGTTTAAGATTTCATTGAATTATGACAAACAATTATTGAAACCTTCTAGCTAGAACTGTTGATAGGTCCTTAAACTATGACATTTCAAAGTTTGGATGAATTTAGAAATGTTGAAAAAGATTGTTAAAGTAAACGATGATTGTAGGACTTCCGTACTTTTAATTATTACCATCACAAGTGTAAAGTTTAATATAATTGCTACCTGCATTGCTTCCTGTATTTATGCATTTTTTAGAAAATTTTTGTTACGTAATGATATCTATTATACAAAGCTTTCATAAGTGTTTTAAAAATACACCTATACTTTAAATTATATATTTAGCTTTAACAGAACGTTTGCTATTTTCTATATTTGTATACTTTTTGGAAAATAGGCTCTACTGTATACTTTACCTAGACAATGTTTATAAACATTAAAAAATTTGCAATTATATTTAAATTATAAAAACTTGTTATGTAAATTATATTTTCAACATTTAATAATTTTCGTAATTGCATAAAAATTAAATATATTCTTCGTAAGTACACAATGATTTTTTAATTCGATTTGCATACGTAATAAAATATATCTTCACAATTTTATGACCTAATCATGTACCAACGTGATAGTGTGTTTACATAATGCACAGTATTTCTATTTTATTCTCTGATGATCATCTTTTACCGGAAGTAGATTATGACAAGATGATAACTTTCAATAAAACATATATATTAAACAAGTTTTAAACCGGAAGAAATTTAAACTACTAGCCCAAACATTACAAACAAATACTCATAACAAAGAAATCATTTATTAATTCATAAAAATTGATTTACCCAAGCTTTTCGTAATCTTTCTTAAAACTTACCCCTCACGCAGAACACGATGAACCATAACACTTCATTCTTGACAGTATATCAGGATCAAAAGAACTGAAACTTGACAGAATCAAACTGTTGTAGAATTCGTACATCGTCTCGTGCTATCTGTGGAATGTCCTAATTGAAATTCCTATAGGAACAGTGCACCAATTCCACTCTGATCAATTATTTGCTACAAATGACATTTAGGCATTCTGCCCTAAAAATACTAATCCGCAATGTACTTGGTCACCGTTATTAATATTCATAAGCAGAACTGAATGCTATTCCAAAAAATAATGTACGAAAACGAACGCGCAGAAAGAACCTGATGAGGAAGTTCGTTCGAAAGTTTGAGCAAGGAAGTTTACAACGGTGCTATGCGGCTGAATGAAGATTGCGATCGCGAAGAAATTAATATCCATCCGATTTTTCTAGAACTTCGAAAGATCAACGACGATACTTTACGGACAAGAACGGAGTTGAATTCCCGACTAATGAACGCAGTGATCGAGAGGGATCATTGGAAAAACGCTTTTCTGCAACAAAAAGAGCTCGTCAACAGGTACGTTCAAATTAATTCGAGATTCTTGTAGTATCTTTATGGACACTCATTATTCACAGTTCATATTCTGAATATAAACTTTCACTGTATCGCGAATTTAAGATATATATATATACCATTTGAAAAAGGGACAGAAGATTTACGCTTTTTATACTTGAAGATGCAAGTTAATATTTAAATTTTTTATTATATTTTATCCGTTTGAAGTAAATTAATTTTAGTAATAAATCGTATAATGTTAGAATTAAATGGATCGAAAGGTTCATATGGCAATATGAACATTAATTATTGTTTATTAAACCGTGTAATGTCAGGATTAAGTAGAACAAAAGGTTCATGTGGCAATATTTAACTAACCATTATTATTTGTTGGATTATTATTGATTTGCAAAAATGAATTACGGCAATGAGAGCCACCGTTATTAAACAAAACAAAGTTATTCATTTATATCGAGTTAAAAATAAAAGAATAAATTACTTCCTTCAGAGCCTTCAAAATAAAATCTTGTTACAACGTATTAATTTGAGTTATTCAATTTCAATTAATTATATATATTCTAATATTATTCATTAAAAGTAACGCCGTTACACTTTTGTACGGCGTTATAATAATATCGAAGGTGTAAGCACATTTTACCGAACAACGAAATCAATTACGCTAACGCTAATCCATCGAATCTCGTTTAAAACTCCACGGATTTCTATCGCGTTGAAGAACGTACCTACTGGGCATTAGATTAATTAACATTCGGAGCATAGGTTTACGGTGACACGTTGTTTCCCATTAATCTCAATTAGCCGAAGAATCTAATCGTCGTTTTTCGCTAACGAAGAAAAAGAGTCGAGAAGCGAGAGAGGAGAAAATGGACGAGCATTGGCACAATTTGATTCGCCGGGAATCGATGGGATATTCAATTGCGGACCGGCGATCGTGGACTGAAACAAACGGATTATCGGTGTAAAAAATATATCGCACGATATTCGCTCGATCTGCTGTTATGAATTTTAAACGCCGCTCTGATTCTGTTTCGATCGTGCCATTAGTGGACTTTTCATACGCGATTAGACGGCATTTTTTTATTTGATGGATTACTCCTTTCGTGTACACCCTGTTCCGATATTAATGGTACAGCCGACAGTGATAGTACTATGCGAAAAGGAGACCGGACATGTAGGGTTGTCCTAACGGGACGCACGATTTTTCACCCACTTACAACTTTTTGATAAAGAATTTAGAACAAGTAGATATATATCGGTAAAAAAACAATTCGAAAACTGTTGGTTTTCTGAGTAAAGTAGAGGTCATCCTGTGTTTAAATGGTGAAAGAGAAGAAAATATTTTGTTGAAACATCCTAACGTAGATACTATCAACATACAATTTATTATGCTTATACTACTTACATTCACATGTTACATACAGTCATGGACAAAATTAAGTGGACATTGTAGAAATGTAACAAAATTTGTTGTTTTATTACAATGTTTTAAATAAATTTTAAATTTATAATGTGAAATGTTTTTGTAGACTTAAAAACACATTTATTTAATATATAATTTATTTATCTAATGTATATAATTGTGCAATAAAGTTTTGATTTATAGGCATTATTGGTTAAATTAAATTAACTTTGTTATTTATGATACCTGTCCACTTAATTTCGTCCACGACTGTATACTACTAATTATCATTCTTATGTGTATTATCGCATATACACTAATGGACAAAATTAAGTGGACATTGCAGAAATGTAAAAAATGTTTCGTTTTATTACGATGTAAATAAATTTTAAATTTAGAACGTGAGATATTTTTGTAGACTTGAAAAAACGTTTATTTAATGTATATAATTGTGCAATAAAGTTTTGATTTATAGGCATTATTAGTTAATTAAATTTACCTTTTGTTATTTATGATACCTGTCCACTTAATTTTTTGGACGACTGTATGTATACATATATTCATTATATATATTATGAACATACATATGTACATAGTTATATTACATTCAAATAAATACTACTATATGCATTGGAATGTATGTATATTATATTCAAATGAATACTGTTTATCTGAAAATGAATAACAGAACAGGTTTTCTGAGAAAATATGTGTCAATTATCGATAAATTAAGACTTGACACGATCCAGCATAATTTGCTACGGTAACTGCACACTTTTCTACCCGAAATGTAACACGGCTTAAAATAATTATAAATAATATGTTTTCTACAGTTCTAAAGCGAACGACGAATTTTTTGAGTTTGCGAATTTGAACGAAGACTTTCGGACATTTCTCGTCGGTCGCTTACTAACGCAACGCGAGAAAATGAGTAGGCACGAATTTTGGACAAAACCATAATTTATGCGCGAACAGGTAACTAACTATTAACGCAATTACGGAAATTTGACGGCTTATTTACGTCGCGTAGCAGTAGCAAGCACGGGCTAATTCCCTATCGACGGATTATTACATGTCGGCCACAGGCTCGGGGAAATGGAATATTTTGAATTACACGGATCTGGGTCCGTGCTGTAATTGGAATTTTGCGACTGGTTTAGACACCATTGTGCATAACAAACGTGTATATAATCATTTACACCGAATTACGGAGAACTAACATCGATCCGATTAATGGTTTCATGTAACTATGTACAAATTGAACTGATGCTGCGCATTCATAGAATCATAAACCCATTTGGCTTATTTTTAACTTTAGAAAAGTCATTAATAATTAACATCTGCTTTTTGCAGCTCTTTACAACGTGCAATTTATATTCTTTTTTTAATTGAGCAAGACTTTCGAGAGCCAGCGTGATTTATTATTTTGAGTGACAAACCGTTAGGTGACAAAACGACTTCGTACATTTTACCTTAGGTCACTCAGGTAAAGAGTGACCTCGCGATGAGCATTTGGTAAGGGCGGTTCTTGCCCACTTCCCTTAAATTTTCCAGAACCAATGAAAATAGTTTAATTTTACCTTAGTCGTTTGTCCACCCCCAACAGCACGCCAATACCCACTACATACTTTATTTTGGAAAGAACATTATTTTTCTCTTCAGTAGATTTCCAATAACTCTCAAAAAGTACGCATCATTGTATACAGGGTGGGGCAATAACTTTGTCCACCTTGAATATTGTCGTTATTTGTAATAATATGAAAAAATGTCATATACGAAACTTGAACGGTGCAAAGGGGGACATATTATGATACATATATTTTTTACCTGGGTGGAGGCATAGAGGAGATTTGAAGGTCATGACCATTTTTTTAAATGGAATGGTATGTTTTTTTTATCACGATGTGATAGCCGGTGTTGAGACGACTTTAACAAGCTATCGTTCAAGATTATGCAAGGTTAAATATGGTTTTTAAGTAAACTTACAGATATCATAGAAGGTGTTCGATGTGATAAAAAATTAAAAGAAATTTTTCTAAACTGACAAATTAATTTTCTACTACAACCTACCTTTTCAAGAATTCATTACAGAAAGCAGTAATAATTCACTGACAAGTATTAAAGATAAAGAATGTCCTAATAGAACAAAAGTTCTTTATACGTCATGCACATAAAGCCGATTCAATTAATACTGAAACATTCATTTACTATGTTAAATTACAAATCCGATGAATGGTGATTTCAATAATCGTGATCTGATTTCGCATTCGCGTCACAGACCTCTCTGTCGAAAGTAATTAATTCGGCGGCAGTTTTCATCGGAAACGAGGATTATCATATTCGATCTATGGCGGTTATTAAAATCTCGCGACGAGCTGCCAGATGAGATATAAATTCGCTTATCCGAATCTACTGTTGACGTAAGAGGCAAAAAATGCCTGTTAAATTTCGGCAAAATGTCAGAAGATTTATAAGTACAGGTACGCTGAAACTTTTACAAAACGATTCTGATAAGTCACCGCAACCTCCTCCATTGTTCGCAACACTTTCCACCTTCCTAGTTTTAGTTTTCAAACTTTTCTTTCGTATTATCCTCACTTTCTCCCGTCTTGCGTACACGGTTTCCCTTTTCTCGAATTTGTCGTTGCCATAATGCAAAGTACACGCGGTGTTGTGAAACATCGCTCAATGTTTAAACAATAAGCCGAACAAAGTGTACTGACAACGGACAATATCAAAGCGTCAGTCACCGAAGTTGAAGAAACGTAGCAGATTTTTGCTCCTCATAAATTTATTAGATCCTCTTTTTATAACTGTTAATATTTGTTTAAGGGGTTTAAAGCAGACCTCGATGTTAGGTGTTCAGATCATATTTTGTTGGCCATCTCGGAAACTCTTAAAAATAAAGAGTGAATTGAAATTTATTTTTTTTAATGACGAATTTGACGGTGCAACAAAATTTTCAAAAGCTCCATTTGTTTATAAAATATGCTAAAGGATAATACGTATTTTTTTCATTTTTCTTGTTGAATGTTTATTCTTTTTCCCCTGCAAAGAAACTATACACTTATGTACAAAATACAAATAAATTGGAATTTTTATTTTTCCATGATAGGAAAGCATTTTATATTTGACACTTTTCTCTTTTTCGTGCCCTACAAAGTACCAGATAGTTTATGCTCCAACAATTTATTTAATATGAGCAAACAAGTTGAAATACGTATACAATACCTATACGTGTATAAACTCAAATTCAATTATACAGAAATAAATATATGAAAATTTAAAGTGTAGATGCAAAATGTTTTATATTTCTGCAGAAATGCTATTCTTTTCCTACATTTTTATTATGCATAAACTTCGAATTCTTAGACGGTTAAACTGTTATATTTGTTCTGTTTCTATTCGCACTACTTCACATTACAATAACACTTTTATCGCATCTTTTATTTATACACGCTCCAAAAACATTTCCATAATTTTGAAATATAACTCCAAAGCAAAAGAGATACAATAAATAAAATAATATTAATAAACACTAATTTACTATTTATATCTTAACGTAATTATTTAGTTACTTCAATATTATATATTTAATATTTAGTTACTTCATTATTATATACGTAATATTCAGTTAATTCAATCACTGTTTCAAATGGCAACCTCAAAATTGATTCAAGCGAAGGTACGGAATAATTATCACTTTACGTTTTGCATATTGTCTATATTGCAAAGGAATAATAATCGCTTAAACATTTGTTTTAATCAAAGAGTTAAGTTCTTAATTAATTTCATATTGTTCGTTCCAACAATCCGTCTCGGTTTTCCTATTTCATTGTGAAATATCGTTTCACTAATAACGAGAGCTTTCGTTTGCTTCGTTTCGTGCGAAAATGTCGGGCGTCACGAAACGCTTAATTATAAACGCGAATATTAAACAACGTCTACGGTATCTCGCATTCGAGCGATCTCTTTCATGGCCGAACTGTCCTTGACGAACAATTCGCGCCTAAACGAGTCCATTCGGGGCTTCTTAATTAACGCGCGAACTAATTTCAAGGGATTCTATTCTATGTTTTATCCCTCAAAGGGAGACGGATGTGCAATTTGCATGTCGACGACAACCACGTATCGGCACTTTACAACGTTGTTTACCGGAAAACGGGGAATCGAAGCAGGTGCCATCGATAAACCGATCTCGTTAACGCGATTCACGGTCCACAACCTCCCTCTTTCTTCCTTCTTTTTTTATTTCCGGTGCACGTAGCGCTATCGAATCGTGTAGGAAATAATATAAAATAATTCGGTGCCTGCTCTGCTCGCTGTGAATTGTTGTCAATTGCCGAGTACAAACTGGGATAAAAGTCTGAATACGAAATAGAAAACTCTGGCGAACAAAAGTTTGTTACTGTTATTTCAGAATTTTTTATTCTTTGTATTTTCTATTATGCATTCTGCATTCTGTATTCTGCGTTCTATAATCTGCATTCTGTATTCTGTATTTTGTGTTTTATATTTTGTAGCTTGAAAATAATAACATTTGTACATCTAACTGTTACATATGAGGCTGAACAAAAAGCATTACAATGACAGGGACATTTTGAATGAAAATGGAATCTAAAAAGAAAAATATATGAGACGTATATCATTTTTTTTATTAGTTTTCATAACATGATAGGATATACAAAAATTTTAGTCGTTTGTAGAATATCTAGAGGATACCTAGACGTTTTCGTCATTCAAACAGTGTATTGAACGGATTTTTAAATCTTTTAGCGAGATAGCACATTTCATTGATTCGTAGAAGCATTCCGCGTAAACTGATATGAAAAATCGATAATTCAATAGTTCGGATTATCGAATACGAATGGACGAATCCGTCAGATAATTTAACTTTGAAAATGGGAGTTTTCGTACAGAAGATGGAAATATTTCACCGTGCATGTTTCATATTACTCTTTTGATAATAATTGGTAATATTTGGTTTAGCAATTTAGAAATTTTCGAATGTAAGACTTCAGGAATGTAAAAATTTAGGAATTTGGGAATTTATAAACTTATAATCTTCATATCTTTGCAATTTAGGTATTAAAAACTTTGGAAATTTGGAGTTTAAATAATTTCAAATTTTGATATTTGAAAATTTGAGAAAGCTGAAAATGTGTAAGTTTCAAAATGTGATAACTTGGTAATTGTAGAATTTGTTGACTTGGAAGTCTCCAATTTAGTAAATATGGAAATTAATTAATCTAGGAATAGGTGGCTTGAAAATTTAAGAATTCATAGAATTTTAAAAAGTTTGGAGATTCTGGATATAATTTCAAAATGTGAAAATCGAAAAATACAAAAGCCTGAAAATCAGAAAATACATAAACTTTAACATTTAGAAATCTGTGAATTTATACATTTCGATTTCTGAAGTTTTAAAAGATTTGAGACTTGAAAAACGCCAATAATATTTAAAAATTCATGAAGTTCAATGTGTAAGTATTACAAAATTAATAAATTAATAAATAAAATTAATAAATTGAATAGTTTGAATTTGATAATGTGAATATTTAAAATATTACGAAATGAATGAATTCGTAAATTTGACAATTTCAAAATGTAAAGACTGTTAAGTTGAAACATTAGTGCACGTCCAAAACAAACCTATGTTGCATTCGAATATAATTCAGATTGTCCTGAATTTACGTCAAATAATTTTGAATCAATTTATTATACTGGGTGTGCCTCGCAAATGGAACAGGCCGTATCTCATAAACAATTGATAATAGAAGGTGTTATAAGTGAAAGTTAAATGGTATCAGGCGCTGCATAATTAGCAACTAATTTTATGCAATGTTGTGCATAGGTACATCAAAAAAATTCCACGGCATTTAAAATGTCACTTATATTTTAAATGGATACCTATGTCTTCGTTGCAGTTTTTTGTGCTTTACATAAAAATACTACCATACTTATTCCAAAAAACCAAAACAAATTTATTCGTTCACAAATTATCGTACTTAGTTCAAAATTCTTCGAATTATTAGGACTCTAAGTGAATATTGTGGAGTACTTACGTTAATAGAAGTGTTCGAACGGCCCTCCATTGTAGTCCAAGCATTTTTCCATCCGCTTCGTGACGTTGCGCAACGTGTTCTTGATATCACTTTTCGTAATTTGGTGATTTCTTGGCGAATGCATTGTTGGAGCACCATAAAATTAATAACGGGACGCGAATAAACGTGGTTTAATAGCGATGATCGTGGTGGCAATAAGATCATATGTAAAGATTAGTTTCGCCACGTCATGCTTCGTGGAAAAAGCCATCCTGATATAAATCGGAGTCCAGTTTTTAACCCAACTGCTAAATTTTTATTTCAACTGCACTGCGTGGGTTGTCAATTTGTGTATCAAATGCTTTTACAAGTTAAACGATGTTGAAGCAAAAAATAATTTTAACAACTATAATGCAAGCATGTACCGAATACACATTTTATTTAATATAACGTTGTTGCAAGTGATGAAAGAAAAATGTACATTCAATTCCTCATTTGGGGATTGTGGCAGCAAATGGATTAAAAATACGAACGCGAGGGCTGTCACCAATTAAGATATGTCTCTCGATACCGCTTTACAGCCGTGTTGCCATTTTGATTGCATTCGCGAAACAAAATTAACGTATCAACCGCTTTGGTATTCGAAAATGCCACGATTTCGAAACACTGAATAACCGAACGATCGCCCACGGACATTAAATAGATACTGATGGAAATCTTAATCTTACGGTGGCTGATACCGACAGCCGCTTCGTGTTTACAAACATTGTGATGGGATATAACGCAGATACAACAGGATTGTTTGCCACTAAGCCGAAATAATTCAGAAAACTTTTAGCTTCGATAACTTCCGAACGAATAAATGTAGGACACAAGTATTTCAATAGTTTTACGAAGAGCACAAGAAACTGCATCGACTGGTGCAGCCAAAATAGGTTTTTAAAATGTAAATCCTGTTGCAGTTTTCTGATTTCATCGATGCACAAATGTGCATGAAGTTAGCTACACATAATGTACCATCTAATATCATTTAACTTATAACTTTTATGTAACAATGTAACTATAAATTTATATGAGTATAAAATATGATTCCGAAATAAAAAATGTGGGTTTATGAGAAAAAGAGACAAGATGACCTTGAAATGAAAAATTAATAATACCATTTGACTCCACGCTCGAAATATTAAGTTGGTGTATATGAAATGTCGGATTTTCTGTACATGTGAACTTTTGTCACCATGTTTCCCTTATGCTTTCGTTTTTGGCACAACCTCTTTCATAGTTGTAGTCATAGTCAAATTTCAACAAAGAAGATTTTCTTAAAAGCGTTTTCTTTTGTTATTTGTTTTGTGTTTTGTACCGACACGAATCTAGCCGATATTCCTGTAATTCTTTTATACGAGTATAAATTTGGCAATAATACTGCAAGAACTACCGGCAATATAAACCATGCGTTTGCGGATAATACTGTAATCGAACAAAATGTGCGCCTGGTTTTAAAAGTGCAAAAAAAAATTGAAAATTGTATACCCATCACTCATTAATCGGCATCTCCGAGACAACGCTTGACCGCATGCGTCGCACAAAACAATCGTGAAATTAAATGAGTCGAAGTTTGAAATTTTTCAACACCCAGGTTATATATTAGGTATCTCATCAACTCACTTTCATTATTTTAAACATTTAGGACTGTTTTCACGGGCTATACGATGTGAAAATGAAGAGAGTCTGAAAAATTCAATGCCAGAGTTTATTGGCTCCAAACATCAGAATTTCCTTAATATAATCATTTATATATTATTAGGTTGTCCCATAAGTTTCTTCCCTCTTTGATAAAATATAAAAACGCACTTCGAGGAATATTTTGCAAGTAATCAAGGAGTACATAATATTTATTGAGGAATGAAAAAAGGGCGATACAGTAGAACACCTTATATTTAATGCAACAAATATTGAACAATAAATATTGTGTATACATTTCTACTAGAAGAGGAAAGAATTTACGGGACAAGCTAATACAATCTCATTGAGAAAAGTGTACTTAAGCAAATGGATCATATTTTAATTAAATAAACGGCTTTTGAAACAAGATATGCAGTTTTATATATTCACTTAAAAATCCGACATTTCATATGCACCAACCTAATACTAAAAGACACGTCAGATTATTTTCCTTAACACGTTCACGCCGGGCCGAATATTTACGCTTGGTCGTGTGAGACGGGACTCCTTATGTCGACTTATTTTCTGAAAACAAGTGACCCACCTGCGATGTACGTCGTCCCACGGGATAGTTAAGCGTGACCACCCACCAGTGGGTTACATCGCCCCCCGAAATAGGCAAATGTGACCCAGCTGTGGGTCAAGCGTGACCCACAGGTGAGTCACCCCGGCGTGAACGTGTTAAATCGCACGTTGTCGACATTTTTTACAATATCAACTGAAACGGGACATCATTCACGAGTGTATGTCACCAGTTTGCTTTATCACATTCGAATTGTAATGGCACGAAAAGAGATTAAGGATCGTTCCTAAAAGTCATACCCTACGTTTTTTTCTTTTTTGTAAGTTGATTATGATCAACCTCACTTACGTTCTCGCGGTTGATATTTCCCTGAACGCGAGATGTAACGGAGCGTGACATAATATGTAACAGCATGGAAAGCCGGTACACCGGGGAACAGGATGTTCGAGAGTGTGAGTACGCTATCAGCCCCGTTGTTGAAGAGATAGCGCCGCTACTCCATCGTTCATCTCAGTCGCAATAAATTAATTGAATTCGCGTCGTAACGCGATGCAAAAACGCGTGCTAAAGTGCGCGGGAATATTGGGAGGAGCTAGAACGTTGGCAATAAATTATTATCGGTTTCCAAATTGGAAGAGCGACGAGGAAATAAGAGTGAAAAAAGTTGATCGATGAATATCTACTGGTTGAACGATCGCGCTTTAATTTCGTGATAGAATTGATGCAATAAATTCTTCCCGTTTTCCCCATTTAAATTCTACAGACTTCTCGCTGTGAATCTCCCTGTTAGATTTTTTATATGCGACATTCGCTTCTTCCGTTAAACCCTCTCTTAATCAACGGTGTCAATCGGGTATTCGTTTTGTATTAAATAGGATGCGAGAGTTGTTTATTTTATTATTATCATAGGAGAAACTTGGTGCAACAATTAATGATAAAAGTGTGAGATATAAATGATGATTTAAGGAAGTAATATTAATAATTTGAATAAAATTTTTGGTTCACGTGTCACGGTACTATTGTGTTTCGTAACTATCGATTCCCAATCGATGTCATTCTAATCACTCTTCTTTTATGCTTCAATTTATATAATCAAGCTTATACCTCATCCATGATTAACCCTAGATTTACGGACATTTAGTACCACTTATACTTAAATTGAAACGTAATTATAAATATAAATAGTGGATCATACGTGAACTAGCTTATATGATGATTCTTTATGTCGATGAAGAATAATGTACGTTTGACGTTATAATGACACTATACATACTTCCATATGACTATCTATGACTTAAGACTATACAAGTGTTGTCTATTTATGTATATATCAATCACTCTACACATTTGCACACAATTGGATTAACATACATATGTGTTGTTTTTATCAAATTTAATTTGTTAGTATTATTCAACGATTAATAAATTTTCCACGATTTACGTAAACATTACATGTATATAATATTAAAATTACAAATGTCACGAAATGAAATTTCAATTTCTGAAACAAAATACTATGTATATAAGTTTTAATGTAATATAAAATTCTCTATTGACAGTTATGTGCATGTCTATGATCTTCAAGGCCATAAAGAGATAAAACTAAGAAAATATATTAAACCTTCTAAAATATTAGTAAAACATTCTACATAAATAATACATTCTCACAAAAACTGGTACTATTACTATATTTTATAATGGTCAAATTTTTAGCAACACAACTACAGATTATATTATAGTTTATGCTACATATGTTGATAAAGATTTCCACTGCATCGTGTATTCTGTTGCGATCAACAGAAAGTGAAATAACAAATTGATAGAATATGAACCAATTTATTATGATTTTCGCAGTGACGTGTATGTACGTCACAGAATGGTGAACAATCGTCGATGAAATAAAAATGAAACGACGTGTAGAAGTGTTTCCGGGCGTTTTTATTTAATTTTGGTATGAAATATTTCTGGAAATTGTAGTTCACATGCTAGCGAATGTGGATACAGAATATTCCACGATTCGACGAACACGAATTGGATCATAGTGCATATAACAGAAGATAGTACCGACAATCGATCGATTCTATGTGATAAACTCTGCGGTCGGTACATCATTCAATGCAATTCTTACCATTCTTTTATCCAATTTTATGGACAGTAGGATTAACTTCTGTAAATGAAATCAATACTTTATTTTCGTGCAACGTTTCGACAATTTTTCTCTGCCCACACGAATTCCTTTAGCAATACAATTTTTTGATACGTACAAACTTTTGGTTTTTTGAATACTTGCGATCCTGTAAAATTAGAGTAACGTTTATTAATTTATATGATAAAGAGGAAATGTTGGGAATTGATTTCATAATACTGTTACTTGTTTAATGACAATAAAATATTCGCTGGTGTTCAGCGTAGCTACAATAAATGGTCACATAATGCATAAGTGGTAGACATAATGATAAAAATTAAGTTAGGGATTTGGGAATTTAGAAACTTGAAGCGTTAGAGGTTTGCAAATTTCGAAATATAGTAAATTAGGAAGTTCGTGTGTTGAAAATTTGAGAATGTTGAAATTTCTGATGATTTTTAAATTTTTAATTTTATATATTAGAAAATTTGGGAATTTGGGAATTTTTATGTATTCGAGAATCGTAGCGTGTAGAAATTTGTAAATTTAAATGCCCAGAAGTTTGAGAATCTTTACATTTTTTAATTTGAAAAGGGAATTTAGGAATTTGCAAATTTGTATGTTTGGGAACTTAAAAATGTAGAAATTTGAAAACTCGGAAGAAATTTAGTGACTAAGGATCTTGCAAATTTATAAATTAAAAAATTTATAAATTATGAAATGTTAAAATTTTGGTATTCAGGAATTTTCTAAGTCTGGAACTTTAAAGTTTTGAAAGTGAAAGAATTTTGTAATATGAAAATTTCAGTATCTAGAAAATTAACAAGGCATATAACTGGGAAGCTATAATGTACTTCTCAATTTGAGTACACAATGTCATTAGAGAATGACAGTTCACTAATCAGCAGCCCGATATTAATTATACTATTCGTGTATGCACAATGCACATGCAGTATCGCTTTCCATCTCTGTTCGATTAATTCAAAGGAAAATAATCGCTCGCGATCGTACGTATCCCTTTACAATAGTAGATCTACAAACTAACATTTCACATATTTGGAATATCTATTGTAAACATGTATGTAGGACAAGAATGTGATGCAGGAATTGTGATATCGTTCCAAATGATTGAAAATATGTGAAACTATTGAAAACGATACCAAACACGATTATTATTGTTTTGACGATAAACAACGCCAATGACGACTAAGTTTTGTCATCGCAATTTGTATTACAGATCTTTTCACATGGTTTAATGCTAAAACTACCAAAGGGCCCTACTAAAAATTTCCTACTTCAAATTACAAAATTTGTTAGGCTGCTCTTCTTGACATTTATGTTAATTGTCATCAAGTTAAAAAATCTATAAGTGCATTCATTTATGTTTCATCACTTGTTCGTTTAGTTTTCAACTTCATTTTTAACATTAAAATAATTGTGCATTATACGTCGGTAGTTTTAGTGTTAAGCCGATTCTACGTGTCAGAAATGATCGAAAACTGTACCAAAACAATGTTTTTTATCGATTCATTGCATCGATAAAAAAGCATTGCATTACAAGTTAAACACAGTTTTCAACGACTAAAGTTAATTTATAGTCTCCTAGTAAACCTTAGTAACCTCTTTAACGATCGTGGAACTAGATATTCAGTCCACTCATAATTTATTATTGCTCTCGAGATAATTGATACACATTGAAACAATAACCTTTTAAGTTTTTAAGGCTTCTTTAGCATTGAACAAGACCTACCAGAAGAGGTTCACGTACGCTCGAAAGTTATTTCGAATATCAAAGGGGATATAATTTACGATTTCCGGGACCTGTAGGATACATTAGCCCGTCAAAAAATTCAAATTTACATCATTATGCCGATTTGCTGTAGCTCTCTGACTTTCTGTCATGTCATCAACGGACCTCCTGCGGTGCATAGTCCATGAACTTAGAAACAAAACACATTATAGGGGTTCTGCAAAGTGTCTCTCGTCATGTACTTCAAGGAGCAATCCCAACGTAAAGGGACTGAGCCGTTACAAGGTCTCATATGTACACTGCGGCAGTCAGGATTTTCAGCTGGCGTACATGGAAAGCGTCTAGTGCTGTGATTTGCTAAACCATACGAGGCTATCGCAAGTGGTTCACGGGTCTGACATCATATTGATCGGTGAACTTAGTTGACACCTGCGTTGGATCAACTCTCTAAGGTTCTTCGCTGACTTGCTTGTGACATATACAGGAAGTTAGCACTTTGCACTCGAAAGATGACTCATGCTCACCGTTTTGTTTAACACAACAATATGGAATAAGTATTTTTTAACTAGATTGACAGTGTAGCTCCATATGATCTATAAACATAACGAAACAGCTAATAGTAGTAATCAATAATAGACAGGATACTAACTTCGAAAGAATTCATCAAACTTGTTAACTAAATCGTTGTAGACTTGCTGATCTGCTACCAGTAAGAATACCTTCGAGTGAAAAGGGTTAACATGTTTTCTGAGAATTTCGAAATTAGTCATTCAGATCAAAACGGTTGTATATACAAGCAATTTATCTACGTTTCAGAACAGAAGTAACGTAAATCAACTTGCATTCGTTCAAAACGTACAATCTGCATTCTCATCAATGACAACTTGAGTCAATACTTATATTTTCTCCATAAGAGACCACTTGTACTACACACTGTTAAATAAAAAAGAATAATACTGTTCACATCCATATTTAACTCGTTCTTAGGTCTTAGAATACACATTGCTGCGAGAGGATGGGACTTCAGTCCAAATTTCCTGCAATACAATAGTTCAACAGTTTTTTTGTTTCTTTAGATACATTTGTAGTTTAGAATAATAGTCTTTGCCCGTAGCAGAAATAGGACCCAAGGAATCATTAGATTCTAACGAATTTTTTACTGATTTATTGTCAGTCATATGTGGGTGTCAGAATCCTTAGCCTTAACCACAGAGTCTTTTGTTTGCAGTTTCCCATTCGTGTCAAGGTACTCCTCAAGTTTATCACTCGCTACGGTCATTTTGAGGAAAACTCAGACAGCTTCATACGTCATTGATATTTCCATTTCCACTCGAATTCAGCTACCCAATAGAAAATAGTGAACAGTTTCCTTTCACCAACTTCCAAAAATTTGTACGCCTACTCCGAGTTTTGGTAAAATGTAAAATATCTTAGGAGAGGCACTCTCGACACAGTAGTTAACAAGTACACATCAAAATAAAATCTAGTCATCCGAATTCTGACCCATTCATTTCGATACAGTCCACTTTTATAGATTAATGGGAATCTACTGGTTCTACGAGTTGTTTAATTGTTACTTAATACTGTTGACGCTGCGACGCACATACAACTAAAAAATACCAGGAGCCTCGTTATTTTCGGCAGTGAGACGCAGCAAAAAAAAACCGAGAGACGCATCGAAATGGTTGCATTCGACAGGGATTCGGAAACGTAAGGATAAATTTCAACATGTCGAACACAGAGCACAGAAAGCTGCCGGGCAATATGAGTTTACACGACAAGCGTAACCATAAATTCGCCGTTACCGGAATCGGACGTTTACGCGATTCCGCCAACGAATCGCAACGGTATTGATGAATCGTCACCGATCGATGTTCAATCATCTGACTTTCTGTTCCCCCGCGACAATTATAGCGATTGATTTCAACGCGTGTGTACCGAAACATTTACGGTGATCGTTGCACGTGAATAACGAAACTGATTGAGCAGAAATTACTCGTTTCGTGAATGAATTGGGCAGTTTATTGCTCGTTAATCGATTTCTGCTCATTTATCGATCGTATTGGCGGTGATTGGGCACTTTCACTGAATTTTAATGACAAGCGAGAAATCGGTACTTTGAATGAAGAGTCAAAAGTTGGATATAGGCTGTCTTTTTGTTTGTGTTAACCTTTTAACTGGTCATGACAAGTTAACTCGTCGTTAGGTTAATCAACTGATAACGAATAAAGAGACGTTTAGTCAAATACCTTAGGCGTTAAATACATCGGTATAGATTAAATTTCTAAACTATTTGAAAATCTATGTTTCTAAAATTTGTACATTTTCATGTGATTGAACTTCAAAACTTCGAAATCTCCAAAATTCGCAGAGTTTTAATATTCTGAATTATTAAAATTGCACATTTCTAAATTTCCAAATTACTCCATTTCAAAATGTATAGATTACTAGGTTCTCAAATTTTTTAATTTACAAATTTACAAATTTACAAATTTACAAATTTACAAATTTACAAATTCACAAATTTACAAATTCTCAAACTTACAAATTCTCAAATTTACAAATTTACAAATTTACAAATTTACAAATTCTCAAATTTACAAATTCTCAAATTTACAAATTCTCAAATTTACAAATTCTCAAATTTACAAATTCTCAAATTTACAAATTCTCAAATTTACAAATTCTCAAATTTACAAATTCTCAAATTTACAAATTCTCAAATTTACAAATTCTCAAATTTACAAATTCTCAAATTTACAAATTCTCAAATTTACAAATTCTCAAATTTACGAATTCCCAAATTTCTAGTGACACAAACGTTCTACTTCCCAACTTTCTGAACTTCTAAACTGTTAAATTCCAATGTTTTCCAATTCCCAAGCTTCCAGTAATTCAATCGTTCAAGCTACCTTGTTTCCAAATCCAGCAATGTCCATATTTCCAAATTCCTAAGTACCTAAATTCCCAAATTCTCTATTTTTAAATTTCCACATTTCCAAATGTCTGAATTATAAAATTTCCAAAAGTCCAAATTCCCAAATAGCCAATAGTCTATACCTCAAAATCCTAAATTCTTTTCCAAACTCACAATATCGTATAGTCTCAAATTTATAATAATCGAACGATCCAAACACGGAATTCCTAAATTTTCAAATTCATAAGTTTCTAAATACCCGCACAGCCAAATTTTGAATAGTACAAATTCTCAAATTTCCACTAACCATCCAAATCCTTAAATTCTCAAATTTTCAAATCCCCAAATTAACTTTCCAATCGTCTCTATCAAAAACCTATATCAACTATCAATACTTGATGCTCATAAATATAAATATTCATGATGAAATTGACCACAAATACCGTAGCTACAAATCTTTTAATGCATCTGTTTAGTTCACCTACGTCATTGAACACGCAATATGTCTCCATGCCCCAGAAGTATACGCCCAGGAGTAACATGTTTTGATTATGAAGCTAGTTTCGTTTTTTGCGGCGAAATCAATTTATTTGTCAAGCAAACGAAACGAATCGGACAAAGGGTGCCCAAAGCGTTCATCTACATGTATGTGGATGTGAAACTGGTCGCCCTGAAAATGTACACATTTGCAATTTCACAGAAACTGTACGATTAACAAGAGAATTCAATTGGCGTGACAATTTTATTGAGTGTTATGTTATTCCATGACATCGAATAAACAAACGGTTTAAACAGAAAATCTCGGAAAATCCGATGAAAACGTAACATTCGTAAAAACGAGTATACGGTTGTAAATCGTAGTCTGTGTTCCGTCACAACAATAATTTCCCATTCCGAACAGTTTCGTATTATAAACATTTGCATATTTTTGTAAGTATCGATAAGTGACAGCTTCGAGCCAGATAACTAAAGTTGATTTATGGATAAACATATATAGTTATACAAAACTGTATGCTTTTTTGAAAGCAACATTCTATAAAATCTACTTTTTAAGATTAAAAGATAAATATTTGTTTACATTTTTTTTTAAAACAGTATTCTTTAAAATTTATTTTTTAAGCTTAAAGTATATTATGACTGTTAGATATTATTACATATTTATACACAAGTATTTGTTTAAAATTTTTAAAAGCAACATTTTTTAAATTTTCTTACGATTGTTATTTATAAGAACTTAGACATATTATGTTATCATCGCATTAAAAACTGCATGTTCACTTTTAATAATTTGAATGTAAACAATACAAAATTAATTTTATCATAATAATCGCGATTTGCTGATTTTATTTTTAGGTTAATTATAAGCTATACCTTCATCCTTATTCACTTATTTATATGATAAAATGTTGGTACAAAATATAGTTTGCTTTTGACACACTTTGTATCATGCTGAAAATATTTTCAAGAAATTGTTTATCAAGTTATATCTCAGGATAAATAAATTTTATAAACGTACGAGATTTATAAATAATTAGAAAGCAGGAAATTGATGTATACATCTTTTAGACAAAGGCTTAATTGAATTTAACTTAAAAATGTACGCTTCGCTTAAGAAATTGCAAATTACATGTATTATTTTTCTCCTTACACCATTTTTGTTAGAAGCTATTTCCTCTTCTACAAAATTTGTAATAGACTAAATTCGCAGAAAAATTACATTTTCTTTGATGCTTCAGTATAGAAAGACTCGTTTAAAAACTGCCTTTACTTTTATTTACGCAAACAAGCTCGAAGTTTCAGGAAAATGCAGAAGAAGTGAGGAATTTAAAGTAACTTTGACAAATTATCAAATTGAAAGGAAGATAGAATTGAAGATAAAAAATCTTTTAAATATGCAACACTTTTAATCAACGTTACTTCGTCGTAATTCGATTTACTTAGGAACTGTCGTACTGTTTCTGACATAATGAAGATTGAGGTTGTTAGCGAACGAAGCAGAGAAAATGTAAGACGTTTTCAAAACATTATCAGAGATAAACGAAGATCAAAACTCGTTTGAAGTTAACCTTTAATCATCGTTACTTCAACGTGAGAAGATTTATTTGGAAATCCGCATACAGTTTGCATAACAACATAAATTAGTAGACTCTGAAAAAGAAAAAATTTGAACACTTATTAGTTGAATATGTATACTTGTATATTTATGTAATTATTTTTGTAAACATCCGTGCTTATTTCACTCGATATTAGCTAAAATAATGTACAATTTTTAAAACGTTAAATGAAAGTTTGACACTTTGAAATGTGCAAATTTTGAATCGTTAAAATTGTCAAATTTAAGAGTCCAAGAATTTGAGAATTTAATGATTTATAATATAATGGGTGTTTGAAAATTTTCACACTTAATAATTCATAAGAGTAATGTAAGTTACTGAATTTATTTAATAAATGAGGCAATTTTAAACAAAAATACCTTTGAAAATGATTACACATTTAGTATTGTTTCGATATTTGAAATTCAATCAAATGTCAACAACTTTCTGTAATGTATTTTTAATGACGTACTAGTAAGTATCACAACCAGACAAGAGTATCTATGAAAATAATCATACGCCTAGGATTATTAAAATATTTATAACTTAAAAATGAAAATTAAATTCAGAAACTTTGTTCAAATTATTTCACAAAAATGTGATGGTTTAAATTATTTAATATCGAAGCTAACGAACGGATGAAATACACACATACTGTTCAAATTTCTGTAAAGGAGATAAGCTGAATGTCATATTACGAGAGGTCTTCAAAAACAAAATATTTACACAGACCAGCAAATTTTTTCCGTTTCTAATACCGTGTGCCGGCGAAAATAATGAAACTCTGAAGAGGGTTGCCACAAACTTGTATCCTTAAAACAAGGATAAAAATTATAAAATTTGTTTTGAAATATCAATGTTGTAATTGAGTATTGTTTAAATGTGTATATTTATAATTTGTACACTTGCTTTATAGGTAGATAATAGATCACTTGTTATTATTGTGCTAAATTTATTTAGCAATGAAAGCACGTAATGTTGCAGCATTCAGAAACAAAAATTGCAGGACGTGAATTCACGTCAGTGGCAGTCAGGAACAGAATTTAACCCTTTGCGGTCGTAAATATTTTCACCATTAACAAATAGCAACTGTAAAACTTTCTAGTTAAAAAGTTTGATCAATTTTTTTGAAAGGATCACTTTTTTATTATTAATTACCAATATTGTCTTTTTCACTGTGCTCAAACATCGCGTGCGCAGTACTGCGAATTTAGTTAAATATTATTTATTAAAAATGATTGCACTGGATCAAATGGCGAGTGAGAGTCGCCGCTCGACCGCAAAGGGTTTAAATAACCCGAATTCACATCTGCGGCAACCAGGAACAGAACTTGAAAAGTCGTGAGTTCACGACAACGGCAATCAGGAACACAATTTAAAATGACGTAAATTCAAGTCTGCTGCAACCAAAAACAGAATTTGAAAAGACGCGAATTCACGTCAGCGGTCGCGAATGTGTTAATACTCTACAAAAAATACAAATAAAAAGTACTGTTCAGATAATACTGTACAATCCTTTTTATTTGTGTTTTTATTACAATTAAAGTAAAAAAGAGAAAAGCGTTCGATTGTTCTGGGCAGAATGAATCGAGTAAAGTTTCCAAACTGAATTCTTTTCGAGCAGCAAATTGTTGTGTCTCGTGGACATTTTATTGCGAATAACGGGATAGCGTTCTCGTTAAGGAAGCAATTCGATTTCATTCATAATTTGCAAATCAACACCGAAGCCCTGTTCATCAACGCGATTGTGCTTTCGACGAACAGCGAAACAATCGACAACACGCACACAAGTTTACTATCCTAACTGGAATCACCTTCGTAATATCATAAATACTGAATCAACGAAGGTACTGGCACAATGAACTATTCAAAATTGATCTTCGTTTCGCCACGTTTCGACGATTTCCCAAAGCTACCACAATAATATGACGACCGCGTATTGTTCCGAATCTATTTTTTTCGCAATTTTACTTTTTTATTGTACAATTTTATTTTCGCAGTTTATTTTCAATTCTGAGCAGAAAACCAGTCATTTTCAGACAGCGAGGACGATTTTTTATTGATTAAAAATGTAATTTGGAATTTGCATTCAACATTCTTGTTTTAATCATTACTTTAAACTTGTTTTTCTACTTTTTTTTTAGATATCATTTCTTAAATTCTTTGCTACTTTTTCATATTCTTGGGATGTTATTTCTGTCGTGTATATAACGTTTTCATATTACAATGAAATATTAACATTTTTATATTACAATGTCTAATTTTAATTACAACGCATTAGGACGTGATACATTTATTTTTGAGTTGAAAAATTGTGGTGAAATACAAAATGTTTATTTATATTGTATTGTAAAGAAATGTATATATTGATCTGAAAATTTCGGAGTTCCAAATTCACGCCTTAAAATTCTACAATTTTGAATTTTGTAAGTTTTAAAAATTCGTAAGATTTCCAGAATCCTCAAACCCCTTCATTTATAAGCTATAAAATTTCCAAGTTCGTAACTTTCCGAAATCCTAAATTCCATTACTCATTAGTTTTTAATTTTCCCATTTTCAACTGCGCAATCTTTTAAATTCCCAATTTTTGAATTGTCATATTCCTAAATTTCCAATTCTGCAATTTCCAAAATTTATCAATTTCCGAATAACTACATTCCTGTATCCCTAAATTTCTATATTTCTAATATTTCGTTTTCCAACCTCACCAGTTTTCCAATTTTCTAATTTTCAAAATTACTAAATTTTTAAATTCACAAGTTCTCAAGTGAATTTTCAAATTCACATATTTCCAATAACTCAAACGTTCTAATTTCCAACCTTCTCAATCCTCAAATTTCCGAAATATTGATTTTCCAGAATTCCAAAGTTTTAAAGTCCTAAAAAGTTTCAAATTCCCCAATTGTCAGTGATTCAATCCTTTAAGTTTCCAAGTCCTTAAATTCTCCGAATTCCCCGTTTTCTATACTCCTGAATTCTTACATTCCCAAAACTGTAAAGATTCGGAAATCCTATAATTTTGAAGTCTCCAAAATACAAAAATAAAAACAACCGTCAAATTGACAAATTCGAAGAAAGCATGTCACGGTCATAATGTTCAAACGTCTCGCAGTTAAGCTTAGCAGATGTAGATACAGTTTGTGTATGGTTACCAGTGAAATTTGCATCGCATATTAGCTTCGTGTTTGCGTTAGCATGAGGCTGTACGTTAGGTGTGTTTGACGAAAGGGTTCGACAAACTTGCCAGGTACACTGACAAATATCTTCGTACCGATTAAGTTGAAACACCGGGCTTACGAACAGTCAAGAAATTGAGACAAAGATACCGTATATTGAGTCCGAAGCTCGCTGGAAGACATCTCGTACGTGTTACTTTAAGAAGTTACGTTTTCTATTCCGAATCTAATGAAACTATACTTACAAAACTTTCTTCACGCGATATTTTCACGAATCGAATTAATCGTCGCTTTAGTAGCTCCCCCGAGATCCGATACATCCGGATGGATATCCGCCGTTTTCAACTTTTGAGGCTACGTTGGGATGTCTTCCACGAATTTTAGTACGTTTTAGTTCTACGTGCGAAAGTTATGGTCTTGGTAACAATTTTTAGTGCTGGATAATGTAAAGAAAGTACGAGGATTAACACGTTGACTGCCACATGGGAACAATTGAAAATTGCATTAGGTAGTATTTTCATTTTTAATAAATTTTACCAAATATTTTCACAATTCTTTGTTATATTTATTTTTCATAGTTCCAAGTAACTGATGCGAGTATCTTCTGTTAGAATATTGAACAAATTTTTTCTAACACGGCTGTTAAATCTGTAAAGAAATTTGAGTGTCAGCCATATATGGCTGACATGGCAGTCAAAGTGTTAAGATATAGAGAATAAATAGTGGTGGATTGTTGATGTTGTAATGTTTCAACATTTTTCAAATTATTTTATTTGCCTCATAATTATGAGCGGTATAAATATACCATGAACTGTATAAAGTTTGATGAAGTCATTAAAGTAACAATATAAATTACTATAGTCTTGAAACAATTCGTCCTTAACTTATTTAACATACTTATGTGTTTACTACATATAAGTATCATAATTACATAGGAATGTCTATTAAGTACATCTTTTTCCAAACTTGTTTTCATGTACAAAAAATTCTTATAAGTCTCTATTCCTTGCAAGGTTTTAACTGATGATTTTTATAATTTTAATAACATGTTCGATACTGTATATCAGTTAGTTACTGTATGTTAGTCTATATTAATATCATTCTATTCTATATTATGTATTACATGTAATTTTTCTCAATTAGATTACATAAAAACAATTTAATTCATATAGTATATTTACATTTTATTTACGTAAATGCTTGAGTTTTATTTTATTAGAAGATATTTTTATGTTTTATAACTTATACTAATATACGAGATTGATGACAATGAAGTTTCGCCCGATTCAGAGTCTGATCTAATATTCATAGAATCCTGTAATGCTATAATATACATGCATACAACGAAATAGTAGCAAAGCGTCATGTTACACCAGGACGTAGCGTGGAATAATGGGATAAATAATCTACCCGGGACACGAGCTAATATTTCAAACGGAATTCCGTCAAATACGCGTAAATTAGTAAAACTTGACACTGTTCCGTGTGAGCAAGTGTCCGAAGGAATACATTATGTTAGGTGGAATTAGGAATGAAGCAATTTAACCACCGCGTAAACAGTAAACCAGTAGATCGATAGCATTCTACTGTAAAATTTATGCCAATTACTTTCCCGAATATTTTCTCAAGTAATCGTTATATGTACCACGTTTTTGAGCACATTTCTGAACACGTCCCCTGTTGAAAAGTTATTTTTTACACCAGAACGTTAATAAATTGGAAATACGTTTACTAATTACAAACCATGAATGGTGAATAGAAAATTAACATTACATTACATAAGTTATGTGTTACACAATAGTTATAATTGTTATAAAGTTATAAATGTTATAGTACATTATAATACAATTTCTTCCAAATAGTTTGGAACTACAAATTACTAATAGTAGTACTAGTATTAGTACAAATGCTAATTTAGTAATATTATAACGTCAATATTGAAGATTGTAAATAGTATTATAGTATAATAACTTCAATTTATTTAGAATTAATGAGAAATTCATTAACGGTAAAAAATTGTAGTAACTGATAATTTATATGGATAATAATAAAAATTATAATAATACACTATTGTTATTATTATATTATTATGTAACATATTATAATAATATTGTCATATTAATTATTGTATCAATATTATTATATTATATTATATTATATATAATATCACTATATTGGTATATACAATTACTATATACATATTACATTATTATATTACACATATTATCACACATGAAAAATGTTACGGTACCTGACACATTACGGATTTATATCATTATAAATGTTATACATGTTCCATCGTAAAGTAAATTATAATTTGAATTTAATTTGAATATAATTAACAAGCAATTCATTAACGCCAAAAAATTGTGGTAACTGATAATTTATGAGACTGATAATAAAAATTGTAATAATATACTATTATTATACTATGTTATATTATATTATAGTAATATATAGTATTATTATATTATTATGTGATATATTATAATAATGTTACCATATTAATTATTGTATCAATATTATTATATTATATATTATCACTATATTGGTATATATTACTGTAGTTGATGCGACCTTAAACACAGACATAAAAATATATATATATATATTATATTATTATATTATTATTATATTATTATTTTACACATATTATCACACATGAAAAATGTTACGGTACCTGACACACTACGGATTTATGTCACTATAAATCATGTTATACATGTTACATCGTAAAGTAAATTGTAATTTGAATTTAATTTAGTTTCATAAATTAATTTAAATAATCCGAGCTCGTCTCACTTCAGGAAGGGTACTGAATTACTCGTTAGTTCATTTAACGAGTTCCACGAGTTCCGCAGTTTCATCGATGTTCGGGACTCGTTAAAATATTGATATCGAAAAGTTTCGGGCGATTGATATTCCGTGAAAAAGTCGAAGTTCCTTAACGCCGGATTCTCGCTCTGAAATTATCACGGCACTCTTCGGCATTTCTCGAGTATCGCCGCCGCTTACGAACTTTATAATGCACTTTCGTTCCTCATTGAGAAAATGTGGCCGACGTGTGAACGCGATAGAAATTAGAGAGTTTCGGCAGAACTGAAAGTTTCAAACGTGTCCGCCGGCAGCCGGGGATTCATTTCGAGGCGACGTGTAACACATTACGATCATTATCTTTGAATATCTCCCTTGATATTACTATCAAGATTTACTTCATAGTTTCCAGATTTGTGTACCTTATTCTACTTACGAGTTTGTAAATCTATGTAAACGCGTAATTCGCTTGATTTGCAAATTTATGATCGAACTGAAAGTGTAATTGGTTTTATTCGTAAATTTATGAATGGGTATACAAATATTTTTATTTTAAAATTCATAAGTGTCCACCAAAAAAGCGCGTGTATTACTGATAAATTTATAAATGCAATTTATTTTATTTCTAAATCTATAAATGCATATGAGATTATAATTAATTTTATTTGTATATGTACAGGGTGGTCCTTTTATCTTGAGACAGGTTAATATCTTTTGAACAACATATTTTTGAAAAAAGTGTTTCAGACAAAAGTTACCTATTTTCTCCTAGAGAATATGATGGTAAAATAAAAAATGGGGGGTTCCATTTAAAAAAATGAAGTTGACCTTCATATGTTTTTCAGGAGCACTCCCTGAAAAAATCCATTCCTACCATCCAATTTTCCCCCTGACACGCGATAACTTTTGTGTGAAAGACTTTTTTCAAAAATATGTTGTTTAAAAGATATTAACCTGTCTCAAGATAAAACGACCACCCTGTATATTATATCAAATGATATGTATATCAAATTATAATTTATTTTATAAATATACCTGTATGTATAAAATATAAATATATATAAATGTAAGTACGTGGAATTACAATTCATCCTGCGCATAAACTTATAAATATATAAAAACGTGTAGTTTATGTTACTTCCGAATTCATATATGTACTCGAAAGTATAATTCGTCAGAATTATATCAATTTCCCGTTTGTACTTTTGTTCCGAAATAATAAATGACCTCAACGACAAGGAATATCGTTAAAAATAAAGCAAAACGAATTACACAGCCTAATTTACAATGTAAAAAGCTGTAACTTCGTTATGAAGTTCCATTTTAAAGTTCAGTAATTATGTCTGCAGCAAAAACAATGTAAAAAAAGCTGAAACTGACGTGCGGATATATGTGTAAGCTTTTAAGGTAATTTCACTTTTCGACCCTCGGATTTTGACACGTTAAACGCGATTTCCAAGACTATATTATATGACGAAAAAAGAGGTAGATATTTCTACCACACGGAAAATAAGGTATCTCAATACGACTCGATGGAATAAATCTATAGGATATCTTGAAATACGTTAAACCGCATCGAATAATTTACATAGGATTCAATTTTCACTCTGTAATCTTTTAGAATACCGATATATTTTTATTATCGCACACATATTTCGAAAAATCTGCAAATTCTATTAGGTCGGTGCAAAAGTAACTGCGGTTGTCGCAACCAGACGCTTCAGCGATTAATATAATATAAATTGTTTAAAAACTACGTTTATATACTATACCACTTTAAAGCGGAAAGTTGACTCTATCAATATATGTTTGTTACTTGTTTTTGTTTATTGACATTTTGTCATATTTTGTTAGAAAAGCAAAAATGTGTAAAGAAATATTAAGGGTTTTGGTAAAGTTTGTGGGCGAAAATAATAAAATAAAGCGGTAAAGCGTAATACTTATTCAATTCGAGTACTAGCAACTATGTTTCTCAAACAATAAAACTGCTATTTGAAAACAGGAGAACTAATACCTAAAAAATTATTGGCGTATTCATTTAATTGAAAATATTATTACACGTTGTGTTTACAACAAAGAAATTACCTACTAAAAGAAATAGAAATATGTCTTCATATTATATCTACGATTTTATTAGAATCACTTACGTAGAATATCTACGTCTCTATTAAAAATCTCACTAACATATTTGAAGTTATTGCATCTATTAAAGGAAGAATTTTATCTTTCACTATATAGTAAGAAAATTTCTGCTGGATTGTACGGTTTACTTCCAGCAACAAAATTGAATGCAACAACGCAGTGGCTGAGGTTAAACGAGAATGCGAGGATATTTTGAAGACGTCCCAAGAAACAGCAGGGAAACAATTTCAGGAATTGGTCGAGTTATACAATGGAAGCAAAGAGAAGGTACATTTCAAAGAGCGTATTAAAGTCTTTGTTTCAATTGCTACAAATTTAATATGAAAACACATTGAACAGACGCGAGCTGCGAAACAGCAATCATATAAACCGTTAAGAACCAACGTTACGTTGATGCAGCATTTTATTTACAACTTTTGCCCCGCGAGAAGCATTTTCACCGTGCAAATCTCTTTTTTAGTGTTACGGTTATGAACAGAAATTTGTTTAATAACTTTTTATCATCTCTGCTTAAGTCTATTGGCGTACTAAACCTCGTGTATCAGGGGTTTGTGCTAAATTGCTACGCGTTAAATTGCTACATACCATGCTGTAATGCGTTATATCGCCACGCGTTAAATTGCTACGAGTTGAACTACAACGCGTGAAATCACGGTGCGGCAGATCGATACGCATTAAATTATCACGCGTTCGATTACTGCACCTTATATCGCTACGCAGTAATTGCAACCCCATAAGATTGACGTCCAATTGATTACTATGCGCTAGATCGACGCGCGTTAAATTGTCATTGGTTGATTGCCACGTGGTATTTGCAACAAATAAAATTGCAGTGCGATGAATTATTATGTGTTAGATTACTACACGTTTTATCGCCACGGGTTAGGTTACTACACGTTGTATCGCCACGCGTTATGCTGCTAAACGTTAAAACGCCATGCGCTACATTGCTATGTGTTAGATCACGTTCATAGTCACGCGTTAAATTGCAGTACCTCAGATCACTATGCGTTAGGTCACCACACATTAAAATACTACTCACGGTATAAGCCATTCGTAAAATTACTATACATTTTACATTTGCAATTAAGTTCATTACTCGTGAAATTGCAGCTGGTTAAACTGTCATGTGTTGTATAACCGCCTTCCATTATATGTATGAATTATTCGAAAAGCCCTACTACACGTTTACATAAACGTGGAACATTTAATTACAAATTATTCATCGTTCACAATTTTATTACAATGTTTCTCTTCCACACTAAACAAATTTTTAAAGGATAAAAAATATTACGTATACAGATCATTATTTTTTGGTTCTTTATGGGTTACTACCACACTGTTCCCCTATTTCCGGTAGAAAAACAGAAAGTGGAACATGGCTTTTGAACGTAAAAGCGTCAGATTCATTAGTCTAATAAAATTTCTGTTTATTCGCGGTATTATTATTTTGGAGAGAATGGAAAGAATTCCTTTTTGCATATGATTTTGTAACTTTTGAAACGAAAGGTTACAATTGCGTAACCAGCTGCCTCAAAAATGTGTAGTAACAAAGGATGTTCGAAATTTCCTTGGTACGATGGTCAGTTGTTCAAAAAGTTCTGGACGCAATAGGGGTGCTACATGCATCGTAAACTGACATCAAAGTACTATTTTAATTGATATGCATCCCGCCGTTGTAGGCAGCCTTTTTACAGACGGCTCGACGTTGGAGAACGTGTGCTCTTTGAAACACCGCCTTTTTGATACGCGAATCGAACTTTTTTTCGAACCCTTTTAAATATGCAGTATCCGTGAAAATTCCGAATTTCAAACGACTCGGTTATCCGCTGGCTAACAGGGAAAAATCTCCCACTACTGTCTTTTGGCGCTCTAGCCATATTTTTTTTATTAAACGTTCATCGACTCACAAAATAACAACAGTACCCCCGTTCCGTTTTGCATTCAATTTTTTACACTTGTTCTCATCTTTGTATTCTCTCGAAAACTTCGAACATAACTGGAATACATGGAACAACTGTTTTGCAGCTTGAAAGCTTTACTATGACCGACCATTCACAAAATGAAGTTGAATATAATTATTCAAGGATAAAATAAATTATACAAAATACATTTTTATGAAATTTGTACAAATGAAACTCAAATTCAAATTACTGAATACTGTGAAGATATTATCATAACTTTCTTGTATTTCTTTTTTTTTCTTGCATTTCCTTCTTTCTATTTTGTTTATTTTTTAAATAAATTTTCAAAAGGATACGAAACTGCGAAAACGCATTTATCGGGTCATACTCGGAGTTAGGTTAAATGTGTGAGATTTCATGCAGGTATAAGCAAGATTCGTACGTGTTAAATTTGTTTAAAATTTGTACAATTTGGACCTAAATTCTTTGAACTCAACCGAGTCAGATAATTATAACACTCCTCAACGATCGATAAAAATTAAATTATCACGAAATAAGGGCGCAATATTCCATAATTTTTAACACTGAAACTACAACACTTATTAAGATTGTTTTCTTGAAATCTATGCCCATGCTCATTAAGATGAAGAATTAATATGTGTATTGATTCATGTTTCATCTTTTATTCGTTTACATTTCGACTTAATTTTTAACTTAAAAGTTACACGTCGGTAGGTTTCGCGTTGAACAATGTGTGCAGCAAAAATCTCAGTTTGTGAAATTGAACCTTTTTGTTAACAGCAAACACGATTAGAGGAGGATATACGCTGGTACGAATCGTCTCGACAAGAATACGAAAACCGAACGTCGGAACTTGCGAACCTGCTTGAAACTTTCAAATGTTTCGACGTGGATGTGAGTTCCTTCTGTCAGCTGATCGCCGAAGGTAAGCGTTATTCTCAGTTTCAAGATCCGTTTGTATGAGTCGAATACATCCGGCCGAAACAGCACTGAAGAACTTGACCGAACGAGAAAACTTGTACGAGGAGAGCATGAAGAATTTGAGGCATCTCGTTTGGGCCACAAAGGACAGAGAGGATGAACCGGAGCTGGTTTTATTAAGGGAGCAGAATTCCGTTCTGAGGGAACTCGTGAAAAGCCTCAAAAGGAAAGTATGAATCTTTGATTCGTGTTTCAAAGGGTAACCGTGACAGAGGTAGATGTTTGTAACTAATGTAGACATGCAGCGGTCTCTACGAACCGATATCACATTTTTTATTATTTTTATTCTCTTGGGGAGTATTGACAGGAGCGGCATTGATCAAAAGTGGGGGTTTGCTGATATTGACAAAAAAGTAAACAGAAATTTCAGAAAGTTTGACGAGATCTTGTAAGCACTGCACTTGTTCGTCCGTTCGATATATGAGACGGTAATAAATATATGTAAAATATTTGCCACAATTTATATGTGAAAAACAGTTTGTTTTAAATATATTTTAAATATATTTTGTACATTTAGAAATAAGTGTGATGTTAGTATGTATTGTTGTATACATGTCTAGTAATTCACATTATTTCAATATCACCATTAGTAATACGAATTATTAAACAATGTGAATATTATATTGATATTACATTTTTTGTCAAATGTATAAAGTTTTATATGTAGTGTACGTGTACTTTACATACATATATTTTACATATATTTTACATGTATTTGAATAGATTTTATTGTGAAATAATATCTAGAGTAAATAAATGTTTCTGTATAAATAAATGAATGAATCTGATACTTCATATTATCAAAAATAATATTAATGCTATTTAATATGGAATAGTTTGCAATGTAATATGTAATTATAATTCAGTTCAATAGTTTAATTAACAACTTATGGCTTTTGAAGAGATTTCATAAGGAAGTAGAATTGATGAAAATATGTTGTGCAAATTACTATTGCAGCAAAGATAAATTAATACTATTACATATTGTTTCCAGTAGTACAATTCTAGCTTATAGGTGTACTACATTGTACTGCAATTATTGTAGGTAGAATTTTTCTTTCACTTTGTATCTTATTCATCAAGCTTATAACGTACAAAAACTCAAAAAATATTGAAATATTATTGAATTTTATATTATATGATTTATACAATTTATTACCAAAATGTATCTACCTACTCGATTTGGAGAATCAATAAGAAACAAACAAGAATTCGTAATAACTTATTTGCATTTATTTATAATATAATTCTGATTAGACATAACAATTAACAGAAATACAAAATAAACGCCAATCATGGAAGAGAACAACATTCTTTACAACCTGAATATTCAATCACAAAATACATTCTGTCGAAAGTCTTTATCTACATACTTCCCATCTCAATTCTTCATCTATTTTTTATAAAATATTCATTAATGTTATATGGATAACAATCGTTAACGTGTATGTTAATTTTATATAATCTAATTTTATATAAATATTATTTTATCTAACCTAATATTATGTAAAACATTCGTAATTCACCAATGACGTACAAAGTTATAAATTTACAAAAAGAACTCATTTTAGAAATTTTATTATTACTTTATCTTTATAACTGCTTTATTATTATTGATTTTAGAATCATATTAAGCGAGGGCAAGTTTCCAATCTTGCTATAAAAATTGATGCGAAGAATAATGTAAATATTTTAAACGACTGTTGCGAATCCTCCATTTATGCGAATTAGATATTAAATACAGATAAAGAGTAAACCATGAGAAGTAAATTTTCATATATTGCAAATACGGCAAAGAGGAACATTTCTGCCCATATCAATATCGGAGATATCAGCTACAAAATTATACCGTTCAGAAATTACCCCCGTTTCGTTACATGTTTCTTTTCCAGTTGATATCTCTTTTCGCACATAAATTTTACGTCGTTTCGATTGGATCGGGTATAACCGTAAATAGGATCTGCAGCGAAAAAAACGTAATAATATCAAGGTTTCCTTCAAATTGACATTGCAGATGTATGCAACGAAATATAAATGCAAATATCATTTGAGTGTATCCTCCTTTACCACTAAGTTTTATCAATGTTATGCTTTAACAAATACTTTTCCTTGAATACCTCTATCGTTTTACTGCGTATAAAAAATTTACCGTTCGGTGTCTTGTAGATCATTAATAAGTCACAGCGATCGTTATCGACACGAATTTAATAAACGATGGGAATTTACTTTTTAACTTAATAATGAGGTGTTATAAAAATCATTTTATATCCCCTTGAATAGATTTAAGAAACGGTTTACTTAAATCCTTGTAACTCAGACCCTCTTAAATAAATTATATTGGTACGCGCATGAAAGTGGATGATTAATTGCTTTAGCGATAAAAGGTGACCACGATTATTTCGAGAATAATTATCTGATTTCTATGGAACTTCCCCTTTTTTTCTTCAAAACATTTCTTTTGATATATTTAAAATTATTAATCATTCTGTTATGAAAGTTAAAGACGAAAATATACGTGGATCCAAAGCTTAAAATTAAACAAGTAAAATATCATATATTATTGTAAATTACTGTGTTGCCATTAAAAACAATTAAAATTTTATCTGGAATAGAAATTACATTTACGGAGATGAGCTTTGTGAACAACTTAATATTATACTATTTTATAACATTATATTATAAATATTATGTTATAACATAAAATTAATTTATCGTATTTAGAAATCACGCAACTAAAGTCACAACTATAAATAGTATCTTTTACGGTAAAATGAATCTTCCAAATAAATATATAAGAAAATATAAAAGACACATTTACTATTTTATGACAATAAATTATTGCTATTATAATTATTTTCGCACCAATCTCAATCTTAACTAGAAAATTCTCATCAAACTCGTTAAAAAGTTTCAGGCATTGCAAGAAACTCGTAACGAGATTAGCAAAGAAGATACCGAACTGTGTGATGAAGTTGTACCTCATGAAAATGAAGAGAATTCGCGAAATTATAAGGAGAACTCTCCAGATCAGTCGACGTTAGACACAAATAGTGCATTGAAAAAAAAAACGCCCACGAAGTCGTTAATTAAAAGCGATAATTATAAGTCTAACTCGGAGAACGACGTTGAAATGTTCAAACTGACTACCGCGCTTGAAAACGATAATCGATCGGTGGAGTTCGATATCGACAGCAACACGATCTATATGCGCGGGAAAATGCTTTGCATTGAGTCGCATTCAAACGGTTCACGTTTCGAGGAGTACATACTGAAATTATCAAACGATCGTGAAATAAAAATAAAATATCCTGTTTCGTTGAACAATATCGATGTGCCGGTTAAAATAGAATTCGTCGATGACGAAAATGAATACGAAAAAGTATTGTTAGATAGGATGATAATATTCTTTAAACGTATATACGCGTACGTGAACATCAAACAGACTGGTATACCCTGCAGCACGCAAACAATTAAGGCGAAAACCATCAATAACTTTACACAAACTGCAATGACCGGAATAAATACGTTTTCACGTCTGAATGTTGGCGTCACGGTGAGTGAACACAGTTCTAGATTTTTGCTTTATGATATTTTATTAACTGCAGTGATCTAAAAAAAATTTAGAATTTCGGTGATCGTATTGTGCAGCCATAAGTTTGACAATTATTCACAAAAATAATATCAAATCTCGATTGATTTATATACTTCTTATATTTCATACAATACAATTGAGAAAAGTACATTGATTTTTTTCATCATGATTGGTACAAAATGTAGACTTTATTTAATCAAATATAGATGCTCAATAGTGAAAAACGTGCGATAGAGAGAAGTCTCTGGAACCTGGAACGAACGGTCAGGATTTTAAAATCTAACGCAATAAATCAAGCTCAAACCATGATAGGTAAAGACTCACAATGCTGTGATAATAGTGAAATATTTGATTATATCAAGATACTGACTCAATAACGCTTGTGCACAACAATGCCTATCGTTCTTCGAGGTGCACGAATTCCTAATATTACAACAATGTTCGTAACACGTAACAGTATCGAACTAGGTTTATCATAACCGTAGTAATACTCATGGTATTGAATTGTACATAAAAAAATACCGCTAGTAGCAATTGGTAAAGATGTCACGTGTTTACAAAAAACGTTAGTTGTTATTGTTGTTTGTCATTAAAAAACGTTACGAGATGAATCTTACAGAATAGTTATACACGCACGGTTGTACATTACATACATACATATATAATAAATGTACATAACTAATATTTCATATTTAATTGTATTTAAAATTGTAATATATTTATATGTATATCACACTATTTTGAGTAAAAGTTAAAGGTTCTTCGTTTGTTGCCAAAGATATAGGTGCGTTTCACTACGTTCTTGTACGTGAATAAACTTTCTTTTAGATAATCTGAGAACATACTTATTTTTCTATATTAAAGTGCGATTTCGTTATATACGTGTAAATGGAAAAATTTATTAAAAATCTGAAATGCAATCTCTGGAAAAATACATGTATGCATAAATTTTAAAAGCTCAGCTCATCTCTCGTACGATTCCTTTGATTCGAAATAGATGGAATTTCTTCATGATTTCTCCGTTCATCATTCCGTATTCATATTTTAATTACAAAAGAGATAAAAAGATCAATAATTATACTAGATTTATCCTTAAGTAACAACGAAAATTTCAATCGTAACAAACTATTTCTTACAATTACGTTTGCTTTTTGGCAAATAAAATAAATAGCTTCGGCATGCACTATATTCCTTAATATTTATGTATCGATCCTCAAATTGTAGAAAGACAATGTCAGAAACAGGCTTATGTCCAATTGTACGAGTAAAATACTTTTAAAAACGCGATGAGTAAAAAGATTCAGGAAAAGGCAATATTATATTAAAATATGATAAAACGTCAGAGGAATGCCATTTCATAACCCTGCTCTTCCCCCTTCTCTTCTGTATTTTCAATATTCTTCTTTGATTATTTGCTAATATTCTACTTTGTTATCAAAAGATTCAAAATTGATTGCTAGATACTTATTTATACCTATACCTATCCTCCTCTCATTATTTGTATTCGAGTATACAATTAATTGTTTCTAGAAATGGAAAAAATTTTTCTCCGACAGCTCTGAATTTATCTCTTCTGTTTCTTATGCCTATTTGAGAATGTTCGATTGTAATCAATACGATGAGCCTGGCACTAGGAATTTGCATTTCTAGTGATACTTTGAACAACTCGCTGTCCCCACCAAGCTTCAAGGTTGAATGGTTCGAAGTCTGCAATTATAACATCAACATCAATTACTATAAACATATATTTTCAGAAGTACGAATAAACAACAATATTCACCTTTGAGTTGTGGATTAGGTTCTCGTTCTTGGTAATATGTAACGGATGCTCCATTTCTATAATTAGAAGAATTATTATATGGCTGATTATGACACATGTCTAGTTCCCTGGATACGGTATTCCATGCTGTAACGATAACCACAAGAAGTTTATTAATAAAAAACACTAAATTTGAAACGATTTAAAAATGAATAAAACGAGATATTTACAATCATAAATATATTTAATTAAATCAAAATGCTGGGCTACTGTTTCAGATTGGTGTCGCGATGGGATAGAGGATGGTCTCTTCCCATTCATCGCTGTCATTTGTGATCGACCGCTGCAACAAATCATTTCGTACATTTTTTTAATCGTTCAAGTCAAGTTATCATGTAATATTTTACTTCGTTCCAGCATTTGTCGCTTTTAAGGCAATTAAAGCTAATTGCGGCATATTGAACGAGGAACATATCGGTGTAAAATCGACCATTAACCTAAGAGGTTAAAACATGCATATAAAATTTAAATATCAAATGAGGAAAACGGTAATTATAATTCGTGACGTATACGCTATAACTGCTAGAGTCTGTGCAGTGAAAGGAAATGGACGCCATTTTATTGAACATCATATAACCTTCTATTTCATACAATGACACGTATACAGTAGACATCATATTACATACATATTTATACGTTACAAATTATACGGTCACAAAAGATGAGTAAATTCAAATTAGTTGGTATTCATCAATTACTATCATACAAGATTATATCTTACTCGTCACATCCACGTATACTCAAAATTTCTTTTCAATTTACGCATCAAATTACATTCATTTGTTAAATTGGCAGGAAATATTAAGTAAGACATTAGTATTAAAAAGATGGAATACATGAAAAAGTTACAAAATACCCGATCTGTCAGAAAAACCTCCAAATAATTAATAATATGCATCTAACTTTCGACGAGATGTCAGTGGGAAAAATGGCGGTTACAGATGACAGCTAATGCAATGTTTTGTGATTCCCGCCTGTTCCTATGTCGTTCGTTTAACGCTGTTGCTTCTGTACGCTTATAGCAATGGAACGACTGGCAATCTGCCAAAGGTTGCTACGAGATTATCCAGGTGGAAAACGATTTCATGGAGGATGCAGATTAGAATGAAACGGCAGAATGTAGACGCGGGAACGAAGAAAGTAACTCTTTCGATAAATACCTCATTTTCTTCGTTCTGCGTCGAGCTTCTTTAACACCAGAATTCTGTGGAAATTGCTACTCTCCGCGGGTTATCTACTCAATTTCTACGAGTCTGTTTCGGGGAAAATAAACAGTCGAATAGCTGCGCGAAGAAAGCGTTTGTTTCTCGCAACAACTGCAAGAAGCTTTCCCCGAGAACTGTCAACAATAATAGCTCGAATGCAGCGCTCGATTGGTAACGTAGAAAGTAACGCCAATGGCGATAGGCCAGTGGCACAAATGAAGTATTGGATAGACCAATCACCTTATGGGAATTCATATCGTATGATCTGAAATACCGACATTCAAAGAAATCTCGTCCACAGACGAGGCATGCGATAGACCACTCACGCGATGCATTTTTCAGCCATCTAATCAAGAAAGTCTAATTACGGCTCTTTATCAATTTCCTGATAAATCGCCGCTATAGTTATGAAGATACGCAAATTATCAACAGGAAAAATTGAAGAAATAAAAAATTTAATAGTTTGAAAATTTTAAAGCGTTATTACTTGATGATTTGGTAATTTGGGAATTTGGGAGTATGAGAGTTTAGGAATTTGGATATTTATGAATTAGATAGTTTCAGACTTTGGGAATGTGAGCGTTTAGGAATTTATTAATTTGGAAGATTGAAAATTTAGAAAACTGAAAGTTTGGAAAAGTTTTCAAGTTTTCAAAACTTTTTTCATTATATACTTCTTAGTTTGAAATACTTCTCAATTTTTTACTATACACTGTTTAGTACAAGATATTTTTTTAACTCTAATTAGTATTTCATCATTAATAAAGTTATGTGTAAATAACAAAAGATCAATTGGAAAGGAATATTGCTCATATTGACGGGTCTTTAAAAACACTTTATCATTTGCGCGTGATATACTGCTATATCAACTAGGACTGAAAACTGCAGTATCGTACTCGTAATGATAGGAATTTAAATTAAAATTTCTACGTATGCATGATAAAACACTACTGCATCGCGTATCTTTAAAAATAATTTATTGTCAACATGATGTAACGCATTTTTATTTGTTATCTCGTTCAAGATAAATTTTGCATTGCCGTTTATATTCATGTCGTAAGTACCGCGACAATTGAATACTCAACAAAGACATAAAAGTGGATAGTTTACTGTAAGATGATTAATTAAAAAGATAGAAACTGCATATTTTAAAGGTCTCATTTTCACATGCATTTAAAAAATTGATATTTGTGCACGCGCAGTCTGCAAAACGTACAGTTAGCACCATCTAGCGGTAAGCAATAATAGCACTCATGAAATGCGATAGTTGCACCAAAACTTAAAAATGAATAATGAAATGATAATTATAATGTTAATTAACATCAATTTTAGATGTTTGTGAAAACATTATGAAATCAGAAAATTATAATATATGTGTACATAAATAATAAGTAATTGCAAACCAAGTATTATAATAGAATAGATTTTAAGATGCAAATATTTGGTATGGTACGCAAGCATGAAACAAATAACAAATTCTATTAGATATCGTCAACAACCTGATGATAAGTAATTGAAAATTTGAATATTATAAGAAAAATAATTTCAATATAGTAATTAATAATTAATGTGCATTATATTCGCGCGAGAAGATTATAAGAATATTCAACTTGAATAGTTAAACATTTTAACAATTTAATTAAATAACTGAAAGATTAAAGTTTCAGTTTTAAAAAAGCACACATTTTACCCTCGTCGGTTGTTTGGTTATTTTTGCCAATCGAGTGGATTCACTGATTCCACAATCTAACTAAAGTTGAATCCCGACAAACATACAGGACGAATGGCCCGAAACGGCACGGGAACTGGTTGTATTTTTATATTTTCAGACGAGCATAGTCACCACGAATGTACGAGCGTGCAAAATTCGGACATATTGTTTTTTTTTTTGTATATTTAATTTATTATATCAGGATAGGATTTTCTTCTACTTATATCGCGTTGCACTTTTTTTACGAATCGACATATTAAGGTCAAAACTACAGAGAAGTCGGATGACCCTCCGAATTCGTGATAATTCAAGCATCGATTCATTTAAAATCTTTCTATACACGTACTTTTTACAAGATTATTTATTCTTTAAAATATAGATATAGATATGTACAAGAAAGTATTTCGCGAAGAACAGGTTTCGATATCAAAGTAATAACCATGATTGCTTCGTGTTATCTAGTACTTAGTCAACCTTTTAATGAAAGCTCTTCCAACTTTCTTCCCTTCCCCTTTGCTTAGTATACTGTTAGAAAAATAGAAAAAACAACTAATTGTTAAATCGGGCCGTGTGCCTTTTCTCCGCGCGTTTCTCCTTTCTAAGGAAAGCTTCTCCGGGCACAAGCGCCCTAAAAAAATAACTATACTGACGGGGGTGTCCTTGGTACGAATTCGATGCGTCTACGAAGACGCTTTTGTATTGGAATTTGCCACAGCGAGGTTCTTTGTTAATGTGGCGATTCTTGCAGCGCGAGAGGCATTTGTTACCCTCTCCCAAGCGAGCCGCTTTCGGGTGTTCGAAGAGTCTTTATTCGTTCTTGAACGCTTGATCGGGTAACAGGTAGCAAACGCATTAATTTTATTTTATCTTACAATACCGCTTTAAACAGCACGGATGCAATCTTCGAATATTAGTTCGTTGAGTTATATATTGTGCGTGGGTGCGATAAGTATAATTAGTGTGAACGATGCAAGTTCTTTGCCATTTTTCGTTTCCACGACTCGACAGGAGGAAGCCTTCGACGAATTTGACCGGGATGGAACAATTAGTGTGCAGGACACCAGTCTATTTGGGTAAGTTATACTATACACGTTACGAAATAGAAAATTATACAGAAAATTTTCAGATCCATAAAAAAAGAGATAAAAGATAGTTGTGAACTATTGTAATTTTTAAAAAGTTAATTTAATACTTAATCGAAATTAGTTAACAATGTTTTCTTACATTGTATAGTTTATCTTTTAATAATGTATTTCTGTTCTTTCTTTTAGTGTTAGTCGGTCGTCGGTTCATTGCATTGTTCAAGATAACATGAATATGTACGGGTGCATCAATTGAAACCAGAAGATTATATTCAACGGATTGACTATTTCCGGCGGCATCTGGGAAAAATTGAGAGAATCCATCGTTCTGCACATACATTTTTTGGACAGACGAAGCACTTTTCACCACAGAAGGATGCTTCAATGCCCACAATTTACATGTGTGGAACGATGAGAATCCGTTTCCGATTCGCGCACGTGTAGCGCAGGAGCGGTCGCGTCGGCCCTGTTGCGTGGCCCTTGAGGTCCCCGGATTTCAATCCGTTAGATTTTTATTTCTGGGGGTTTTTGAAGGTAAGGTTATCATAATATGTTTAAATTCCTTATTTTATATGAATAAAAATTATTTCAGAATGAGGTGTATCGTACACCAATGATGTCTACGGATGACATGGTGGCCAACAATGGGTCACGCTCGCGAGGCAATAGCGAGGAGGGCAACAGCCTGTGTTGCCGCAAATGGGGGGCTAATTGAGGCCTATTTGTGAAAAGCTCCTCCGGTGGGGGTTTTAGTGGGTAGTGTGCACTTCGCACGAGTCCCACACTGCGTACGTAAATGTATTTCCTCCACCGTTAAAAAAAGAAAAAAAAAAAAAAAAAGGAAAATTGAAAAAGATCGGCCCCCGTTAGTCGCTGATTTCGTAAGGAGTATTTTAATTATTTAACGATAATTGATATAAAACACTGTAATGTATCAGGTATAATATGCAGTTAAAAAAAAATAAACATTGTTAAAATAATCCATCGGTCATTGTACGAACAGCTGATGTTATAACTGAGTCATTAAACTCCCGATTTATTCCACCGTAATTTTTTGATGGTCGCATAACATAAGAATGACCGGCAAATGCACCGAACGCGTGAACGATTATTCAGGAATATTTTTAACGACACTTTATTTTCTTTTTGTAGAGAATTGGTATTAAGACATCGATATAATATCAAATTACTGGTAAAGAGGCAGTATTTGTACGAGCCACGGCTCTCGGTTTCGTTTTCGATCACAAAGCGTAAGCCACCAACCGTTGCCAAGCAACGATGCTCTGTTGAACGTTTTCGCCCTCACGTGGCTATCGACACATTGTAGTCGAAATACTGTTTCCAGTCGTGATCGCCGGTTTCTCGTCTTCAAGACAGTGCAGTGGAAATTATTTCTGAAAAATCGTTCGGTGGCTTTAATTCGGCATATATACATGTCGGACTGATATCGTTTACTCAGTGAAAAGTGAGAGGGAAAAGTAATAATGAAAGGTAATAATGAAAAGTCACGGTGAAGCGGATTGAGAGTTTCTGTGCGATGAGAATAATTTGTTCAACTGTAAGAATCGTTCTGATGACGAAAAGCTATCGAACTAACGGCTAGAATTTGTGCAACAAAATTTTGTGTTACAAAAGTGCAATATTACCTTTTACATGTTCTATTTTAAAATGTAATCAACTGCGCTCATTAAATGCACCATTAGGTGTTCCAGGAATTGTGCATTAAGCGCGCATGATTTAGGTGAGCGTATGTTATAAGCCTCTAAATTCACCATTTCAAATTTAGAGGACACAATAAATATGCTGAAGCCTCCTGCACGATCGATAAAGCAGCGCATATTTATCTCGTTTTTTTACCACTAAATGACTGTACTGTTTCGTAATTCATGAAATGCAATTTCTTTCATGTTTATTTGCTTTATACATTACAACAAACTGTTGTTAGATTTCTGATATAAAATCTATCAGCTTATTTTTATAAGTAAGCATACATTTCCGAATATTTTGTTACTTATTAGTTCCTGTGAATTCAGCATAACATGTGCCAACGTTCTGGCGCTATAGCAAGTTGTGGGAATCCCTTGCAATTGGCAACCACTTTCCATAAGGAAACTAGATTGTCACATGAGCATGCACAGTATAGCAAATTCAGAACTGCCTTACTGTAATTTAAATTGTCCAATTAGATAAAACTGATTGGATTATAAATAACATATACAAAACCGTAAAGAAGTAGTGTCAAAGTAGTTTATATGAAATATGATTTATATGAACATGACATAAATTATAACCTTGTTTTATGTAATACAAAATAAATGCCGGTTTAGTAGTAACTTTATAAGATTGTAAGTAGTAGGTATACCTACTTTTATTAATAGTCTTAATAATTAATATCATACACTGTATAGACCATTGATCACTTTGAATGTGAGTTATAGTACTTTGTTAATTATTGTCTACATACTGAACTCGCATTATTTTTTATATATTATTATAGATACATAACATTAATTTTTAGAAGAGGATGTCCCGTATTATTGCACATGATATATGTAAAAAACCACGTACAAAGGATATTAAAATACAAGAAGATGTTACATTTTTTCAAATGGGTTTTTCCCAAAAAATCCTGGATGGATTATCCGTTTGTGGCTTCCAAAAACCATCACCAATTCAGTTAAAAGCTATTCCATTAGGACGATGTGGTTTTGGTTCGTAAAGTTTTAATTTTAGTTTATATTTGTTTTAGCTATTGTAATTGTAACTGAAATTATTTGCAGATTTAATAATCCGCGCCAAGTCAGGAACAGGCAAAACATTAGTATTTTCTGTGATAGCACTTGAAATGCTTGATGTACAAGTATCATCCATACAAGTATTAATATTAGCACCTACTAGAGAAATAGCGATACAAATTTCACAAGTTCTCTCATCTGTAGGGTGCGAAATAAAAGGTAATTTTGATGGATATTAATGGTCTTACTATTTCTTCATAGACAATCCATGGAATATGCCAAAAGAAAAAATGTTAATAGTAGATTCTATTGTTTAAGGTTTGAAAGTCGAAGTGTTTATAGGAGGTATAGCTATAGATGAAGATAAAAAGAAATTAAATGGTTGTCATATAGCTGTTGGTGCGCCAGGCAGAATTAGGCATTTAATTGATAAAGGAATCTTAAATGTTGGAAATGTTAGATTATTTGTTCTTGATGAAGCAGACAAATTAATGGAAACTAGTTTTCAAAAAGATATCAAGTTAGTATATGAATAAAATTATATTAGATTAAACTCATTAAATAGATAACAAAAGTTACATTACCATTTTCAGTTATATTTTCTCAAAATTACCATTAAATAAGCAAGTTATAGCATCAAGTGCAACTTACTTAGGAGATCTAGAAACATTTTTACAAACATATATGTGTTCTCCAGTTATTGCATCTCCAGATAATAATGAAGCAATTCTTATTGGATTAAAACAATTTGTAACTGTTGTTTCTTTTCATCCAAATGCTATGAAACAGGTTTGTTATTACTTCTATACCTTAGTAAATTATTCTTTAATATTTTAAAAGTATATATTTGTAGTTATTAAATTATATGTTGCTACATTTTTATACATGTATTTTATATTTCAGGTCCAAATAAAAGTAGATGAACTGACAAAAATACTTAACTCTGTTCCATTTAAGCAGTGCTTGGTTTTTTCAAATTATCAGTCAAGGTAAATATATTAACATTTTTGTATGCAATTTCAAGCAATTGTGATTAATATTAATTTTTAAAAGAAAAATTATTTTGTTACAGAGCTCAGTCAGTATGTAGCAAAATTAATTCTATGGGTTTTAGTGCAACTTATATAGCTGGAAATCAAGATATGGCAAAAAGACTTGATGCAATTAATAAATTAAGAAGTTTTAAATGTAGAATACTGATAACAACTGATTTAACTGCAAGAGGTATAGATGTGGACAATGTTAACTTAGTGATAAATCTTGATTTGCCCACAGATGCCCCAACGTATTTACATAGAATAGGAAGAGCTGGGCGTTATGGATCTTATGGTATTTCTATAACAATAATTGCAGAAAATGAAATTCAAACATTTAAAGAATTATTAAATTCTATCGGCGGTCCAGATTTTTATGTTTTAAAACTTCCTTCATGTTATCCGAATGACATCTGGAGTACTTCCGATACATTGTTCGAAAAATTGTATGCAAAATCAGACTTTGTTAAGGAAAATGAACTTGAAAACAAGGTTGACAGCGATTTTACAAATGATTTATCTTCAGATACTACTGATACAGAATTACGAAATAATATTCATTTAGAAGATAGTGAAAGTACACTTAATAAAAGTGAAAAAAATGCAGAAAATACACAATATTATAACCCAGATAATGTAGAAAATGTTCTAGCGAAACATATTCACAATTATCAAAAAATTGGTCTTAATTCAAAAATTTTGTCTAACTTGTCTGATAAAATGAAAGTCAGCTCGTTATTTGAACAAGATATGAATAACATTGATGAACCTGAGGAAAATAAAGGCAATAAAGACGATACTGTTTTGACAAGTTCATATAATTCATCTAAACCAAAAGTTATACACAACTTTAAGTTAAACTTTCCATCAAGCAATTTATCTGCATGGCAAAAAGCTAATGAAGATACACTGTTTCAAGTTGATTTGACTGATATCCAAGATGGAAATTTATCCAGTTCTGATATTGATAATATTATCGAACATTTAGAATTCAACCGTTACCATAAATTAATAGAAAAAAATTGTTCTTCACAAGAGGATCATTGTATAGAAAATGATAATGTAACTACTAATGTAGTAACAGTTTCGGGTGATATTCCAGTGTATGTAAATCTTCACTGTTTAAAAGAATTGAATTGCTGTATATCAGAACAAATGGAAAATTCTAGAAAATCTGAAAATGAATCATCATTCGATGACGAGGAAAAGTTATTAGAAGCAGTTGGATGGAAACAAAAATTAGATTTTGAAATTGAATTATTAGATACTACAACGGAACTTATGAAAGAGTCAGTTCAAAAATTAGTATATCAAGAACATGTTGAACTGCTTAAAATATTTTACAAAATACAAAAGCACGCTCTCTTGTGCATCTACCCAGAAATACGAAACGATGATGAGATAGATGACACTTATGCGTATTCCGGATTCACATTAAATGGAAATTTAATAGAAATGTATAAAGAAATGGAGGATTTTAAAACTTCTCAGCGTATACCAGGAAAAAAATTTAATGCATATTTTCCATATCCAATTGAGAATGATTCATATATGCCAAACCTTAAGATATTGAAAACCGATTTAGATAGTTACCGTAATTCATTGCGATATTTGAATTCAAGTCCGTATCCTAGAGAGAAGCTATTGCAAATAGTGAATTATGTCGCGTTTATCAGCGAAAGTAAGAAACATAACTTGATAAGAAAGTTAAGAGGTGAAGGAAATTTATTATTTGAAGAATTATTATCAACAATAAAAAATGAATTATTAAATGATCAATTAAATAAAATACAATGTATGAGTCGTGAAAACCAGTTTCAAAAATCTGATACTGTAAATCAGACTGGAGATGTTAATTCAAAAGATATAATACAAAGTACTGACATTAAGACTGACATTAAAAATGTAAAAGATATTACACAGAGAAGCATAAATATAAGTGAAAACGAACGGAACAAAATATGTGACGAATATAATTCTAATAATTTAGTATTAACAAAATTTGCACAGAATGATTATACTGAAACACAAGCATCAATCTATCATCGGTTACAAAATAACGTTTCTCCTTCGTCGAGCAAGACTGACGATCATAAGGAGTATAAGATGAGTAAAAAAGTATATTCAAAACGTAAATTTTACACTTCCAAAATAAATAAAACACGCGCAGGTGCTGCTAAAAAGGCAGACAAATCTTCATATACAATTACAACAAATAATACTGTTCATGATGTTGATAGATTATGCAATAACACTGGTATATATGAAAAACTATCAAATATAAAAATAGAGCATCATTCATTAAGATCTATGGAAAGTAGTAAACATAATTATAAATCTCGTGAACCATGTAAGTCTGATACACTGAATAGTGATGAATCTGTTAATACATCTTCGACAAAAACTGTATTACAGAAGCATTTGGATGATAAAAATTTATCAAATTCAATGAATGTTTCTGGTACTTTTGAGGAACATCAATCTGAACAGACCAAACCTTTAAATACACAACATTATATTCCTTTCTACAACTATATGCATACTATCCCTCCTACATTTCAAACAAACAACTGTATAAATGGCCCTACTTATTTTTCAAATTCTACTCATTCACGAAATGAAACTAATCTTCACTGTTCGTTGGATAAAAATATTCACGAACGCGAAATAGAAATTGACCAGTTTTTATTGTCTCTCAGAGCTCAGACTGATCAATTACATTTAGAACTGTATAAGTCGGAAATGCTGTATAATTGTACAAAGAATTGTAATTAATAATAGCGCTATTAAGCAAATTTAAGTTATAAGTTAAAAGTAAAAATGTCGGACAGTTCCTATGGTGCAGTTTAATTTAATTTTGTACAATATTTCAGCACGCGTTCGCTTTACGATCGATTATCAGTAAATTTTAAATCGATAAAGTCATAAAAAATGGTTAGTAATGTACATTTGTAATAATATAAGTACTCCTGTAACGTTTTAATACCATAAATGAGTACAGCACTCTTTTTTTAATATCTAGATAAAATATGTATAATTGATTCTTGTAATAAAATTTGTATGAAATCTATTATATTGAAATCTTTTTATTAAACAATCTTTAAAGTTCTAGGACATAGAATATTGTTTTTAAATATTTTTGTGTTTAGTTCATTGTTCAAATGCAAACATTTAGAAATTAAACATATCATTTGTATTAGTTAATTTTTGCGTGTAGTAGTTATTTAGTTATATTGCCGTTTTTACCAAATCATAAACAAAGCAATAGACGTTAAAGCGATCAAGTCGAGTTACGCATTTCATGTTACATGCAAATAAAATACTTATAATTTGTATTAAACAGAAATGTTAAATGGTTTTATTTATTTGGATATCATATGCAGGTTGTGAGTTAGGTAGATCAGGTTTCTAAGGAGTTTCTTTGAGGGGAACGAGACGAAAAAAACCACCTTACGAAACTCGTCTCGTGAGAATTTGGGGTACGCGCTCGTTGTGTCCGTCCTTTATTCGCAAAATAATCGTTTGAGCAGCCCGCCTAGCATACTTCAGTCGGTCACCACGTGCTTTCGCGTGAAGGAGTCTCTTAATCGCGTTCGCGAGTGTTGTTCAGTGTTAATTAGTAAATTTATCGATCTTTTTCTTTGCAAATTACGTTCGCTCGTGAATATTCGTTCGGTGTGTGATTAAAAATATGTCGTCCTCGAGAAAATACTTCAAACGGATCCCAATTTACGTCGTAGAACCCCACGACGAAGTAAGTTTTTGAATGATTAACGTCTTTCAAGTTTGTTTACATTATAACTTGCTCCGTCGAGATTTCTTCGTTAGTACGCTAGGGGCGCTATCGGCGCTCCATCTACCAATGACGTGTTGGTCACGTGACGTTGCAAATTGAAATTGAAGCAGCGTCAAAGTTTTCAAGTTCAAATATAGTCGAAAATTGAATTTGTCGATGTCTTCGTAGGTTTTGCCGTTTATTTATCGTTGTTTGGGATCGAAGCATCTTCCGTTTGAAGGAAACGCGTTCGTGCATTTGGATTCTCATCCCGATATGCTTATCCCGAAAACGATGTTGGCGGATACCGTGTGGGACAAAAATCAGTTATTCAGGTATTCAATATTATTCGTTTCAGTTAATAAATTCTGATTATTGTACTAAATTCATATGTTATATATATGCATAACACACAGTTGCAGTTATTGAGAATGTTGAGATATACGTCATATTTTGTTATATTAATAGCATTAAATGTCATAGCATATACTAAGTAGAAATAACCAATAATTAATTTGTCTGGTACAATTTAGAATATTCGAAAAATTTAATTTCGTAGTATCGTGTATTTATCAGGTTGTTGTTCTGGTGAATGTTGGATGTTTAAATATGAGTTTTTAAAGTATTTTGCCGAGATAATAAACGTATGTTTGATAACAGTGAAATAAGCATTGAGAACTGGATATTGCCTGCTGCATACGCGGGACATTTGAAGCACCTGATCTGGGTCAAACCACCGTGGGCAAATCAGATGGCTGATGGCGTATCAACCTTCTTCATCGGCAAGCATAAGGACAACGGATCAATAAGGTAAGTTTTTAAATACTTTTTTACTGTCGTTACGCACTATAAACGAACATTATTAAACTAACAATGTATCATTACATTCATAACCTAACAAACGCGAATCGTACAAAACTGATTATTTAATTCAGTTATCGGAAAATTTATATTTAAAAGTTCATATTTACAAAATTGAAAATGCTGTGTCTTAAAATATCTTCGATACATTTTGAATTAAATTAAGAGTTATTTTCATGGATACATTTTTTTCATAAAGGACATGCAAATTTCTAGAATATTACATATAATCACTTAGGGTATGATATGGACAAGGACGAAAACATTTAATTATGAATCCGGTAAGTATGGCAGATTATATTGTCCTTGAAATACGTTGTCGACGCAAGCGACGCCGGTATGATAAAGCGTATCTACAGTTTTTCAATTAATCGCGCTGTTTCATTCTTTATGGGTAATAAGTCATCGGCGTAAGTTAAGATCACGCAACGGTAATGTTAAGTCTCGGAAAGCTCGTGCCACCTGTCGACAATTTTCTGATGCTTGTCTCGGTACGGAAAGACACACGTAACATTATGCTATAGCTATCCCAAATGTGCACCGAAGATGGCGTGCTCGCGTATGCTAATCGCCACGAAAGTAGACATTTAACCCTCGTCAGTCGTCAAGTGAAAAATAATTCTCTGCGCTTGTATGATGAGCGCTTCGTCGTCACCGCGCATGTTTTATTCTCTCGTTTTGTCTGTACAACCAGCGCAACGTACGAATCGCTAGCTAACACATTCTACACGCGTTGCGTGCAAATTATAATTAAAATGGAGCATCGAACTGGTTCACTTTCAAAGATGTAATTTACGATTCGTCATGGATTCTTGCCGCTCTTATTTCGTACGTTGTAAAATGCAAATGTCGTGTCAAGGGACAAGACGATTTCGTCGTTTTTTTCCTGCGCTCGGGAAGAATGAAAAGGCGAGCTTTCGTCGCTTTGTTTGATCATTGTGAATCTGATTTTTTTAACACTTTTAACATTTTTTTAACATCATTGAACTTTTGGCATAGTATGCGGAATGTTCTCAATGTTTTAACATGGAGTTTTGTTTACTTGTTGAATGGAGACTTTTATGGGAGACGGAAGATACCTAGTTCTCAAATACTCAAATTTCGAAATCTCTCAATTTTCAAGTCAAGAAAAAAAATGCTAACATATCCAAATTTGCGAATTTCTGAAAGTTCAAATTTCTAAATTTCTAAATTCCCAAATTCCATAATTTCAAAATTTTTTAAATTCCAAATTCTTCAATTCTCAAATTCACAACTTTTCAAATTTTCAAATTCTCAATCTCACAAATTCCTATATTCTCAAATCCTCAAATCCCCAAATTCTGAAATTCTCAAATCTCTTAAGTTCTAAAATATTCAATTTCCCAAAACATTAATTTTTGAATTCTTAAGTTCTTAAATTCTTAAATCGTTAAATACTCAAATTTCCAAATTTCCAAATTCACAAATTCTCAGCTACTCAAACTCAGAAATTACTATATTCTCAAATTCTCGAACCCCTAAGTTATGAAATTTCCAAATTTTCAAATTCTAAAATTCCAAAGTTTTTTAATTACCATTAACCAATATCAATATCAGAATTCTGAACTTCCAAAATTCTCAAATTTACAGTTTCTTATATTCTCAAATGATTAATCTAAAAATTCCCAAATATCCACATTTCTGAATGATCAAGTTCTGAAATTCTGAAATTGTCAACTTCTCAAACACTCAATTTCGTAATTCCCAAATTCCCAGACTGGCAAATTTCCAAATCCCCAAATCTCCAAATCTTCACCAACTTTTTTGTTCCAATGTTACAATTACAATAGTGTCCTACTAAAATAGATCTTGTAGTAAAATTTGTCCGTTGACCGTATAAATAATTCTCAAAATTGTTAACTTCATTGTGCAACTCATGCAATGAAAACGGTATAATCGATTGTTCCATGACTGTATTGTTTAGTGTACATATTTTATCGTTTGTTTCGTGCGTGTGTTACAACATCATTATCAAACACTGTACTAATATTGAAATCGAAACGTGTTTTCGTGATAAAAGTCACCTGGGACCATTACGTGAAACACGTTCGAGAGGTATTGAAAGTTAGAACACTATATCGCGCGACCGTAATGTACATAAAATATCATAATGTTTCAGCATGATTCATGGAGTATACTGGTTTTATTGTTCTGTCAGGTTTCTCTGTATGCGTGTCATTCAGCGATATGAATAATTGTTCCTCCATTCTGAACACGAGGGCTAATGCAGATATTTAAACTCGACGGATCGTGTCACATCTATAAAGATGTGACATCGTATTTTATAACTTGTTCACAATGCTGTTACGTTTTGACAATGATGCGGTACGTTCAATTAACGCTGTAATTTAACCATTTTGTTCTTTGAAATAACAGTACTCTCCACCATTTCTATATTGTTGCACTGCCTTACAATCGTTTCAATAATTCTTTGTATAATTTTTACAAAGAATTTATTTTCATAATTAATGATTTTTAACTGAAGTACTATCCTATAATCTTTGAAATAATGTTGGGTAGTAATTTCATTATTTTGTCTGTTGAACTCTAGGTACTCTTCATCATTTCGATATTGCATTGTCTTCTATTCGTTTCAATAATTCTTTATGTAACTTTTACAAACAATTTATTTTTATAATGTATGTTTTTCAACTAAGTTTTTATATCATAATTTTGAAAAAATGTTCAGTGATTTGAATTGAATTTATGACATGGATTTTTTTAACACGTACAGTCTTAATTGTGTTTTTATATACAATCCAGAGATGCTATGATTTCACGAATTTTAGGGTTTGTAAAATTATAAGAGTGCACATACATTTATGGATTATGTAGCTTAACAAATTAGTTAAATATTATATAGCTCTATCAATTACCTGAGTTTTAGTTTCGATCCACGTAAAATCCCCATCATTTCAATATTAAAGAGTATTTATAAGGAAATACACAAATATCCTACAAAATGTAACACATTGCGCTGGGAACATTTTAAAAGGTATATTAAAAAGAATTGCGAAATTGTCAAATTAAAAGTAATAGTTTGTTTATTACTTATCCTTATGCGTTCACATTCAGTTGTTTCTAAACCGGTTAAGGTGTTCGCGTTTTGTAATTATCCATCACAATTATGCAATTGTTCGTTATTATCAATAACACGATAAAAGTTGATTTCCGCTATGAAATCGCGTGCAGTGGCAAAAAATGAAAGTAGATCTCGATCGTTGGGAAATAAAAGTAAAATTTCGAACATCGCAAACGCGTTCGAGTATCGGTTTACAGGGTCGAAACTTGAAAGATGGTAAACATGTGACGATGGTAAGTTGTCACAGTCGATTAGTCTACAATGTTGAATACGTGGAGATAAGGGGGGAGTTGCAGAAGTTAACGGGTAGGATGAACGAGAAGGATAAAAAGAAAAAGGCAGATAAAGTAGCAAAGGAAAGCCGACACTGTGAGCCGCGGCGATATCTGCCAAGAAACTGATGGCCGTGATGTACCGCTCCGCCAGGGCTTGAGTTATGTTTCTCGAATTATCGTGGATATATGTCCGTGTTCCGTGAGTGAAGCACGCGAATTATGCCGTTGTCAAGACCTCTCTGTACCCCTGTGCTTCCGTTCATACCATGTTTCGTGCATACGTTTCGATTGCGTCGATAGCCACAGTCGGCTGAAACTCTTAAACGGCGATGAGTAACCCTAGTTCCTTTTTCGAAGCAATTCGAGTTGAACTACTTCCTACTTCAAATCTCTTGCCCAGAAAATTAAAAAAATTCCAAATTACTATGTTACTGACATTTATCCATCTCATGCCACTTAATTTTTTTATAGGACTCTCTAGAGCAAAGAGAATATATGGTTTAACTGTATGTTATAATTTAACACTAAAATTACCGACGTATGATGCACAATTATTTTGAAGTTAAGAATGAAGTTAAAAAATAAACGAACAAACGATGAGACATAAATGATTCTACCTGGGTTTGGTTTAATTTCACATATTATTACAAATGAAAGAGGAAAAAAAGAAACATTTGGAAATATTGTATAATTTATGCAATATCTGGAATTGGATTCTTAGGTTTTATTGTATGAGCCCATCATAATACGCTTATTGATTCTTTGTCTTTGTGACAGTGAGTAAAGATGTCAAGAAAACCATTCAAATTTTGTCAGTTGAAGTAGAAAATTTATAAATGGGTCATTTGACCCCTTTGGTAGTTTTAGTATTAATAATTCATATGGATGGTAATTATTGGCGATTATTGTCCGTTTGGACGTTTCATTATTCATTTGAACATTTAATCAGTCAAATGGACATTTATCTACGTACGTACATACAATAATTCTACGTATATCCACATAGTATGTATATATACCTAGTTTTACGTACATCTACTGTATATGTATATACTTAGTGGTACGTTCATGTACTTCGTACTACGTATGTGCGTGTACCTTGTTTTATGCAGTCTCTAGCTAATTCTATGTGAATATAAAACTGGGCCAATAGACAATAAAAAATGTGGCAATTTGAGATTGTTTAGATTTTGGAATATAGAAATTTGGGAATTTGGGGATTTGGGAATATAGAAAATTGGTAATTTTAGGATTTGGGGAAAATAGAAATTTGGGAATTTGGGAGTTTGGAAATGTAGAAATTTTGAAAATGAGGTTTGAACATTTTTAAGTGTTAAAATGCGAGAATGTGGAAATTCGAAGATTAAGACATTTGAGAACTTGGGAATAGAGAAGTGTCGATATTAGGAAACGCAAGGATATCAATATTTAAGAATGTAGAAAATAAAAAATGTACATACTTGAATGTTTAGAAATTGACTATCTAAGTACTTTGAAAATTTGTAAATTTGAAAACTTGTGAATTAGAAGACTTACAATTAGTTATCTGAAAATTTGGAATTTATAAAACTTTATATGTTTGAAAAATTCGATAATCTACGTATAAATTTTTCAAACATGCAATGATCAGGACAAATGCCCTGTTTGCTAGCAGTATTATAATAGTATAATATATCGTGATAACTTCTTAACTCCTCCTTAAAGTATCTACATATATGATACATATCAAATCGTTTCGTGACTCTAAATGGTCACTGACTATTGTATTATATTCATAGTACTGTATGATGTATATCTGTGTATCACCTGTAAGCAGGTGTTATGTTAATTTCACTTTACTGAATTATCTAGGACTCTACTAGGGTAGTCCTGCAGAAAATATGTGACACTCGATTTTCTTTTTTTATAACTTTGTATAGGCAAGCTGTTCATTGTAAAACAAGGATGGCTTATGCATATATTTATATTCATTATGGGTATGCACATGTGACCCAGACAGATACATATACATACATTTATTTTATCGTTGAACGGTTGCGAATATGCATCTTTTATTTTATATTCCGACAGAGTATATTTGTTTTTATTTTGCATTATTTCAAAGAATACAATTCGCACAATTTCGCTCCAAAAATCTATTATTGATAGTTCGTTTAAGTTTGTTTGTCTCTGATCATACCATACTGATTCTATTGACTATATCGTTTATTGTTTCAATAATATACATTCTTAAAGAAAAATTGTTGTTCATACAATTTTTAATTTTCTAAGAAAACATAAAAGTTGCATTACGATTTTTAATTAATTACGTTTTCCACATATCAATAATAGCTTAAATTCAATAAAGTACGATAATTTTGCACTAAAAATGAAATACATAAACCCGTAAATAAATAAATAATTGGTATAGCGAAAAAGAGTTGGAAATATCGAGATCGGGTAAAATACGTAGCTAATTAATTTGCTGCTGCAGTAATTATTATAGATTCTCGTGATCGATTAAAGCAATTTACACTGCTGAAGCAGCGAGCGAAACAATTAAATTTTTCTTAGATTGTTAATCACGTACCGTATTAAACGTTGTTTAACGAAGCAAAGATCGTGATGTTTGTTCAGGAAACGGTATAGGTATCGTTTCTAATTGCTTTAAATGTAGGAAAGTCGTCCTCTAGTGTTCTCGATCATTAAGTATACCTACGTGTAGCCATTAAAGTGAATTACGACGGGGACAAAAATTTACCGGTTAATAATAATTGCCCGGCTGTAAGATCGGACACCGTGGGTAGAATATCGTCGTGATAAGATCTAAAATACGATGCCATCGGCCGCTTTTCGTTGAAGTTATACATACGTAATCGCGTGTACCCACGCGCAGGTGTCGATCGGGTGCAGATCGATTTGCATCGACGATCCGCAACATGTGTTGGATCCTAGAATCACAATAGGCATTGAGAAAATTAGGCTTCGACTCAAGATTCCGCCAATAAAGTAGTTTTTTGTCCCTTCGACCTCTTTAGTTTTTAGAAGTCAAGAGGTTTGTCAATCCGTAGCAGCAATAAAACCCAAGGACGGTTACGTTTCGTTGAGTGTTTTCCAAGTCATTCACCTTAGTACTAGAGTCTTTTGTTTCGAATTTTCTATACATGTCGAGGTATTTTTTAAATTTATTAGTCGCTACTGACATTTTGGAAACACCGTGTACCACTCCACAATTCTATTTCCACCTAAGTTTGTTTAACCAATCATATAGTAGATACAGTTTTTCCTAACTTCTTTCCCAAACTTACGGCCACTCCAAGCTTTCTTGGGTTGTAACGAAGCTTCGGAGATACATTCGATATTCGACTTTAGACATTCATACATTAGACATTCACACATTAGACATTCACACATTAGACATTCACACATTAGACATTCAACATTAGACATTCAACATTAGACATTCAACATTAGACATTCAACATTAGACATTCAACATTAGACATTCAACATTAGACATTCAACATTAGACATTCAACATTAGACATTCAACGTTAGACATTCAACATTAGACATTCAACATTAGACATTCAACATTAGACATTCAACATTAGACATTCAACGTTAGACATTCAGTATTGGACATTCAACATTAGACATTCAGCATTAGACATTCAACATTAGACATTCAACATTCATTCATTCGATATTCGCTTATCGCAATCAGATTCTAGTTTGATACATGTACATTTTAGTCCTTATATATTCGTACTCTAACTTTTATACATTCAATCAGTTCATTTTGTAATAAAGTATAATTGTTACTTTAATTGTTCGGAGTTATATTCATTCAATTTGATACAGTCCACTGATCTTAGTTGTTGGGATTTCCATTAATGTCCCGCGTCGTTCAATCGTCACTCAAATAATTGATGACGCTGCGACACACATACAATATGCACTAAATTTTGTTACTTTTCGGTTCTCGTATGCTCTTGGCGTGCTTTTTTCAATCGCTTCACGCTATCTACATATAGTCGACAGCGAATCTGGTTTCCCTTGGGAGAGTGCGGCAATTCGGAGTGTGGGTATATGTATAGATGTGTAGGGATACAAGAAAATACATGCTTATAGTATGAAAACAGGAATACAGAAATAAGTGAATTTCGGAATACAGAAATATGTGAATTTAGGAAAACAGAAGTACAGAAATGCACAAACACACAAATACAGAAATATTGAAATACTAAAATATAGAACTACAGAAGTTCAGAAATACATAATATACAGAATGTATATTCATTCATACATATTCATACGTATAGAAATATAGGATTATATGACTATAGCAACGTGTGAACATAGAAATACGGAAATATAGAACTTGAGAATGTAGGATCCAGGAATATGGAGACGGGGCAGAGTAGAAATGCAGGAATGTGGGTATGTAGTAATATATGTATAATAGAACTATGTATAAGAATTCAATAGAAAAATAGGAATGTGGGAATGTATTATGTAGCCAACATAGGAATAGGGGAATGGGGGGTGAGTGTTAGTGTAGGAATGTAGAAATATTAGAAAAAAAAGAATACAGAAATCTGGGAATGTGTGAATATGGGAATATTGGAATGTACGAGTACTGGAATATAGAAATGTGCGAATGTGGGAATATTGAAATATAGCAGCGTAGGAATGTGGATATGATCGATCATATGAATGTAGGAATGTGGAGATATAGAAATGTAAGAATATAGGAATATTGGAATTTGGCATGTAGTGGTGTAACGTTATAGGGATGTAAGGGTATTTGAGATATACATACTTATTGTATAGACATAGAGATACAGAGGCATAAGAATATAGGGTTACAGGTGTACAGGTATAGAGACATCGGTATTTAGAGATGTTGGGATGTTGGTATGCCTGTATCCAGGAATGTCACGGTACATTGGTATCTAGGAATATTGAAATGTGTTATCCTGTAACTTTTCGAATCTTTAAAAGTCTCATTAAAGTCTTTCAAATAATCTCATTTTTCGTAATTTTACCTGACAATGAATACTTTAGTATTAACGATCTTACTAAATAATAATAATTTTAGTAAATAAATAGTACCTAATAGTAATATTACTTAAATAATACTAACAGTAATAATGTCTTAAATAATAAATAAAATCATTTTCTGTGTTTCAAAGTTTTACCATTTTGTCAAGTGGACATCATTTATAATTTTCAATAAATTGAATGAAACAGTCGATCGGTAATGCGTACATGGTACATTTGGTCATTCTCGTCGCTGAACGAGCGAACGTACGAATTGACGATGATTTAGGTCGGACGTTTTTTTTTCGTCGGTCATAAGGAATTTTCATTCGCCGTTGACTCTCTTTTTCGTGGTCGCCAAGGAAAGAATCGAGGAAGTTCGATTATAAGGGATCGCGACAATGGACAATGGCGCAATAATCTACAATAGAGATCCGCTTGGAGATTCCATGCCGAATGAATAGGGCTTCTAGGACAATCATCTCGTAAACTCGGCTTCCTTGCACGCCCCTCTCTTCGTGCCACGTGTTCTTCTGTTCCGTATTTCACGTTTCGTGCTTCTCCGGACTCAAGAATCTGAATCACCGGTTTATGCGAAAGTGTTCCTAACTAAGGAAGTCGCCTGGTGTTCCTTCGAAACACCGCGACCTTTCTTGTTTCCTTCTTGCATCGGCGTAACTAGAATTTCTCGCCGAAGGGAATAGGCGCGTGTTATATCGCCGTGTTACGTCGCCACGCGTCCTACCGCTTACTGCATAAGCCACCCGAATGTTTCTCCATTCTGACTTCGTGAAGTAGCGCTGCATTGATTTATTTTTTCTGCGAATTTTTAATTGGGATCGTTAGTTTGTCATTTTTATGCGTGCTTTTATTCTCGTTACTATTGAACCTGTCGCGCGGTTTCGCTTTCTGGGTAGTATTTTATACATTTTTTGACATTACTTGAGCCTTTCGGCGCACAAATCGATGAACTCCACTTCTTGAAAAATCTTAAATTTAAGTGTCAAAGCACTTAGTATAGTCGTAACTTTTTATATTTATAATAACCTTCCTGAATGATGAAGATTAACACCATTAAACGACAAAAGTTTGTTGGCTATTGAATAATAAGTAATTTATTTCGGAGGCCATTTTTATTAACTCCATGCTCTAATGTACATGGTTTTAATAACGCATTTTTTCATCAGATGATTGATACAATATAATCAAAACTTGTAAAAATAACAGCCATTTATGTTATCCAAATGACCCACCAAGATTTTTTTTGCAACAAAACCTTTAAAACATGCAATAATTAACAGACAAGTAACCGTCACAGGGTTTCCAGTGAATTGGCTCAAAAGACGTTGGACAATGTTAGAAGGGTTCAAACCCTACCTTATACAATTCAAATGTGATTATAACAAAGATGCAGAATTTAATGACATTAATATTAAGAAATCTGTAGCAGATAGACCAAAAAGTTTCAAAGATGTAGATCAGTCTTATATCCTAAAGGTAGATCTGGGACAAGGGAAAAAAGGAAAGATATCATGGACCTGCTAAAATTAATTCCTCCTGTTAACCACAATTATTATAAAAACTTGACAAAAAATTGAAATGACGAGTCTTCATATACAGCCGATGAAGAAGACTGTTTATATTGTTGATGAATCACAAATAATGTATTATTATATTAGAATTGACAACATTCATTTTTATGCAAAATTTGTAATAAAAGTATTAGGGGCACCGGAAAGTAATGTCGTTTCTGTGCATTCGTTTTCTTCAGATATTTTGGTCAAAAATCAATTGATTTAGATCGATCCGGCCTAGAAAATTTTTACAATAGATGGAAAAAGGTTGTTGATGACGAGGGTCATTGCATCATTAATTAAAAATAAAATCGTATTAAAAATTTATTTGCAAAAACAACGACATTACTTTCCGCTCCCCTAATATATAATAAGTAACTTTTTCTGTAACAAAAAACTTGCAAATTTAAACAGTGAATTCAACTTTATTACTTTTTATCAGTTGCCAAATCGATCAACTCCACCAGCCACATAAAAATTGTAACGTTACTAAAGATTATTTTTTGGCTATTCTTTCTTGTTAATTTTATGTACCGTTAGACGAAAGCTATATTTGTATTTATGCATTCTACAATATAAGTTCGAATTTATATTATAAAGGGAATTTTATAAAACAACGTACATTATATCGTCAAATTTCTCGACTTCTAATTTTATGGAATTAATCGATTCGTGCGCTGAAGAGCTTATTTTTCAAAATTATGGAATTTGAAAGATGAAAGTGATAATATTCCTTACTTCAATATCTTTTACTAAAAAATTTGAAAATTCGTAAATTCCTAATTCTGAGATTTCTACATTCAATACCTTTTAGATTTGAGAATATGAACATTTCTATATTTCTAATTTCATTAATTCGATAATTGTGCCCATAATTATGAAAATGGTCTAAGTCAATTCCATCTTTAAAAACATTTCTGCATGAGAATCATACAAAAAATTCATGTTCATAATAAATTTTCATTAATCGGGACTAATAGAATTCTATTTTAAAATGTTGCATGATATAAAAATATTTTTTAATCCATTAAATATCTCAAAACAAGAAATATGTGACTTAGACCACTTTCATAATTATGAGCACAATTACAAATTTTCAAATATACATATATTATACATTTGAGAATTAAAAATTCTTGAGTAGGTACGCGAATTTGACAAATTTAAATTTCTAAGTACATACATGTAAAATTCGCAAAAACTGTAAATCTGAAATTGGGAAAATCAAAATTTATATTTCTAAATTCAGAAATTTGATTCAAAGTTTTCAATTAGACTACAAAGTCGATTCGACCGAACGTTCTCCGATTTCGTACAAATGAAATCGTAATAGGTCCACGTGATTCGATTCCAAGAGTCCCATTCGATTTTCTCCAACTCTCCGCTACGGCACAGATACGCGATACATTCGATTACATGGAAATCTCTTAGTCCACTCGTTATGCCCCCGCGCGCACGATCTGGTCCCTAGCTAGTTACGCCAATGTCCCTTCCCAAGAAACATCCAACTACAAATTACACACGTCGCCAGCCACACGTGTCTTCGGATCCCTGGAGTGTTTAGTTCGGCGTGGTCTGGCTAATTACGCGCGATCGTTTTCTTCGATAGCTTCTCGACAAACATGATCGCGAATTTTCTCCGAAGAAACGCCATCGAGCCAGCGGGTAAGGGATTCCACGGGTCGCGGGATAACGATACTTTTTTCACGCGATTCGCACGAAAACACTTACGTAATTGGGCCGTTCCCGTTGTCCACGTTCAGGGATCTCGGGAATTCGTCGAATTTCGTAATGTCCTCCCATAGCAAGTAGTAAATACCCGCCGTGGCCGAGACTCACGGTGGTTCTTTGAATACCGGTACGGGTAGAGATTTTCAGCCAGTGTCTTAATCGCATAACTTGTTCCCGGTAATGTAAGCGCGGCTTATATTTCCTGCCTTTTTTCCACGGAACGTTTATCACCGCATTAGGAACACCCGAGAAAAGTTCACGGGTTGTAGAACACAAATTGTTCCTCGCTACGCTGTTTGAATAACCGTCTGGGCATGTTGTATCGCGACTGGCTGGCCTCTGAGTTATTCGCAGTTTACGCCAGTTACATAGATAACTGTCTTGATCACATTCACGCGTGAAATTACCTCTAACTCATCCTCGTGCTGGACTTATCTTTTTTCTTCACCTGCTTATCTACGGGTTTTATGATCGCTGCGTCTTTTTCGGCTTTATCTGTTCGTGTTACGACCCTTAACGACGAACAAGTGGAACGCTTTCTGTGTACTTGATTTTCTTCGGTATCTCAACACCGTGCTTCTAATTTCTGAATTCAGAAATTTTCTGTGTTCGAACGTATCGATTTGGATATTTTGACTTTTCAAATTTTTCAATGTAGGAATTTTAGAAAGAAAAAGCTACCTCGATTATGAAGTTGAAATTTCGTCAAAATTTATAAATTGAGGAGCAAAGAAGGGAAGGAAAATTGGTGCATTCGAATGGTGGAAATTATTTAACTTAAAATTTGTAGATTGTGTGAAGTTAACCTTCTAATCAAGAGATTTTCGTATTGATTTTCATATTTAGATTTCTTGAATTTTCTAATGCACAAATTATCAAACAGAGAGATTTCATTAAAATGTGTTTATTGAAGAGTTTGAAAATTTCTAAATATTTTAATTAATACACCCGAATCCTGGAAATATCAAGTTTAAATAATTAAACACTGAAAAGTTTGCAACTATTTCAACATGAAAATTGATGCATTTGAATTTTGAAAATTGTCGAACTGAAATTTTTGCATTTAAAAATGTGTACAATAAAAATTTTGAGTTAGCCATTTGTACATTGAAAAGTTTTGAAATTGCTAAATATTTTAACTGCTACACCTAAGTATTGGAAATTTCAAGTTTGAATGCATGAGCACTGAAAAGTTTGTAAATACGATATCAAAATTAATGTATTCGAATATAAAAAATTTGTGAACATAAAATTCGGAATTTTTTCATTTAAAACTGTAAATTTCTCATTTCGAGTTTGAAATTCAGACATTGAAACGATTGAAAATTTTAAAAATATAAATACATTAAAAAATTTATAATTTATAAATGTATAAATTACGAAGCTTTGAAACATTCACGTTGAGACCTTTAGAAATTGTTAAATTTATAAATATTTTAATTAGAAAGTTCAGACCAGCTCATCGTCATTGATCATTTTAAAGAGCAAATACTCAACGTTGAAAAACCAAGTAGGAAAGTATGAGTTTGTACATTGAAGTGGAGTTGTTGATTGAAATGCTGTTAGTATTTCATTTTTCGAACATCGAGCAATTTATGCGGGTAAAGTTATCGGTTTCAACGAAGGTCGTGCGCAATTAGCATAAACGCCTGGCGCAAGTCGAAGGCGTAAAGTTTCAGATTCGTTGCGATAACGTATCGTGACTGCATCAAGTTGCATTCGCACGTGTAACGCATTGAATTGGTTAGGCGAGGCTGGGAGATCCTACAGCGAACGTTAGAGACTGGTGTCGTTTAATTGGTAGCCTTGATTTCTCTGCCTTCCAATAGTCGACGATGGTACATGTCCCAGGAAGATGTGGTCCAATTGCTGCTAGAGTAAGAGAATATCGTCGTTCATAGTGGGAGACACTGCAGTGGATGGAGAACGCAATAGTCAGCCATCGAGACTTCTCGATATACTATCTCGATACCTAACGAACCGGTTGATTTTTATCTGTTTTTCATGATTTCATAAACATTTTCAACTTTGTAAATTCAGGAATCTGGAAATTTGACGGTTTGGAGATTTAGTAATTTGAGAATTTGGAGATTTTTAACTTGGAGAATTTAAGAAACTTACGAACTTGAAAAATTCAGTGTTTGGGTATTTGGAAATGTGAGGATGGAGAAAACATGAGTATTTGAAAATTTTGGGGTACAAGATGTATGAGCATTTGAAAATTTTTGGATGCAGAAAACATGACTACTTAGAAATTTTTGGTTACAAGAAGTATAATATGAGCATTTGAAAATTTTAGGATGCAAGAAATATGAGCATTTGAAAATTTTATTTTGGTATGCAAGAAGCATGAGTATTTGAAAATTTGAGTACTTAGAAATTTAGAAATTCAGAGATTGGAAAATTTATAAAATTAGGGGTGTGAAAATTTAGAAATTTAGGAATTCGGCAATTCATAATAATTTGAAAATTTGAGTATATGGAAATTTAGAAATTTATCAATTTGGAAATTTGCTAATTTAAAAATTCGTCAATTAAAAAATTTAGAAATATAGAAATTACAGAATTTACAAATTTCAGTATTTGCTCATTTGAAAAGTTTCAAACATTAACTATTCGTCGTTACTACATTGCACCTGACTGTACAACCAGTTACACACAGCATGTAGATCACTGTACATCGAGATACTAAACAATTTTCTTATTACGAATCTGTCTGTAGTTGCAGCTATCCATTAACTTTAACCATAACTCATACACAGGGTGTTCCACAATAAATTGCTGAAACTAATGGGCCGCTATTTTGTAGTATATACATTCAATAAAACAACGCAATTGGGTTTCAATAAAAAAAAGAACAATACTTTTACATGAACACATCTACGTTATAACATGTTCTTGTGCATAGTTTGGTCAATTGCCTAGCGAATTTACTTCTGTTTCTTGCAATTTTGAACACTTTACATACTTTTCAAAGCTTTTAATACAGTCATAAACGATGACATATGAGGGGGACCATGTTGTTTTTTGCTTTAAAGTCGAACAGATAAATTTTCAAAACGTTTCTATTTTTCATCAATGATGTAATCACCCTCGTTATCAACAACCTTTTGTCATCTATTGTACAAATTTTCTATGTCGCCTTTGAAGTACACAATGATCTGATAAATAGCAAACGAATATCGGCATACGCAAAAACGACATTACTTTCCGACTCCCCTAATACAATAGTAACATAGATGACGTAAAATAGTGACATACAATTTCGGTAACTGACTATGGCACACTCCGTGCGCTCTGAATTAGGAGGGTAAAAGATCTCACTCCGTTTTCTTCCGATTAATTCACAGTATTAATCTTCCGAGCGTTGCAAGTTTCATTCCCGTTGTCGTTTCTCATAATGCCAGACACAAGTCGTCAGGCTTCGCGGAAATAATCGCTTTACTCGCGGCAGAAATGAATTCATTTCGGATTCAATCAGCTCGCGATCGTTGTATCCCTATCCGTTCGCCTATCACGTTCCAATTATTTCCCTCAGCGGTGGGTATCTGATTCCATCAACCGGTCGATCCATCATCATTAGCGGTGGTCGGATGAAAGCGTACAAGTATATTTTGAGAAACGTAGGGACAATAGGCAGGAACGGCAACGGTTCTTCCACGTGGGGCAGCATAATCAGCGGGAAGAAATAAAAGGGTGTTGCTTTAAAGAGTGCCGAAGGTGATGGCAGGTCAGGGCCGGCAACGTAGCACAGGAACACGTCTCAAGTCGCAGGAGCGTGGGCGCCAGTTGGCATATCACGATCGTCGTCAGGTTGCTCTACACATATCGGTCGTTTCTTGCGGAAAAGACCAAAAGGAGCCGCCATCGACGTCGACCAATCGCGAGAACGGTTCCTGGCACGATTCGACCCCACAGAAATTAGTAACGTCGATCTAACATCTGGATCCACCTACTCCCTACTTTGTCGCATGTTGCTAACGACCGATTCGTCCTCACCTTTTGTGATTGATCATTGGTTACGAACAGCTTGGTCAAAATGGGCGCAGCCACTATTGGTTTATATATTGTATGTTAATTTACCATGTTGCCTCAAATGACGGCTATAACCGTCCGATTTTCGGCGACATCTAGCAAAATGACGACTATAGCCGTCCTGCACATTTCAATTAATAAGAAAAGAAATATCATTAGTACGGAGTAATAATAATATTATAATGCACCAATACATTTATTTGTTAACAGTAAACCTACTAAAGCGGTCAAAATGACCATATAACAAATTTATAATATTAAGTTACAAAATATGTTAAGGTGGCTTTTTTTAAAATTCCTGTTGATTTTCGTCAAGATAAAGAATTAATATATACATCAATTTGTATTTTATCGTTCGTTTATTTTTCAATTTCGTTTCTAATTTCAATATACACGTGCATTATACGCCGCTGGTTTAGTGTTAATCATTTGGTAATACATCGAAAAAAAGATGTAACATTCCAAACAACATACCAATTGTTTTTTTTTTGTGCGATATTTCATACTTTAACGATTCGGAAAAAAATGTGTTTCTGAGCACGATCGTCAATTTAAAAGTGTATTTAATCTGCGTTCATTCCACGCCGAATCGATCACTTTTTGACCTCACTGTTTGCAATTTTGTTTTAATCAAAATATGTTATAGTCCATGTAAAATTAGGAGGGATTTAAGATCGATTCGGTGTGGAATGACCCAACTTGCGATTTTCGTTTGGAGATACTTAGATTGCTAGTTTGGCTAAGGGTGTTAATGGGCTATACTCGACGCACGATTGAGGGAATTTTGGAACTTGAATGTGTAGGAATTTGGAGATTGCATATTTGGAAGTTAGGGAATTTGGGTATTTGGGTATGTGAGCGTTTGGTTGTCGCATAATTAGGAATTAGGGAATTTCGGTACTTCGATATGTCAGAATTTGGGGGTCGCATAATTAGGGATTGGGGAATTTGGGTACTTTGATATATGAGAATTTAAGGATTGAATATCTGAGAAATTGGGATTTATGGAATTTGGAAATTTGGGAACTTGGATTTGAGTATTTAGATTTTTAAGAGTTTGGGAACTAGGCAACTCGGAAACTAGGAAACTTGGATATGTGAGAATATGGATGGTGCATATTTAGAAATTAAGAAACTTGGGGACCTTAGTACTTGAATATGTGAGTATTTAGACCTTGAGTATTTACAGATTTTGGAATTTAGTAATTCTGAAATTTAGGAATTGAAGAATAGAAGAAGTTCGATATTTGAAAATTGAACATTTAGGAATTTAAGCATCGGAGACTTCAAAGTATGAGATTCGTAATTTAGAGAATTTTGGAATTTGGACAAAACGAAAACAACACCAAAATTTGTACAATTGAGAATTTGTGGTTTGCGTCGCTGCGAACTGTAGTTTTGTGAATGGCGTGATTTATTCGTTGAGGGAAATCAATCTATAATTTGGAAGTGGCAAGTCCACACTGATTCTTATCCAATTGAATGATTACAGCATCGACGGAAGTTCATTATTTCAATGGTTGCTGATCGTTTCTTGTAGGTCTGACGAACTTGGAACATCGATCTAATCTAGCCGAACGATCGTAGTTGAAGATCCCGTCTGTCGGTCATCGCGTGTGAACTCGTATTTAATTGCAACTTCCTGATACGATGAAAAGGATATGATAGTGTAGTCACACGTTCGCACGTACAGTCAAGAACAAATCTGGCTTCCATGGAGAAGTTTGAAAATTTGGAAATTTGAGAATTTTAGAAGCTGGGAATGTAGAGATTCAGAAATTCTGAAATTTAGGAAGTTTAAAAATTTGGAACATTGCAAAGTTTAGGGAGGGATGAAAATTTGGGAATTTAAAAAACTGAAGAACTTGTGAATTTGAACATTTCGAGATTTGGGACTTTGGAAACTGGACGTTTGTGGAGTTGAAACTTTAGAAATCTAGTATTCTGTGAAATTGATATTTGCGATGTTGAAAATTTGGAAGTCCGAACGGTTGGAATTTAATCATTTTGGAATCTTAAGGTTTGAGTACTCGAGAATCCGTGAATTTGTGAATTTGTGAATTTGTAAATTTGTGAATTTGTGAATTTGTGAATTCGTGAATTTGTGAATTTGTGAATTTGTGAATTTGTGAATTTGTGAATTTGTGAATTCGTGAATTTGAGTATTTGAGAATTTGTGAATTTGGCAAATTGGTAATTTAGAATTATTGAAATTTGCAAAGTTAGGAATTTAAAAGGTTGCGAGATTAGAGAGTAAGAAATATAGAATTAAAAAACTTGTTAATAAAGAAGGTAAGAAATTTGTGAGATTTGAAAATTTGGGAATTGAGAAATTTGTGATTTTGGAACTTCAAAGATTTTCATATTTACAAATTTGCGGATCTGAAAGTTTGAAAATTTTAGTGTTCAAGAACTTGAAGTCTTGCAAGCTAGGCTGCTAAAAAATGAGAAAAAAACTGATTGTACCGAACTGTACCTATGCGACAGTAGAAACAGATCCGCGTTGGTAATTTCACTATGTCCAAGTTTCTGTTACGCGGAACACCGGTTAATCGATTCTACGATTAGCGTACGACCGAATAAAATGATAAATTTATAGACTGGCCCGATAGTTCGATATTATAAAATGTAATTTTTAATGTCGTTCGCTAGCCGCGGTTGGTGGACTTGTTTCGTTGGAATTTAGCAAGCACGCTTAGGCTGTCTTGTTGCGAGATCATGGTTGAAAAACTCGACTGGAAAAACTTGAGCGCGGCAACTTGAATGACAATTAGAGCAGGATCGGATGGAATTTAGGCCGTTGGCTCCGATCAGGCACGCACGTTTAGCCGGAAGCCTATTAAACTGGAATTTCATAATGGGGGAGTGCCTGCTGACTATAGTTTCGATGAGTTATGCAACTTTCGCTCGTTACGCCGAACAATCGGCTCTCCTTCGAATGTGTATTCGAATTACTTAATCATCTGTATCGTACGCTGATTAAAATGCATTTTTCCTTTCTGCATGGTCAAATGGTTAAACGATGACGAATTAAATGGATATTTTCGTCGTTTACTCTTAGCAATATGAACAAATTTAATATGTTCACCGACACGCTGCGGTCTACTGTTGCGGATAGAAGTTTTGTGTTTCTTGTATTTTATTTGGAGATGTGACTAATTTTCGTCGAGATGGAATTTATTGGATTTGAAACATTTATTCAAAGTGTTTCTATTTTTATGGAATATGAAAACCGATATTTTTGTATAATGTTTTTTATAGATTTATTGATGTAGAAAAATTAATTCATAACATTTCTATTTTTATGGAGTACGAACACCGATATTGTCGTATAATGTGGAATTTGGGGAATTGGAGATTGGAGAACATTGACATTTGGAGATTTGGGAGTCTGAGTGTTTGAATGTTTTGATTATTTGGATACGTGGGGGACGGACACCTGGAGAATGATAGTTCGATAATTCTAGATCAGAAACTAAGAATTTGGGAGTTGCATGATTCAGGAATTCGGAAATCTGGGATTTTGAGAGTTTTAATATTTGGGAATTTAGAAATGTGAGAATTAGAAACATGGAAATTGATGATTTAACAATCGGGATGTGGAAATCGGAGATTTGGGAGTTGGATAACTAAGGACTTGAACATTTTTTAGTGCGAGGATTTGAATACTTGGCAATTTGGGAAGGCGAGATTTGGAGATATTGGGATTATAGTAATCGGTCTTTGGGAATTGAATAACACAGAAATTCGAAAATTTTTGAACTCGAGAGTTTGATAATTCGATATTTGGAAATGTTAGAGTTTCCAGAGTTGGAGACCTGGAATTTGACGATATGAAAACTGGGAGTTTGGAGATCGGGAATCTGGGCATTGGTTAAAATTGGTGATTTGATAACCAGGAATTTGGAAATTGAGTATTTCCTAACATGTTAGTCCAGGGTTTGGGAATTTGGTATTTGAAATTTGAGGATATGAGCATTGTAGATTTGAGAATTGAGGTCTTGGTAATCGGAGATTTGGACATTTTGATACTCGGATGCTTCAAAATTTGGTTTCGTCGGAATTTATTAATTGTGAATTATGAATTTCGAAGATAAGAATTTGTGTACTTGGAAATTTTTAAATTTGGGTGTGTAGTAACTAGGGATTTGAAAATGTGAAAATTTGGGACTTGCACGTTTCCAAGTTTGGATATATTGGACTTAGAGATTCGAGATTTGTAGATTTGGGGAATGAGAATTTGAACGCCTGAATATTCAGGAAAGTAGATATGTAAAACCTGGGGATTAGAGAATTAAAGATTTGAGGATAGAATATTTATAAATTTGTAATTTGCAATTTCAAAGTTACAAATGTAGGAATTGACGTTTTCGGATTTGTTGATTTTAGAATTGAAGATTTGTAAGTTTCATTACTAAGAATTGATGGATATTTAAATTTGCAAATTTGAACAATTCGACAATGTAGAAATTAGCAAATTCGGGAATTTGAACTTTTGAAAATTTAGAAATTTAGGTATCCGGACGATTTGAAACGTGGAAATACAGGGTTTAGTGATTTGAAATTCGACGAACGTGAAATTGAACATTGAAACTCGCCAATGTATGAATTTGGACATTTGAAAATTTCTAAATTTCTAAATTAGAAAATTGTAAACTTGTAAATGTGTGAACTGGTAATTTTAAATTTACAGAACATTTATTGTCCAAACTTTGCAAAGTTAGTAATTTGGGCTTTTGAAGACAGAAATTTATGCATCCGATCAATTAAATATTTCTAAATATACCGATTCGTGATTCATAAACCCGTCCATTTAGAATTCATAAATGATCAATCTGGTTGCCTCTACAATCTGAAAATCCAAAAATGTCCGAATTTGGAAGCCTCGAACAAAACGAATAATGACTTAATCGAGTAACATTACCGATACCAAAGTAATTGTTTCATGTTTCCGCGTTTAGAGCAGATGTCTTAGGCAGGTTGCGGTTAAGTGGTAGGCAAAAGTTTCGTAAACGTAATTCGACGAAATTATGGATACGTTTAAGGCGAAGAGCAAATGCAGTTGTTGAAGAGCAAAAGTCCGCGTTGCCATGAGCAGTGCTCGAAGTGGTCTCGCGTTTCCTCCCCCAATTACATTCGATTCTTGGTATTACATACGTTCGCATGACTCGTTTTTAGATTCTTGGACAGAGATACGTGTATTGCCGGGAGGTCTGATCTGGATGATGATGATGATGATGATGATAATGATGATGATGATGATGATGACGAGAGAGACGGGAATCGCGATCGTGACGGACGGTAAATACGTACATCTGTCCCAGAAGTGTGGTGCGTGGAATTAAGTTGTGTTTACGGTGTGAATGATATCTTGGTAACCACCGGGGTAACCGTACCGAAATAAGAAAATGTTATTTCAAATAAGCAGCTGTTGTAATTGTGATTACGGAAATGAATATAATTGCCGAGAGACATACGTATAACACGTTACACGTAACATGTTGATTATATGTCTCTCTAGAACAACTTTCAATAGCCCTGTGTATCGCCTACCTGCAATTAGTCATTTTGAAATTCTCCAATTTCAGAGTTGGCCGATGAACTACTTACTTTGTCGTACATTGTCGGAACCTGGTATTATTAAAATAAATTTTTATCTATATGAAAGTTTTGTTGTATTTCTTGCGTGCCTTGCACTCTCATCTTAATGCCAGTTGACGTTATTTGGATAATTATATAAATACTCGTAATGCGATTGAATGCAACTAGTTATTTCAACGTAATTATATGTAACTAATTATTTTGATGTAATTAATTAATAAAAATTACAGTTGTATGAAGTATTGTACTCAGTATAGATGTGAGACCTTGAAGGGCCCCAGGTATTTCAGATATTTTGAGGTTCCTTTATAAACGATTGGGAATTTGTCAAACCTGACATTTGAGTTTGTAGAATTTGGATGTTTGGGTATTTGGAAATTGAGAAATTTTGGGTATTTAAGTGTAGTGAAATTGAGGAATTTTGGGAATTTGATTATTTGATTCCCTGTACGAGGGTATGTTGAGATTTGGGGATTTGAAAACTTGAGAATTGTGAGATTTAAAAATTCGGCAATTTAGGAATTGAAGAGTTTAAGAATTTGGGGATATGGAAAGCTGGAGAATTTTTTAAAATTTGGTAATTTAAGTATTTGGATATTGACAATGTGAAATGTTAGGATTTTCGTAGTTGTAGAATTTAGGTATTCGGAGGTTGCGCAATTTGGGAATTTGAAATTTTTTAAATTAGGAAATCTGGGAATTTAAAAATATTGGATTCGTAAATTTGTAAATTTGTAAATTTAAAAATTTGGAAAATTGGTAATTTGGCAATTTGAGAACCTGAAAATCTAGAAATTTATGAATTGGGGATTCAGAGAATTCAGTACTTAAATATTTGAAAATTCCCAAACGTCGAAATTGGTGATTTGAAATTTGGAATTTGAAAGTTTATAAATTTATGATTTGAAATGTGAAATTTTAAAAATTTGGGAATTTACAATAATAAATTGACCATTACTTTTCTAGTTTCGTATTTTGACTCGGGAACGTTTCGAATATCTGAACACCGATATTCCCATACGGATAAAAATACATTTTCCCGTATGAATCGTGTAGGTTACACGTTGAAGTAACAATTTTCTCGAGGAAAATACAAACTTGTAACGCTTGATAGCCTGTAAGACATACCATTCGATGAAATACGACGTTGCACCATCTGGCACGAAAACAAGTGAATCGTATTAACCATCCATTTGCGTATTTTTTACGCGCGAGTACCAGTAATACGTGTATCCACTCCTAGCAAGCAATCCCACAAACAAATATTTATATGTACAGGGTGGCCGAAAATGTTTTAGTCAAATTGCAAAGGCATGTACAATTCATTTAAATAAATAAATGAAATTTTTTTTAAATATGGATATTCATATTAATAATTTCAGGTTAGTTCTTGTCGCTTCTGAGATTTCAGTTTGGTTGTTTTTTTATTGTTTTGCATACTGATAGGTAAATGGGGTTATATTTAAAGTTGTGTAGTTTTGTAAAATGTACAAGTTCTTAAATTCTTAAAATCTCAAATTCCTTATATTCTCCAAATTTTAATATATAATATATAATATTTAATATATATATATATAATATATAATATTTAATATATATATAATATATAATATTTAATATATAATATATAAATATATCTAAATCAGAAAATATCAATATTGTCCAATCTTAATATTTACAAATTTACAAGTCTGCTAGTTATCAAGTCTACAACTCTATTAGTCTACAAGTCTACTAGTCTACTAGTCTACAAGTATACAAATCTCTCAATCTGCGAATCAGAAAATCTACAAGTTTATAAATCTACTAGTTTATACATTTTTAAGTCTCCAAATTTTCATTTGTATATTGTCCTGTCATTAACACGTTGCAATTCGTCTTTTAGAAATGGTTATTGATTTTTCAGAAAGTAATAATAGTGTGTTAATATGTCAAATGTGTATCATTGTATTTATTGATAATATTCAATAATTCATTTTCTTTAAACACCCTATGCACTCAGCTTTTCCAACTTTCTACACTGCATGCAGTAAAATCACACGCTTTAAAGCATTGATCGACCAGAAGTATCGTTCTTCACTTAATTTATGGAATACAACGAAATAACGCGGAAAATTTTATGGTTTATCGACCCATACGTTTTATCACGATTACAAGTATCGCTCTGACAGGAAGTTATATATACCCTATTGAAATATGTAGATAGTCGAATGAACTTTCTCGTTTTTCTAACGTATTTATCGCCGGTACATGATGTTAGGTATCACTTCGAATAAAATTAGATGAGTGATATTATAGATAATGGCAGCCGGCAATTTCTCCCTTCACAATTCCGATTCACTCTTATAAATATTATTTTTTACAACCAGCAAGGTGAATGTTCGCACTAGTTGTTGTTGTTTATTACAGTTATTTAAAGATGAGACCATAGTTCAAATAATTAATACTTGTCAAAATCTTAAAATAATTGTACTTTAACAGTTGTATTTTATTTACTATGTAGAGGTAAATTTATTATTTTCATATTTACTATTTAAAGTTGTATTTTGTTTACTCCTTTAAAGTAAGTTTATTATTTTATTTTAATATTCATTATTTCAAGGACGTATTTAATTTGTTCTTTTAAAATAAGTTTACTATTTTAAGGTTGTTCCTTATTTAATATTTTCAAGTGCAATTACTATATCGAAGTTCTATTTTATTTACTATTTAAATATTACAGCCTATGAAGAAGTTTGCTATCAGATAAAATTTTATCATTATCAAGATCAGATAAAAAGATTTTTATACATTACTAAATGTATATTATACGTATTTCTTATTAAGATCGTGACCGTAAAAATGTTGAGCACGGACGACTTTGCAAGATATACATTTCAATTCTGCCATGTTCCACATTGCAAGGCTGAATATTTTACAAAATGTCACGCTTCTAAGAAATATTAAACACGTAAATAAACAGTTTTTTAAAGTTTTGTCAAAAGTAGTATTGATCCAACAAAGAGACTTAAAAATTTATTAATCCGTAGATTTATACACTCGTAGATTTGTTGATATGTAGATTCGGAGATTTGTAGACTTGTAAATTTGTCAATTTGCAATTGCATAATTTTACTTTATGAGATTAATATTACATAAGTTTATTCGGTAACGGGTGGGTATAAAACGTATGTAAATGTATCGGGAGAGTATATGCAGCATGAGGATATACAACCGACTATGTTACCACGGATATATGAATATGTAGATAATACGCCATAATATTACACATGTATCTACTATGTACACAGATATAACAAAGCCTTGATATATCCGCGCGTAGATACGTGATGGGTGGACATAGAACGGGTCGATATAGAACGTGTGGATATACAGGATGAATCCCTTAACGCGGCGACTTCATGTAACTAGTAAATTGGGAGACTTAAAAATTGATAAATTTGTAGATTTGTTGGCTTGAAAACTAGTAGACTTGTAAATTTGTAGAAGAATTTGCCAATTTGCGATTGCACAACTTTACTTTATGCGATTAATATTCGATAAGTTTATTCGGTAACGCCTTTCGCCCGAATGCATGTACCGTTCGCTCGTATTCGAAGCTTCCAAATGATCGCGCGTAACAGCCGGCTGAATTCTGGATAAAAATAAGAACACAATATCCCCGGTGCTTGTCCCGGCATCGCGATTCGTTCAATGCACGATCGAGAATGCCATGTTACAACGAGTTTACTATCTGACTTGGAGCGAGGTCGCTTTGTCAGAAGCAGCCTTGCAAGGCTGATACCGCGTCAACATACCCACGCGGAGAACGGTCATTTTGCTCGGGCTAAGAAAAATCGCTTCCCACTATGGAACACCGGTTCGAGACAGACTGGAAAATGCACGGCATTCGATTTGCACGTGAGCTGGAAAGTTGGGGGCGAACAACCCCGTTTTTACGTTTCTTCGACGATGGAGCAACGACGCTCGTTCGTTCACGCTCATGCGCTCACGATCGGCTCCATATTCAAATGCCGGACGGCCATATTCGGGCCCTGGCTCTATTATTACATCAGCCAGATGCGTAATAAAACTAACTGGCCCGTCGTGCAACAGCTTGGAACTGGAATGCACCGTTGTGCAATATCGCCGTTTCGTTTGGAGCATCGTAAATCTGATGCTCGGCCAACTATCGGCCAGCAGAAATAATCATGCGATTTTTCTAACCGCCATCTACCGAAGTACCGGTATTCATTATCGAACTCTGCTGGGAGGAACTGTTCGTACATTGGCGTAACTGGCTAGGGACCAGGGTGGATCTAACCAATATCAGAACACAATCTGGCGAACCTTCGATGCGCGGTTATCGAACGCTGCGATGACAGGCGTGGATTTACGAGTTTTGTGTTATAAGTTCATTCCTTTCTTGGTTCGTATTTACGTCTATACTACGAATTAACTATTTTGTGGCATTTGTTCGCTTTTTGGGTAGCGACCAAGGTGGTTCAAACTGGTTTTATATAGAATGCAATCTAGTTAACCTTCGATGTGATATGCGCGGATACGTAATGCTGCGATACCACGCATTGTAAGTTAATGCTTTTTATGGTTCGTATTTACCTCTGCATTGCAATTGAAATATTTTGTGGTATTTGTTCGCTTTTGGGCAGCGACCAGGGTGGATCAAACTGGTTTTATACAGAATGCAATCTGGTGAACCTTCGATGTGATATGCGCGGTTACGTAACGCTGCGATACCGCATATGGGTTTACGAGATTCACGTTATAACTCAATACTTCTTTTGGATCATATTTACCTCTGAAAATGAACCATTTCACAGAATTCATTCATCGTTATTTAGAGACCAGGATGTATCTAACTGACTTAGAATATAACCTTCTAAATCCTTGATGCGATATCATGCGTGGTCATATAATTCGATATTACGCGTGAATATGCGAGTTTTATACTGCAAGTTAATATTTCTGTCGATTATTTTTATCCTTGCAGTACGAATGAATCATTTTGCAGAATTTATTCACACTTAGGGATTAGGATGGATCTAACTAATTCTGTATGAAACGTGTAAATGGTGAATGTGCCATCGGATTCACGAGAAAGCGAATCTGATCTGTTAAAAGGTGAATTTGTCTTGTAAAATTGTGAACTGCACTAGCAAAAGTGTGGGTTTGACTGGGAAAGGGATGAATTATATTCGCGAATAGGTCAACTTGATTTGTAAAAAGGTGAATTTGATGCATAAAAAATGCGAACTTGATTCATAAAAAGGTCAACTTGCAGGACGTGTCTTATACTATAAATGCATGCACAATGTGTGTATAAATATGTGAGTATATGAATGTATAGACATATCAACGTATGCGTATATGATATAAAGCGGGTAGATATAAAACGTGTGAATATACAACGGATAGATTCAGTGCGTATGAATATATGTATAATGGCTAGATACAGGATGTGTAGATATACAATGTATTCCGATATTGTGCATTGGTATATTCGTACAATGTATTCGCGTGTGGATATACAACGCATATGTGAATATAGAAACCAATATGTGAATATACGGACGTGTGGATATATAACGGGTGAATATAAAACGTAAATGTATAAGGAGAGTATGTACATCATGAGGATATGCAGTCGACTATGTTACCCTAGATATATGGACATGTAGATAATACGTCATAAGACCACAAGTGTATTTAATATGTACATAGATACAACAAAATATTGATATAACCACGGGTAGATACGTGATGGGTGGATATAGAATAGGTCGATATAGGACGTGTGGATGTACAGGATGAATTCCTTAACGTGACGACTTCAAGTAACTAGTAAATTGTTAAAAAAATTCTTCAAATAAAAGTTGCACGATTTCCAGGAGACCATACAGCAATGCATTTACTTTGTTGATAGTTCCTCCTTTTATCGAGATACGGTCACCGTCAGTTTTTTAAATGAAATGTCTAATATACTTTCTGTATTCGCATAAAAAATGAAAGTTTGTATACAAATGATCAGGACAGACAAAATTAATCTCTTTAACTGGCAACTAACATCATTACTATTTTATAATCAAGATTAATACTGTAGTGCTTAAAATATAACCTTACATTTTTACATACAAAGTATTTCATTTATAAAATTTGTACTCGTACCCTTTGAATCGTTTTTACCCAAAAAGACAAATATACGCAGTATGCGTCACCGAATTACATCTGCATATAAAATTGTTGTCTACTATGCAAAATATGTAAGTTATCCAGAATGTGCAAGTTGGGTGGACCACCCTGTATACACGGACAAGACCACGACGACTATTTGTCAACGGCTGAGAGACGGCAGCAGATCTTTACCCAACGGAGACTCCTCTCTTCTCGTGGAACTGGAGAAAAAGCGGCGGAAAGAGAAACGGGTGAGAGAGAAGGAGAGAGAAAGAGGAAGAGAAAGAGAGATACTGTTCCCTTCGCCAGTCCAGAGAACGGGGCACGTTCTTCTTAGCGTGGATCGCGGGTACAAATCGTCGCGGTAAGATCAAAAACCGGTGTGCGTTCGCTTTCAGTGCCGTGCCGACAACCAGGCGACCAGATAATCCGCCGTATAATTTCGTTGTGGAGAAAACAACGACTGCCAGGGCTACGTTTACCACTAGGCAAAATAGCCACGTGCCTAGGGACCAGCGCACAACGCTTATGGTCGTAATCCTTCTACGACGCTGCAGATTCGTTTCTAAAAAACTCCAAGTGTATGTTCAGACACTTTGTAACGAAATATAATTTTCAACGTTAATGTTTACTCATTTTGTATGAATGAAAATTTTGACATTAATGTTCACACACTTTGTAGCCAAATATAACTTTGAACATTCATATTTACACGTTTTATACCAAAATATAAATTTTAGCATTATGTTTACACACTCTGTAACGAAATGTAAATCTTAATATTGCTGTTCACGCACCTTGCAACAAAACATTAATTCTAACATCGATGCACGTTGAAAATATTATATAAAGTATAATAAATATAAAATGGAAATATACAAAATTTATATTTTATTATACTAAAAAATATAAAAATTTAGAAACACAGGAATGTCGAGTATTCATTTTACCAAATTTTCGATATTAGTGATTGTGTAATTTGGAAATATGAGATGGTACAAATTTGCAAATATAGAAGTATTGAATTTTTATGTCGTCAAATTCTTAGGATTAGAAATATATTAAATTCGAAATATAAAAGGGTGCTGATTTACAATACCTAATTTTCGTAACACTAAATTCTCAAGATCAATTTAATACTTGGTTAATTTGCAAACATTGTAACGTATAAATACACACATTCTTAATTTACAAGTTTTCCTATTGACCTACCTGAAATTGTAGAAACACAAAAATTTTAAGTTTTTAAAGTAAGAATTTATCAAGCAGGGAAGAAGTTTCGAAGCAGAGAAGTCAAATAGTGAGTGTACAGACATGCTGCCTCACACGTGTTCGAGATATAGATAGAACAAAAATGATATGCAGAGATTTTATTATTTTTGACACATAGAATTTACCGGAACCACTTTGAAAGCTTTATACCTCACTGTTGACAATAATACTTGGTTATTCCAAACGATAAAACGTGTTCGAAACTATCGGAAACGATATCAAACATGATTATTATTGATTTGACAACGACTGACGTCAACGGCGTCAGTATTATCGTCAACAATGAGTTATAGAGTATCTAATGTGGTTCCAGTTGATTCTACGTTCCATAAATGAAAGAAAACGATAGCAAAATACGGTGTTTTACCGATTCAACCACGATCGATGTCGAAAAGACCCAAAATGACTGTAGCATGGTGGAGACAAACGAACGAATGCAGATCGAGTCTCAGAAGCAACATCACGTTTGACAATAAGAGTATCACTGAAGCAAGATCCAAATGCAGATCGAGTCTCAGAAGCAACATCACGTTTGACACTTAGAGTATCACTGAAGCAAGATCCAAATGCCAACGAATACCATAAAACATCGAGTCAGAAGACTAAAAATTGCGGCTTTTAGCGTTGGACAGACAAAGGAACAAGTGGAGATTGAGTCTTAGGAGTAACATTGTTAGGTCTTAGAATACATACTGCAGCGAGAGGATTAGATCTTGGTCCAAGTTTCCTGCAATACCATAGTTTAACGGTTTTTTCGTTCCTCCAGATACATTTGTAGTTTAGAATAATAGTCTTTACCCGTAGCAGAAGTAGGACCCAAAGAGTCATTACATTTTAACGAGTTTTTTATTGATTTATTGCCAGTCATATCTGGGTGCCACAACCCTTAGCCTGAACCATAGAGTCTTTTGTTTGCAGTTTCCCATTCGCGTCGAGGTACTCCTTAAGTTTATTACTCGCTATAGTCATTTTGAGGAAAACCCAGACAGTTTCATACGTCAATGATATTTCCATTTTCACTCGAATTCAGCTAGCCAATAGAAAATAGTAAACTGTTTCCCCTCACTAACTTCCCAAAATTTGTACGGCTACTCTGAGTTTGGTAAAATGTAAAACATCTTCGGAGAGACACTCTCGATACAACAGTTAACAAGTACACAGCAAAATGAAATATAGTCATCCGTAGTCTAATTCTTTCATTTCGATACAGTCCACTTTTATCGTTTATTGGGAATCCACTGGTTCCACGCGTTGTTTAATTGTTATTTAATGTTGCTGACGCTGCGACGCACGTACACGGCTTATTTCGTAAGCGGGCTTCTTTCGCTTCGATCGAGTCGTGGAAATTACTTACATAGCTCGAACATCGCCGACAAATTGCTGCGATTAATCACGATATTAGCGAACATCGCGTTGCAATTGCACAGAGTTTAACTCTGTGGGTTAATTTCGGAGTTTAACTGTCGTAGAAGCTTAGAGAGTTTGTTATTATTGTACGGAAGTATGTGCTCGGTAAGATATGACAAATGTTGCTTGCACGGTTTGAGAAATTTGGAGTTGAATTCGGTTTGAATTAGTTATGTGGATCCATGGAGAGCTAATCACCGTTCGTTTTATGGAGTCGTGGGACTAATCTCCATTAGTTTTTTGGGTCCATGGATTCGGGAGTTGAATTTGATGTTTTAACTCTTTTATCCAGATTCAATTAGTTATGTAGACCCATCGAACTGATCTCCGTTGGCCTGCGACGCACATACAAACATCACGTTCGATAATAAGAACATCATCCAAGCAAGATATAAGTGCCAGTGAATGTCTCAAAATGTTGGATCAAAAGATCCAAAATTCCGACTTGTAGCATGATGCAGACCACGTGGTACCAGAGAAGTCTCACTAAATTGAAAGGATGGCTTAATAAAAGACTCAGAGAATTATCTGTGATATATGTTTAATGTTTCCCGGACAATTAATGACTGAGCATCAGTCCTCGGCCGTCTCTTCGAGCGTAACAGCCAAAAGACAATCGGTTATAAATCGATATGTACAAAATCGAAATACATTGAACACCAAAAATTACAATACATGTCAAATATTTACAAACAATGTCAAATATATATATGTACACGCACAACGCATACAATTATTCAGTTATTACACACACACCGCATACAGTTATGCTTACAAAATTCAGCAACTATTAATCGAAGTAGTAGGTTCATAAGTTGTGCAAGTCCGGTGGACCACCCTGTAGAGTGACGTTCCGCGGCCGCGGTTCACCAGCCATAGTCTTTCGCGATTTCTTTTTCACCCTGGTGCGTTTCACCATGCGCATAATTGCCGGTGGGTGTCTCGCGTGAAACGCAGCTGCGCGCATGCACATTCAGACGTCCGTCAAGAGCGGGGACGTTCGTGCGTAGGCAGCCGATGGCACAACGTCGGGGATAAGATCGGCCCCGAGGGCCCGGTGATCCAACAATTTTTTTGCCCTTTTTCTTCCCTTTTCTTTTCTTTTTCTCGATCTCCGATCGGATCGCAGGAAGAACGATACCGACCGAATTGTAAATTCATAATTTCCTCGGGAGTATCGCGTTTCTCGTTAACTCGTCCCGTAATCAGTCCGGGACCTGAATTTCATAAGCATGTCGCCTCAAATTATTCCCGTCTCGCCGTATCGCTCCATGCGAGCGCACTTTCCATCTCCGTCGCGCACGAAACACCCTTGATAATTAAAATCAATTTCTTGCGTAGCCAAATTGTGGCCGTGCTCCTTCTCTTTTTATTTCGGCCCAGACACGGCTGCAACGGCGCACGACATTATCGCTCGGTCGATCCGTTGAAAACGAACGCTTCGATGTTGCGTTACCCTTTTCAACCGACTTTTAAAAGAGGAGGTTCTCAATTCGATGCAGTGGACAAATCATTTCGAACGGCGTTGAAGTTAATGTACTGTCCGAACCCACTGACCTAATTTCGATCGTGCGTTCACGAATTTCTCTGGATCTACGGGATATACGGATTTCTGTTCAACATCGTTTAATGTCTTTAAAGTTATTTCACGAAAAGGGAGATGTCGATTAAGTACTTTTGGGATTGCAGAAAAGACAGTGTATTGAATTATTTAATATAGAAACAATAATTGTTATATTTAATTAGAATTGTTACATTAAGTGTTACACTTTATTCGTCAACCATTTTTCAAACATTGATTGTGCCGCTGTAATACATTTACTGTTTGAATTAAGAATTTGGCTATTTATATGTAAGGCATGTATACAAGTTAGTAATGCTAAAACCACCCATTCAGCTAAAACATCCTATGAGTGATAACATCCATCTTTAATGAACAACATTGTCAAGGAACTTTAATAACTATTTCATTACCTTTATTTCACTAATTTAATAATACTTCATAGTTTATTAATTAATGTATTGAATAACATTGTCGATGTACTTTATTAACTATTTCATTACCTTTGTGCTGACGGACGTACGAAATCAGCACTGCGTTACGATAAAAATGTTCTATTCTCGCAGTGGTACAAATTTAATCGCACGCAGTTCTGTTCAAAAGAAACTAATCTTTTGGACAGTAGTTGGAAAACCGTGTCCGAACGTTGACACGGTAAGAGTGATTAAGGCGATAGATTTTAATAAAGATCTTGTTCGTCCGAAACGATTGACGATGTGTATAACTCTGACTTCCGCAACGCTTGAAGTACTATTTTATTCAAACTTCCGTATCGTTTGAAGTTTTGGTTGATTCTGACGTGTCGCTCTCGTCTCAACGTCCGCGAAAGTTGGAAGTTTTTTGAGGCATGCTGATTGGCTCTTATTCGGAACGTTATTTTCCAATCAACATGCCTCGGGACTTGTGTCCACCCTCTTTTGCGCCCTGGACGCGCCTTTTTAGGAAGAGGGTGGGAGCGACACCTCCGCGATCGAGAGGACCCCCAAAGGCCGACCGCGTTTGGGACTTTCCCGCCAGGTAGGCCCTCGAAGGCCAAGTCCTGTTAGGTTTGCAAATCGTTAAATTACCATTTGGGAAAAGTCGAGTTTATGACATGAGCGTAGCTATTGAGAACGAAACGACGATTAAAATATAAACTCTATTGTCGAAAAAAGGTAAATGAATATTACGGTATAGCAAAAAGTGTGTATCTCAAAAATAGCTTTTCGTAGAAGAACCGTCATAAACTCCCTTTGGAAATCCTCGCGTATTGTGTTCCATGTGCGACGGAACAACCTTTATTACACTAATTTAATGATACCTCATATTTTATTAATTACTGTATTGAACAACATTGTAAATGAACTTTAATAAATAAAAGTATGATTATTTATAATTGTGTAGTTATTAACAAAATATTAGTTGTAATAATTGTGTATACATACTGCATGTATAAATAGCCAACTACACTCATGGACAAAATTAAGTGGGCATTGCAGAAATGAAAAAAATGTTTTGTTTCATTACAATGTTGTAAATAAATTTTAAATTTAGAACGTGAGATATTTTTGTAGGCTTGAAAAAACATTTATTTAATGTATATAATTGTGCAATAAAGTTTTGATTTATAGGCAGTATTAGTTGATTAAATTTACCTTTTGTTATTTATGATACCTGTCCACTTAATTTTGTCCACGACTGTACATACTGTATTTATAAATAGACAATTGTATATGCATACTGTGTGTATAAATAGCCACATCCTTAAATTAAATTACCCATTGGTTACGTATCAAAGTGAATGACCATTATCAGGCACATAAAAATGTGACCGGTTAAAAATAATTACTTTTTCCATATTAAGATTTTTGTGTAATATATGAACCAGATCAGAAAGTCCTACAAATCCCATTTGAAAGCAACAAAATGTTGCTCTTGTAACATTGTAGAGATATTTCGGTGTCAAAGACGCAAAAGCTCGTTGAGAAATTGCCACGATCGAAGGGCTGTTATCCATTAGCGTTGCTATCTGCCGGCCAAAACCTGCGAGTGCATCATTGATAGGGTCAAGTGGCCATAACTTACGAGTCCATGTCGCGGCGTTCGGATTTCGGCGCATAGTTCATCATGATAATGGAGTCGGTGCTCGATTATACATATAATAAATTGTGGCCATCTTCGGATGATGCACGATCGTCTTCTCGTCGCGGGAGTATCAGGCCTCGCTGTAAATCTCGGATTTTTGCGCGCTAAACGGGGGAAAAATGGCGACGTGCCGGCAGCAGAACGGTGCCAGAAACGAGCCGCGATAAAACGAGAGGGCGAAGAGTAAAAGCGGATGAGTGTTCGTACAGCGTAAAATTCTTCGAGGAAATTTTGGTCGAACGAGCGATGATGGATCGTCGCTTCATCCGTATTGCAACAATCTCGTAATTTCGGCAGCGCGTAATTTTCCGCGAAATTACGAGCCTCCAGGCTCGTCCTCAAAGATGCGAGATTCATGGCGCTGTCGCTCGAGAGGACTCTCCATTTTCATTTTTTCGGTCCGCTTCGCGATGTACTTTGATACGTTTCCTCGAAATCTTCGCCGAACTTCAGAGCGAATCCATTAGCGTGTGACAGTATGCAAAATGAACCGTAGCGAGAGCTATTAAGGGACTCGGTAAGATTTATATTTTCAAGGTTTCAACGGTTTTCACGTTCCAACCTTGCCGGATCATCGTTTGATTTATAGGAAGCGGTGAAATTACTTTAACGACGTTGCGTACGAGGTGTTCAAATCATGTTGTTGCTCGGAATTATACAGGGTGTCTCGTAATGAGTGTTAGACCCGAGAAGGGGTTGTAAGGGGGTGATTCTAAGTAACTTTTTCCTTTGCAAAAATGGGGTCTAGGCTCTCGTTTTCGAGTTATTAAGGAAAAACACCGACCAATCAGAACGCGCGAATAGCGTCCGCTTAGCCACGAGAGCGAAGCCTCGAACATATGGCCGATCGCGGACGCAAACAAACAAGTTAGTATTGTGCTATGTTTCTGGTGAACAATGAATAATAAATTTGTTTCACTCTACCTATTTCAAAGGATGGGTCTAAGTCTTTGAAAGTAGCCCTAATAAATGTTATTCTTGCTAGCAATATTTGTTTTCATTGTTATATACTAAACGTTATTTTAAACAGGAAAATATTTTTCTGTTGTTGTTACGCCGTAACAGAGTATAACAACGAATTATTGAAAAAGTTTGTCTCTTCGGTTGGTGTACACTTGGTTATCCTACAGAAAGTGATTTAAAACCATATTTGCTGTAATTTCTAGCCCCCATGCTGGTAAAGTTCAAATTTATTTATGTGTAGACGAACTTTCGTAATAAAATAACAAAACGAATATTCACATATAGTATTTAATAGATATTTGTATCGGTTTATTACTGAATATTAAAAGTTGTTGTCAATTCACTTATTATACATAAATACATTATTGTTCCATTTTATAAACATATAAAGTTATTTACGAACATACAGTCGTGGGCAAAAATTAAGTGGACAGTATCATAAATAATAAAAAGGTTTTAATTAACTAATAATACCTATAAATCAAAACTTTATTGCACAATTATATACATTAAATAAATGTTTTTTCAAGTGTACAAAAATATCTGACGTTCTAAATTTAAAATTTATTTAAAACATTGTAATAAAACAAAATATTTTTTTACATTTCTGCAATGTCCACTTAATTTTGTCCATGAGTGTATAAAGTTTCATATGAAATGATAAAAATCATTTTTATCATGATATCAATCTACTTTTATCATTTGATAAAAATAGAAGGTAATTGTTGGTTCGGGAGGACTTAAACAAATCTTCAAATATTTATGTTTGTTTTTTTTCAGAAAATTGGTACCAATCCTGATTTGGGATAAATTTGTAATAACTCTTATACTTAACAAACTCGAGTAAATTTAGTAATAATTAATTTAAATATTAAATCGACAAGAAAGCGTTCTTACTTTATTATCACAGTACGTTTTCGTGTAAACTGATCGTCGCGAGACTATCGTGTCATTTACAATCAGTCACTTTAGATTAGCAGAACACTTTTCAATTATGTAAGAAAAAGTGTGAAATGTATCTACTTTTAAGGTATCGTGATACGTATTTGCAAACAGCAAGTACAATAAAATAGAAAAATGATCGGGAAGGAACATGCAAATGAATTCACTGCCTACATAAAAAAATCAGCATTTCAATGCATCTTAAAAAATTTATTAATTACAAATGAAAAAGATCCGAACCGGTTGTTCGACCGGTTTGCTAGTTTTAATGTAAAATTACAACGAACATTTCCAGTAACATTTACTATTATCGACTGAATATCATTGAACTAACAGTGTGTAACTTCAGTGTAAACATATTGCATGTTATGAACCATTAAGCGAAGGATCGAGGTGCCTACACGTTCGAATTATCGATAAATCGATGCGAGGAACGACAATGTCTTCTTAATTAATCCGCGTGGGTGTTAATAGTTTTGAATAATTATGTGCCGGTCGTTCGGTGAAATTCAAGAGCCGTTTAGGCGATAATTCTCTCCGGTGGTACTCGCCAACGCTGGAAATAGAGGTCTAATAATACTGACTGGTAAACGGGATGGCTTTCGAGATCCACGACGCTTTGTGTTTCACGGTACAATGTTACTCGCTCGCACGAACGAATAAATTACATGCTTCACAATCAATTATATGCTTATCCGAGTAGTGGATGAAGGAGGACATCAGCCAGAATAAATTCTACGCCGATGGATTAGGAAAGATGCCACACGTCCGCTTCGTCGTTCTAAACGTGACACAACAGTTACATGCATCTGTCCATCACTGATCTATAATGGCTGTCTGTCTCTTTATGCAAAGAATTATCATTGTCGAACATAGAAAATGTGTCTAACAAACGACGAAACGGATGAGAGATTCAAGTTGACTATTATGGAATATATTTTTTTGTTTAACATTAAAACTACGAAAAGGGTCAAATGACTCTTCCACAAATTTTCTACTTCAAATGACAAAATTTACTAAGCTGGTCTTCTTCACATTTATACCGATTGTCATCAAGATAGAGAATCTATAAGTGTATTCATTTATGTCTCATCGTTTGCTCATTTATTTTTCAACTTCATTTTTAACATCAAAATAATTTTGCATTGTACGTCGGTAGTTTTGGTGTTAAATTATAACATACGATTAAACGATATTCTGTTTGTGCTACGGAGTCCTATAATGGATTTAAGTATAATTGTTAAGCGGCGTGGGATGCATACATGTCAGTAACTTGTCAATTCGTAAATTTTTTAATTTTCCGAAAAAGAGATTTAAAGTACGAAGTAGTAAAGAAATTGCGTTAGAAATTTTAGAAAAGAAATACTTCCAAAATATTATATGTACATAAATATAAACGTCCCAAATTTCAAAATTGTTGAATGTAGAAATTACAAAAATTTGGACATACAGAAATGTAGAAATTTAGTATCTGAGGAATTAAAAAATTTAGGCATAGTACAGCAGAAATTTTAAATCCTTAAAGTTAGAAATTCAAAAAAATAGAAAATTGCGGATTTAAGAATGTATTAAATGTAAAGATTAAATAAGAAATTTTTTAGTTTGAAATTTCATATATATGTATCTTGATTTTACATTTTAGAAGTTTGATGACTTGAAATTTCTATATAACTAAACTGAATAGTTATCAAGTCTGAAGATTTGAAAGCTTGAAGACTTGAAACATAATTACAATCAATTTAAAAAATTTCCAAATTTGGAAATTTGGTAGCTTGAACATTTGAAATTTCTATGTTCCTAAGTTAAAAATTTAACAAGTACAAGAATTTGAAAGGCGAAAAATTGGAAATCTCATTATACTCAAATGTAAAAGCTTGAAAACATAGATATCCACGGAATTTCCATATATCTAAATTTCTAAATTTCCAAATTTTTAAATTTCTAGTTCTACAACTCGAAATCTCTATACACCTAAACTTCTGAATTCCAAATTTAAAAATTCGAAATCTCGAGTTTTTGAAATGCCTATACATCGTAATATTTAAATTTTCAAATTTATAGTTGGAACTTTCTGTATTCCTAAATCCATAAATACCTACATTTACACAATAGACGTAAATTCACTATCGCGTAAAGAAAATACACTGTCTCCGAAAACGGCGTATTCGTTCGCGATCATCGAATCAACCAGGCGTATTTATCAGACATAAAAATCAGCAGCAGTTGTTCGAAAGTACGAAAAGGAAATAAAGTCTAAAAAGAACGAGGAATTTTCATTCCCGATGATTAACACGGCACCAAATACGTTCGAAAAGTATGCATTACACCGAGTTGGTCGCCGTTTACGAGCAGGGAGTTGCTGGATAATTTACAGAAAACTTAGTTGTGTCGGTCATAAATAGCGAACGATGCGTAAGTAAGACAAACGCATAATAAACAACCGGCACAGCGATCGCGAGCAACGGAATGTCGCGGTTCTATAGCCGGTCAAGCTAAAGTGAAAACTCGGATCGATGCACGGGCAATAACTCAGAGAGCAACCTTTCGCTACGAGAATCCGGGAATGCTAGTCCTCCATACCTTGCGTCTCGTTTCTAGGAAACGATCTATGAAACTCCTCGCCTCTGGGAAATATTAACATCCGAATCTACGCGATGAAATAGCAGCCGGATAATGTCGTTCGTGCTTGACAAAGAATTATCGAACGCGGTACAATTACGAAATTGACCACTCACATCCCGATATTCATACAAGTTCGTTTAACTTTTAGCTAGCTTATACCGTCATTCTGTTCGTTTGTTATGCCTCGGTTAATGATATGCTCATGCAACTGCAAAGAAGAAATTGTATAAAAATGTTCGTGAAAGTGCAAAAAACCATGTTACTTTTGTTAACGCTCGTGGTAGAAAATAAATTCTTTCGAGCCTTGTTGAATATTGCACGTGGTGTGCCGACTTAGTTTATTTATCACAATCTCGAAGGACCACCCGATTAATCGGGACTATACAAATTATCTATCTTTCAACTATACGAATGACTATGTTCTTTATTCAACTACAATTCTACTATGTGCATTACTATTCTATATTCTATCTATTCGTGTGGCTACAATTTTTAACTGCTAGAGATTCTAACAAGAATTTTTTAATATTGTTTCCACGTAATTCTCTTTTTACACGAATTTTTTGGGAGCGTATCTATCGTGTAAAAAGAGAATTAGGTGTATATTGAAATCCCTATTTGGGGATAGTGGTAGCAAATGGATTAATGACAATACATGGTTATGTGTATCATTTCAAAGTGTATTTTACGTACTTTCCATTCATGTGTATTCATGTGTTTCATTAGAAGTGATTGTCGTTAGACCAAAACAATGAGGATGGAATTATATTATAATTAATGCGCTTTATCAATAGTTTTTTGACACACTGTACGTGGCCAGTATCGTGCATCCAATCATTACTATTTCCACGAAACGATGCAAGCTGATTCAATCCGGCATTTATTATCGGGAAAGAACGGAAACGGGGTTTACTCGGTTTCTTTCGACTTGGTCGATCCGTTGCTCCCTCGATAGCATATCGTAATTAACGACTAATTACCGCCGCGACTACTTATTTAATAGAGTTGGAGCCTTTTCTCGGGATCCACCTCATCCACCGGGATCAACTCGCCTACTCCAAAGCGTTCTGGTTAGCGTTAATTAGTCGCGCTCGCCTCGACCTTCGGTGTACGCCGTTAATTATCGTCTAAGCGATCTTCCGGATCTATTCAGCCTTCTTCCAGGCTTCTCGAAAGCGTCCAGAGGCACCAGCGAGACAAGATTGTAGCCGACGACCGCGAACACGGGACATATTTATTTCACCGTGTGCCGGTTCGATTCTTTTCTCCCACGGTAACGCATCCAGAACGGGCTGGCTCCGTTTCTGTTTTCGCGAAGGCCACGATTAACCCCGGGGGCACTTGGTGTTACACGACGGCGCTGGCAATTAATCATTGACGTATCGCCGCGAGTGGCTGAATGCGACAATCGATCAGCGTGCACGTTACCGAGTTCTACGGGAAAAGGTGTGTCGATTCGCGAGAGACGCCATTGTAACTATCGCACGCGAAATGGCCGACTTGGAAACGTCAAATGTCCGATACGATTTAACACTAAACCTACCAAAGCAACCGAAATAGACCATTTAACAAGACTTCAATTTTAAGTTACAGAATATGTGAGGTGACTACTTTTGAAATTCGTGTTGATTTTCATAAAAATAAATAATTAACGCGCACATAAATTTATATCTTATGGTTCGTTTACTTATTACTGAACTTGCCTTTTAATTTCAAAATACACGTGCATTATACGCCAGTAGGTTTAATACGTTAATTTAACACTACACCTACCAAAGTAACCAAAATAGACCATTTAACAAGACTTCAATTTTAAGTTACAAAATATGTAAGGTGACTTCTTTTGAAATTCGTGTTGATTTTCGTCAAAATAAAGAATTTACCCCTACATTAATTTATATCTTATGGTTTGCTTACTTATTCCTCAACTTTTCTTTTAATTTCAAAATACACGTGCATTATACGCCGGTAGGTTTAGTACGTTAATTTAACACTACACCCACCAAAGCAACCAAAATAGACCATTCAACAAGACTTCAATTTTAAGTTACAGAATATGTGAGGTGATTTCTTTTGATATTCGTGTTGATTTTCATCAAAATAAAGAATTAACGTGTATATTAATTTGTATTTTATGGTTCGTTTGTTTATTCCTTGACTTAATTTTTAATTTTAAAATACACGTGCATCATACGCCGGTAAGTTTAGTAGGTTAACACTGGAACTACCAACCAGTCAAAATGACTGTTTTCGGGTTTGGCATTTTTTATTACAAAATTTTATTGCCATCCTTTTGTCAAAATGTCTGTCATGTTTTATTGAGGTAATGAATGGTTGTTTATGTTAGGTGATGCTGCACTATTTATTTATTTATTTTTCTACTTTATTTTCAGTTTTGATGTAAGCATGCATTTCATGCCGGCACTTCTAGTATTAATTTAATACAAAACCTACCAAAGCGGCCAAAATAAACCATTTAACAAGACTTTTTATTGCAAGAATTTTAAGTTACAAAATATGTGAGGTGACTACTTTTGAAATTCGTGTTGATTTTCATTAACATAAGGAATTAACGTATACATAAATTTATATCTTATACTTTATTTATTTATTCCTCAACTCAATTTTTAATTTCAAAATACACGCGCATTATACGCCGGTAGGTTTAGTGTTAGTGACATTAAAGTATCGTAAAATTGCACATACGATACGATAATTTGAAGCTCGAACCTCGTTCAAAATTACTGCATTGACTTTACATTAATGTTCTTAGAACGGATTGGCTGATTATCTGAAAATCGTGTTACTGGTTATGCGGTAAAGCGCGTAGTGAGGTTATGTAATGATCAAACGTGTGTTGAAACTGTCTGAAAACTTGTAGGGCGTTTTGAACAAATGTCAAACTTGAAATCTATGTAATACAAGTGCTACATAAGTGCATGCAGTTAAATTATCACAGACTTCAGATTTAAAATTCATCGAAGATGTTGGATTTCAATAAATCGTTTATAATTTAGACATAAATAATTGTGCCGTTTACTTTGAACGTGAGGCAACTCTATTTAGGTATACTAAAACATTTATCTTTTTAGCCAACACTTTAACACTAGATTTACGGTCGTTCAATGACCACTTATGTCTGAATTAAGAATGAACTGTACAAACAAGTAAGTAATGGATAATACACAAGCCAGTTTGTACAAAAGATTCTTTATCTCGATGGAGGTCACCATGCATTTTGCAAAAAGTTTTTTAACAATTTTCATAATCGAGAATAAGAAACCCGAGATCCGTCATTTTGACGGGCTCCGTCAACCTAGTGTTAAACACTATTGAGTAATAAATACACATTATCTATCACCGCAAAATACAACTTTGTCTATTAGTGCTTAGTAATATTTGTACATTTATTAAAATGCAAACCCTTAAATATATCGAAATAACGAAAAATGGACCACTATCGAAATAACCGACTCAATTGTTTTCTATAAAAGGGGACCAGCCATTTAGTATTCAGAATATCTATGAAATGTTTCCGCGATCAAATTCGTTGAATTTCCAGCTTCGATATAACATAACTGTTGTTTCACGGTATACTTGCGTATCTTCGTTCGTTTCTCCGTAATTCCATATTCCTCCCGAGCAAATTAGTATGCTGTCCCTCCACCTATTGAATTCGATCTGGTGCCTGGTGTCAGTAATCCGATACCATAGTTTTTCGCACATATTTATTGACACGGAAACCGCGAAAATGATAGCAGGGAAGGTGAAATCCAAATACGAAGAAGATATTCGTCGTTTCTTAACAGCATTAGACAGAGTTCACGGGGTTAATCGAATACCCGTGTCACAGGCGGTTTAGCATCCGCTCGCTAACCACGTAGACGTTTACTTTCTCGAGTAACGTTTCTCCTTTTTTTTTCTCTCGAATCTACCGACTACCGAGGCGAGGGCACCGATGCTCGATGAACAACTCCGTTCCCAAGAATCAACGTTGATTCATGAGATAAGTTGAATTGTTTGCCCAGGCACCGTCGATTCACTTCTTAAGACCATCTTCGGTATACATTCGCCCACGTACGCCGCTAGGGAAGCTGTTAGATTTTCTCTTCAAACTGCACGAGTACATGACCGCTCGAAGAAGGAAGAATAATAAGCTGAGACCTTTATGCAACCGGATGTGTTCGAACTTGGTTCGAAGGCAGTGCGTTGGTTGGCTGGCGGACGAGATATATGCCTCTTTATGAACTTTATGTAATGCTATCAATTAAGTATTGACTTTTACGTTCTAGTTTAGTTAGGGAACAATTTATGTTTCGGTTTAGTCAGGGAACATTTTTAGTTTCACTTTAGTTAGGAAACGTTTTACGTTTTATTTCAGTAAAAGTCCATTTTATGTTTCTGGTTAGTTAAGGAACATTGTATGTCTCAGTTCAGTTAGGGAACATTTTCATTTTAATTTAGTTACTAAACACCTTACATTTTAGTTTTGTTAGAGAATATTTTATATATCATTTTAGTAAAGGAGCATTTTATGTCTGAGTTTAGCTAGGGAATATTGTATGTTCCAGTTTAGTTAGGGACTATTTGTAGTTTTAGTTTAGTTAGACGACATTTTACGTTTTATTTCAGTAAAAGTCCATTTTATGTTTCTGGTTAGTTAAGGAACATTGTATGTCTCAGTTCAGTTAGGGAACATTTTCATTTTAATTTAGTTACTAAACACTTTACATTTTAGTTTTGTTAGAGAATATTTTATATATCATTTTAATAAAGGAGCATTTTATGTCTGAGTTTAGCTAGGGAATATTGTATGTTCCAGTTTAGTTAGGGACTATTTGTAGTTTTAGTTTAGTTAGACGACATTTTACGTTCACCAAACGAATATTGAATGACTTTTTAACGAATTTAGAGAACGAGCTTTTCAATGTATGTAAGATTGTCCAAATTATTTTAGTACCTTTGTGAGTTCTATTTGGTGGTGTGAGAAGGTATAGACCTTCTTTGTAGTGTAAGAAATAAACCAGTAAATAGCATTGAAATTTCAAGTGTGTTTTTTTTATGAATAATTCCGTTGATTACTGAGTATTAAGGATATTATAGCATGATTCATATTCTACGTATTCGTATCTTGAGTAAAAATATTCAATAAATTTGGGGGTATTATCGTTGCATCAAATATAATATAATCGTTCCATTTTATTGTTTCTCATAATAAAAATCCTATTCTACGTTAAAAGTAGTTTTTTCACTTAGTTTCCTATAAAATGCAACTTTCGTCAGATTTTTGAGGTTAGATTAGAATATGTGTCTCGGGAATATCACTCTATTCGTATTTTTCAGATCTCAATCACGTTTTGCGCTGATTGTTTAGCAATCAGAATACAGTTTATAGTTCCCTTCGAAACTGTAATAATATTTAGAGCTTTGCTTTAGAACGACTTTTGTAATAAAGCTATTCGGTTTATGGACGAGTGGTTTCTCCTTAAAGCGCGTGTACGAAATGGCTTCCGCCTACATCTTTAAAGTCGTATAACTTTTTCTCAAATGTTGATATATTGAGTCGTAACATACCAACTGTCCGTTGGTAGATGGTTTTGTCATGTTCACATGCAGCTGCACGCTTGAATTGTGAAAACTAATTGTTTATGTTCGTGTTCCTTTATTGTTCAATCCGTCATTCAGATTTTAGTATTAGAAACCGTTCTCAATCATCTTTTTCTTCGGTGTAATATACACACCGGACATATACGACTACCAGTAGTCGTTCAATGAGGTTATTGCGCATTTTTATGCAATTATTCGCAAGCATATGATCGAATCCAGTTATACAAATATCAACTACTATACAATCGATTTAACATTAACGGAAGAAGTTAGTAAATTATTTGACCATCACTTATGTCAACTTTTATTCTTCGATTTATACAATACAAGTTTCATTATTGAAAAGTAATTGTTTACAATTTCTTATTCTATCTAGTATTGACTTTTACGTTCTAGTTTGGTTAAGGAACATTTCATGTTTCAGTATAATCAAGGGACATTTCAAGTATCACTTTAGTTAGGAAACATTTTAAGTTTTATTTTGGTAAAAGTCTATTTTATGTTTCAGTTTAGTTATGGAACATTGTATATCTCAGTTTAGTTAGGGAACACTTTCGTATTACTTTAGTTAGGAAACACTTTACATTTTATTAGGTCGTTCGGAAAGTAATTTCGTTTATTTTTTTTTATAAAAATTAGAGACGATTTTCGGGGGATATTTCTTTTCTTGCTTGAACAGCTTTCTTAAAAAAGTGAAGAATTCCGAAAGGATGTTTTTCACTTTTCATATCCGACACGGTAACAACCATAAATTATTCGGACTTATTCCGATTCAAGACTGATTTTTTTCCAATTCTTAGATTTCCAAATTCTGAAAAATTCGAATTCTCTGATTTCCAAATTCAGAAAATTCCGAATTCTCAGATTTCCAAATTCGGAAAAATCCGAATTCGCAGCTTTCCAAATTCCGAAAATTTCGAATTCCCAGCTTTACAAGTTCTGAAAAATCCGAATTCTCAGATTTCCAAATTCGGAAAGTTTCAAAATCCCAGATTATCAAATTCTAAAAATTTCTCACAAGCAAGACTGATGGGAAACGACATAACTTTCCGAACCACCTAATAGCTTAGTTAGAGAACAATTATACGTATTATTTTAGTAAAGGAGAATTTCATGTTTCAGTTTAGTTAACTGTAGTTAAGTTTCACTGATTTTAAGTATGAATAGTAAAATTTATCTACGAAAAATTTATTTGTTTAAAATTCGTTTTTTGAAGAAAGTAAAAATTCGGTGCATTCTTCGGTGTTGTCGATCTGCATGAACGATGACGTTCATTAGACGTAATTAGATAGCAGACCTATTGACCAACAAACCGTTCGAATTCGAGCGTGAGTAACGGTTTTCACGATTGTTATCGATCGCGATATCATTGGGATAAAACGGGTCACACGTGCATAGCATCGACGATCGTCTTCGAGATCGTTAACGGTTCGAACGAGCAAGTTTTGTCATCTGCCTTTTACCGTATACGTATAGGAACACAGGTAGCTCACCTTGGATCATGTAAACATATAATTAATGTAGATCAAATTTTTCGAAAGTGCTGCCCGTTGTCATGTTTATAGTTCATATTTCACGGGAGCGTTAATTAAAAAATGTTCGAGTCGTTCGGGTCACGCCCATTCATTTAACGTTATCTTGAAAATGTATTAATTTCATGTGTTCGAATCGTGCGATTATAGATATGCGTAATTGAAAATCATACTTTCAAATTTATCGCGATGTTGTTCGTTATTATAACTACAAAATTTTACTTCGTTATGATGGATAACACTGCAGTTGCACCGCCTTCGTGTGTACATGTAGAATTACATATTAAGTGATGATTACAACGTCTGTAACGAACGAAATTTGTTGGAAGAAACGAGTTCAGAAAAGAAGTAAAGGAAAGGTTAGAAAGTATATAATAATGGAACAAAAATACAATGATGGATGAATACTACAAGCAAGTTAATTTTTCAATGTAAATTTTTGATCTTTTCAAGTGAATTTTTCTTCAGTGTTTTAATGTTTTGATTTTAAATTTTATTGAACGTCTCAACGTTTTAATTTAAATTTTTCTTCGACACTTTAATGTGCCGATTTTCATTTTTCTATAATTTGCTAACAACAACTTGATGACTTGTTGTTCAGCCATCTGCTGAACTAAGATGGCGTCATTTAAAGCATTTAAATGTTGTTACAATGGTTAATGAGTTTGTTAATCTATGTAAGAATATTATTCTTCTTTATGGCAATGTTTGCATAGATTATTTGTACAAAATTTTAATTAGTAATGTTTTGTTTTTGCTTTAATGAAAAATCATCAATGATCTAATATTAATATCTATATTCCTTTTTCTAGCTGTCGCACTACAATTGCTTTTACTCCAATTATAAATATTTTTTACATTAACAGTATATTATTTTATAATAATAAAATATAGAATGTCAGCAAGTTTACAGATTGAACAGAACTAAAGTATCCGCTAATATGACGCCATTTTGAATGACGATGGGAAATCATTTACAAATATTTGATGATTCGTTAATGGGTTAGTATAATTTATTGGAGATTATTCTTTGAGATCTGACGAACTAGAATGTCAGTTATATTAGAATATCTTTAATGAATAATATAGTTCAATCTTTAGTAATCAATAGCATTTAGCCTTGAATAATTAACATAGTGATTCATAAATTAACATATAAATGGAAATATTATTACTATTATTTATCTACTTATTATACATACACATATTATGATTATTTCGCTATTTATTAAATCATACAGTTATAATTTTCGTTCAAATCATTTTGAGCGATATTCTTTATATAAAATAAACCACAGTTCGCAATTTATTTTCAAATAACAATGAAATTGTTAAGGGGTTTAGGACACAGATACTAAAACAAGAATTGGGTCGACTTTGTTGAGTATTTATTAACAACTGAACTAGTTGTTAAACGTGGTTGTGAACGCGGTTCACCAATACGAATAAATACACTTTTTTACACGAATTTTTTGTTCTAGCACGAATCCCTAAAAATTTGTTGTTAATTCTAATTTTGACAGTATCTTACACTGTCAGTGTCGAACAACATTTTCTTACTCATTATCCTAACATGGAGCGTGCATTAAAATTTCAACGTAATCTTAAGTTTTGTGTAGATGGATATCAAGAATTATATAAGCAACTTGAGAAACCAAAAAAGCAGCCGCTAATGACATATTTTATAACAACAAAAAAAACCAACAGAGACCGTTAATAAGAAACGAAATTCTTCATTTGAATCAAACCCGACAGTTGTAGACATATCTGACATATCTAAGTAAGTACTGGTGATAGGATTTTTGGTCCAGTCCGTGATGAACGTGCACGCTTGTTATTAACTCACACAGTTACTAATTTCAATTTGAATTTTTATATGTTTTGTACTTATAGATTAAATTTTCACTGTACACTAATTTTAATTTTTTTTGTAATAAAAATGAATTGTTTTTGTTTTATAAATACATATGTAATATGGATTTCATTAGTACTTCTTTTGCACGGAATTTTGGGAAAATTATTAGAGTTTTTTTCATCTTACACGATTTTTTAAAGTTGTGGAACATATCCCCAAATTTACCACATGTCGCATGCATTTTTTGCACGCTTTTCTAAGGAACGTATCTACCGTGTAAAAAAAGAGTTGGGTGTATGTGCTAGAATAATTGAAAAGATAATTTCGCGTCACCCTTACACGGCGAAATAGCGCGAGACATTCGACGTTCCGAAACGGTTCATTGGATATGCAAGAGCCGAAGAATTTTCAGCTAGATAAGATGAAATTGTAAGAGACTACGGGCCGGATGTCGTATTTACGTGATGTCTGTGCCGACAAGGAACACGTTTGTCCCTCGACAGCCATGGAAGGTACCGATGCCATAAGGCTATATACGTGCCTGTTCGAACCGGACACGGTAGCACAGGGAGAGTACCGCATTTTATTTCGCCTCTAATGATTCCTCAAAACAAGCTTTATGTCCCGGACGACTCTGCCGTATTTGGCGCGGCGCTTTTATCGCAATGTTTTCTGCCTATTCGTGTCTCGAACAGAACGGCGAGAAGGCAACTCCGACAGGTGGCAACTATCGGGTCTCAGGACGCGAAAAAGAAGGACCGATCGTCGTTATGATATTTTTTTCATCGCACCTTTTGTTCGATACGCGAAAAGACCAGCGCCACGGAGGAATACCAATTATCCGGGTTCGTTATTTGCGACGGTAGGGAGAAAAAAGTCCGGCGAAACCGTCGCGTTCTTGGAACATTGTCGGGAAAGAAACGCGAGAACATGAAAGAGAAATTGCGACTCGATGATACTGTTATGCTGCAACACACAGGAGGGGGTTCTTTTGGAGAAAAACTACACTTTCACAATGAAATCACTTTTATTTATAAAGATTCGAGAACAATGCAGAGGTTCACTGATATGCGTGTAAAAGTTCGAAGGGTCGCGTGGCAAGCGTCTTGATCGGAAACTAAGTGCATTCTTTATACAATTTGGATTTCGTTTATGCACATTGACTGGTGACATACAATTTGATATTTAGAACGCTGACTGAGTGTTTTTGGGTTTTGTAATTATAAAGGAAGTATTCCATTGTCGGAATGTATGAAGTGGGTCGAAGTGGGCCGAATGTATGAAGTAGGCTGCTTAACACTATGATACCAGCCACGATGCGAGACATAACGCCGATAGATCGTTCGAAAATCGATAACGGCTGAAGACACTGTACAACGAATTTGATATTTTCCTGAGTTCATAACCATCACTATGAAATTCATATAGATTTTTGCGAGCTGAATACGAGTCCGAAATTCGTTTTTCTCTAGGACGGACGGTTTTTGAGAAAATTGATGTTTAACCTCTTAGGCAGGGTTGAATTTTGCGCGGGGCTGTTTCTCTGTACGGCAGAGTTCAACGCGAATTACGCGTAAATGATACAGCACTGCAATGTGTGACGGATAATGCGCTGTTCTTTACACGAGTACATTTGAATGAAGTGTTTGATGATTAAATTATAATTGTTCTTCAAGATATGATATACGCATTTTAGCTTTAACAATTTATTCTAATAATTAATAACACAATTCAGATGACATCCACGAAAGCCACTATAGCGGCGCATAGTGCCTAAGAGGTTAAAAAAATTATAAATGTTCAACTTTGGGAATTTTTTGTGCTTTTACCATAGCAGCTATTCAGTGGCTTTTTATTAGAGAAAAATCTGTGAACTTTCCCGTATGAAAGGATATAAATTGTTGTTACATTGTAAACATTTAACAACGTTTAAACAGTGATCAAAGTAAGAAAGATCCCAAAACTGCACCAATTTTTCTTGACATTTTTAAATTTATTTACAAAAACTATGGGACTCAATGTTATCCTCCTTGGACGATCTTTTTCAGCAATGTTCACTTGTTATCGATCATCACGAAAAGCATCGCGTTATTTCGCTCAAATCGTTAGGTTGTTCAACCCTCTCCTTGTGTAAAGGTGCTTAATATGGTGACTTTTTCTGATAGCTTGTTAAGTCAGCTTAATTTTAAGAATATTTTGAAATTCGATGCTTTTATACATAAGTATATGCATTAACATGTCCATTGACACATCGCCCAAATATGGAGGACGCATTTTTTCTTCGAGTTAAATAGTATTTTAAATTGGGATTTTCAAACGAATTTAATGAAATATGATCTGGGACATAACTATAAAATATATAAAATAAAAATATTAAAATATAAGTATAAATATGAATTTTGTCCCGGCGATATAGTCAGCGGAATCACGCTAGATGAACGAACGTGTTAAGTGATACCGTGATGAATTTTCTTCTATTTTCGTTTTCAATTGAAGGTAGGGTTGGATTTGGTCAATACTTCATAGCAGATTGTATACGTTATTATTCCACAATGAAAAGTGGACTTCAAAGAATATAAACATGTGTGCAAAAATCGAGATAAAAAATGCTATTTATTTATTACAAAATGTTGCTATTAAACTGTGTGCATTGAAAATATGAAATAGGTTATAAACATTATACTTCTTAGCCACGAATAAGGATTAAATTAAGCGAATTCTTTTCGCAATTTATTATTTTGCATATTTGTACCATTTTCATATGTTGAGAATTTTTTATATTGACAATATATGTATATTAATAATTTCCATAATCGGTAACAATTACACAGTTCTACAATTCTACTATTTTAATATTTCATTATTCCACTATTTATCTGTTTTTTTTTTTTCAATATTATATAATAACATTAATATAGTGTTAATCACATTAATAGCATTAATATAATATTAATTATGTTAATTATAGTAATGGAGTGTTATATTCTATTATTGGGCTGCACTATTCCCCTAGCTTTGTTATTTTATTTAAATAGTGATCTTTAAAATATGTTAGACACAGAATAAATATGATAGGTACATTCAGTGTAGTTTCATGATAAATCAGTTTATTCAAATAGATTAAATGATTGCTTTCATGCTACTCGCTTAATTCATTCAGTAAGTAAAAGTGTAAATAGGTATGCTATCGATGTAAACCTGAAGGACGTTCGAGATTGTAAGGAGGGTGGTAGATCTCTTGTATTAACCCTTTGCATTTGCTCTTTGCTACTTTCATTGGTAGCAAATAGCAATTCTAAAAGTTTCTAGTTAAAAACTTTCTATGAATTCTTTCAAAGTTATTATCTGTTATTAATTGCCACTATTAGCTAACATCACTGTATGATGACATGATAGCACATCATATGATTTAGTTAAAAAATATCTATTCCGAATTGCTGTATTAAACAAACATGTGAGTGTGAATCAGCTCACGAGTGCTAAGGGATCATCGATCGATTAATATCGAATCGGAATCGATAGTTTCAATCGATCGATCAAGGATCCGGCCATCAACCCGTTACTTTATTTCGAGTTTCATAATACGTGATCGTGGATCGATAAGATTCCGAGTGATCAGATTAGAGAAAGTAGCGCGACGCGTCAGGAAGTCAGCCAATTAACGTGATTTTTTGGTTAATTAATTAGGAGCGATCGCGTGTCCGGGCAGCGGGACGATAAATACCACATGTTCTGCAAAAGGCGCGAGCCGATTCGTCAGGATTCGATAGGAAGGTCCGATCCAGGAGGACGTTAATCAGCTCGTTTGTTTAGTCGTGGCGACAGGTCGAAGTATTCCGTGGTCGAGGGAAAAACCGTGTCTCGAAATCGCGGAAAAGGCTAATGTTTCAAAGAAACGAGACGAACTCGTTCGTGTCGAATATGGTTTGACGGGGTACAGTAGGAACCGACGAAGAAAAACGGACAGCGTTCGAGCAAGAAAAACCCGATGACAGTCAAAGCAGCGAACCGTTTATACTTTTTGTCGCTGTACAGCGACAGATGGCCAAGGGTTTTTCTCGTCGCTTCGTTTAAAAGTAGTGCCGGCTGTCCCTTAACGGTCAATTGGAATACAGATTGAGTCGCTTCTAATTTTCATTGGAAACACACTAATGACAAGAGGAGCAGTACGTTATAGAAGAACTGTGACCGTTACTAAGGCGACGGCATTACGTTTAAAAGGAGCTGGCTTCGGTTTTTGTGCGTAGCGGTATGGCGGCTCGAAAACACGCGGATCTTGTTTGACGTTTCGTTGCAGCACGGGAAATAACAGCGTGCAGATATACCCGTGGGGGAATAATCCTCTCATATGGTGAAATTCTTTCGCAGCTGCTTCCGAGCCGTGCCAAAGAATCTTAATTGAATGATTATCCGCACCGGTTAATTGTCTGGGGACAATTACGGTTACGGCCCGAGTGTGTCGCTGGTATCCTCCAATCTCACCGGGTGCTTTGCAACGGCTTATAAATTATTTTTAAGGATTCCGGCAGTATTTTTTAGCGTGGATGGAATCCGATGGCGAGAGGTTTCGATCTGCGACGGCGGAACAGGAGTAACTTTGGCTGATGGTACAGTTGACACTAAATTTGACTTTTTTATGAATAACATGGTATTCTGCGTGTTCATTCTTTAGGGTCTTGAAAGTTGGAGAAGGATTTTGCATTTGGGTAGCTCGGAATTTCGGGATTTTTAGGTTTGGTGGCATATGGAAATCTAGTGATTCGGTGCTGTACGAAAGTGGAGACCTCAAAAGTGGGTAGGAACTTAGAGGATCTGGGAATTTGTAGTGATTTGCAAATTTGAGGTCCTAGGAGTTTGGGAACTTAGTCGTTTGTGGACGTGAACATCTGGAAACATAACTGTTTGCGGTATTTAAGATTTTGATATTTTGGGAACTAGCGATTTAGAAAGGTGGATATTTGGGAGTTTGAGGATATAGTTGATTAACGTCTTTGGAGATTTAGGGACTTGAAAATTTAGGAATTTGGGGATCCAAGGATGTGGGAAGGTAGAAATTGTGGTGATCTTGAGATTTGGAGATCAATGGATTTGGAAATATAGGAGTTCGAAGGATCTAGTGATTTGGAAATTTAGGAATTTGAAGGTTATAGAGATTCGGGGATCTAAGGATCTGCAAAGTTAGGAATTTGGTGAATTAGAGATTTGGATATCTGTGGATTTCGGAACGTAGGAATTTTGGGGATATATACATTCGATGATTTAGCAATTTGGAGGATTTACAGAATTGGTGTTCTTGAAATATATGGACATCAATTTTTCAAATCTGTTACAAATTATTCGCATTCATAATTTCTGCAAAAATATTCTTAAAATATCGCTTATGAAAATATTCTCCTCAATACTAAGAACTTTTGTAACTTACCTAATTCTTCAGTTACTGAATTTTCAATACGATTTTTACAAATGCTAGATTAAAGAGATAATTTAGCAATAATTAATTCTGTAAAGGCCTCAGTTACTAAGATTTTAGGGTACTAGCAATCAAATGCGCGAAATAATAAACTGAAAATATTTGATACGATGTAAAGACTCTTTGGATGCCATTGCTGCTGCCGATAAAGATCCTGTCGAACATAGTATACTGTTCGCGTTGCACACTATTTTTACGAAAGATCAGGATCGGTTAAACGACCTAGTAACGTCGAACCATTTGCACAGAAGCAGGATTATTTGCAAATAAATAGCGAATTTTATTTTACTATTTTTATACTCTCTTCATAAATTTAAAGTACACCGGGTCATAATTTGTTTATTTGTTATGTGATTTAACTTTGACGTAACACAGTATGATATTAACTTGCTTGTTTACATTCGCGGTTAGCTGTATGTTCGGACTTTTCTTTTACTATTTTTATATTCTTTTCGTAAATTTAAAGTACACCGGGTCATAATTTGTTTATTTGTTATGTGATTTAACTTTGACGTAACATAGCATGATACTAACTTGCTTGTTCACGACCGCGGTTAGCCGTATGTTCGGACTTTTCTTTTACTATTTTTATATTCTTTTCGTAAATTTAAAGTACACCGGGTCATAATTTGTTTATTTGTTATGTGATTTAACTTTGACGTAACATAGCATGATACTAACTTGCTTGTTCACGACCGCGGTTAGCCGTATGTTCGTAGCTTCGCTCTCGCGACTGAGCGCGCGCTATTCTCGCGCTCTGATCCTTAATAATTCGAAAACGAGAGCCTAGACACCATTTTTGCAAAGGAAAAAGTTGCTTACAATTAGAATCATCTCCTCTGGAACCCCGTTTCAAGCCCTACGGGAGTTACGGGACACCCTGAAGAACAAAGTGTCCAACGAACAACAGTATATCATTTGTGTCGATAAAAATTTGCATCGATGTCTAATCCTCCAGCTATCGTATCACCGTTCTAAGATCTGATAGTACACAAAATTTCCACTTACGAGGCAATGGTCCCATCCCACTACAGGGAACAAGTAAAAAGCGGATCTCGCGTGCGATTGATATTCACACCTGTCGCTTTTTTTTCGAGCGGGTCTCAAGAAGAATTGTCCGCGCGAGAAGAAACGTTGCCGGTTGTTTGCCGAGTTCGATGTCTCGGCAATAGTCGTTCGCGGTAACGAAAAATCATTTGATCGTGCCATAAAATCACGTTGGCATTTATTGCCGCGCGTCTTGCCCTCGCCGTGCGTAGTCCATTTGTAAAACAAATGCGAACTCGTTCCTGAGCTCGTTGCCGCCTAAGGTTGCCGCTCGTTGTCGCTCGTATGTCCCTTTCACAATTGCCAAGACGCAAAAATCCCGAGGATATATATACGGTTTACGGTCGTCCACAAATCGTTTCAACAACGGAGGAAATGCTTCTTCTTTTAAGGTCAACGCGAAACTACTTTCCAATGCATGAAGACATCACGTTGCTTTGATAAGAGAAAATTACTTTTCACGGGATATCGGGAACTTGTTCACATTCGAGTACTTCATGGGGTTGCTCGAGCCACGGATAAAACGAATTGATCGACTATACTGCTCTATCAATGTAACACTCTCGCGGACGGATATATGCGGTGTATTCATGGCTTCGATAGCTGCGTAGTTCGCGAATGTGTTCATTTTTTCAGGGAAATTGTGATTCGAAATCGTGTGCGTGATTCGACTGGCGCGAGTGACTCAGATCCGAGGAATAGATTTTCGTATTGGGAATAGTGTGAGCGAGTACTGGGATTGTGGAGATTTTTTGTTGCTATATTTACGCATTTATAAATGTACGGATTCAGAAATTTGTTAAATTTAATTCTTACAAATTTATAAGTACACGAACTTTTAGGTTAGCAAATATTCAAATTTGCAAATTTGCAAATTAGTAATTATTATATGCCAAAAGATATAAATTACTTAATTACTGAATTTCTAAATACATAAAACTTTCAATTCCCTAAATCCTTAAATTCTTAATTTTCCAAACGTCCTCAAATTACAAACTCTTGGAGATCATAGAACCTTAAATCAACAAATTTCTAAATCATCAAACCTCTAACTGACCGAATCCTTCAATTTCTAAACCTTTAAATACTTAAATCTTTCAGATCTCTGAATCTTTAAATGCATAATTTTCCAAATATTTTAAATCTACAAATCCTTGGGAATCTCAGATCCCTAAATTTCCAAATCTCTAAATCATCATATCTTTACCTCTTCAAACCTCTAAACCACCAAATCCTCGAAATTTACAAACCCCCAAATCTCTTAACCTCTAAATCTCTAAGTCTCTGAATTTCTAAATCTCCAAGTCTCCATCTCACTGACTCTCTAAATACCTAAATCCTCAAATCATTAACTCTCCAAATGATTGAACCTCCATATTCCTGAATCTGCAAAACTCTGAGTGTCGAAATGCATAAATCTGCAAATTACTAACTCTTCAATGACTAATTTTCTTAAATCCTAACTCTTCAAATGCCTAAATATCCAAATCCCAAACTCTTCAAATGCCTAAATCTGCAAATCCCTAACTCTTCGAGTGCCTAAATCATCAAATTCCTAATTCCCCAAGTCCCCAAATCCGCAAATCCTTAAATTCCTAACTCTTCAAATGCCGAAATCTCCAACACCATAAATCCACAAATCACTAACACATAAAATGCCTAAATCTCAAAGTCCCTAATTCCGTAAATCCCCAAATTCCTAATATCCCAAATTTCTCAACTCTGCAAATCCCGGAATTAAAACCCAGAAAATAGATAAATATAGTCAACATATTGATAGTAACTAGTTTAAGATCACATATCCCATCAAATCAACTATCCACATCTTTTCTAATATTTCTGAGTAAACCGAGAACTGACATTCTTGTAAATGATCTGTACTGAACCGAGAAAGTCGAAACAAACGTGTTCACCCGATGCTGTCTCAGTTCTGCATCTTAGTTCGCAGGGATTTTCACTATTCACGTTATTCAAAATCGCCAGCAGGCCAGTTTTTCCATTCGTTTAGTGCAAGACACTGGCCGGTTAGGTATACCTAGTTCCCAGCACGAGGCGGCCATTTATTATCGAAGACAAAGGTTAGGTTATCGAGCCTTGGGCCGTTTGTAAGTGTGCGCTTCCAATGGCCGTCGAAGACAATGCCCCAAGTCAGCTTAATGTCAGAAGGGCGAGCGATGCATAATTTATTAGGTCGGTCCTTGTTTCGCACCGAGGCTCCTGCGGCATCCGAAAGTCCTTTTTTTTTATCTTACACCAACGGGAACTTTTCCTTATCGGAGATCGACCCTGTCTGTGTCCTCCTCGGCGATTCCGCGAGGAATAGATCGAACTCACCGATCCTCGTAATCACCGATAATCGTAAATCATTGTATGTATGACTCTTCGTACTACGAAATTATCTAATTCGCAAATCCATATCGAAATAATTCGAAATTAACACTAAACCTACAAAAGCGGTCAAAATGACCATTCAACAAGTTTCTAATTCGAAGTTACAAAGTATGTTAAGGTTTGTATTAAAATTATGGTTTCTTTGAAATTCCTGTTGATTTTCATCGAGATAAAGCATTAATGTGTACATCAATTTGTGTTTCATTGTTCATTTATTTGTTTTCCAGCTTTATTTTCAATTTCAAAATAAACATGCATTTTCGAACTCTTGGATTTCGTAAATTCCTGAATGTAGAAATTTAGTAATTTGCAACATTTGCAATTTTCGATTTAGAGATTTTGTAAATCGCGGATTCTCGACAGGTACCTTCGAATGCAGAATCGCAGAACTATAGATCCGTAAAATGAGACATTTTCAGATTCACAGATTTTTAATTTTTCGAATTTAGAAATTTAGGAGTCTATAAATCTGAAATGTGTGGCATAAATTGTGTAACATTTTTCAATCGATGGAAAAACACAGAAAAGTCTAACAAATAATTATGCATAAATATAATAATTTAGAATAATGTCTAAATGGTTCTCACACGAATTACAAGTAATTAGAATAAGTAACTCAAGTAACATATAAACTATTCATTATTTATGTCTATATAAATTAATTTAGTAATAATTTAGTGGAAGTGTAGTACAAATCTAGTATAAAATCTAAATCAGAATTAATTTAATATCAATTTAGTACTACTTTATTATCCCCATTAAAATATCTATTCGTAAAATGACAACCACCGATTTAAAATTGAATCCAATAATTGAATGCGTCAACCTTTACACCGATAGATTAATGATAGTCCATAATAAGCGTTCGTGACCACATAAGTTTGCATTCACTCGAATTCAAATTGAATTTAATCACGTGCCGTTGTGTCACGCTAAACGGTGCGTCGAATGAGAACGAAGAAGGTGCGCGGTGCATCGATCATCGTGCGCATAATACTCGGCTATTCATTGATTATTCATCGAACCAGAGATGACCCACTTCCCAGTGCTAGGGTTAACAGTCGAAGCTATTCCACGAGGGAATCACGAGGATAATTGGCAGGCGAAAGCGTCCAATTAAGACACCTTAATTACAGGGTTCCTGCGGACGGCCGTCTTATTCACTCAGTTATTTTTTTTTTTTTATTTTTTTATTTTTTTTTTGTCACGACCGAACCTTTTCTTCATTTCTACACTCGCCGTGGCGACGCGACGGTCCTTGGTCTTAATTACTTTCGCAGTCGGTTAATTGCGATTAAGGAACGTGCCCGGCAGTAGCGGGATTCTTCAAAACGAGGTAGTTGAAACATTCCCTTTCATTACTGTTAATTGTGACCACCTTAATTAATCTGCGGCTTCGGTCTGCCGCTGGTTTTCTGACTGCCGTGCCTTTCAATGTCCTTTCGTATCCTTAATAATTCGCGCCATTAACTGATTTCCAACCGGCACTAGCATAACCGATTCGCTACGATGTTCGTCTTTAATTGCATTCAAATTATTGCGAACGGTGAATGCCACTTCTGGAGACCGGTCGAAGAATGGGAGCGAAATGGATGTCGATTTTTTTTAAATCGCTTCTTTTGTCGAAAAAAAGAAGTGAATTTATGGTGTTTGTTGGATGCAAAAGTTTCATTAAATCAGCGAAATGATAAGGGCGATTTTCTCAGATGGTTACGGTTTTAGGTTGAAAAAATTGATGAAAATTATATAAAGAATTTAATAAAAAATATTCCTCGATGTCTGGAAATGGTATAATCAAAGGACAATAATACGAAGTTGTATTGATTTCATTCCATGTTTTAGTAAGAATCCATTTCATTTTTTTATGTTTAGAGATATGAATCGCTTGTTTACTACAACTCTAGGGCTATGAATCTTTAGATCCTTAGACTTCCTGATTTTTGGATCTGGATATCCCTAGTCTCCTTCTTCAGAGATATCTATGTTTCTAGACTTTTGCATAGACAAATTTCAAATACGTTTAGAATTTTGTATCTTTTGGTTTTTATGTTCCCAAACTCCGATACCCTTCTGTCTTCTATATTTCCAAATTCCTACGTTCTTAAATGTATGTATTATATCTCTCTGACTCTTGTACATTACATGTACCATCAGAATGTGCCCCTCTCAAAATCATTCAACTTCATCTGAAACATTGTTTGCTATGCGTAATAATAATGACGTAAATCTAGATGGCAAAATGTGGCAACCTACCCGGTATATTCCTAAATCCTTATATCTGTATCTCTATCTCTCCTGTATTCTTTGATTTCTATGTCCATAAATTTCTATCTTTCCAAATTCCTGCATCCCTCCGTTTCTTTCACATTCCCAAATTTCTATATTTCTATATCTCTATATTTCTTCGTATTTCATATATTCATATATTTTTTCATTTCCAAATTTCAATACCCCCCTGTCTAGTCCATATTCCTAGACTTCCCCTTCTCCGATTTTCTACATTCCTCTATCTCTAAATCCCTATTCCCCTATATTTGTATACAGCGACCGGCATAATAAAGTAACCATTCTATATTGCATATAGAACAGCTCAAAACTAATGTTTTTAATGAAAAGGGATCCTAATATCGGGGTTTTTTGAAAGATTTACCGTCATATCAAGAGTTTTTTACAAAAATTAAAAGACTATTTGTAATAACAAAAACCTTTTAACTTTAGTTCAACATAACAAAGATTTTCATATGTGACAAAGAATATGACCACATCGTAAATCTTAATTTACACTTAATTTGCCACAGTCTTTTATAATCAGATAAACGAACTGTTAGTTGTGTTCTGTTTACATCGTATGCACAGCACATCGCGTTTACGCGTCGCAATTAAATAAAGATTTTACAAATTGTTGTTGGTCACTTTTCTTTATCATGTATGAAAATGCCTGTTTTGTTAAAATCAAGTTACAAGTACTTGCAAATATTTTTTTTAAGTTTTGTAAGTAATTGTCGGTGTGACGATAAACCATTCAAGAAGGCCCGATAATTGTACCCTTCTTCAATAAAAACATTAGTTTTAAGATATTCTGTATTGGTTATAATAGGATGGTCACTTTATTATGCCGGTTACTGTATATCTTTACTCTAAAATCCTTAAAAATCTTTCTCTATAATGAGTTCTTACAATGTTGAAACATATCAAAAGAACTGTTTCACGTTTCAAATTTCATTTGTCGATAACCACATTTAATTTCAAATATTTCATTTACGGTCGTTTATACATGCGCGTATCTTCATCGATAATTTTAATACGAAGGCACACGAAGATAATTGGCACATATATCTTATAAGTTGAACAAATTTGTTTCGTGCCCCGAAACATTCGTTGTCGATAATTCAGACTGGAACTCCTCCTACGAATTCGTACGAACCGGATAGCGGTTATCAGTAAGCGTATCTCATCCTGGGAGGATACTCTTCTTTTCTCGCAGCTATCACCTGCATCTATTTCGACTTCGGAGTCGAACAAAAAGAGGCCGGAGGTCGTAAGGAAACGATATTTTTGGTGGAACGGAGTCGTCATCGCGATTACTGACCGGGTCGTTCGAGGCCTCACACTCGAAAACGAAGAGGGGACAAAAAAGGTTTGAGCTGTTAGGTTTTATAAATAGAAAAACAAAATTCAATTACTATTTCTATTTCTTTCTAAAAGTGAGAGGAGTCGAGTTTGCTCCGTTTCGGACACCTGGTCTTCTCCTGCACGCGTCGAGCGAGTTTGCATCGGCCGAGTCTTTTGTTTCTTATATTCTATATATATAGGGTGTCCCATTAATGGTGAAGGAGCCGAAAATGGGAGGTAGGCGGGGTCATTCTGAACAACTTTTTCATTTGCAAAAATGTCGTACGAGGCTTCATTTTTAAATTATTAACGAAAAACACCGACCAATCAAAACGCGAGAATCGCGCGCCACGCGATTCGATCTCGACAACGGCCAACTATGACTCGGGCCTACACTTTGGCCTCCGAGCGCGCGCGATTCTCGCGCTCTGATTGGTCGGAGCTTTTCCTTAATAATTTAAAAATGAAGCCTCGTACGACATTTTTGCAAATGAAAAAGTTGTTCAGAATGACCCCGCCTACCTCCCATTTTCGGCTCCTTCACCATTTATGGGACACCCTGTTTATATTTATGTTCATTTATTCAATTGTTCTTAAATGCCGATCTGTATGCCTGGCCGGTGCTCCATTTATTTTTATATATATAGCTCCCAGTTCTTTTGCGTTCATTGAAACGAAAAGGTCACTTCCAGTTCGTAGAAATAAAGTTAAATTTAAGGAGAAATAAAAAGAGCAAATCATTCGTTTCTTGAACCCATTTCCTAATATGAGCAGGCAAATACAGTGGACGGTTTGAGTCGGATAGAAAGACAGGAAGGTTTGCACAAAACGGAGAAAAAAAAAGAATTCGCACGCCTAAAACGTTCTGCTCCCTAATTAAACGATAAGGGACGGCAATGGCGACCGGAAGTACCGTGGATCCGGTGGCGGAGGCAGCGTCCAGATAAATCCCCGTCCGGCTAAGATTTGCATTCTTTTATTACACCGGACACGCCAAACAAAGCATAAACGGTATCGTATCGACTAGCAGACTTCGTTACACCGCGGAGTTATGGCTTCCTTCCTTAAAATCTTCGTTTCTCTTTTGTCAACGATCTTATCGCTCCTAGTCGTATCTCATTTGCCTCTGTAATGCATACCCGATCGTCTTACTTTCTGACTTTTTTTTTATCGCTTTGCCAGTATTGCCCTTAGCAAAGGGCTAACGGGCCAATTGCCAGGGATCCGTTTTTTGTACGAGCTAAAAGATTAAAATTTCAACCGCACCTTCGTGAATTGGTAAATTTTGAAGTGAGTTGACATTTGTGGGTTGGTAAATTTATAAATGCGCACACTTGTGAGTTAATGAATTTCGAAATACGTGTACTCGTGAATTGGTAAATTAAAAAATGTCTGTACTCATGATTTGGTAAATTTATAAACGTGCATATTTGAGAATCAATACATTCAGAATTATGTTACATTCATGAAATGATGAATTTTTAAATGAGTATATTTGTTAATTGATAAATTTTGAAATGTATTTATTTGTGCATCGACAAATTGATAAATATGTTCATTTGTGAGTTGATATATTTAGTAATGTGTACATTTGTAAATTGGTAAATTTGGAAATGTGTATACTTGAGAATCAATACATTTAGAAAGATATTACACTCGTGAATTGATAAATTTTTAAATGGATATGTTTGTCAATTGATAAATTGAGAAATGTATCCATTTGTGAATTGACAAATTAGGAAATATGTATATTTGTGAATTGATGAATCTCGAATGTCTGTTTTTTCCAATTGACAAATTTATTGATAAATTCACAATTGATTTGTGAATCAACAAACAGAGAAACGTGCACATTCGTGAATTGACGAATTTAGAAGTTCTTCAGATTTAAAAGCCAGTAAATGTGATAATTTAAACATTTTTGTAATCTCCAATTTTTAAATTAAAAAATTTGTCAGATCCGTAAATTTAAAAATTTAGAAATTAATAATACTTAGGAATTCGGGCATTACGAAGTCGATAAGTCTTTATTTATGATTTATGATTTTCTAATTAAAAAACTTCAGAACTTAAATATTTTAGAAATTGCAATTTTTTTGTTATTTTATACAACACTCAATTGCAACGTTGATATTTCAAAACAAATTTAATAATATTTATCCTTATTGTAACGATACAAGTTTGCGTTAGCCAGCTTCAGAATTTCATTACTTTCGCCGGTACTCGGTATTAGAAACAGAAAAATTTGCCGGTCTCGAATGTCTTAGTATTTCTGTTAAGTGTTTTATCAACGTTACGTCACGTTCGTTTGTTAGTGTTATGTATGATATACACAGCGTCATACGTGAATTACAACGCGACTTTTCCCGTTTTTACCTTCGTCCACGTCTCGCTAGTTGCCTTTTTAATTGCGTCCCTTCTGTCCTTTGCTCCCACAAACGAATCTCTCCGCAAAGGTCTTCTCTCGCATACGATCGTTATCTACATTCATTACTTCGCATAAATACGAGATTAATTGCCACGATACTTGTTCTCTTATTTCGTACGCGATACATCGGACACCTTTTATCTCTCACTCTCTCTGTTCATTGTCTACGCAGATATCGAATCGTACGAATATGAACGGTATATGCGTGCATACGCGCTTGTTCTAGATCGTAACGATCGAGTTGTTCGTCCTACGGGAAAGATGTCCTTCGTGTGGCGCAGCTGCCTTTTAGGATCTTATTTCGCAATATCAGATCGTCCTACAGCGCCAATAATTAACTGCTAATACGTTAAATAGAGGTGTGCGGCAGATGGAAATTCTTGATAGATCGCTACGTTTCTTTTTTTTTATGACGACGATCTTATCGTCTCACACCCGTAAATGATAGGTTTGCAACCTCTGTAATCACTTTTCGACTGGTTAGGGCAGGCCGAATATGTCACAGGTTCCTAAATCTTCAATTTTTCGAGATTTTTTACTTAAATCACAGATTTTGTACACTTTTTTTTTTATAAATGGAGTATTCATTTGTGATTAGAGAAATTCGTAAGCTATTATGAATATTTGTAAATTTTAATATTTCGAAATTTTGAATTCTTACATTCTCGAACTTCAAATTTTTTATTTCAGAATTTTCCAAATTTCAAATTTTTTATTTTGAAAATTCCAAAATTCATAGGATTTCAAATGTTAAAACTCTTGGATTTCCTATTCTCAAGGCTTATAAATGGTCAAACTCCAAAATTTCCAAACACCGAAATTTTCATATATACGAATTCCAAAGTTGAAAATGTCCAAATTTTAATATTTATAAGTTTAAAAATGTCTAAATATCAGAATTCGGAAATATACAAATTCGATATTTCTATATTTCTGATGCAGCATTTCATGTGTCCATTTCACTGAATTTCCAAACTACGGAAATTAAAAAGGGGGAAATATTTGAACTACATATTTATATATTTTCAAACATACACCTTTTATATTTTTAATTAACTAAATAAAAAAAAATTGAAACTCCTATACACCTGTAACACTAGATTTCCAAATTTCCTAATTTTCAAAGCTGCAAAGAACCTTCGCAAAATACGGGGTTTTTTGGCCCTTTTTGGGGGCCTCAAAATCAAATCTGAAACATGGTCCAAATGATACCTTATGATATCCTGATTCTCACAAAACAAAATTCAGCTTTCGTATACGAATGGTTTCAGAGATACAGGGGGTCAAAGTTGAAAAAATGCCTACATAAATTCTCCACATCCAAATTCCCAGATCATCGAGTCATGTGAACATAATTTCTGTAACTAAAAATCGCAGTAGCAGAGCTATTAAGAATTACAGTAACTGTAAGACAAATTATTTGTTCAACTCTAACAAAATAATTCACCAACGGAAAGATATATAGTCACTTGTTTTTTTTAGCTTTTTTAGTTGATCTTATTGTTACATAAGACTCAAAATATAATCAGAAAAAAATTATAACAATTACACTTAGGATTAAATAATTACACTTTTGCATACGTAATTGTTTTAATCAGTGCAATTATCACAATTCTGCGAAGAAATTTTTCTTCATCCCGATTACATGTTCACTATGTTTTATCCACTTCCTTGCAATTTACGAAACCATATTTCGTAGATTTCTACGGTTTACTTATTCTTGTTCCTGACCTATGGTTTATGACAGGTCAGCGCGTTTGAATATTTTTCCAAATTCTTTTAAATGTGTTATTACGCCGTAACGAACGCAATGAATAATAATTTTACGATATGAGTCATCGGCACGCGTTGATTGCTAGGAAAATAAGAAATAAAATGTCGTACTTAACAGTCTGTACTTCACGAATTCCAGACATCGTGAAAGCGTTCTAATTAGCGTAATAGAAATCATCGTGCAATAAACGTAAGAAAGATCGCGTTTGATGGCACATATTTCACGTTTTATGAAACGCAACAACGAGCTATACTTTTATGCACCTTAGAGATAAACGAGTTTTATTCTTATTCGGTTACGATTGCTGGATAAGTCCTTCGATCGATTGATTTCGCTAATGTAACCACAAATCTTCGAAATCTAATTGTTTGTTTCCTTATTACAACCATCGTGATCCACGTTTTCCAACGATTAGGGTTCCCGGCAATCCGCTTCTTGATCCACGTTTATCTGAACTTTCGCACGTGCTTACGTTCCTTTTCTATGCACTTTATTGACCGTTCTGGAATTCCGTTAACTGCATTATACAGTGTGTACCATAATATGTGTCCATAATTATAAAACTGGTCTGTCACACATTTCTTGTTTCGAGATATTTAACGGATTACATTTGAATGGATTAAAAAATATTTTTATATCACGCAACATTTTAAAATAGAATTCTATTAGGTGCAATTAATGAAAATTTATTATAAACATGAAATTTTGTGTGATTTTCGTACAGAAATGTTGTTTTTAAGGCTTGAATTGACTTAGACCATTTTCAAAATGAACTGAATCACCTATAGATGTCTTACAGCAATTTAAAACTACGAGTTTCATTAGAAACAATCATTTAAATCAAATAATTCATGAACATTTATTAATTATTTGTAAAAAGTAATGCATTTTTATCGTTTTGGGCTTGTATCATGAGTTTTGAGGTTCTTAAAATGTTCCTGAAGGACTGGTGGGTTTAGTTGTGCATAATGAAAGTAATTTAATATTTCCGTATATCTTTGGTGTAATGAATTCAATTTTCTTGAATTTTTGCCTTAGACCACTTTCATAATTAATACTAAATGAATTCCATGTAATGTCGAAACAGCAACCACTATCTAATGGTTCAGTTTTGACAATATCGCAAAAATTGGATTGAATTAATTTAGTTTAAAGTAATGTGCTGTGAAATAACTGATAAACTCGTTTTTTTTTTGCAATTTTGACTTAAACCACTTTCATAATTATGGGCACATACAGTCGTGTACAAAATTAAGTGGACAGGTATCATAAATAACAAAAGGTATATTTAATTAACTAATAATGCCTATAAATCAAAATTTTATTGCACAATTATATACATTAAATAAATGTTTTTTCAAGTCTACAAAAATATCTCACGTTCTAAATTTAAAATTTATTTACAACATTGTAATAAAACAAAACATTTTCTACATTTCCGTAATATCCACTTAATTTTGTCCATGAGTGCACGTCAACGTAATTTTCGCGATGAACTTTGCAAATCGACGATCAGTTCCTTAACTCCTTGCACTATAGTAACGAGTTACACTCGTGACGCACTCGAAGATCAAATACGGTATATTTCGTTTCTATTTTTAACACGGATCAATGTTCAATTTCAGTCTAATTTTGATTTGCACAGTTGAGGACCGCTGAATGCAAAATAGTCTTGACATTCGAACTTTCTTTAGTCGTCTTATAGTTGTACCACCTAATACTTCGTTATGTCTGACGCATCTGCCAAATGAAACATACTGTTTCATAACAATAAAACAGCAAAACGATAGAACGACGGTAAACATAATTGTTTATAAAAATCAATTTATAAATTTTATGGACCTTCTTTCTAACCCTTTGCACTTCAAGGTATTTTTACTGGTAGAAGTATTCTAAAACTTGTTGGTTGACTGGTTTGATTTATTTGAAGATAATTAATTGCCACTATTAGCTATTTCATTCTGTTCATACATCATATGTACAACAATATAGATTTAGTTAAAAGGTACCTATTCCAAATTGTTGTATTAAGCAAAATGGTGACTGTAATTTTTGAGTTCAAAGGGTTATCAACATAACTTTATCTTGCACTACTAATTTTAATATTTCGTGTACCATTGAAGCGACGAATAACTATATTTTAATACTTTTGGAGAGCTATAAATTACGATTAATATAGAAACAGCAATAATTCACAGTGTACGTCATAATTGTGAAATCTTTTTTCGCAGCATCACTTTTCATGCATTCCTCTGTGATACTGCAAAGGGAAAATGATTTCAATTTTTTCTCTTTCAAAGAAAAAAGAAAACGATTCTATTATTACGTATTCTTACATATTTATTACTACGTATTTTTCAAAAACCAGGTAGTTTGACTGGTTGTGGTAGAAACAGCTCCGCTTTAACTATTGATAATTTTAATGCTAATCAAAGTAAACTAGCTAAAAATGGAGTGATGCAGTTTTTCCTGACAGAACATAAGCAATAATCGACAGTATTAATCATAATGTAAGTAATAATTTTTGGTTAGTTCAATTTTACGCTTCTTTATATCATATATCATGTAGATCAGGGATGTCAAACTCTCGGCCTAGTCAATATATCCGACGCAAAGTAAAAATAAAATAGAAATGTGAATTAGAAACGAAACCAGCATATAAAATTATAATATACTTTATTTATAAACTATACGGATCATTTTAAATTGTATATTTGTCTTTATGAACATTGATTTTTTTTTTGCGGCCCACCTAAAGTTAAGTATTGTTTATTTGGCCCAAGTTAGCTCTTGAGTTTGACACCCCTGATGTAAATTATACTACCATCGTTCGTGGAGTTTCACGACATTAATTATAAGTATAATATATTTTATTCGATGAATACGTGCTGGATCGTTCAGTATTGTTATCTTCTGTACCGTATGAATGTAGTTTCACGCTTAGGTCAAAAATCGCGTTAGATTACCATTTATCAAACGCATCAGAGCTGCTTCAACGGTATAATTTATTAAATATGTTGATTAGTGGCGATTGACTCAAGGATTTATTTCAATCAGATAAACAGACGATTAAGATGGACGGGAAATTGTAGTGGTAATGCAAAGTTGAAAATTGTAGTATGAATTTCGAAAATAGCGTAATATGAAATAATTTATGTGATCATGTAGCAGCATAAGGCTACTGCGGTGAACACGTTCTACACTATGTGGATTACTGATGGGATTCGACGCATGCAAGACTGTTATTAAACGATTGACGTTTTTAATTTCAACTTTATTGCAAAGTGCGCCTACATTCATTAGTAACATTCATTTGGAAGTTGTTTACTATCGCTCATGTTCTTTTGACAGTAATAAGTTAACATACTCATCGTGGATAAGAAAATTGCAAATTGTTGTTAAGTTTTGTTCGGTTCAAAATACTGGAACAATATAAAAGAACAATTTTCTGCAGGTTACTGTTTATCGAAAATAAAAAGAAATATTTAATTATCTTTAAATTAATATATATTTAAAAGTTTTGTACATGTAACAATTTTCATTTGTTTTTTGTTCTTTATATCTTGTATTATATAACATGCTTTTATTTTAATCCGAGAATGTACATAAATAATATTTTACAATAAATAATTTTGCTGGTAGGTACTGTTTTTCGTGAAAGTTGATGGGATGTCGTGTTATCTGTACCTGTTATCTGCGTCGAATTCTATATTTAGAAATCTTTAAGATGTCTTCCTACATTTTATTTTTAAATTTCTGAAATCATAAATTTGGAAGTTTGCCGACTTTCTTAATTTCTAGAAAATAAAGTATAGGTTTTAATACAGACTTAAAAAATATCGAGATACACACACACTTAAACTTCCATATTTCAAGAGTTAGTAAATCTCTACACTCATATTTGTAAAATTCTAAACTCATATTTGTATATTTTTAAACTCGTATTTGTAAACATCTAAATTTATATTAAACTTGTAACGTTCAAATTTCCAAATATTCAAATTTTTGTGTCTCTTTAATACCAAATTCCCAAATTGTAAAATATCGATATTTCCAAACTCTGAAATCTCTAAATCTCCAAATCATCAAATCTTCATTTCTCCAAATGACTAAATTCAGAATACATAAATCCTCAAATATACAGATTTCCTAGTTTTCAATTTACAAAATCCTCAAATAGAAACTCTAAAAAATTCTACATTTCCCCGATCTTAAAAAACTGAAGACTCAATATTTTGCAAACTTATAAAATAGAGAGCTCAGAAGTTGAGTGTTTGAAATCCGTACATTCGAAAGCGCAAATGTAATTTATGAATCTCTACTTTGAAAATTTAAGAATTGAAAATTAATTGTTTTAAATTCAAAAATTCAATACTTTATAATGAAGAAATCCATAAATATATTACAGTTTGAAATTGATATATGCGGTTTGTTGATGAATCTCTCACGAAAAACAAGAACAACTTTCAAACCCGGGTATACTACTCGTCTCGCATATTTTACACGTACCGACCAACAATTTAAAATTTGTCCGAACAATTTTCGTACCGCGGTACTTCGCTTATCTTGCATACTTTACTTAATCAACCACCGATTTGAAATCTCGTTGAACTCGGTTTATAAATACAGGTCCGCGTTGTACATCAGCATACACAGGAGGCACATCATAATTAATGAGTCATGTAACCTTGTAGGAGCTAATTGCTAGCGCAACGTTAACGAAACATGATCGATCGAAAGAGGAGGTACACTGGTTACTTGATATTCCGCGTGTGTCACCGGGACGCAAATCATTTCCTTACAGAAGCCAGTCCGCTGTTTTACAAGTTTGCTACCAGAAGAACGGCTCCGTGCACGAGGCCCGAGGCCGTGGATGCAAAGCGAGACGGAGAACAACCGGTCGTGGGCAATAAAGTTCGCGTTTTAATTCAGCGCCACGGTGCGGTACAAGTGAATTTAAAAGTCGCGCCTTATACCTGCATTTACTGCGCAGTAAAACGATGCGCGGAGCCTCTAATAGCGCGCATCCGCCGACACCAGCTCCGAGCTCCGCATTTAGGGTCGCGCTAGCAACCGTGAAATACCCCAATCAGTCGATAGGATATCTATTAAGGTATATTAGAACCAGCGGCTTCCCCTCTATAAATTGCAGTTTCTTTCGCCGCCCCGTGCCTCTTTTCTTATCATCTCCCTCGTTTCGATCTATGAAGATCGATATTTCTCCCTGGCCACTTCCACGATCGTAAACTATTGACCGGCGAACCTCCCGCTTTCTCGGCAAATTTTCGATACTTTCTCGCTTATTAACATTCCTTCGGCTTCGTATTTCACGCCTTCGTATCGCCTTCTTGCACGCTGATAATTCCGGGACAAATTGGTACCTGTGATCGGATTGTACGATTTTTCTTTTCGTACGAGTTTTGTTTTTACATTAGGTCAATCGGAAAGTTCCGTCCTTTTGAGTATATTTAACAGAATGATACAAGCATATACTGAACAGAATAATACAAGCGTATATTGAACAGTATAAAACAAGATGACAGTTTGTTAGACGCTATTGACCAAAACAGATGAAATGTAAAATGAACGTAGAATAAATTAATCAAAGATACAACATAGATGAGAAAACATCAAGGAAACTAACTATCGCCGTCAAATACATTATTTGACTATATACTTATTAAACATAAAGAATACAACGAATTAAATGAATGAACGAAGCTATTTACAACACGCCCGTTATTTTGCAAAACTTAAAGGTTCATTTACGAAACAATATCAAAATGTACATTAACACGTTGAATTCCCAGGGTAAATCGGTGGAGTTTCTCCTGGAGGCCAAATCCGAGACTGGAGTGTAAATAGCGCGATAAAGAAGAGCGATACAATGGAATGCGTCGTTTAAATGTACCCACAGTTTACTTTGTTATTTATTAGAGGATCTTTTTTTAGAAGATACGTGTTTGGTAGGTGCCATTTCTATTTTCAGAAGATATATTTTGTTAAAGGGTATAAAAAAATAATTTTCTGGAAGATGATTACGATGTATAAAGGGCCTCGAAGTGGGAAATACGGTCAATGTATCGAGAAAAATATACTATGAGAGATCTCATTGCATTTATACCAGAACTTGCAGTTTCTTCAGTTTGTAGTCGCAGAACTGATAATGCAGAATTATTAGGATGCGTGATGGTTGCGAGTGATTTATGTGAACTGAACAATTTATTAAACAAATAATATTGGTGAGAATTTGGATACGCGTAAGAGCAGTTGCCGTAAAAGAGCAACTGATGAAGGAAGCGAAGTTGGTGTTCTTGCAGTTGTAGCACATAATCCACATATTAGTTTCCGACAGATTGAACGGGAATCGAGAATCAGTAGTAGGAGTGTGCTACGAATTCTTACACGGTATAAATTTCATCCATATCATATTAGTCTACATCCAGATTTACACGGTACCGATTTTATGAAGCGTGTCTCACTTTATCAGTGGGCTCTTTTTTTCCCGGTTTCTTTTAATTTTTTACCACATCGAACACCTATGATATCTGTAAGTTTACTTAAAAACCATATTTGACCTTGCATGACCTTGAACGATAGCTTCATGAAGTCGTCTCAGCACCGGCTATCACATGGTGATAAAAAAAACATACCATTCCATTTAAAAAAAAGGTCATGACCTTCAAATCTCCTCTATGCCTCCACCCAGGTAAAAAATATATGTATCATAATATGTCCCCCTTTGTCCACCTTGAATATTGTCGTTATTTGTAATAATATGAAAAAATGTCATATACGAAACTTGAACGGTGCAAAGTTATTGCCCCACCCTGTATAATAAATATATAATTAATATTACAGCTATGAATGATTAGTTTTGTCTAACGAACCTGACAGATAAGTGGTACGACAATGGATTAAATAAAAAGAATATTATAATCAATATAGAGAAATACTACCGATCGAAATTATACCACAATAATTTCCGCGAAATGCACAAAAGCGCACAGTGATTCATTCAGTCTTGTCATTTGAGAAGATAATGAGTGATCGCGAAGGTGGACATACGCATTGCTATGAATTATCGCACTGCTATTGTTCGCAGCTTTTCTGTTCCATCGTAGCAATTGACCAGTGCGACACACACGCTTACTTTCCCCTGCGAACAATGGCGCCATAAACCCCGAACCAATTAATCGAATACCAATTTCCGATCGCCAGGTCGTTCTGTTACGTTCTAATCCGCGACTCCGTAAATTACCCCGTAGCTCAAACAGCGTCATATTACCGATTAAATAGGATTATATATTCAGCGTACTTGCATGGCGAAACGTTTAAAGTGACGCGAGAAAGAAAGGGGCCTCTTTTCATCATTGTGCTCGGATAGCTACGGTTAATCACGTGGCTGTCTTCCGCGAGAAAGGACAACGCGGTCTTATGTTACCAATTATCGTTGAACGTTAAACGTTCGTGAGACATATTTACCGGGGCGAAAAAAAAGGCCCGGCGCGTATTCAACGTTGCTCGGTATTCAGCGGCGATTCGCGAGAATTATGAGGAACGAGAGGAAAACGGTAACAGCTTATTTAAACGCGGCATCATCGTGGCTCGGCCGATCGTAAATTTTCAGATCCCTTATATTCTTCCGGTTTCACAACGTGGCGCAAAATGAATTTATGAATACGCGTGGGTAATACGTTACGGCTGTGTCCAATAAATATCAAGCCTCTTCATTTACCTGTCCGAACAATATACTTTGCCATGGCGCACTCGGTATGATCGCTGTTAGAACAATGGCGCGACCGTGCATGCGGTGGTTGTCCGCGTGTTACGCAAAACCCGTGTGCAAATTTCGCAATCCTTACGTATTACGGCTAGTACCACGGTCAGTCGGATTTGTGGGTGGAGCACGAGATGTTGTACGCTTCGCGAGAAAATGGCAGATCCGTATCGCTGGTAGACGAGATAGCGGACAAGGGCAGTTTCGTTGGTTAGTCATGGGACACGGTTCTCCGCGAGATCGTAGAAACGTCGCGAACCCTCCAGCACGAAATAACACGAGCCGCTCCTGGCTTCTTCGCCCACGAGACTTATTTTTCAGTGTTAACATCAATCTGCCATTCGCTCGGTAATGTCGGCTACGTGGGCGACGCCATTCGTGCAGCCACGGGCGCCGCGATGTCGGTGATTCTCTTCGTGATTTTTGGCGTTATTGCTCACCGACTATTCGGACATCGGGCGATTGTGTGTTAAGGGGTAACTCCACCCTAGAAGTCAGAAAGAAAGGCGATTTTCAGGAGTTTTTAAAGTATGAGTCATGCAAGGTATACGGTCAGGGATGAAAAAGCTTTATTATACAGGATGTGTCGGATTATAAATATAGATTGACACATTCCTGCTTCATTGTAACGGCGTGGATCGTTTGTGTGTTATTTTGGTTCTCTGCGTGAACGGTGTAGCGCGAGACGAAGAACAGTCGTTTACAGTTGTTGAATCCCATTGAGCATTATATTGTAAAGTTTTTCTGTCGCGGCGCATTCATAAAATCATAAAGCCATTGGGCTTAGTTTTAATTTTAGAAAATTCAGGAAATATTCGACAACTGCTTTGCTGCTCTTTATAACGTGCAATTTGTCGTCTTAAACTATTTTTAATTTCGCATGACTTTCGAGAGCCAGCGCGGTTTATTATTTTATGAGTGTCGAACCGTTAGGTGACAAACGACGTCGTATTTTTACTTAGGTCACTCAGGTAAAGAGTGACCTCGCGCTGAGTATTTGGTAAGGGCGGTTCTTGCCCACTTCTCGTAATTTTCGATCACCAATGAAATTACTTTAAATTTGACGTCTTCGTTTGTCCACCCCCAGCGACATGCCAACCTCCACTAGGTATTTTATTCTGGAGAGAAACATTATTTTATCTCTCCAGCAGAATACCAATAACTCTCAAAGAGTAAACATCGAAATATTAAAACATTGTCGGTCACATCCCGATCCGTCTCTGATACTTAGAAATTATAATTATATTTATTTGTTTTTGGTTGAGAAAAGACTTTAATTTATTTTCTCACCCGACCGTCGTTAAAATCCACGGCGGGATATAACAACAATCGTTCGTTGAATAGATGTAATTAAAAGTGTCTTGTCTTTTTATTTTCCCCGGTTCCTATAAATTTTCTAATTTAACAGGATATCTCGCAAATACTATCGGAGCCGGACAGGGGTGGTAGGTGGGACTATTCTGAACAACTTTTTCCTTTGCCTAAATATTGGATGAGGCTTTATTTTTAAATTATTAAGGAAAAACACTGTCTAATCAGAACGCGAAAATCGCGCGCGCTCAGAGGCGGGAGCGTAGGTACGAGTAACAGTTGACCGTGGCCGTGAACAAATATATGAGCATCGCGATGGTAACACAACGGATCGATCAACTCTGTTATGTTATCGATTCGCTCAGTTATGCCATTTTGCACCTCTCAACAAAATTTCAAGTCTATTAGTTAAAAACTCGAGTTATGTGTCCGGCCAGTTCAAATAAAGGGGTAACGCCATTTTAGGGGTTTCTAAAATAAAAATCATACAAGGTATAAGGTCAGGGACAAAGAAGCTTTATTATATATGTTTTGAAGATGGTTTGAAAATTTGTTTAAACAAATTGAATTATAAATGGCGCCTGCAACTGCTTACAAGCAATAACACTTTTTCTTTGAGTGTGCTGCATGGCCGAACTGTTTTTTCATTAACGGCTGGTCGTAAAACAAAAAATAAAAAATCCCACAACCTATGGAACATCGTACAGAAATAAAAAAATATGAATAATTGTTAATGTGGTGTAGATATGAAGAAAAGTTTGGAAAAAGTGACGGAAAATTTAGCATTGAATTGTTAATAAAAAAAGTAAGTAGTTAATTAATAAAAAAATCGTTTGATTTAATGCAACAATTTTAAATAAATAACTTTTAATTGAATTAGTATTATTCACGTAACGTTTGTTTGTAGAGAAACAAGCAATAGTGGCAATACAGGCAATATTATTATTTAATAATAAAAAAAATAACGAATTCTAAGAAGGTCATCAAACTTTGCAACTAGAAAGTTTTACAGTTACTATTTACAAACAGTAAAAATTCTTTCGAGTGCAAATGGTTAACCATAAGCCATTTTAACCATTAAGTCATAAACGTCAATTTCATATACTTCACAACGGGTCAAAAATTCAGTATTATTTGGGATTGGTATCTAGGTTTTCAAGAAGATCGCTTCTTTTCTGAAGGTTTTTAGATTGTCGTAAAGATGTTTCCTCTCGGGTGATGAACTAATAACATTATAAAAAACTCGGAACCTTACCGGACTAATGTCGTCACCGAGACATGATACTTTTACTGATCAGGATTAGTTCACGCAGTCGAGTTTATTATATTTTAGTTAGTTATAAAAATATTTTCTTTTATATACGTGATACATGCATGAATATTTAGTATACAGTTTCTTTTTGTATGAAAAACAGTTTCGGACAAGTAAACTTAAAATTTCTTTCGATCAGTTAAGGGTTAATCATTCGCGAGTGGTGTCGCCACTGTGTCGCCATTTGTAATTTATCCTGGAAGTAGCCTGCCTAGTAGCATGACCTTGTTTTGTACACATATCTGTTATTTCATGATCAAAATATTAATTAGCTTTAAAATCCTCTTTGTGTAGTTTGTGTGAAACTTTATGCACGTGTGAAATTTTTCTCACAAAATAGTTCTCCTTTTTTAAAAATGAAATTTTATAATTCACTTGTGAGGGATCCTTTAATTTTTCCCACTTTTGGATGTACATTTCACGTGTGTACTTTGCGAAGGAAATTTGTAATATGAACAAGATTAAATATTGAGCTGCATATACTTCAGGAACTAATGAGGACTATACAGTATGTTTCAACAGCAAAAATAGGGCAAAGTTGAGGAACGTGATAGTTGTGCTCGAATGCCAGGGACTTTATATCAGTGTTTTCTTAAATATGTTCTAAAAAATTACGAAAGTGCAAACTATGTTACTTAAATGCACTATGGCTACAGTGCGATGCATAAGTATACCGACCTACTTTTACCTACTCCTTTGTTTTTATGAATCTGAATCTCCTGCTGAAAATGATCGTCAATGTTCTTTAAATACTAACCATAATTTCCTACCACACGCTCCGATTAGTGAAAGTGTACGCATTATGTTCATGCAACGCATTCTGTTAAGTAAAATATATTAAAATATTTTCCAAATCATTTTTTTAGCGTTCGTATACGTATTTATTATAAATCAATAACGGAGAAATAACTTCCAGAAACTAAATTTAATACGATCAATTGGTAGTCTGAGCAGAGGAATATGCTGGCCACAAAGGGTTAATAGATTTTTCAACGTATACGGAGAATTATTAATGATCATCACTGACTGTAACTATGCTCGCTCTGCGAGAACGTGGTAAATTATTCATAGGAACATTTTCAACAGAAAATTGCGCAAAACGAAGCTGACATTTGCAATCATTTAGTGCAATTTTGCTGTGTACTATACAAGTCTTTTGCGAGTTTAGACTCTCGCACTGCAATTTGTTCAATAGGTGCGTCGGACATTGCGAAGTATTCATTTCTACAATGTTGAGACGACTAAAGAAGGTTGAAACGTCATTCTTATTCTGCACTTAGCGATCTTTAACTCTGCAACTTACATGTAAATTTAAACTGAACGTTGAACAGTATTAAAAACATGAAAAATGTATACTTGAACGTGTGCGTCACAAGTGTATTCATTATAGGGTAAGAGGTTAAACATTCTTACATTAATAGAAATAGCATAATATTGTATAAATTAGTCTATCTACCTTGTACTTTTAAGTTGATAATTGCAGAACTTAGTTTTAAAAACCCCCTGTAGGATGCGCAATTATAAATCAATCAATGTCGAGTATACACGTTAAACGCGTGGTTAATGATCCTATTACGATGTGAGATTAAAAATATTCATTTCACAGATGTGTGCGTGTAGTTATAAATTGTATAATAGTGTTAATTTTTAAAACTTCTAAATTATGTACTAGATTTATAAGTGGAAACCCATATATTTTTCACTTCCACAATTCTATAATTTTTACTAATTTCAAATGTTGGTATTTTCAAATTTCCATGTAAATAGGTTGGTCCAAATTTTCAAATTCAACGTTCTGAAATACCACAATTCACAAATTTCAAAATTGTCGAATAAAAAATTCTCGAATTCAAAAATTCCCGAATCTCAAAACTTCCAAATCTCGAAAATCCTAAAGTCCTAATATTCCCAAATCCCAAGATTCCCAGATCCCAAAATTCCCAGATCCCAAAATTCCCAAATCCCAAAATTCCCAGATCCCAAAATTTCCAGATCCCAAAATTCCAAGATCCCAAAATTCTCAGATCCCAAAATTCCCAAATCCCAAGATTCCTAAATCCCAAGATTCCCAAATCCCAAGATTCCCAAATCCCAAGATTCCCAAATCCCAAGATTCCCAAATCCCAAGATTCCCAAATCCCAAGATTCCCAAATCCCAAGATTCCCAAATCCCAAGATTCCCAAATCCCAAGATTCCCAAATCCCAAGATTTCCAAATCCCAAGATTCCCAAATCCCAAGATTCCCAAATCCCAAGATTCCCAAATCCCAAGATTCCCAAATCCCAAGATTCCCAAATCCCAAGATTCCCAAATCCCAAGATTCCCAAATCCCAAGATTCCCAAATCCCAAGATTCCCAAATCCCAAGATTCCCAAATCCCAAGATTCCCAAATCCCAAGATTCCCAAATCCCAAGATTCCCAAATCCCAAGATTCCTAAATCCCGAAATTCTAAAGCATCCCCAAAATTTCCAAGTTAAGAAATGTCTGAACTTCTCTACCTGGAAACTTCTAAATCTCCAACGTTGAAATTCCCTAATCAATAATCAGCGATTAATTAATCCTGCGATTCCCACATCGCCATAATCCCTATTGAAGCTTACCGTGTTCGTCAACGTGCGTGCACCATACTGTCTGTGCACATCGTTAATCGATACTCCGCAAATCGATACCCACCTTAATCAGTGGCCTAACTATACATAGTTTGCTATGTAATAAAATACCTTGTTAACATTCCACGCGTCCATTCGTATCGGCATGTTTCTCCGATTCGGAACGATCAATAAAATGTCACGGGTTTATCCGGTGAGCAAAGCGTTGCGGACGCGTTCCGATTTGAATTCGCATTCGTTAGTCGGTAGACGGAGATCTTCATTGACGATGGGCGATTCAATGACCCTCGTGCGGTAAGGAACGGTGTAGCAAGGACACGTAACAACAGTGGAAACAACAGGAAGTCGTATAAAACAACGTTGTAGAATGGTGGCCATAAGCTGCGAAATTCTCCGCGTAGGCAGATAAACGTTTACGCTCATTTTACTATCGAGATAACTCGGTCTACGAGCACCGCAAGTGGGTTTAATGCGAGAAGCTTTATTACGCATGCGACGATTTTTCCGCGACCTGTTAAAGATAATGACGTTCAATTATCAAAATGACTGTCCGTATACGGACGATAATTGTACCGTGCGCGTTTCGATACCGGCAATACGAATAATCGTGTGGACAGATGGAAAAATTAGTGGATATGGTGATTTCCGTACAATTTCGAATCACGGATTGCGTTCTGGGAAAATTTTTTATCGAGTGGTATTCACGTATCTGCGAGAATTGGTTTTATACTCTTTCGCAGAAAACACTGAGATATATTATGGCCTTATTCAGCATATATGTATAGATAAATATGCGTTTTTAAATATTTCGTATATGTACAAGTGTATGTACTCGTATGTACGTAAGAATTTTGTATGTATATGTAAGTATGTACTCATATGCTGAACATGTTCAGGCTTTATATGTATGCCTCTGATTAATATTTGATATTAATGTCAATTTTTAAATTTTCAAATTGAAACCATCAATTTACAAAATTACAAAATTACGAAGTTTGATTTTCAGATCTTCAAACGACTACATTTCCATAAGTTAGAATTTTCCATTTCTACATATTCATATTTTTGTAGTTTTCAACTCCTAAGTTCAGAATCTTCAAAGTTTAAATTTTGTAATTTGCAGCCTTTGAAATTCCGAAATTCCTAAATTTTCAATGTCCACATTTCTAAATTTTCAGTGTCCACATTTCTAATTTTAAAAATTTGTGAAGTGAAAATTGTGATATTTCAAATTATCAAATTATCAACTTATCAACTTATCAAATTATCAAATTATCAAATTATCGAACTATCAAATTATCAAACTATTAAATTATTAAATATTCAAATTATCAAATCTTCAAATGATCAAGTGTTAAATTACCAAATAATTCAATTACTGAATTATCACACTTCTGCATTAAAAAATTTCGAAGTATCAAAGTTCTATGCCTTTATATTCATAATTTCTAATTTTCTAAGCTTCTAAATGTCGTAATATAAGTATTAAAGTCATTAAATCAAAAGATCAGATATTTCTGTATTTCTAAATTTCCGACTTTCCAAATTTGAAATCTTAATATCTTTACCGCACACATCGTGCAGTATTTTCCAAAATAATCAACAAATATCGAAGATTTTTAAGAAATCAAAATTGATCTGTCAGTCAAAAGTGTCCATTCATATGAACCTCAGACTAAATTACATCAAGGAACGTTAAAATGAAACAGATATAATTATTATTAAAGCGTTATCATATTTTACAATATTCATACATAGCGTATACTTCACAATATTCTAGTTACCTGTTATTAAGCAATACATTAGTTACAATATTATACTAAAAAATATCTCGTAAATCAATTTACATCTGTACAAAGACCACGAACCAATTTGAGAACCAATACAGGCTCAGTTGGTGTTAGAGAAACGTTTCTTAACACTAGATTTACGGAACCCGTAAAAATAACGGACCTTAGATTTCTTATTTTCAATTACGAAAATTATTAAGAAGCTTATGTCAAGGTGCATGTTAAGCTTCGTCGAGATAAAGAATCGTTCTATAGACTGATATATGTATTATCCTTTAACCCCTTAACCTACGATTTAGATTCGAAGATGTTGGGCCGAAATCGTATACAAGTTCGCGCAGATTTTTGTATACATAAACATTTTGTAATACTTGCGTCTACCACAATTATTGCATCTGGCTGTAATTGCGTATCAAATATTCCACGTAATATTCACTTCTGACCCGATCACCGTACGCGGGCTATGCCCGTAATATTTACGTTTGGCCCGACTATCGTACGCGGGCTATGCCCGTCATTGTAGGTTAAATCCTTATTTTTATAGTTCATCTTCAATTTAGACATAAGTGGTCACGAAACGTCCGTAAATCTAGTGTTAATTATAACAAATTTTGAAATTTCATCAATCATCCCATTCTCGTACGTCTTCTCGCTATCAATCTCCTCATATTCGAAATTCAGTAGGGCCCTCATCAAACGGGATAAACTTATTTCGAAGCAATTACTCGCGTGTCCGCATCCTGATACATAGTCTCGGTTACTCAGTTATTGCAGCGGAGGGCATGTTTACGGCGAATTCGGTAGCTAATTCTAAGTTAACCGTACGATCGAAATGCGCATCGTACGGATTACCGTTTCATTAAGTACCAGTTAGAGTAAAATAAGGTCGAGATTACAAGTCGAAGGCAGATAAATCCTGCTGTTTTTCTGCGAAACCATGCACGCACCTCCGGTTCTTTCTCGATCGTGTAATTATCCCGCGATACGTAATCAATAACCAATAGCAAGGCTCGAGAATCGTTTCAACCCATCGAATGTACGGGGCAATGATCGATGAACCACCTACGCGATGAAAGAGAGCTAGCCTCCTGCCTCTATGATTCTGCTGACGTGTGCTTTTCATGCAAACCTTTTGCATTGTGCCTTACGATGGCTGTGTACATTCGTGAATGCATCGCCAGATCCATCAGGATGCTCGCTATCGGTCGCTTGTCACGTTTTATTGCAGTCTGCCAGTAGCCAATGTGGAACATTGATTTGTAAACCCGCCTCGCGATGGGCACACCTCTACAGGCTGTTTACATTTACCGGGACACGATGTATCTTCCGACGTTCGTGTTGGATTTGTCGAAAATTCTAATTGATTATAATTTTATTTCACTTGGTCCGACGATATTTAGTTATGGTTGCTGTAACATTATTTAGTACTTTTTATTAGATACATCTTGAAGTGTATATTAATATTGTTTGTCCATATTGTTTAGTTATGTTCTTTGGAAAAGTGATTAACTCCATAAAAACAGAATTTGGTTAACTCAATTTATTTAACTTTGTTATTAATTCAAATATACATTTGATTTACCGTGATTAACTCAAATATAAATTTGTTAACTGAATGTGATTAATTTTTTTATAAACTCAAAAGTGAATTTGATTAATTTGATTTGATTGACTTTGTGATTAATTGAAGTATAAATTATAGTAACTTTGTGACTGCCTTAAATATAAATTTTGTTAACTCAATTTGATTAACTTTGTGATTAATTGAAGTACAAATTATAGTAACTTTGTGACTGCCTTAAATATAAATTTTGTTAACTCAATTTGATTAACTTTGTGATTAATTGAAGTACAAATTATAGTAACTTTGTGACTGCCTTAAATATAAATTTTGTTAACTCAATTTGATTAACTTTGTGATTAATTGAAGTACAAATTATAGTAATTTTGTGATTAACTTAAATATAAATTTTGTTAACTCAATTTGATTAACTTTGTGATTAATTGAAGTACAAATTATAGTAACTTTGTCTAACTTAAATATAAATTTTGTTAACTCAGTTTTATTAACTTTGTGATTAATTGAAGTATAAATTATAGTAACTTTGTGACTGACTTAAATATCAATTTAATTAACTCAATTTGATTAATTTTATGAGTAATTCAAATATACAGTTGAATAATTTTGCGATGAATTAAAGTACAAATTTAATTAACGCCATGTGTTTAACTGTATGATTAACTCAGATAGAAATTTGGCTAACTCCACGTGACTAACATTGTAATTAACAGTAAATATAAATGTGATTAACTCGATGTCATTAACTTTATAACGAATTAAGTCACACAAACACAGATCTTCTTATATTATTCAATTTTTCACCCTTCTACTCTTACAAAAACACTAATCTTCTTACACTACTTATTTTTTTTCTCTTCAACTCTTATACAAACACAGCCCTTATATGTATAATATATCTCCTTATAGTATTCACCTTTTTTTACATCCCTTATTAGATCTCATTGTATTATTCAATTTTTTTTCTCTTCAACCCCTTGCTTAATCTTTCATTATCTTTGACCACATAACTTACCCTAGTAGAAACACCCTGTACACAGTTCGAATAGCGGGGTAGTTCATTTATCTTAATCAACACCGACAAGTTTTATGTAAAATACTGTAAAGAATGTTTCAAGTGGCAATTGCTTGACGGTGTGGCGTACGTAATAACTTGTCGGTTTTTTTTTCTTAAGCCTGACTAATAGTTCGTCGATATTTTTAGCGAAATATTAATTGGCAGCTTTTCCATTATATCTCGTGCATTGGGGTTTTGATTTATATCCTTGGGGCTGAATTTAAGGCCGCTGATTTTCTGTGGCAGGCTGTATCATTAAAAAGTAAATATAGCGTCGAAAATTATTCTGTTGAATTCTTTTCGTGCGGCTGCATAAATTATATGTAATTTGCGTTAAATTAGAAGCGTAATACGTTATTTTATTTTCTGATTAAATCACGTGTGATTTAGTAGTTTCATAAGAGTATCAATTTATTTACTTACGATTTGTATAATATATGTGATTTATGTTCATTTATAAATAATATTTTAGTCTGTGTAGGTTATATACAATATACATTGTATTGTGAGTAATTTATTGGTATAACGTGTACAGTTTTTATAGTAATATATTAATGTATTAATTGCAAAGTAATTTTACGTTAATATATTCATTTAATTTATAGTTTGTATTGTTTCTGTGTAATTTGTATTTAATCGCACATATAATATACTTTGTATATATTTTGTGTGATTTATATTGATTAATATATTAGAACTTATATAAATTATATTTTATTTGTATTTAATTGTAACATTTAATTGTAACATTCACAGTTTATACATATAAATTATGTATTACAATTCTCAAACTTCTAACCTACAAATTCAAAAGTTGCTGAATACTAAAGTGTGAAAAACTTTATATTAGAAAGGTTAGAAAATTTAAAATTTGAAATTAGAATATTTTTAATTATAAAGATTTGAAAAATTACCAATGCAAATATTTACCATACCCATCAGTGTACTTCCCCTGAAAAAAATCATTAATACTTTTTGCGTCGTTAAACTTGATTGATATTCATCAATTCCACTTTATTTCCAACGTTTTGTGCCCTTTCAGATTGAAAATCAGCTTCGAAACACAACGACAGAATATTTAGCAATTCTCGCGTCGTACGTCGATCGAGCGATCGTTGGAAACGTGTCAATCTTCGATAAACATTTTCTTGAAAAATTTCTCGATGTCGAAACGATCTTCTACGAGTTCCACTTGTGTGGTAAGACGAGATCGTGCTCACACAGAGTACGAATTAGCTATTTGCTACGGTATCGTGTTCCTTCGGCACTTTAACATCCTTATTCTTTCACCTGCCAGGCATGCACAACTTCTTGCCCTAGAAATCATAGTATTTTACTCCCGCCAGGTTTATATTATCGAAATTGCTAGCAAACGTTTTACTGTGGCCCGATACTGACAATTTTGTACCGTGCAAATGCACGTATGACACAGATTTATGAAACGAGTACTCAGTGGCGTAACTAGGAGTCTTGTTTAGGGTAGACTCGGTCTTTTATTTCTACTAAAAGTGTTAAATCTCTGTTATTGCTTACGTTCAATATAAAAACTTGTCTGTGACATAGCTAGGACTTTTATTTATGGTGTACCTGGTCAGTTCTATTCAAATTTTTTATTCATGAATTTAGCTATCTACATTTTTAACAATCAGTCAGATACTGCGACAACTAATCCAAGTTTCGGACAAAGCGTCACGCTCAAAATTGCTACGAATAAAATACACTCATGAACAAAATTAAGTGGACATTGCAGAAATGTAAAAAAATTGTTTGTTTCACTACAGTGTTTTAAATATATTTTTAATTTAGAACGTGAAATGTTTTTGTAAACCTAAAAAAACATTTATTTAATGTATATAATTGTACAATACATTTTTGATTTATAGGCATTCTTAGTTAAATTAAATTAACCTTTTGTTAGTTATACCTGTCCACTTAATTTTGTCCACAACTGTATCTCTTAAAAATATCTTATTAATAATATCCATTATCATCCATTGATAGTTTCCATTAGAATTGATTAATAATTAACTAATAGACATTAGAACTGACATTAAGTAAAATCAAACATTGATGATTTATATTAGGGTATCTTCTAAGCTTCTTTCTCTCTTGATATGAAATAAAAACGCACTTCAAGGAATATTTTACAAGTAGGCCCCAATAATTTTAGAAAACGGAAGTAATGATGCTTCCTTAGAGCTGAAGGAGGGTTACAAAGCAAAGTTCATATTTAATGCACCGAATCAACTTTAAGCAATAAATACTGTGCATTTCTTCAAGGAGAGAACTTATGGTAGACCATAATATTAAATTACATTCGAACGAATGTCCTCGCAGCAATAACCTGCAAGTGAAACCAAAGCGAGAAACGCGACAACTCGGTCTCCCCAACTGTGCACACTTCCATATATCATAAACGCATTAACACTCGCAGCCTAATGACAAGTGTTACTTTGCTAGGCATTCGCATGTCATCAAATCTTGCCCAACTTTCTATTTTCCAAATCGGCCACTCGCATGTAACAGTCTAACGCAATGATTACCCGAGTGACCGGTATTACCCTCTTCCGATCGTTAATTGCGGCAAATATTAGCCAACAGCTTTGAACATTCAGATCCTATGTGATTCGGATTCAACTTGATGAACCACGAGTTAGGGTGTGGATTAATGAAACCGTTTGAATACAAAAATAACTCAACTGGCGATGATAAGTCGTATAATCTTTGTTAAAACCAGAAATTTGTCTTAGCAATTCAAGAAAAGAGTAACACCTCGAGACTGACAACGAACTTTATAATATCGATGTTTAATCTTTGAGAATCACTAATAGAATACGTAAAAGAGAAAATAATGTTTTGTTCAAAAAGAACTACGTGACATGGCATGTTGCTGGGTACGGACAAACGACTTAGTTAAAATTAAAACATCTCATTGGTTTGAGGAAATGAGAAGCAGGCAAGAATCGGCTTTATCAAACGCTCGTCGTTAGATCAATATGACACAAGGTGAGAAACACGTAATTCATCACTTAACGATTCGACAGTCATAAAATAATAAAACTCGCCAGTTCTCGAAAGGCACGTTAAATTAAAGAAATTCGAAGATTTGCACGTAGCAAACAGCTGCAAAGGACAGTTGTCGCTTGTTCGCGAATTATCTGAAAGTCAAAAACATACCCAATTGCTTTACGCGATGTTCTTATGAATTCGCCTGTAACGAAGATCGAGGATAATTTAACACTAGATTTACGGACGTGTACTGACCTTTTATTTTAAAATTAAAACTAGAATAGGGGAGAAACTAAATAAAGTATTTTGCGTAAACTGGACTATACAATGATCCTTCATCTTGACAAAAGTTAACATACATTTGGATAAAATCTTCTTTGTAATTTAAAATAAGAAATGTGGCATGAGTCATTTTGGCTCGTTCCGTGAATCTAATGTTAACACTAGAACTACCAACCAGTCAAAATGACTGGTTTCGGGTTTGACAATTTATGTCATAAAATTTTGTGGCCGACTTTTTGTCAAAATATCTGTCATGTTTTATTGAGCTAATGAATGGCTGTATATGTTACACGATGGTGCAATATTTATTTATTTATTTTTCTACTTCATTTTCAATCCTAAATTAAGTATGCATTTAACACTATTTCTACCACGATTTTTAGTATACCTATTTCGACCAAAAGGTGTCTTTTGACGCCTTTTTCTTGGGATTTCAAATTATCAGTTAAATGTAGACATAAATATATTTGCAGAATATATTTATTGACACATTGATGTATATTTATTGGAGATTCATTGGGATGTAAATTCTAGCTTAATTCATCAATCTACAAAAGGTACAATCAGTGCGACGGTGTACACTAAAATGCAACATGGGGAATAAGCGAATATTAAATTTATGTCACAACTCCAGTATTTTTTGTTACAACTGAAGTCGGGTTTTTCTAATCTGATTATAATTGATATGATGCCGCAAAATGATGTAAATATTTATATGCAAAATGGTTTAAAATTAGACACTGTCATAAAAACCTTAGGTGTCAAAAGACACCTCATGGTAGAAATAAGTGTACCATATGCACATTTTTAGATCTAGGATGAGCTACAGAAAAATGATATCGTAGAATTAATTTAACAATTATTATATGTAAAGTAAAAAAATCAATTGTAGAGAAATGATTCAACGTAGAGAATAATTTTATGTTAAAATTTGAAAGGTGTCTTTTGACACCTCTTGGTAGAAATAGTGTTAATGTGGGTACTTCTACTGTTAATATCGGTTTCCCTGATTGTCCGTGTCGGTCGATTTTCAACGGCGAAAACAGGTGACGGTCGAAATCTCGAGCACGGTAGCAGGTCGGCGGTGCGTAAGACTCCTACGCACGAAGAGCATTATCCTGGAACTCTTTCGCAGCGTTGACGAAGAATAGGTAGCACAAAGAATACGAAGTGGACGTGGCAGGGCCAGGGCATAAAGGAGGAAGCGGAGAGGGTAACGCGAGCAAAAGGAAGTGGTACGGAACAAAGAACAAAAGTGGGCGAATTCCCGTTCGGTCGAGATAAAGAGGAGGACCCCGGAGGGTGGACGGAGAATAAGGAGAAGCAGAAGCAACGGCAGAAGAAGAAGAAGAAGAAGAAGAAGAAAGCTGGTACTCGCCTTGGTCTCGGAGATATTCGCCGACTAATTGAATTTACGAGCTCGCCGGGCAACCGACGTGGGTCGTGCCGGTCTTTGAACCAGATTCAGTGTCGGTACACCGCCATTAGTGGCCGCTCCTCCTGATTCCTCCAGTATTCCACAACGATAATCGTAAGTTCCGCGATCATACGGCAAACAGCCGAAAACTTTCGTCTCCTCGCGTATACGTGACCGTGATATTTGATACGATACCAGGTGTTCGCCTTTGGTGCCATTATGCTCCTCTTCTACTTCGCCGTGTTTCTGCTGGCGTACTAGTCGCCCGTACCGATCTGCCTTCACGTCGGCCACGGACGTTGCCGTACACACGCGCGAAAGATTTTGTCAACCAGCAATTTCGTTGCTTTTGTGATCCTTACGTTGCAAAGTGAACCCATTCGCTCGATGTATCAGTGTCGTCCTCTTTCGTCGTTGGTACGGTATGGTTTCGGCGAACTTTTAGGATACTCGAACGACCATTTTTTTGAACTGGAGAATTTCGTACAGAATCAACCGGGTGACACGGTAATCGCTGCGGTTAGGTTTGTTCATTTTGGTATTTGTTAGGTCTTAGAATATATATTACAGCGAAAGGATTAAAGCCGATCGTCTTTTACCCGTAGCAGAAATAGGATCCAAGAAGTCATTACATTCTAACGAGTTTTTATTGATTTATTGTCAGTCATATCTGGGTGTCAGAACCCTTAACTCTAACCGTAGAGTCTTTTGTTTATGATTTCCTATTCGTGTCGAGGTACTCCTTAACCCTTTTAGTGCCGGGCGAAAAACGAGTGCCTATGCGAAAATAACCGGCCGAATTTGACAAATATGCAAGGGTTTGGAAAAACGCTCATAAAAAACCAAACTACAAATGATATTTACATGTTTGAAATTGCAACATATTCAGAACGAAATAGAGAATAAAGCAATGGCAGTAATTTTTCAATATCAATTGAAAATCATGTGAATAACATAATTATACATCATGACAAAAAATATAAAAATTAAGTTCTCTCTTTCAAAACGTTTTTACACATAGGAAAAGGCATCGTTTCATCATAACTTTAGATAAACCACTTAGTACGCATATATAATTTGCATTTCCAATTTATATTGTAAAAAAATTTATGATGTTTCACACACAAAAATAAAAGATAACTCGACGGTACAGTGCGGGCGACAAACGGATTGTATCTGTTACAAGACAAGTGGTTGGTGTAGGTAATACAACATTGCTGAAAAAAGATTATAAATATATTTATAATATAATTTTGTATATTATTTATTATTATAAATATTGGTATTTCGTTATCTGGCTGTTGCAAATGTGTAACATTTCCTTATTATAACTCACCCAAATCATTTACTTAGCATTGATGTTTACTGATGCATACACCGTGTAACCCCTTATAGCAATGATTACAAATTCAAATTCAATTTTTTACCCTTTATTCAATGATTTTCGGTGCTAGGAGATTATTTAGTGTCGAGTTCCCATCTTATCGCTCCAGCGTAAACAGAGTCTCGGCACTCACCGGCGTAAAATGTGTAAAAAGTCACACCCAAACCGGTTTCTAAATTCTTTTACAACAAAATTAGATCATTTAAAGATCATTTATAAATTTATTTTGAGATAGAGTTCTCTCGCAATGCGAATAGTAAAGCGCTACAAGGTGCGAGTCGATATATCGGCTCTGGCACTAAAAGGGTTAAATTTATTACTCGCTACAGTTATTTTGAGGAAAATCCAGAGAGCTTCATACGTCATTGATATTTCCATTTCCACTCGAATTTAGCTAGCCAATAGAAGATGGTCAACTGTTTCCCCTCACCAACTTTCCAAAATTTATACGCCTACTTCGAGTCTTGGTAAAATGTAAAATGTCTTCGGTGAGGCACTCTCGACACAACAGTTAACAAGTACACATCAAAATAAAATCTAGTCATCCGAAGTTTGATCCATTCATTTCGATACAGTCCACTTTTTCGCTTATTGAGAATCTATTGGTTCCACGCGTTGTTTAATCGTTACTTAATATTGCTGACGCTGCGACGCATATAAAGTATGTGTCGTTTGAACGCCGTGTATTTCCAACGTTCACCGCTTACACAGATTTAGATGGAGAGGAAATCGTTAAACGCGTATCGGATTAGTTAAATTTTTAGCATACTATTCGATATCTTCTTCGAGTTCCTCTGAACATTCGCCGCTTCTATGGATTTAGAGGAAGAAGAAATTCTAGAACATGTATCGGTGTTAAATTTTTAGCATACTCTCGGTACTCCACGGGTCGTGTTCAATGTTCATCGTTCCTACAGACTTAGAGGGAAAGTAAATTGTGAAACGTGTATCGGATAAGTTAAATTTTTAGCATACTATTTGATATCCTCTTTAGGTTCACCTTGCTGTTCGCTATATTTTGCAGATTTTGAAGGGAAAGAAATCGTAACACGTGTATTGGATCGGTTAAACTTTCAGTACACTATTTGATATTTTCATTTTGTTCTCAACGTTTATCAATTTTATAGATTTTGAAGAAAGATTCATTTTGAAGTGTGTATCGAATTAATTAAATTTTCTGTATATTGTTCGACATTCTGTTCAGGTTCTTCTACACGAATATTAAATATTTTGCGTACGAATATTTAACTATACTTATATTCATATGTAACAGTATATATCATATATCATATATAAATGATGTAAGCCAAATATATATACTTCTTAAGATATTTAGCGAACGATCTTTTAAAAATGCTGATATCACATGTGGTAAGCTTACATCTTCACGTATCATTAATAGCTTAAGAACCACAATTTTTCGATATTTCTCCCTGTCTGGTGTAATGATAAACATACCTGCTATGATTGTGTTTATATTTAAATATTGTTTCTTTATATTTAGAAACACTATATTTCTGACATAAATATACAAAATCAACTAGATATTTTAAGAAATTTTTATCGTCAATATTTTAACCGTTTGAGTGCCACGGATCTTGTTTGTTTCCTAATCGAAAATTGCCAAACGGCGCAATAGCGCTTGTCGAATTCCGGATCCAAAAATGCCGAGAAGCGCAAAAGCGCTTGTCATATTCCCCGTCCAAAAATGTTAAAGAGCGCGATTGCGCTGTTTTTTTATTTATACATATATACAATAAATCTTAATTCGTTTAGTTTAGTATTCTGAGTATAAGCAGTGACACCAGAGTATTTAAATCATATAAATAAATATTATATAAAATAAATAAAAAAACATCGATAGAAACCGAGCGTGTTGCAATTGTCAGCCTCGCAGCCTAGAGCGCTGGCACTTTTCGAACAGAACATAAGAAGCGCAAAATCGCCGCTTGGCACTCAAACGGTTAAGAAATATTATACTTACAATAAAATGTATCAAATAAAAGGCGTGTATTTTTTCACGTAGAATATGATTCTGAAATAAAAAATATGGGTTTATGATAAAAACAGGCTGGAGAACCTTCAAATAACCTTGAAGTAACACATGCAATAAGAAAGTAGTAATGCCATTTGACTCCCCACTCGACACGTGAGTTTGTTTTTCTTAAATCACACGTCTTCGACATTTTTGACAATATCAACTTAAATGCGACACTCTGTATATATAATATTAAAAAGAAATGAAATAAAATTTTACACGTTCGAAACTTGAGTAATGGTTCATATATACACCGCCTAAAAGCATATACACGATTCTTATTTGATCCAATCAGAACGTAGAACTAGAGTTATCAGATTCTTGACGCTTCAATTGCTTTCCTAACAGCAAAGTTGCATTTACGAGTTTAGCTCTATCTTGCGAGATAACCTTGCAGTTGTATTCACACGATGGCGCAGTTTGCACAAATTGACTTCTGCAATCAACTTTGTAGAAGTCGATCGTCGAACGTGGATAAAAATTTGAATTGCGAATAAAATCTGTTCTGTCAGATAATTTCCGTAAAGTTCAAGACCAATGCGTTTGGATTGAATCGCGTTCTAACACTTCGGGATGCTGGTACAACATTTGCTAAACATTTCTACATTTAAATTTATATGTACAAGTGTGCATTTTCAAATATACACTCTCAGATACATTAAATATATTTGGAGTATACCTTTAAATATACAGTAAGGTAAAAGTACCAGTAGTTGACACTTTAAGGAACTGTTTGTCTATCTGTTCACATAGCTCAGGCTAAGTTCACTTTGTGGAAAATTTATGATTAGCAGTGGCTGCACACGCTATTCCTCTATTATATTACAAAAAGTATTCATTCCTAATGACAGTTGTAAATTTTTATTCTTTTTTTTTCTAAACGTAAAATTTGATTTAATAGTTGACACCTAGTGGGTTTAGACAATTTAGCATTGTCTGTTGCCAATTTTAATAAATAAACCTCTTTTTAAGTTTCAAACAACATAAACGAATACCTTTTTTACTTATAATGACATGTTACAATTATTTTTTACTTGCATTTTAACCAAATCCTTACACAAGTTTGATTAATCGGTTGTTATGACAATTTTGAAAGGTAGATATGCGCAGTAGTTTGCAATTAAGCCGCTGAAGTGCGACACTGTACAGATTAATAAGGTTTGATGTATTCCAACATTTGGTTTTCTTATTTATTTACTTTTCTATGAAAAAGTGTCAGGTACAGTGTCAATTACTGGTGCTCTTACCTGAATTTTGTAAGGAAGAAAAACTTGTAGAAAATCATTTTACTGTGCACATTCTATGTATTGTTATTATCGACCTCAAAATAATAAAAATATTATAACAATATATTATGTTCACCGCCAACAAGCAACAATTTTTCCCGAATTCATTCACTTCTAATTAATTCACAAAATTCAATTCAACGAAGGAGTAATTTATGGCACTTCTTTTCTACCGAAATTTTTCACTTATGCGCGTGTAATCTTGTAAGAGATAATATTTATTATCACTTATTTTTGAGACACATACGTACGTGATCTTGTAAGAAATAATGTTTGCCGTACGAAATCTATAAATAACTGCGTTAATTTATAATCGTGAATTACGAAGTAGCAGGTGTCCCATGACTTATGGAGGAGGGTGTACGCCGTTTACCATTTTAACTCTTCGATTCAAGTTTACGCGTCTGGCTGGATGTTGTTGTTCTCAGAAATTTTTTCTCGGGTCTGTACCTTTTTTGCGATACGTAAGTTGGTCCCCGGTCGCTGAACAGATCGGTTCAATGGAAAGGAACCGGTCCCCGTTTGTTCATGAATCCGCACCGACAACCGGTATAACTAACCTCCCTTAACGGCCAACGTGTGAGAGCGCGAAGTCGAAGAAAAAAGGTGCTATAGGCCACTAGCACTCGCCTCCACACCTGAGCATTCCGAATCTATTTTCATGGAAAGCACTTTTTAGTTTTCCACTGAACGAACGTTCAAGATAATATTCACACGTTGCCTATTCAGTTACACTGTACAACAGCCAAAAGGACTTGTAACCTCTTCTATGAATAGATCTGTGCGAGCTGAATCCAAATCTGCAGTACGTTTCTCTCTAGGTCGTACAATTCTTGAAATAATTAATGTTAAGAAAAGTTGCAAATTTTCAAATATGCAGATTTTTGTACTTTTGCAGTAGCAGTTATTCAGTAGCTTTTTGCATGAAGAAAATCTGAGAAGTTTTCCGAATAAAACGATATAAATTGTTATTATTTTCGTGGAAAGCACCTTTTAGTTTTTCACTGAACGAACGTTCAAGATAATATTCACACGTTGCTTGTAAAAGGACTTGTAACCTCTTCTATGAATTTCTTATATGCTAAATCTTTGCGAGCTGAATCCGAATCTGAAATACGTTTGTCCCTGCGTCATACGAGTTTTGAAATAATTAATGTTGAGAAAAAATGCAAATTTTAAAATAGGGAGATTTTTGTACTTTTGCAATAGCAGTTATTCAGCTGTTTTTTTGCACGACGAAAATCTGTGAAGTTTTCCGAATAAAACGATATAAATTGTTATTATTTTCATGGACAGCATTTCTTAGATTTCCACTGAACGAACGTTCAAGATAATATTCACACGTTGCCTATTACGGATCACTTACACCGTACAACAGTATTTCTACAGCAGAAATGTCTGCTCTGTCGCGTTCGATCATTAGATTTTCACCTGGTGCCATACTTTTTTAAATAAATGGAAAAATACCAGCAAAAATTCGTGCGTTTTTTGGTGTCTTTCTTACTTTGATGATTATTTCTACGTAATTAAAAGTTACAATGTAACAAAAATTTATATTGTATTATTCCAGAAACTTCACAGATTTTCTTCGTGCAAAAAGCTACAGAAGAGGTGGTACAGTAAAAGCGCAAAATATTTTCAAAGTTGAAAATTTGCAATTTGTTTTAACATTAATTCTTTTTAAAACTGTACGACCTAGAGAGAAGCGTATTTCAGATTCATAGTCAGCTCGGAAAAATCGATAAGAATTCAATAGCGTCGGTTACAAATCAAGAATGAAGTCAAAATTTGTAGTACAGTGTTATTAAATTGTACTCGTTGCACGTTGTTTATTATACACGAAATATATAACAAAATTGAAGAATAAATAAACGAATTACAAAACATAAATTAACGCATATGTTAATTCTTTGTTTTGACGGGAGATTTGGGGGTTTCGAAATTTAGGAATATAACGTTTTGATTATTTAAACGCTTGGAGATTTAGGTATTTGGAAAGGTAGAGATTTGGGAATTTTGTAATTTGAGGACTTAAGAAATTGAAAATATTGTTGCTTCCGAATTTGTAATTGAATGATTTAGGAATTGGATTATCTTAAAATTTGAGGGTTTGGAAATTTGGGGAATTGAGGATTTGGAAATATGGAGTTTTGAGGGTTTAGGTCTGTGGAGATTTTGTAATTTTGTAATTTGAGACTTTCGAAGTTGGAAATACTGTTGCTCGAGAATTTGTAATTTAGAATGTAGGGAATTTGATCACTTGAAAATTTGGGAACTTGTGGATTCGGATGTTTGAAGATTTCAGTCTGTAGGTCTTTGGAAATTTCCTAATTTGAAAATTTCAGGAGGTGGAAATGTTGTTACATAAAAATTTGTAAGTTTAGGATTCAGGAATTTGATTATCTGAAAATTTCGAGATTTGGAGGTTTAGTCCTGTGGAGGTTTAGAGATTTTGGAAATTTTGTAACTTGATAATTTGAAAAGTTAGAAATATTGTTGTTTTACAATTTGTAATTTAAGGATTCAAGGATATGACTTCTTGACAATTTGGTGATTTTGAATTTGCAAACTTACTAACTGAACTTGGAATTTACTAAATTGGAAAATGTTTGGTTACCAAATTTTGGAATTAATTTAATCGGTAATTTAAGAAATTAGAAATTTGGATGTTTATAAGCAAGTTTCTAAATTTGGAACTAGTATCCACATTTATCAATAACACCGAAATATTACCAATATGTATGTACAGTCGTGGACAAAATTACGTGGACAGGTATCATAAGTAACAAAAGATTAACTTAATTTAACTAATAATACCTATAAATCAAAATTTTATTACACAATTATATACATTAAATAAATAAATTGTACATCAAATAAATGTTTCTTCCAGTCTACAAAATCATTTCACGTTTGAAATTTAAAATTTATTTAAAGCAATTGTAATAAAATAAAAAATGTTTTTACATTTCTGCAATGTCCACTTAATTTTGTCCATGAGTGTATATGTGTAACATACACACATTCTTTCAGAGCGCGCAAATTTCGGAAGTCGTCCAAAACCAGAACGTATCGCGCATTCTGAACGTAATCATCGTGAAAGCGATCGAACTCTAGGCACCTAAGTTTATTCGTCAGAGTGCTTGGGTAAAAATGTCTCAGGAAACAATGCCTCGCGCATCATTTAAGAGGAAAAGCATTTCGCTCGGGTTCGCATCCAGCGAATCCGTGCCGTTTTAAAAAGATATCCCAGATTGTGTCCGTTTTGACTCGGTCCTTAACGAGCGTGTGCAAACAGAATCGCTGTTCCGGTAATGGCGACAGTTCCGGCGGTGGTTTCGCGGATAGCGCACGAGACTGTAAAAGGTAAAAGAAGACGAAGAAAGTGGTGAAAGCTCGCGCTACGCGGAGGCGTTTGTCGAACAAATGCCGACGCTTTTAGCACCTTTCTCCCAGCGACTCAAAGCATACGGATCTCTTTCTCCCTTCCTGTACCCCTTTCGTTTCTTTTCCTTTTTCTCTTCCTCCCTTTTCTTTGTTTTTTTTTTTTTTTTTGTTCGCAAGTTCTCTTTTCAACCGGCGCGACTCTCGGCGTCGCAACGTGCCGCGTTTCGGGGACGCTAGTGTATACACTTTTTCTCCTCTCCCCGTGTGTTTCTTTCGTTCTCTTTTCGCCCGTTCTCCTTTTGTCGAGCTTTCGCGACATTAAAACCGCGGATTTTCTGCCCGCGCGTCCGACAAAAACGTATCCACGGTTGTTAAACGCTCGCGTTAACGTTAATAATGATAATGGACTCGCGAGATTAAGAGAGCACAGGGCTGGCACGGTGAAAAAGGAGGATGAACGACACAGAGGGAAAAAGGAGAGATGTTCGGAGACGTCGAGGACGCGCGAGTTTCCCTCGCGTGTTCGCAACGGTGTTGCATAATTAGAGAAAACGTCATTACGCCACCAATTACCGGAGCTTTTGGCCTACCGCGAAAATTAATTAACGCGTCGTGAATGCGAAAAGCAGAAAGCTTGTTACCGTACCCTTTATAGTGCGTCTGCTTTTTTTTTCGAGAGGCCGCGAGCGCGTGGATAGCTGGGAGGAACAGGAACGACCGTGTGGCGGGTTGATTTTTGTTCGAGGTGTTTGTGGAGAACTTTTGTTCCCTCTCGTTTGTTCGCCGTTTCTCCGCGACCTGCTTGATTTTTTGCACCCGTTTCGACGACTACCATTTTCAGTGTAATTTAACTACGTTATTGATTTGTGCTACGCGTTTATCGATAATGGAAAACATGGAAACGAAGGAAAGTCCGTGGAGGAAACAAAGCGATCAACAGAGGCAATAGGGATTTTACTTCTACAAAAAATTGACACGTTCACTGCCACGCTAACGCAGTTGAAAATTTTATTAGGTAGTATTAATAAATCCTACCAAATATGTTGACAATGTTTTGCTTTATTTATTATTCATGGCTCCTAGTAATTACTAGTAGTGCCTTCAATTAGATAAATGAACAAATTCGTACTAAATAGATGATTGATTCATACCGAAATTTAAGCGTCACCCATATGTGGATGATCAAAGTGTTAATATATTCTGCAGATTGAATTAGAAGAATGTTTAATTTATTTGAATGTTATATAATTATTTTCGTTGATGCATTTTAAATCTAATGATTCGGCGAAACTGGTATTGTCTATTGGGAATGACATAATCGAATGATTTACAAATTCTCCAATTTACAGATTTACCAGTTTATAAATTTCCGAAATTAGTAACTTGGTAATTTAAACATTCAGTGGTATAGTAACTTAGTGATATACTAATTTACAAATTTACTAATTGACTACTTTACTAATTTATCAACTTTTAAGTATATCGATTCACCAACTTATCAGCTCACAAATTCACAAGTCCCACCATCCTCCTATAAACTGAATTTCAAAATTCCTAAATTTGCCAAACCCAAATTCTGAGATTTAGAAATTGCAAAAATAAGATGTTTAAAAGTGTATCTAGATATGTATCGGTTTAGATTTTAGATATTCAAAACTGTGGTAATTTAGAGATATAAAATTCCCAAATTGCCAAAATATTAACATATAAAAATTGAATGTGTTAAATTTCAAATTTATACATTTCTGAACTCTTAATTTCAAATTTTTTAATTTTAAATTTTACGAATTTTGAGGACCGACAATCTGAAATATTAAAAATATAGTCATACGAATATATACAATTTCCAATCTCTTTAACACGAGTGTTCATAAATTCAAAAATTTCAAATTCGCAAATTGTTACATTTAAGAATGGAAAACTGAAACATCGGAAATTCTAAAACCATTAAATTGATACATTTCTAAATTCAATAATTCGATCATTTTTATACTTATAATGTTCCACATTCAATATTTTGACAATTTCCATACTGGTCAAGTATAGGAGTAAATTTTGGAATTCGATAATCTGATTATTTCTTTATCATCAAATTCCCAAATTAAATAATTTGAGAATTTCTCTCCCACTGTATTCATAAATTCAATAATTTGATAATTTCTGTAGCTCTAAATTCACTACCTTGATAATTTCCGTAATCCTAAATGTCACAACTTCCCTAATCCTAATTTTCTAAATCCATAAATCTGCAAACTATAAACTGCAGAAACGAGTTTTCCATGAACTTTCTATGTCCGGTCCCGTGTTCGTTGAATGCAATTACGCGTCACAGTTCCAGAACCCCATAAATTATTAACAACCGAATAATTACCGACGTTTCCTTCGTAGTCCGCTCGTTCCCGCGTTGAATTTTTGAAGAAAGATAAAAGTTGGACGGTGTACACTTGTTTGAATCCGCTGCATCAAAGGAACCCGGTCAAACAAAGGCTCTTTGTGCGACAAAGTATCGAACGTCTGTTACACGCTTAATGGCTAACTGCGAATTTATAAGCAAGCAAATAACAGCGGTTGCCGATCGAACGAGAGCTTCAAGGCGTACGACAGATGCACCATTCAGAAGTTGAAGAGATCTCGAGTATTCGAAGCTTTTTACGAGCAAAAGGTTGCAGAGGTAACGATCTCTTTGGGTACCAGCTTTTCAAAGAAGCTTGACCGGATATCGACGCGCCGCAGAAAGAACGAAGTAAAGGTAAAAGTACCATTTGAAAGTGCCCCGTGACAAAGGTAAATACGCGTTGAAAAATTGCTGCATATAGTTTGTAATGGACAGCAATTAGAGTGACGAGCTCTCCTCGGTGTACGTTGGCGAATGTTTGTGTATCCGCGTTCAAAGATGGTCTTTGATCTTCAAATGATACCCGTATGCATGGACTGTTGGCAAATGGTCGTACGGACCAGGAAGTGGACAATTTTCCAAAAGTTTTCACAAGAATTTCATGTATCAAACGAAATTTTATGATTGAACGAATTAATTTAGCAACTTTATGCCGAATTAGAAAGTTAAAAAACAATTTTCTTATTTAATTTCTTCAATTACAAGCTTCTTTCTAATTGAAAAATTGGAAGATTATTTCTGATGTCTAATTGAAGAAATGAGATAAGAAAATGACGATAACTATACTGTCGTTGCTCATGGTTATCATCGTTTGAAGGAACGTTGAATTAGCATATCAAACTACGATGGAAGTTAACACTAGATTTACGGACGATGAATGGACATTTATATTTAAATTCAAACTAACGTATAAAAATAAGTAATTAATGGGCGATACGTGAACTAATAGGTGCAATGATTTTGTATTTCAACGAAGGATAAATTATATTTTGTCAAAAGCTTCTTACTAATTTTTGGAAAATGAAATAGAAAATATAAGATCCGACAATTTGACGGGTTCCGTAAAGCTAGTGTTTTAAGTATGATCCAGTAAAGAAGATATTGATCAATTCTAATGCAATTAGGCCATTGATACGTGTATATTGTAAATGCACCACGGTATTTAGCATCCACTGGTAATACTCGTATATGTCGTATAACATTAACAACACTGTGTTGACGTTACACGATGATTTAGGTGTGAATTCGGGAGTTGAAGGTTTTTGTTATGTGAGAACTGAAAATTTTAGTATTGTCAATTTGCGAATTCTGAATAAATTTTAATAATTCGTAAATTTCGGTAATCTGGGATGTTCGAATTTTGTAATTGGAAGTTCTAGGAACTTGAGAATTTTGTAAATTGAAAATTTGGATGTTTTAAATATTTGAGGACTTGGGGTTTTGGACGTATTTGGTAACTTTGGCGTCAGAATGTATAAGGATTCCAAATTTCGGAATTTGGGGGTTTGATAATTTAAAAATTTTTGATTTTAGAAATTAGGAAAATGATGATTTCAATATTTCGATATTTCAAAATTTTGCAGTTCGAAAATTTTCATGTAATATTTAGAAATTTGGGGTTTGAAATCGAAGGATTGATAACTTGGGCATTGAAAAATCTGAGTACATCGAAATTCGAAAATTTGAGGGTTTGGTAACTTAGGAATTTAGTATTCTAGAAATTGGGAAAATGCGAATTTCGATATTTTGGAATTTGAGAATTCAAGAATTAAGAGGGTTGGTGATATAAGACTCGAAGAATTTAGAAATTTGAGAGATCTAGAGATTCGGTAATCCAGGATCATGGTGATCTAGGAATATCGTAATTTTGTCATTTTGGAATATAAGGAATATAAAAACTTGTACACATTTAATATTGCAATATACAGTAAAATTTATACATCTCACATCGAATTATACAAAAATTTTTATGCATTATACACTGATTTATTTAAAAATGTGTATATATTCAGTATTGCATTATATAATAATGTTTATTATTGCAAATATTAACAGGTTGACTGTCACACAAAAATAACTGAAAATCATATTAGGTAGTATTTTCATTTTTAAGAAATCTTATCAAATATTTTCACAATACTTAGTTATATTTATTTTGCATAGTTTCAAACAATTGATACGGGTATATTCAATTAGAAAAATTTGAACAGCATAGTTGTTAAATTTGTGTGGAAATTCGAGTGTCATATACATATATGGGTGACATGACAGTCAAAGTGTTAATAGTATTAATATTGCAATTGCATTCACTATTGTAATATACATTTAATATCATAATAACGTAACATTAAATGTACCTATCTATACATTTCATACCGGTGCATATAAAAATATAATATATACATACAGACATTATCGATACACCCTAATTGTCAACTACCGCAGCTCCGTCCGTGGCAATATACCAACTCTTTCCGTTTTCTTACCCATTTCCTGTACTCCACGAGTCGTAGATCATGCACCAACATATGGAGCGACGACGGTTTTCAAACAATAACGAATCTCTCTAATTACGGCGTAACGAGTTCAATCTATTCAGTTTCTCATGGTTGTTCGCTATATCGCCGCAGCCACGACCTCACGGGTTGAATCGAACCATCTCGTTACCAGGCTCGCGTGTTAAGTTCGCGTTTCAGTTTCGTTTTTTCGTTCTCCGCGATGCACGGCTTAAACGCAGATCGTATCGCGATTTTTAATCGTTGCTCGTGTAACCGAATGGGCCTTTTGTGTACGTACAAGCCTTTGAATATTAAATTCGACTCTGTTCAACGTTCGCGGTATACGGCCGGTTTTAATTGCCCGTCGGACCTATCAGGTCACCCCACAGTCGTGTCGTTTTATAACACTAAGTTTAATTAGAAAATATTAATACTTATATATTTTTTTTTAATCATTAAACCTTTGCAGCCCTTAACTTCTTTTACGTACAGCTCCTTAATTAATTTACAAAATAGATAAAGAAGTGAGTTTACAATAAAATGTATTCTAATAATGCTGATTGCGTAACAAATATATTTCTAATTTGTTACAAGTGGCAAAGAAATGAAAACGTTTTGAATCAACCAATTTATCCGAATTATTTCTACGATCAAAGAGAAACGCCGTGTCGAGCCACATTCGACATAGGACCGCAAAGGGTTAATATATTGCCCATCGTTTTCAATGACTTCCTTCGACCTTTAAATCAACCATTTTATTCCAGTTTCAAAAAATTGTCGTTTTGTATTGAAAAACTGCGTTACTGTCATTTTTATATAAAACCCAATTTTCATCGGCTGTAACTATTTGTTCGAAAAATGAACAAAATGTCCGCCGCTCTCCTGATGAAACGCAAACTGTCTTCCGCTGGATACGATTCATTTCGGACAATTCGCACGGAATCCATTTCCCAATCTGTTGCAAGTGCCTGTTCAAGTATTACTGCTGACCAGGCCGCAGTTTATCGAAAATCTCAAAAATTCCATTTCGAAATATTGAAAACCATCTTTGACATTTTCTTAAAACATCCTTGCCATACACATTACAAATATTTTTAACTGTATTTTTTATTGTACTGACTTTTCTAAATTCATACAATATATTAGTCTGCCGGAAAGTTCTATCCGTTTATAAAGTGAAAGAAGATGATGCAGTTTTTAATACATTCAACAATCTATCGATCCGAGCTTCCGTATATGGTGCAAAATGATTCATGGGGCCGAGTTATTTAATCTTATCAAAAAAGGACCCAATGTTATCCAAAAAAGATCATATTATGATCTTCACAATATCAGCATCTTCCAAAGTTGATCACCTAGAGCGTTCTTATCACTAAGGTCGAAATCACCTACTTCAAATTTTTCGAACCACCTCACACACGTTATGCCTGGAATACCATCTCCACCCACAATTTTTATCAAATTCCGACACGTTTCGGTAGCAAATGAACTTCGTCAGAACCCATATTTTCAGGATCGGGTCTAGCTTAACCTGTTAAGTGTGTTTGACGACAATATGCGTCATGGACATGTGGCAGAATTTTTTGTCACACTGAGTATACTCCTAAATCATAGCTAACTGGTTCACCAAATAAGTCAATATTAGTAATAAAATTGACTATTTTATAAAATAGACCCATCTCTTTGGCCCAATATTTTATTCTTTGATTCACGAGTAGATTTATAAAAGGCAGCACCACAGTTAACTGGTTATTAATGACACGAGATATCTTTGCCACAGTTACTTTTATGTTTGTAAAAGCAGTGTTGGATATTGCAACGGATTACGCACATACACATTTGTATAGAGTAAGGGTCACTATAGCTAAAGGAACGATCCTACAGTTTATGGCACTCTTCTCAAGTGGCAAGGACCGAGGAAAATCCGAAAACAGTGAGTCGTCATCGAGCCATAGCAGAGTGCACAGTATTTCCAAATTCACAATAATTCTTAAACAGTCTCCAATTATTTTATTGCCCATTTTATATTCATTCACTTATATTGCATTGTGCGGACTACCACTGTATATTTGTCTTTACAAGTAAAGTTATTCTTGGGAAACAAATAAATATTCCAACAAGCAGTTATAAAGAAATTAGCCATATGTGGGTCAAAAAGAGAATGCGTAGACATGTTCAAACTTGAAACGAAATTATCGCACAGAACTTTCCGGTAGACCTAAGATTCTTTGTACCTCAAGTGAAACAATATGTTTATAGGATATTTCTATATTTATCATGATTGATACAATTAGTAATGAATTTATTTTTCTATCATATAATATATTTTTAATATTATAATTCTCTTAGAGATCGGATGTTTTACAAGGTATAACAAATTTACTTTTTAAATAAGTATACAAGTAATATAATTAATGAAAACGTGCATCTTATCAAACGAATAAGAACTTTCCGGTAGAGCTAATACAATGCTGAAAATGAATGTCGTTGTCACTCATTGTTTGCACTTTTTTAATCGAAAATATCGTTCTCAATACTTTGGATGCACGTTTCAGATCGACGAAAAGATACCTGTTGAAAGCACAAGAGAGAAGTCTTCGTAAACATTTCGCCGAGAGAAGATACGGACGTTTATATAAACTGCGAAAAGAGGCGACACGAGTTATGGGATGACCTGATATTCGTCGCATGGCCGCGGACATTTTACAGCGGCATAATCGTAGTTCGTCCGCCATTTTCCCTCGCGAATCACCTTTTTACGGTATCGCGACCATTCTGCCCGGTGTATATTCTTCGTGTAACCCGACGAATAATCCCGTCGGAACTTCGGAATAATTGGATCGGTACAAGTACGGAATGCACCCTTTCCCCGAGATCCTCTTTCTACGCTTTTTCTGGGATTCCGCGAGCTTCTTTGTCTCGTTGGTCCGGAGTCAGCATCGAAGGAAAGGGACACTTCTGTCCCTCTTCTCTCTCCTGCTCCCCCACCCTCCTCTAATGGAATCGGATGCTTCTTGTTCCGAATGTGCTGGCTCAGCAATGTCAATAAAATTTAACAAGCTTCCCATTTACCATTTGCGGAATCTTCAGCGCGCATTTTCTTTCCTCCTCTCCTTTCTCCGCTCAAAGGATAATCACTTTTATTGTCTCCTTCCTCGCCCGTTACCCTTCCTCCATATTACAGGCTACTTCCTGTTTCGTCGTTCCTTTTTCCCGCTGTTATCTGCCATCGGGTAACGAAGATGCTGTTATTTTAAAAATTCGTTGTCGGACATGGCGCGAGATACGATCCAAAGATCGGTCAACGGATTGGCGGCCTGACGTCTCGAAGTGTGACGCCGATTTTTTCACGAGATTTTGTACGCTACTAGCTCGAAATCTGAATCGCGATAATTATGTAGGAAGTATCGCACCTCGGTGATTTTAATCGTGTTGAAACACATTGTCGACGATTTTGAGTCGTTTTTCGTTGTATATTTAAACCCTTCCCGTACTTTGACGAGTCTGACGCACTCACATCTCACATGTATCAAATCTGATTCGAATTTTGTATACTCCTCAACTTGAAGTTTACGTCCGATTATAATTTGTGTAGTCAAAGATCGCTGAATATAAAATAGTCATACCATTTAAATTTATTATATTCGTTTTACTATTATAGCTATGAATAGTTAGTTCTGTCTGATGCATCTGATAAATAAATGGCACGGGAAGGGGTTAACCACGATGCTGCCTTATATTTTGGGGAATTAGGTCGGAAATCTCGATCAAGGTTATATATTTCGGTTGACACATACTGATTTTATACATCCACTATATTGGTTTTATTTCTTGAATATGTTTAGCATTATATACCTGTACCACATTTTTCTGTACTTTATTTCTTTATGCTACTCTATATGTCTCTACATTTCATTCCCTTTATATTGTTCTATATTTCTTCATATTTCATTTTTCCTATATTTTAATTCTTCTTTATTTTCCTACATTTAATTTTCTTATATTCCTCTATATTTTATTCTTTTCATATTTTTCTATATTTAATTATGTCCTCATTTCTGAAATTTTATTTCTTCTATGTTTGTCTATACTTCACTCTCCTATAATCCTCTGTTTTCATTTTTTTTACTTGTCCATATTTCATTTTGTCTACATTGAAGTAACTGGTTATAAACTAATTAATATACTTTAATATAAAAAACGATTTACATATATAAATAACTTAACCCAATTTAAGGAAAAATAAAAATAAAATAAACGATACATTGTAATATAAAATTAAACGCATTTTAATTTCAACGCACGGAGCGCACACAATACATCCTCTTTTTTTTTTATTATGCGACGCTTGCACTCAGAACGGGGAAAAACTTAAGCATGCACGTCGACAGGGGAGCAAATCTCGCTTCATACATTTTTATATATTTAATTTTCTCTAAATTTCTCTATCCTCAGTTCTCTACTATCCCATATCTACCAGATGATATGTAGTGTGATCAAATGAGAGTAGTAACATGCTAACCCTTTGCGGTCCTCAATTTCTTTTACCTAGAGCTCTTTAATTAATTTACAAGATAAATCAAGAAGAGGACCAATAAAATGTATTCCAATAATGCAGGGTGCGTGACAAACATATTTTCAATTAATTACAAGTGGCAAAGAAATGAAAACATTTGCAACCAACCTATTTATCTGAATTGTTTCTACGATCCACAAGAATCGCGATGTTGAGTCACACTCGACATAGGTCCGGAAAGGGTTAAAGTACAATCTACAACCCAGGAATTGGCGTATCGACTCACCCGTATTTTCAGTGGTAGGATTTTATATGTTCGCATGGTCACGCATGCCAGTTGACTCAAAGAATATAAACAATCGGCAGTCGGTGATCGTCGATCGGTATCAAATTCGAAGGATTCGTGGTGAGAATAGGCGTAGTTCTTATGCTTCATTTCGACTTCCTCAAGCGCCAACTTCTGACGCGCTGTAGTATACTTCGATATGTCATATCGTGAAGAAAATAAAAGCAAATGCTATAATTGATATATAAGATGTCTTGAAAATTGTAGATCGTTATGTGTTACATAATCTTAAACAGCATGTGCACCAAGAGCGTGCTCTTGTCAATGACCTCGAAAACTAAAGCAATGGACAACGATATTTCTCAAATCGTCATGAACATATTACTTTACACGTGGAAACTTTTTTGTATTACAAAAAAGAATGATTGAAACTACACAAATTATTACATTATTATTACATCAGGTTACGACGTATTACCCAGTTAACTGTGGCGTTCCCTTTTTAATGTATACTCGTCAATCACAGAATATGAGGCGGTGTTAAAATATTGGAGCAAAGAGATGGGCCTATTTTATAAAATAGACAATTTTATTACAGATATTGATTTATTTGGTGAACCAGTTAGCTGTGATTTAGGAGTATACTCGTCATGACACAGAATCCTGACACTTCTCCATGACGACTATACTCGTCAAACACAGCTAACTGGTTAAATACTGAGTATGTCTAACAATACATGCCAATATTACATACAATTACAATTACGTTCGTTATTATATTATTATGCCTACTATGTCTATTACTAGATATCCATCAGACAGATTGAATTGCATCTATTATTTTTACCCTCCCTTCCTTGTTACGACAATTACGACCCCTGGATTTTTGACCACTTTAAAATGGTCGTTGCCCTATGTGTCGTGAATCGGGCCATTGCAATTTTCTAGGTATGCACATGGTTACGGTTTAACAGCCTTTCTTCAGCCCTGGCAATTTCGCGGAATATTTATTATCCTCGTATTTAATTTTTACATCGAGTTTATACTTGATTGTGACTGAAAGTATGCGACCTCAGTGTTCGCCAGCTGTATTTACCGGAGGTAATTAATCTGTCTGTTTTTAGTAAGCAACCATGCAATTATCGTTGCAACTGTACGTCTGTTGTTTCCATTTTTATGGGAAACGTGATAGGGAACAAAGAAGACGGTTCTTTATGAAGCTTTTTAAGTCGCGTTTAAAACAAACGTTACGTTGAAATTGAAACACGGCCAAGGAGGCTATGCTTTTTTCCGTTCTTCCACTTTGCTATTCCACGGTCTTTTTTTCTTTTTTATCCTCCTTCAGGAACGGCTGGCATGTTTTCTTAGGTCACTTAATATCTGTTCATCGTATCTTCTTCTCCGCGGATTAATTACGAAACTTGATTTACTTCAGCTTGATGATCCAGATAAATTCGAACAATGCATTGCAAATTGTTGTCGAATAGCATGAGAAGATTTAACGACTCATTGTTTTTGTAATTGTATACTGTAATTTTATGTAAACAAAGAGAATTATAGCCAACAACGTGTGCCCGCGATGTAAATACAAATTGCTCAACGGAGTTATCTACCACTTTTTTATAAGAAGTATAACTTGTTAGAAATTTATTCGATTGCTATTTGTAAAGATCGAAATTCGTCCTTTAGATAATTAAACGATGAGATTCTGATTAAGATAATACTAATTTGGCACATCCTGGATAACAATTTGATCTATCATTTATTAACCCTTTCGCGATGGCGCGCCTGTTCCATATTTTGTCACCACTGTATGTTTGTAGGTTGCTATAAATTATTTGATTTTGATACACTATAAACTTTTAGAAAATAAATGCACTTTTTCTGTATCGAGAAATTTTTAGCAGACAAATTGTGCGTCGAGTTTATTCGCATAGAAGGCTGTTAGTCAGAAAAATACTTATGAAAAAGAAAGAAAAAAAAGTGACTGCCGTATATAATCGGCATCAGTTTCGGCGAAGCAATAAGTGACTGCCGTATATATATGGCGCCCGTCGCAAAAGGGGTTGAAAAAATTATAGGTAATTATTGGTTGTTAGTACATGATTTTTAATTGCTAATAAATAGGTCCATCCGTTGCTATTGTACATTGAATAATGAAATCCTTCCTAAATTATCTTCCTGAATTATCTCTTGCAGCGGATTACTCATTTTAGTGCAAGCCCCAATTTCTTCCTATAGAATATCATTCCAGATTTGAATTACGACTTGTGACAAGTCTCGGCGACAAAGATTATTTCAAAATATCTTTGCGAAAAAAAAATGGCAGCGACTTTTCGTTTACTGGCAATCGAAGATGAAGGTTCGTACTTTATGCTTCTGCAAGCAGTTTCTCCGAAAAAAATGTAGCAAGTCCATGCATTTCGTCAAACTTTGTAATTTTAAGTATAGCAAACACGCCCTCGCATTTATGGCGTTACAGTGTAGGGATGCATCAAACCTAAAATCGAACTACACTCCTGGACAAAATTAAGTGGACACTGCAGAAATGTAACAAATGTTTTGTTTCATCACAATGTTGTAAATAAATTTTAAATTTAGAACGTGAGATATTTTTGTAGGCTTGAAAAAACATTTACTCAATGTATATAATTGTCCAATAAAGTTTTGATTTATAGGCATTATTAGTTAGTTAAATTTACCTTTTGTTATTTATGATACCTGTCCACTTAATTTTGTCCACGACTGTATATTATCTTCAAGCAGAGATTTCAAGCTTCAAAAAAGAGAACATAATTTTACGATAATTTTTCACGGAGTTACCGTCAGTCAAACTTGCCCAACTTCTGCCTAAAATTTTCCTGCGCTACATTTCTTTTGAGCAGCGTACGCGAAGTTACTGGTTCATCCTTATTCAACGAAAAAAAAAAAAAATAGAAACCAAGGAATCCATCGCCGTGGAAGCACAATCGCAGCTCGGAATTTTGATGAACCGCGAAGATACTCGTCCCATTTGATTTTTCCGTGGCTAGCCGTAAGTATCGATCGAACTAGACGCATTAATCATTCGCGTCCCTCAAAGAAACCAATCAGCGGCGCTTGTTGCGCGTGGTTTCAATTAAACATGGTAAATTGCAGCGTGTTTCATTTACAATTAACCGTGCTTCTTAAGGTCGGCTGCCGGCGACTGAGTTACACATACGCAATCAACGTTCATAATCACGTTGCACAGTCGCCGTATCCCCTTAATGAGCTTTAGGTACTGTTGCTACCATCAACCTCTCATCGTAATTGTAAATGGCTCCTTAATTTTCTTCGTGCCGTGCACCGCGGTTGCACCAGCTCCGTTCTCTCTGTTAACAAGACCTTTTTTTTTATTAGCCAGCACACGTAGTATGCCGTTTTTCGCGCGTACGCTTCACTCCGCTCGTTAATGGCCGACCATTGATGCTGTTGCTGTTGCTGACGATGAACGCGTTAATTCTTTAGCCACCGATAATAACGCTTCGCGCAATGAGAACGACGTTATTGAGCCAATCAATGCGTACTTAATCTATATTATCGTGCCTTACGGCTCTTCTCGCCTCGTTACGCGCTCTTTGCCATTCTTTCCCGCCTTTTTATCCATCCGCCATTGATTTCTTCATTCGGTCATCGCCTATGACAGTTCCATTTACTTATAATGGGGCATCAAGGTCGACGGGAATCGAATTTTCCTGAAACTTGTATTTGAAGATGTATCTAAAATTAATTAGGCGAAGCAGTAGAGCGCACTTTTCAAGATTTTCCAAAAAAATTGCTTTTGAAAATTGTTTCACTCTAGATAACGAGTTTGAGTTAATTATGAAGCAATGAGCCGAGTGGCAGAGTGGCAATAATTTTTAATTTTCAAATAGAAAATTTATGATTTTTATTTGTGGACATTAGGAAAACGGTTCAACATAAAAATGATATTAAATGTTATATTTAATTAATTGTTATATATTCCTTTTTGTTTAGGCTCACTATTAAGTTGTAAGGTTCTTATGGCCAACAATGCCTTTAGTATTCGAATAAATTTTAGAATTTCAATGTAGCAACTAGCCGTAAGACCGTCGTCCCATGGAAGGGTTCGAGGACCGCACCGTTGCAGCCATAAACTTAGGAAGCCATAAAGACTCGCGAACTTCCCTGTAGTTTTTTCTAGTTATTGTTCGCATCTGGTCGCCAGATTAATATTTTTGCCTTTCCAATCCCGTTATTTCTAGCATGATTAGCCAAAGTCAGCGCGCTTCCTGGCTTTTATTACCTGCCACGGTTAAAGAGAAAAACTTGTAATATTTGCGAGTGGAAGGGCCCAAGAAGGCCATAAACCTTTGCTTCCCTTCCACAAATTTGTACATTTTACTGATACAATCGGAATCATTCACCCTCGTCAAGACTACTTGACCGAGGTGACGTGAAGATTGAAATTAGATACAGCAGAACAAATCGAATAGTTTAGAAGGAGAGAACAAGTGATAGAACATAGTATAGAAGCTCGACTCGAATAACATGGTTTAGAAACATAGATAACTTTGTATAGTCTCCAAGCATTGGAGTGGTCCTTCGAGTACTAGTTATAGTATTGTTATAAAAACTGAGTCGGCACACCACGTACAATATTCAACGAGGCTCGAAAGAATTTATTTCAACCACGAGCGTTAGCGCCTTTATTAATTACGTGCCACGACACGAGCCAGGATGATATTATCAGTTTTATTTACGGTACTTACTCTGTCAGTCGGCTCGTTTCATTATTAACTCAAACTCCTTATCTAGAGTGAAACAATTTTCGAATGCAATTTTTTTGGAAAATCTTGAAAAGTACGCACTACTGCTTCGCCTTATTAATTTTAGATACGATATCTTTATATACTGTAAGTTTCAGGAAAACCCTATTCCCGTCGACCTTGATTTGTTAGAGCAGTCAGCGATAAGGTTAACGGGGAGTGATCTAATAGACTGTGGCGGTGTCCGCCACTACGTTCTTCCTAATTTATCTTTTCTTTCAAACTTCTCTAAATTTTTCTTTTGCATGGATATTTCTAAGCATTGCCTGTCTATTCTGCAATCTTCAATTTGTTCAGGGTATCGCGCAAGTGTGGTCAATGTCAGATTGTACATTTGGCAGCCAGACTTGTGCGGGCGTAAGTTTTTCCGTTGACTTTCCGTTTCGCTCCTTAAACTTTCCACTCCATACTTCTCCTTTTCTTTTCCTATGTGTATCTCTTCTCAAACAGGACATAAACACACTAGTCATCGCTCCGTTCGGGGCATTCGTGATTTTCGTACCGACACGCTTACACCCGCGGAATCACTGACGCTCTTGTTACTCTGTTGTTAGTTAATCTTTGTTTATTTGTTAAATATATTTTGTTGAGTGACTGTCGAGCAAACTACTTTTCATCCACACACCCACGTCATCAAGGCTATTCATATGTGCTTATTTGTAAGACATTTATGCCGTTTATATTTGAAAGTGGAGAAAGTCCATTTTTCTTTATTGAGAAATATTTAAAGGCTTGCATTTCGTATAATTTCATAATGTTGCTAACTAATAGACTAATTTTTTGCATTGTCTGGTGACAGATAATGTATCTTTATTATCGAGCAGTGTTTAAAGTGCTGACTGAAGAATATAACGCTTTTGTAACACTCAATTATTTATTATGTTATTATACCCAAATGTCTTTGTGTCGCTTTTGAAATTAATGAATCATTTTTAATGCATTATATTATGTTGAATACGTTATAATTTATGCGTTATAAATAATACACTTGTAGTACAATGTTTGAAGAGTGAGAATAGAAGCTGTAGGTGCCATTTTGAAGCAGTAACTTGTACCTTTGTGGAAACGGTGTTCAAATGAGGGTCAATACTGAAAGTACTATAAGCATTGCTACAGTAAATGGTACAGGAATTATTATAATTATTCGCAACCCTTTTGAGTAATAAATTTTTTATATAATTTGTGAATAAATAATATTAGTGAAAATATTTGGCAAGATGCGTTAAAAATGAAAATACTACCTAATGCAATTTTCAGTTGCTTTCTTTTGGCAGTCAACGTGTTAATTAGCCGATTTACAGGAAACGGAGGACGCGTTATCGCGTGTACCTCGCCCAACGCAACAATCGAACACGTCGACCACGTGTGTAATCTATCCTCAAGAGTCCACATACGGGCGAAACGTTTGAAATCGCAACTGGTCGAAAAAGAGCCGAAAGACCATAGTAGGGTTAAGACGTTCGAAGCAAGAACGTCTAGAAATGGACACTTCTTGCCGTCCACACTCGACCGTACATGCTTTTACCGAGCGGATCGTATATCAAAAACAGCCAGTGCGTTCGAAACGGAACCAATAAAGGTATCATATTGTTTCTTTTTTATCAGCGGCATGTTCCATTAAACTCGAAACTTTCTTTCTTACCGCGTCGATAAGGAGTTCGAGCGCAGGAGCGCATCAAGAAGGACTCGGTATCCCGAGGGCACGTAAGTTGTCGGGTACTCATCGGCACGTACGTGAGCGTATGTTGGCACGTACGTGCCGTTAAGAAACTTCCTTTCCCGGATTGCTGGCCTGCTGTCACGTGCAAACCATCCGGCAACCAACAATGTTACATTCTCGTTGCATTCTTTCGCCGAGTCGTTCGCCGAATCCGCGGCTCCTCGAACGCCGAAGGATATTCCCGGCCACGAAGAGAAATCGGTACGTGTTCGTGATTTTATCGGGTCAACGGCGGAAAAAAGCTTCGGAGCAAAAGAATTCTGCCGTGGTGGAACAGGCCAGATGCACGCCGCGAAATCCGTCGATCGTTCGCGCTCGATGCGCTACCCTAAACGCCTGAAATATTCTCCGTTATCTTGCTACCGATCACGGCAACCAGATTCACCGTATATGTTGTTCGCGTGCCTGATAAGCCCGCTATCAAATACACCTGGATACGAGCCGATTTGCCGTTTGATTTTACGAGCGTGCCGGTGCCTTTTGTGTCGGACAACGCTTTTTTCTCCTCCCACCGATCTTATCTCCCTGGGAATAAACCAATCGGATGTTTCTGCTGAAACCTATCCATGTCATTTCTCTTTGTACCATGCTACAACGCACATTATAACATAGGTCATGATATCTGTGAGCTCGTACAACCGCAGAGTTAAAAAAGCAATCGGACCATACTTAATATTCCAATCTATCATAAATCTCGTTCGCGACTCGAGTCCGCGGCACGTTGCAGACCCCTTATAAAAAATTGTAGGAGTTTAATTAAGTTAATTATGAAAATGGGTCGGATAGTACCCAGTTAAGGATCGGTGGTGGGGAGCCTTGCACGTCCGAACGTTAAGAAGCGCCAGAAAACACCCGAAGGTAGCGGCGGCCAGTGGCTCAGGGAGAGCGTCGACGACTCGTAAACTGTGAGGGCCCGGGTTCGATTCCCGGAGTCCGCATTTTTAATCCTGACGCTTACAAAATATAGACAAACCCAAAAAGTACCGTTTATCTCACCGTCCCTACTGCCAGCTTCTTCCCACCACTCGTTCCTCCAACTTTTCCACCTTCCAAAACTTCTAATCAAATGATAGATCAAAATTTCCCTCTTTTTACATAGTTCTTTTCTACATTCTCACCAATCCACCATAGATTCCTAGCCAAAAATGTTTTCGCGTCGACCGCACAGAACTAGTTTCGAATCAATTTTTATACACCTCGAACGTGAAATAGTTAACCTATAATTTTCTGACCAGTCGCATAGCTAGTCAATCATTGCTACAATGTACAGACATATAAAGAAAGTTGATCAGCTGCTGTATTATCTAATCGGCGATTGCAATCATAACTGAACTTTTAACTTCATTCCACAAAAAAACAGGAATCTGGTTTGTTGCATATGATTTTTTGTGTGTGTCATGAGTGTGGCACGATATTACAGAGCAAAAAGTTGAGAAGCAAAAGATTGCAATGTTGAAATAAATCGCTCTTACCCTACTGAGTACATTTTTGCCTAAATGAAATTGTTAAATAATTTAATGAAACTGATGGGGATTAATTGCGTGGATCGGTAAAACTCATAGTGATTAGTTCCATGCTTCCATATCCACTAATCCAATCTGGATAAGGAAGTGGAAATATCAAATTGAATTACCGATCTCATGGATCCACGAAACAAGGCTATTAGATTCACGGATCCATGAAACTAAATGCGATTAGATCCATGGATCCATGCAACTAAAGGCAATTATATCCATGGATCCATAAAGCTAACGGAGATCAGTTCGATGGATGCACATAACTAATCCAAACTGAATAAAAGAGTTGAAGTATCAAATTCAGTTTCCGACTTCATGGACCCAAAAAACTAATGGAGATTAGTCCCATGAATCCATAAAACGAACGATGATTAGCTCCATTGATCCACATAACTGATTCAAACCGAATTCAACTCCAGATTTCTCAAACCGTGCAAGCAACATTTGTTTATCTTACGGAGCACATACTTCCGTACAATAATAACAAACTCTCTAAGCTTCTACGACAGTTAAACTCCGAAATCAACTCGCAGAGTTGAACTCTGTGAAATTGCAACGCGCTGTTCGCTAATATCGTGATTAATCGCAGCAATTTGTCAGCGAGGTTCGAGCTACGTAATTTCCACGATTCGATCGAAGCGAAAGAAGCCCGCTTACGAAATAAACCGTGTACTTACGTGCGTCACAGCGTCAGCAATAATAAGTGACAATTAAATAACGCGTGGAACCACCAGATTCCCAATAAGCGAAAAAGTGGACTGTATCGAAATGAATGGATCAGACTTCAGATGACTAGATTTTATTTTGATGCGTACTTGTTAACTGTTGCGTCGAGAGTGTCTTTCCTAAGATGTCTTACATTTTACCAAGACTCGGAGTAGGCGTACAAATTTTGGAAAGATGGTGAGGGGAAACAGTTCACTATTTTCTATTGGCTAGATCAATTCGAGTGGAAATGGATATATCATTGACGAATGAAGCTATCTGTTTTTTCCTCCAAATGACCGTAACGAGTAATATACTCAAGGAGTACCACGACACTAATAGGAAATTATAAACAAAAGATTCTACGGTTAAGGCAAGGGTTCTGACACCCAGATGTGACTGACAATAAATTAGTAAAAAAACTCGTTAGAATGTAATGACTCCATGGTTCCTATTACTGCTACGGGCAAATACTATTATTCTAAACTACAAATGTATCCAAAGGAACAGAAAAATTGCTAAACTATTGTATTGCTAGAAACTTGTACCGAGGTCTAATCCTCTCGTTGCAATGTGTATTCTAAGACCTAACAAACCGGATCTTTCGATCACTCCGCGGAATTAACACTAGGTTTACGGAACCCGTCCAAATGACGGATCATCGATTTCTTATTTTCAATTACGAAAATTATTAAAAAGTATACGTCAAAATACATATTAACATTCATCGAGATAAAGAATGTTTGTATAAACTGGTTTATGTATTATCCATTATTTACTTATTTTTATAGTTCATTTTTAATTTACACATAAGTGGTCCTTAAATATCCGTAAATCTAGCGTTAATAGAAGAATGTCAATATAATCTGTAAGGATAACTGGATGTAAAAGATTCATTTAGCTTTCCCGCAGTGTGTCCCGGCGCGAAGATGCGAACGGTGAACTGCAGACAGTTGGACGTGGCACGAAAATTCCGCGAGCTCGTTATCCATGCGAAATGAACCATTAGAGGCATAAATAGAAAAATTTGAGTAATAAATGTAATCGTAAATCAGTAATTTTGCCCGGGTAAAGGGACTGGCTTGCCGAAGTCATTAATCTAGAGCGCTGATTAAACAAATTGCTGCGGCGCGGACGCGAGGCGTCGATGACCGGCTACCTAGTCAGTCGCAAGGTGTTCCTGGCATGATTTGCGCGAGCTGATCGATCGGTTAGTGGTCGATTAAAAAAGAGAGCTGCGTCATCGAGATAAGTGGAGCTACCTTATAATGAGAGGGCGCACTTTAGACGTCGATAGGTACCGTGCTCGCTGCCAGCCTATCGGAACATTTTGAAATATGGAGATACGCCGGTACTTGGCAATGCGGCAACGTGTAATTTAATGATACGCCGTTCTAATTAATTGCGCTTTGTTTCTTGACCGAGCTGGCCGATTTAACGCCGTACGGCTGCGTTTCAAACGTTCATTCGGATGTAACGTACGCTTCTTATACACTTCTTATTATCATAACGTATGCTTCTTATGGGTCTGATAGCTGCCGCGATTTTCGCTAGGCGCTTTCTAACATATTCCGTTTCACCTTATCTTTATGCATTCTTTCGAGTGTTAATTGCACTTTCATAATTGATCATTTTGCAGCGAATATTGAACGACGTACGGTAGTCCAGTGGTCTGACTTAGGTCTGTGGCTCTGTCCGCCACGACGTTATTTCTAACTTTCTCTTTTTCCCGAGTTTTGCTAAGGACTTCCTGCCTATTCTTCAATTTCCTGTTTTTTTCCAGGGTCTCGTGCAACCCGGCCTTTGTCAGATTGCACATTTGGCAGCCCGATTTGTGCGAACCTAAGTTTCCGTTGACTTTCCTTTCCACCCCTTCAACTGTCCACTCTATACTTCTGCTTTCCTTTTCCTACGTCTATCCTTTCCCAAAAAGGACATAAAAACACTGCTCATCGCGCCGCTCGAGACACTCGTGATTTTTCTACCATCACGTTTACACCCGCACAATCTTTGACGCTCTTACTGCTACTCGTTATTGTCTGATACCGTTTGTTGTTTTCTTTTGTTAAATCGTTGCTTTTCTATTGAATACATATTTATTGTTGAGTGATTGTTAATTCGTTTACAATTCATTCACACATACCTGACGTCCTCAGGTCCAAGTTTATTAGTTTGCCTGAGGCCCATGTTTGTTAGTTTTTAAGAAAACTAACTAACTCAGAAGACTTGTGTGCCTCTTGTATAAACAGTAATTAAATAAGAAATATTACATACATAGACATGGGTCAATCTATCTCCTAGACACAGTATAATTCTATTGATTATATTCGTTAATTATCACAAAAGACGTGTGAAATTGTATTAATTAAAAACCGCAATATGTATGACGATCAAAGTGTTAATACTTAGATTCTCTAATTTTCGACCCATCAAGTCGTCAAATACTCAAATTTCAAAATTCCTAATTTTTGTAATATATAAATGTTCAAACTGTCAGATATTTAGATCGTAAAATTTGTGAATTTAAAATTCTATACTCTCGTATTTACAGTGATTACTATGTGACCTGTGAGACCACACACGTGAAGTTGTATAAAATTCGCGAAATGTCTACCGATTAAAGTATTGATACTTATATTCTCTAATTTGGGATTATCAAATTGCCAAATTCCTAAATTTAAAATTTCTCAATTTCCGTAATTTACAAATGTCCAGACTGTCGAATATTTAGATCATAAAACTTGCAACTTTAAGTTCCAATGTTTTCACATTTATAATATTACTACGTGACCTCTAAGACCACGTACTTACTTACGTTTCTAAAGAAGCCTTGCACAAAAAATCGTAAACGTCATCTGCTATAAATGTATAGTACCTCCACGTAATGTTAGTAATGAATGAGTTAATTGGCAAAGATTGGTCAAGTTTTTCCGCGATGAAATTCACATTTACTTATACCTTTATTTTCGGTTCATTAGATTTGAACGCTGTCACATTTATCAACGTGTACGTATAATCTATGAAATACTTTGGTAGTTCAATTAATGGAATTCAGCGCAGCGGTTCGGTCGTCTGATTCCTATTCATCCTATAATTTTCACGTCAACCTGCTTCCAGTCATAGAAAATATAGATTATTATGTGTTCTCGGGTATTACTTAGGGAATCAGAGTCTGTCGAACAGTTCGACAACTTAATCGTTTGAAGCAGCTGCTCCACGAACGTTCGCATATTATTTAGCAGTAATCTGTTCTCTAAATTCGCGTAAGCAATTTTCTTAATGGACAGCTAAATTTTAGTTTCGTTAGATAGTCCGTTTGTTCAAGGAATCTTTAGGGACTATCTGTTAGAAACTGGAACGCGCTGCAAGGTACCTAGCAAAAGCTGTTTCTACAGCTAAATTTAGAGAAAAATTGATAGTATATTTTCAATTTAATTTTACTGATTTAATTTTTTTAACAATTCAAAAATATAAATTGCACGTCTTAGTTTTAAAGTTTATACTTTTTGAAAATATCAGCGTTGTTTATAATCGTGTTAAATTACTGTATTGGTTTCAGATTTGTAATTACGTTTATCATTTAGCTGTGACAATAGTGATGATACAAAGAGTACTTGACACGCGATTGATATGGTATCAAAGGAAACGCTATAATGAACGTTTTTGTGTATCAAAGTCACTCTTTTGAAACTTTCAAGAATATATTAATTCGCATTAGTTTACATTCAATTTTCAGGTTCGGAAAAAAAACACTTCTGTGTTGTATTATTGTATATTTTTAAATATATTTATGTGATAGGTATATTATGCAAGGACAAAAACTTACTTGTAAAAAAATAATTCGTGACTATGATGAAACCTGAAAGTAAGCTCAGTAAGGTATTTTGATATCCTTTAAACTGTGTACAAGAATAAAAACAAAAGTATTTTGCTATAATATGTAATATTATCGTTACGAAATAAAATGTAATTTTTATTACAAAATTGTAAATTTAACACTAGATTTACGGACGTTCAATGACCACTTATCTCTGGATTGAAAATGAACTATAAAAACAAATAAATAATGGATAATACATAAACAAGTTTATAGAAAAGTGCTTTATCTCGATGAAGGTTAACATACATGTTGGCATAAGTTTTTTAATAACTTTCGGAATTATAAAACGTATGGTCCGTCGTTTTGTCGGATTCCTTAAATCTAGTGTTGAAGACCATTTTAACTGATTTTGTAGAAATAGCTTTTTAGTAATTCCAACGTTGAACATCGACGTAAAAGCAAAAATACCAATATTTCTAATTGTATATAATGGTACCATATTATGTAGTTACGAATGTAAATTTAACATGAGAGACTACCAGTATGCGTGCGTACCAATAAAAATGGCCGATGTGGTTATGATGTGAGCTTCTCAGACATCATACTACTTGTTTGAAGTAATATGAGAAGTAAACGTGTTTCCAGTAACATTATATACTTCTACAATTATACAATTTCATATTTGTACATATTATTTGCATAATTAATATATGTTATACTAATCTTTATTTTTGCGGTACCAAACTTTAATTTTTAAGGGGTAACCTTTCCTTACCACTCGAAATAACGTGGTTCATTAAACAATTCTGCTTAGTTTTTATCGTAATAATTGTATTTTACCGTCCCTTAGATTTACCGTCGATTTATGGTTTCCAAATGAGAATTTATGCAAAAGTGTAACACCAGAACTACCGTTGCTCGATACATCGCTGTTCTCAAATATAAAATGAAGTGGAAGTGTAAATGAAATAGCTTTTTAGTTGGTAATTCCAGCGTCGAACACCAACGTAAAAGCAAAAATAGCAGTATTTCTCGGGGTCGAAAAATGTTTTCAGCATTCCAATAAAATTTCTGCAGACCACACAACAGCGAGAACAATAATTCCCATATTGGATAATAGGTCGATTTAGCAAAAGGACCTGCCACCCAGGCAACGCCGCCACAATAGCGTAATAGATAAAGCGATACGAAATGATAACGCGAGACAGGCAGCAATAATTTAGCCTCCCCCTTATAGCAGCGTAACCGCGTACCGTTTATTATTATCGTCTCGTTTATCTTGGCCGAACGAGACCCAGAACTTATCGTTTCTGAAACGTGGCTACTACCCGACCGAAAGATCCTATCTGTCTTAAGCCGAGCAACGTTCTTCTTTTTTCTTTTCTTTTCCCTCGGAGTTGGTGTGTGCTCGCAATTGAATCTTTCGCTCCGAATCTTTTGCCCGGTACGGATTTATGCGCGATCACTTACTATGTTCGTTGCCGCGTGGAAACGCGGCTGCCAATGCCTAGTATATTTACGTCCGACGGATTTTTACGCGACCCTCGATAACGTATTTAACACGTCTGCACTTTAACCCTTCGGATTCAACGGGATACCGTTTCTCGTGTACACTCGGTTGTAATGCTGGCTTTGTTCGTGTAAAGACACGTGCTCAGGTTTTCGAATATCTGCGTGTTTGAATTTATGGAATACGGAATCTCTGAATTTTCGGTTAATTTTTGCATTTTCGAACTTTCGAGCCCGCAAATTCTCGGATTCTAAAATTTTCAATTCCTCGCTTTTATGAATTTGCACATTCTCGAGGTTTGTAAATTTGTATGTTTTTGAAACTAATTTCCCAGTATTCAAGTTTACATATCGTCAAACTGTTTTATAGTAGTGAACATTTGTATTATTATTTTGGACTTTTGAAATTTTTTATTACAGAGATTCATTCATTTTCGGAATTTCTCAATACACAGTTCTCCAATTCCCAACATCTACAAATTCCTAGATATCCACATTTTTAGACTGAAGTTAGATGCCAAATTCTGAACTAGCTGGAAAATTGTTATATTTCCAAGCATCCCTAGAAATCGACGAGCGTGAATCTAAGATCTTGAATTGCCATAATCATAAATTTACGAAATTTCACGGCTGCGAAATTTTAACGTCAGATAGTTCCACAAGTTCCAAATTTTCAAAGACTTGCCGTTTCAAGATCCATAAATCGCAATGTTTTAATTTATTAAAATTTGTAGACTATAAAATCCCTAACTGTCAAAATTCTAAAATTCAGATGTCTTCTAATTTCGAGATTCCAAAGTTTTTAAAAATCTATCGATTCAACATTTCGTGATTTGTAATTTCTAAAGTTCCAGAACTCCAAAGTTTCCACAACTCGCAATTCTTAAATTCTAAAGTTCCAAAATTCCAAAGACTTGCGGTTTCAAGATCCATAAATCCCAATGTTGTAATTTATTAAAATTTGTAAACTATTAAATTCCAAACTGTCAAAATTCTAAAATTCAGATATCTTCTAATTTCGAGATTCCAAAGTTCGAAATTGCACCGATTTTAAAAATCCATCGATTCAACATCTCGTGATTTATAAATTCTTAAGTTCCAGAATTCCATAATTTCCGCATTTCCCACTACCTAAATTTCAAAATGATAAAACTGAGAATCTTCACACCTTGCAATTCCTGAATTCTAAAGTTTCAAAATATCAAAAATTTCTAAAGCATAAAAATTCCAAAGTTCCATTAAACGCTGACTGTAGTTCAATGGCTATTTGTACAACATGGTACTACTTACATAATCAGTAACATAGCATAGCACATAACCAAACCGAGATTCTCAAACGTAATTTTATCAATAATTTGCCATTACGTGCATAAATGAAATTAAAATTGCAGAGTCTTAGATATCGCGGAACGCGCGGTCATGAAAATGTCGGCACGTAACAATAAACATAATATAGCTTATTCAACCGTTCAGTTACAATGTTTATTATATACTAATCACGAGGTAATTATTGAAACTTGATAAATTTGTTTAATAGTTGTTTCACATATGAAAGCCTTTTACGATCAAGGATTCAGAGTGTTTCTGTACCTTATCGCGGCGGAATTTTTTATCAAATCGATCGTTCGCGATTGCGAATAGTCGTCGTTCAAATGGAATTTCGATGTTACTAGAAATTTATGCTCATAAAAGATCCCGCTTGCGATCAGAATGAGCGTATCATTTGCGAGGAATCAATATCCAATTAGCGATTAAATTGGCTGTCTTAAAGATCATCTTCGAGCATGCACGGAATACAAATTCTAGTAACATTCTTGTTTCGAGGAATTCGATAAATTCGAGAAGTAATTGTCGCATACAAATTAGAAAATGTTTATTCTTCTTTTCTTTTATCGTGAAATCCTGAAACGCGGAGAATAACAACGATTTCTGTTATAATTGTGCTTTTTTATAAAAAGGACATTAATAGATAAAATTAACACCATTTGTAACCCCATCATTATTTTTATCATGTCGTGATACAAAATTATAATATAACGTGGCATAACATAAAACACGAGCACTATTATTTATATTTTAAATTTGGTTGGTTAATTGTTTCATCTAATTCCTTACAAGTTAGATTTTGAATTGATTTGGTAAACTGTTTAGTCTCGTTGTTGAATTAGATTATAAATTTATTTACTGAAATGTTTAATTTAATGATCGAATCAAATGTTGAATTTATTTGGTGAACAGTTTAATTTTTTTGCTGAATTAGACTGTATATTCATTTACTGAACTGTTTATTGTAGTTGCTCAATTGGGTTCTGAATTTATTTAGTCATTTCTTTAATATAATTGATAGATTGGATTCTAAATTTCGGCTGCAATGTTTAATTACCATTTGTATTTGTTGGGCTGCTTTATTTAATGACTGAACTAGCTTCTGAATTTATTTTGCAAATTTTTTAATTTTATATACAATTTATGTATTATCGAGAATTTAAATAAAAAATACACTATTATATAATTTGGGAATAAAAGGGATAATCAAGTGTTAGACAAATGTGGTGGCAGCAGCAACTATTTTAGGCCTAAATCACGCATTCTATCCGTCGGTAATAACTCGTTGGTTATTTCACGTATTTAAATAATTATTTTTGAGTTAATGAAACTATCGAAATATTCTTATATGGCAATACGTTTTTTTTCTCATTTTTTAAATATTTTAATGCATTATGTTGCACGTTTTATAATTCATGATTTCATATTCAACTTTCTTTAGGTTGTACCTTATTTTTAGGAATTTATTGATTAATTTAATACTTATGACAAAAATACTGGCAATAAGAATTTGGTAATTTTAAAATTTGGATACTTCGAGGATTTAAATATTTTAAATTGGGAAATTTGAGAATTCAGGAAATTAGAAATGCGGGGATCTCAGGATTTAAAATTTTTAGAATTTGTGAATTTGGGGGTTCGGGTATTTGATAAATTAGGAGTTTAGGAATTTAAGAATTTTGGAATTTAGCAATTTGGGAAATTGAGCATTTGAGTATTCGGGAATTTTTTAATTTAAGAATTTTTTAATCTTTGGATTTTGAAATTAACATTAATATTTTGGACAATTCGAAATTCGTGACTCGAAAATTTGCAAATTTTTCGGAATTTCGATGATCTTGAAATTTAAGAATTTGGAAATGGAAATATTTATACTTTTGAAAGCTTAAGGATTTGAAAATTGTAAAAGGGTCTGGCGTTTGGAAATTTGAGAGCTAGAGATTTTGAAAAATTGAAATGTTTTCAAATTTCAAAATTCCACGAGTTGTGAATTTGATAATTTCAAATCCTGCATTATTTAATAATTAAGAAATGATTAAATTTAGAAATTTGATGATTTATGAGTGTGTAGAGGTGCAAGCTTGTGTGACATAATAATCTAAACATAATGCGAAACTTTTTTAACGAAATACAATTTATCCAGTTAAAACTAAAATACCAAGAATTATACCCTGTGTACGACCTTGTACGCTCAAAGGTAGGAGCATTTGGTAATATTTCGTATTTTATGCAATGCCTGAACAATAAATAAAGGCGTCTACATGTCATTTATGATCGTAGCTCACGATAAAACCAAGGCGTATATCTGTTCAGAGACGAATATAACTGACTTCCTTGGCAATAGATAAACTTTATTTCGTTATTGACGAATAAATCAAAGAAGAATAAATCTGTTGGATATTACTCACGGATTGCAGACGGTACTATATGGTAATGGCATACAGTATTTTGTCTATAAAATCAGCTGCTTTATTCTTCGATCTTATCTATTTATCGTGCAGCTATAAGTATATTCCTGCAGAATATCGTGTTAATTATCGTTGTTTACGGACAGCCTTTCATATCTCAATTTTCATTCCAGAACTTCTTTTATTTTGTCGCCGTTAAATTTTAGCATTAAAAGTTGGGGTTTACCGATTCATGCAGAATTCAAAGTGCCAGTAAACCGTCCGTAAAATATATTTAATCCATATACTTTAATAGTAATTACCAAGAAATCGTAAAATCGTACTGAAATTACTTTTTGATATTTATCTGTTTCTACTTAATGCGTAATTACTAATTTCGCACTTAATCGCTGTAAAATATATTACATTGTATATGTTTATATTTTCCTGTACGAACTTTGAAGAATATCTGATCAATGATGTAATTAATATTTTCTGCCTTAATACATTCCTTCGATATAAAAATGTTTACATCTGAAAAAGTTCGTCGCTTATTGTAAAAGAAAATTAGACCCCTTGTGTGTTCGTTTTTTGCACGTGTTTGATCAACCTTATAGTATTCTGAAATGATCGATTGAAATCAGAAGTGAGTGGATCTGGTGAATATATATCTCGCGATATCAAAACATCATTCGTTAATAATTTTATGTTTCTGTTAAACATGAAGAATCTGATTTATTGACAATTTTCGATACCTCGACTATCTCATGCGTTGGATAATTTGAATTTTATTCAGTTACTTTTACCGATGCGTCACTGTTAATCTTTATTAGCTTATTTTATCTTGTAAGTCGAAGTTTCCAATGTTTAGTGTTTGCCGACGGCGCGAATGATCCTGTAACACAACTTGGTATAACGAATCTTTAACTACTGTTTGCGTGTTAGATTTTATTTCATCAATAATTAGATTTTAGCGAGTCATCGATTGTGATCAGAAATTTTGATTTTATGTATAAAAATAAAATACATACATTAACCTTTATTTATATGGAAATCATTGTAGAAATTTAAAAAATCTTGACATTTATAACAAAGATAAGACCTGTTCTTGTAGGAATTTTGAATTCTTCTAAGTTTGTTACATAAACAAAAATGAAAAGTAAAAAATATCGACTAATTGTTCTTCGTACGTAAAGGGATAAAATAATATACAAAATCTGGAATCCATTAAAATATCATAATAAAATGGCAGATAATTGTATCGTTATGATTTTTGATCAAAGAATAATCTTTTTTGAAATATTACCGATAAATAATACCTCGTGGAAATAATAACTGGTATTATCAATTTTCCTTAATTGTAACATAAACATTGTTCGTTATACAAAGTTTCACAACAAACTTTATTAAATCGGCAACTGAATTTACAATATCCGTATCTTCCCTTCTACGAAATCACTTACTGAAATTAATTAATATAAAAATTCTTTTATTTTAGCAACTAAACATAATTTATATAATTTCATATTAGATGATCGACTATGTCGATTTCTTTATGCAAAAATTTACCTATATAATATCAAAAAGTAATATTAGGTATCATTTAAAAAAAAAACTGACAATGTCTTGTTAAGGAAAGCAAACTATTAACAAAGCAGTGACAGTATTTCTGATGTAATTTATACAATTTTTCTTCCTAAAGTTTATTTCTACAAGGAACGATCTTCAAGTTATTCGAAATCAGAAAAACAAATTCTCAGAGATATGAATTGTTTTAAATTATTTTAAGACAAAAATTTCGAATAAAACGAACATATTTATTCGTGTATTAACATAATTTTACAAGGTTTGTTATTATAACATTTTAGTAGCTTATTAACATTTTAATTCGATACTTCATTCGAAATTTAAATTACAAGATTATTCGAAATAATAGTTCTGGGCCAATATAATCTTGTTAATAAACCAATTAGCGTACGAATATTCTTCACCAAATTTATTACTTTAACTTATTTCACAATTTTTATTGTTACAATATTTTATTTAGATACTTTATTAGCTTACTAACATATTGCATTTCGATATTTGATTAGCTTATTAACAAATTTAATCTCGATATTTCATCGTAAATTTAGGTCATAATATTAATAGAAAGAATAGCTCTGCACTATGATGTTCATGCCATATATCAATTAGGATTCAAATATTCATAGTTATAATTAGTTTAACATATTTCACAAACTTTATTGGTTTAATATATTTTATACCGATATTAAATTAGCTTACTAACAGCTTTTATTCGATTACTCGAAATTGAGGTTCATAAAATTAATTGGAATAATATCTCAGCACTATGATATTCGTGTGATGAACCAATTAGCAGTGAAATATTCATGGTCTAAATTAGCTCAACATACTTTCCAAGGTTCATATTTTACTCCAGTATTTTATCACTTGATGAACATATATTAATCTCGATATTTTATAAGGGTTTAAACGCGAAGTAGCTAATTAGTACCATCTTTCGCCTTTAATTTGCATAATCAGTTACGTCGAATGCGAGTCAATCGCGAGTCCGTACACCATCGAAATACGACCGCGAATGGTTTAATTGGTTATCAGTCAATAATTTCCGGTTGGCAAGGTGTTAATTTCATATCGGAAGCACCTCCAGCGTTTCGTTTCGCGATAACGTCACTTAACGACAAATTATACGAGCGAGTTCCAGCACACGACAGACATTGTCGCAATTCGTTTGCTCTTATAAAGAGAACGTACCGTGCGTGCACGCGACTCATTCAGGAAGCCTCGCATCCTTCGCATAGCTTATATACCGTGGCTTATGTTTGTTCAGGTATGTTTCTACTGACTCAGCATCGGTATCATTACTCGGAACGGTAGGTGGGCCAACGGAAAACACAGACCGTTGCTACTTCCATTTGCCGTGCACCGTGATCAGAGGGAACCGATCCATTACGATGAATGCAATCAGCAGCTGTTTCCATCTCGATGCTCCGTGCGGTCCGATGGTATTTAGGTACGTACCCGGCGTCGTTATCGATATCATTACAAGAACCGTAGGTGGCCAATGTAGCCATCCAGATCTAGGAATGAAACGACACTAACTCTCTTCGCCTTCTTTTCTTGCGATCGTTCTTGCTGCCTTGCACGATCCATCATTTCGTGGACGCACGCGATCTTCACTCTCTTTATATTCCGTGTATTATGTGTCTATTTTGTTAACCTGCCACCCACCGATGGATTCATTTCTGTGCCGTAACGATATCTTGTCGTGGCTTGCTTCTGTTCGGTTAGTTACATTAATATTTCGACACGATACCGTTCCTCCGTTCGTTGTTTCGTGTAACGCATGTTAACCCCTGTTGTGTCGTGCTCTTCGTTTTTGGTTTTTTGAAGGCGGCACGATAGGTATTACCCTTTAGATGCGGGTAAGTCGCGATTGTTGATTTCGCCAGTGAAATGATTGTAGGTTGTAGAGTATTGGTTTGAATTTGGAGTTTATTGTCTATGTTCTGATGATATAATTATTCGGTGAAATTAACTTAAACGTATTTGGTTAAATCTTACTCGGAAGATTATTTGTGTTCGCTTTGAAAGTTAGATATGTTGTCGATTTGAATATTAGGTTTGTTCTCTTTGTAGGTTGATTGAGTTCAGTCTTAGAGGTGCAAAAATATCTTGTAGGTAAACTCGTATACGGTAGTATGATGGGGGTGTATTTTAGGATTCGCAGAAATATCGTAGAAAGCGTAAACATAGGAAATCACCTGATTGGTGTAAAAGTATCGGTGTGGGGTCTTGAGTGACCGCCTAACTCTGACGTCAGTAGTTTTTGGAAAAACCAAGAACTCGTGACGTAGAGGTTTTATAGGTTGAACCCTTGATCGTTGTCAGGTGGACTAAAAATTTAGTTGTTAGGGTCGTCGCGTTTACAAGGCGTTCGTGTAATAAAATTTCCGCTGGTCGGAGTTTACCTACAGCATGTTAAAGTGGTCATCGGATTTTTCCTATTGTACATAATAATAATAGATTTGAAATGTCCCCAATATAAGGACGCAACAACCCCTTAACTTATGCTTTTATCGGAGAGTGCGTTAGACAGAGCGATTTAATTATCGTTGTAACGCTACGACAGACAAAGAATGTTCCAATATTAGGAATATTTTGAACACCACGATAATTGATGGACGAAGTGTAATTAAGTTTGAGCTCGAAATACAATTGCGGTAAAAATATCAGACAAGTTTGTCGCGCTTCAACAATTATGTGCGTCACGTGTGGGAGACGATATTATAAGGCAAGGGGTTAACACTAGAACTACCAACCCGTCAAAATGACTGGTTTCGTGTTTGGCATTTTTTATTACACAATTTTATTGCCGTCCTTATGTGAAAATGTATGTCATGTTTTATTGACCTAATGAATGGTTCTATATGTTAGGTGACGCTGCAATATTTATTTATTCATTTTTATACTTTATTTTCAGTTTTGAAGTAAGCATGCATTTAATGCCGGTACTTCTAGTGTTAATTTTGGTATTATATTACAGATGGACGACATACTTGCTTCCTATGCTGCTACATATACTCATAAATAGAGTACCTACATAATATGTGGCCACGTATTATATTCATGAATAATGTAGTTAGATAACATGTGGCTACGAATGTGCATACATTATGTACTTACATAATATGTTGCTACATACGCTCATACATAGTGTACCCACATAATATGTGGCGACGTGTGATATGCATCAATAGTGTGGTTAGATAACATGTGGCTACATATGTACACATATATTATGTACTTACATAATATGCTGTTACATGTGCTCATAAATAGTGTACCATAATAATCTATGGCCACGTATGATATGCATGAATAATGTAGTTAGATAATATGTGCCTACATATGTGCATATATTACGTACTTACATCATATGTCCCTACATATGCTCATAAAGGGTATATCTACATAATATGTAGCTACATTATGCAGTTAGGAATTGAGTGTACATATGTGTATGAATTACGTTCTTACATTGAATGCAGTTACATATATGCATGAATCATGAAAGCACGTATATAATATACACCTACATAAGTGTTTACATATGAATGTAAATCATGCACTGACATGATATATGGATACACAATATGTACATAATTTGTACCTACACAAATATTATACTTTTTATATTTTAATACATTATGATATGTATCTATTATGGGTTTATGTTGCTAACGTGCCGTTTTTCGATAGTTGTTTTTCTGTACCGTAACGATATGGTGTTTCATGCGTTGCTTCTGTTCACTTACTTACATTAATATTTGGACACAATACCGTTCCTCCGTTCGTTGTTTCGCGTAACACAGGTTAATTTTGATATAATATTACAGAAGGACGAAATTAAGAAATGAAATTGCAGAGAGTCGAGCTATTTGTAGCAAAGATACATCATTAATTTCTTTTTGCTATAATATTAAGTTCAACAAAATGTTGTATTTTCGCGATTACAAACGATATTAAAAAGGCAATAGTATTATTCTCACTGTTTCTTCAAAATATTTGAAGAAAATTATTTTCAATATGTCCAATTACTCGAGATTAGTAAACGAAAAAGGTTTGTAACAAAATATTGAAATTGTAGCTTCTCCTACATTTTATATGTAAATTCTTTATTTTTCATAAGATGTGCGAATATTAACGTGATACCCCATTGTTTAAAATGTACTGTACATTGAAATGTAGCGCTGAAAAGAAATTGTACATTTTCAAACTACAACGAAGGGTTCATGTTTTTGTAAAATAAGCAATACGTTATATAAATAATCCCTGTCTGTATACAATAACAGGAAGATCTTAATCAAATAATTATGTACAGAAGTGCTGTAGTGTCCGAATATTAATGTGACTAATTGGCTAACTATAGTTTGGTAGAAACCCATGATCGGAACGCAGATTTGATGCAAACTTGATATAATCTGAATATCGACAAGGATATACTATAATTAGGATACCACTAAGAATATACTATAATCATATACCAATAAGGAGATACTGTAATTAGAATACCCATGAGGATATACCATAATTAGAATATAGTATACATAATGTTAATAGATTGTAACGTACACCTCTTTGAAGTGAAAGAGAAATTCACGTCAGAGTTCAATCTCTCTTAATCTCATAGAAAATTTGGAACTTTGAAAATTTAATTATTTGGACATTTTCGTTTATTTTTTCCTGTTGCTATCATTTACCGTAACCTTATTGCATAATATATGTTTCTCTACCGAGTTTTTACCTTTATGGAAATATGGAGGCAAAATGAGTCTTTGTTTTTTTCATTTTTAACCATCTATTTACCAATCATAAATTTACAAATGAGAAACTTCATTATACTTATCTCTGTTTTTCTATTAACATACTTTAAAATGTTTGTCGGCTTTAAGATGCTTTGAAATTATTTTCGTATTCATTCATGGAAAAGAAAACGGTGACATGTACGCTAAATAAATCTACCAACAGACACACCGAACTTTCTGAATAATTTATTACTTAACGTCGTTTCATCCAACGTTGAAGCTTCCGGCTATAAATTGTGTTTAATAAAAAAGTGTTCTTAGTTGCCAGCATTGCAGCTGGATTTACAAGGAACCTAAAGATGTAGTGACATTAGTGTATGTCGGAAAATAACACTTTCGAACCCTAATGAAGCTAGCTACAATGCTGAAAAAACGTGAGGAACAGTTTCCTATTGGATACGGCTTATACCTGAACGCCTCGAGCAGCATTAACTATTACACGTCCACTTTGTTACCCTGCCATTTTTGAATCGCATCATTTCCGTCCTGTAATTATATCAAGTGCTGTTGCAATTTTTTACTCGGTAGTCTGAATAATAAGAGGTTCGAGTTGTTACTTTGGAACCGAGTGGTTACTTTGGTAGAATTATGTTAATAAACTAGTTAGCCCATTTTTATGACGTGTGAGATTAAGCAGAGGATGGGTAGCATTGTTGAACAGATATTGTTGCTGTTAAAAATATATTCATATGTTAATTATATTTTATCGCTCTTACGATAATACGTGAAGCGTTGCCGGTTATTAAACTTTGATACTTCTATATTTTCAGATTTTCAAACACTTAGACAGAGTGCCTAACTCCTAAATCTGTAAATTTCGAAGATCCCACATTCCCAAATTTCAACGTCCCTATTGTTGAATTTTAAAGATTTGAAATTCCTAAATTTATAAATTCTGAAGGTCCCAAATTGCCGAATTTTCAAGGTCCGAAATTCATACATTTATTCAAATTCCTATTTCCAAATTCCCATATTCTAAAATTCTCAAGTTATCTTATTGTTACGTTTCCGAACTTCCAAAGTCTCAAGTTTCCACGTTTCTGAACCTTCCATACCTCACAATCCCAAATTCATAGATTCCCAAATCCTCAAACTCCTAAATTCTCAAGTATCCATATCCCAAAATGCCTTAATCCCCGAACTCTCAAATTCCCTAAGTCCTAAATTCTCAAATTCTCAAGTATCCATATCCCAAAATGCCTTAATCCCCGAACTCTCAAATTCCCTAAGTCGTAAATTCTCAAATTCCCAAATCCCGGAATTCTCGAATCCCCAAAATCCTAAATTCTCAAATTCTCAAGTATCCATATCCCAAAATGCATTAATCCCCGAACTCTCAAATTCCCTAAGTCGTAAATTCTCAAATTCCCAAATCCCGGAATTCTCGAATTCCCTAAGTCATAAATTCTCAAATTGTCAAGTATCTGTATGCCAAAATTCCCCAATCCCCGAACCCTCAAATTCCCAAATCCCGGAATTCTCAAATTCCCTAAGTCCTAAATCCTAAAATTCGCAGATTCACAAATCCCCAAATCCTGAAAACTCCAACCCTTAAATTCAGCAACACTGTAAAATTCAAAATCCTAATTATTCCATTGACTTGCCTTCAATGATTCGCGATCGCGAATTTATAATACACTTCGATCCGTTCTTTTCGTTACATTCAGCAGGTGCCTCGCACGAAAAAAAAACGTTCTGCTCTTTTCATCGTTTCTTCTTCGATAATTGCACGTTGGCACGTAACTGTTTTCACAATCTGTCGTGTGTGATTTCAAGTACACGTCCACATAGATAAAGCAATAAACCGGTAGCGGTCGAGAACAAATTTCAAACGAGACAGTCGTGTTTATCTCGCGTTACCTTGCTCCACGTGAATTTTCTCCTTTTAACTATACCGGGTGTACAAACAACAATCATTGAATACTTATACATAGTAGAATATTACTATACACGTGTGTACACATGTAGTATATATACTACACACATTGCGTACAGTACATAGTAAAATACATTGTTGGGTGCATTATTTGATGCATCGAAGGGTGCGTTATTTGGTACATCGTAGAATACATTGTTTGATACATTGTTGGGTGCATTATTTGATGAATAGAAGGGTGTGTTATTTGGTACATCGTAGGATACATTGTTTGATACTTTGTTGGTTGCATTGTTGGATACATTGCTAGATATATTGTAGGACACATTGTATTAACTAGGAGAAGTCATATTTGTTGAAATATAAACCTCTTTGTACACTAACATCATCATCGATTTATCGATTTTTATCGTCTCATACAATGCTTGCCGCCGTGTTCTAAATATCACCATTCGTTAATGGTTACAAAGTATCATACCGAAAATGTCAACGTATTACTTTAATCAAGCGATGGATACCCATTTTGTTGTATGACCATGCTAATGGAAGCACTTCGGCTGCGCGAAAACTTTTACCGTCTTCGCAGATCGGACTCATTTAGAACCCTAAACGACAGATTTAGGGCTACATCGACACTCAGCACGCAGAGTCCTGTTTTCAGGATTCTGAAAAAAATCTCGAAATCAGCGTAAAAACATTCGATGCTGTACAAGTCAGCGCTACTGTTATCCTATTATTCTTGTGTTAGAACGTTTCGTAAGCAGTTATCCTAACCATAACATACTCGACAAGTGCAAACACTCGGTTTGTGAAGCGAGAATAGAATTTTTAGTGTCCACTCGTAGAATGTGTTTCAAATCCTGGTTTCGCATCTTTTATTTTCACGTTTGAACATTTAAACGCGATGAAACGTAATCAAACGGTAATAAAACATAAATACAACGTAACGAAACGGCGATAAAACGTAAACGAAAAGTAATGCAACGTTAACAAAACGTTTCAAACGTAATGTATTCTCTCGACCCGGAAGGATTAACCTAAGTAAGAATCGTTTTCTTTTCTATGCGCCGTATAAATGTCGAATGTTTTCATGGACACCGTGTATGTAAGAAGCTCGTTGTCACGCAAAATTGTTGATAGAGCATGGGACGAGGCGGGAACGAGCCTCTCGGAAGAGGATTGTCTTTGCATGCGACGGGAACCGGGAACCAGGAACCAGGAACCGAGCCAGACCGGCTTGACTGGTCCCAGGTACTCTCAACGTATGTAGGTGTTCACGCAGGTATACATAATGCATCAACGGATGGAAATGCATGCGCTAGCCTCACTTATGTAATTCTCTTTGGGAGTAACGTCTAACCACCTATTCGAACTTACTCGGATATTATTTGATGAAGGTTCGATAATGAATTTAACTTTATTGATGAATTGAATGAACGAGTTAGGACTCGGAGAAGTATTTATCAGGGGTACGATTATCTGGTAGGTACATTTTTAAAACGTCGGTTTTTATCCGTAACGAAGGTAGTTATTTTGTAGTTGACATGGGTGAACTTGGATGACGGTGTTTATTGTAATATACTCATTAGAAAATTATTTATAATTTCTCAAAGCAATTGGCTTTAATACTATCGAAGTATAATGCACAATTACGTTGAAATTAAAAATGTAATTGAAAAACAAATGAATAAAGGATGAAACACATATGAATTCTTTGTCTTCGTGAAAGTTAGCATGGATTTTAAGAAATGCATCTTTAACAAATTCTGTGATTTAAAATAGGAAGTTTAAAATAGAAAATTTCTGGTCGTTCGACCATTTTGGTAATTTTAATGTTTATATATAGGTTGCTTGAAGACACAAGCACGTCATTACGGTTGTCTGAAGGGATCCAAATAGTAATTGATGGCCCGAAGGAGGTAGTTCTACGGAATGACCAAGTGGTTCTGTATTTGCACATTGTTGCGCGTTTATTTAACACTAGATTTACGAGCGATGAATGGCCATTTATACTTGACTCGAAATGAAGGTATAAAAATAAGTGAATAATGGACAACGCGGGAACCAATTCATGCAATGATTCTTTATTTCGATGAAGGATAAGATAAGTTTTAACAAAAGCTTCTTACCAATTTTTCTCATTTAAAATTAGAAATCTAAGGTCCGCCATTTTAACGGGTTCCGTAAATCTGGTGTTAATACCTTGGTTATGTTTCCGTATGTATTCCTTAATACTATTTCTACCACGATTTTCTGTATACCTATTTCGACCAAAAGGTGTCTTTCGACGCCTTTCCCTTTGAATATATATAATTACCAAAATTGGTTGGGATTTCAAATTATCAGCTAAATGTAGATAATTTGAGGAATATATTTATTGACACATTGATGTGTATTTATTCGAGATTATTTAATTAGGTTTTAAATTCTAGCTTAATTCATCAATCTACAAAATATACAATCAGTGAAGCGGTGTACACTAAAATGCAACATGGGAAATAAGCGAATATAACCCCTTGCCATACAATTTATTTGTCTGGTGCGTCAGTCGGAACTAACTATTACGACTAAAATATTAATACGAACAAAGAAAAGTAAAATGTTGTGCGTATTTTATATTCAATTATCCTTGATTATGCAAATTATAATTGTACATCAAGTTTACATATAAAGGTCTTCAAAATTTGAATAAATTTTACTACGTTTTAGCTGCGAGTACGTCACGTGTCAGACTCGTCAAAATACGGCAAGTGGTTAAAGTTACGCCGCAACTCCTATGTATATCGTTACAACTGAAGTCGGGTTTCTCTAATCTGATTATAATTGATATGATGTTGCAAAATGGTGTTGATATTTATATGCGAAATGGTTTAAAATTGGACACTGTCATGAAATCCTTAGGATGCCAAAAGACCGCTTATGGTAGAGATAAGTATTCCACATGCACATTTTTAGATCTAGGATGAGCTAGAGGAAAATGATATCGCTGAATTAATTTAACATCTATTGTATTAAAGGTAAAAAAATTTATGCTGGAGAAGTGATTCAACATAGAGAATAATTTCATGTTAAAATTTGAAAGGTGTCTTTCGACACCACTTGGTGCAAATAGTGTTAAGATGTTTCTACTCGTACTTGATTATCAGTTCTAATCCGCGGCGGAGCTACTTTGTTCTGAGGTCGTTTCAATATTTATCATTCGACGGGTTCGTAACGAAACGATGTGGTCATTATTCATGATATTTCCGGTGTATTTTAACGACGAAACCAGAGACGCGAATTTAATGTTCCTCGTTAATTCGTTAACACGCCGAGATGTCTATCGGCTCGTAAATTTCTAGCGTATACCGGCTCCGCTTGATTCAACAGATATTGATGTTGTAATAGGATGTTATTTTCGAGTGACGATTGAATGGTTGTTAGCTCGGCAATTTCCAAGTGAAACTTTGAAGATTTATACAATCGTAACGATCGGACATATTTTCACGGCTTGATCACCGTGTCGCGCCGTCAGACATTTAATTAGTTGTAATTTTGCACAGAAATGTGTGGTTAGGAATTTCCCCGTCGATATCGAATCTTTTCTGCGTTCTTTCTTCAAACAAATTACCCTTTTGTAGTATCGTGTCAACTGCTACGGTTATTAACGGCATGCATATAACACATTGTATCTAAATACATGCTATTTTTTATGTTTCAACGCGTAACTACGTAAGATATACTTATACAACACGTACCTACGTTCGTGCGTAAATCATGTACCTATATAATACGTGGTTACACACGCACATAAATTATGTACCTACCCAATATGCAGCTGCATATGTGCATAAATCATACGAGTAGATAATACGTATTTATACATGTGCATAAATCATGCACTTATAGAGTATGTGTCTACACATGTGTATAACTTATGTAGCTAAATATGTACATAAATTATATTCTTACGTCATATGTTGCTGTATATGCTCATAAATAGTGTACCAGCATAATATGTGGTCACGTATGCATTTACATACGTATGTGAATTATGTAATGGCATGATATATGCATACATAATAAGAGTACATAATATGTACCTGCATAAATATTATATTTTTTATGTTTTAATACATACTTATGACATGTATATTTTGACACCTAAAATGAATCATATGAGGCACTCATATAGGGAATGTTCAAGAAATTTATAAATAATTATAATCTAAATGGAAACTTAGAATATTGATTTCGGTTCAAACTTTACATTCGCCATTGTTTTTGATTCATTATGAATGCCTCTGATACGCCTACCAGATCGGTTTCCGAGAAAACAGAAAATCGTTTGTCGTATAAAATAATGTCAATTCTTAACAATTAAATGATCAACAACGAACACTCGGAGGGAGAAAAACGGCATAGAAAATAAAATACGACGAAGACGCAGCTATCTGAAATTTTATAGGTTTCAGTAATATTTATTTGCTCGCAGGAACACGTGGATATGCATTAATGGCCCTCATAAAGTGAAACGATTTGCATATAAATGAATTCGGAGTACTTTATTCCGTGTACTTCAGACGTAACTTATGCCAGGAGTACGTACTCGTTATGCAACTTAAATTATGCATACTACAATTAAAATCAGCCGATTTGCAAGTCGAAGAAAAATAAAATAGCCTGGATATTATACCGTACGAAATATTTTCATTTTTCCGGGTATACATCGGTGAAAATCCGCAACTTACCTTTTATTAGCAGTTTGCACGTGATCGAAGGCTCGATCGCGTTGAATTCCTCAAGTATTTACGTACGGAACAAGCCATGCTTGATTGCCGTTGTTACGGGTGATTTAAGCAGCAATTTTGCATCGTTAATTTTAATAAGATTGTTCAATGTTTAGAAGATAACGCTCACGAGAGGCCATTATGATCGTAATTGTACACGGAGTTTGCTACGCACCACAGTGTTATTTCACGGTATTACGTCCATACATCAGCCTCGCGAAACTTATGGCAACTAGTTAACGACATGATTCTTTGCATTGCTTGATAAATGACGACGGAGTGTCTAATTAAGTTAAAAGCTGATTTTGTCGTTTGTGTGAATGAGGTGCGAATTCCTTGTCACTTTTATTGTGGTTACTTCGAGGTACGATCTTGAACATATCGAGCTAAATTTAATGATCACGCTTTATTATCACATTCTAAATTTATTATCACACTTTATTATCACATTCTAAATTTATTGTCACATTTATTGATTTTTAACGTTAGAACTACCAACCAGTCAAAATAACTAACTTTCAGGTTTTATATTTTATATTAACCCTTTGTGGTCGAGCGGCGACTCTCACTCGCCATTTGATTCAGTGCAACAATTTTTAATAAATAATTTTTCATTACATATGTAGTATTATGCACGTGGAGTTTGAACACAGTGAAACAAACAATATTGGCAATTAATAATAAAAATATGATTATTTTAAAAAAATTGATCAAACCTTTGAACTAGACCAGGGGTGGCCAAACCATGGCGCATTGAAGGGTTTTTCTTGGCGCACAAAAGAAATTTTTTTTCTAGAAAAGAGCAATTAAGACATTATAGATATGTACGTGTTAAAGTTTTCTTATTATAATTTATATCTGTTGTGTGATTAAGTAACTCTTTCTTCATCCTAAGCAGAGTATATTCCATCAATATCTCACTGTACCTGAACCCTTGTAAAAGGCGTTAAAGTTATTTGGCGCATCTGGATTCGCTTTCTATCAAATTGGCGCATAACATGCGAAAGGTTGGCCACCCCTGAACTAGACATTTTTACCGTTGCTATTTACTAATGGTAAAAATACTTACGACCGCAAAGGGTTAACAAATTTTATTGCTATGCTATTTTAATACTAGAACTACCAACCAGTCAAAATGATTGGTTTCGGGTTTGATAATTTATGTGATAAAATATTGTGGCAGACCTTTTGTCAAAATATCTGTTATGTTTTATTGAGCTAATGAATGGTGGTATAAGTTAGATGATGCTGCAATATTTATTTATTTATTTTTCTACTTCATTTTCATCTCTAAAGTAAGTATGCATTTAATGTTGGTATTTCTAGTATTAAATTACCGAATTCGCTAAAGACATGAGAGTTTCTAAATCTCTAATTTAAATGATTCGGAAGTTTCGAAACTAGTACACTAGTGGAATTAATTCTGGACACTTTGAATAAAAATATTCTCTGTTTCATGTTTGGGCAGAATATGTACAGTCGTGGACAAAATTAAGTGGAAAGGTATCATAAATAACAAAAGGTAAATTTAATTAACTAATAATCTCTATAAATCCCAACGTTATTGCACAATTATATACATTAAATAAATGTTTTTGCAAGTCTACAAAAATATCTCACGTTCTGAATTTAAAATTTATTTAAAGCATTGTAATAAAACAAAATATTTTTTTTCATTTCTGCAATGTCCACTTAATTTTGTCCATGAGTGTATATACTACTGCGCTACATTTATACCATAATATTTTTATTGCAAGCTAATGGGATATATTGAATTTTACTAACTAATATTAAAAATCACAAAATTATAATTTATAATAACGATTTTATTTAAAAGGTAATTTGAACGTCTTTACTGATGTATGTAACGACAACGAATAAAACATTCTGGAAAAGGCACACAGGAAAATAAAAGATTGCCGCCCGGTAACACCGGCGACTTTCGTTTTAATTTCTAAATATAACGTGATAGAATTTTTATTTCTAATGATCAGTGTTTCTCAACATAGAGATTTATTTTTGATTAATTTTTAATAATATTATTTCAACACAAGCTATAATGTTTATAGTTACGCCCCAAAATTAGAAAACATTGATTAGAATATAAAATATAAACAATTATATATTAAATAATTTGATTAAGTGCGAATATTTAAGGAAAGATTTGAAAGTGTCCAGGATTTATTCCACTAGTGTATACTCCTCAAGTCTTAGATTTCATTTTCTTCTTATAAACTTAATCGTAATATTAAAAATTCAAAATACGAAAATGTTAGGAAAAGCACAAATTGAACATCACCGATAATACGCTCGTACATTCTCCGTTTCTTACAAGCAAGATGCACGGTATGTTTCCATTCAAAAGCAGCAGGGATTACAAACATCTTTATTAATTATACAGTTATACGTGTAACTGCTTATGCAATCGTGCAGTACTTACATGTTACAAAATTGCATAAGTCGGTGAATCACCTCGTGCCTGCACAAGGTGCATAATCTCGTAGCCGGCAATCGTTTTTCCCTTTTTTTCTCAAACAAAAAGACCCGCTCGCGTGTCACGAGGCAACTCGAATGTGGCATGCACGTACACAAATTTATCGTCTTCCCTCGCACACGGTCGAAGGTGTCATAAAGTAGGTCATATATCTTTGCTACCGTTTAGTATGCAGATCCCGAAGTTCCTTCTACCGGGGCCCTTTCATGATTTATCGCTCTCTCGAAGTACCGACACGCTAATTAACCGGCGTCTTGCTCCTGTTTTTTGCTTCGATGCAAGTCGCGTGAGCATAAACGTTGAACTTTTCAGATAAAAAGTGCCGGACCCACGACAGGTACTAATAACTCTTTGCTTTTCGTTGTACCATGTCGTGGATTTCCACGATGGCTGTTTGTCGATAAGAAATTAATGGAATAAATTAAATATAACGTACCGTTGACAACGATCGATTTTTTTATTTTTTGACAAGTTGCCGTGTTCGGGCTGCATCGCAAGTTTTGGTTTTCAGATTCTCGTGCTTCGCATTTAGGTGTTTTCGTATGTGGTCAAAAAAACAAACACACCTGGTGAACTTTTGACATGTATAAACATTTTATAAATTCTTGCAGAAACAAATTGGGTGAATAACAGCTGCCTGATTTGAATGTAACGTTTAATGATTGATTACTTAGTTCATTTTAGTAATAGTGATGGAAGCTGTCTGTCCTTTAAAATCTTAAGTCACTGAAGTTTCAAATATTTTATACGAGTTACAAGTATTTTATTTATCATTTTAAGAATTGTTCTTTTATTAAAGTGTTCCTTAAAAATTCTCAAAATTCGTCAATTTCATAAAATAAATAATACGAATGTCTATAATGATTTGTACAAATTAACAAGAAATCGTGCAATCAATGTAATAACATTGATCCTTAAGAAAGCAATAGCAATAATCCTTAAAAAAAAGCAATTTTTATTTCTATAATTACAAATATCGTGATGAACGATGTCAGATTATAATCTTCATTAATATCAAATGTAATTTTCATTTCAAAATCCAACCCTCATCTATTTAAGGGTAATTTAGTAATGTAACAAATACAGAAATTATTTTTCGATATACAATTATTTTTATTTAACCCTCATCTATTTAAGGGTACTCCAATAACGTAATAAATGCAAAAATTATCTTTGAATGTACAATTCCCGTTATTTAATTTTTATCCATTTTGTGATGGCTCAATAGACTAACAGGCTTAATCCGCTTATTAAACTACGAACATAATTTAATAAATGAAAAATTCATCCCATAAAGAAATCATAATACAGATAAGTTGTAAATTATAAATATATTATAGAAAAATTATAAATAGTTCTAACAAAAATTATGTCTACCTTTATTAAAACGGTATTTGTCGTAAACTCACGCGTAATTATTACAAAAACTCACGTTGTTTTGGCATGAGCAAAGGTTTTATTTTACTGATGAAAGAAACTTTCTGGTATGCTACGCTTCACGCGCTGACTTAACGGCGGGTGAATATTATAATAAATGGACATTGATTTTGCAGAACAAAGACTTATTTAATAGAACTACAGGGATAATGAACTAATTGTGCTTGGATGATTAATTGTATTAGGTGTTGAGTGTGTTTTTTGTTTTAAAGTATGTTTGATTCTCTTTGACTTTGATTATTCTTGTTTGAGGATTTGTTTTATTCTTGTGTTATTCTGACGATTTTAACATATTTTGCCTTATTTAAAACTTCTGTTCTCCCTTCCGTTGCGCCCTTGGCGTGGTATGTTTTTGGAAGGGGAACAGAGTTTCTGCATTGGAGAGGATGGCGGTTGTATGGGAAATTTTGGGCTTTTCCAAAATACACTGACGTCAATGCCGGAACTCTAGAACCGTTAAAAAAAAACCTACGGTGACTGCTTATTATGGAAAAAATTCCTACACAAATGAATATAGCAATAAATGTATTTACTAAAAACTAAAATTGTCACGTACCATTCTAACACGGGCATACAGATGGCACGGATATTAAATTGAAGGCTTTTCAAAAGCGGCTATTTTCTTGTCATGTCATAAACCTGCTCTTGGAATTTATGTTTTTTATTGCTAAATTATAATGTCTATAGGTAATGTTTGTTACGCCGTAACACACGTATTAATCGCAATCGTCGTAAAATCACGATCGCATAACGCGTCAAAGTGTGAAATGAAACTGATACACAACCACGCGTTAATGTCGTATCACGAAGATAACCGGAGCGAAAGGATTAACACGATAAAAAATAATTCGTGCACGTGTAAACCGTTCACGAAACAAATCACGACTACGAAAGGAGGTAAGAATAGCGTAGGGTGTTGGGTCGGTTGGATCGTGAACGAACAGTGTCGATAGGTGCTCGTTGCTCGACTAATTACACGTCGGACTAATTAAGACGTCCAGAATACGTAATCGCGATGGCATCGGTCTAAGCAGCGAACGATCTACCAGCAAGAAGACAACAACGAGGAAGACGATGACGAGGACGATGACGATATCGAGCTGAGTGGGCGTGTCATTAGCTCGGTACATGCGACCCGAAACTTAATTGACAATTAAGATAAGCAAAAGGCAGGGTCATCGTCTCCACATCTGTCCATCTGTATTTCATTTCCCCCGATATGAAAGTTGTTGTTTTATTCATGAGCCTGCGATCGTTTCGACGCCGAATAGAACGAAAATTTGATGTTTGTTAGGAGACCGTGTTTCTGGTATCGACTATTCGAATATTGATCTTAATTTCCTTTTTTTTTTAACGCTAATTAGTTTTCTTTTAACTTCTTCGCTTATTGGGTCGCGTTTGTTATAATAGTCGTCGCACGCACGTGGTATGTTCAAATGTGATGAACCTGATTATTATTTTTACTACAAAACTTTGATAATAATCGTAATTTGCGCAATCAAGAATGGGTAGTGATATTTCAGTTATTTCGTCGTTTTATTCGTTTATTTTATAAAATTTCATTTATGCTCTATTACACAAATTGAAGGTTTATTAAGATTAATTATTATTTTGATCTTTGCAATTATTTTTGAAAATCTACATTTTTATGTGATACTAATAGTTTTATTCTGGAAAATCCAATAAACACGCCAAATCGTATTAAAACAAAATATTTTTTATTCATTCTGTTTTGTGATGTATTTCAAATAAATTGGGAAGTGTATTTATTACGCTGAATTTTTATTTTACTTCCTACGTATACCTCTAAAAGTAAATTATGATACACAAAGTAACAATTTGTATGCAACTAATTAACTTATATTTGAATATTTATAAATAGTTTTATTATATTGACTTTAGGAAGACAAGTAATTGAATATCCATATACTAATTAAGTAAAGAAGTAATTAAATATATCTTTACGTTCTTAATTATAATTTTTACTAATCTATATTACATCCAATTCTGTTTTTACAATATCGACCCAAATTGTAAGAACAAAATTTAGCTGCTCCTAGTGAGCAACGAGCTGGGAAGCTGTAACGTGATCCGAAGTCATTAACCCTTTGGGTACACATACATATATTTGAAAATTTTTACGCGAACATATGCGTTCATTATCAGAAAGTGATAATAAATAAAATCATTTTATGCGTAACTTATACTATTTTACCTAATTTTTGTCTTCATGGATTAATGACAATTTTTCCCGTTTAAACAATAATTTACTTTATTCGATACATGTGCAATCTTCATGAAATAAAATGTTTAAGATTCTAATACGACAGCTTATGGTTTATTATTTTATTTTGTGCTGATTTCTTAAGAATGGAACCAATCTTCTATTTTTTCATAGGTGCAATATATTTTTTTATACGAATGTTTTTACAGGTATTTTTCGGAAGCGTATTTATCATGTAAAAATAAAATTAAGAGTACTTATATTTTGTTATTAATCCATTAAGTGTAAACATATAAGATAAATTAATTTTGCTACACTCACAAATTCGAACATTCTATTATGGTTTCAATGTATAAAGTTAAGGATAAACATATGAGATAAATTAATCATGCTACAGCTTACGAATGCGAACATTCTATTATGGTTTGAAAGAAGATCTATCTGACGAACAGGTTTGATTAAGTAGAAGTAGTCAGCAGCAAACCGCATAATAGATATACGTTTACATTTATGGACTGAAATAAGCAACTATGGAATGAAAGTTTTTATGCGTATTTGTATTTGCATGAGCACCCCTTTTGCATAGTAACGAGCAGTAACGTTTTAATTATACCCGCGGTTAAATACAACCGCGGTTTACGTTCTAACTTAAAATTGTCCTTTTTTATACGTTTACGTAATCTACCGATTTTTTCGTTGCTCGGAATATTTTTTAATACTTCATTTTGCTGCAACAAATGTAAACAATAATTCCTTCTACCCGAACAATTTATTTTACACGCTAACAACTATTTCAAAATATTTTTGTATTAGGGTGTCCCATAAGTTTTTTCCAATTTTAATGCGAAACGAATAAGCCATATTTATTGTTTACGATTACTTTGTTGCATTAAATATGAATTGTTCCGCTATATCATCCTTTCCCATCTCTCAAGAAACCTCGTTGTGTCTTGTTCTTAAAATTATTGAGACTCACTTGCAAAATATTCCTGGAAACGTGTTTTTATTTCACATCAAAAAAGGAAGAAACTTATGGGACAACCTAATATATTTCATTTTGCTATAACAGATGTCAATAATTTCTTCTTCGCCGACAGTTTATTTTACTCAGTAAATGTTTCAAAATATACTCAAATCTGGAGCAAAAAAATTCATTTCATAATCAGCCGATGTAACAGATAATACAAAAATATCAGTTTTACATTTTAAATAAATAAAAGCAAAATTATTCGAAATCGCACTTATCCGGATAAAATGAGGCATTATTTAACACTAAATTTACGGACGTTTAACGACCACTTACGTCTAAATTGAAAATGAACTATAAAAATAAGTAAACTAATACATAATCTAATTTATAGAAAGATTCTTTATCTCGATGAAGGTTGACATTCATTTTGACATAAGCTTTTTAATAGTTTTCATAATAAAAAATAAAAAATTTAAGATCTGTCATTTTCACGGGTTTCGTAAATCCAGTGTTAAACGTTTCACAAATAAATTATTCGAGTCATCGAACTGTACTCAAAATCGCGAATGTGGACTCCAAAAATTGTATACATCGAGTCTCAATTTTGTGATAGAGGAAACGTCTGAGCTCGATATTTATGCTGTCGATTTTCTAATTAAAGCCGCGACTTTATTGGCATTTGATTCGGGCGTTTATCCGAGACACTTCGCGCATACAAATTGTACCGATCGTTGGACGATCGTAAAAGCGGTACACCGGGTATTACAGTAAATTTGAATTTTCAACGGTATATATACGATCCGTTTAAGTGGCCGTACATCGTGACATTCATGACGTCCGCGTTTCCATTATTCAGGCCAGTATTATTATTACGCGGACGGCTCGTTATGCTGCTCAAACGTATGTCACCAAAAGGACTTCTCTTTTCTTCCATTTTTTTTATCCTCTCTTCCCCCCTCTCGGGGCCGGCATTCCTTTCTTTGTCGTCCGTTCTCTCTTCCCTCTTTATCTGCCGCGATTCAAAGGTGTCGTGCTTAAAAGGAAGCGAAGAGTTGTCTTGAGGATCTCCTTACAATTCCTCCTCCTCCGCCTCCCTCTTTCATCCCTTCCCGTCGACTCTCTTTAGTAGATTCTTTGGGCGTGTACCGAGAAATTCAATTCAAGAAGGAATGTTCATTAAATTTTATACTCGCACAAGCGACGATCTTCGACATCCTCCCGCTGTCGTCTGACCAGGTATTTGCATATTTCGCGCGTAATCCATGCGTATGGTTCCTTCTCGCAAAGGGATGTTATTCCCTTATACGGCGAATTGCCGACGTGACGACGCGCATTCCCTTTTTACCGGAGACAATCCGAGAACGAAGATCTGTTCGTGTCTTAATTGGAAAAACCGAGGCGTCTCGGCTAACTCGAGCTTCCGCGGGAAAACGAAAAAGCGGTCGCAACACTTTGTCCACTCATGCACTCAGGGCAAATACTTCCGACACATATTTATTAGGGTGTCCCATCAATTTCTTCCTTTCTTGATGTGACGTAAGAACGCACTGCGAGAAATATTTGACAGGAAATCCTCAATAATTTTAGAGGAAGTAAATAATCATGTTTTTTCTGAGAGATAGGACAAGCGAATAGAGCAGCACAGTTTATATTTAATGCAACAAATCAACCTTAAACAACAAATGTAGTTAATCGTCTCTGTGAAAAAATGTAGGAACTTATGAGACACTGTAATACCTACTTTTGTGAAACTTCAGCGATGTTAATATTTCAGATGGAGGTGTATTTGAGACAAGGCTGAAATATTTTGGTAAATTAAAACGAAAGAAGGTCTAAGGTCAATTAGACGACGTGTAGATTTACATTAGGTGCTCCAAAAGTACACCCTCACGCGTGTCCCAAAGAGTTCACTTTTTGGATTTATTTTTATTTTAGAACGTACACAGGCTATTATGCATGCATTTGATTTTGATCGAGGTATTTATGAATATATTTATGGGTATAATAAGATAAATTAATAAGTGGTAGTGAAGTTTTGAGTAGATTAGTCATTTCCGCAGGTTTTCTATACATTCGTGTACTCAAATTACCCATATTAATGATGCCACGATAAAAGATGAGTATAGTTTTTTAGACACCCCGTATATACATACATTATACGCATACATATATACTGTACACACATATGCAAAAAGAAGAGATTTGAAAGTTTGGGGTTTGGAGAATTTCAGTATTCGGCGATTTTGAAAATAGAGAATTAAGGAATTCGAGAATTTAGGAATATTGATATTTGCAAATTTGGAAACTTGAAATTCCAGAATTTAAGTACTTGGGAATTTGGGAATTCGGGATCTTGCGAGTTCCGGAAGTCGGAATTTAGAAATTTGGGAACTTGAGAATTTGGGATTTTGGAAATTTAGGAACACACAGATTTGCAAATTTGGGATCTTGGGAATTTAAAAATTTTGGGGTTTCGCAATTTAGGGATTTGGAAATTTCGGAACTTGGGAATTTCGAAAGTCGGGAATTTAGGAATTTGGGAACTTGGGAATTTAAAAATTTGAGGGCTTCGCAATTTAGGGACTTGGGAATTTCGGAAATAGAGACATCTGGGATTTTCGGAACTTGAAGATTTGGGAATTTCAGAATGTATGAGCTTGGAGATTTGGAAATTTGAGTATTCGGGAATATAGAAATTTAGGAATTCGAGAAGTTGGCAGTTTGACAATTGGAAACTTGAATAATTTGGAAATTCGAGAACTTGAGAACTTAAGAATATAGGAGATCGAGAATTCACTACTTTGCGGATTTAGGAATTTGAATTACAAATTGATGCCTCAGAAACCTACAAATAAGAAAAAATGAAGATTTACGTAAAATATAAGATTATCAATTATTCATAACGCAGATACACGACAATCAGGGATAATTCCCGCGTCAAATCTCGCTCATTCGAGTTTCATCGGAAAAAAAGAAAAAGAAATTCCGTAAGATCTGTGAGATTCATAGATGATTCTGCTGCTCAGCAAGCAGCTTGGTGAAACATAGTCGTACGTCGATACTGTACCCTCTGCATAATCACAGCCATGCTTCCCTCGAATGCGGTGGCCTTAAAGGAGGTGCTTTTCAAGGTTATCCAGCTGCCTTCTTCCTATCGTTGCCGAAGAAGCAAGCAGCCGAGTGTCCTCTTTGGAATAGAGGGTTTCCAGAGGCAGCAGTTGCTATGCCAACCAGACCAGCTTTTTCCTATGTATCGTTCCATCTTTCTCGTTCACCCTTTGCTTCACTCTGCCCGTTCTTCGTTCGCGTTTCACCCCTGTGTTCTCTCCTAATGGAGGGATCGAGGGTGGCAAGTGCGCCCGTCGGAAGATCTTCAAAAGGAAGAAAACGCGATTTCACGAGCGCCATTCGTTCGGCCCCGAAACACTAGGTGGTAGAGAGTCTGGATCCGTGGTGTGAGGGGATGGAAATAAGGGTAGGAGGGTTGGCGGGTCGAGACAGCAGGTAGGGTGAAATGAATATATACATGTACATGTACAGGGTGTACAACCTGACAGTCCATCCACCATTTTCGTCGCATCTTTAATAATCTCGCGAAAAGATGTTCGAAACAAAAGTTCATCCCCTATTCGTTTAAGAATAGAGATCGCATTATTTTTTTGGAGAGAAAACAATTTTTGGGAGACACTGTTTTGATTAAGCGTAGTTATTTTTAAATAATATTGAACGTACAAGGTATTTTTGCATTCAGATTTCATTTCAATTGTAATTTAATGATTTACTATGCTATGAGATATTGCTATGAGACATTTACTATGAGAAGTAAATTATTTTGGGCTGATTGATAGTGATGTTCATATGAGGGATTTTGTTTAAACCAATTATATATGCAAGGTAACATTAGGACTGTTAAATTAATTTATTAATTAAGGTTCATTGACACTAACGATATAAGCGTATAATGCATACTATGAAATTCAAAAATTAAAATTAGGGTACAATATATTTATAAAATTTACATAAAAATAGTAGAATATATCCACTAAACATAGTAGAAATTATACGAAATATAGTAGCAAATATGGTAAATATAGTAGATATATAACTGTATTCTTTAACGTTATATAAATTAGTGTAGATTTTAGCAACAGCGTCTTAACAAATTTTTCAAATGTAAAATAATGAAATGGAACCACCCTACATGAATATCTCGTGCCACAATCTTTGCATTCCAGTATAAAATTATGATACTGTGTAATTATGTTTACATGTTAATAAAAAATGACTATATACAAACATACCAGTCAATAATAGCTATATTTTAACACGAACATATCAGCAAAACATGAGTATACTTTAGTAACACTTACATGTTACTAAACATGAGTATGCTTAAACACTTACATGTTACTAAAATATGACTTAATTTAAACATCTATATGTCACAAAATAATGACTGCATTTAGACATTTATATGTCATTAAACAATGGCATGTAAATACAGTAAATACAGTAAATACAGTTATTTAGACATTCTCATGACACTAAAAAATGTCTATATTTAGGCATTTACATGTCACTAAACATTGACGATATTTAAACATTTACATGTTAGCCAAAAATGACGGTATTTAAACACTCACAATTACATGTCCAATAACGAGATGATTTATGATAAATATTGAAGAATTCCACTTTGAATCGTATTTGTACAGAAAGTGATGGCAAACGTGCGAAAAATGGTGGATTGAGTTTGCGGTACACCCTGTATATGGGCTGGTGAAGAATCGAAACGAGAGGGTAGGACGGGCGTTGCTATGCCGACGAATTATCATTTTCGCCTCCGTGCATCCCAAAAAGGGAGTCGCACCCTCTCCAGCGCGTACCTGACTCCGCCCCCTCGTGCCCCGGTATGGATTTTTTCTCGGTCGGCGTCCACTTGAGAGCGGCGCGACGCCCGAATTTTTTTTCCCTACGAGGATGGATTCTCTCCCTGTTCTCGAGTGCGCCCAGCGACGACCTTTTGTCACCGGTTTTTCGCCTCTCTTTTGTCGTTACGGATGGTTGGCACGACGACGTCGTTACTGTCGACGCGGTTGATACTCGTCGGGCCGGCGTCGGCGTCGGCGTCGCGACGCCTGAGAACCCCGAGATCCGAACCCCCGTGATTTTTCAAGGGTTCCAGCTGCTCGGCTGGATCCTTCCGCGGCGCTAAGATCATAATTCAAGATGAATCTTAAGCAGCCGCGACGGAATACCGTCTTCTATGAAAACTTTCCGTTCCGTTATTGACGGAAACGCTGGGGACGGGGTGGCGCTAAGGGTCGGGGGTTTCACCGATCGCTGAATGCATTTAAAGTCGTTTCTCTTCGTCCAAGACGATCGCGTGACCGCCTTTAATGAATTGATTCGAATGAATGCCGGTGTTTACAAGGAGAATCTAACACGGGCTACTTGAATAATTTCTGTATCTTTTCAGGCAGGTGGAACGTTTGAGACCGATATTCGGCCTCGAGGGCTCTGTCGCGTGGTGTACGAAACGTATTTTTTTGGAGATTTGAAAGACCTCGTTTTTTAAATAGAATCGCGTACTTTATTATCCGCGATTGGAGGTACTTGACATTGTTAAAGGAATTTTCATTTTAAATTAAAGGCTATTTGAGGTCTTTTTATTAGTGTAACAAGAAATGAAAAGTAGACATTCATTAGGTATTCAGTTGCGAATACGTAAGGTGGGAATATAGTAATATATTAAATAATTCTATAATCTTGTAATGTAAGAAATATAATCAATATAGGGATATTGGAATCTGAAGATGTACTAGATATTTTGGATGAAATAAATTAGGGAATAAGTAAGTACTTTTATGTATTTAGATTTAAGAATGTAGAGATTTGTTAAACGTATAAGTTAAGACATATGGGTATTCTAACACGTTCAAGTTTTGAAATATATTTCGAAAAATATGTATGTAAATGTAGTTTGTAAATATTCTTGGGAATTTTCAAATGTACAAGTTAGGTAATACAGAGATTTGGGAATATAGGTATTTAGGAGAACAAAAATTTTAGTACATAGCAGTTTCAAAATATGACCCTTCAAATATGTTGAAACTGTAGAAAATAGAAAGTTGAGTGTTCAGAAATTTAGGATTATAAAAATTGGCATATATAACACTTTGAAAATGTGGCGTCTTGAAAACACAAAAATTGTGGAAAAAAGAAAGTGTCGCAAAATTCTGAAAGGGGATTCGGAAATTTGAAAACAGAAATTTATCATCAATACCGAGATATTTGGAAACATAGATCCGAAAATATAGGTATTTACAAATATAAACATTTTTAATCCAAGAATTACGGATTATATAGATTTTTCAATAAATTCTCTGTCGTAGACCCGTAGAATAAAATTACACGACGAGACGATACAAAAGCTACTAATTTATTTAATATCGAACGTTGTATACTTCAGAAAAAGAATTACCCAGGAACCACTAAATTTCATTCACGCAAAAATCCAACCGACGCACAACAATCAAAAGCGTTAAAAACTTCATAACCTAATATAACACAAACAAAAAGACTGAACATCTCAAATCAAACATTAAATCTTAAATTGTCTTCGATTCGTTTTACATTGTTCGTGCACCAGATCGAATCTTTCCCGAGTGCTATTACTTTATGTTGCATATTTGCAGCGGCATGCAACGAAGGGTTAATCCACAGTGCTCGAGAGAAAAACACAATCGAAATCAAAGCCGCGGTTTCCGGTTCAATCCACGCAGATAATTAAGTGCGTTAGAGTCTCGGAACGCGCCAGTCGGAAGAATGGTTTTACAGGAGAATGACTAAGTTTCTCCCCCTCTCGTTTCCCTCCTCCGACGCTTTTTTCCCCCAGTAATTTCTGGAGGGAAATCCCGGCAGTACCGGCGAATTTCTATTCCGCGTCAGTAAAACCGGCTTCGATTACGGCTAATTAATGAATGTTCTAACGAGTGCTCGTGTCTGGAACCGGTGGCTCGGCGAAAGGGGCAGCCGAGCGTTCTCGAGTTAATTTCTATGGGGATTTGAACGGATCGATACATATAAGCTTCCCGCGTTCGTGTGCGCAGGCCGATACGAACGGGCAGACCCGTCTGCCCCGCGCACCGGGTGTTCGCGAAATCGCTGAAAAGAAAAAACACCGAGCGAAAACCCCGCGAAAGTTACGCGAACGTATCGCGAACCTCGACGACGCGTTGTTGGGAATTATCGCGTCGAAGAATCTGTTCGTAAACTGAAACCGTAACGCGGCGTGTTCGCGCGCGAACGATTTACAACGAGAAAAAGGAATCGGGCGAAATACGCCCGGGTAACGGCGCACAACAACAAAGTTCCCGGCCAGCTAGTAAGCAGCATGTAAATTTAATTAATCCGCATCGCTCGAGCCGTTCGTCGTGCTCCCTACTTTCGCGAACCTTTTCAGAAGCGAGCCGGGTCTTTTTTATCCCGGCATCGAACAACGATGGCGAGAGAATACTGACGATTTCGTTTCTCCGTCTCGCCTCGGATCTCCGCGAACGGACGCTCGAAAGGGAGCATCGGTTAGCGCGGCGGTGTACACACCGACGGCGAAAATCGACGTCCCATAGGGCGAAAGTTGCCAGCCGTCGGCCCCGGCCATCAACGTTCCCGTAGAAATCCCGCGTGCACACGCACACACAGTGCCCGTATGCCCGGGCTGTATATCGCCGACACAGTGGAGGACGAGTGGCACTCGTAGGGTCGAGGGTCCTCGCCGTAGTACGCCATGGCCCATGGGGTTTCTGGGGCCACTGTGGGTATTCTCGCCTCCGCCCTCCGGTTAAAAGCAGCCCCTTGACACGAGCTCAACGAGAGGGATGGGCGAAACAACGAGGGTAGAACGGGCGGGCGGCCATGTTTGTGGAGGGTGTGCCCAGGGGGTGTAGCCGGCAGGGCCGGTCTCCATGACGACGTCGTTCTACCCCGACCGACCGGAAACGATGCGGCACGAGGCGGTGCTGTTCGGCCACCAACCGGAAATCGCGGCGACCGGAAGCCGAAAGAACGAACACATCGACGGGGAGGAGTAGGGGGAGGTAGCATGGTCGACTGGCAAAAAATGAGGAAGAAAGATGCGATCCCCTGTTGGATATACCCACGGTACGCACCCTACCGTGACGCCGGATGATCGATGACGATGTCGGCCACGCATGCACACACACCGTGCACGGGACGAGTGTGCTCGCTCGTGTGCGTGGACGTCCACGCACGACAGCGGTACACCACGCGTGTTGTACGCTGCGCAACGTCGCGATGCTGTCTCCTTTGTTGCCGGGTGCATACGCTGCGCTGTTATGTGCACGCGGTGCACCGCGTTTCGCCAACTACCACGGACCCCGCTCATTCGGCAGCTTTAATCATACGTTTTGTATAAGTGCATTAGCGTGTATCTGCTTTGACGCAAATGGCCGTCTTTTGTTGCCGATCCACCAACGAATGCCCTGCTCTCGACTGTTGCCGCGATTTACTTAACCTCGATTGATCTCGTCCCGGGCTGAATTCGGGAAAATGGTTGCTTTTGTCGCGCGGATGAGACTCGTTCCAATTGATACGTTGTTGTTTGTTAAGGGAGGAGAGTATGGTACTCGGGGGACCTATAGCAATTACGCGTTGAAAGCTGTAACAAATTTCTACTCGATATGTCGTTCTTTGTAAAACTGACTTATCTTACTTGATAACGTTTTAGTTCATGTACTCTTCGCGAGGAATATCCTGCTTTTCGGGATTCGCGAATCACCGAATTTGTACATGACCAAGTTTCCAGGACCTCGAATTTTTAGTTCATTGAATTTTCAAATTTCTACATTATTATGTTTCTGAAGTATATACTCACGAATATTTTAAATTTTGGCATCCCCATGTTTCTCAAACGTTAAAGTTCCTAATTCTCGAATTTTCAGGTTACACAATTTTTGACATACCAAATTTTCAAATTGTAACATACCCATGTTTCTCGAACGCTATCTAAATTCTCCAATTTCCAAATTACACAATTTTTTAGATTTTCAAATTTTCAGATTCTTATACCACAATTCCTAAATTGCCAAGTTTCCAAGTTTCTAAATATTCAAATTTTTTAAGTTAAGATATTTCCGACGTTAAAAAATGTAAAAACTCCTCATTTTCAACATTCTGATATCCCACCCCGTCCGTAGCCTCAAAATTACATGATCTCAAATTTCGAAAATTCCTAATTTTCTTCGTTTCGAAATCCTTAGTTTCTAAAATTGGAATACTCTGAAGTACCTAGCTTCCAAAGTAAAAAAAATCCTGAAGTTTCTAGTTTCAAAAACCTAAAAATTCTGATGTTGGAAATTCCCAAAGACTGAAAATTCTAACTTTCCTTATTCCGACGAATAAAATTTCATTTACCTTCCATACTTCGAATTATACATACGAAGTTAAACGTTTCAAATATCTGTGACATCTCGATCTAGCCCAACTGATTTTAATCGATTGTGCGTTATTAAAAAAGACTGGTGAACGGATTCATAACTCAATATGAAGGATTCTTAACCGTGGAATCGTACGAAACCTATTAATAATTGAAGTTTCCTCGCGTTTTACTGCAAACGTCGATTTCAAATGTCCGTTTGTCTCGCTACAAATGTGCAACGTTCACCGTGTTAAATTTCCGTTACGTAAATGTTGGAATATATGCGTTGAACAACAACGTAGGCGCAGTCTTGTATCTTTGACCGTCGTGAATTATTAAAAGTTATCCTACCCGTATTTTAAGCCTAGAATAACGTTCGAATCGAATTCGTAGCCATTGAATAAGTGGATCGATAAAATCGGAAACACTGCGTACTACGAATGAAATACACAATGGCGCAACAGTACGTTTTAACACGCGATCCACAAACGCTGTCAGCATAAAATCAACTAACTAATCGGACAGTCGGTGTACCTGCAGTTTCCATCAACAACGCATCGGTCAGATAATGAACAGCCTTTTAACGAAGGCGAGGATAAACGATACGCCTAGCTGGTGTAGGAAACAATTATGTAAATGACAAGATAAAGAGGAACGAAACGGCGCAACGTAATAACTGGACTTGGATATTTCTGTACAGAATAGGTAAAGAAATGGGGCCTGGGTAGAAATTTCTTTGCCTATCAGAACGATTTTAAAAACACATTTTTCATTCTGGGTATAATGCATATTCATGTTTTGATAATAGAATGACGAAATTAAGAAATGTAAAGTTTTATGAAAAACGGTATGTAATTTCCATGTGACGAAGAATTATTACATATTCCGTTATTTAATAATAACAGAACTTGTTTTCGTTAATAGTTTCAGTAATTGCTTTCAGGAAACTGGCGTGAAATTTCATTGTGACAGAAAATTATGTATTCAACCATTTAACGGTAAAATTTGTTTTTATTAATTACTTGGGTAATAGGTTTCAGGAAACCGGTATGAAATTTTTACGTATTAATCCATTTAGTTATGACAGTATTTGTTTTTCTTAATAATTTATGTGACTGGTTTTAGGTTTTAAAAGAGTTTAAGCAAATATTGTTTATGTGTATTATTTCAGAAAGGAGTTAAACTGTAGTTGTTTTAGTTTTCTGTAGTTGCAATTTTGAGTTGTAACATAACAGTATTATAATATTGCTATGTATACTTACTTATATAAAATGATACAAATAAGCTCAACATAAAACATATATTTAAACAAACCAATTGTGCAGCATGGTATTCACATTTATGTCTATTTGTCAACCTGCAAATTTATAAATGTGTAAGGTTGTACATTTGTACTGTTTAAGAGTAATGAAATTCTATATCTTAAAATTTAGAATACATATATCTTTTTTTTGTTTTTCTTTGTTAAGCAAGTTTCAAGTTTGGAAAACGATCATACCTATGTAATGTACTTATGAGATAAAGTTTTAGAGGAGAACGTAACTGTATGAACAGACGAGTAATATGCAATTTTAAAATCATGTCAAAATTTCTCCATCGTACTTTGAATACATCATTCAATAGATGATGGATTATATAATCCAATGATGTGACGAGAAATCCTTCAAGAACTTAAATGCAATTATGGCCCTGGATCTGTCAAATGGGTCGACGTTAAAACTACCAAATTATCTATATTTATATTTAAATTAATATCAAATAATTATCAAACCCAAGATATCAGTATTTAACTTGGGTTAAAAAAGAAAACTTCTGAAATTAGTAATTAATTTGGGTTAAATACTGATTTCACAATTTTCTTTTATAAAGTATATGATTTATTAAGACATCGCCTTTGAAATCCATATTAGTTTTTATCGAGATAATTAATTAATAGAAAATTAATTTATGTTTTACGCATATTAATTTATGTTTTATTGTTTACTTATTTATTTTTATATTTTACCTTTAATTTAACATGATCTGTGTGTTATACACAAGGTTAAACCACACTAATTCACTCCGTGTCGAGAATGTGACAATTGTATTTTCCTGAAACGACATAGATTTGCATATTTTATAGTTGTATAAGAATTACGTAGTTAATATAAATTTCTTGATTTACATAATTTTGTGAATATCGAAAACGAGGCAAAGAGAAACAGACCTTGTTGAAACATTTCAGGATCAATCTTTATCTTTAAAATATTGATCTTGAATTTTTTTCTTTCTGAAAAAATGAAACGAAACTAACATGATAAATTGATTTACTTATGAAGCTTCATTGACATTAATTCAAAAAGAATGTATAAGGTTGGTATATTTATGAAACGCCTGAACGAAGTTGTATAAAACACAAGTTTAATATTTACGTTAATTTCCTTTTATACAATTCATTTTTTGTACACTACGAATTAATATTTAAAGAATACTGATGAGAATTGCGAGGATTTTCTCATTAAAGATCATTTTCTCAATTATTGAAAATCAGTGATAATAATTTTCTCAAATCATGAAAAATACGAGAGGTTAGTATATTTATGCCACGTGCTGTATTCATTGTTACAATATTAGGACTACAGGAAGATAAAATGTCTTGGCTATTTTGCCTTCAGTGATCCTTAACCGATGCAAATTACGGTTCTAGTCAAAATTACAGTTCGTTTAAATTCACATTCAACCTAAGGTCATAAGAAGGTTTTACCATATTTCATCAAGTACGTGCCGAGTGCGGTCACTATAAGCGAGGACACTTGACAAAATCATAGCACAAAGAAATTTAAAAAGGTGTCCACTTATAAAATTAAAAAAAAAATGCCCGGATATTACAATACTCTTCAAGTTTCGCGAATTTATCTTCGTTGCAATTCAATGAATTTGTTCAGCCTTAGAACACAATAGCATAGCCAGAGGATTAGGCCTCGGTTTCTATCTATGTAATAATCCTAGTTTCTATCGATACAATAATCCAAGTTTCTATCGATAAAATAATCCAAGTTTCTATCGGTGCAATAATATACCGTTTTTAGTTCCTCCGAACACTATGTATAGGTTCAAATCAATGGGTACTTTACCCGCAGCAGCAATAACACCCAACGAGTCGTCACATTCCATCGAGTATTTTCCCTTTATTATTATTTGCACCTGGTTACCAGGACCTTTAATCTTAGTACTAGAGTTCTCTATTTGCAGTTTCCTGTTCCTGTCGAGGTATTGCTTTTTCTTATTACTTGCTACGGTCTCCTTTGGGGGAATAATCGAACCTATCGCATGCATCACTCGATCTTCATTTCCATCACAATTTATGTATCCGATACAAATTACAAACTGTTTCTGAAACAACATCGGATACACAGACACCCATTCGTTCAGTTTGAAATATCTTTTAACTCTTTAAGGAACGGTGGGATCATATGTGCCCCACCTTTTTGGTGAAGCAGTTGTTAATATATTCAACCACTGTTACAAATGTATTCACTCATATTGACAACTTTCAACATGCCAATAACGCTTCACCAATTGTTATAATCGGAAGGTTTATTGCGATAATATTTTTATCCTGGTTTTATATGAAAAATCGTAGAGGCAAGTTAATTTTTATAAAAATTAGTTTTACATTAGCAAGTGAAGAGCTTTATAATAAAAACTAATGACTCAATTCGATTGCAAATGATAAACGTATGGTGGGCTTTTATTTGTTTCACCATACAACTTAGGGAGTAATACGGAAAAAACATATTCATGAATTTACAGTAGTGGACAAAAGTTTAAGACTAAATGGAAAAAATAAATAATTGATTTACTGTTCATGAAAACTATAGTGTTCCACTTTCAGTGTTAACTAACTAAATATTTATTTATACACTTATAAACAAAAATTTCATTTTGATATTTTTCTCAGTAGCGAAGTTACAAAAAAAGGAACGAAGTTCGTATAATATTTCAAATGAAATCATGGTCTTAAACTTTTGTCCGCTACTGTATGTGGCACGGTGGGACTATTTGAGTCGCACCCTATAACAACAAATTTAATTAAACTATTACTATTTTTTTTATGTTTCTACATTATGTTATACCTTTATTAATAAAAATATACCAGTTTCGTTTCACTTACAAGGCGATAAAATTTCTGTGCAACATGGGTCTATTTTATTATCTGGAATCCTGTGCCGCACAGAGTTAAAGGTACTTAGCAAGCACATATCGGTGTTATATAATCATGTCGTAATATTTATTCTTCAGCGAGAAAAATAAATTTACTCGTATAAATATCTTCATACATCTCTACACATTGATCTTCATATCAATACATCAAAGGTGTTGCAATATTTATTTATGGTTACAAAAACCGAGAAGGTCTGCATGTCAGCATTTGATATTTTACACGAAAGCAATCGATGTATTACAATATACAGTTGATATTTGTCAGAATAAATGTTCTTTAACGAAAAAATAAACTTATTCGTAGAAATGCTTCACAGTGGTATTCCGTACAATGGAAAATAATAATAGTGAATCAAACGAAGAAAATTTAAAGTAACTGTATGAACATACACACAATAGGGTAAGACTAGATGACTGTACTCTGTTATGGTTTCTCGACGACCGGCCTCTTGTCGATTTCTCTGGGCCTTAGTGTTTGAGGAAGGCTGCCATAAAACCATGGGTCCGTTTCCTGTCTTCCTGTTTGGCATTCCTGACCGTATCGGTTTTTACCGGAGTCCATATGTGGATACACATGAGATCGTCGTAATTTGCAACAAATTATTCCACCCGTAAATATTAGTACTTAGAACGATATGAAGTTCCTCATCAGTCGTTCAATCGTCGCTAAATATCGCCAACGCGCATGCAGAATCTAAAACGTAAAGTCGCCACGAAGAAAGCCTCATTTCCGGGCGTATTCCAACAGCGTGACATTGTGTGTCGGTACGTTGTAAACGTGGTCTCTAACGGTACCACCCACGATGCCAAAGATCAAAGAGATTACCGGTATTCTGATGGCGGACAGCGTCGGGACGCGTCCTCGAACGCCTAACGATGACTTACGATCGGCTTAACACGTTGAGCCTCGCGTCGGTCCCCGGGGACCGACAGTGGACCTTTCCTTTGGACAGCGTCAGTTCGTGGGACTGACAGTATCAAAATTAAAAAATGAATGTGGTAATTTCAATGAGATTTATTGAATCATTCTAAACAAAGATATGGTTTTGATGGAGCCCAGATGAGGAGATTGAACTGAACTTTGTTGTTTAGCCGAATACAATCTTTATTTTACTCCGAACTCAACTAATTACAATTTCGACAAAGAGCGCAATGCAACAACGTGTAATGTACTGACCAGATATAACCTTATTCTGGTGGGGGAGGATGGTCTTAGCCTTATGACTACTATAGACCGTGACTCATATATTTTGAAGTTTTGGAACTGTTGTTCGAATGACTTGTTGGTGCAAATATTTAACTTAGATTAAGAATACGCGCTTGGTCATCCAACAGTTTGTTTTTGCATGTGTTACAATATGTGACGACATTTTTAGTCAAGTTTCTAGCTTTCTTGCGTCCGAATAGCCTTGAATTTTTGCCATAACATCCCGAATAAACATCTTCGGATTTTGTGAACATCTCCTTCTTTCTTCTGTAATTGATGAACACTTCATTTTTCAATATGCGCAGGAATTTCCTCATCTGATTGTTGTATGAGTGCATTCACCAATTGTCCTCGAAACGATGTGACTGATATTTTTTTAATTTTGATACTGTCGGTCCCCAAGGACCGACGCGGGGCTCGGCGTGTTAAGTGCCGATGCAGGTCTCGTATGGCAATTGTGAAAAAAAGGTGCGTCTTCCTGTCTTCCATCGATAAGTTTCGGCCGAGTTGGAGCGATGTCGCGCGATCGGGCTCGTTTCCTTCGCGTGTAGAATTTCGTAGAACCACTTCATCGTGGCACGCGTAAATATCCTGGACACAGGAGCGGTATCGGGAGTAACGGTATACACGCCGCGCCTGCACGCAACTCGTTGCACGTGCAAGCCTGTGGCCACGCATACTTCGCTAAATTATTTTACAGCTCGTAAAGTTCAAACAACGAACCGCGTTCGCCTAACGCTAACGAGAGAGTCGCATCTATCAAGATAAGTGCCGCGATTAGGATCTGTAACGCGAGCGCGGAACGACCGGCCGAGCCTGGAAAATAATGAAAAACAAAAAAAAAAAAGAAGTAAGAAAAACAGAGGAGAAAAGATTAATTTGCTCGAGATAACTGACTCTTTTCCGAATCGGTCGCGCTACGCGATCCGGAGGTGGCGGCGAAAAATTCCTAACGATTTATGAACTACTCTATTCACTTTATTTATTCTTTGTTCATTCGAGTCTTCCGGTTTGGACGACTTTGATTCATGCTTGCCTTGTCGGTGTTTATTGCTTGACACAGGTGACGCGTAGCTCGCGCGGATTTGTCGAGGAGAAACTTTTGCGAGTTATGATCTTTCGAAAGAGTTTGGGTGCAAAATTAAACGACTTGCCGAGTGCTGCTCTTTGCAGTCTAACGTTTTTAAATTTGTTCTAATATTCTGAATAATAGGATATTTTTATATTAAGTTTTCATGATATTTATTTACATAAGTTTTTTCGATGTACATTTATACATATACGACAAATTATTCAGGGTGGATCACCACTTGTTGCCACCTAGATTTACGTCATTCTTACTACGCATAGCAAACGATGTTTCAGATGAAGTTTAATAGTTTTGAGAGCCGTATATTTTTATGGTAATTTTTTTTTGGTAAGTGTAAAGGACATATGGAGGTCATTAATGTTTTTTTAAATGGAATCATACATTTTTTTATCGCATCAGCTGATGCTTCTTCATATTCTCTGCAAAAAAGTATTAATCTATTTGTGTAAAAAATTCATTTGTTTAGAAGATATTTTCATTGTAATGTCTAATTACAGAAAAGGTTCAATGTGGCAAAATGACCCCATCTGGTGACATTTTTTCAAAACATAATCAAAAGTACGACGTGATGGATGATTTCGTTGATGTATTAGGGTGTCCTATAAGTTTCCTCCATTTTTTATACGATATGAATTCACAATATTTATTATTTAAGACTAATTTGTTGCATTAAATATGAATTGTCCTGTTTCATCACCTTTTTGTATTCCTCAGGAAACTTCATTATTTTATGTTTGTAAAATTATTGAGACTTTCTTGCAAAATATTCCTTGAATAATGTCTGAATCTCATATCAAAGAAGGAAGAAACTTATGGGACACCCTAATGCTACCTATAATACTATTATGGTACAATAAATAATATACAGAAACTTGTAAAAGTTATTTTTTTTATTATTAGTCCCATGGTTTTCCTTTGCGTGAATGTGGCACCTCGCGATATTTCTACGAAAAGTAGAAAATGTTTAAATAAATGAAAATAAACACATAGAAAGTAAAAGTTCAAGCTCAAATGTCTAAGTATCCATACATATGAAATTTCAATATTTATGTATTCAAAGAATTGAAATTTTAAGAATCTAGAATTCCAACATTTGAAATTTGAACGTTTGAACAACAATGTAATGTATTCAGTAATTGTATTCAGTATTTAACCACTTGGCAAGGGGTTAAAAATCTGAAACTTAGATATTTGAATGTTCCAAAACTCGGAATTTCAAGATTCGAGTATCGGAATATTTGAAACTCGAGCATTCAAGTATTCACAGATTTGAAATTCGAATACTCAAATTCTCAAAAATTTAAATGCTAATTATTTCTTATTCATTATTCATATTCAATATTTCGACTAATATATATGCGAATAAATAAAATCGATTAAGGAAGTTCAATTACCTCTTTTATACGAAAATTTCGAATAACAAAAAGTAACGAATAATAACAAAAATTCAAAAAACTCAATGACAATTACAAATAAATTATTTATAAATAAAACTAATTAATATGTGTGTTGTACGTAAATAAATAAATAAATAAATAAAAATGTATTATCTTCTTATTTATCCAACTATTCTTTGTCCGACGCTTTTCCAAAGTGAACGAAGTATAAACTAAGCGAGTTACCAACCACTTAAATTTGTATCTTTCGAGAAAGCATATTTTACGATCATTATACCCATTCGTGTAGATAAGTGAACCGTTATTACTAGAATTAAATATTCTTTTATACCCAATCCGCTAATAAATAATTTGCCCCAATTTCTCTTTTAATCTCGCGACTGATATAATGTCCGACGAATCGAAATAGCTAAATTTTCTAAACAAGTAATTAAGTATTTTACTGCAGCCATATTTTCGTTATTATATTGTACATCGAACATTTTCCTGTTCTCTCATAAACAAGTTGAATGATGTTAAAACAACTGTTAACCTCGTTTGCTTTTACATTGTGTCACTTACGGCGGTTATCAAGATCAAAGAATCAAAATTCTACGAAATATGTACACATGCTATAAACTGATTCGCCGATATCATGCTATTAGCATAGCTCCATGACTACAAGCTTTTAGTTCTTTCCCGTTTTCTTGTTTCGCTGCTGCTGTAGGAATTAAGGGGGATCGTTTTTCATTGATTATTTTCCATGCGAATAGTCGAGATACTCGACTAATTTGGCCTCCTTATTTGCCGTTGAACAAGTTTCGTTCCATTGAAATAGAAATTCTATTCGAAAGTTCCTGGTAATTGTAGTTTAACGATTCCGAAAGGTGAAATGTAGAAAAGATTACGGGAAGTTTCGGTAGAGTAGACTCCCGTTATATTGCCGTAAATTCACGAGCTTTCATACTTCTGAATTTTAATTCTTTCAGTTTTCGAATCTTCGAGTCTCCAAACTTTTCAATTTTGAAATTTTGAAGTTTTAAGGTTGAGAATTTTGGAATCCCCAAATTTCTAGAACTTCGGATCCCATAATCCCCAAATTTCTAGATCGCGAAGTTTCTAGATTCACCGGTTTCGAAGCATTCAAATCCGAATATTTGCAAATACCCATGTCCCTAAACTGTCAGATATGCAAATATCTATGCCTCTAAATTTTCAGTTACTCAAGTAACTGCGTTTGAATTTTGAGTTTCTAAATTTTCAAATGCCTAGCTTCCCCAATTCTCTGATTCATTAATTCCTGTGTTGTCAAATCCTCGCTTCCTCAAATTTGTAGTTCTCCGAATTTCTATACCGAAAGTATAACTCTTTGATCGCCACGTCACCCACATATATGTGACGCTTAAATTTCCATATGAATCATTCATCTATTTAGTAAGAATTTATTCATTTATCTAATTGGAAATACTAATAGTAATTACTTGGACTTATGAATAATTAATAAAGCAAAATATTGTGGAAATATTTGGTAGGATTTATTAATCATAAAAATACTATCTAGTAAAATTTTCAACCGCGTTAACGGGGCAGTCAACATGTTAACTACATTAGGTACATTAGGTATACTTAGTCACCAATTTCCGACGTTCCAGACCCAAAATTCCAAACTCTCTGAATCCCAAAATCCTCAAAAATCCATATTTTTAAATTTCTACTTTCGACATTTATAAATCCCGCTTCTCCAAGTTTCCAACTTCTTAACCCGTCTATTATGAAATCGTAAAAAGTCCCATAGAGACGAAGAAACAAATGGTCATTCCTCTTCCGATTGCCATATTTTTCTCGCGGAACACGGGTTAGTCTCGACCGTGCACCGACAATTCATTACGAATCGCGCCGCAGCAGAACCATGGAAATTCTTGCAGAACATTTCGTGCGGCAAACACAATTCCGACGGAAGGTGAATAAATATCGTCCGCATCAATTCCTCGGTTATAAAGTTACGTTTTCGCGCGAAGCCAACGTCTTTGGTCCGTTTCGCTCGGCACCGTTGTGGCAGACGTTATTCTTTCTTTCGGTCGGCCTTTCAAGAAATATTGCTTTCCCGTCGCATAATTCCGGACTCGCATTGTGCATGAAAGTTGCATTCACCGGTCCGTGGCAGTTCCTCGCAGCCGGTAATTAAGTCGTAAAAACCGAGAGCATGTAATTATTAAATTAAGTAACACAGTCGTACACTCCTGTGGTCTGAGTCGGTGTGCCCCTCCCTCCGACTCCCCTTTCCCCTAGCTCATTCCCCGAAGGTTTCTGCAACCCCGCCAGGGTGGCTCGGATGCACCCCTTCTCGCGAAGGGTGCAGAAAAAGCAGGAGAGGGAGCCGGCTTTTTCGAGGTGGTGCCCGATCGATTGGACACGCCCAGTCGGCCATTTTCGTAGCAATTAACGAATTTGTAATTAATTAATGCACCCTCTGCCTCTCTTTTTGCCGCTGCAGCCCTCGTCCCGGCCGCATGGCCGTCAGGCCGTCCCTTTTCATGCGTGTACGCCGGGATAAAAAGCTTTTTACGCGTGCACAGTGCTTTGACGCGTTTCACGCACACATGGGCGACGCTCGTTTATGCGACCGGCGCATTGCGATTTGGAGACCGTCCAATGATACCGCGTAAATTGAAGCTTAATTAACGCGAGAAATCGAGCCACGCTGATCGAACCAGCTCTGTAAATGGATCGAGATGCCGTGTAAATGTATGAACGTGTTTGATGTGAAATTTTGTTTATATCGGAAATGGAATTCGTCGTTTCTTTCTTTTTTTTGGTTTGCGCAAGCTGCACTTTTTTGAACGATGTTATTGATAAAAGGTAATGGAAAATGCAGGTAAAAAGAGTAATAAAAAACATGGATAAAAGGTAATAGGAAATATACGTTTTTCTTTTAATAGGTTTGGAAGTTTGATGTTGTGGTTTTGTACGGATTCGAAAATACATGGTAGGAGAGACGCTTTCGAATCTTTTGTTATTTACGAAAGATAAGAAAAGTTTTCTATATGTTTGTTAAATACGAAAGTTATAACAAATATTTTTGAGATTATTGTTAATTTCGAAAAACGATAAATGTGTCTGAAAGTGACAGAGAATGAGTTGCGACAATTTTGTTATTCGCGAGAGATAAGAAATACTTTTAACAGGTTTGTTAATTACAGGAAGGAGACATTTTTTTTTAATATTTTGTTCGTTATGAACCATAAGGAACATTTTCGTCCATCGCGTTAATTACGAGAAGAATGAAATATTTTTGACGATTTTGTTCATTGCAAAATTTGCTATTGTTGTATATTTATTAAAGCACTTAAAAGAATTGTCACATTTGTATATCATATTTATAAGACAAAAATTCGAACATCCGTTATAAACGAATTAACTCCATTTAAGTTTGAAAGCGTTGTTCATACAATTTTCAAATTTCTTCGATCGATTATAATTATATTTTTATAAATGTTATACGGCGTGTAACAAATGCACTGTTTCGTTACACGAAGAATCCTGTTCACTCTAACAGAAAAAAATGTATCCATTCTTTTTCTTTAATTGCATTATTTAATGCTCCTTTCATTCTGTTCGAATATGTGAATGTTTAAACAGAAGGATAACTGATATATTCAGTTAATTGTTGATAGCATGTCTTTAGTAAGTACATTGTTTTCGATCTAGCAATCGAACAATCTAGCAGGAAGTAATATTTGGTTACGATTAATGAATTTTAAACACGAATGAAATTAAAATTGTATTAATTTATCAGTGACAGGTATACCTATTCCTGGACTATGAAAGATTTGTGTGCAGAGATTTAGATCTACCAGTGATTTTCTTCCTATTTTCTGCGGTTATCTGACTTGATCTCTGTCGTTCAATACACTAAAAACCCTATAAGGAAGTGTATCAGAGCGTACTTTTAATTCTATTCAGAAGCGTTTAAAATGTATGCGAGAACCAACACCTTGGAACACGCCGTGAATACGTTTTGAGTAATAATGTTGTAATTAAGCACCATTTTAATAGGTTCGTTCACGTTCAATCGATAAGTCTTAATTTCAATGAAATTAGTACGTGAAAGTTGTGTTGCTGTAAATGTCATTGATAAATGAATCCGATTACCGTGCTCGATATAAAATAAATTAAGTGTTAAAAGCGTAATTGGGCGACGCATGATACCATTCTTTTTGCTCTGAAAATTTAATCAATTAATGCGAAATAACTTAACAGCACGTGTAAAAAAGGTTTATTACAAATTAGTGACTCTTTTTTTTTGCATTACTATGTAAGAGGAAAGTATCATTTATTGGTAACAGTAATATTCCCTTTTTTATTAGTAATATTTACAGGGATATATTCCCTTATTTATTCGTGACATTTTCAAGAAAATATTTTCTTTTTTATTGGTAACATTTTGAGAATAATATTAAAAAATATAATAATATTTTTCAAATTTTATAATAAAGAGTCATACAGTAAAAAGATTTTCTTATTTAAAGGGAAGCGCTTTGTCACTGAATCTGGGGAGCTCTTTGAAAATGATTACAAAATTTATATGTACAATTGTTTTTGTTGTTAGTAAATATTATATATGGTTATATTTTTTTAACATTTGTAGTCATGATCGATATCAATTAATTTTTGTTACAGAATTCGAAATTAGAATCAGTATTAAAATTAAAATTAAAATTAAAATTATAATTATAATTAGAAATTTAATTTTAGTTTCCGTTAACCAATATGGTTAATTGAAATCTTGAAACTTCGAAACACTTGTGTCTGGGAATTCTTCGACTTTAAAAATTTGAAATTTCAAAATTTCAAAATTGTGGAACTTTGGGATTGGGAAATTTTCAATCTTTGAAACATAAAGATTTCGAAATCTTTAGGTTGTGAAATTTGGAATTCGAGGATTGCAGAATCTAGATATTTCCACACTCAAAAATTTCTTAACGGCGAAGTCGTAGATTTGTAATTTCACATTTTTGTAAATAGAAAATGTTAGAATTTCGAAACTTTGCAGCTCTGAATTTTCTGAGATTTTAGTATTTTAAGGATTGGAATATTCAAACTCTGAAATTTTGCAATTGTAGAATTTCGAAATTTCAGATTTCCGATATTTTGAAAATTCAGTTTTTTTTTACTATTTTCTGCCTGAATATCGAAATTTCCGAAGTCAACACGTTGACTGTCATGCCATCCATATGTGGGCGACACTCAAATCTCTATACAGATTTAATAGCCATATTATTCAAAATTTGTTCACCTTTCTAACTGTAAATACTCGCATTAGTTGCTTAGGGCTGTGAAGAAAGTATCGTGAACATATTTGATAAGGTTTCTTCAAAGTGAAAATACTACCTAACACAATTTTCAATTGCTTTTATTTGGCAGTTAACGTGTTAAAGCCGTTGAAACTTTGTATATTCGGATCTTCACGTAAGAACGCATTACAGACATCGTGAATTTAATTCGCAAAATTGAATTTTAGCGACCAGATATCCGAAGAATCCCGTTTTAATATTTCCTTTAAAAGGAATATTTTCTCGAAGGGCACTTGGGGGCGCAAAATGCAATTGCAACTGCTTTAAAACGCAATTATCCCCGCATCGCAATTTCTAACGTCACCGTGCAAGGATTCCGATACATCATTGACGTCCCGAAGCGGAAAAAGTTTGGGAACCACTGGTTTAATGATTCAGCCACCTCCGTAAATTAATTACGTACTCGTCGGCAATTAATCAGCGCACGTGCTCCGTTTTGAATAACGAATTTCCGCCAGACACGGAGCAAGGCACGAGAGAGAAACGCAGAAAGGGAAGACTTAATCAGAAAGCGGTGGTCGCGAAAACAAAAAGAGAATGAGAAGAAAAAAAGCTCGAAAAAGAGAAAGGAACGCGTAGCTCGTTCCGTTGCGAATCGCAATAACTCTTGTTTGATTCTTGTTTTGCAATTACTCGCAACAGGCGGCTTCCGCTCGATTATTTTTCGCTTTAACGCGCGTACGTCTAATTAAGAGGAGAGCAGAGATACGTCCTACGATCCTGCGGGAAGATTGTGATACTCGGCCGCGACATCGGGTTGTCGGCCACGCGGAAATACGTAAATTCACGATGCAATTAGGGTCTCTCCACCTTGTTCCCATTTACACCGGTCGAGCAGTTCATCCTGTTTCGATTTCAATTTCCAGAGTCGCGCGCTCGTATCGAGATCAATCATTTGGCTTCGTTTGTTCAATTAAAATGTAAATCGAGCGAATTTGTTCGGTGCACACACACGCACGGAGAACGCGTGTACGGTTCCTCGCGTTGTACGTCGCGGTTTGATCGATGATAGCCAGAGAAATCCTTCTTCTCGAACAAATCGGTTTGCTGCGGTTCGATCTTATCTCGACCGACAATTTTTGCGCGCGTTACTCGCGCAATTCGTTATTGGACGACGAATGCCGGCGACAGCTAACCCGCTCGTTTAATGTCGGCAATATTCTCGTTAAAATGGCATCGCTCGTTGCCGTGGCTATCCTGTTCCACACGCGTTATGAGCATCGCGTATGCGAGCCAAGAACGGCAACTCGTGCGAGATACCAACAGTCATATTCGATTTCCATTAACGTTTCGGCATTAACACGTTCTGCAACGTGTCTCCTATTTCTGGACGTAGTTACGCTTTCAATGACACGTTTTCTCGTTTCTAAATGTGGTCACGCCTTTGGTACCGTGTCTCCCGCGTCTAAGTGTAGTAACACTTTCAGTATTATGTTTCCCATTTCTATTAGGTCGAGTCATATGTAACTTCCGTTTTTTTTATCATACATTTATTTTCCTTTCATTGAATAATAAAATTATATTAATTTATTATGTATGACCTTCTCCCACCATCCTGTCAGTGTACCAATTCCTTCCTTGTAAAATGTGGTTGGTTTGGACTGGAAAAAATTGTCGACAGCCTGACTGACTTGCTCTTTAGAATTAAAGGTTTTTGCATTCAAAAGTTTTGTAAGGAACAGAAAAGGTGGTAGTCTGTGGGGGCAAGGTCCAGGGAGTAAGGTGGGTGTGGTAAAACTGCCAGGAAGATGGGAGGAGGTCATATCTAATACATAATAAATTTATATAATTTTCTTATTCAATGAAAGTAAAATAAATGTCTGATAAAAAAAGGAAATTACTTATGACTCGACCTAATACATAAATGTAATGTCTTTCAGTACCGCGTCTCGAATTTAAGTAGTAATATTTTCAGCGCGCATATCTTTCATTTTTAACACTAAGTTTATGGAAGTTCAATGCCCACTTGCGTCTAAATTGAAAATGATCTATAAAAAGAAGTAAATAATGGATAATACATATACCAGTTTATAGAAAGATTCTTTATCTCGATGATGGTTAACATTCATTTCGATATAGCTTTTTAATAATTTCCGCAATTGAAAATACAAAATCGAAGATCCGTCATTTTGACGGGTCCCGTAAACCTTATTCTATTGGTGAATCGGTTGTTAGGTAGTTTAGTAAAACAGTTTTAGTTATTAGTAACTGATCGTTCTTCTGATTACATATAAGATGAACAAATCCCGTAATAACGTAAAGGATGAATAAATTCTCTAAATACGTATGTATTATACAAGATGAATAAATGTTCCGAATACATACAAGATGTATCCCAAGGAACACTTGGGATCAGTGGAATGTATTTTTTAACATGGTGCAAGAAAAACTTAAATTTTTCAGAAATTTATAGCTGAATTCTTGAATAATACAGGCTCAGAAGGTATCGTTAAATGAATGGCTGGATTCACGGTCAATTCAGAGATCACAGGTGCAAAGTAACGCGGAGAGCGATAATTAATCGATCGCTATTTTATCGAGAATGTGATCTAAAAGGTAACTGGCGTTACGTTGTTGCGTTTGTCACGGCCTAGGTATTATGTTACCCGTGTACAGGTATAGTATCTGTCACGTATCGACGAAACTGGTAGGAAAGGTATGCGGACACGTTGCAATCGGCCTAAATATTTGGCACAGCCCATAATCGTGGCTGTTCGATGGTCGTCGGCTGAATTTGCCGAGCTCATTCGACCTTGAAGTATTTTCTTCCTTCGGTTCGATCGAGCAAAAATTTCTTCCTCTTCTTTGGATCGGGTAAGGGTACAAATTTCTGAATTTTTTAATTCTCTAATTCCCAACTTCCCCGATTTTCTAATTTCCTGATTCTCAAATGCCCAAATTCCTTAATTGTTCAATTCCCAAGTTCTTCAATTCCCAAAGTCCCTAATTCCCATCCACTAGTTCCACCAATCCACCACTTCTACAATTTTTCAGTTCCAAAATCCTGACATTCTTAAATTTCTTAATTGTCATGTTTCTAGATTCAAAAGTCTCTAAATACTCGAGCTAACTGTTCAAATTCCCGAATTTCGAAAGCCTCAAATTATCATGTCTTCAAATTGCCAAATGATTATATTCTTAGTTGTCAGAATTCGTAGCTTCCCAAATTGAAAGATTTCGAAATTTATAAATCTACCATTTTCAGAATCTCAAAATTTCCTAAAGCCACATATTTTATTTTAAGCGTTGATAGTATCATAATATTTGGTAATAATTCATAATATGAGTAAAATCAAGGTATCTAACTAATTCTAGACAAAAATTATTGTTACAATTATTTTTGTAAAACTAGGTGATTAACTTATTAACTAACTAACTAGGTAACTAATTATTGACTAACATAATTTATCGAAAAGATTATCAACCTGAATTTTAACCCTTCATTACATGGTTCTCTCAATTATAATAGAAAAACAGAAGTTTTCTAAACTGCCACAAATGAGGATAATAAAAGACTATCAAACGACCATTTCGTTTCATTCATAAATAGGAAGTATTACTCGTTATTAACAGAGTGTAAAAATAGGTATAATACAGAACCGTAATTACAAAAGACGAAGGACCATTCGTAATGAAATATGCAGTTTATTTCCGTTCGCCAAAACTCCAGAATTTCATAGGACATTATTTTATGTAGCATCATGGGCGTAGCCAGGGGGAAGCAGGTGGGGCAGGGAGGGGCAGTTATCCCCGTCTGGAGGGAAAAAGTGGCTTTTGCTCCTACCCTAAAGGGAGTACTGTGTATTTTGCCCCTCCCTAAACGAAAAAATTAAACTAACAGCAGTCATTAACTAACAATTAATATTTTGCATGTATAAACGAATTTAAATTTCGTTAAAAATATCATTAAATTTACTTTTAAACGACTGCGTGTGTAATAAACGGTGCAAATAATCTGAATATAATATAAAAGTGACACCACGATCAGGATCATGTGGTTTGTAACTTTCATATTCCAACGGTGGATGCTAATTTGAAATATTTTCTACTTCATCCATCTTAACTACTTTCCTCTTCAATATTTTTAACTATGCATTTACATAGTAGTACAATTTACATAATACGATTCTATATAATTTGGGAATGTTAGAGTTACGGGTGTTACGTTTTATGCAATTACATGACTGTCTTAACCCCTTGTGCTACGATTTATTCAGCAAGTGCGTCTGCCATAGCTAACTATTAATTACTACAACATTAAAATGATTAAATAAAGTTCGAATGTCGAGGCGGTTTCCCATTTAGTGATCTTTGGTCACGCTAATTACAATTAGACCGAAGTTGAACATTTCACTGTATTAAAAATATTAACAAAGTCTACCATATTTCAACAGCGAGTGCGTCACGAGTGTAGCTCGTAGTTGTAGGGCAACGGGTTAACACTTTATTATTTACGATATCAGATAGAGTTACAAGTATTATCTCCGGAATGTTACCGACGTACGCACCGGTAAAATATATTTCAATATGGCGACGTAATTCTAGAAATTGATCGATTTACATGGCGATATAATTTTAGGGCAAAATGAGGTTAAAGACTTTATAACAGGGAAAACCAGTAAACTAAACTAAATTAACCTCCTGATCTTTGTACAAATATTTTATCCAACCCGATCGACCAAATAGGCCTGGTTCAAACGCGATGAGGTGAACCTCGACCCCAATCGTTGTTAATTCTCGTTGAGCCCACCAGAATCTCGATACTCCTCCATTTTTCTCACCTTACGCTATTCCGTTAGTGCACCCCTTTTATCGTTCATGAAGGTAATATTAGAAGCTGGCAGCTGAAACAGAGTTCTCCAACAAATGAAGTTCGCACGGAGAACCTTTAATTAAGGCGGATTGGTCTAACACGTGGACCAGGCCTCTCGTGTCGCTGAAAGTACATACACACGCGTTACATGACCTTCCCTATCCACCTTGGCTCGTTCGTTTATAACTGCAACGAGGTAATGAAATGGCCAGTTGCGTTGGAATTCTTCGGGTTGCGATGAAATACCGAGATGATCGTTCAGATATCGATCACGTTCCTTCCTACCGTTGCCGATGTTGCCCCTTTTGTAATCAACGAGTCGAACGAGGGGCCTTCAGTGTCGGCAGATTGATTTTTCAAGCAAAATGGGCTTGTTAACGAGTCGCGAGCCTCGACGAACGGGTAATAAGCTTAAGCACGTGGATCGTTGCTTCCTGCTGAAATTCGGTCGAAATTAAAATCATAAACGAATTCGGTGCGCGTGTATTCTTAACTCGCAATAATTCGCGAGATTTCTTTATGAATACCTTATTCTTCTTTAAGAAAAGGTGTGCGCAAAGTGTCCAGTTTGTTTGGAAAAACTTCGGCGAATTTGATTCAGTTCCATAACTATATCGACCTCTTTGTTTCTATTATCGTTAAGCCAACTAGGGTATTAATATAATAATAATATACCGGAGTAGACATTCTAAAAGCCGATCAGTGATTGTTATAGTGTTTCTTGCGCCGATTACGAATCTGCAATCCGTTTTTCGTCAGCACATACAGTTTTTGAGAAATTTGATTTTGAAGAAAAAGGACATTTTCGAAATTCAAACCAATTTCGTGAGGTAACTATGAAAGATACTGAAATTCTGTTTACACTCAAAGATTCTGTAGACTTTCCTGAATACAACGGTATATGCTTTTTACGCATTCCGAATATTTAAACATGTTTAAACGATCATTGAACGCACAGAGACGCCGATTTTGTTCAAATTTTTACATATATTTTTAAATTTATTTTAAAACGTAAGGATTGCAGATTCGCAATCAGCGTAAGAAATAATATAATAATCACTGATCAGATTTTAGAACGATTGGCTGTTGGACATTGTAATTAGCAGTTACTTTGAAATTGTGGATGAAATTGAAGATGAATAAAAAAATGATAAAATATAAATTGATATACACGTTGATCCTTTATTGTTATAAAAATCAATATAGATATCAAAAAGATCGTGTTAAGAAATTTTCTATGTTAAAATAACGAACTTTAAGGCGGTCGTTCGACGGTTTTCGCAGTTTAGTGTTAACTTAAGTTCTCAGCTGGAAATGATGGATAATATTCTTTAAATATTAATTTGTAGCGTGTGAACGACAAATTATTAGCAGAATTGGTAAAGTAAATATTCACCTGATTTGTATAAAAATTGGCATGAAATCTTGAGGGATTTGTATATTTATGCGACGCACTGTATACTTCGATATGTTGCACTTCATATTAATCCCAGTATTAGGCCTCCCTAATGAGACTTCTCTTGTTTTTGCCATTTCTCTTATTTGCTATTTTTATAAATATTAGGCTGATTAGCCACGAATGCAACGGGGTCAACGCAACTATTTCTACATGAAAATGAAACTATTTTTATACGCGAAGCAAAGCTTCATTTTCACATTTCCTCCTGTAAGAAAAATCCTTCCTGTAGGGCACGTTTCTTGCCTTATTTATTCGAATCAAATGAAAAATATGTATATCTCTTCGCTTTAATTATTTTTCAAATTTATTCAAATGTTAAATATTTCTTACATTAAGTAATTTACTTGTAAACGTATAATACAGCTCACATTAATTTATTCCATATAGAAGTTATAATATAGCTTATATTAATTTGTTCGATGTGTAAGTGCATAATATAGCTTACATTAATTTGTTCGACATATAAGCGTATAATATAGTGTACATTAATTTATTCTGTAGAATTTATAGATTAATTCGACATAAATTCTATCGAATTTTTAGTAGTCATTGCTATCAAGTAACAATTATTGTCAATAAATATCCTTGAAACAAATTATTTGTATTTCTTCGAAATCAAATTTCTGCGAAGCAACAGCTGATATAATAATGATCGAATGCTAAAAATCCGAAAAGAATATTGTGGTACAATGATCAATTACGAAAACAAAAATTGAATTAAATCACTTACGAAACCAAATATGAAATTAAATCAATTACGAAATCAAGAATGAAATTAAATCTGTTTCGTGTTTTTCAAATGTGGTGTAGTAATTTTTGTCCTGTTCATTTGTAACATGGAAAATGATTGATTCAGGCTAGACATAGCGATTTTACGTGAGATTGCTTCGACTTATAACATGCCACGTGCAAATGCAACGAATTATGCTGATACGAGCATTTCAACTATATTCGCCTGGCGCAGTTGCATGAATTATAGGCGAAATAGCACTTTCAATCGATGCACGTAGTTATTAATACCTAATTAGTGAGAGTAAATTTATCGTATTTTGTAACGATTCCACAGACCGTTTACCTTGAAACGAACATCACGGAAGTATACTGTTTTAATGGCTGTTAGACACGCTACGCTGCAACATTATGGCATGATAATAATTTAGATTTGCCTCTTCTTGTTTATTAAAAAGAACAAAACAAGAAGTAGAAAGAAATTGTTACTCGAGCGTCCATTATGCACGTAATCCGCATTTATGAATACCACACATTTAAACGTACACCAGGCAGTAATTTGCCAGTCGCAAGGATACTAATATTTATATTAAAATTCATTTCATCGGCTGTTTGCTGGCATTTGTTTCGCAAAATTTAAAATTCAAATGTTTCCGAGAAAACAGCTCGTACGATACAACAGGAAGTAATTTACGGTGAGTTCATCGAATGAACTTGTAATTTTGACCAACGTGGTTTCTGAGCAAAAATTCTCGTGCGAGTTTCTCAAAATATAAAAGGCACAATTCAGACAATTCACATCCGTCGAATTACGAAACTATTGTTACGTAAATCGAATGAATAACCATTTTGAAAATATTAGGTTGGTGCATATGAATGGTCGGATTTTTAAGTAAATTTATAAAACTGCATATTTTTTTTCAAAAGCTGTTTATTTAATCAAAATATGATTCATTTGCTTAAGTACACTTTTCCCAACGAGATTGTAATGTATATACGGGGTGTCCCAAAAGTGTCGAAGGAGCCGGAAATAGGAGGTAAGTGGGGTCATTCTGAACAACTTTTTCATTTGCAAAAATGTCGTATGGTGCTTAATTTTTAAATTATTAACGAAAAACACCGACGAATCAGAGCGCGAGAATCGCGCGCGCTCGGTGCCAGAAGTGTAGGCCCGAGTTATAATTGGCCGTGGTCGCGATCGAATCGTGTGGCGCGCGATTCTCGCGTTCTGATTGGTCGGTGTTTTTCGCTGATAATTTAAAAATGAAGCCCCATACGACATTTTTGCAAATGAAAAAGTTATCCAGAATGACCATACCTACCTTCTATTTCCGGCTCCTTCAACACTTCTGGGACACCCTGTATAATTGTATTAAGGAAATTCTGATCTTTGGAATCAATAAACTCTGACATTGAATTTTTCATACCCTCTTCATTTTCACAGCGTTTAGTCCCTGAAAACAGTTCTAAATGTTTAAAAAAGTTGACAGTCGGTTAACGAAGAATCTGATAAATAACCTGGGTGTTGAAAAATGTCATACTTCGACTCCCAGAGCAGTATTGGATCATGCCGATTAATGTGTGATGGGTGTACAATTTCCAATTCTTTTTTCATTTCTTAAACTAGCCGCAAATTTCGTTCGTTGACAGTATTTTCCTCAAACGCACGGTTTATATTGCCGGTAACTCTTGCAGCATTATTGCCAAATTTATATTCGTATAAAAAAAATTGCACGAATATCGGCTGAATGTATATCGGTACAAAATACAAAACAAATAACAAACGGAAACACTTTTAAGAAAATCTTCTTTGTTGAAATGTAACTCTGACAAAGGACAGTAAAACTATGAAAGAGGTTGTGCCAAACACGAAAACATAAGGAAAACATGGTGACAAAGGTTCACATAACAGAAATTCCTACATTTCACATGCACCAACTTAATACAGCGGGCGGCCGACAACTTGGCCGGTGAGGACTACCGATTGTTTACAGTTTTCAGGTCAACTAGTGTGCATGACCACTCAAACCAATAAATTCCGTCGGGGAAAATGGGTTAGATTCGATAAGACCATCTTTTTTTTCGGCCAATTACTGCCGTCGCGTCGGAACGTCAGGTCAAACCTCCTCACCAGCCAAGTTGTCGGTTGCCCGCTGTACTTTCCTTCCTGTTCGAATATTTGAATTTTGCCGCTGAAATCTTCCACGGTGGAAGTCTCTTGAACGAAGTTCATTAATTGATAAATCGCCGTGCAGAAGAGTGTAGCAATTTCGATAATAAAGTTGTAACGATATCGATATTCGCATCGGGGTTCGATCGGGCACGTGGCATTGGACGAATTTCAGGCACCTCCCGTATTTTTCTCGTTTTAACAGCAACGAGATTATCGCGCGTTTCTTTAATGACTTTTATGCATGCCACGTTATTATATCATGTTTCGCCGTTTCGTATCTCGTTTATGCGAAATCGAGTTCTCTACGAAACGCTCGATCAATTTATACCCGCGAGCTTAATCGCGATTCACACGTGGCAACAGCCATTAAAGTTAATAACGAACCGGATCGCTGTTTTTCCTATCTCTGACGCAACTTTTTTAGATTATTTTCCCCGTGCAACAGTGCAATCAGCGACTTAATGTTCGGGAACAAATGCAATGAAATGAGTTCTGTGAAAGTTGCAATTATAAACGCTCCGTGTGCGCTTTTTTTCCCCCCGCCATCTGTAACGCGAGTTTTCGCATACCTTTTACGACGCGAAAAATGGTAGACACCGTTCGACGCGATCGGTGTTTGTGAATTACTTACTCATCGGACTAAATTGAATACATTTTAATTCGTACGTTCGCCTGCTCCGGGAAGTGCGATGACTTTTATTTCTTCCCGTTTGATTCTCTTTGAAATAACATTTTGCATTTCTCCTATTTACAGAATCCGCACTTTCCTTCGATGTAACATTCCCGCTCGTTACAAATTACTTTTACTTTGATATTTCGTGTTATGCTTGGATATCGTAATTGAGATATCGAGATTCTGATTAGGGCAGTTTTAACAAAATGGTCAAATTCAATGAAAAAGTTGAATTGGCTGCTGTTACGACAAAGTAGTTGTCATCGTATTTCGTTTACTGCTTCGGTTACATTTTTGTAACTTCTTTTACAAAACTTTTTTTGGACATTGTAATGTAGACTATGCACTACAAAAATAATATAATACAAATTATGTTGTACAAAAATGATATAATATGTATAAATTGTCTGATACAAAAATGATATAATATAAATTGTGTGATACAAAAATTATATCATATAAATTGTATGATACAGAATTATATAATTCAAAATTATGTGTAACTATACAAAATAATATAATACATAACTACAGTACATACTATAATACATACATAATGATGCTTGATAATACAAATCATCGACATTGCTAATAATCTGAGATTTGTTTACTAAACGAGGATTTGTATAATTCAAACGGGAATTTATAATTAAACTGTTATTCAGAAAAGAAAAAGTGAATATGAAAAACAATTATCTCATATAAAAGCCCATTAAAGAAACAAAATTTACAATTAAGAGTAAATTTGCGAAAGCGTAGTGAAAAAATGCTGTTATTTTTCTTATAAAAAAATAAGAAATAGAAAAACAATGATCCCGCTGCTATTATGTAAAAATGAAATATAGAGAAACAGTGATCTCGTGTCTTTTACAAAACATATAAAACATGACAAAATAATGATACGTAAAAATGAGATATGTAAAAATAATGATCGAATATCCATTTTGTACTTCCGTAAATAACTGTTTAATTATAGAATTCTCCTCCTTTATTTTCTGTTATTACGTAAATATGTTATTACACGTATTATTATATTAGGGGGACCGGAAAGTAATGTTGTTTTTTTGCAGATAAATTTTTCATACGTTTTTAATTTTAATTAATGATGCAATCACCCTCGTTATCGACAACCTTTTGTCATCTATTGTACAAATTTTCTATGCCGGATCGATCAAAATCAATTGATTTTTGATCAAAATATCTGAAGAAAACGAGTGCACCGAAACGACAATACTTTCCGGTCCCTCTAATATATCTTCTATTAGTGTCGTCGATTTTTTATCCCCAAAACGGCTCAGTCTCAATATTTTCTACGTTCGCACAGAAAATCGACCTTCAAAATGCACAAACAGGTAATTAAAACCAATTTTCCTCTTTTCTAAATATCTATCACTTTGATCGATTGATAATTCGATCAAGTTTACCGCAGTTCATACATTCATTGCGGTATTTTACACTTCGCCGGTAATATATACAGAGAACGTAAAGTTTCGCAACATTCACGGCACGCGATTTAATTACATGTCCGTACATTAAAAGAATTGCAACACGGCGAATGTATTTCTGTTTCATCAAACGAGCCGAGGCGTTTGTTTCTCTCAAACGCGCAATCGACGCTGGAAATCAGTTCCCTTTAATCAGTTTAATCAAACGTTTCGTGGTCACGAAGAAAGATCGCGATCTCGATTCCTCCTTTTCTCTGTTGTTTGCTTAAACATTCGACACGATTAATTATTGCTTAACGAGGATTCGTCAGAGGCGATTGTTATCTACGGTAATAATCGATAGTTTCATCGACAGCGTGGGGTTTGTATTATTAAACAAAAAATTTTCACCGCAAACGATGATTTATTGAAATCGATAGGCGATTACGAAGACGATATTAATTCGTTTAATCTGTTTCTCCATTTTCTGGTTTTAACCCTTTGCACTCGAAATATGACGCACACTCACTTTGTTTATCGCAGCAACTTGGAATAGATACTTTTTAAATAAATCTATAATATTGTATATATGATGAATAAACATAACGAAACAGCTAATAGAGGCAATAAATAATAGACAGATAATAATTTCAATTTATCAAACTTTTCAACCAAAGGGTTTTAGAGTTGCCATCTGATACCAGTAAAAGTACTGTCGAGTGTAAAGGGTTAATACTAGGCTCCATGGATGTCCGATGACCAGTTATTATCGGATTAGAAATAAAGTACAACGACAAGTAAATGGGGCATGAAATATTAAGACGAAGTTAGTTTATACCATTATTCCGCATCTGGATAAAATTTCATTTTTATTTCGACAAAAGCATTAATAATTTTTTTAATTAGGAGAAATGGTATTTGACATGCGTCATTTCGACATGCTCTGTCAATCCAGTGTTAATGGCATTAATGTTTGTAGTATAAGAATATAGTAGCTTGTAATTATTGTTATGACGGGAGAGTATGGACGTTGGAGGTAATTTTATTAGTATTCTTTTGGTGTTACTAGTAGATTTGAAACATCCTAAATAAATATATTTAAAAGAGCAGTTGTTTATTACCTATATCATATAGTACCTATATATAACTATGTAACTATATAATTTAGTAGCTATATTTATTATAGGTTTATGACTAATTGGGGATTTGGAAATTTGAAACATTTAGGGGGTAGGAAATTAAGAAATTTTGGGAATGCAAGGCTTTGAGAATTTAAGTGGTTGGAAATTTTGAAAATTTGGGATTTAGAGATATACGAATTTGGGACATGGGGAATTTGGAAATTTAACAGTTTGAAAGTTAGTACATTTGGATGACTGGGAAATTGAAAATTGGAGGATTTGATCATTGTATAAATTTTAGGGTTTGAAAATTTGTTTTGGCAATTTTATTAATTTGAGAATGTGGAAATTTGGAAATTGGAATGTTTGAGAACTTCGAAGTTTCAGAATTTGGAGAGTTTAGGAATTGGAGAATTTGTAAATTTGCAAGTTTGAGAACTTCAAAATTTGTAAATTCGGCAATTTCATTAATTTGAGAATGTGGAAATTTGGGAATTGGAATGTTTGAGAACTTCTAAGTTTCAGAATTTGGAGACTTGGAAATTTTGGTGTTTAGGAGTTGGAGAGTTTGTAAATTTGCAAGTTTGAGAATTTCAAAATTTGCAAATTTGAGTATTTTTATCTTTGAAAACTTTAAATTTAGGAAATTTTAGGTTTCGAGACATGAGAATCCCTACATCGGTGACCATGAAAATTTGAGAATTCAAGAATTTCGAAATTTGGCAATTTCTAAATTCCTAAATTAAAAAATTAAAAATTAACATCCTCGATTCTCTACAATCGAAAACAATCAATAATAATAATATTCTCGATCGTACGTGTTTCGAGTAATTTTTACGATAAGATAATTGGTAATTTGACTTTTATTAATCGGAAACATAATTCATCTTATACGATTCTCATCATAATTCGAGGTTCCGAGTAAATTGGTGACGTTCACGCACAGAAACCATTCATTTCTAAGTCAAGCTAAAACTGCCGCGATTAATTACGAATAACAATTTTTTATTGCTGTATTACCGTAAATCACCAGGTTATAGTACGATCAAACTTATTCCTTTTTCTATTCTTCGCGATAATACAAGAAACTAGCGTTATCACATAATATACGTTTTCACTAATTGGATTCTTGCGCGGGGTCGTAAGGTTACACGCAATCTGTTTATTATAAATTGCTTGTTCCCTGTTCGAGTCTTTATTAATTAGTTCCTTTAACGTCTTCATCTGATCGTTTCTTCGGTTACACGTTTCGATCGGGTCTTGATGATAGATCGATGGTGCAAATTATCCCATTAACCATGCGTGTATGATTCATCGTATAATTTCAAAAATGCGACATTAAACAGGTATGCTAATTTCGCTTCAATAATTTATATTCAATGATTTATAGAAGAAATATTTATTCTTTGTTAATTTTCTTTCGTTAGGATATTTATTGCTTAATAAATATTAGGGTGGGCCATAAGTTTTTTTCCTTTTGACACGAAATAAGTACACAGTATTTATTGTTTAAAGTTGATTTGACAGATAAAGTATCTCCCAATCTTATTAATAATATACATTCTTATCCATTAAAAGTGTCCACTAGTATTAACTTAATATCCATTAGAACTAACATTGAATAAAATCAAACATTGATGACTTATATTAGGATGTTTCGTAAGTTCCTTCCTTTTTGATATGATATAAAAATGCAATTTTAAGAATATTTTGCAAGTAATCCCCAATAATAACAGTAAGGGCAAATAATAATGTTTCCTGAGAGATAGGAGAAGGTGATAGAGCAGAATAGTTCATATGTAATGCAACTAATCAACCTGAAAAAATAAGTACCAAGTATTTATTTCATATCAAAGAAGGAAGAAACATATGGGACATGCTATTATTATCAATGTATATACACATACTTTATTTACATCAAAATTATGTTAAAACACGAAAAGGAATTTATAAAATGTATAAATTGTATTTAAAAAATTATATTAATAATGTTAAAGAATTATATTAAATTGTTAAAAAATGGTAATTATAATTACCATATTCGTAAAAATTTACTAGTGCCTGATGATATAATGCGTGACACTCTAAAATGTTGGTCTAACACGTTTTACTAAAACTCGTAATGATTTATCGCCTGGTAATTTAACGCGCGGCGATCTAACATATGGTGATCTAACGCGTGCCGATTTAACGCGTTGTTGATCTAATACACAGTGATTTAACTCGCTGATGATCTTGCTCCTGGCAATTTTACACATGGCGCCCTTTGATGATCTAACGCGAGGTAATGTAATGCGCGATGATGTAACACGCGGTACTCTAATGCGTGGTGATGTAACACGCGGTAATCTATCTCGCACCGTTTTGACGCATTGGTGGTGTAACTCGTGATAATCTATTTCGCGCCAATTTAACGCATTGGTGATCTAATGCGTGGTAATTTAACGCGTCAATGATGATCTTACTCTTGGTAATTTTACACGTGGTTCTCTAACCCGTCGGTGATCTAATACGAGATAATCTACCGTGTGCTGGTATAATATGTGACGATGTTATACGCGGTGGTTTAATTCGTAGCGATCTAACGCGTGGTGATTTAATACATATATGGTAATTTAACGCATGTAATGTGCGGTAATGTAACGCCCGGTTATCTAACGCATCAAAGATTTAATATGCATTGATTTAACGCGCTGGTCATCTAATGCGCGACGATTTAACACATGGTGCTCTGTCGCGTGGTGATTTAACTGGTAGGGATCTAACGCGTGGTAATCTGATTTGTACCTAACTAAAGCTTGACATGTAGTCATCTGTTGAGAGGTTATCTAACTTGTAACTATTTAACACGCGGTAATCTAACTTGTAGCTATCTGACGCGTGGTAACCTAACTTGTACCTAATATGGTGAACTGTCATATGGTAATTTAACTGCTAGGTATATAACGCGTGGTTATCTAATTTGTAGCGATCTAACGCGTGGTTATGTAAATCATAACTTCCTAACGCATGGTAATCTACTTTGTACGTAACTAAAGCTTGACGATTTAATATATGGTGGTCTGTCGTGAGGTTATCTAACTTGTAACTATCTAACACGCGGTAATATAACTTGTAGCTATCTGACGCGTGGTAATTTAATGCGTGACAGCGTGACTCATGCTGATCTACCGCGTGGTAATCTAACTTGTACCTGTCGAACGCGTGATGATCTAATTTATAGCGACCTCACACGTAGTTATCTAATTTGTAGCCATCTAATGCGTGGCAATCTAACTTGCAACGAGTTAAAGCGTGGTTATCTAGCTTGTAGCTATTTAACGTGTAGTAATCTAATTTGTATTTAACTAACGCGTTGTGATCTAACGTTTGATGGTGTAACACATGGTAATCTGTCGTGTGGTAACCTACCTTGTAGCGATATAACGCGTGGTTACCTAATTTGTAGCGATCTAACACAAGTCATCTAATTCGTTGCGATCTAATGTATGATAATTTAGCTTGCAACGAGTTGAAGCGAGGTGATCTAAGTTGTAGTTATTTAAAGCGTGGTAATGAAATTTTTAGCTATTTAACGCGAGGTAATATAATTTGTGGTGCTCTAACGCACGATAGTCCTAGTTGAAACAATATGAAGCGTTGTTATCTAACTGTGCTATCGAAAGTGCGATTATCTAACTTGTAGCTACTTAACGCGTGCTAATCTAATTGTTATCGATCTAACGTGTGATAATCTAAGTTGCAACGAGCTGAAGCGTGGCTATATACCGTGTAGGTATCCAGCGCGTAGTAATCTAACTTGTAGCTAACTAACGCGTGATTATCTAATGCGTGACTTTAAGTGTCGTTGATTTAGCAGGTAGCTATTTAAAGGAGGAATTTTTCTCACACAAAAATTTCACTTATCAGCGTGCATAAATAATAATTCAGGTACCACTATATCATCGCGAAATTAAAAATCCCTAATTCGAGCAATATGCATTACGAATATTTGACTGAACGTGCCATGTTTCACTGGATGGTGTCCCATGACGATAGCAACTGCGGCTGCCTCGCGAATTATCGTAAAACGCGAATAGGTTGTGGCTGTTTATGATATTAGTTCACATTGACTGCGAAAATTACCATTGGCCGTAAACTCGCCTCGCTTCTTACGATTCCTTTACGAGCTTTGCACTTTAGTTGGCAACTTTGCACGGTCGTATCGGCGATGTTCGAGCAACGAATAGTCGGTGCCTAGAGATAAGGGAACTTTTACAGAGCGCGGTGAATATCGACTGACCACGATATCCCTAGGGACGTCATTTTATTACGAAATGTTTAGCGCCGCGATGGTAAATCGGCGAAACTAACCGGCAACGTTGTTACTTGCACAACGTTGAATCTCTGTATTCGGCGATATAATTGAAGATAAAGTAACGACAGATATGCCGAGTGTGCGTTCGAGCAGTATTTCCTCGGAAATTATACGGTGTTTCGTTTTATGCGAATATCGAACAGTGTCTGTGAATTTTCTTTCCGTTATATTTAATGGAGGATTTCGAAACATGGAAAACGAGATGTTTGATGACACTAAAGTACCGTAAAACGACGTAAGAGGAACGTGAAAAGGCACTTGTGCCGTGTGAATTTGAAGCCCCGAAGTTGCTGAAAATGACTAGACGAAATGATCGTTGTGAAATCATCGTTAATGCTTTTAATATAAAATGGCTAATTGACAGCTATGACAGGCCGTGACCGATGTGGAAATAAAGTCTATCGCGATTTCCTGACATAAAAGTGCCGTAAAATAATACTTACATGTTATCTATTTAAAGGTTAAGCCTTTACGAAATTTGCTGTACAACCGTTTTATCGATACATTCTATTCAAAATGGCTGGTTGCGAGGTGTAATGAACAGTGATCAATTTCGAGACCTTTAAACTCTGAAGTCTGACACACTTTGATGACACAAAACTGTTGTAAACTAGCATTTATATTACATCTATTTTAAATTAAATTAGTATTTATATTATATCAGTTCTAAATTAAAATAGCACTTATGTTACAACGAGCGTAATATTTCTTGAAAATGAATACACACTTGCAATATGCAATGCTCGGTGGTCAATTAAACGATATCTGATCTGGAACTGTACAACGTCTGCCATGATTTCATGACATAAAAGTGTCGTAAAATATCATTTGTATTACGTCAATTTGATGTTTAATCCGCCTTAAAATTGATCGTATGTATCACTCGTTAACATTCTTGAGTAATATGGAAGTGATATAAAAGAAACAGATAATAAAACTGTTGGTGGTCACTTCAAAATATAGTCTGCCATAATTTCACGACATAAATATGTTCGAAAGTAATATTTAAGTCATATCAATTTGAAGCTTAATGTTTCATAAAAATTACTGTATTCGAGCACCATTCGTTCGACAAATTTTCGACTAACAATAATATCAATTCTCACATTTACAAATTCTTTTATTTTTTTTTTATTTTAGGGTTTAAAGTCGCATCAACATCAGAGGTTATTAGCGACTGTCTACTAGTTTAGGTACTTATTGTTATTTGCTGGTTACTTGAAGGGAGAGAAAAACCGGTTCTATAGAGTTTTATATCATATTGAGGATTCCGAAATTGAGGATTTCCAAATTGTCAACTATCATAATTGTTCAGAGATCGGTCAGGATGTCCTGAGCGGAGGGTCGCTAGTTTTATCCTGACGAGGACACGGAGTACAAGTTACGTAAATGGCACAGGAACAGCACAAAACGATTCACACACGGTTAATTTACTTATTTTATTTCACAAACACGATTAGATCGGTAAGTCTAGGTTTACAATAGTCTCTTCGGTTAATCTCAGGAATACTTTTCACGTCGGTTAAAACCTCTGTTCGCTTCGGATTCAAAACTTATTCTACCGTAACGATCGCTAGTTAGGACAATAAAAGGTCGGTTGAAAAGTCGATCGATACGGGTCGATATACATCGATGTGTGATCGATGCGCGCCTATACATCGATCACAGTAGAAGCGCCTTCACACAACAGTAACATATGTAGTCGTGAAAGCACCCGAGGCAACGGAATAAAAAATAAATCGAATCTCTAAACAATAATTATCAATTCCCTCATTTTCGAATTGACATATTCCCTAATTTCTGACTTTTCACATTCTTTAACTTTCAAATTTGCGAACCCATTAATTTCAAAATTCTATCATTTACACATTGAGAGATTCATATATACACAAGTTACAAAAAGTGCGAATATCTGAATCTCCAGATTAATGGATTTATAAAATTCAAAAGGTCTAACATGGCACAATACCGAAGTATCAATCTTCGATTTGGATGAAACAGCAGAAATGTAGTTCTCATAAAAATATTCGACACGTATTTTTTTGTTGCTGCTGATATTCACTTTAAGGGGGTAAGCCCTCAAAGTTCGGGGTGTACAACACATTTTGTTGTGTATCTTGGAAACTATTAGAGACAGAGCGTTACTGTGAATTGACGAAATTTGTGTTTTCAAACGGCGAATTTCATAATGTAAAACAATTTGCTAAATTCCTATTTGTTTAAACAATATCTTTAATCTTTTTTCTTCTCCATTTGTACAAAGAAACTACATATCCATATATAAAATACGGGCAAATTGGAATTTTTATGTTTTTGTTATAAAAAGAGATATTATATTTGGAATTTTTTCATATTTTATGGCGTACGAAACACCAGATGGCATATAATAATGGCTAATAATGGTTAAGTTTCATGAAAATCAGAGAGTGACACTTCGGTATGGTCCCTTGTAAGTCTTAGAATAATAACATTTTCCAGTTTTCAAATTTCCACGTTACTACATTCATATGTCTTCAATTATCCATAAGTCTATTTTTCGAAATTCACAAATTTCCAACTCCGCGAATATTCAAATCTCCAAATTTTCAAGTGTTCCTATTTCCATATTCTCAAATCCCTATATGTCCACGTTCCAGAAATTCCGCATTTCAAAACTCTTAGATTCGCACCGCCGAAAATGCTCATATTCACACATTCTCAAATCCCCAAATATCCAAATCCGTAAATTATCAAATTTCCAAATATTCAAATTTGGATTATCAAATCTTCAAATATCCTAATCTCGATTATCGAGCTTTCGAATGTACGAATCTCTATATTCCTGAATTCCTGAATGTCGCTGTTTGCTAAAGTCTATATTAAAAAGTCCGCACGTCTCGTTCCAAATAAATGAAATTCCTGCCGCTTTTATCAATCGCGCACGCAAACATTGTTTCCTACACGCGAATATGCGGTAGTTCGCAAGAAACGTACGATGGTGGAATGATTCGACTCGGTCCGTATATCCGACAGGAACAATCGTTCGTAATCGTAATTACTACATTCCTATCGAGCTTGTAGGCAATCGAAAAACACGAAAACAAGCCAGAATACACGCTAGGTCAGCTCTGTGATAGCGGCAAATCGATAGCTTATCGGCATTAACGATATTCAGGATAGCCAGCTTGGTGGCTGAAAGGTGGTACTAATAAAACATACGGTACACCGAGCCACGAAATTAGTATCTACGATTTCCAATTTATGGACCGTAGCAAGACTAACTTATCACTATTACGAACGCGTCGATATATCACCGGTGCAACGCAATCTGTTCTCTATATCCGCATTGTACAGCGACAGAAAACCGCGTTGTAAAATATCCGCGTCGACCGTTCCGTTTCGCGTCGGATAATAAAGATGTCGCGAAACTTCGCTCTTTCGTTCTCGTTTCACTTGTTCTGTTTATTTCTTGGCCGACATTTTGATGCCGCACTGACCGATTAATCGCTTAGAGAAATTAGTGATTAATTAGAGCAGTAAAGGGCGGTATCGTGCAACTATCTCTAGCTTTACTATTACGAGTTTTTAACTCTCTCTTTATAGATTCTTAAATTTAGGAATTTAGATATTTATTGGAATTGTGGAACGTTTACATTTGTACGTTCACTAGCCTTCAAGTATCAAAGCGTCTGAATTTTCAAGTACCTAAATTTTGTACGTTATTTACTCTCAAGTTTCTCAAAATTTAAAATTCCGGTGTTTCTAAATTTTCAGATTTTTGTATTACTAAATATACGAATTTTTGAATGTACAAATTTACAAATTTATGAACTAATGAATTTACAAATTTACAAATTTATAAGTTTTTAAAAATCAGACTCTTAACTCTTGTTATTTCTACATTTCTAGATTTCTAAATCCTTAAGTAATGACATTGTCAAACTTTCAACTTCTTAAACATTGTAAATTCTCATTTCTCAGTTTTCTAAATTGCCTCATATAGGAATTTTCTAATTACCAACCTTTCTCAATATCAAATTTCATAAAATTTAAAATCTCAAGTCCCCACGCACCGATAAAGGGAAAATTGAGAATCGTAAAATGAAAATTAAAGTTGAGAATTGTAGAATTGTAAAATCGAGAAATATAGAGGTTTGAGGGTATACAAGTATAAAAAAATACACATTTAACAATATAGATATTATAAAACTCGAAGACTGAAGAATACAGAAATTTTTAAAACCCTAAATTTTGCAGATATTGACATTTGTACTATATAAATTAAAAAAAACATGGGTGTATAAGAATTGGAAACACTAGAGATTTAAGAAAACAGAAATCTGTAAATTGAGAAATATAAGATGTTGAATTGATTCGCAATAAATAAACAGGTATATTGACAAATTGCAACTCTAGCCGAACGATTATATACCAATTTTGGTTATATACGCAATCATGATTTTAGTCGTCTGAAACAAATAACTGAATTTTGCAACGCAATATACTTTTATCCTAAAACAGTAACATTTATAAAAATTTGAGAATTTAATAATTAGAATCGAGAATTCTTTCACGAGATAGGGATGTATATACATTTTGCAACAATATTGCCAATGTACAGTCGTGGACAAAATTAAATGGACAGGTATCATAAATAACAAAAGGTTAATTTAATTTAACTAATAATGCCTATAAATCAAAACTTTATTGCACAATTATATACATTAAATAAATCAATGCTTTTCCAAGTCTGCAAAAACATTTTACGTTCTAAATTTATTTAAAACATTATAATAAAACAACAAATCTTTTCACATTTCTGCAATGTCCACTTAATTTTGTCCATGACTGTATATGTCCGTCTTCCACAACGGAAGATAAATACTATTCACTAGTCCAATAAATACTAATTCCTGGAATAGGTGATAAATCAACAGGATTAATATTGACGATGTCCGTCTTCTAGAAAATCTGTGAACGCGATGCCCGCCGTTGTTTTTCGTTTTATTCGCAGGTGACCGAGCAAAGAATTTTCATTCGCGTAATCATCGCTCGTAAAAGTCCAGCTTGATTTAATCGTTCCCGACGCGGCCAGCGTCCATTTTCTTTCTAATTGCACGCTGGCTACGTTAATCTCTCTCTCCTTCCTCATTTTTCCCGGACCCTTGTCTTTTTTTCTCGCGACATTTTTCGAATCAACAATGGAATGCGTTTGCCTTCCATTTTTTTTGAGACACGCGATCTCAAACCAACCATGTTAATAGCCAATCGCGTTAGAGTCATCAGATTCATAGAGATTGCGTTGGGAAATGTAAGAAATAAATTTTGAAAGTGCCACTTGACATCCGAGGAATATTCCACAAATATGTATGTAATACTGGATATACTGTTATTGTAAAGTAAGTCGAAAATATACAATAAAATTTTATTTCAAAAGGCTTGATTTTCAAGAAACTTAAATTTGAAGATTCGTATCAATATTAGTTAAATGATTTGTTTATAAATCATTAAAATAATTGCAATTCTTTGATGAATTCTGTGATCAGTGAATGTCAGACTCCCTGACTGTTCCACCAGAAACTTGCATCACTTCACCCAAATGAAATGTCACAGAATATAATCAAAAATCATTGAACCACTATTAAACAAATAGTATAGTCGGTCCTGATTAACAGTAAAACCACCAAAGGGGTCAAATGAACATTCTACAAATTTCCTACTACAAGTGACTTTGTAATACTGATCCTTTTGACACATATGCTGATTGTCATCCAGATACAGAATCTATAAGTGTATTTATTTATGTTTCATCGTTTGTTCATTTATTTTTCAACTACAATTTTAACATCAAAATAATAGTGCATTGTACATCGGTAGTTGTAGTGCTAAATTTACAAAATATAATTATTCGCGACATTGTCGAAGCTAGAAAGCACAAAGATTGATGTATACAAGTAGGTTCACGAATTTAATCGACCAATTAAATCGCAATTACTATCAATTTTCTTCGCATTATTATGTAAATGTATTCGCTGGGAACGTCTTTGCCACTGTATTGTTAGAGACATTTTTATTCGTTTCTATTTGATCGAGGATCAAATAAAGCAGAACCGAGGACGACGTTTCAAGGTAAGGTTGACCAGGGTCGACAGTATCGAATGAAACGAAATTGAATGAAACAGAATGGGCATCGATCCGACCCGACGGATTGTTGAACGCGGCCGATCTCCGTTCCAGCGAATTATCATAATTAATTTTACAGGCGAATTCGAATTCAAAGGCTGTCGGTCAGCCGTCTATTCATTAATATCTATTATGTAAACGTTTGGCCCGATTCATTCTGGTAACGAGCGGCCATTGTTTGCCTATCATTGTGTCCTGGTCCTAGTCCGTTGGCACAATTGCTTCTACGCTTCGAAAGTTCGGGTGTCACTTTTATTCTTTCCACTTCGTGTTTCTGTTGCCTTTATACTTTATTCCACCTTTGTCACGTACGAGACCCACTCGAGTTTGATCTACCTTGGCCATCGAATTGGAACTGTTTAGGATTATCGACGTTTTTCGTTCTATCAGCAAAGCCTCTAGATGTATGCAAATTTCAACGATACAGTTTACTAATTTGTGTTGTAAACACTATTTCTACCAAAAGGTGTCAAAAGACACCTTTCAAATCTTAACATAAAATTATTCTCTATGTTGAATCGTTTCTCCACAATTAATTTCTTTACATTTTATGCAATGGTTGTTAAATTAATTCAGCAATATCATTTTTCTCCAGCTAATTTCGCTTGTTGCATTTTAGTGTACACCACTGCATTGATTGTATATTAGAGTGTCCCATAAGTTCTCTCCTTTTTTGATAGACATTCATACACAATATTTATAGTTTAATGTTGATTCGTTACATTAATTGTTCAGCTGTATCAACCTTCTCTATCTCTCTATCCCATTGTGTGTCATATTACAAAAAGGAAGAAACTTATGTGAGCCTAATATTTTGTAACTTGATGAACTAAATAATCTCCAATAAATACACATCAGTGTATCAATAAATATATTCCTCAAATTATCTATGTTTAACTCATAATTTAAAATCCTAACCAGTTTCGGCGATGATTTGTATTCAAATGGCATCAAAAGACACCTTTTGGTTGAAATGGGTATACACAAAATCGTGGTAGAAATAGTGTTAATTTAATTACACTGTTGTTAATTTTATAAGTTTCATTATTAACCATACAAAAAGATTCAATGAAGATTTGCTTTATACTAGACAGTTAATAGACACTTTGCGAATACGGTATACAGGGTGTCCCACAATTTTGGTACGAGCCGGAAAGGGGTGTTAGGTGGGGCTATTCTGAACAATTTTTTCCTTTGCAAAAATGTCGAATGAGGCTTCATTTTTAAATTATTAAGGAAAAACACTGACCAATCAGAACGCGAGAATTGTTTATTTGTTTTTACAATGAAGATAAGTGATAAGAGCGTTGGAATGCGAAGAAATTGAAAATCTCTATTCCAATCTCTATTCAAATAGCATCGATTAAATAACTACAAGTTAACATTGAAAAAATATTGATCATATTTTTTATGTATATTTATGCAAAGCAGCGTGTATATCAACGGAACATTATTTCCATGATTCGCGGTTCGCCTTGTCAGCAGGTGCTTTTGCCATAGCGAAGTGAAAGGATGAGTTAAACGGTGTCCTTGCCTTTTGGAAGGAAACGGTTTCACGGATAAATCGCGAGGTCTTTTGATAGAGCTCGATTATTGCGATCGACGATCTCGAGATCGTGATTCGTTCTCTTTTGACGCGATATTAAACTGCCTTTCTTGAATCGGTGCCGCGGATATTGTTGGAGTGGCGGGAGCGTCGTCGTTAAAGTCTCGCAAGAAAATGCTAAATAGGTCTTTGAACCGGTATAAACGAGCTCTAGAGATCCGATAACAGTCCTCAAGCTCGGAGCCGTGAAGTGGACTCGCGGATGCGAGAAATCGTCTTGTTGGCGTGCGCTTTTCTACTTTCATCTTCGAGTGGACGACACTATGGAAAAAGTCGCACCGGGCTGCCATGTACCTCCATTATAAAACGCTGTTCCGATATCGCGATTTGCATCCGCGGCGTTTCTGATGTCGCAACAGCTACGTCAATTACTTTAAGAAGTAAATCGTGCCAGTGAACGTTCCATCGCGAACTAGTGATAGAGATTTCCCGTTTTTACCGACACTTCATCGCAGATACTTCATAATCCAACGTAGACGATGGTTATTTCTTGCTCGGAGGTCGATGAAACAGGACTCGACGCTATTCGCGTTGACACGTATCCGTTTTGTCGGTTTATTCGAGTAATTAAGTTAATCGGTCCATGTGTTCGTTGATTTCCCGTGAAATTAAATTTAACTGGTTCTTATTGATTATGACATTAAACGTTTTCGATGGGAGATTAAATTCTTTGATGAACTTTTATATTTTTGTTCGCACTGGATCGCGAACATTCGTACTAATTATTTGTGTTAGCATGTGTCCCTCTTTCTAATCAATTAACCAATTAGTGTTGGTTGATTCTTACGTTTCTATTTTTTGTTAATTACTTTAATATTACTTTCGAAATTAATAAATAGTACGCGTTTCCTCTTGAATGAGAGATTAAAATCGTTAATGAACGCTTTCCTTTTTCTTTTAGAACGTGTGAAATTAATTTGCGAGAATCACTGTGCGCGTGTTAATTCTTCTTATTCTAGAGGACTAATTCATGTTGGTGGTTACTGTTTCAATTACTTCAAGTAATTAATTATTTTAAAATTTAAGACATTTGGAAAGCCGCCAATTTAGGATTCGACGATTTTGAGTTAGTAGATTCGAAAGCATTGAAATTTGTAGTTTTCGTCGAATGGGAACTTTTGAGTACACAAAGTTCGAAACTTAGGTTGGAAAATTTATAAACCTACAAAGTTAGGAGTTTGAAAATGTGTTGATTCGTGAATTTGGTGATTTGGAAATGTGGACACTTGCGAATTTGGGGATTTGAAAATTAAACATTTCAAAATTTAGCAATCAGAAAATTTCGAAGTTTGTTAACTTGAAAATTTGAGAATTAGAAAATTTCAAAGTTTATTATCTTTAAAATCTGAGAAGTAGAAAATTACAAAATTAGAAATGTAAGAATTTCAAGAACTATGCATTTCAAGATTTCTTAATTTGTGATTTTGTAAATTTGTGCTTACGGTTTTGTGAATTTGTAAATTTAAAATTTACTTTAAATGCACGTAAATGCATAAATCTGACAAATTCGAATTTATCTGTTTCGTATGCTCACGCGGTTGCATTATTCGCGTGAGATTGCAATAACTTGACCCTAACCTCTGCAGTTTTCCTTCGGTATATGGAAAATATCGACGTTCGTATATTTCTTATGCTTTATTTATGCACTTTGAGGAACATGCAGGTGTCGTAAAGTTAGCAAGACTTTAATGGACGGCATCCCATGCGCGATTATTTAATAACGGCCCTGTAATTAAATCTAATGGTTCGGCGACATGATAGCAAGATATTTTATCTCGTCAGATTTTATGTTTAAGATACGAGGTTCGTAAAAATAACAGCTGCGAACATTCAAACGAAATTGGCTCGTGTGTTTTAGATTCAATATCTAAACATTTTTTCTCGATAAAATATATTAAGCAATTCTATTTATTAACTAAAATCATTGTTTGTTGCATGTGTGCGTATACATTTGTTCATGTATTCCTTCAAGGTATCCGTGTTTTGCTGAGGCGTTATGAATTTAGCAGAACAGACAAGCAGGTTAATAATAAATAAATTATGTGACATTATATATTAAAATAAAGTGGCAATAGCTACTTTTTCAGTAAAAAAGAAAGCAGTAATTTCTTTTTGGACATATTTTCAATATCTCAGTTTGAAAAATATGATCTTGAACAAACATTGAAAAAGTGTAGTTTTTCTTTGGAAATCATTTAAATTATGTGAAAAATATCTATGTTGCTATTATAAAATCCATTCTTGTAGTTTACTATTATTAATTTATTAATTTACTATTATAAACATTATTCAGATCTGTTTGTTTTTAGCAAAACTCTGTGTGCAGTGCATCAAAGATTTATCATGTAGCTGAATTCATGTTAAAATCAAATAATCACTTTAATGAAGAAATGGCTTAATTAATTAATTGTCTTGCCTTCCTGATATTGCCAGGTTTGCCTATTAATATTGCAACGAGTGTCGTAATTGAGCATTTAATTCTGTGCAACAAAATCGATGTGAATAATGTTGCGAGTTATAATATCCTTGGTACGTGTTGATACTAATCGTTACGTTTGCTGCGTTTTTTAGTACGTGTTTGTAATGCATACTTAACTTGTGTTTGAATGGTATCTTGATCTATTATCATATAAATGTTCTATTATGGTATCTTTGTGTTACTTATCGTACCGGCCAATAGAACCATTATACTGTCAATTATACGTTTCACACACTTCGCTGTATTATTTTACTATTATGCGATCGTATCTCTTCAGAGAGAATAATTGTTATTAGTTTCTATGCAAGATGCACGTGTGTTCATCGCATTACCTTTTACAAATAGTGAAGGACGAGATTATTGCACACTTTTATATATCATTAAAATAAAATTGAAAAAATAAAGATGTCCCCCATATTTATATATCACCTTCTCCCTAAAAATCCCCGAAAGTCACTATGTCTTAACCTTCTTCGTTATTATACATATTGGAGAGTTTGTTCAATAAAATCAATAAGTTTGGGTACTGAAGTAATAAAAAGAGATTTGTTGAAGATATCTACAATTAAAAAAAGCATTTCATTTTTAATTTCGAAAGCAATTTTGTTGTTGACAGACTATAAAACTTTCCAGTCGAAAAGTTTAATGAATCTCTTCGAAATTATTATTTTTATATTATTAACTGCCATTGTTTGATTCACTGCGTTCAAACATCACATGTGTGACACTGTATTTTCAAGTTTAACTTTATTTTACTGAACATGAAGATTCAGTACAACTGACGGGTGTATATATTCAGAATGCCTAAAAAGCAGATACCGTTGTATTCGGGAAAATCTACAGAATCTTCGGATGTAAATAGAATTTCAGAATCTTTTATAGTTATCTTACAAAATTCGTTTGAATTTCGAAAATGTCCTGTTTTCTCAAAATCAAATTTCTCACAAACTGTACGCGCTGGCGAAAAACAGATTGCAGATTCGTAATCGGCGCAAGAAACACTATAACAATCACTGATCGGCTTTTAGAATGTCTACTCCGGTATATTATTATTATATTAATACCCTGGTTGGTTTAACGATAATAGAAACAAAGAGGTCGATATAGTTATGGAACTGAATCAAATTCGCCGAAGTTTTTCCAAACAACCTGGACACTTTGCGAACACCTTTTTCTTAAAGAAGAATAAGGTATACATAAAGAAATCTTGTGAATTATTACGAGTTAACAATACACGCGCACCGAGTTCATTTAAGATTTTAATTTCGACCGAATTGTAGCCGGAAGCGACGATCTACGTGCTTAAGCATACTTTTTAAATTTATTTTTTAAATTTATTTTAAAAACTAAGGATTACAGATTCGTAATCAGCGCAAGAAATACTATGATAATCGTCGATTGGCTGTTGGAGAGTGATAATCTGGAAAATATGTCCCTCTTGCATCGATACAGCGTACGTCCACCTTTAGCGAAGTGCTTACCTATATCTAGCTGAACGGAAGCCAAATATTTGAAATCCAAATGAAGTTCGCGCGTCTACTGTTTCCCGTTGAAAAAATCAGCTGGAACGGTCGGTGGCGAACGTGTTGCTGGGAACAGAGAGTTAGGAAATAAATTCCAGCTAACTTGTCCATGCAAGTGGGCGCTAGGGCCGGGCATCGGTACAAAACGCGGCGCGTCTCGAAGGGGAACAATGGGGCCGGCTAGAAATCGCTCATTGTGCCCTGAAACCGGCAAAAATAATCACGTGAAAGACTGCGAGGACGGACGGAAGGACGGACAATGAACGAGCACGTATTGCTCGGCTGCCACTCGTGCTTCGCAAACGGTTTCCTGGACTCGAATCACTCGTTCGTTTCGCATTTGTGCTCTTACCATTCTCCCTTTCTAACTCGAGTTCCTGTCACGGTGGGCGAACTTCTTGCCACCGGACAAAAAATCAACCAAATTCATTTTATCTGATCTTTGCATTCGGACTTTTACGTTTACCATGGATTTAGGTAAACGGTTTGTTTTTTTCTCTCGAAACGATTACTTTGTGAAATTAGTTTAAGCTAGCCGATGCTGAAGAAGGTTTAACGGTGTGCCGTCGAAAGAACTGTGCAATGTTTGCAGAGTTGATACGGTTATCGTGTATAATATATTCGTTTGGCTTAGTGAAAAGATGTTGGTATATTATAGATTGCAGTCAGATTTTTAATAATATTTTGAAGTAGTGGCGGAAAGATGTACGGTTTCTGGAGTGTGAATGTTTCATGACTAAGTTATTATCAGTGGCCATCTCTTTATTTTGTAGTTTTACTCTTTTGCTGTTTTAATGTTTTGATATTTTACCTATTTTGTTCCTTTATTTTGATTTTTATATTTTATTCTGATATTGTGTAATACTATAGTGACATTGTGCTATTTTACTATGTTACACTGTTTTATTGTTATACTATTTTACTATTATAATATTCTACCATTTTACAATTTTATTTTTTATCATTTCACTCTTTTAATGTTCTACTATTTTGCCATTTTTCCATATTATTTTCTATTATTTCAGTTGTACAATATTACTTTCTATATTTTCGATATTGTATTTGTTTTGACTACTTTAATAATCCAATTTAGATTTTATGATTTTATTTTCTGCCATTTCATTGTTTTACTATTTTAATACTCTACCATTTTTCAATTATATTTTCTACCAATCTACTACTTTACTATTCTAATATTCTATCTTTCTAATGCTATTCTAATGTTTAACATTTTGCATTTCTATACTGAATGATTCTACTATTTTATTATTACAATGCTCTACCATTTTGTAATACAATTTCCTATGTTGCCCTTATTGTACTATTTTTATATGCAACGATTTTACAACTATATTTCCGATGATAGCAATTTTTTACTATTTTAATATTTTGCCACTTTGCAATTCAATTCATTATTTCATCAGTCATCAATTCATTATTTTGCAATTAGTGTATTCTACTAGTTCACGATTCCATAATCTGTTATGTGATTATTTTACTACCTTATTATTCTACCATTCTGCAATTCTATCTTCCACTATTCCCTTCTTTATCCTTCTATCTGAACGAAGGAACTTGCACCGTTTTATTCGTGATTCAAAGAGTTCAACAAACAAATATTCACTAATATTGAATCCTGTGTTGTACAAAAAGTAATTTAATTAGCGATCTCTGATGCTGTCTAATATCAGATGATGTTCATGATTGATGATTAAGATTACCATATAATCCAGCAGTAATGATTAATGAATAACTGAAATGATAAAAGCGAATACAGCTGATTAGTGAGCATGACTAACTCAACAATCATTAATCATGAAGTGATTACGTGTATCATTATGATCAACTGAAGAAGCTACTATAAAAATTTGCGTTTAATGAATAATTCGACTGCGAAACACGGTACTCAAAGTAAGTACACACACGAAGATACACCTACCAATATACAACGTTCATTTTAGCGGACGATAAATTAATCGTTAGTTCGGTGATTACACATTACGGATTACTAATTAGAGAATATGAAATGTAGTCATCATCGCCGATCTGTTCCTAGAATTTAATTAAGAATAGAGTTAATTTTTTTACTTCTCAAATTCGTACGTCTTTTTCATCAGTCCATGTAGTTTAATTCTGATAATTCCAATTATATAATTTTCTCATTTTCTCGACCGAATCCCCCTTTTTAAAAGCGCTTCTGCACATTGTTACAAAGAGAAAATATTTACATACAGTAATTAAAAACAGTTTTGATTATTAAATAATTGCAGGTTAATGCACCTTTCGTAATTAATGAAACATACGTAGCATAAAGAACTATTAGGGTCTCCCATAAGTTGCTTCCTTCTTTGATATGAAATAAAAACGCACTTCCAGGAATATTTCGCAAGTAAGCTTCAATAATTTTAGAAAGAGGAAATAATGAGGTTTCCTGAGAGACACAAGAACAAAACAATTCATATTTGATGCATCGAATCAACCATAAACAGTAAATATTATGTATTCATTTCCTATAAAAAAAAAGAAACTTATGGGACATCTTAATGTCATTACATTAAACAGGAAACAAAATAGCGATCAAGTATCTCAATTTTTTTATACGGAACAATATCAAATGTTTCAATTGTGGAAAACGGATGAAACTTATTCCATGTCGTAATTGGACTGCGAATGTTTTAGCACAAAGTGCAGAGAGATAGAAAACACGTGCAGCCATTTCAGGAGTCCTTCTGACGATAATCATTTCCATCCAGCGATGATTTACATCGCAATTAGTGGACGAAGAACGAGCATATCTCATCCAGTTATTGAATCCGTCAGTGAAGCGCCGTTGATGGATTATCAGAGTGTATGCGAGAGTAAGAAAAATTTTACGGCGCGTTTCGAACGTGTATGTAATTCGATTCGGGCAATCGAGAGCTGCAATGGCCAGAACAATTGCCCGGCGAGCAAGTCACGGGCGATGGCGACTACGGGTTCGATAACGCTGTACAAATTTTTACTTTTTCTTCATTTCATGACCGCCATTATGAAATTCTTATAGATTTTTGCGAGCTGAGTACGAATCCGAAATCCATTTTTGTCAGGCACGTACAGTTTATTTAGAAAATTAATGTTAAGGAAAATTGCAAATTTTAAACTTTAGGAATTTTTTGTGCTTTTACCATAGCAGCAATTCAGTGGCTTTTTACACGAGAAAAATCTGTGAACTTTTCTGGATAGAACGATATAAATTGTTATTACATTGGAAATATTTAAATATGTTTAAACAATGATCAAAGTGAAAAAGACTCCAAAGATGTACCAATTTTTGCTGATATTTTAAAATTTATTTAAAAAACTATGGGTCTAGGCGAAAATCTAACCATCGTACGCGATAGAGCAGACATTTCTGCTGCGGAAAGTATCAAAAAAGTTGCAAAATCAGTTTTGTTTACATTTTATAAGAAAAATAGTTCGGAAAAACACGCGTAGCTGTCAGCGGTACTCAATGATTACTGCATTGTTTAAAACAAGTTTAAACATATTTAAATATTCATAATGTAATAACAATTTACATATATTGTTTCATTCGCGAAAGTTCACAGATTTTTCTCGTGAAGAACGCCACTGCTTTGCAATTCTTTTTAACATTAATTTTCTAAAAAGATTGTACGTCCCAGAGAAAAACGGATTTTAGATTTGCACTCAGCCCGCAAAAATCTATAAGAATTTCACAATGTCGGTCATGAAATGATTTGGCTGTTGTACAGTGTAATTTAGAAATATGGAAATTTGGAAAGCTCAAGTTTCGGAGATCGGAACAATTAAAAATTTTGTGATTCGGAAACGAAGAAATATAGAAATTTATAGAAACGGAAGTTTGAGTACTTCAATGTTTAGACGTATACAAATTTTAAGAGAATTTGACAATTGAAAAATTGAAAAACTTGGGGATTTAGAAATTTATGAATTCGTAAATAAGGAAATATTGATATAAAGAAATTTGAGGATTTGAGGAACTGAGAATATAATAGTTTGAGATTGAAGAATTTCAGTATGAGAGTTTGGATATTAGAAAGTTTGGGAATTCGAGGATTTGATCAACCGAGATTGGCAAATTCCAGTATGCCGGAATTCGAGAGTTTTGAAATTTACAAATTTGCAAATTTGAGGATTTACGAATTTTATAATTACAGACACTGAGAATATAAAGGTTTGAGAAATGGGGAAACCTAATATTTGGGAAATTTCCAAAAGTGATGATTTGGAAGTTTTTAAATTTATAAGTCATAAAATTTTGAGATGTAAAAATGTACAAATGTAGATATAGAAATATAGAAATATAGGAATATAGAAATATAGAAATATAGAAATATAGAAATATAGAAATATAGAAATATCGAAATATCGAAATATAGAAGTATAGAAGTATAGAAGTATAGAAGTATAGAAGTATAGAAGTATAGAAGTATAGAAGTATAGAAGTATAGAAGTATAGAAGTATAGAAGTATAGAAGTATAGAAGTATAGAAGTATAGAAGTATAGAAGTATAGAAGTATAGAAATATAGAAGTATAGAAATATAGAAATAGAGAAATAGAGAAATAGAGAAATAGAGAAATAGAGAAATAGAGAAATAGAGAAATAGAGAAATAGAGAAATAGAGAAATAGAGAAATAGAGAAATAGAGAAATAGAGAAATAGAGAAATAGAGAAATAGAGAAATATAGAGAAATTAGAATGTAGAAATGTAAAAATACAGAAATATATAGTATATAAAAATATACAAATATACAAATATACAAATATCAAACTCAGATTATATCGGGCCCTCCCTATGCAGTGACCTATCACTGATGCGGCTGGTGTATCGACCGATCGAAAAATGTAATCAATAGCAAAAAACATCGAATCTCTGGTATTCAAAACTCGAGATTTGCGATTGCCGTTTGCTAATTACGTCCATTAAGCAATTGCGGGTCCGATTCCGTCCCATCACTCGAAGGATGCAAAGGGTATGCATGCTAGCGGTCGATTTGATCTGGAAACTGATGATTCGTTCACATCAGGCTTGATTAGCTCGATCAGATGTTTGATCGACGACATGTTATTTCCTCCTCACAAAAAGTTCGGTGCACGGTTCGCAAATTGCGAGGACTGACGAGAATGTTCACGATAATTAATGCATATTTCGCGTTCTTGTGCAAGCGAAATAATAGCTCATTTCGCTGGATCGATAATTGAGATACCTTCAGGAATGAAAATCGAGGATACCGTCATTCTATTCGTTCAGATAGCGCGTTATGAAAACGGAAAAGGAAGTCGGAATTCGAATCATTGAGTTCTTGCGATACTTCAGAATGCGAATATTTAGTACTTTAACCCATTGCGGTCCTTGATTTCTTTTACCTACAGCTCTTTAATTACCTTAAAAAATAGATGAAGAAGTGGGTTTGCAATAACATGTATTCCAATAATACAGATTGTCTAACAAATATATTTCGAATATGTTACAAGTGGCAAAGAAATGAAAACGTCTTGAATCAATCTATTTATCCGAATTTTTTCTACGATCCAAGAGAAACGCCATGTCGAGCCACACTCGACATAGAACCGCAAAGGGTTAACGATCGGTATCAGGTACTCGTGACTTTGGTACGATTTTGGTGTTAAGTCGTTGCATAGCAATCGCTAAGTTTGAAATAATTAAACTTGAAACGAATCAGTTATAGCCCTGGCTCGTGAAACACGTGCAACGGTGCAATAATTGAAATTACAATAAATAATTCAGAAAATCATACGGTGATTATAACAATAATTTAACAATATGTTACTTATGTCGTTTAGCTAAGAGGTACTTCGGTTTTCGCATTTGAGTTAAGTAGATAATATTTTTTTTATTGTAGAATAAAATATTTTACAAGATATATGTTTGTGTAATGTTATGTTTATTTACTATTGCAAGCTTTCATGAATAAGTTGTGCCAAAATGTAAATTTTTAATGACTTACACCACTTGAAAAATTTGCTTTCGTCACTTGAAGATGTGAGCCATTTATTTCGTAAGTAAATCGCACAAAAATAAAATCGCAGAAGATAGGACCGCACAAAAACAGGTTTGACTGTATAGTAAAATTGTAAATTTTACGACGATTGTTGAAAGTCGCACCGCGTACGACGTTTGACGGTTGTATTAGGTTGGTGCATATGAAATGTCGGATTTTCTGTACATGTGAACCATTGTCACCATGTTTCCCTTATGCTTTCGTTTTTGGCACAACCTCTTTCATAATTTTACTGTCCATTGTCATAGTCACATTTCAACAAAGAAGATTTTCTTAAAAGCGTTTCCTTTTGTTATTTGTTTTGTATTTTGTACCGACACGAATTCAGCCGATATTCGTGTAATTTTTTTATACGAGTATAAATTTGGCAATAATGCTGCAAGAGCTACCGGCAATATAAACCATGCGCTTGAGGAAAATATTGTAATCGAACAAAATGTGGGGCTGGTTTGAGAAGTGCAAAAAAAAATTGAAAATTGTATACCCATCACTCATTAATCGGCATCTCCGAGACAACGCTTGGCCGCATGCGTCGCACAAAACGATCGTGAAATTAAATGAGTCGAAGTTTGAAATTTTTCAACACCCAGGTTATATATCAGATATCTCGTCAACTAACTTTCATTGTTTTAAAAATTTAGGACTGTTTTCACTGGCTAAGCGATGTGAAAATGAAGAGAGTGTGAAAAATTCAACATCAGAGATTATTGGCTCCAAAGATCAGAATTTCTTTAATACAATCATTTATATATTACAATCTCGTTGGGAAAAGTGTACTTAAACAAATGGATCATATTTTAATGAAATAATCGGCTTTTGAAACAAGATATGCAGTTTTATATATTCACTTAAAAATCCGACATTTCATATACACCAACCTAATATTTCGTGTATATTTATCGGAGATTATTATGTTATACAAAAATAGTTAAGAACAGGTTGTGTACCGCGATAAAGTTCGGTCGAATGGAGTTTTTGACAGTTCCGTACTCGAATACCCTGTTACACTGTTGCGTTACAGACCGCACAAGAATCTAGCGATGGAAAGTCGTGAGCCGTATGCCGTTCGCATGCTTTTCGATAGATCGCCGCGATCGATACCGGCAGAAAATCGTGACGTTGCGAAACATCGAACGATGCTTGATCCGCGTCAATGCAAAGTCCGAGTGTTTTTCGCAGATCATCGATAGAAGACGAGCCTCGATGCATATGAGAGACGTTCGCCGCGAAAGAGGTAGCGACGGACGTCCAAGTCACGACTTCTGTTTGCCTGCCGATTAGAATCTTTCGGCATTTCTATCGATCCAACGAGGCCCACCAGAGCCTTTGTAGAAATATCGCCAGCTTCGCTGCACCGATCTTGTGAATTATCGTTTTAACCCTTTCGTTGTTTACCTTACACGCTGCCACGCGGTTTTTATGCTCCTTGCGAGGTTTCATGCGAACCGAATGTTCCTTCATCGCGATTATGATTTAACTTCGCCGCATGACCTCGTGCCTGTGCTGAAACGTTGGTGAAGGGTATAATATATTAAGGTGAACTTTAAGGTGGTAGGATATACCTAATGTGAGGCGTCTAATCTCGGACCATGGACTATCACCTTTAGGGAGCTTTCAAAACACGTGCGAATACTCGAATGACTGTTGATACATTGTTTCAAATTCGACTAATAGAAACTTAATAAATTGAGTAAGTACAGTTGGTTACATGATCGAAATGTTAGTAATTAATATATTGGAAAATATGGAATGTTGGAAATTTCGGAGTTCAGAATTTGGACATTTGGAAATTGAGGATTGAGAATTTTTACATTCGGGAACGGCGGATTTAGAAATTTGGAACTTTGATACATGGGAACTTGAGTATTTAGTAATTAATGATTTCTAGGACTTTTGGGAATGTAAAATTTCCGAAATACTTAATTTCGCTTGGAAATGAACAAAATTAGGATTTGGAAATTTAGGAACTTGGGAATTCATAAGTAACCTAGGAACGTGAGAATTCAGTAATTAAGGATTTAGACAACTGGAATTTGAAAACTTGGAAAGTTGGCAACTTAGTAATTAAGAATTTGGATATTTGGAAATAAAAAATTTGGAAACTTGGGAATTTAGTAATTAAGGATTTAAACATTTGGGAATTAAAATTTTGGAAGATTGGTAATTAACAAAATTAGGATTTGGAAATTTGAGAATTTCGGAATTTGGATATTCTGAATTTGAACATTTGAGAATTGAGAACTCGGAAATTTGCGAACTTGGACACTTGGAAACTAGAAAACTATGGAACTTGGAAATTTAGTAATTAAGGATTTGCACATTTGAGAATTGAACGTTTTGAAAGTTGGAAATTAAAAAAATTAGGATTTGGAAATTTGGATATTTTGGATTTGGCCATTTGAGAATCGAGAAATCGGGAATTTGGAAATTTGGAAACTAGGAAACTAGGAAACTAGGAAACTAGGAAACTAGGAAACTAGGAAACTATGGAACTTGGAAATTTAGTAATTAAGAATTTGTACATTTGGGAATGGAATATTTGGAAGCTTGAAAATTAAGACAAAAACGATTACAAAAGCTAGGAACTTGGGAAATTGGAAATTTGTGAAATTTGGCAACTGGACAACTTGAAAGTATAGAAAGTAACAAATTTAAAACCTAGAAATGTGATAGTTAAAGATGCAGAATTATTGTTGTCCTTGAATTCGAAAATTTGAAAATTCAAAAAATCTTAAACTTCCCTCACAAAATCAAAAAATGTCTCCATCATCACATGTTATATCACCGTGCATCATATACCCGTGCGTTAAATCTCATCGATAAATCGCAAATTCACCTCATACTTAATTATGCCGATGATTACAGCTCCGCCAAATAAAGCGCAATTTAAACGAAACACTTTCCATCGCCCTTAGTACAGCCTTTCATTTTCTCGAGTGTAAGCCTGACATTTTCGCAGCGGAGCCTTTCAGCATTTAAGGGTACAATAAAATTTTAACGACCCATTATTTTTTGCCATAGCCGCTTGCTCTGAATTCTAAATCATAAACTCCGAACGATAGCGAATTAACTGTAACCACGATAAAATACGCAGAAGGAACAAGTCGGATATAATGATCTGCGGACTCGGTCTTCCTGCATCTTTCGTGTTTAATTAATTCAGTTTCCATTCGTAGCCATAATTTATGTATACCAGTTTATAGCTTTCGCGATCAACCGTGGTTTTATTTAGTCCGCGTATCCTCGCGAGCAATCAACCGTTCTTTTTTTACGGTGAACAGAAATTCTGTGCTTCGAACATCTGTTCTCTCGCGTAAAATCGTCGATGCTGAAGAGGAGGTATCGCTGGACATCAGAATCGTTCGTGATGAAGGTATCGCAACGATTGCGGTTAATTCGAGGAAAGATTAATCTGCTTGAGTTACTACCGACTTACACTAACCCCGTTCCTATTTAATTACGGCTGCTCGTTCTTGTTGCTCCGTGAAACATTTTTCTTCGCAACTTCCTCTTCTACTTGCTCGAAAGTTGAAGAAGATTTAAGACCGTTTAATAGCGCGATGCTTCTTGAAACGTGAGTTTCCTGCGATTTTATTCGAAATGCACGCTTTCGTTTAATTCCTCTACCTTACTCGATAACTTCAACCATTCTTGTTTGTGATTTTAGAAAGCTTGTGCAATTAAAATTATTTATACATTTTATTTGTTCGTTTCACTGCGTCTTGGCTTCCAGATGTTCCAAACATCTTAGAATCTACGAAAAATTACAGTTTAAACAGCTTTTGCGAAACTTGCAATTCAGATAACCAATGGTAACTAAATTTTACGCATGACGGATATAGTCGGCAGGACACAAAATTCTGACACATCTCCACGACGGATAGAGTCGTCAGACACGCTTAACTGGTTAATCACTTTACTGTTATAGCAATTGATAGTGAGTTATGTCTGACGCACTTGCCGAATAAATCGTGGCACAAGGGGTTAAATTTTAAGATTAACCCTTCGCGGACCGTGCTTTCTTTTACCTGCAGCTCCTTTATTAATTTAGAAAATAGATCAAGAAGTGGGTTTACAATAAAATGTATTGCAATTATGCAGGGTGCGTAACAAACATATTTTTAATTTATTACAAGTGACAAAGAAATGAAAATATCTTCAAACCAATCTATTTACCTGAATTCTTTTTACGATCCAAAAGAAACGCGATGTCGACCGTGACTCGGCATTGAACCGCAAAGGGTTAAAAGATTTTAATGTTTCTAAAAATTCCTAACATGATTTCTAAAATTTTGCAACGTAAAACGTTTTAAAATTTGAAACATTATAAGTTAAAAAACCAAAGTTGTGTATAATTTAGACATTTTTCGTGTCTTAATTGTTAAATTTAAAAGTTCGAAAATTCTGAGGTTCGTTATTTAAATTTTATAGTTCCTAAATTTCTCGAACTGATAATTCAACACCCCGCGAGCTGTTGTCTACCTTATTAATCTATTTTGCAATATTTTTACCCTTTCTTCTAAATTATTTCTACAAAATTTCCTAAATTTGACATATCCAGCAACTATTATCTACGATAGGCGTCAGACCTCCATTTTCCACCTAGAATTCTGCTGAAATGTTATCGTATCGTTTTCATGCAATTTTAATCTCCAAATCGACACCCGTACAGATGCTAATTTAGTTTTGTATCATTAATATTTCGAAAGTTGCCGTTAGACACGCGGAGATCGAAGATAAACAGCAGCAAACGCCACAGAATAAAACGATTGTTCGATACAATTTATCGAACTAATACTACCCGACCCATGAATTTTCTTAAACACTTCGACCAGCACGTTAAATTCCTTGACACTCGGATCAGACAGTAATTTCAGTTTTATCGAATCCGATCTGTTGAACGATATTTCGCTCGTTTCAATCCGTACACTTTCGTCCGATAAAATTCTTCATAATTAACAGACGGTGCCCCGGCGAACATGTTAATCGATCGAATATGTAATACCGTTTTGCCATCGTGAATGCATCGACCTTCGATATAAAGATTATATCGACCGGTAACACGATTGTCCAGAATTCAATGGCCGCCAATGGCTCGTGAAGGACTGTTTAGATTCGATCTTTCGTTTTATCGCGCCTCGACTGAATGAACATAGTAAGTGCTAATCGGAGCACGTTGAATATCGAGACCTGTCGAGATCGAACTATAAACGACGACCGTTAACGATGCATCGGCTTTTGAATAACAAAATTCCATCTGGACAGTGATGGATAATGCGTTCCCTCGACAACCTGACGAACGAGCGGAGTTTTTCATTTAAAAGATGAAAAAAAAAGAAAAGAAAAAGACACGATCTCGCGTTGTTATTCAAGCTGTCCGTCATTAACAATAGTCCACGATGACTAAACGTTTTGACGTCGCTTTATGCGATCATGTTCTGCGAACTTTACGTAATACTTCGTGAGTTTGCTTCAGACGATTTTTGTGTCGTCCGTTTCTTCGGCAGATAGGAATAATTTATATCGTAACTGTTGCGTGCACGCTTATGTGTATATTAGTGGTGTGACATTTTTGTACAGGGGTTCTCAAGTTTTTTGTAGACGTCGCGGGATTTCAGATCGAAACGAGTGTGGCGTGAAATAATATTAGTTGCTATGAGAATTTTATATTCCGTCATTACATCATATGGTATTAAGATTTATGAATTAGGAAAGTGTGATAAATATTATATACAATGAAATTATATTTGCACCTTCAAATTTTTACGTTTTTAAGTCTATACATTTTTTTAATTTTTAGGTTTTAGTCATTTTTAGACGCGCAGTCATCAAATTTTCAAATTTCCAAATTTCCAAATATCCGAAGATTATAGAATGTTTAAGTTCTCGGTTTGGCACTTATCTAATTGCCCAATTTCATGAGTTTCTGAATTCTTAAGAACGATACTCCGAATGTTATAGATATTCAAAATTTTCAAATTCCTATACTCCCAAATCTCAAAATTTCACAGAATTTTAATTTTTGCACTTCCATGTATCCATGTATATGAATTGTCAAATCTCCAAATCCGAAAATTTTCAGTTTTTTTTTTATGGTTCCAAACTTGCAAATTCTTAAATCGACAATTATCCAAATGCCCAAATTTCAATATTCCCAGATGTATCAAAGTTCTTAAATTTCCAGGTTCTCAAATTTCCACATTTATCAATTACAAAATCTCTAAATTTACTATATTTTCGGTTTCCTAAATCTCCAAATTCTGAACTCTCGATCTCCATAAATGTCTGAAATTTTCCAAGTTTCCAAACTCTCATTATTGATAAATTTCTAAATTCGCAAATTTTCAAACTGGCGAATCTCCAAGTCCTCAAAGGCTAACATTTTCGAAGTTCCAAGTTTTCAAATTCTTAACTGTATAGTTCCCCAGTTTTCCAAATTGAGTTCCAAAGAAACCCAAGTTTTGAAACGTACCAAATTCCTTAAATTCACAGAATTTCAAATTTCTATATGGTCGCATTACAAGTTTTCTAAATTTCAAATTCCGTAAACCTTCCAATTATCAAATTTCGAATTCTCTAAATTTTCAAGCTCCCGCGTTTCAATTATCCTAAATTTCCAACCCCCTAAATCTCCAAATTATCACATATCAAGTTCCAAGTTTTCAAATTCTTAACTGTATAGTTCCCCAGTTTTCCAAATTGAGTTTCAAAGAAACCCAAGTTTCCGAACATACCAAATTCCTTAAATTCACAGAATTTCAAATTTCTATATGGTCGCATTACAAGTTTTCTAAATTTCAAATTCCGTAAACCTTCCAGTTATCAAATTTCGAATTCTCTAAATTTTCAAGCTCCCACGTTTCAATTATCCTAAATTTCCAACCCCCGAAATCTCCAAATTATCACGTATCAAATTCTATAAGTTTTCAAATTTCTACGTTGCAAATTTCCTAAATTATTAATTCTCTAAATCTTCAAACTTCCATATTTCTAATTCTCTAAATTTTCAAACTTCCAACTTCCCATGTACACAAATATCCCAAATTTCCCAAATGTTCAAACTCTCAAGTTCACAAATCCCTATATTTGTAAATATCTCCCTTCTGAAGAAACACAACGAAATTGCCGAAATCGTCTTCTTTCCATCATAATATCGTTCGGTTGAGGCATTAAATGCTTTTCTCGTGTTTCATCATAACTATCAAACCTCTGGTTGGCTAATCTTTGCACGTTCCCCAGCTGCAGCCATTCTCGATGCTCTATACAGGACAGGATCTACAAGAACGTCCATTATTTATCGTGGCGCAAGTTACAGCGCGAGTAACTTCAATTCTGATTGTTGTCGCGATAGAGGCAAAACAACACAAGAAAATGGGCATCGGATCAAGAGATTAGTTGTTATTCTTCTTGTGAGTTCCCCGACTTTGCTGTTCAACAACCTACAAACGAATGCGGTTAAAAAAGAATGATGAACACTAACGCATTTAACTATTTACCATTTCTCGATATTTTTTGATGACGAGCGAATACCAAATATTTATTATTTACCGACTTTCGCTCAAATTCAGAAATTCCTAAGAGTGCGCAGACAGCTGGCTGGTCAAGAGTGAAACTCATGTGGCTATAAGAAAATCTCGTATAATATTATAATGATATGGGGGCGATGAAACTGTAATAATACAGAGAATTATTTAATGAAACTTGTTATTCAACGATTCATAAATCGTTATGGATTTCCGACAGCATCAGACTGGCTGTAAATTCACTTTAGATATCATATTTCATGTTATACATTATGATATATTTTAATGTATCAATTGTTGGCATATCACGATATATTTAAGCATAACACATGTTGAATATTATAACGTACAGATATACCTGTATTCTTTATCTCGGTACACATCCAAATTCCATACTTTGATACTTCTGATAGATTATGATATATTATAATACTACATACAGTCATGGACGAAATTAAGTGGACATTGCAGAAATGTTAAAAATTGTTTGTTTTGTTACAATGTTTCAAATAAATTTAAAATGTAGAACGTGAAATGCTTTTGTAGTCTCGAAAAAACATTTATTTAATGTATATAATTGTGCAATAGAGTTTTGATTTATAGGCATTGTTAGTTACATTAAATTAACCTTTTGTTATTTATGATTCCTGTCCACTTAATTTTGTCCACGACTGTATATCAATTGTTGACATATCATAATATGTATATTCTAGCATATCAAATGTTGAAATGTTACGAGGTATAACAATTCCTATATTTTTTTACTTCAGTACACGTCTAAATTCTTTACATCGGTACCTTGTCTTCGCTTATGGAAAACACTTGTTTCAGTCGTGTCACGTTTGAGGTATATACTCCCTTAATCGTTTTCCCATTGAACATTATGGTAACGACAGAATTAATCGACGTACGGTGGGTCATAATTTACAAAGAGGAAAAAAAAAGGTGGAGACATAAGGTCGAGTCGCCGGCGTGTGTAGCCCGGTTCAGGCCTTCTGGCACCGAGTTCTCGTTTTCACGGGCCAGGTGTGGGAGTGACCGAGAGATACCCGGTTCGATAAGTCGACCGATCGTTGGACAATACCGCGACGGCATCGATGAAATCGTAAACGGGCCTATCGGCGATCGTAATGCGATAGATGACCCGAATCGTTAAGGGCTTCTGTTTCCCGTGCGTGACGCGTACACGCAAAATACCCGATCGAATCGCGATTAACGTTTCACACCGGTCGCGGACCCGACGTAATTTTCAGACGGCCAACCTTTTCTCTCTCTTTCTTTCCTTTTTTTCTTGCATCGCAATAAGATCGCCGATATCTCGACGCCGCGGAACAACAACGGCTACGTAATTGACTTTACACGTGTAACGATACGTCGCGACCGTCCGGAGACACGTTGTGTCTCATTCGATTTGCAGATGCTGGCCGCTTGGAACAATTTATTCGACGGTTTATTTTCCTGTACGAAAGGTGTTAAACACGAACGACAGATAGCAGATCGCTTATGTGACCGCGACTTTACTTGTAGCCTCTCGAGATTGCATACCGGCTACTTTCGCGCGTTTCATTTCGTTATGCGAAAATCCGATGCGCGGCTTTCATTTCCTTCGTTTATGGATGAGTTCGAGGTTCGCTGGTGTTCGACGTCTTCGAAGCGTTTAAGAGAATTTGTGTCGCTGATGTTAGAAGCATGCGTCGATTTTTTAGCGTAATCGTGGGATTTTTTTTCAAGGAGAATTGCGATTTGGCGTTGTGGCTGGATTAGGTGACAACGTTATGGGGATGTAAGGTTGTATATTTTTATATTTATTATTTGCTAGACTTACAAACTTCTCCATTTCGGAATTACAACATTTTTCAAATTTGTGAATCTTCAAATTGTTGAACTCCCGAATCAGTCAGTTTTTAAATATTGAAACTACCGTATACCAAAATTTGGAAAGGTTCAAATTCGTGCATTCCAGAATTGTTAAATATCCGAATTTTATCAAATTCAACTTCGAAGTTCTTCAATTTGCGTATTCCTGAATCTCTAAATATCCGCTCCCTAAGCTCAAACTTTAGAATACCTTAATTTCAACATACAGGAACTCCTGAATATTGGAATACTTTAAGCCTAAATTTCGAACGACCCAATTTACATATTTCGGAATCCATGAATATCCAAATTTTCTGAACTTGCATTTCGAAATTCCGTAATTTACACATTCCAGAATCCTTGAATATCTGAATTCCGTAAGCAGACACCTTGAAACTTCCTAATTTACACATTCTAGAATCGGTTAATATTTAAATTGTCTAAGATAAAACTTTGAAATTTCACAATTTACACATTTGAGAATGTTTATACGTTGAAATATCCTAAGTTGAAATATTAAAATACACAAATTCACGCATTCCAAAATCCCTAAATATCTAAATTCTCTAAGCTCAAATCTTGATAATCATTAATTCATATATTCCAGAATCCCCAAGTATCCGAAATCTCTAAGTTCAAATTGCGAAGTTCTCTAATCCACATATTCCATAATCAGTAATTTTCGTATCTCAAAATATCCGAATTCACAAATTCACAAAACCTCATATCCGAAAATTCGCAAACAGGTAATGAGTAGCAGTATGTTCTAACTGACCCCCCAAAATAATTACTTTGTTACTTATCAGTACACCTCACATTCCAAGCACATACATCAACACACGTCGTGTAGCAGTACATTGCTGCCTAACTTTCCAAAATAATAAACGAATTACTTGTCGGTACACCTCACGTTTCAGATCAGCTGTACAACGACTTTTCATTAGCAGAAAACAATAAAAGTTGTACGGAAGTTAAAAGAGTAGGAGATGTACTGTTAATACGCATCCGCGACAAGACCGAACCGTTGCAGCTCGCGACTATGAGGGTCGTAAATTCTCACTCGATTATTCGATGTCTAGATAGTGTATTTCCTGACTAGTAAATTAATAGAATCAGGATAATTCTTTAAGGGTTTGTATTAAAACTTAGACTTGTTTAGACTTAACAAATATAATTTATTCGTAGATGAGAGTGATGTAACGTAGAGGATCGTGTCGGAAGTTAGTTGTAGTCTGTGTGAGCTCGGAATTTGTTGGAAAATATCGGGAGGTAAATGAAATTGTGACTTAGACATAAATCGTAGTTCTTAGCTCGATATCGTTTTCTACAGCTTATTTCGCGAGAAATGAACTTAGAATTACGTTCATGTTCGTAAATGAACTTAAAAATTCGGAAAACGATATCGATTACCAGGTCACACCACGCGGAGGTGACTACGAAAGTGACCCACCCTATCTCCAAATCCCAACCACCCTCCAATTGCAACTACCTCATTTATCGGAAGGATAAATGAGTCCTAACACTACTTAGCCTGTAGGCTCGCAACAAATATACAAGGTCTTTACTATTAGTTAGCAAACAACTTGTATCGCACACACGCACGCTCATCTTAATATTAACTTATTGCAACACGATCGAAAGAATTCACGCAATGTCACGCTACTCTCCCACTATCACACACTATCTCACGCTATCTCACATTATCTCACGCTATCTCACACATCAACTTCATAGTAATATCGCGGCACCCCACACACATGCTCTGATAATAATTACGCTCGTATACATATCAACACACTGCTTATTCTAAACGCCGCAGATGTAACATTCGTTCTAAGATTGCAGTCGTTGTATAAAAATAAAAATGTAAAAACGCACGCATTATAATCTAACGCACGCATCCCACGATGATCCCACGATGATCCCACGATGAAATAGAAAAGTACTTGTATCGCACGCACGCACGCTCATCTTAATATTAACTTATCGCAATACGATTGAAACAATTCACGCAATCTCACGCTATCTCACGCTACCTCACACTATCACACAATATCTCACGCTATCTCACGCTATCTCACGCTACCTCACACTATCACACACTATCTCACGCTATCTCACGCAATCTACGCTATCTCACACATCAACTTCATAGTAATATCGCGGCATCCCCCACACACGCTCTGCTAATAATTACGCTCGCATACTTATCAACACACTGCTTATTCTAAACGCCGCAGATGTAACATTCGTTCTAAGATTGCACTCGTAGTATAAAAATAAAAATGTAAAAACGCACTCATTATAATCTAACGCACGCATTATTATATAACGCACGCATCCCACGATGATCCCACGATGAAATAGAAAAGTACATACTTGTATCGCACGCACGCACGCTCATCTTAGTATTAACTTATCGCAACACGATCGAATTCACGCAATTTCACGCATCGACTTCATACTAATTTCGCTGCATCCCATACTCTCGCTCTGTTCCGAAATTATTTTCGCATACTTATAAACGCACTGCTTATTCTACACGCCACAGATTCGTTCTAAGATTGCACTCACATGATTTAAAACGGTATACAAACCAAGGGTCTCAAGAAAGAAAGTTGTAAGAACTTTCGCAAAGAAGTTAAAGAAGAAAGTTAGAAGAACTTTCGTAGAAGGGTTTACGATCTAACGCGGAAAAAATTCACGACCGGTCGTGAAAATGAGTGCAACTTAAAACAAGAGGCACGGCGACCTTCCCGACCACTCACGAGCTTAAAATTAAGGTACAGATAATGACCGCATAAAATTAACATACCTTATAAAATTAAGCACGCATCTTAAAATTAACTTATCGCACGCATCTCAAAATTAATTTATCGCACGCATCCTAAAATAAAACTTATCGCACGCATACTAAAATTAACTTATCGCACGCATCTTAAAATTAACTTATCGCATGCATCTTAAAATTAAGATATAAGTAATGTACGCATCCCTCGATGATCCCCCGCTGAGAAATTCATCTTTCGTGCGTAGCTACTTCGTTCTTCGGCTAAATCCTACAATAAATTTGCTCACGAAAACACTCGATAAATGTGTCGAATATTTAGAGTCGTCAAAAAAAGAAAATAAAACAAAATTCGAGTCGACTCGTTGAAAATACACGACGGAAATAATAGTGCACCAAAAATGCGGACAGAAAACCTAAACCACAGCCGTCGTTGTATATTCGATGTAAATACGGTGAAATTATTTCAAAATGCGAAATCAATTCAAGGAAGGAATATCAAAATGACAAAACATGAAACGAACTCTTCACGTAACCCGACAGAAAACTTTTGAACTAGTTGATGGGATAGCTCATGATTCGCCCATAATTAATACAATAGAAGTAATGTTTTATTCGAAATCAAATCCCGAGAACTCAAAATGAAACCACGGAGAGATAGGAAAATCTCAGAACACAAAATAAAACCACAGAGAGATAGGAAAATCTCAGAACACAAAATAAAACCGCACAGAGACTCGACAATCTCAGAACTCGAAATAAAATCAAAAGGAGATGCGAGAAACTCGATGTTCAAAATAAAATTGCAGAAAGACACAAAGATCCCAGAATTCAAAGTAGAACCACAGGCAGATGCCGCAATGAAGAAGATTAGATGTCGAAACACAAAATAAAATTACGGAAAGTTTCGAAAAATAGAGATTTAATTTCGTTTGTCGACGCTTACTCGAAGAGTTTTGGAAATCTGATGATCCATGATGATCCTACGAACGATGATGACACGAACAGGTTCTATACTTACGCTTCATTCGCATGATCACTCATACTTACGCTTTCTGCATTTATGCTTCATTCGCACACTCACTCATACTACAATATAAGACTTATTCTAAACGCTGTACATGTGTCTCCTGTTCTAAAATTGAACTCGTATAATCGCCAAAGATGTAACAGAGAAAAGGGGTAGGGAAGAAAGTCAGAAGGACTTTCTTTTACGTTTGTACCAAGAGATAAGAAATGACAAATTATTTCCGCAATCTAATCGGTAAGATCAGAAATTGTGGTAAAGATCGGTACATGTTAGAACAGGAGACACAATTTGCACAAGCTTTTCGTCACATTTTCGTGACGAGAAACTTGTGCCCGAGCCCACCCTTCCTCCCACAAGCTCGGAATTATTTTTTGTACAAACTACAAAACACGATGAAAATAATTTTCATATATAATTTCGTTATTTACCAAGAAAGAAAATTATGTCTTTATATTTGGAAAAACATAGAGAGAGATAAATGAAATTGCACCTTAAACGTAAATCGTAGCTCTTAGCTCGATATCGTTTTCTACAGCTTATTTCGCGGGAAATCAACTTAGAATTACTTTCATGTTCGTAAATGAACTTATAAATTTCGAAAACGATATCGATTACCAGGTCACACCACGCGGAGGTGACTACGAAAGTGACCCACCCTATCTCCAAATCCCAACCACCCTCCAATTGCAACTACCTCATTTATCGGAAGGATAAATGAGTGCTTACTCTACTTAGCCCGTAGGCTCGCGTAAATATACAAGTTCCTTACTATGAAGTAGCAAACAACTTGTATCTCACGCACGCAACTTAATACTAAACGCTTCCGTGTTCTAAGTTTGCACCTGTGCTATCTAAAACGGTGTACCAAGCAAAGGGGCGAAGAAAGTTAGAAGAACTTTTGCAAATTACGTAAAAAAAGGAAAGTTAGAAGAACCTTCGCAATTAAGTAAAAAAAGAAAGTTTGACGTACTTTCACAAATAAATTAAAAAAGAAAGTTGGAAGAACTTTCGCAAATAAGTAAAAAAAGAAAGTTAGAAGAACTTTCGCAAATAAGTAAAAAAAGAAAGTTAGAAGAAATAAATTAGAAAAGAAAGTTGAAAGAACTTTCGAAAAAGGGAGGGACAGCGTTGTCTATCGAGTGAACCTCGCCCACGCGAATCAAACGGTGATTGCATCGTGACTTACGTGAACCTCGGGCAGAATTGAACCAAAAATACTGATAAGAACCAGTGAGACGTCCGAGGTTTAGCCTAGGGAATACCCTAGACAGTAGATCGAGATGGTACATCAATCAATCTACCCCACTAGACGCCTCCATGGCGCTACACCAGCATTTTCAGCCCAAAACTTACAGAATTGAACCTCGAATACCGATAAGAACGAGTGACACGTCTGCCGTCAGGAAACCCAATCATTCCTGCCCCCGTTGAAAGGGGGTCTGACAGAAAAACATGGAATACCCTAGCCGTCAGGCGATAGATGAGATGATGAGGCATCATTCAGTGCTATCCATGCAAGACGTGTCCCACGCGCTTACCAGCATTTTCGGCCAAAACTTACCCGGATTCACCGCATTATACAATCCACGTTCCATCCACGCGAGTCCGGAGCAATCGACAGACAATCACCGTGAATACTACACTCTACCGCGCGAAAAAATTCACGACCGGTCGTGAAAATGGGTGCAAGTTAGAAACGAAAGCGCTTCCGCACGCACTTAACACTAATACAATGGGGCCCCGCGCTCTATTTTAATCGCACGCATACTTATACTAAACGCGAATGTGCCTCTTGTTCGAAAATTGCACTCGTATTATTTACGATGAAAACAAGCAAAGTGGGGTGGGGCGAGGGAGAGGGGAGGAAGAAAGTTAGAAGAACTTTCGCAAAAGGGTAGTATAAGAATTCTCTGTCAAGAGAACCTCGCCCTCCTGGACCAAAAGGTAATTGAAATTACATGAATCGTGCGACAGAATCCAACCAGGAACACTGGCAGTACAAGGGACATGTTCGCGTTCGGGTTCCCATTTCTCCACAACAAAAAGGTAGAGAGGACACCCTAGTCCCAAGGACGACGGATGTTGCATTCAGGTTCCCGTTTCTCCCCCGCCACCGGGTGAGGGCAGTCTAACCAAGGAGAAGATCCCTAGTCCTCAGACAACGTTCGCGATCAGGCTCCCATTGCTCCACAGCCGTAAGGGTAGAGAGGCCGCCTCAGTCGTTATACGACAGCGTTCGCCAGCGCACCATCACGCATTACATATCCCAAGAACTGACCAGTACTCCCAGCCATCATCCGCCACATGATCCCTGCAATATTCAATCACCTATGGCCATTCGGGTCCGGAACAATTAACAGAAAATGACTGGGTGACTCTACTGTTTAACGCGATAAAAAATTCACGACCGGTCGTGAAAATGAGTGCAACTCCGAACAAGAGGCACGGGGACCCACCCGCCCGCCCACGAACTTAAAACTAAGATACAAATACGGTACGCATCCCACGATGATCCCACGATGGTCCCACGATGATTCCTCGATGATCCCTGGATGATGTATTCTTCTATCTTCTTTCTTCGGGTAAAACCCATCCTACAACATAAAATAGAAATTAGTTAAAACCTGCAAATAATATAAATTAGTTAAAACCTGAAAATAAAAGGTATTACAAACGGACTTTCTAGGAGAAAGAAGCCGGATTCACATGAAGTGAAAACCCCATGAGTTACCCATCCACCCTCCCACTAGCTCAATAGTAACCAGAAATGAATAAACACCTGCAAATAAAAAAGATTAAGAACGAGTTTCGACAACAAAACCGGATTCACATGAAGTGAAAAACCCATGAACATAAAACAAAAGTTAGGAGCGAGATTCGATGAGAAGGAAGCCGGATCACTTGAAGTGAAAACCCATGAGCTCCCATCCACCCTCCCACTAGCTCAGTATTATAATTTCAAATCTGAAAATAAAATAAAAATTAATATCGATTTTCCTGAAGAAAAAAGCCGGATTCACATGAAGTGAAAAACCCCTGAGCTCCCATCCACCCTCCCACTAGCTCAATATTAATAAATGAAACCTGAAAATAAAATGAAACTTACGAGCGAGATTCGATAAGAGAAAAGCCAGATCACTTGAAGTGAAAACCTATGAGCTCCCATCCACCCTCCCACTAGCTCATTATTATCAATTCAAACCTGAAAATAAAAGAGAAATTAAAATCGAATTTCGTGAAGAAATAAACCGGATTCACATGAAGTGAAAACCCCATGAGCTCCCATCCACCCTCCCACTAGCTCATTATTATCAATTCAAACCTGAAAATAAAAGAGAAATTAAAATCGAATTTCGTGAAGAAAAAAGCCGGATTCACATGAAGTGAAAACCCCATGAGCTCCCATCCACCCTCCCACTAGCTCAATATTAATAAATGAAACCTGAAAATAAAATGAAACTTACGAGCGAGATTCGATAAGAGAAAAGCCAGATCACTTGAAGTGAAAACCTATGAGCTCCCATCCACCCTCCCACTAGCTCATTATTATCAATTCAAACCTGAAAATAAAAGAGAAATTAAAATCGAATTTCGTGAAGAAATAAACCGGATTCACATGAAGTGAAAACCTATGAGCTCCCATCCACCCTCCCACTAGCTCATTATTATCAATTCAAACCTGAAAATAAAAGAGAAATTAAAATCGAATTTCGTGAAGAAATAAACCGGATTCACATAAAGTGAAAAACCCCTGAGCTCCCATCCACCCTCCCACTAGCTCAGTATTATAATTTCAAATCTGAAAATAAAATAAAAATTAATATCGATTTTCCTAAAGAAAAAAGCCGGATTCACATGAGGTGAAAACCCCCTGAACTCCCATCCACCCTCCCACTAGCTCAATATTAATAAATGAAACCTGAAAGTAAAATAAATATTAGGAGCGAGTTTGGAGGGGTATTGAGGCGGATTCACTTGAAGTGAAAATTCTTTGAGCTATCCCATCCACCCTCCCACTAGCTTAATATCAACAAGCAATTTATTACAAGCTGCAAAATAAATAAAAATTAGGAGCGAGTTTTGAGGAGAAGAAAACTGGATTCACTTGAAGTGAACAACCGATGAGCTATCCCATCCACCCTCCCACTCGCTCAATATTAACCAGAAATTAATTAAATTCTGAAAATAAAAAAAAATTAATTGCAGGTTTTGATTAGAAAGTAAAACCACAGATACATAAGAGAATCTTAGAAAATCGGAGGTTCGAAAATCTCATAACTCGAAAGAAGCCACAATGAGATACGAAAATCTCAGAACTCGAAGAAAGGCACAGTTAGTACGAAAATCTCGGACGTTGAAATAAAATCAGAGAGATACGAGAATTAAGGACAGATAAGAAAATTTCAGAACTCGAAATAAAATTCCTGAAGGGTTCGATAGATCGGGACAATTTCCATGAACGACATAAAATCTCTAAGAGTTTTCAGAATCCTAATTGACAATTATTGTTAGTTCCATAAAAACTTACCAAAAACGAAAATCTGAAAAGTACAAAATATTATTAAGAAAGGAGCTAGAAGGAGAAGGGGAATTTTTCTTCGTTCGATACAGAATCTATTACATAGAAAAAGCAATGAAAATTGCGGATTTTGGAATGATGAACAATGTAAAAACTTACCAAGAATTAAAATCTAAACGTATAAAATATTATTAAGAAAGGAGGTTGAAGGAGAAGGAGTGAAATTTTTCTTTATTCTATGCAAAACAATTTAAATAGGGAACGCAATAAAAATTGCGGTTTTTGTAAGAGCGAAGAATGTAAAAACTTACCAAAAACCAAACTCTGAAACATACAAAATATTATTAAGAATGGAGGTTGTAGGAGAAGGAGTGAAATTTTGCTTTATTCGATACAGTACAATTTAAATAGAAAACGCAATGAAAATTGCGGATTTGGAAAGGGTGAACAATGTGAAAACTTACCAAAAACCAAAATCTGAAACGTCCAAAATATTATTAAGATTGGAAATCGACGGAAGAGGAGCGAAATTTTTCTCTATTCAAAGCGAAACATTCGAGAATAGAAAACTTCTTCTCGCGAGGGAAGATATAACCTAACAACCTGACAAACAAAATCGTGAAACTGAAAAACGTAGAAATCTTGAATGCAATAACCATCGAAGCGAAGCGGAACATATCACCGAAATTTGAAACGAAAGTACAATTACCATTCTAAAGGGACTGCAGATTTCTTACCATTTATGCCATACATGTAGGAATAAGGAAAAATTTCGGATTTGGGAAGTAAGAATAATTTATATTTTTTAAGATAATGAGTGGAAAGAAGAATGTAAAATCGCGGAGAGTTCCGGAACTCTCAAAACTCTAATAAAATCACGACGTGATTCTAATAATTTCAAAGTTCGTAACAAAATCGCGACGCGATACAATATTTTCGAAGTTCGTAATCAAGTCGCGAAGTAACATGAAAATGTCAAAGTACGTAATAAAATCGCAACGTGATTCTATATTTTCAAATAACGTAATAAAATCGCAACGTGATTCTATATTTTCGAAGTTCATAATAAAATCGCGAAGTAACATGAAAATGTTAAAGTACGTAATAAAATCGCGAAGTAACATGAAAATGTCGAAGTTAGTAATAAAATGGCGATGTGATGCTGGAAATAATTTTCGAAGCTGGAAATAAAATCGTGGCATGTTTCGAGAATCGCAAATCTCGATCAAAATCGTGATGTGGTATGAAAATGTCAATGTTCGTAACAAAATCGCGAATCGATGATCGTGTGCTCGTCAAGTTCGAGCAAAACGCGTTCGATGATACTATATTTATTGCAAATCTCGATCAAAATCGCGACGTGGTACGAATGTTTCAAAGTTCGTAATACAATCGCGGCGCGATTCTACATTTTCAACGTTTATAATAAATTCGCGACGTGATTCTACATTTTCAAAGATCGTATTAAAAACGCGACGTGATTCTACATTTTCAAACTTACATTAGTAATAAAATCGCGACATGATTCTACATTTTCAAAGTTCGCAATAAAATTGCGAGTCGACGATCGTGTGCTCGTCAAGTTCGAGCAAAACGCGTTCGACGATACTTTTTGCACCGTTAGAAAAAAAAACACACAAAAATACAAAATACAAAAAAATAATAGCGAGCATAGTGACAAAATGACTCTCCATCCTAAGATGGACAGCCATTGATAGTTCCCCTCTTCTTTGACAAATTTTGCCGGGGCTCTTCGGCATATAGCCTCTCCTTTCTTCGGCTGGCAGCCTCACAAAAATTCACTCGCGAAATTTTACGGTAACTCGGACATTCTTTGGCTTTGATATTAATTACATCAATTTTCGATTTCGTTGTCGATCGATCTCGAGAAACAGACAGCGGACACTTTTATAGAAATAAAAATGAATCGCTATCGATTTCGTTCGATCGTCGACAAAGAGATCAAAATTTTACGTAATCATGCAAATTCGTTACTTTAAGAAAGGAAAGAAAATTTAAATTTATACGACCAGCGATTCTCAGAATGCGCTGTCCGTAAAAGAATATCCGAGCAGAATGTTTATTTAATTTCACTGCACTTCACTTCACTTCACTTCACTGTATACTTCATTTTTGCAATCGGGTCTAATACCACGACTGCGACTTACAATCTAAAAGGCTTGGCCTTACGAACAATCGAGCTCAAGAGAATATTAAATACGATTAAGTCGTATTTAGATTTTCTCTTCTCGATTTTTCGTCTTTTACACTCCAGATACAAGCATGTCACGTAAGTTTTACGGAGGATAGAGAAACATGAATGCTTGCTCTGGCCCTACCTACTTAAAAACTAACTCAATCACACCAGAAGTATGCTACCTGCCTGCCTGATGCTATATTTAAAAAATTGCAAACCATTCTCACAAAAACACACTCCACGGTTCTCACACAACCACCCGGGTGCAAAAATGCCTACTCCTAGGGAGTACGTCCCGGGACGTCTCCGACACCCGAGTTCAATACAACAGTCACACTCTAATGTTTCATACCTTTTTCGCTGAAATCGATCGACAATCGACAGTGAATATTAATTGAACATTAACATATTTCATTTAATTATTCTTTCGAATATTTAATGTAATATGTGCCTGTCGTAATAATTTTGTAATTACTCAACTTGTACAATTTTCAAATACAATCTTGTTCAGTTGATATAACTTTGAAACGTGTACTGACTCTACTTGTTTAATTTTGTAATTCGATCTTGTTGATTCTATACGCATCTTTCGATAGCATTTTGCAAATTCGTGATTTTATAATAAATCAATGTAATATTTAATCGACACAAGGTCCACGACCTAACCACACACACGCGTGTAACTTGTGTCGAGTATGATTCACTGTGAAATTGTCGATCGCCGAAACATCTTAAAACTAAACCGTATTCACCTGCCCTAACTCATGCGAGTAGCATCTAAGCACGCGTATGAGTTTAGAGCTTAAAAATGAATACGGCAAACTGTATTTGGACCTACCAGTTTTCTTCGTGTGTGCTGAAAATCCTGAGCTAAGAAACGTGATTAATAACATGCTAATAAAGCGTTCTCCTCAAGCAAGAAACATTAACTTTATATTTGAAAATGGAAAATAGAGAAACACTTTGCAAAAATATCTACGTATATCGATTATTTCATTCTCGACAGATTTCTAATATCAAAGTAAATTCGCTAAATAACTAAAAGTATTCATGATAATCAACTTTGATATCGAAATCTGTCCTTCACGAAACTTTCTTGTACATATGTATGTTTGAAAAGAGTTCATGCGAACGAAAAAATTGAAAATGAATCGATTATTAAATTGCCACGAAATCGGAGGGTCGTCCGACTTCTATGCAATTTTACGTTCGATTCGTAAGGAAGTTAAAACGCGATGTACAAGAAAACCCTATCCTGATCTAATAAATGATATACACAAAAATACAATTTGTACGAATATTGCACGATCGTACAGTCGTGGTCACTATGCTCGCTTCAAAATGTAAAAATACAACCAGTTCCCGTGTCGTTTCGAACCATTCATTCTACGACATGATGGGAACCGGAGGAACCATAAAGCATGCGACTCACCGATCGCCTACACAGCTCTGCACTCGAAACACGTCTCGGAGATTGATCCAGGATCGATCGGTCGTTCAATCAGGATCGGCACTCGAAACGCATCTCGAAGATCCATTCAGGATTGATCGGTTGCACTCGTATACTCAGGATTAGGCTCCTTGTCTCACGGCTTGGCAAGAAATCACCTTCTGTAAGCAGAAAGGTCACAACCGTTAGTGAACATCTTTCAACGTTTTGCATTTTTAAACATATATATACTTTTTAATATATTTGAATTATTTCATGCAAACGTGCAAGAAACAAGCATTAAGTATGTAAAAGTATGTCAAAACACGTAGGTAACCACACCACAAATCAGTTAAGACGTTTAAAACACTATTCCAAAACGCGAATGTAACGACACTACAAACCGCACTACAACATTTGCACAATTATGTCACACCACGTAGGTAACCGCACCACAAACTGGTTAAGACGTTTAAAACACTATGCCAAAACGCGTATATAACGACACCACAAACGCACTAAAGTATTTGCACAATTTTGTCACAACACGTAAGTAGGTAACCGCACCACAAACCAGTTACGACGTTTAAAACACTATGCCAAAACGCGTATGTAACGACACCACAAACCCACTAAAGCATTTGCACAATTATGTCAAAACACGTAGGTGACCACACCACAAAATGCACTAATATATTCGTATACACATGCACAGTCACTTGTAAAAACATGCTGGTAAACCCGTAGACACATGAGAACACACACCACTAAATGCACTAATATATCCGTATACACATGCACAGTCGCTTTTAAAAACATGCTGGTAAACCCGTACGCACATGAGGAAACACACCACTAAATGCACTAATATATCCGTATACACATGCACAGTCACTTGTAAAAGCATGCTGGTATACCCGTAAACACATTGCAAACTACACCACAAAATGCACTAATATATCCGTGTATACATGCACAGTCACTTGTAAAAACATGCTGGTAAACCCGTAGGCACATGAGAAACCACACCACTAAATGCACTAATATATCCGTGTACACATGCACAATCACTAATTAAAACACACTAGTAAACACGTAGGTATGTGGGGAACCACTCCATAAAACGTGTTAATACACACCCGTAATATGCACAACAAACTTGATAAAACACACTAGACACTTGCACTAGTACACTAGATAACACAGTGATGAACCGATGATAGGATAATAAACACTTTGACTCGTACCGGTACAAGGTGTGAAAGTTGACCCGAACGTTTCGGCGGCTTGACTGACACTGAGCCGCTGTGACTTTAATCATTAACAATGATAGGTGATCTGCTGTGTCCAATCATGCAAATGCACCAATACCGAGCAATTATCGCATTATTATTCGTTATTATTCGTACCTGTATTTGCAATATCGTTGTTTGTTTATTTCAAATTTTTATTTTGCAACTGTTTTCTTATGAAATTATATACATATATGTACGCTCAATTTTGTGTCGTGAAAATAAGCATACTTTCACATTTTTTGTTAAATATAAATAAATTACTTATTTTATTTAGAAACTCATTTACGAATTATTTGTTACAATATATGAATAAAATATATATTATATATTTACTGTTAAATATGTATGTTTGCATTGATTTTCCCGCAAATTTTTATTTCCAACGTAACTGTACGCTCAATTTTGTGAGTAACTGTATTTAAGGTGATCAAGTTAGGTGAAATACTCTGTATATTATACGCATTTAAGCCCAGCGAGAAACTCAGCCGAATCACACTGCGCGACGAACGTGTTAAAAATAATCCAAATGACTTTCTGATTCTATGAATGCGCCTCAACAGGAAATAGAATCGAGACAAAACGGAAGATAGGAGCATATAGAATGTTCAGTCGACAGCGGCACAGAAGGTGATACAATTTTCCGAGTAGGAAGTAAGCTGTTTAAAAAAAGCTTACTATCGCTCGCCTAGCTACTCATCATTATTCCCGACGAGACGAAAGGCGAAACACGAGATATCTCGTCCGCAATATATTCTTAAACGTTACGGACACTCGTCGTAAGCTGGCATGTTACCTGTTCATAGTTACGTTTTCCAGCGAACGTATTCAATTCACGTAATTTCTGCTTGCTCGCGTAACGTCGACGCACCTGTAAACTCGCTACGAAGAGCGACACGTACATGCACTTTCCCAGAGCAAAGCGACGTCGTGTTCATCTTCCTCTCCGTGTTCGTTTCTGAGCCAGAACTTATTGCCATAAGCGCGCGTACATCTAGGGCCACTTAAATCAGCCAGGTGCGTGGCGCATAATAAATTGCGAGACCTGTCGCCCGCCAACCATCATACGCACGGCGATTTTAAACGATCATCGTAAAATTTGCAATTTTGCTATACGTACTTTCGGGGCAACGTCTTCCTTTCAACTTTTTCTTGCATCATCAGATAATGTACGGCACGACACGCGTTATGGGCGAAATACAACGGTTTTGTGAGTTGGAATCTGTTAGGAGTCGCGGAGTATGGTTCTCCGATCGTTGTTCAGGTGCAGGATTTAACACTAGATTCACGGAACGAGCCAAAATGACTCATGATATGTTTCTTATTTTAACCCTTTGCACTCGAATGGTGACTCACACTCACCACTTTGTTTAATACAGCAATATGGAACAGACAATATTTCACTCAACCTATAGTGTTGCACATATGATGTGTAAACACGATAAAACAGCTAATAGTGATAATTAATAATAGAGAGATAATAACTTCGAAAAAGTTCATCAAACTTTTCAACTAAACAGTGTTAGATTTTGTTTAAATAATTATTGAGGTCTTACGGAAAGGAAAAAACACTTTTGCCTCTTGGTAGTTTAAATCAGTTCTTTTATATATTCTGTATGTAATTATTATTACATCAACTCACTTTACAAAAGTCTTAACAAAGAAAAGTGTAACACGTGGCGCAACTCTACTAGCTCGTTAAAAATCAAAAACTATATTGCGGCCCGAAAGAACAAAAGAACAAAGGAAGAAAATAACGTACAAGATTAGTGACTAAATTCATACCTTTCACGCATATACACACACATACCATACATGCGTTGACTAAATCCTAACAGATTTACTATCTGCTACCAGTGAAAATATCTTCGAGTGCAAAGGGTTAAATGATAAAAATATATCAAGAAGCTTTCATCTAAATGTATGTTAACTATTCCCAGAAAGAAGGATCGCTGTATAAGCCAGTATCCACATCATAGCTTATTTATTTTCTTTTCTACTTTAGTTTAATTCAAACGTAAATGGTCATTACGCGTCCGTAAATCTAGTGTTAAGTATAGAAAAATAGGAACAATAGCTGGGATAAGTTGTACTGAGAATGTTTCACCAATTAGTTCGCATTTCTGCACGATTTTAAAGATCGATAAAATGAAATTTGATAAAGGAAAAAGGAATCGTGTTAGAAAAGTGGACGGCCATTGGGTATTGGGACTTGACACTAACACAAGCATGTCGTACGATCGTAATCGAGAATCGTAAGGTGTTCACTATACCGTCGATTATGATGCAACGCGTTAATGTTGCTAGCAAAATTCACATGGATTGTTTGAAAAGTTACGCGGGATTCGAAACAGATGGCTATATTTATAAGTGTGATAATCGCGGTAAATATTCGTAGAGAAGTATAATTTACTTTGCATTCGAGTTGAATTATGGCGGAACTTTATCTGCATGAAGTTTAATAACTGTGAGGGTGCGGCAGTAGGCATATTCAACAAATGGAATCATACTGGTGTCCTGCAAAAGACAGGATGAGAGGAAGAGCACGTTTCCGTGTAAATAAATTTGCACTTCGACTGTATGAATATTCATGGCGATATTTCTATCGTCCAATTAATATTAACCTAATAGTATTTGCAGTAATTGCGATCCGAGCACAATATGTGTGTCACTACATAATGAAAATTCAGTTGATTATTATATCATCGTAAGCCCAACCGTACTTCATAACTATCAAATTTTCACTATATATAACTTTTGAATCAATGGAGTTTGATATTCAAGGTTTCTTTTTTTTTCATATTTATTGAATATCTGATTCTGGAAGAAAAGTTAAAACAGTGGTTTACTGTGATAAATTTTACTCAATAATTATATTCTGTATATTTGAAATAAGAATATGCTCTATAGCATATCTTACTATTAAGAGTATTTGTGTTAGGAGTCAAAGTTGGACAGGTTTGAAATACAATTGTGTCCATGAAGTGTTACATAAGTAAAAGGAGAACAAAACATAATATAATATAGTGTTAATAAGATATATTATAATATGAACAAAATATATGCAACTGAACTTAATCATAAAGTATTCTGATTAATAAATTGAGAAAAGTAAGGTCTGATTTGTATGCTGTTACATCTTTCTTTTTCTGGTAAAACAAGAAACTCATGAGAATGAAAATTCAAACTATAACAATTATATTTCTATCGTTTTGAGAGCATTAAATTAAGCTTGATATTTTTTACAGAATTTCTTCACTTTAAAAATCATTTGGGAATTCTTGTCTAAAGTTTAGCTCTGAATTTTTTTCTGGAGATCTTCAAGAGCATTGAAATGTATACTAATTTACTATGTGAGAAGTTTTTAAAAATATCCAAGTTGTCTTGAAGATATCCAACAACAGATTTACAATTCAATTGTTCAGAAAAAAATGCTGTTACCTGTATGTATCTTCTGCATAAGTGTAAGACCACCATGTCGTAAACAATGTGGCATTCTCAAAATCTCCATTGAATGAAATTGTTGCACACAACCCGTAATTGCATCTCAATTTGCCAGTACGTTTCTTTCATTAATATTGATGCGTGGTTATGAAATTTGTGTTAACATCGGTTTTCTATAAAAATTTGAAACAGTCATCCAACTTTCTAATTTCTATTTATTTGTTTCAGCTGTACCATAAATTTTCTTTCTTCGTAATTCTTGTTTGTATTGTAGGTTGTTGATTGAAATCGTAGTTTGAACTGTCCGACTATATTTACAAATATTGGTGATTATGTTAAACGAAATTAATCGCTGTAGTCATGTCACTGACAGATTTTGCACCGCTATTAAGTATATTAATAGTTGTATTGGTTAATTTTGTTAGTAATTGTACAGGTAATTAAACACTCCAAACAAAATACTTTTATACTTTATGATATTCAAAGATTCTAAATAAGATATTAGAACACTTTAAACAAGATATGTAAATATTTTAAATAAGATATTAAAACACTCTAAACAAAATATTCAAACATTCTTAACAATATTTTCAAACATTTCGTCACCACATAATAATCAATTCATTCGGTTTATTTCATATTTTTATTAACGAAGTTAGTAATAAAACTTAGTTAGTAATCACTCTTTATATTTCAGCAATCTCGATTTCATGGTTTTTTTCGTGTGTTTCGCAAAGTCAAATGGACACATATACATTTAATCTTTGAAATAACCCCAATAGAAATAAATCAAGGTTATAATGATTTATGATGAACTATTCAAACTATTCTTTCGAACTAGTCGCCATAATTGATTGATTGATTGATTGTTTTGTTTCTGGGCATCGACTACAATGGCCATTAGCCCCTAGTGGCCATAATGTTTATCATACACAATTGTTCTCGATTCCTACACTGTTCGCATGTGCATACCTTCCACGGCATATTCTTATCAGAAATATGAGAAGAAAACAATGCAACCACACTGAAAAAAGTGGCATTTGCATTTTTCATGATTGCGTTTACAAAAGAAACGAAGTCACAATATAGTAGACGTTATCGTACCAGCTTCCTTTCCAACAATTCGTATCTCTAAGCAAATTGAAAATAAGCTTATAACCGTTATAATTCGCTATAATGTAAATATGATGTAGACACCGACGGAATAATAATTTAACTGTCATTAAGGATTCCCGTGTTCATTTTGTATTCAGTGTTCAGCGAAATGTAGCAAGAAGCAAACAAGCAACGCGCCGCATTCATGGCTAATATTTCAATCTTCCTAAGGAAAGCTGTGTTCTTGTAGCAAGAAACGCTGTCAGCATTAATGCGCTATTAAAAACGGACTCGTTGGAAATAGTTGCACAGCCAGTGAAATATTCAGGTTGTTTAAACACGCGTTTCTACACCCGGAAATATTGGACATCAAAGGAGGCATCTCGGTATCCTTTAGTCTTGCTAATTCGGTTGTCACGCATCGTGAAAAGTGTGCGACGTGGCGAACAGTTTCAAACAGGGGAAAAAATGCAGAAAGAATTAAATAGAAATTAGCTATGGTTAACTGCGGTCTAGCCATGCTACCTTGTTTTAGCATTTTAACGCGTGCTACTTGCTATTATACGTGGTATTCATAATTACACGTATTATCTTGTATTTGCAGTCGCTGCAACTCTCTATCTTGCTGATTGTGCAACAGTGCAGAAACCGTGTAACAATGTTACCCTGAGTTTTCTTTACAACTAGTCTGTATGGGCTAGTGACAATTATGCGTTTCTACAATTCGAACCTTTCATTTCGTTACTTCGAAGATCGATGCGGTGTTTTTAGAGGTGTCACTGATTTTTACAAGTTGAATGCTATTTGTGATGGTACTGTCTTTTATTGCGTACAGTTCACGAAAGTGGTGGAACATTTGTGAGCTGAAGTGATAAAAATGATATTTATGCTTTGGAATAAATTTTGCGGTACATGCTTGTGAGCGAAGGAATGACGGGGTAAATAAAAATCCAATTGTGCTTCGATAAATGTCTAAATATAAATGTGACATTAATGCTTGCATTTATAAATTGTAGCATTTCTCAATTTAACAACTTTTAAATGTCTACGTTTATAAATTTCTAATTTTTCAAATTTAATAATTTAAAGTTTTTGTATTTTTTAAACTTCTAAAATCCTAAATTTCCTAAAATGTCAGATTCTGTAATTTTCAAAAATCCGGATGTCTAGATCTCCGACTACTTAAATTTTCCAAATTTCAAATTACGTAAATTTTTAAACTCTAAATTTCCATATTTCCGAATACCTAAATTTCTAAATTTCAAAACCTTTAAATTTTTAAATGTCTATGTCCACAAATAACTTACATTCTCAAATTTACAAACTTCCAAATTCCTAAATTTTCTGAGTTTCTGAATTCCTGAATTCCTGAATTTCTAAATTCACTAAATTCTCTAAATTCTCTAAATTTTCTAAATTCTCTAAATTCTCTAAATTCTCTAAATTCTCTAAATTCTCTAAATTCTCTAAATTCTCTAAATTCTCTAAATTCTCTAAATTTACTAAATTCACTAAATTCACTAAATTTACTAAATTTCCAAATAGCCAAGTTTCTGAATTTTAACCGTACAAACTATAATTTCGAAATTTCGAAATCCACAAATTATTTTTTAGATATATCCGTCAGACTTTGGTGTTACTAATAATGCTTCATCACAAAATACTCTTTAGTTTTTTGTTTCCATTTTAACGCTGCTCTTTTAATATCTCCAAACAGTACAATATTATACACAATAGTTTCAATAACTTTTCTATACTTAAACTTGAAAAATTGTGGAATAAAATATTAAACAAATCTATAAAAATAACTCTCGGGATCTGCAACCTCACAATGTCCATGTAATATTAGTAATCTTCACAATAAATGTTTAACAAAATTAATCATAATAAATTCATTTCCAATAAATAAACATAAAACATAAATTCATAATATAACATAATAGAATAAAGACCCAGATATAATTACTTTAAAATATTCTGCGAAACTTCTATTACAATCATAGACTTCAAAAGGAATAATATACAATTTAAAACGGTAAAAAATTCCTTTAATCTCCCGACTTATCTGTTACCATGTTACATACATGTAAATAACATTTTAATCAAGCTGCTAATACAAGTCAATTTCGCAAATACTAACTCCTACATTTTTATCCTCGAATATGAAAAAACCGTGGTGGATAAATAGATAAGTAGTCATTACTTCGTTCATACATAATGCAAACGGTCGAAACGTTTTTATGCTACTGCATTAGGAATTGAACGGCTTTAATTGGTATTTTCATGCACGATTATGGTCGGAACATGCAACAGTGTGCAGCAACCGCGGTCACAGTTTCCTGCGATCGTTCGAAATTTTCGATAGAAACGTATTTCGTTTAATCATAGGTGGCACGGCTCGTTATGCATGAAATATTATATCTGTTATCGAGATCGGGCAGCAATTAAATCGCATTGTTGCTCGAGATGGTTGCATTCGCGGAGAATTTTCTTGCAAACGAGTTCCCGTTTAATATTACTCGACTATGCGATCGGGAAGATACGCGTTCACGAATGCTCATAAAAATTAATAAACCGAGACATTGACGTTACAGTTGGTGAACGAACGGCGTGAACGAGTTATCATTTTTTCGCGATCTCGTCGTCCCTTTTTACTTGCAAAGTAGCCGGGCTAATTTTCCGTGTTTACACGATCGTTTTTTCGGGCATAACCGTCTCGAAATGAGGCTCGCGTTAATTCGTCGACGATAAAAATGTCGTACGATAACGCCGGTGAGTGGCTTCGTGTACGTTTTTTCTCTTTTTTGGTGCCGTTTAATTTAATTGTTCGGTCGAGATAGGATCGAGAGGAGGATCGAGTTCTAGGCGCAAGTTCGTGAGAGGGTAATTAATTAACGGCAAGGGAACGTAATTCGAGGTACTAACGCACAGTTAATGATACTAATTACTTTTTGAAAGGAACGCTGTTGTTACGGTGAAATTATGATACAGTTAGGTGGAAACTTTTGGGTTTAATGCAATTATATTTTACAATCTTTAGGCGATATTGACTTAATAGTATCCGTTCGTTTATTTTAGATACGATTAATTATTTTTGTATAGCGGGATAGTTTAATGGAATTATTTGTATCGAAAGTTATATGATTATGTACAGGATGTTCAAGGGTGGGTCTAAGAATGCTACCACCACGTGCACGAATAAAATAAGTTGAACTAAATTGTACGAAATGAAAGTACATTAAATTAAAAATTAATGGAACAAAGAAATTAAAGTAAAACATTATAATAAAAATAAAATTATAATAGAATTATAAAATTTATTATCGCATTATAATAAATATAAAAAATTTAATTTAGATTCAAAAGGTTGAGGAACGAATCGGAGAAGGGAAATTTAATATTTACGTGTTAAAATCACATATTATATCATTACTCTAATTTTCATGTATTAACCCTTTGCACTCGAGCGGCGCCTCTCACTCGCCATTTGATTTAATTCAACAATTTTAAATAAATATCTTTTAACTAAATTTATAGTATTATACACCTGGTGTTCAAACACAGTGAAACAGACAATATTCGCGATTAATAATAAAAAAATAATGATTTCCAAAAAATTCATCTACATTTCAATTAGAAAATTTTACAGCTGCTGTTTGCAAGCAATGAATAATATTGTACTGAAAATAAGTTCTAGTAACAAAGTTGATTGTCAATTTAGGAAATTGGGTTTTGGGATTTGTAAATTCGAGGATTTGGAAATTTGAAAATTATGGAATCTGGTAAGCTTGGTAATTTGGAAATTTCAAAAGTTGCAAATTTGGAAATGTAACTACGTAATAGGTATTTGAAAATTTGAAATATGGAAATTTAATTACGTAATAGGTATTTGAAATTTTTTAATTTAGAATTTAGGGATTTGGAAATTCGTAATCTTATCTAAATGAGTATTACAGAAACATATTCATGTATGTAATGAATTTTCAATTTCAAAACTAGAAATGGATCACAGCCATTGAATTCAAGTACATAATTAACGTGGTCTACTGACGTGAATTTAACATAAAAGTTGCAATTTCTAAAGAAATGCATATAAACAGTAGAAACAGTGATATGTACTGTTTAAACAGATCAATTATAAGAGGCTATATAAATTTTGAAACTGAAAGTAACCGTATGGATCATGACATAATAAATAAAGTGCGAGAATACAACGATATGACAGATAAGCGTGAAGACTATTAATAATTCAACGTTCGTTGAAGTCGGTTAATATCCAAGGATCATTATATTACAATGGAAGAAAATTCTCACATTTCATTCGCGTTCATTGAAATATCTTATACTACACCTGACACACTATCAAGACTTCTTACGTAAAAAGAAGATAATATCATCTTTCTGATGGAACATACTTTATGAAACAGTATTATAATAAACTGTTCCATATTTTGATCCCAGATTATCGAAGAACACGGTTGCATATGGTTATGAAAGCAGAAAGTGCGCCAGGCAATAATTACTAATCATCCGTAAGATTTACCTATGATGTGATAGGACAGTACGTGTTTTTGTAACATGCTCCGTTAAAAGCACCTGGGTGGTCGTTTTGCAAAACTGTGAAAACAAAGTGGCGTTCTTAGAAGCAGCAGGATATTCTGTAACATAATCTCCTGACTCCGTAAAACTTCTGCTACCACGTGAATCAACCGGATTCAGGCAACACTGCTGTAAAAAGGACCATGCCTGACCGGTCTCTGACATAGTGTTTCACTGTTGCATGCTGGTTGACAAGAGAAAGTGTCATTTTTGTCGGCACATAATTGTTCTTTCAATGATTCATTAACTCCGGTATTACATGTGTACTCCATGTGAGCATTTAGTACTTCTACACTTGTGAATCTGTCAAATAATTCTTAACATTTCTTAGATACATCATTTAATTGTGAATGGAGAATGTTGGAGGGAAAATCAATTTGTACCATTCGTATCAACACTTTCATTATTGCTTCTACTGCTTTATTAGTTTTACTAGTTTTGTCGAACTGGTTTGATTAAACTAGTTTGCACGTCTAGTGTGGACCTTAAAACCGTTTTAATATTTCATGGAAAAGTTGATTAGAATAAAGAAATTCGAAAGTTGTCATAAAAGTCCTATCGTGTAAAAAATAATGGTTACGGAAGTTTTAAACAAGGTTTAACATTCTGTGTAATTAATAAAATTTGTTTAACTTTAAATAAATATAAACAATAATAACTATAACATTTTTAACTTCATCCAATAATAATTATGAAACAATTATTCAATTATTTGTAATAATAATTAATACAGTTATGAACTATACCTAATAATTATTACGAAATAATGAGCTACTTATAACAATAATTATGAATCAAATTATGAATTACACTTAATAATATCAAAATTATAAATTACACCTAATAATAATTATAAAACTATAAATTACACCTATTATAAAATACAAAACTATTAACTACGCCTAGTCATAATTACAAAATTATGAGTTACATCCAATGACAATTATGAAATTATGAACTACATGTATTAAATATTATAAAATTACTAACTACACCTAATCATAAATATAAAATTGCAAATTACACCCAATAATAATTATAAAGTTATGAAATACATATATTAAAAGTTACAAAATCATCAACCACACCAAATCATAACTAAAAAACTATAAATTACACCCAACAATAATAATAAAACTTGTCAAAATTAGTAAATATTCGTTACAAATTTGGATACAAGCGATACTACAGTATGGTAATTTATACAAGCGAATAAAACGGAGGAGTGTTAGAAGCAAAAATAGCCTGCGAACGTGAATTTACGTCAGCAGCTGCACATGCGTTAATATTAATCGCGAGTAGTTGAAACGTTAAATATTGATGAACAACAAGTACATATCTAACGATGATCTTGAACGGTATCGTTATGTGGGTAGGTAATTAAACGCCGCGATGAAACACGTGGTTGCATAAAGAAATTTTCTAAAATGCACCGCGATAAGCGTCCATGTACGTAGCCGAAGACAAAGAGTTTCCCATGCGAGGCAGTTGGTTTTTCAGTCGGTGGCCAGATAGACAGAAACACTTCCACTTCCTTCGGCTGACAATGGAAGGCTTTCAGCCACGAGTGTGTCGGATAATTCACGTCGGGATGAGCAATTAAGGCCTAACCTACGCGCACCTCCTAGCCTTTTAATTATCTCGCTTGGTGTAATACCGTGAATAAAAGAGAAATCGGGCAACCGTATTACATCGTGGAAAGCATCGATTCTTTTCCGATTATGGACCTTGCATAAACGCCGAGGTAAACGCACCCGTTGCCTGCTGATATACCGTTCATTTCGTTTCGTTCACGATTACGCTACTGCTAAAAATTATAATCTCGTTTCATTTTTAGTCTACTCCTATTACCTTCTTCTTTTGCAATGTCACCTACGTCCATAAGTACTGGGACACGTCAGATATATTTTGTACAAAATAACCCTTTACGAATACTCTTTCATTTTTAGGCACTTCGTGTACAGGTAGCCCTCCTACAACACTGCATCTTATAACACGGTTTCGCTATAACACGATTCATAAATTATGGGAACCCTCCTCCAACACGATTTCGCTCTAACACGATAAGAAAATTGCAAAAACCTTTGTACAACACTATACTTCTTCGGTCGCGGCGATGCTTGCCGTCTTAACAAAACCAACTGGTGTATAATACAGGTTTGTTTTAAAATTAAAAATGTAGTTGAAAAATGAATAAACGAACGATGAAACACAAATTACTGTACACATTAATTCCTTATTTTGGTGAAAGTTAACATGAATTTCAAAAACCCCACCTTAACATACTTCCTAACTTGTTAAATGATCGTTCTGACCGCTTTGGTAGGTTTAGTGTTAAAGACACACTGTTGCGAAAACAATAGTCCAGATGATTAAGAAAAATTTAAAAGAAATAAGAAGTGCAGTTGCTGCAGGATCTTCGACATCCACATACATTTATATATTTAATAAAAATTGAGTTTTTTATGTAGAATTAAAAAGAAAAAATATTTGTTTTTAATAAGTTTTCGGAACGTAACCGCCCTTTTTGTACTGGCTCTGGGTCTCATACAACACGGCATTTTCTAGGAACCTAACTACCGTGTTATAGGAGGGTTACCTGTACTTGTGAAATTAGGTTTAAGAATTAAACATTTTGTTCTTATTACTAAATCTTTCCGAGTTACGAACATTAAAAGTTTAGAGGCGAATGTGCTTAGAAAATCGTAAAGTAAATATGGCTGGTAGTGATTGATACAGTTTTTACAGTCTTGAAATCCATAAATCTGTACATAATTTAGTGAAGTTAACTACGAGTACTAGGTTAGAAGATGTGACCATGTGTTACAAACATGTAGCTATAGTTGAAAAAAATATTATCTAAAAACGCTCCAACAAGTAATCGGCTTAATACTGTTAATTTTACTACGAACGTTAATAAGGAAGTTCAAACGTTAGAAATTTACATGAATTATCTAAATTAGCAATTCAGTTTGATCGCAAGCTATTCACTTACGGCTCGGCGTCAATCACTGCGACAAAACAGATATTATGCACACGCAGTTATGAAAAACGAATTTTTAAAACGTTTGTGAAAGCGCGTTACTTTTGTCTCCGTTGTCTCGTACGTTTTTCGTTTTAACAATTTTAAAACGTTATTTGAACGTGGACAGGAATGCGTGCAAAATGACGTGAGGCAACTCCTTTGAAGAGATTTCAGACCGAAATACAACCTCGTAATGCGGGAATTCACATAAAAAATGTAACACATTAGTTAATCTATGAATTATTAGATTGTTGCAAATGAAATGATCATTTCTGAATTTTCGATATAAACTTTTATTTTTCAAATTTTATTTATATTCCATCAATCGAAATAATTTCCATCGACATCAATGCACTTCTGGCATCGCGATACAAGTGCCCCAATGTCTTTTTGGCAAAAATCTAATAAACGAGAGGCAATAAAGCCAATAACTGCAGTTTTTACAGCACATTCTTCTTTAAATATTTGTCCACTTAAGAAAGCATCTAGGTTCTTGAAAAAATGGTAATTTCTAAGTGATAGATCAGGAGAATAAGGAGGATGAGGCAGAATTACACACTTCAATTCTGCTAATTTTTGTATGGTTTGTTTTCTAACATATGGCCTACCATCGATCTCTAGACGGTGCAGTTTTTTTCAGTCAGTTCATGTGGTACCCATTTCCCTAACTTTTCTATTTTTCCCAAGGCTTTCAGATGCCGAGAGACAGTTGAATAGTTTATATTGGTTGTTTTCGCGATTTCCTGAACAGTTAATCAAAAATCCCTTTCAATTATCTCTTTTAGAATTGAATTTTCCATAGCTGCTAACTTATGAGCACGAGGCTCATTTTATAGACTCATGTCATTGGAGCGAAATTTTTCAAAGCAACGCGTAATGGTCCAATCGCTAGCTGTACCTGCGCGAAGAGTAACATTTATGGTTTTAGCAGCTTCAGACGCAGAGTGCCCGAGTTTGAACTCGTACAAGTAAATTATACGAATATCCTGTTTCTCCATGGTGAAAAGAAAATCGATTTTGATTCACATATAGTATAAATATTCAATAAGATTATTACGCAAAGTGACGTACGAGACATGTATTTTTGATATTATACAACTTCATTGTGATCTGTCGAAAAAAATTGATTTAGAAATGCGGCAAATTTCAAATGTGAAAAAACAGTCATTTCAATTGCAACAACCTAATAGTTGTGACCGGCTGCAGACATTTTGCAGAATAATCGTGATTTCAAACGGTAGTAAAGCTGTTTGGAGCGTGAAAAATCCGAGAACAGGTAGCAACCGGAATCACGCGTGGGCCAATCTTTTATGTTGCTGTGTATGTGATTCAAGTAGGCAGCTGTTGTTTTATTGTTACTTCATTAATCAATGCTGTTCGGTTATATTGAACCGGCAGTTGGTACACAAACGTCTGTAGGTAGCTAATAAAACAATGCTTAAGATGCATGATCGGTTGCCTACGAACACGCCTTTTATTGACGCGTTGGATCGAAGTTCAATCAAATACGATTTAACACTAGAAGTGCCGGCATTAAATGCGTGCTTACTTCAAAACTGAAAATAAAGTAGAAAACTAAATAAATAAATATTGCAACATCAGCTAACATATATTGGGTTGTTCGGAAAGTCATTTCGTTTTTCCCCATCAGTCTTGCTTGTGAGATTCTTGGAATTTGGAAATCTGAGAATTTGAAACTTTCAGAATTTGGAAATCTGAGAAATCGGATTTTTCCGAAATTGGAAATCTGAGAATTCAGATTTTTCAGAATTTGGAAATCAGGGAGTTCAAATTTTTCAGAATTTGGAAAGCTGAGAATTCGGAATTTTCCGTAATTGGAAATCTGAGAATTCGGATTTTTCGGAATTTGGAAATCAGAGAATTCGGAATTTACAGGATTTGGAAATCTGAGAATTTGGATTTTTCAGAATTTGGAAAGCTGAGAATTCGGAATTTTCAGAATTTGGAAATCTGAGAATTCGGAATTTTCCGAAATTGGAAATCTGAGAATTCGGATTTTTCGGAATTTCGAAATCAGAGAATTCGGAATTTACAGGATTTGGAAATTTGAGAATTCGGATTTTTCAGAATTTGGAAAGCTGAGAATTCGGAATTTTCCGAAATTGGAAATCTGAGAATTCAGATTTTTCGGAATTTCGAAATCAGAGAATTCGGAATTTACAGGATTTGGAAATCTGAGAATTCGGAATTTTCCGAAATTGGAAATCTGAGAATTCGGATTTTTCGGAATTTGGAAATCAGAGAATTCGGATTTTTCAGAATTTGGAAATTTGAGAATTGGAGAATATGAAAAGTGAAAAGCAGCATTTTCGGAATTCTTCACTTTTTTAAAAATGCTGTTCAAACAAGAAAAGAAGTATCCCCCGAAAATCGTCTCTCATTTTCATAAAAAAAAGAAACGAAATAACTTGCCGAACGACCTAATACAACCATCCATTAGCTCAATAAAACATGACAGACAATTTGACAAAAGGACGGCAATAAAATTTTGTAATAAAAAATGCCAAACCCGAAACCAGTCATTTTGACTGGTTGGTAATTTTAGTGTTAAACGCGTTAGCCGTCAAGGAAAATTATGTATAAATAAATAGAAAAAATTGTAACTTATTTTGTAAATGTATGTTGATAACGAACTTCTGCTGCAATTTATAATTTTTCATTTTACAATGTTACATTCTGCTATAATTTCCTAATTTTATTCTTCTTACATCATACATTATTGTTCTTTTAATTTCTATTTTGAAGATTTTTAAGATGTATCTAATCTGCAGTTTAACTGCCATTCAATTAATTCATTGTTTCACAAATTTTAATTACTTCAGTATTTTACAAATTTCAATTAGTTTAATATTTCTTTAATTTATTAGAGTTAATAGTTCAGTATTAACTTCTATTATTAATTATTTTACAAATTTGGTATAAAACTTTTGTTGTAATTTAAAGCGCAATGAAACCAGGTGTTTTATTTCTTATAATTGCACAAATTAACTTTAATCAATTTCAGCCACGAGGTCAACTCTCTCTCATTGCATTCGATTCGAAATAATTTATAAGAATTGGCATAGTACATTAATCATCGAATAATTAATAAAATTGAGGATAATTGCCGTTCGTTTCAGAAACTATTTCCGAAGTCATCCGTGACACGCCATCGATTAATGTTGCTCCAAGATTTTTGACTCCTCGTTCCCTGTTTCGCAAGCTCCAACCTTTTTCGTTCCATTCACCGTTAGCAAAACGGGAAATGTGCCTTTCACAGAGGAAACTCCGTGTAGGCAAATCAAATGGATTTCAGGTAATTCGTTTCCGCTGTTACCTCGACCCCATGTCCGGCGAACGACTGTGTAGTACCATATGTAAGTAAATTGCTACAGGGAAACGATTCGAAGGCAAAAATAATGACTCGATGTAATTAATCATCGTTCAGTGAGAATTACGGAGGTCAATTAGCGATCACGAACGAATGTAATGTGGAGGCAAATTGATACCTTCTACTCGGACGTGGGCGATGTCAAATCGTGTAAAATTTATTTCCTTTAAATACATCAGAAATAAAATTTATGGATTTCTGAAATTAATAAAAATAGGAAATGGAAGAATATTGCATTCAGAAACCGATACAGAAATTGAAAATGGAAGCTTCAGAAGCTAAAAACTGGTACAGAAGATGTAAATCGAAATTCTAGATCCAAGAAATCGATACAAAATTGCAAACGTAAACTTCTGAGCAAGAAAGCATTAGCAAAATTTAGTTCTTGTTTCTGTAATATTCAATGTTTCTAAAAATCCGTAAATTTCACGGTATTGATCTTTAAAGACATGAATTATCTATGAAGCGAACGTCAGAAATTTACCGTGTAAATTTTGGAAAATGTCGGAAATCGTACAAATGAATGAAAGTTAAATTTGCTTGAAAAATTAAGGTTTAACGCTTTGCACTCGAAGATATTTTTATTGGTAGCAGATAACTGTAAAACTTTTTGGTTCTTATATCTCATAAATTTATTATTAATTGCCAATATTAGGTGCTCCGTTATGTTTATACATGATGTGAACATTATAGATTCGGTTAAGAAATAACTATTCCAAATTACTGTATTAAACAAAATGGTGTTTGTCAGTAATCTTTCGAGTGCAAAGGGTTAAAAACTTGGCGTAGATGAAGAGCCTGCAGTCATGTCATAGAAAATGGTGAGCGAATCGAGTCGAATAAAATGCACTCTGGAATTATATCAGAAAAATTTAATTACTGATGCGATATACAGAGTGGTTGGAATGATCTGTTACTAAGTTCATTCTGATGCATCTATCGATCCGCTCACGCAATCCATCTGAAAGTTGCCATATTTATAGTTCATTCAATTGTTTATATGCGTGCAGAAGCATTTTCGTATACTACATCTCAAAGTAAGGTTATAATGATGGATTTGAAGCGTAATTTTGTAATTGCTTTATATTTAGCTGGAACATCAGTTTCGATTATCGCTCGTGAGCGCCAGCATTTGAATGTAATTTATTTAATGATTGAATGTAATGTATTTGGACTATTTTGGAGGCCAAGGTCAATGTAATGAAACATCAATGTTTGGACGCTCGAAAATCAGCACTTGTCCGGGAAGAAGATTCCACAATCTCACGTACGGCCAGCGTGCGATTCATTCTTTCACCGTTTGAAAGGAATTATTCGTGCAAATGGAGGTTATATCGAGCAATGAGCATTAAATCATTTTCTTGAATGTTTCTCGACTATTTTTGCCCCTTGGATAAAACAAAATATTAAAAAGTGTATCTGATGCAGCGGTGTGAAGTTGTAACAGTTCATTCCAGCCACCCTGTACAAGGGTTGAAATGTACGGAGAAAGGAGACTCGCATCGCAAGGAATCGTTATAAAATTACCAAACGCAGGATAATTTACGACGGTTTGATGTATCGTGCCGCTTTATTGCGAGTCTTTTCCCTTCGTTTCACTTACATACAGTGTTCTTGTTTGCCATTGTGTGTCATTCCCGGTGCAGAGAATGGATTATGTAAATACCCGCTTTGAAGGATCGTAGGCAGCGGCCGGTCGATAAATCACCGGTAAATCATAAGCATGCTCGCCTATATGGAAATTCGTGAAGAAACAAATTCCTCTTTTGTCTACTTACGCGTCGCGATGAATTTCAATGGACGGCATAATGAGAGCGATTCATCATAATTTTACGCGTGAATCCGCGAGCGAGTTACAGAGAAAGTTCTCATTGCTGGTGACGTGATATATTTCAGTGTCGATTTTATGTAATGGATTGGTCGATTGAAATCGGCCCCTGACAATCGCGGCTAATCGCGAATGATCCAATTTATTGCAGACTATGACCATAGCCACTACGCGAGTTATTCGATAGCTGTGCTTTCAGATACTTTAACCCTTTACACTCGAAAGCACTTTTATTGTTGGCAAACGGCAACTTTCTAATTGAAAAGTTTAATGAATTGTTTTGAAATTATTATTGTTAATTGCCAATACTTACCGTTTCGCACATCGCGTGTATGATATTATAAATTTAGTTAAAAGGTATTTATTTAAAATGATGCCCAATTTTACACAGTGTGATTGGTAAAACACTGAACCAATCAGGACATCCACCCGGTTTTCCTACTTTTCCTCCACAGGAACTCTTCCTGGAGGAAATCAGTCTTAATCAACATTTAACAGTAACAACATCTCTACAACCTTCACGTATATCCGACAGTATTATACATTTCCACAGTATTCATTACATAACACAGTTACACTTACAACAACCAACTGTAAATTTAGTTTTAAGTGTTAATACACTAAACGTTTTATTGAATTGTAACAAGTATACAACAGTTTATTTTTAACAACATATCACTCTATAGCCGTAAAACGCTATAGAGACACACGGGTTCGGATTTTAATAAAAAACTCCGATCGTGTGTAACAAGTGTCAATCATAAAACCTACTCACAATCCCACAGTTGAAATTAAAATGTTGCACGGCATTATTCGAGTATCTGCAATAGAATCGTTAACTCCAATTTCCTGCGGCAGTGGTACAAACAGTAAATAGCTGCGGCCGCGTGCCATTTTTCTCGCCGACGAATTAGAAACAACGGCAGTCGGATTGCACGGATGCAACAAGCCCACGGAATGTAATATCTTGAACACACGGGAATCGTTCTTGATTTCTCGGAATCGCAAATTCAACTTATTTCTTGGTACTTAACTCCTCTGATATAGACACTGACCCGCGGAAGTGCGGTGACCTTTATGTCTCACGTAGACTCGAGGTAAATTGTACGAAGATTAACCACTTGAGATAGAATTTGATTCTGGACTACGTTCGTTTTATTTTTCTATAATTTACCGAGAAAGATATTCGGCGAAATAAGAAAGTGAAATTGTTGTGTGTAATTGTGGGTGGATCAGGACAAACTTTGGAATCTTTAAAATTGATCACCTGTATCGGAGTACGAATGACCCATGTTAATTGTTTAGATAAACTGAGAGAAACGAAAGAAATATTGGAAGATATAGTATGGATTAAAGAAGTAGTATTTAAGTAATAAATATAATATTTAAGTAATAAATACTACTTACATATTTATTTGAAATCACTTAGTAAATATTTTTATAGGAAGACAGTATTTGTAGTTGAATATTTTTGTATCGGATTTAATATAAAAGCAGTGAAGAATATTTTTATGTAATGAAGATAACATAACAAGGAATAAAAATAATATTCAATTCAATATTGTTAAAATATTAATAATATTCAAGGAGGAACAACGAAGGTTATTACATCGTGCTGTGTTTCTTTATCAAATAGATTAATTATAAATGAAACTTGAATTTCATCAAATAGTCTGATTGAAATTTGGGTGTTTAGAAATTCGGGTGATTAGAATGTTAGAAATTTAGGCATTTTAAGATTTACATACATTTAACGATCTTCTGATTTAGAAATTTCAGAATGTCAGAATTTGGAAACGGAGGTTTCGAATCTCTTGAAAAAAGGATTTGAATGTTTGTGAATTTGGTAATTTGAGGAGTTGAGAATTTTAGTATTTGGGTACTTAAACATTTGAAAACTCCAGAGTTTCGGGATTTAAGAATTCGAAACTTCAGAATTCAGGAAATTAAAAATTTTGGAATTTGCGAAACTGTAAATTTCAGAATTTGGAACTTTAGAGCTTTACGAATTCCGAAATTTGATAACTCAAAAATTTCGGAATTCAAGAAAATTAAGAATTTGAAGATACAGATATGTATAAGAAATTGATTAATCCTGGTAATGTGTAAAACATAATTTATTAATCTAGAAACTGAGCTTTTGGGAACTTAGCATCTTGATAACTGATAATACAGAAAATAAATCTAAAAATTGGGGGATTTGGAAATTTAAACTCTTGCAAATTTGGAAATCCAGAAATTGGAGAATTTGGGAATTTAGTATGTTAGTAATTTTCATGTACGAAAATTGTATGAATCTAGAAATAAAACAAGTTTGAAATATATAAGTTCGTGAATTTGAGAAATAAAAAAATTTACGAACGCAGAAACTTAAGTACTTAAGAAATTTGAAAATGATTTATTCTATAAACCGGATATTACTAAAACTTGAAAAACTACAAAGTTGAAAATGTATAAACTTCTCAAACCTGAAAATTTGAGCAACAGAAAATGTATAAACTTTTGAATTTAAAAGTTCCCCTATCTTACATCCATACGCATCATCTTGAAGTCCTCATCGTTGCATTGGAGAACGTATGCATGAAAACATTGTTGTTTCACAGGTATGACAAAGTATCATTTCAAACGCAGGATGCGTAGATTGAAAAGTAAGATTGTCTTTCGTCGTTAACCTTGGGCAATAGCGAAATGCGCATCTATCACGTGTCGAAAGGTTACAGGTGGCTTCAAGGCTTATCTTTAAAATTGCCGTCATTGCTATACGAACCGCGGTAATAAAAAGGATTATTGGCGTTTATAATTCATACGGGTACCGCGAATGCTAAAAGAGCAATTTGAAAATGATCGCGAACGCGGTTAATAATGTTGGAATCGAGGAGAAGGTAAAACGTTCGAGGGATTAGGTTTCATGGGATAGACGCGTGGTAGTTTGTCCGATGAAATTATTCGTTTAACTCGAAACAAGGCATATTCTACGGGCAATTTTGTAAGTAAGTAATTTCCTTAGATATCATTCGTTGCAGCGTTTTCTACAATTGATTCTACCGGTCGATGAAAACGTTATGCAGTTCGTTAGAAAGTTGAGAGTAATGCATGTAATAATGCATGTCAAATGTCGGATTTCGAAACGTAGAAAGTATCGTGTGATTTGATGACATAAAATTGCCGTAATATGCCGCTTGTGACGCACTGATTCGTAGTTCAACCCTTTCTCCGCAATAAAGACATTTAAATAAATAAATGTAGGATCGGGCCAGAGGGAGGTGCAATAAAAGCACACGCTCGTCGAAAATAACAAGAATTTACTAATAAAAAGGATATTATAATGATTACTTAATCGAAACGTGTTCGTACGCGTCGCATCATGCATTAGGACTGAAATTCGCCCATTTCGCTCTTTTGTTTCTCCACGCATTCCCTCTCACTCGCACACACACTCATCTCACTCGTTCGCACTCTCTCTTACATACGTTCACGCACTCTCTTATACTCTCTCGTGTCCATCCACGCATACTCGCATTCCTTCATAAATTATGAGACTACGAAAAATCAGATTAAAATGTTTAAATGAACAAGACTTAAAAATCCTCATACACTTTCCATTTTTATCGTATTTATTTCGAATTTAAATTTGTATCCCAGATGGATACTTCATTAAAGTTATACTAATAACATAAATAAAATTAATATTTGAATGACTATATTATTACAAATGAATACATTGGTTTACGTATAATGGGAGAATAATTTAAGTAATAATTCATTTGTATACATGTAACTTTGTGTTGCTTCCTCGTTCTTGCTTTTCTTTATTGCGTATCAGCTTATTAATCGTAAATTGAAATATCGAAGATTACATCGGAATAAACTAAAGTGGATGAAATAACCAACTATAAAAGAGAAAATTATATGGGGGATAATAAAATACAATAAGTACAAACACACATGAGCATAAAAGTACATATGTACTCATAATGAAATCTTTTATGCCTGCGCTTATTTTCTGCTTTCTGCATTCCGTTCTGTTATTTGTCATTCGCTTCATTAGTTAATATAAAAGTTCTATAACATTCTTACGATCTCTCATAATTTCTTGTACACTTGTAGTTTCTCGTTATAGTGTTCTTATTTATTCCAATAATAAATAAGAATTATATGTAGTTATATCATGTCATTATAATTACTTTTTTATGATTTTCTATATGAAGAAAATTAAATTTTATTTTTAATTTTTTTAGTACTGGCAAAAATTACTTGAACTAATTAAATTATTATAATTAATAAACAATAATTAAATTTATTAATTTATTACAATTTGAATATTAAAAGTAACTATAAATTTGATTCGCTCAATAATAAGAGTAATGATTTAATAACTGAATCACAAACTTAATTGCATTGTTTAACCCTGAGTTCTATTTTGTAAGACGTCACTTTTATTAACAAAAATATCGCTAATAGCAATAATTATTTATAAATTTAAACATTTTATCCTATTACTTATTAAACTTATTTACTTTATTAAGAATTTTTTTCGATTTTCATTATACGTCTTTTTTTCGTTATTTATAAATAACGAAATTTCATTATTTGTAATAACCCTGATAATCATTATTAATAACCTGAATTGTTTCATGAGTTTCAATTGCGAACCCTTTTTACGAACAGGTGATTTACGTTCGCTTTAAAAGAATGATATCAATTTTATCTAAAATTAATGCATATGCATTCAACAAAGCGGAACTGAATTAAATTCGATTTTCGATAACATAACTAAGTAGTAATATGCATAGACACGCATTAAATCTAATAGCCACAAATCATTGCAACGTTCCTTGATATAAATTCCCGAATGTCCGTTCTAATTTTATTACACCTCAATCAATCTGCAGATTTATCACGTTTACTTGCAAGTTCTTTGCTTCCTGATCGCGGATTTCGATCTGATATAACGCATAAAGCGTTGATCTAACAGTAGCCACATTTCTCTGTCGAAACGATCAAAGATATCTGAATCAAAGATATCTAAATCGGACCAGATGCAGTTACCGTAACCAATGGAACAGAAGGTGATATTTACTCTCTTTCACCGTACAACAATTCTAGAATGAATTCCTGAGATTTGCATTTCTCGCGTACAAGGAACGTAGCAATTATTAAACGGCCCCCCTGCGTGCTTGTTATATGCGGAACGATTCAATTCTTTTTTTTTGCCTCGAAGCAGGAACCGGATTGGTTTTCAATCGTTTCTTTGGAGAAAAATGTTGGAACAGGTGTTCGTTAGTAACGGCGGAAATAATCTTTTTCGTAACCATCGATTAGTTATGATAACGATCTATGGATATTATATCTAATTTAGAATATTGATACTTTTACACGCAATAACATTTATATATTATTGTAATATCATTACTTCTACACGTTGTGATATTCATATCTTAATATTGAGACTTCTGGACATAATGATATTTATATCTTAATATTGATACGTCTGCATATAATAATATTCATAGCTTACAATTAGTACTCACACTTCTGCACATAATAGTATTTATGCCTTAATGTTAGTTCCTCCATATCTTATGATATTTGTATCTTAATATCTTGAATTATATATAACATGCAAATCTATGTCATATTGATACAGTATTGCCGTATCGGTATTATATTGGTTTACATATTACATACATATAATTCAAAATATTAATACCTGTACATATAATGATGCTTGTACCTTAATATTTTCGAGTACTAATGGGCTCATTTGTTATTTATGACTTTCGACAAAAGTTGTTTCAGTATTCATAATAAAGTTGATGTTTACATTGATGAAACTGTTCATCAGTGTGAATATTTATTTTTTTGTATTTTATAGTAAATCGAGTCTCTTGACACTTGTTCATAAATATAATTCGATAAAATATGAAAAAATGATACTCATGTCTGTAATCTGTTATAGAATTATCATGTAGGTAAGAACGTTGTTTGAACTTGAAAGATGCACGTACACTACATCTATTTACCCTAAATGAAGAAATTATCGTCAATTAAACTCAATAGTAAATGTAATCTGTTTTTCAAAAACCGCGTAAAAAATTGTTCCATAAATAAAATATGACGTTAAATGACTGTAAATATCACTTTCAGTTTACGAAATTTGATATTATAAATATATCTATCATGATTCATGACTTAAAACAGCAAACATGGTTGTAAATGACCATTAATTAAGCGAATATCTTCATCGATAGTAATTCTTCTCATATATTAACAATACGATTCAAAAGATTTTACATAAACAAAAGTACATACTGTTCGATAACTGGTGGTACAAGCGAAAACAAAGCCTCACATGAAACATTTTTATTCTATATTTTCAACATACTTTTTCATATAAAATCACAACCTTTTCGCTTGTACCACCAATTACCGAACACCCTATATATAAGAGTTCATAAAAAATAGTACATACATAAAATTTCACATAAAGAGGACGTGTGTAAGATTTTACATAGATAGAACTATATAAGATTTTACACGAACAAGATCCTACATACAGTCGTGGACAAAATTAAGTGGACATGTATCATAAATAACAAAAGGTAAATTTAATTTAGCTAATAATGCCTATAAATAAAAACTTTATTGCACAATTATATACATTAAATAAATGTGTTTTCAAGTCTACAAAAATATCTCACGTTCTAAATTTAAAATTTATTGACAACATTGCAATAAAATAAAACATTTTTTACATTTCTGCAATGTCCACTTAATTTTGTCCATGAGTGTATGTAAAATTTATAATCAAACACGTGAAAAATAAACAAAACTAACTAACCCGATTTATCACTCGCAGTACAAATTTTTGTGCATCACAATTATTCGTATCGCAACGGTCAATTTAACCCTTTGCGGACGAACGGCAACTATCACTCGCCATTTGATTCGGTCCAATAATTTTTAATAAATAATTTTTCACTACATATGTAGTATTATGCACGTGACGTTTGAACACAGTGAAACGGACAATATTGACAATTAATAATAAAAATATGATTATTTAAAAGAAGTTGATCAAACTTTTTAACCAGAGAGTTTTGCAGTTGCTATTTGCTAATGGCATATATTCTAACGTCCGCAAAGGGTTAATTATATTTGAACCGACAGCTAAATCGATCAAATTTATCTGTGCCAAAGCAAGATGTCGTTGAGTCGTAAGGTGTAACAGACATATTCGTTTCGACATACCGGTTGTATAATTTTTACAATATCCACAGGTGGCGGAACTCGCGCGAAATCCCCGACTGCGATCGTAAAAACTTAACTGGCGTTTATATTTTACGTTTACGAGCTGAAATTGCGCCAGTCCGCCTGTATATGCCCGGCGTACATATTAAACTGGTTCGACGCCCTGACGCGCGATTATACCACCGAAATAATCGATCCTGTTAATGAGTTACGAGACCAGGAATCTCGTTACGCGCTAGTATCGGTTCTTGTCATCAGAATACACTTCCTTCTTTTACCTTCCGACTGGAAACGTGGGTGTCATTTCATTTATAGGCGTGTTACGTGCCGGTCTTTGAACAGCGTGAAAAGCGCCGAGAGATTCAAATGATAATTAAGCCATGTAACTTTTATTAATTTTACAGTCGCTGTTGGATTCCAGTTGAATTTACAACACTTTATTTTATTAGAAGAGAAACTCGTACAGCTTGTATTCGGTCGATTATAAGTACTGCGCTTTTTTGGCAATGTAGGGTTTTATACAGGGTGTCCCAAAAGTGTTGAAGGAGCCGGAAATGGGAGGTAGGTGGGGTCATTATGAACAATTTTTTCATTTGCAAAAATGTCGTATGGGGCTTCATTTTTAAATTATTAACGAAAAACACCGACCAATCAGAGCGCGAAAATCGCGCGCGCTCGGAGGCGGAAGTGAAGGCCCGAGTTATAATTGGCCGTGGTCGCGATCGAATCGCGTGGCGCGCGATTCTTCGGAAATCATATTCATATTCATCGTATCTCGCTTTACCATAGGAGGGAAGGATGGAGAGCATCGTAATCATTTTACGAGCTTAATGAACTTTTTGCTTGGAGTAGGTGTACAATATTTGAAAAATACGTGAGGATAACAAACTCTAATTCTTCATTGGCTAGTGAAATTTGTATGTTAGTGAAAATCTACGTGACGTGTGCAGTGTGATTGAGTTTTCACCAAAGTAACCGTAGCAAGAAATAAATTCAAGCAGTACCTCGACATGAGTAGACAATTGCAATTAAAGATCCTACTGTTAAGGCTAATATTCTGGTAATCAGGTGCGACTAATAACAAACTAAAAGGACTCATTTAAAAGCACTTATTACTGCTACTTGTAAAAAAAAAAAAAACAATTAATTTACGGTGATGGAACGAAGAAATGAAAATTAGTGCAATAATATGCACTTTGATACTGTCGTTGTAAAAGGGGAATACACGACCTAACAATTTGTCACAACTATAATACTTCACCACACTGATGCACAGAGTAACGGAAATACGATTTTGAAAAGATTAATTCGGCATAATAACTAAATTCTGAATTTGTTAAGAATGTATTAGAGGGTCCATCGGTTTATGACATGACCATCGGTCCGGGTCGGTACCAGGGCCAAATTCGAGGACAGGGGTGTTATAAACCGCGACCAAATTATTACAAGCAGGCAGCTATGCGAAAGGCACTTTTTGCCGCACGTAGAAAATGGGAAAATCGTCCCACCTTGATCACGCATTGCAAGGACACCTGGAAGGAGAAGCTACGGGAGTTAGTTTTGTTCCTTTTGGAGTTTCGAGATTAATTTTGACTAGCACAGTGCCATCAAGTGTTGCTCCGACCGTCAGACACACAGTTTGTAATTTAACGAAGGGACAGTCCCTTTACGCTCCTATGTCGAGTGTGGCTCGACATGGCGTTTCTCTTGGATAGTAGAAATAATTCCTATAAATATGTTGATTCTAGACGTTTTCATTTCTTTGCCACTTGTAACAAATTAGAAATATATTTGTTACGCAATCTGCATTATTAGAATACATTTTATTGTAAACCCACTTCTTCATCTATTTTGTAAGTTAATTAAGGAGCTGTAGGTAAAAGAAATTAAGGACCTCAAAGGGTTAATATTCAAGCGTTCGACATTTTATACAGTCCACTAAATAAAACCAGTATTTTTTCCTCTCAATCTATACTTCTTCACTTCCACGAGCTTTTGGGCGCGAACAGAATTTATCTTGTTATTCTAATTTTCTCTTGAATCGATCGCGAATAATGAATTAGTATCTAAGATCAATCATCTACTAATTAAGAGCCACTTCATGTACACAATTTGTGGCGAAAATACGTTGCTATTTCTACGGATATTTGAAAGTTAATATCTATAAATTTCCGTCGTTGATATCTTACCGCAAAACGAAGAATCGAATTCCTGATTTCACCTTCAAATCGATAAATTAAGTTGGTAACGCATAAATTTTCAAATGTCAATGTATATTGTGAAATACATATATTTTATAAATTATCAATTATGACTTTTTTCGCGTCTCGTTCAAATGTAATTACCTTTCGTACAAAACTGCCGTTCGGTTGTGACTGCAATATTATTTATCGAACAGAATTTAGGATACCTTGTCGATGTTTGATAAATTTGTTCCTGTTTTATCTCGGTGCTACAAAATTAATCGATCGACCGTTCCAACAGTTCAACTTCGCAAAACGGAAATCGTTCTAGTTGATTAGCAAAGGAGGTGCTAGTTAATAAACGAGTATGGAAAATAAGTGCTGTCATAACGAAGTACTATCTGACGTACAATCACCCGTAATCATTACAGTCGGTCAAAGGAACCAATTTCCTTGTGAAAAAAAAGAACGAATATACAAAATTACTTATGCTAATTTTATTCATAATGTCAACATACGTGCGGCAATAGTTTGTAACTAGCAGACATTCTATTAATCGACAAGAAGGGAACAGCGATAATGAAAAGTTAATTGATAAGTATTGAGATTAGTTTATGCAGTTTATTTGGTGTGCAATTACGTAAAACGAATGGAGGATGGTTTGAAATTTAATGTTTCAATACGGATTAGTGACTCGGTCTTTTTAGTTATGTTATATTTAATTATAAGTTTTTTGAACACTTATTTTTCTGTTTATGTTAGATACATATAGCATTTATGTATGTAATTGAACGCATTATTATTTTATATCATATTTTCAATTCTTATTGTAGGTTTATATTTTTGTGTTCATGTCTTGTTTTTATTTTTTGTATTTGTCACAATGAAAATCCAGTTTCAGATTTTTTCTCTTTTCAATTTATGTATTTTTTAATTTTTATATTCTATACACCTTCTATTTCTACAATAAAATCTTTATTTCTTCTAATTTCTATATTTTCATATTTCAATTTTTTAGATTTCGACTATGAATTCTCATAAATCATTATACATTCAAGTCTGTGTTAATTTCTGAATTTTATTTTCAATTGCTTAAATTCTTAACTTTATGTCTGTTCAGATTTGTATATTTTTACAGCACCATGTGTTCAAATTACTGTGGTATAACATTTAATATTAGAAACTTCTTTAAAAAAATAATAGCCAATGGTATTTCTAGGTTTGCAAATTTCCAAATTTGATATTTGTATATGTCCCAATTGATAAATTTCAAAATCTTTAAATTACCTCATTTCTATACTTGTAGATTTCGAAACATCAAAAGTTATTAGTTGAAAAGTTAAGAAATTTGAAAGCTATAAGTTTTGGAATTTTGAAAATTGTTCCAAAGTTTGCATATTTTTAATTTTGTTAATTTTCAAATATGCGACCTAGTAATTTAGTAAATTTGCTTATTTAAATATTTCAAAACTTGCAAATTTGTGAATTTGCCAATTTGAGAATTTAAAAATTCGTGATTTTGTGAACTAGTAAAAAATTCAAATTCGTTAATTTGAAATTTTGTAAACTAAGAAATACAGACGGTTGCAAACTAGTGAAGTTGAAAATTGTTACATTCGATATGTCTCTATTTTCACCACATTACTTATCGCGTTCCCACAAACAATTACGTCGATCGTAAGTCAATTAGCAGTCTAATAACGTTATCATTTCTGATAGTATCTGATAGATAATAACTACAAGCACGCGACGGTATTTATTACGAACAATGTCAGATTTATAACCCGAACTTGTAACCTAACCCGTTTAAATTTACCTAATAATGAACACCTGTTCCTTCAAATTTAATACTCATAATTTTCTCGTTCGCAGAAAATTAATGCACTAGCGACACGAGCAAAAGTCCCGGGATGATTTACTCGCGGAATGCATGTGACCTAACTCTCGTATACATTAAATGGCCGCCTATGCACCCAGTTGCTGTCTCAGCGGGTATAGTTATTTGTAATCCCCTGTTGACTCGTGGCCGCGTCGAATCGTTGATTTTTTCACGATCGACTGAGAAATTAATTAATTACCGCCCGGTGATTAATCTGTGCGCGAACACGTTGTTATTTTCTGTCGCAACAGAATATCCATTTCGGTGAACAGCTCCTAAGTTGGCGAGAATTATGATGCGAACGAGCACTCGACGAAGCGAGAGAAATCGCTCGTCTCTCGTCCCATGACAGCCGGAAAGGTTGCATAAAATCTAGAAAATATCATATTTCAAAGCCGTGCAAGAAGCTGCCGTACAATCTTAACGATCGGATCAACCCGTACGTGTATGAGCCGCTCTTTTACTTTGATTTAATCGTTAGCGCTCGCGCCTGAATGGAACCAAGACGAATGCCAACGAGGGATATTATATTTTAATTATTGCATCGGATTATGCGATGTTTTATGATGAATGTCGGTACGAGCGCGGCAGGAATATTGAGACGTTACTCAACGATTACATTTATAACATTTCAAGCGATAGGAATTTCTGGGAGAGGAAAAGTTATTAGGTAGGATGTTATGTAACTTGTTAGATCAATTTTATGAAGGGGAATATAAAATCAATAAGAGATGTTTATGTACCGATAGTTTCTAGAATTCTAGAATTTAAAAATTTAGGAATTTGATATAGTGAAAATAAAACAATTTAAAATATTGGACATTTGACAATATAAACATTTGGGAATTTGGAAATTTAGAAAATTAAATACTTGGAAGTGCAGAATTTTACAAATCTGGAAATTTAGACATTCAAAAATTTGGAAATTTAGAAATTTACATATTTACAAATTTACAAATTTACAAATTTACAAATTTACAAATTTACAAATTTACAAATTTACAAATTTACAAATTTACAAATTTACAAGTTTACAAATTTATAAATTTACAAATTTACAAATTTACAAATTTACATATTTACATATTTACAAATGTACAAATTTACATATTTACATATTTACAAATTTACAAATTTACACATTCACAAATTTAGAAGTTTAGAAATATGGAAGTTTCGAAATACCGAAATTTGGGAAATTAAGGATATATAAAATTTGAGAAGACAGGAATCTCGGAGTTTTTAAGTTTGGACATAAAAGTCAATCAAATATAACGAGTTAAAAAACAAACTCCGTTTAGTCCACAATTCTCGAGTACAGAATTATTGTACAATTTTCCCTGCCTGTTAAACAAATATCTTCGCTCGTGTGCCATCAATTTGACCATCGTACACGCGTTTCCAGTAGAAAGCGACGTAACTCGTCGGACCCGTGCTTTCTCCTCGAGTTTTTCGTTTCATTTTTGGGGGCTACATTCTCTCGCGAATCTCATTCGTGCAACGTTCAACATCGAACGAAAGTCTATTAATTTCTGATAAGTTGTACGCGTCACGCTTTCCCAAGCTAACTTGTCACATCTTTTTGTTGCAGGTAAGCACGAGGTGAAACTACGCACAATACGGCGTCGTTTCTTAGCGAAGAATGACAATTCCATGGAGGACCATTTATGGGGTTGTCCATTATTG